>CM042844.1:65060512-66333012 GCA_023653725.1 Bungarus multicinctus
GGACGATAGTTATTCAAAAGAGCCGGGTCCAGGGAAGGCTTCTTGAGGAGGGGCCGCACCACCGCCATTTTCAGGGCGGTCGGAAGCGCCCCCTCCGTCAACGAAGCGTTGACAATCCCCTGGAGCCAGCCTCGTGTCACCTCTCTGGAGGTAGAAACCAACCAGGAAGGGCACGGGTCCAATAAACATGTGGTGGCATTCAGCCTCCCCAGAAGTCTGTCCACACCCTCGGCGGTCACAGGATCGAACTCTTCCCAGATAACCGTCTCAAGACCTGCCCCGGACACCTCCCCCGGGACCACCCAACTGGAGTCCAGCCCATCCCGAATCTGGGCGATTTTATCATGCAGAAATCGGGAAAACTCTTCTGCTTTACCCTGCAAGAGGTCCTCCCGCGCTCTCGGCTCAAGCAGGGAGCGGGTCACTCTAAACAGGGCAGCAGGCCGATTATCTGCAGACGCAATAAGGGCGGAGAAGTGTGAACGCCTCGCCGCCCTTATCGCCACTAGGTAGGTCCTAATATAGGACCTCACCTGTGTCCGATCAGACTCAGCACGACTGGCCCTCCAGATACCCTCCAGACGTCTTTTCCGGCATTTCATCCCCCTCAGCTCCCCCGTAAACCACGGAGCCAGGTGGGATCTATGCCGAGTCAGAGGTCGCAAAGGCACAACTCGGTCCAGAGCCCCCGCGGCCAACCTATCCCAGGTGGCCACCAAGTCTGTGGCCGAGTTATGAGCCAGAGTTTCAGGAAATGGCCCAAGCTCCATCTGGAACCGTTCCGGATCCATCAGGCGCCTGGGGCGGAACCATCTCCTCGGCTCCGCCTCCCTGCGATGGGGGGTGGCGGCACCGAAGTCCAGTCTAAGAAGAGAATGATCGGACCATGACAAGGGTTTTATGACTAGATCTCCAACACGATCATTCAACCACTGACCAGAGGCGAAAATCAGGTCCAGTGTGTGTCCCCCCGTGTGAGTGGGGTCAGAAACTAATTGGGTCAGATCCATGGCCGTCATGGAAGCCAGGAACTCCCGGGCCACCCCAGAGGTTTCCCCGAGCGAAGGCAGGTTGAAATCACCCATGACTAAAAGCCTGGGGGTTTCAACCGCCAGCCCGGCTATCACCTCGAGGAGCCCGGGCAGGGCCGATGACACGTGGCAGGGAGCCAGGTACGTTATCAACAGGCCCATCTGAACCCCCCGACCCCACTTCACAAAGAGAGACTCACAACCAGCCGTCTGAGGAACAGTGGCCTCCCTAGGACAAAGGACTTCTCTAATAATCGCCGCCACCCCACCACCCCTTCCCTGAGATCTCGGTCGATGGAATGCTTGGAAACCTGGTGGGCAAATCTCTACCAGAGGGACACCGCCCTCTGGGCCCAACCAGGTTTCGGTGACCCCTGCCAGGTCCGCACCCTCCTCCTGAATGAGATCGCAAATCAGGGGGGCCTTGTTAACGACGGACCTGGCATTACATAACATCAGCCGGGTACTCAGGGCCTGAGACTCTGCACAACCAGGCCTGCCAGACGGGTCGGGAGGGTCGGAGCGCGCCACCGCTTGGAGACAGCGGGCACGCGATCCCCTAACTTGATATGGCCCTCTACCCCCGTCATATCTGCCCCTCCCACTTATGGTGCCAATGAAACCCACCCCCTGTGTTTGCCCCCACGACTCATGACCCTCTGGGTTCCCCCAGACGTGCACTCCAGCCTGGCTGACTCCAAATCCCCCCGGGCTATCCCCCAAACCCAGACCGGGTACCCTCCCTAACCCCAATAAATTTCCATCCCCCAACCCTCTCTTCGTCGCCCTCCCTAACCTCGATAAAACCCCGAATAAAAATCTAAAAAGTTTAAAACCCCCTCTAAAAATCCTTTTTTGATGGCCATGCCACCTCTCCGGATCCCAGGAACCGTCCTTGAGGTAGGCCATCGATAGACCGGAGGGCCACTCCAGGGAGTGGGGGACCCTCCCGAGGGCCCGCAATTCCGCCGAGGAGTATGTTCTTCTAGCCCTCGCCGTCGTCGGATCAGGGACCACCACCGAGATCACCGGCGTCCTTCGAGCCAGCCAATCCTGTTGTTGCCCCTGCCAATTACATCCCTCAATGGATGGGGGCCAAGGGGGGGGGCCAGGTCCACGTCCGTCGTCACTACCGCCGCGGCCTCCGTAAAATCGCCGCTGCCACCGTCCCAAAAGATCACCCGGGCGGCCTCCCGGCGGCTCCTTCGACGCCCCGAACGGGGCGGGACCCCTCGACACCCCCTCAATACATGGGGGTCGAGGGGGGGGGGCTGGCTCCATGCCCGGCCTCCCGGCCACCGCGGCTTCCACGCCTGGCTTCTCGGCCGCCGCAGCCGCCACGGCTTCCGCGGCCTCCACCGAATCTCCGCCGCTGCCGCCCCAAAAAGTCACCCGGGCGGCCTTCCGGCGGCTCCTCCGGCGGCTCTTCCGACACCCCAGCCAAGGCGAGACCCCTCGCTACCCCCTCAGCACCTGGGGGTCGAGGGGGGGGGCGGGCTCCATGCCCAGCCTCTCGGCCACCGTGGCCCCCACGCCTGGCGTCTCGGCCGCCGCGGCCTCCATTGAATCGCTGCCGCCGCCGCCGCCCCGAAAAATCACCCGGGCGGCCTCCCGGCGGCTCTTCCGGCGGCTCTTCTGTACCTGGGGGGCGAGGGGGGAGGCGGGCTCCATGCCCAGCCTCTCGACCACCGCGGCCCCCACACCTAACCTCTCGGCCGCCGCGGCCTCCATTGGATCGCTGCCGCCGCCGCCGCCGCCGCCGCCCCGAAGAATCACCCGGGCGGCTTCCCGGCGGCTCTTCCGGCGGCTCTTCTGCAGCTGGGGGACGAGGGGGGAGGCGGGCTCCATGCCCAGCCTCTCGACCGTCGCGGCCCCCACGCCTGGCCTTTCGGCCGCCGCGGCTGAAACGCTGCCGCCGCCGCCGCCGCCGCCGCCCCAAAGAGTCACCCAGGCGGCCTCCCGGCGGCTCTAGCGGCTCTTCTAACGCCCCAAACGGGGCGAAACCCCTCGGAGCCCCCTCAGCATATGGGGGTCGAGGGGGGAGGCCGGCTTAACCGGCAAAAGCAGGCGCTCGGCGGAGCTCCCCTCGGACGGAGCTGCCGGTCGCCATCTTTATCTAATTCTTTTATATACCTACAAAGAGGTATATGGATAAACTGCGGAGGTATATGGATAAACTGCGGAGGTCTGCAAACCATGGCTGTCTGGGCCAGTAAGGGGCTACTAGAGCAGCTCTTCCCTCTCGTCTAATAGCTTTTGGATGATCTTGGGATCAGTAGAAGTGGTGGGAATGCGTACAGGAGTCCCGGGGGTCAATGACAGCAGAGCGCATTGACGTTCTCTGCTCCTTGCGATGGGTATCTGGAAAAAAATCTTCGGAGTTGAGCATTGAGGAGGGAAGCGAACAGGTCAACCGATGCCTGTCCAAATGTCCTGACCGCCTCTTGAAAGAGGGTCGGATAGAGGCGCCACTCCGACTGATCGATCGTGGCCCTGCTTAGCTAGTCTGCTTGTGTGTTGGACAGTCCTGAAATGTCCTCTGCTCTGATGGAGAGCAGGTTGCTCTCCATCCAACTACATAGACGCTCCGCTTCTCGCATGAGGAGTTTTGACTGAGTGCCCCCTTGTTTGTTTACGTGAGCTTTTGCTGTCACATTGTCGGTCAATATTAGTATGTGATGATTGTGTACCTGTGGAAGGAAGCTGCGGAGAGCCAGGTGTACTGCCCGAAGCCCCAACCAATTTATGCTGCACGACTCTTCTATGGGGGACCAGCAGTGATTGGAAGTGAGCTCCCCATCCAAACAGGCTGGCATCGGTGGTGATGGTGAGTCTGCTGGGCTCCTTGAAAAGACAACCTCTGTTTATGACTGGTCTGGTCCACCTGAGGAGAGATATGAGGACCTTTGATGGTACCTTGACTCTGTATGTGGAATTACTTCGGCCAGATAGCTGGTATGGGAGCAGGAACCACTGGAGGGATCTAGTGTGGAGGCGGGCCCAAGGAAGAATAGATATACATGAGATCATCTTGCATAATAACCTTGATAGATCCGATAGGGGCACCCTTTTTTGAGTCCTGATCTCCTTAACTAATTGGCAGATGCTGTTGTGTCTGTCTGGTGAGAGGAAAAGTTTGCCTTCCACCATATCTATGACAGCTCCCAGATGGATTAATTGAGTTAATTGACTTTTTCCAATTAATTGAGAACCCGTGTAGTTGTAGGGATTGTAATGTAGTCTGTATCTCTGACTGCTTGATGAATAGAAGATGACAAAATTAATATATCATCAAGGTAACACTGTAGTCGTACAGGGACACCTCGGAGATGAGCTGCAAGAGCTGCGAGAACCTTTGTGAGGGTCCTGGGGGCTGATGCTAGTCCGAAAGGAAGAGCCACATATTCGAAATGGTGATTATTGTAACAGAATTGCACAAATTTAAAATGGAAAGGCCGAATAGGAATATGCAAGTATGCCTCAGTCAGATCTATGGACGTAAGGACGTCCCCTTTTCTGATGCCAAGTAAAATAGATTGCAGGGTGTGCATTTTAAACTTGCAATACACTAAGAATTGGTTAAGACGTTTCAAATCTAAGATTGCTCTCCACCCCCCTGAACTTTTGGGAACAACAAAAAGATGAGAATAGAACCCCTGCCCTCATTGGTCAGCAGCTACTGCTTGGGTGGCTCGAATGTCCAGTAGGTGTTGGATAGTTGTTGCCATAAGATTTCATTTAACCTGATCTCTGGAAAGAGAGCATGCCATTAAAAAAATCTGGGGGGGGTGGATTGAAACTCCAGGGCAAGGCCGAATCTGATCGTGTCTCTGACCCAGGCATCAGACTTTGAGAAGTCCTATTGGTCCGTGAATAATTTAAGACAGCCGCCAATGGGAGTCGGATCCAATGAGTTATCTTGGACGCCGGAAAGATCTATTTCCTGCTCCTCGGAAGGATCTCTTGGATTGGCCCCCTCTTTGGTTTCTCTCCCTGAAGTCAGTCCTGTCTGGCTGCTGCCCTGGTCGGAAGGATGGGGGTCTCTGGTATCTGGTTGAAAATGGTCCCTGATAAGAAGCCCGGAAGGATCCCCTCCGAAAGAGCTGAGGGTTTCTAGGATCTGTCTTCCGAAAAAAGGTAAAATTCTCTTTTGTTTCGAGTCTCGATAAGTAACGGATCCAAGGAAGGGCCAAACAGTCTGTCTCCCGCTAGAGGAGATGAAGCCAGTTTGCATTTATGCTTAATATCCACTTGCCAATGCTTTAACCATAGCAAGCGATGCTCTGTGACATGTGAAGTAATGGCTCTGGCTGAAAACTTAACTGTATGAAAGGTTGCGTCAGCGGAGAATTCAAAGGCTGCTATAAATTTTGCAATGTCCTGGTGTGCTCTAATATTAGAATTTGGGACATGCTCCCGTAATAGCTGGAGCCATCTGAGAGAAGAACGGGTAAAGAAGGAAGCGGCCATGGCTGCCCTAATGGCCCATGCATCAGACTGATGGGCCCTGCATAGGGCTAGCTCAGCCCTCTTTTCCTCTGGCTTTAATGCCTCCAGCACCTCACTGGGAATGGAGGATGAGGACGCTAATCCCACAATGGGTTCGTCTACCTCAGGAGTATTTAACAATTTTAAGAAGTCCGGGGCCAAATTAAACTGTTTCCTGTCGTACCCTATGGGAGCTGGGTACACCGCTGCAGATGCCAACTGTTTCTGAACCAGATCCGCAAACATGTGAGGAACTGGAATCATGTCTGCCTCGACTACCGGTTGGTTGAAAATGAGATCCTCTGGTCCCTCTTCCAACAGAGTTGGAGTGGTATAAGGGGTCGGCTTGTCCAGGTGCGCAGTGTTTTTGGCCTTAAACAAGAGGGATTTGAATAGTTGTGGGCGGAATAAGCCTGTAAATACAGGTTGATCGGGAACAAGACCCTCATCCTCAGACATCCCCCTTTCTAAGGGGTCTGCTTCTGACATAGCCGGATCATTGTCATGCATTGATCCTGATTCAATCTGTTCCATCTGATCAATGTGTTCCCCCTTTTCTGCCTCCTCCTTCTGTTCTTCCTCCTGCGGCCCCTGGAGGAGTGTATCCCCTTGAAATTGTACCTAGGTATAGTGTTGCTCCGATCTGGGTAATGATCGAACTGATTGTGAATCATAATCAGCGGGTATAGGATGATCCCTGGTCAGAACCGCCTGTTGCAGGCAGCGGCAATTCCTTACGGACAGCCATCTTCATCCAGGTCTTCATCCGCTCCGGCACGTTGTCTGGAAGAGTTAGGTCCTGTCGAAGACCAGCTGCAGTTGGTGTGAACGTTGCTTCAGGTGCCCTTCGCATGGTTGGTGATCCAGTTGGTGATCCAGTTGACTGGACCTGTTGATTCTGGGGAGCCAAGCTGCGCCTGGATGAGAAGGAGAGATCTAGGGGAGGAGGAGGGTGGGAAGAGGTAGATGGTCCTGGACTGGAGGAGAAGGTCCTGTGAGGCTCTGTGTGCCTCCCTTGCACCCTTGTCTATTTGTTTTTCTAATGCTCTATGGTGCCTGTTGACGTCTTTTTCTGAGGCTTTAGAGTGACTTTTTTCTGTTTAGATTTAGCTTTGACTCTAGAAGTAGAGGACTGAGAGCTACTACCGCCTCCTATTTTGATTGAAAGAAATGCAGTATGCTAGTTATTCAAGGCGATACTGTGGAGGCGGTTGGCACGCCCAGGGGCCTGATCCAGAAAGGGACCGGTTGCCCTGATAATATCTATTCAAAACAATAGAACTCAGAACAATAGAACTCAAAAGATCATCACACAGCCCATTACCCAAGTTGTTACAACACAGGAGGCTGATAGACACACAGCCAATACCTCAGCCACACATGTTCTTAAGAAACAGCCAGCCAATCTGCAAACATCAACTCCATCAACCAATCAAGAAATGACAACACAGCCAACCTCCCCACCAGTATATATAGGGAGACAGCAGCTCAGATCACACTTTGCTCGCACAAGCACAAAGCCGAAAACACCAGCCTGAAGATGGTGAATGAGATCTCGCCAAAACGTTGCCAAGATAGTCTCAATCTTACACGGGAAAAGACCTGAACATGCCAAGACCTGCATACCTGTACCCATGAGAATCTACGAAAACAAGTATCGTACCTTTACGGGGAGAAAACCGTCCAGCTGACCAGGACCTATGAGAAACTCCAAGTCCGAAGAGCCGCCATCTTATGCAACCTCACATTCCTACGTAATTGCCGAGACAAAGAAGTGATCCCCACATGCTTCCAAATTCCATTCCAAAACCTTAGCTACTGAAAGGATCCTGAAAAGAACGGAATTAGCCCTAATCAGAAATGAACTCCACAGGAAAAAATTCCTACTAGACCAAACCAACAGGGACCTTCTTACTCTCCACCTCAAACTCAGCAACAAAATTCACCCAGCATTTTGGGACAAATCCAAACAACTAGCCCTCTGGAGAGCCGAAACAGAAACCTCCCACAAGACAGACACACACACCAGCAAACTCCACAGAGTAGAGAAACACCAGAAGCCCAACCCTCCCCCACAACAATTCATGAAACAAATAGTACACAACATATCAGACAGAACCCTCACCAGAGCAGAAACCAATGTCCTTTCCAAGGGATTCAACTTTGCAGTAGCCCCCAAACGCATCCCCACCGAAAACATTATATGTGGAGTTGAAGCTAGCCTAACCAAAATTAACCTAGATGTAGCCAATAAAATCAGACTTGAAGTCATCAACGTCCTCTGCTCCAGCAGTCCACCCAGAAGCAACTTACAGAGAAGAACAAAAAGCATTCACCAACTTGAGGAAAGACAACAACATAATCATTGTCCCAGCAGACAAAGGCAACGCCACGGTCTTGATGAACACATCGGACTACCAATCCAAACTATCCAACCTACTCTAAGACCCCGCTTACAAACCTCTAAATACTGACCCCACCATTTATCTGGAAAAAACCACCAAATCCAAAATAAAAGCCTCCCCCATCAGTGAAGAGATCCAGCAAAGAATCACCCCCAGAGAAAAATCATCCAGATGTCCTAAACTCTATGGCCTCCCCAAGATACACAAAGAAGGAACACCATTCAGACCCATAGTCAGCTCCATAGGCTCACCTCTACAGAATCTTGCCAAACAACTCCAGCCCTACACAGAATCCATCATGTACAAAACTCTTTCCACTTCACAGAAACAATAAAGAAACAAAGCCTACAACCCGGCGACCTACTCGTGAGCTTCGATGTCATAGCCCTCTTCACCCAAGTACCTATTAAAGAAGCCTTGACAGCCATCCAAAACAAATACAACCCCCCTAAGCACATCCTAGATCTGACCAATCACTGCCTAACCAACACATACTTCATCCACAATGGACAAAGATACAAACAATTAGAAGGAGCACCTATGGGATCAACCCTCTCACCCGTCATCGCTAACCTATACATGGAACACTTTGAAACCAATGCTCTAGACAAATCCGAACACAAAACCAAACTCTGGCTTAGATATGTAGATGACACTTTCATAAGTTGGCCACATGGGAAAGAAAAACTGGACAACTTCCTGACACATCTCAACAGCCTAAACCCCAAAATACAATTCACCATGGAAACAGAAGCCAACAACCAACTTCCCTTCCTGGACATCCTAATTTACAAAAAAACCAATGGTTTCCTAGGATATACCATCCACCGGAAGAAAACACACACCAACTGCTACTTAAATGCACAATCCCATCACCACCCTGCATAGATCAACTCTGTAGCCAAGACCCTCATCTCCAGAACCAAACGCCTAGCTGACAAAGACCACCTGAGAACAGAATTACACACCCTCACAAACACATTAATTTCCAACGGATTCCAAAGGGACACAATTACCAACCTAATCCTAAAGGAGACACCTCCCAAAAACTGAGACACAGAACAGACAATGGTATCGCTTTCCTCCCCTACATCAAAGCACCACAGATAAAATCAGCAAAATTCTCCACAAACACAATATCAGGACAGCCTTCGGCACTGACCAAAAAATAGCCAACATCCTAAGAAACCCCAAAGACAAGATCCAGCTAGAAAACCAAGGAGTTTATGAAATACCATGTAACAATTGCCCACATACATTGGACAAACCAACAGGAGAATAAATGCACGCATCGCAGAACACAAGAATGCAGTCAGAAAAGAAGAAAATTCTTCCTCCCTTTTCTAGCACCTTAAAGCCACAGGACATGAAATTAATTTTGAGGGAACCAAGTTAATCTCCAATACTGAACACTTCAACAAGAGAATAATCAGGGAAGCCATTGAAATAGAGAAATACCCCCATAACATGAATAAATGGGATGATGTCTCCTGCCTACCAGACATTTGGAAACTAGCCCTTATCAACAAACGAGTCCCAGCCATGACAACCAACACTGGACCCAAAACAACACATGACACCACCACCAATCTCCCTCACCAGACTCAAACCCAAACCCACCCCATAGATGAAAGGCAACCACCATCCAGAAACCAGACCACCCCGACTCCCAAACCAAGCAAACAGACACAAGCCATGAACACAGAGCCAGGCCTCAAACTCAGAGCCAAACCAAAACCCGGAACGTCACATCACAGCCACCTGCTCAGGATATCACATCACAGAACTCAGGCGGCTACACCACAAAACCTCAGGATGTTGCAACACAGCCAACAAACCAGGAGATTACAAGCACAAGACCCAGGAGGTCACAAGATTAGAACTCAGAAGGTCATCACACAGCCCATTACCCAGGTCATTACGACCCAGGAGATTACAGCACAAGACCCAGGAAGTCACAACATTAGAACTCAGAAGGTCATCACACAGCCCACTACCCAGGTTATTACGACCCAGAAGATTACAGCACAAGACCCAGGATGTCAAAACAATAGAGCTCAGAAGGTCATCACACAGCCCATTACCCAAATCGTTACAACACAGGAGGCTGATAGACACACAGCCAATACCTCAGCCACACATGTTCTTAAGAAAAGGCCAGCCAATCTGCAAACATCAACTACATCAACCAATCAGGAAATGACAACACAGCCAACCTCCCCACTAGTATATACAGGCAGCTCAGATCACGCTTTGCTCGCACAAGCACAAAGCCGAAAGCACCAGCCTGAAGATGGCAAGTGAGATCTCGTTGAAACATAGCCAAGATAGTCTTAATTTTACACGGGAAAAGACCCGAACACGCCAAGACCTGCATACCTGTACCTGTGAAAATCTACGAAAACAAATATATATATTTGTTGTATCACCATAATAATATCCTCTGTTATGAAGATATTAATACCAAATATTCAATTATTATCTGTTTATTTATTTATTTATATTTATATTTCTATACCGCTCCCTCTCCCAAAAAAGGGACTCGGGGCGGTGTACAGCCTAATAAAAATACATAGAGTAAATATAATTTAAATAAAATTTAAAACTGAATTAAATAGATAAACCGGCTGCATCCCGTCTAACTACAATTACACATTTAAAAATCCGGGATTAATAAAAAATTTAAAATGGAAGATTAAAAACTAAAACCCAAAATTAGGTATAAAACCCCAAAAACCCTTACTGGGCCAGGCCAGCCTGTTTAAAAAATAGGGTCTTAACCGCGCGCCGGAAGGTCAGGATGTCCGTCATGGCTCGTATCTCCGGGGGGAGATCATTCCACAGGGAGGGGGCTCCCACAGAGAAGGCCCGCACCCTCGGGGCCGCCAGCCGACAACGATCAGGCGGCGGTACCCCAAGTAGGGCAATCCTGTGGGAGCGTACTGGGCGGCGGGAGGTAGACGATGGCAGTAGGCGGTCCCGTAGATACCCAGGTCCCGAGCCATGGAGCACTTTAAATACCATCAGTACCACCTTGAATCGAATCCGGAAGGCCACAGGAAGCCAGTGCAGCCTGCGGAGAAGCGGTGTAACGTGGGAGCTCCGAGGGGCACCCACGATCACCCGCGCGGCTGCATTCTGGACTAACTGTAGCCTCCGGAGACTCTTCAAGGGGAGCCCCATTTAGAGAGCATTGCAATAATCCAGGCGGGAGATAACGAAGGCGGAAGTGACTGTGCGAAGTGCGCCCAGATCCAGAAAGGGCCGCAACTGGTGAATCAGACGGATCTGATAAAAAGCCCCCCTGGCGACGGCTGCAATGTGTTCTTCTAAAGACAGCCGTACGTCCAGGAGGACACCCAAGTTGCGTGCCCTTTCCACGGGGGTCAGAACCTCTCCCCCCACGGCCAGCGAAGGAACCAGCTGGCTGTATCTGGGCGCAGGAAACCACAGCCACTCGGTTTTGGTCGGGTTGAGACGAAGCCTGTTACGACCCATCCAATTCCGCACAGCCTCCAGGCACCGGGACATCACTTCGACGGCTTCGTTGGGGTGGCCCGGGGTGGAGATGTACAGCTGATTATCATCAGCGTACTGATGGAACTCCACCCCGAAGCCACGGATGACGTCACCCAGCGGCTTTACATAAATGTTGAACAGCAGGGGCGAGAGCACCGACCCCTGAGGGACCCCACATAGTAGGGGCCTCGGGGCCGATCTCTGCCCCCCTGTCAACACAAATTGCGAACAGTCGGAGAGGAAGGAGGTGAACCACCGCAGCACGGTGCCCCCTACCCCCAACCCCTCCAACCGCTGCAATAGGATACTGTGGTCGACAGTATCAAAAGCCGCTGAGAGATCTAACAGGACCAGGACAGAGGAACAACCCGTCCCGGGCCCTCCAGAGGTCATCCACCAACGCGACCAACGCCGTCTCCGTGCTGTGCCCGGGCCTGAAGCCCGATTGGAGGGGGTCAAGATAACTCGCTTCATCCAGGTACTGCGGGAACTGACGTGCCACCACACTCTCAACAACCTTCGCAACAAAGCGAAGGTTGGAGACAGGACGATAGTTAGATAACAATGCTGGGTCCAGGGACGGTTTCTTGAGGAGGGGCCGCACCACCGCCTCTTTCAAGGCGGCAGGTAACAGTCCCTCTCTCAAGGAAGCGTTTATAATACCCTGGAACCAGCCTCGTGTCACCTCCCGAGTGGCCAAGACCAGCCAGGAGGGGCACGGGTCCAGCAAACAGGTGGTGGCATTCAGTCCCCCCAGTATCCTGTCCACGTCCTCCACAGTAACAGGATCGAACTCAACCCAATTGACCGCACCGATATCCACCCCCGCCCCCCCGCCCGGAGATGCCCAGTCGGAGTCCAGCTCGTCCCGGATCTGAGCGATTTTGTCCTGCAGAAACCTAGAAAACTCCTCAGCCCGTCCCTGCAAGGGGTCCTCCCGCGCTCCTACCTCCAGTAGAGAGCGGGTCACCCTAAACAGGGCGGCTGGGCGGTTTTCCGCGGACGCAATAAGGGTGGAGAGGTAAGATCTCCTCGCCATCCTTATCGCCACTAAATACGTCTTAATATAAGATCGTAATAGTGTTCGGTCGGACCCAGAGCGGCTAGCCCTCCAACTGCTCTCTAGGCGTCTTTTCCGGCGCTTCATCTCCCTCAGCTCCTCAGAAAACCAGGGAGCCACATGGGATCGGCACCGGGTCAGAGGCCGCAAGGGCACAACTCGGTCAAGGGCCCCGGCCGCCACCCTATCCCAGGTGGCGACCAAGCCCTCAACCGAGTCGTGTGTGTGAGCTTCGGGGAATGGCCCAAGCTCCGTCAGGAACCTATCAGGGTTCATCAGGCGCCTGGGACGGTACCATTTTAGTGGCCCCGCCTCCCTGCGGTCAGGGGGTGCGGAACGGAAGTCGAGCTTCAGGAGCGAGTGATCTGTCCATGACAGGGGTTCCACAACTATATCCGCTATACCCAGATCACTCTGCCACTGATCAGAGACAAAAACCAGATCCAAGGTGTGACCCCCCCACGTGAGTAGGGTCCCGAATTAACTGGGTCAGGCCCATGGCCGTCATGGAAGCCATGAACTCTTGAGCAGACCCCGAGGCACCGCCGGCAGAAGGCAAGTTGAAATCCCCCATGACCATAAGCCTGGGGGTCCCAACTGCCACGCCAGCTATGACCTCAAGGAGCTCAAGCAGGGCCGCTGCCGCATAGCAGGGAGCCAGGTATGCGACCAGCAAGCCCACCTGAACCTTGGGACCGAACTTCACGAAAAGGAGCTCACACCCGGTCGTCTGAGACACAATGGCCTCCCTCGGACACAGATCCTCCTTAATAACCACCGCAATCCCCCCTCCCCTCCCCTGGGCCCTCGGCCGATGAAAAACCCGAAACCCAGCTGGGCACATCTCCACCAGAGGGACTCCCCACTCTTGGCCCAGCCAGGTCTCGGTGACACCCACCAGGTCCGCACCCCCCTCACAAACCAAATCGTAAATGAGAGGGGCTTTATTAACAGCACACCTGGCGTTGCATAACATCAGCCGAAGGCCCAGGGCCCAATTGCTCAGACCCCCTGGGGAACGGGAGATGACAAGGGGGTCGGAGCGTGCCACAGCAGACAAATAGCAGGGACGCGCTCCCGAAACAGAGTGTGGCCCCCTATAACCGCCAAATCTGCCTCTCCCGCTCACCGTACTAATAGCTTTAATATCACCCTCCCTGGGACAACCCCCCATCCTCAATAGAGCCCCATCCGACCCCAAACCCTCTCGGCAACACTCAACCCGCGACCCGGTCCCAGCCCCAGGCGGGTTGTCCCCCAACCCCCGCCCGGCCAACCCTAACCCTTTAAAAATCTAGTTAAAATTTTAAATAACCCTCCCTCCCACGCTTCCGGCGACCCCACCATCTCTCCGGATCCCAAGATCCGTCCTTGAGATAAGTCTTAGAGAGGTAAGAGGGCCAACTCTGAGACAGGGGGACATATCTCAGGGCCCACAGGTCTTCCAAAGAATATGTTAACGTCTGTGTCTTCGGCTGGATCTTCCCTGACTGCCGTCGACCAGGCAAAGGCCAAACCAAGCGGGACCCAAGTCCAGGCTGGAACAATCGCACCCCACTGGCAGCTGATATCCGGCCTCGTGGGGGATGGAGACCACCAGGCACCGCATCCGATGCCTGGCCACACAGCGCCCCCGCCGCCCGAGAGGCCCGCAAGGCCCTCGGCGGCAGCAGCTCCGGCCCTGAGTCCAGTCCTGGCCCCGGCCTCCACCTCAGCGGCTGTATGGCATAGATGGCACGGCTGGGGGAAGCAAATCTGAGGAGCCGAGGAACAACCGCGGCTCCAACTTCGCCCCCAGCCCCCACTGCCGCCCAAGAACCATCCATGGCGGTGGCAGCTGCCCCGGCGCCCGCAGCGACCCCCGCAGCAGTCCTCCAGCCACCCCATGCCCCCCCCCGCACCAACAGCAGTCTCAGCAGGGGCTCCGGCGCCGGCAGCGGCCTCCACGGCGGGGCCGGCAACAGCCACGACCTCGGCGGCCTCAGCGGCCCCAGCGGCGGCGGCATCGGCCCCAATGACGGCGGCGGCGGCCCCAGCAGCGGCGGCGGCCACGGCCGCAACAGCGGCAGCGACGGCCTCAGCGGCAACGGCGGCAGCGGCCCCAGCAGCGGCGGCGGCTGCAGTAGCGGCAACGGCGGCAGCGACGGCCTCACCGACTCCAGCGATGGCAGCAGCGGCAGCGGCGGCCTCAGCGGTGGCTCCGGCGCCGGCAACGGCCTCCACGACGGGGCTGGCAGCAGCCACGGCCTCAGCGGCCTCAACGGCCCCCGCGGCGGCAGCCCCAATGATGGCGGCGGCGGCAGCGGCAGCCCCGGCGGCGGCCCCGGCGGCGGCCCCAGCAGCGGTCCCAGCAATGGCGGCGGCAGCTCCGGTCTCAGCAGCAGTCCAGCGGCCTCACGGCCTCCTCTGTGCCTCCACGACCTCCTCGGGGTTGCCCACCCCCCGGGTCCTTACACCGCCCCTGCCACAGGCGGGGACCTGGGGGGGAGGGGGACTCACCCCGAATTTCGGCCGCCGAAGCGGGGCTCTTCAGCCCGACATCCTCCGGCCGCCATCTTGGAAGCTTACTATGTTTCTGTATCTATTCTTGGAAGCTTACTATGTTTCTGTATCTATTATTATGATTAATAATATCAATAGTATCAGTGTTGTTGTTATTATTATTATTGAAGTGAATGATAATCACCAATATATACATATAATATGAAATACGTGTCCAATTTATGGAAAAACAGTTCAATATAGTGGATATCCAAACAGCCAAATTAAGAATGCCTGAAAAGGCCAAGATAATAAACAAAAAAGGGGCCTTCAACAAGCTTCCCTGCACAGGCCTCAGGCCTGGGTGCACGCTGTTGTGCCATTGGGTGGATAAGGCTGTGAGGGTTAAGCCAACAGTAACGCACGAATAGCCTCGATCCTAATAAGAGAAACGAGGTGTAATAATTCCTTTAGGTTATCTAATCAGGAAGGAAAATACCTCACACAGCTCAATTTACAGATAGTGAGGCCATGCGGTCTTTAAGACAAAAGCCGAAAACAATGGCTGTTACTTTTGGTGCCCGTGCGCGCTTCCCAGCAGCAAATTCCTGCAGTGTGATAAAATGCTAAACAGCCGGGAAAGAAGATGGAAAGAATTAAACTTTTACACTTTCCACCAGAAGATGGCGTTCTGAGAGGAAGTACTCGATACGACTCGCAATGGCAGGGGGTAGAGGGAGAGGTTGGGGGGGGGCTTGGATCAAAACCGAAGCCTCCCGCTGCTTCGGGGCACGAATGGCACTGCCCAAAAATACAAACGATCTCTGACGGCCAGATAGAGAAGACTAACGTCTGGAGATCGTAGATGATTTTGAGGCTAAAGCCTGAAAAAAGAACCAACTGTTTACAAACCTGCTGAATAATTCTCCTGTTTCGGCCATGGAAGAACAAAAAGCACTGCCTATCCTTAACAAGGCTGAGCCAAAACTGGGGAATGCTGGGGAGGAGTCCCGTGGAGCGAGGAAGAGCATTCTGCAAATTAGCCTAGCCTAGACAAGCAGAGACTGAAGCACCTCCCACTACTGGATGCTCTGAACAGATCATGGGAGAAGGCATTGTTTCATAGAGGGATTGGAGCCATTAAGCTGCTTGCAGGAACTGAGCTCAAGACCAACAGGAACAGAGACTTAGTAAAGGATGAATTGAAGATGACTATAATTGGTCAAAAACTGTGAAGTGGATGAAGTCAGACACTTATAGTTGGAGGAAGAAGGTGAGAGAGAAGAAAATTCAGAAGGCTGAACAGATTGAAGGAGCAATGGTGGTAAGAGATTGGAATAAAAGGTTGGTAGGAGTGCTTATTGTTGTAGGGATGTTGTTGACAAGTAAGTGTTGGACAGGAGCAAGGAGGAAACAAGGAAAGTGACCATGTGGTATGGTGACAGCCATGAGAAAAAAAGGAAGATGATAAGTCCATAATTGTATAATGTAAGCAAAATGACCCTGACAGAAATATGCAGGAACTGTTATTTAAACAAAAAGACTGAATACTTTTAAAGTCCAAAACAGCAAGATAACAGATGCTGGGGTTTATATTTAATGATACATTATTGATTTTAATTGCTTTTAAGGATATTATATTTAGATTTTGCCAACCATATATTTATATATTCAAAATAAATTACACATAATAAAAAGTGAAACAAACAAATAAATAATGTGACTGACTTTAATTATTAACATCAATCAAGCAAGACTGATCCAACTCTGGCAGTAAAGGCATCTCCGCTATAAGAGTTAATCAGGTTATAGTGGTAAATTCAAAGAGAAAACATTATGTTACTCCTGTTCCAGCATTTTAAACTACAGTCTTTCTCCTTGGTCGGAGCAATTTACAAAAGTATAAAGAATGGAGCCACATAATTATTGCAACACTGTGGACACCATATAAATTGCTTAAATAAATACAACTGTCACAGCCAGATGTAGAAAGAATATAATTTTGCCTACTCATAAAACTAGGCAAACCAAATGTGTACGTGACCACCTTAATTTTCATTTAAGGCTGAGGTATCATTTGACTGCCCAGATGAATGAATGGTAAAACCTAGTTTAACTTGGCTGTAGGTTAGTACGGGGAAGATACAAAATGCCTTGGAAAAAGCAGTAGCAAATCACTTTTGTATTACTGCCAAGAAATTAGATAGATATATCCATGAGGGCACCAGGAGGCACTCAACTCAAAGGAGATTTAACAGCTTGAACAAATCCTTTATTGTCTGCCCAGTCTGTAAAATATCAAACTTCATCTAGACAAGTTTTGAAAGGTTAGCAGGCAGAGATTCCAAGAACTTGGCTTTTAAATAAACATCTTTTACTCCAGACAAGAACAGGAAACAAGCAGCAGCCAACTAGAAACTTCAAGCCATACATACAACCGCTCCAAAGTTCTTATCTTCCTGCTTCTTTTCCCACCTGTGGCCTCCAACAGATTGAGAAGCTATCCTCTCAGTGGGAAGGATGCATTCCTCCTGTTTTTGTAATGGATCTCTCAGAATTCTGGCTGACATTGGTCCTATTAGCCCCCACACTAAGATATTTATAATTCCTTTTACAAACTCATCTCTATTGCAGAGAATCAATTATCCAAGCAAACAGTTTTCTTAATGTTGTTCATAAAAGGTTCTTTTCCTGTAATTAAACCAGATCCTGTGAAACTGTATTTTATATAAAACCTGAAACAGCTATATATTTTTTGCAGTTATTTGAAGTATTTCTTCTCTTGTCATGGCAACTAGGTACAATTGTTTTTAGAAAATTTTAGAGAAATGATAAGGTCATGTTTTATAGTATACTGTTTGTGCAGAATTTCAATGCATGCCTAAAGCAGACTTCAAGCCGACATCCTCCAGAAGTCAATCTTTCTCAAAACCATGAAAGGAGAGCAAAAATGAGGAACATATTCTCATTCCTTTGCTGAAGAGGCGCCTTGAGATCTCTTTGACCCAAATCTTCTCAGAGTTGTTATAATTCCAGTGAACAGGTCACTATTGGTAAGTACATTCTGTAATTTCCACAAATGACACAGTTGCATCCATTTTAATGCATTAGACACATCCCACTGCTTGGAAAGGAAAGTTTCACCATTTATAGCAACTTGCTAGATGTTCTCACCAATGGAAAAGAAAAGTGCCTACAGGCTCAAGTCAAAGGGTTTTGCAAATTATTTCCTGTGGTGCTTCAATCTATTTTGTCATTAGATGAAAGAAACAAGCTCTTGAGGGGTACCTTAGGAAGAAAAACCCACTTAAGAGTTCATCAAAGCCTCAGGTAGCAAACAGCAAAGTAACTCAATTCTATGCCATGTAATTATTCAGTGTACATGCTGGTATGAGTTTATAGTTTCGTATATATGTGTACATATAATTATTTTTTCTATGCGAGCATTACATTACTCTAATATAGATTGCCCATTACTATATATTAGTTGTAATTTGTACATGTGGACATCCACTGTAGCAAATACAAAAATACTGACAACAAAGCGTTATTTTTAGTGTGTGTAACTATATTCCTCTAATATTGAAAAAATGCATTGCTATGTTAATTACAGGAACTAGAATAGCAGTTTAATACTGTATTTTGTCATATTCAGGTTCATGAAATTAGAAACAAACATGTATACTTCCAACAGTACACTAAGGTACATTAACATAAAGACTGAGTGGCTGTGGTTTCCGGCTGACTCTGTCGCTGGCTATTGGGGGAGAGATCTTAACCCCCACAGAGAGGGCTCGCAATTTGGGTGTCCTCCTGGATGCACGGCTGTCTTTAGAAGATCATATTATGGCCGTCCCCAGGGGGGCTTTTTATCAGGTTCGCCTGATTCGCCAGTTGCGGCCCTTTCTGGATCAGGACGCCTTACGCACAGTCACTCATGCCCTTCTTACCTCCCGCCTGGACTATTGTAACGCTCTTTACATGGGGCTCCCTGCAGGGAGCACCCGGAGGCTTCAACTGGTGCAAAATGCGGCCGTGCGGGTGGTTATGGGGGCATCAAGAAACTCTCATGTGATGCCTCTCCTGCGCGAACTGCATTGGCTGCCGGTGGCCTTCCAGGTTCACTTTAAGGTTCTGGTTTTGACCTTTAAAGCGATACATGGCATTGGACCAGGCTATCTGCAAGACCGCGTTCTGCCAGTAGTCTCCCATCGACTTGTGCGCTCCCACAGGGAGGGCCTCCTTCGGGTTCCGACGGCATCTATGTGCCGCCTGGTGACCCCAAGGAATAGGGCCTTCTCTGTGGGGGCACCCACCCTCTGGAATGGTCTGCCTCCTGAGCTACGTAACAACACTGACCTGAGAGCATTCAGATGTGCACTGAAAACGTGGCTCTTCGAGCAGACCGGCCTGGGCTGAAATGGGAGTTTTAAAGAGTAATTTTAGAATTTTGGGTTTTAGGTTTCGGGATTTTAAATTTGGGGGTTTTATTGTTAATTTATTGGGATTGGGCTATATTTTAGTGGCAGCCTCAGGATGTTTAATCTTCTTTTAACTTTTATAATATGGAATGTTTTATAGTTGGCTGTACACCGCCCTGAGTCCTTCTGGAGAAGGGCAGTATATAAATGTGTAAATAAATAAATAAATTTTGTATATATTGGTTTGGAGATGATTGAAATACTAAATTTTAAAAACAAAGAGGCACTAACACAGATCGGGATTTTTTTTGTACAGAAAATCAACTTAATGTTTGGGTTATTTACATTTGTTCTAAAAACTCAAGTTTGTTTCCAATCTTGATTTCCAGCTACTCATTAATCAAAATGAAAATCATTTGTCAGAGGACAAAACCTCATCTGAACTTAAAAAACACATATTGTTATGCAAATTCAGAGAAATATGCTAAGGCCAACTGAGTTGAGGGGATGTCCTAATGTCTTCGAAAGCTAAAGGACACTACCTTTAGGCCTTGTACTAGACATCCAATGAGAGCTACTAATTAGCAACAAAATCTGAAATGATTCACATCCACCTCCTCAATATATTTGCTTTGTGCATGGATTGTGGCTCTATAAAAAATCTTTATAGCTAATGTGACACAAAATAGAAAGTGTTTATTTGAAATTAATGTGTCTCAGAATATAGAGTCTTGTATATTTCAATTTCTGGGATTTTTGAAGCATGAATAGTAATTGAAATTATTTTATATTTTCATGCTAAATAATTTATAAATTGTTCATTATATTAGTTCTTACAATGCACAAACATTATTGATTTATCCACGCACATGATTAAAGTGTAAAGTTTATGATTTTTAAACCAGATATTTTTGAAAAAATGTTATCCAATGCCACTGTATATTCAAGAGCCAGGGTTAACCACACTATTCCAGAAGAAAAAACACTGCATTTGCAGAATTCTATGAACATCAACAGAACATTATTAAAGTCAGAAACTTGAAATCAGATAAAGCAAAAAGAACAATAAGCACTTACTGCTAAACAATTTGTCACTGTCAGAATCAGGTAAGGTCCTTCTTACCCTATTGTATTAACATTGATACAGTGCACTGTAATTGGTAAAAAGCAAAATTTTGCAATTACACAGGAAGTTTCTATTTTTTCCTCTTTTAAAAACAAATTGTAAAAAAATAAAATCCATCTGTCTGGCCAATTTAAAAAATAAAGGCCAGAGAAGCCTAAAAGGCAATTCCAAATATCACAACAAAGGGTATATTATAAGAACTGAATTTCTTCTGAGGCACAGGGTATAATTTCCAAATTAAAGATATTTAATAAAAGATATTAGCTTTAAGCTAATACTGTAAGATAACAATTCATTAACCTAAAACATTCTGCATTTATTTTCCTAAACTATACAGGCTTCACGTCTTCAAGACCACATTTTGTTGAAAACTATTATCAACAAAAAGTATTACCATTTTGATTGTTCCATGTTAGAGGAGGGGCGAGAGTCTTTCTTCAAGAAGAATGATTTCATTCATATATATATATATATATACACACACACACACATACATACATACACATACGTACATACATATATATTCTTAAGTTTTCACGGGTATTTATATGTATGGTATTCAGCTTTGTTTGGGTATTTTCCCACGTCATTATAGTTGTGCTTTTAAAGTTGTAGCCAGGTGATGACCTGGAAAACCAAGGCATATATGAAGTCCCCTGCGCATCATGCCCTGCCACATATATCAGGCAGACCAATAGAAGAATAAGTATCTGCCTAGATGAACACAAAAATGCAGTAAAAAAGCTGGAACACCCTTCCTCACTAGTCCAACACATGAAAGCCACAGGTCATAGCATCGACTTCAATGGCACCAAAACCTTAGTCATAGAGAAAACCCCAGCTACAGAATTATCAGAGAAGCCAGAGATTGAAAAAAAACCTGAAAGTTAATAGTTATTTTTATATCATTACAATGATTGCTTTATGTGGATGTTGTTTTTATTTGATTATTATGCATTTGTTCTGACCCAAACTTATTCCAAGGAAACAAACATGAAACAGAGGTAACAGAAAAACCTTTTAATGATTCTTTACGAATTCCGTTCCTTCACAATTAAAAGGCTGTTTCAAACTAATTGTCTCTGATAAGAACAAGCCTTGCCAAGGTTGTGCAAGGCTGCCAAGAACACTAGGTAAAGTTACTAAGAAATATTTCAAACACAAAGAGTCTCCAATCACCAACCAAGATATTCCGAATGTCCACAAGGCTTGAGTGCAAAAACTTCTTTGCTTCCTGCAAAGAACTCTGGTTTCTCAGCTGGCTTTTATCTCTTAAGGGAGGGGCCACTACCTTGTAGCCTTACTCCCGAGTCGGCTGTGCTGCTGCAGCTGCTCTTTCTTTTGAGCAGCCCTGTGCGCACACGCACTGGGCACAGGCTCCTTGGGGACCTCTTCATCACTGCTGCCAATCTGATGGTCCTGGCCCCATCCCTGCCTCACATGCAGGCCCCTCATCTGAGTCTTCGCTCTCTGAGACCTCAGCCATCCGCACCTACTGCCAGGGAACCACAATAGTATTGCCCAGAGTAACTTCTTGTGAGATAGGCAGCTATATAAATATGATTAATAAATAAGAATAAAATAATGAAATGACAAATCAGATTCAAACCAATTGTTTTAGTTGTGCAGATTCCTATCAGAATATATACTTAGAAAACTCATTAACAAAGAACTAAAGGATGGGAATATAAAGATTTTGCATCCACTGGACAGAGTATCATAAATCACAAATATCAAAATTATGACTGTTTCATCAAACAAAACAAGAATGTAACAGGTCACACATTCTTCATTAACGTATCAAATTCATTAATTTTCAATAAATAAGTAGAGAACAGACTCACAGGTGAATGTAGAAATATGCACTATACTCCATCATCCAATTAATACTGTTATTTTTTTAACTAGAGCAAGGATTTACTTGTTATAAGAATGAAATAGTAAATCTGGACATTATAGAAGGTTTTTTATGGCAATGATCTCACTTAATCATATCTGATAGATAACTATTCTTGTGGCCCAATTTAACATTAAATCTGAAAATATAATCAAAATGCATTGATTTTTTTACAGGCAAAATTCTTTTATTTATTTATTAAAATTGGCATTTGCCTCATTCGTCTATTTGTCAAAAAAATTATTACAAATGAGACTCTCGACAGCAATCAGCTCAAAACTACAGAGTAATATCCTGTAATAAAATGTTTAGGAGGAACGATTTATTTATCCTTTTAAAAAGCAAGCATTTTTAAAAGATTAATGTTTGTAGTGTTAGAGGGGTAGTCACCTACCCTGAGGTGCTAGGTTTTTTTTCTAATTTTGTTAGCACAACTATTTCAGGTCTGGCTGACTTTCCCAACTTGAAATTATTTTTTTTTTCTTTTGGAGCCAGGTATTTTCCAAAATCACAATAACTGGTTTAAACTGCCTTGGCCTTCCCTTCCTTTTAATCAACTTCTCCTTCAAAGAATAATAATTGTTAAATTCTTCCAGGCTTCAAGCCCAGTAAGCAGTAAAGCTTGTCAAAAAGTGATCTTTACTTCTGCAAGCTATTTATTTTTATACAACACTCTGAGAGGACGGAATCCTAATGCATGCCTGAGTGAAAGATTTGGAATTTTCTAGAAGACTACTGTATTTTATTCAACTAAGCTGGGCAGCTGGCACATTTCACCCTTTGTTCACCTTTTAGAAAAAGAAATATTCTTTAAATATCTTAAGAATATTGCTGTGAAACCTGAAGGGAAATTAATTTAGTCCTCACTTAATGATTGCCCTGTTTAGCGATTGTTCAAAGTTACGATGATCCTAAATAAATAATGTTATGACAGGTCCTTGTACTTACAACTGTCTCAGTGTTTCTGTAGTTATTTGATCGAGGCTTAGGTGCTTCACAAACTAGCGGGCATTGATGACTATCAAAGCACCCTTCCCCACAGTCACATGATCACTATTTGGCAGTTTCATAACTAGTTTCCAACAAGCAGAATCAATGAAAAAGCCAGCAGTAAAATCAAAGAGAATCATGACATAACTTTAGAGAGAGATGTCAATCTAATATTGTACTTAAAACTGCTGTAAAGAAGATTAGAAACCACTTTTTATATCTTTTTTTCTTTCTTTTCTATTTTTTTTACCTTTTTTCTTTTGCATTTTAGCTTTCTCTTTTATTTTGACTTTTTCCTTCCCATTTTATTTTTGTTTGTATTAATTTGTATTAGTTTTTAAAATTCTCAATAAAATATTTTTTAAAAAGCTAGTAGTAAAATTGCAAATTTCACTCACATGTCTCTCACATAATGACTTGTAATTCCATCCTTAAAAATAATAAAGGGATGAAATGAATGACAACTGCATTGTTTTTCCTCTAATTATAAAGCACTATTAAGTAGAAATTCTTTGATACATAATCTTCAGTAAGTTTTAAAGTAGGGTTATAACTTATAACTGAAATACTGTAATAAAAGAGTAACATTTATACAATTGCAGATTCAAAGTTGCCCAGAGTTTGATATAAGATGGGAGGTGATGTTTTAAATGTTTTAAATAAATAAATAAGCAGAAGCAATACAAAGATGTGTACATTGAAACAATCGAGAAATTCAAGTAAATAGTATCTGGGTTAAAATAACTAGAAGAATAATGAAGCAGTAACATTATATGTTTTATCATCTACTCAAACCAAGAACCCAAAAATAATTTAACATCAAATAGATAAAGAGGAAACAATAACATTTATATTTTACAGCTAAAAATCACACAAAAGTATAAATACTGTATAACTCATCTTGGACAATAACATTTCCTTTCCCAGACTGTCAATTGTGAATGCCTGCTTTTAAACAAACACTTAAGTGAAATAATTTTAGTGGCTCAAACATCTTTACTAGAAACAACAAATTCATATTTATGCAGTCACTGGAATGAAATCCTGCAGCTCACCCAATTGGTCTTCAAATCTTCACTATTGCAAGACCTACTAATATTATGTACTTTTTACTTGCTCATTTCCATCAATATTCACAAATAAATCATGTATTGATTAATGGAATATAATCTACAAATTTAATTCTCAACAAGTATACTATTTTTTTTCTAAAAAAATCTTTCTACTTCTTTCTACTCTTCTCTCCATGATTATACATTCAACAATTTTCTACCACATATATACATTTTGTTCTTTTAAGAGGGGTTGCCAGGAAAGTTTCTGTAGTAACCATATACAAATGTTACAATCCTAGCCAATATGCCATGTCATAGGGAAAACTGCTTGGAGAAATTTTGTTATTGACATAATGTCCACATCAGTTGTTCTCTATAGTTTCAAAAAAGAAAACTTGACACTCCTGTACATGTGCTAAAGCCAGGATGGAGTAATGATTAAGATGGGACAAAGCACCACAGAGATCCAAGTTCAAAAGCATCCTTATTTACAGGAAGTAACTGGGTCAATCATTCTTTTTGATCCAATCTGATATAGTTGCTGCAGGAAAAAAATGGAAAGAGGAAATAAGTGGTATGTTACTTAAGATCCTGAAAGAAAGATGGGATAAAAATCTAATGATTACAGTAATTATTTGCCCAGTTGATGTTCATATAGGAGTTGATGTTCATATGGGTTTTGAGCTTCAAGGTATCCATCCAAAGACATCTTGATTCAACTCCAGTTCCTCTTTCCTAATACAGGATAGCCTCAGGAACTACTGTCCTTGAGAGGGAAAGTCAGATAAATTAATGCATATTAATATTTTATTAATTTTGTGAAACACCAATAAAACTGTACACTGCTTCTTTTTCCACAGAAAGCAAATACAGAACTCTTCACAACAATGAAAGAACAGTCAAATTTTCCTTCACTGTTACAAAGAATTCTACACTTAATGCCTGTGTGAGGTAAAATCTCTCATTACAACATATGAAAGGCTTCTTCTTCTTTTGGACTTCAGCTTTGTTGGTATTAGCTGAGAAACTATTTTTCCAACTAAATTACCAACAAAATTTGTTCCTATTGCTTTTAATAGTTCTGGTTTAAAACCAGAACCTCAGGTTCTGGTTTTAAACTTCATTTGGTTTTAATAATTAATTTTTAAATTTTTAATTAGATCCCTGATTTTACATTGTTAAATTTAATTTTGATGGGATACAGCCGGAACAACTGCGTTTAATATATTTTTAATTGTATTTATAATGTATTTATTGTGTGTTTTTAGTAGGCTGTACACCGCCCCGAGTCCCTTTTTGGGAGAGGGAGCGGTATAAAAATATGATAAAATAAATAAATAAATAAATAAATAAATAAATAAATAAATAAATATGGAAACAATTCAAAGACTCATAAGATGTGTCAATGAAAACAAGAAAGAACAACCTTTCCTGCTATTGTTTGGTCTGCAATTACCATTGGTATTGCTGATGAAAAGTTGGGAACAAACAAGCCAAGGTGGTTAGGTTGTTTCTGTTCATCATGTTCCAGGAAAAAGCAAGCTTGTATTACTTGTATTAACTTTAAAAGGAAACCCTTAAGCCAAGGGTCTTCAAACTTGGCAAGTTTAAGACTTGGGGACTTCAACTCCCAGAACTCCTGAGCTAACATGACTGGAGGAGAAATTCTGGGAGTTGAAGTCCAGAAGTCTTAAAGCTGTCAAATTTGAAGACCCCCTGCCTTAAGCTCTCAAAAGTTTAAAGCAAAACAGTCAGTAAGCTAGCTCTTATTCATCATCCATAATGGCTTGTCAGAATGTTTAACCACAACTTTTCAGTGATATTGGAATGAAGAGGAAGGAGAAAGGGAAAGGAAGAAGGCAGCCATATAGGAAGAATAAAACATATGATTTTGCCATAATTCTTTACCACATTCATGATACCTATTTTTAAAAGAAAAACATTTTCTAAAAATTAGTCTAGACTAGGTCTGTCCAGCATATGGTCCACCAAGCAGCTTTGTGTGGCTTGCTAATGTTTTTAAAAAAGGATTGTTAATTTATCAATGTAGTCTTTTTCCCTTGATGACTTGTGCAGGCCTGGTCTAGTCTGTAACTCATTAAGTTATTCGGGTTATGCTGCCCATGATATGGAATAGAAAAAGATTAACTGCATCTACAAAAGTTAATAGAAGTTTTATGACCTTTATTCTAATGCGTCAGTGCAATAATTAAGCATCAGCTGCCCTAGATGTCACTTGAAACATCTGTTCAAGTTAAAAAACAAACAAACCTCTGCCAGTCTGTTCATTCTATTTTCACAGAAAACGTGAATAAACAGATTGCTAATTCTATAGTAGGAATTTTATGTAGCGATTTTATTTCAAACATCCCCTAAATTTCTAGGTTAATATAAGAATGAATTACCTCTGACAACCTTGATTTAAAGTAACATCTCATTTTTAATTGATTATGTGCTATCAAATTGTTTTCTACTTTTAGTAACCACACAGCTTTTCTCCATGAGACTAATGCTATATATTAATATTCTATGAGTTCAGAAACTGTAATATCCAAGATGAACTTTATTCATATGCCCTTGTAAGCCAGAAATCCAGAAAAGCTTGCTTTGTTTATAAACCATGTCCTAAGCTTCTATTATATTGGGAACATTAAACTAACTGGGAATTAAAATATTAAAAGTGTCAAAACAGACCTTCCTTAAATGTTAATCATGACTACAAATCAGGTTTTGTTCTTGCTTCCCTGGAAACATCAAGCTATTTCTAATGAATTTGCTATTGTGCTGCAAAGAGAAACCAAGAAGAATGAGCAAACCAAGAAGAATGAGCAGGTTACATAAGCATTCAGCTCAAATCGTAAACCAGAATTCCCTAATGTATGCAGAAACAACTATAAGTAGTCCTTGACTTACAACACTTCATTTAGTGATTGTTCAAAGTTACAAAGGTACTGAAAAAAGTTATTTATGACCGTTTTTCACACTTTGTAGGATCCCCATGGTCACGTGATTAAAATTCAGACGCTTGGTAACTGAGTCATATTTATAACAGTTGCAGTGTGCTGGGACACATTTTGCGACCTTCTGACATGGAAAGTCAATGGGGAAGCTGGATTCACTTAATGGTCTTACTAACCTTAACAACTGCAGCGATTCACTTAATAATTGTGGCAAGAAAGGTGGTAAAATGGGCAAAACTCACGTAACTATCTCACTTAGCTACATATATTTTGGGATCAATAATACAGGACTACTGTATTACTTTATTTATTGTCAGTCTGATGGATCAGATATGTGAGTGCAACAGAAATCCTTGTTAGAGAATATACTCTTGAATGTGAGCAAAGTGCTGAAAGAATACAATTAAATAGCAAATACTAATATAGTTTTCTTGGAGGTAGACTCACCCCAGCTTTAGTAAATGTTAAAAAATGTTCATTATATTTGAAGTAAAACAAAAATATTTTAAAAAATGTGGAAAAGAATCACTTCTACCTAACATGATCTATCCAAACATTTTTAAAGGAGAGATACAAAAGAGAAAGAAGAAATTCTATTGTCACTTAGTCACTCTAAGGCTAAGAGTAATTAACAACATGCTAAGTGAAAGACAAACACAGCGTCAACTTCGAACTGAACCTGGCCACAGCCATCTCTCTGTTCCTCAGTTGCTACACAGGGGGAAAGGAGGTTGGAATGCATTATTAGACACAACAGAGAGCAATATAGTTCGTTAGTTGGAGCCTTGACACACAAGAGATAGATAGATCTTCCCTGGATCTATCTCTCACCATTTGACCTACTAATACAAGTAATAAAATATCCTAGATGCAAAGAGGTTATGTATTCATCAACATGTGACCACAAACCACAAAAAGTTTTCCATAGTCTTGTTATTCCCCCCATCCCATTTTAGCATTTTTATTGGAAATATAGCATTGCCATTTCTTTTGAGCCAATGAATCAGTATAATAAAGCAATTACAACAAATGCAATTATATGGCAAACGTTTGAGTGGAATGCAACATTGAGTGAATGCAACATCAAGCAAATGTGTGATATTACGAAAGGATGATGTAAACAGAACAATTGAAAAAAAAGGAATAACTTGGAGTTACATAATGATTTAGTTTAGGAAAAGTAATAAATCAGTAAATAAGCTAATATTTATTTTTGTTTGTTTACAAAATCTATATCAAGTAAAATGACTTTAGACATGTATCACAAGGACCACATAAGAGTCAAGTAAAACTACTAAATAGAAAGCAGGAATTATAAAAGTGTGAATCAGTTACTGAACAATGACTTGACTTTGGAAAGAGTCAGTCAAATCATAATATGTATCAAATATAAGCAGAGGATTGCTAGTTATGTATAAAATGGAGGAATTAATGGAAGTATATGTGGAATTTGAATGACTGTTTGCTTGATTTGTATGAAAATATCTGTGAAGAATTAGAGTTAATAATTAATTGCCAAGTCTGTTAAAAGGAAAGCAGGATGGGAGTCAACCTCCCATTTCCATGATTTAATGACAGATCACTAGCATAATTCATCACCTCTCAGCAACATCCTATTTATATCCTCATGTATTACAAAAACCTCCAGTCAAGAAAAAGCTGATAACTAGTGACAAAGAAGTATTTTGCTCTTTTAGTAGTCTTCCTAAATGTTACATACATTCTCCATTGTTATTCGTATTTGTGATGCCATTTTACACCCAGAAGATAAAATAAGTAATCCAAGGAGCTGATATTTGTTGCTTCTAAAATTTATTTTTTGTAAAGATGAAATTGTGCATGTTTTTTGTTCACAACACTAGCAGCCTTTGTAAATGGTAAAAACCCAATTACATTTGAATTTTTTAACGAAACCTGTACTGTCATTTCCCACTTTTCTGCTTTAGGATATAGCAAAACATAATCCATATCTAGATGAACAAGAGGTTCCTATGCATTATGCTCTGTCAGGACAATGTGCAAATTAAATAATACTCCAAAACCTAATATAGACATAATACTGCCTTCTCTGAACCCTGCTAAGAGTATGGTATTAAGCCATAGGCTGATTTGGGTCTTCCTTCTTCCCTACGTATTTTGTCATACATTTTCTTGGTAAAATTAAGATGACACCCTGTGACGCCTATATCAAGACTAATAATAGTCAGTATAAACCAAAGATATCTAGTTTTTCATTTGAATTCAAAACTACGCTGCCAAAGATTAAGCTTGATTAGTGCCAGAAGAGATGAAAGGCAATGCTGTAGCTCTAAAAGAAGGACTGGGAGAATTCACACAAAAGAAGGAAAGTTTGAGAAGAAAGTAAGCCTAGGAAGATTTTGGCTTTTAAAAAAAATATTATAATTTTAATAACAAAATAACAACAAGAACTAATGTTTAGAATGAAAAAAGGTGAGAAGGAAGAAAACAGAAAAGACAAGGATGGAGAGAAATAAAAGGGAAAAATAATCATAAAGAAGTGAAGTCTAATTTTCTTTGATTGCAGTTATAACATCTTACAGCATTGGTTACATTTTCTACATAATCTATTATTTTCATTCTACTCTTCAAACCATTTATCATAATCATTTTTTAATTAATCACAAAAAGTCAACCAATAAGGAGTTTCCAATCATCAATACATTTAATCAGCGTTACTTAAATTTGGTTAGACTTGATTACAACCCGTAAGTGCAGTCTAGTAATTTAAATCAGAGATGTACAACTTGAGCTTTCTCGAGACTTCAGAAAATTTCTGTAACCTTGCTATGGAAGACTGATGTTATTACTTATTCATACTGTTTTAATGTGCCCAAAGATAAATATTATTGATTTATTAATTAATAACACATTATATTTAGGTGTAAATGAAATGACAGTTCATTTCTGTCCTTTCTCTTCAGTAGCTGGAAACTTCCATCATGCCCCTTAAAGACCTGATGTAACCCTTAATCTAGAAAAAAAAAACCACTCTATTTTAGACCATTAATTAATTAAGATGTTTAATCCAATTTAGAGTTCTTAAGATATGTTTAATTAAAACATATAATTTAATAATTTAATTAAAATATTCCAACATGTCTGGACAACAGCGGATTGGTAATAGTGATTATGACTGAATTGCGGTAACATTTGAGATCCAATTTTTCCCATTTCCTCTATTTTTCCATGGGTTCTCTATATGAGAGAACAAAAACTTTTGGTGTCATATTTAACTAATCTAGTTTTGTAAATGTTAGGAAACTTGAAGATTATTCTTTTTTAAAATGGTATCTGTCGTCCCATTCCAAAGATACTCAAGGCAGTTTTAAAAGCAGAGTCTACTAGTGGGATTGCCAAATGTTGTAAATTCATTCTGTGGTTCATGGCATAAAATTATTTTAGTTTAAGTTCATGACTATCCTCTTTTATACTTTTTTTCAGCCGAAGCCTGAAATTGTGGCAGCTATAAGCTTGGAATGAAAGCATTAGAACAGTTATCAGTGATGGGTTAGCAAGGTTAATCTTTTACATTTTCAGAGAGAATTACTTGGCAAAGGAATCAGTATCCAAGCAATCCTCATTAGAAATGTAGCAGAGTTTGAGAATTAAGGCCACAGATCTTTCTAGTTTGGAAATGGCAAACTTTTAGTGAAATGAACCAAAATCACTTGCCTTTTCAAGAAGGGTCACAAATACATGTGGACATTTCAAACTCTTTCTACCTACTTGCTCAGAACTTTCAAGCAATAGCAATTGCAATGAAACCTGTTCTTCATTATACTTGAAAATCATACTAGTTCTTTGGAATCACTAGTTTCCGCAAAGGACCAGAAAATTCCAATTTGCCATACTTGCAAGATCATTACTAAATTATCTGCTAGGATAATTTGCACTAGGTATTTTTTACATGATAAGACTATTTAGCTGAGAGATTCAAAATCTCCCACCATTTTGTTGCTGATGGAACATGTGAAACAGGAAGGTCAGGGATGAAGGTATACAGCAATTAGAGAAGAGAGAAGTAAAGCAGTTAGACAATATGGAACAGTGACAAGGAATGTTTTGTAATGGATTTCTCAGTATTACCTAATTTTGTTTATTTTTGAGGAAAGAAACAAAAATAATAAAAAGCCCATTACCAGACTATTGGCCTGGTTTTCTTAGTCTTAGTTTCATCATTAGAGATAATTTGATAATTTAATAACAGATAAAATTCGTTGACACTCTCATATACATAGGTCCTATCCTTTTTATTTCATTTGTAGTTAAGTCACAGCAAGGCAATTCAAAATCAATTTTCCTCTCCTCCAACATTAAAGGTTGTGATTTCACATTAAATTGTGATTTTTTTATGTCCATTCTGTTTAGCAGAATGGATTTGGGCAAATTTCATCAGTGTTTCTGCAATATTTTCAAAATTCTGACGGCAAGATCAGTCCAAGAATTGAATAGAGAATGTGAGAGTTGACATTTTGGGATCTAAAGCATCTCCTATTTATGCCATCCAATTTAGCCATGCTGATTTCTTTTGCAGTTTTTTTTTAGCCCTAGAGTTTTCCAAAACAAATCAGAGTCAATTTCCAAGGCTGAGAGGAACGTAAGAGGGGAATCAATGCTTCCCTTCAGCCACAGAGAATAAACATAGATTTACACCACAACAACATAGGGTTGCAGTATTTGCAGTCTGCATGATCAGGATCAATCAATCAACATTTGAAAAGTACCAACTTAACTATATTTCATTATATTCAATATATTTCTAATGTTTCTGAATCATGAGAAAGTCATCAGGAGAACTGAGATGAAACTTAATATGAGACAATGAAATAACAGCCAAATTAAAATAATATTGCAAATGGTGCTATAAAACCAAAGAACAGCTGTGTCCTACTATTACATACAAAGTTTGCTCTGGCTTCTTTTTATGATGGCTGGATAAGACAGGAACAACCTTAAAACTGAAAAAAGCCTGTTTTTTCAACCAGGAAATAAATTGGATTTCAAAGTGAAAGCAATCTACCTGCTGAGATCTCTGTAACTTTGCACCTTTACTTTCAGTAAATTTTGTTAAATATTCAGTAAATATTGAAGGAGGTTGTTTCTGGTTAAGTTAAAGTTGGTTGCCAAGGTCTTGACAACAGTAAACAAGCCACAGATGCCACTCATGGAATATTAAAACATTTATGACCTTTTAACTGTCTACAGTTTTAATAAAATTGGGAAATGATACGGTATAATATGGGAAAAACTTGGCATTGTTTATTCTTATCTTACTCTTTACAATAATAATACCCCTAATAATGTACACAAGAAAGGAATAACCTTAAAGCATAAATTGGTTTATTGGAAATTGTTAATTGTTTGCCATTTTGGCATTTGTTTTGAATTTAGAAATGCAAGTAAAATCACTTTCAAAATTATATGTTCCACAACATTGCATTTCAATCATTTAGGTACAAAATGATTCAGGAAATCTTGATATCTGTAAAAAAAAATTGTATATAAATGAACTTGTCCAGATTAATGCCATGTTTTTTCTTTGTTTTTTTTCCATTTCCTACCTACTCCCTACCATCTGTTGATTTCCCAAATCAAAAGTCCTTTGGTTTTTTTATTTTTACTATTTTCTGTAAATATTATAAGTTAGAAGTCATAGTGGGTTTTTTTTTCTAATCTTTGTTTTATAACAACTTGTGTCACCAGCGGTTTAGTAATTGCTCGAGAACAAGTTAGGAGGACATAGGAGTACAGATGAAATTTTTTTCTTCCTGTTTCTTTAGAAAGAGCCTCTTCTGGGATGCTAGTTTGTTCTGGAATCAGTATTCTGAATCCAATCAACTACGTTTTATTATAACTATGCCATACTTTCTTAACTCATAAGTAAGTGTCATATGTTTAATGGAACTTACTCCCTTCTACTACTTAAGTGTAATTTAGATACCAATTACAAATTAAAATAATATTAAAAATATTTATATATCCAGGTTCATATATTGCAATTAGACAATCAATCTATAATTCTTTATATAACAGTACAATCAAAGAAGAATTACTGAAATTTAATAGCAAGCATCAATGCTTATTAGCAGTGTAATCTTAATCATGTTTACTTAGAAGCAAGCCCCTCTAAAGTCAATAGAGATTATTAAGTGTATAGGTAAAAAAATCATGGGTGTTTATAACCATATCCCTTTAAGAAAATGTATCACAAAATATGAATACTTTACCTTTGACCAGTCAGTTTAAATATGTGATTGTACTTACATGCATTGTATGTAACAAATTACCATTTAATTATATTGGTTAAGAATGAATTTGTATCAACACATGTATATTCTTCATAATTAAATGATCCTGGAATTCTCATTTCACCTATTTCATAATAGACTATTGCTTAAGCCCTAATTAAATATACATTTTAAGAAGAAGGGGGAAATACCTTTGTTCATTGTTTTAGATGAAAAACAAAGCAGAACAAAACAAGAACACTGACAAATTTTAGCTGAAGGTCCTACTTCAGCTAAACCTTTTCAGTGACTTCAATAGAAAGATAATCTTTCTGTGATTATGACCAAACCCTCTCGTTGCTTAGCAACGCATAATTAAGGAATATGTTTTGAGATCCGCTTTGCAAGCTGGCCATTATCAGATGAAATTACTGGAGCAACAAATGTCATCCTCATGCAAATGAATTGGTTGTAGAGAAAGAATGTTTGCCTCAAGAAGGATGCTGATCCACATCGAACTGTACTGTCCATATTGTCTTCTAGCAGGCAAATCGTTTCAAAAACAAAAACAGCCATTGTCTACCCCATCACATAAAGATGGATTGCATAATTTAATAAGAAGAAAGGTGGCAAAATATTCTAAGGTATATATATCTTTAATATTAGGGCCTTTTGTTTTCAGGGCAGAGAAGATATGGAGAAATCATTTCCATTGTGTATGTCACCATTCAAAGAATACAAAAATTCTGTGGAAAAATATCTGCCTGATGCTGGGAGATGGTATTAATTAGAGTAGGACTATATTGGGAGTTGTTTAATTTTTGTTTTATTTTCATTGTTTAAGACCACACTAAATAATTACAAAAAAAGTCACTGGCTATTTGACTCCGGATTGATCTTCTTTAAAGCAAACAAACAAACCTCCACTCACAAGTTGAAAAATGTTTTCATATGCACACAATTTTACAAAAACAATTCTTGAACTTCCTTCAGAAAACTGCAGTGAAACCCAGCTGTTTTCATTTCAATCCTAATCAGAAGTTTTCATTCTACCAAAATAAGCAGCAGGACTAGAAAAATAATCACTTCGGTATTAATGTTACAGGACTACATTTCTCAATACAACTTTTTTCTTACTATTTAATTGTAAAGAATAGAAGCTAAATTGATTTCTAATATATACTTAAATACAGTGCTCTCAACTATTTAAGTTACTGTATATGTATTATTTCCAAAAACGTAACTTGAACAATTTATATTTTAAAATAGAAGAGGCAGTAAACCTGCCTTTTGTTAATTGTATTGGTTGCCTTGTTGAAATAAAGCTGCTTTACAAAAAGAGGCATTATTTTAATACTACTGATGTAGTGGGGACGCAATCCAGCTCAAAGTGAGTACTTTAAAATACAGTAAAAGAGTGTTAAAAGATACATCACTAAAATCCATGGGATTCAAATACATTTCTGGGTCTTGATGGTACTCGTATTTTTCTTTATTATTTATTTAGGGAAAAGAAGAAAAATATTTTTTTCAAGTCTCCATGCTAATTAATTGTTGGAACTTAATGTGAACCCCCACTTAATTCAGAAGGATTTCCCCCAATCCCCCCCCCTCCCCCAAGATGTGTAAAGTATACAGCCCAAGCACAAACTAATTTTTGCCAGGCTGTCCTCTGAAAGGAGGAAATACATTTTTTAACTTTGATTCCTACAATTTCAGTGACTGTTACAGCTTTTATTGGGATTTACAGAATGCGTCTTACTTAAGGATCTGCTCCTTTGCAAAGGGACAGTAATTTGTTCAGCTTCATCAACCTTAGAAAGTTATCAGGTCATGTACTCTTCTTTAACACGCCAACCATTCTGACAATTGGCACTTGGATTTAGATGTATACAGATTTATTTAGTTAATGACTTCTATAGTGGTGGATATTTCCAATCGAAATTAACCAAGTTTTGTTTAGGAGAGATTATTTTAGAAAGGAAGAACACTGGCTAAATAAGACCTAGGATCACAGCATGGAAAACTTAATAATAAATATTCTCATGGAACCCTTATCAATTCCTTAGAAATATCCTTGAGCTCATAGTAATTAAACAAAATCACTCAAAAAATAAAAGTAGAAGGCAAAGTAGAGGCCAAGAAGACACTTGGCAATCCTTACTTGCAGTGTCTTACAAACTCTGCAAGAAAGACAAAAGGCAAGAATCATGACATAATAAAGACTTTGTATATTTGCAATAAACTATTTTAACACTTAAACTGAAACTTAACAATGACTTCCAACATTGCAGTTTTTATTATATAGAAGAGTGTGTCGAAGTATGTATATTATAGATTAATGCTCAACTTGATGCAACAGGTTATACGTTTGTTCTGACCTCATTAAAACACTGGTGTTTTTTAAAAACATTAATATAACAATCCTAATGAATTCAACAAAGCAATATATTTTTTAAAAGTTACTTGGTTCAGGAGATGTCATGGTGGAGACGATGATAGGTGGACCTGTACGCCTTGTAGATTTCTGACATGGCGAATGATGCCCTGGAAAACTCGGTCCCATTGGAGCCAGATTGGGTTCCACTTGGACTCCTTGCTTTCGAAGAACCTGAGGACTGTTGTGAGGGCTGTGAGCAGGGGAGGATAATGGATTTCTTTTCATCAGTTCCATGGGTACAGTGTATGTGGTGGAATATGCTATTTTGGAATTTGCATGTGGATTTGTTTGCAGTGTATTCATAGGAATCGCAGAGGGGACAGAATAGCCAGTTGCTTGACGAATATGCATATTGCATGGGCCCGAAGCACTATATCCAGAACTGGGAAGAAAAGGAGTGACTTGAGGAGAAAACCCTGTTGCGGTTTCCAAAAGATGTTGTGTCGGGGCACTAGACGGACGGCGAGTTAATTCAGCTATTCTTGGAGATGGTGTTTGCATTGAAGTAGTTGGTGACTGATATGCTGCTACACCATCCACCACAGGGTTGGTGAAAGGGTGGGTCCCATACTCATTCTGGAGCAATTCGCTTCGGTGACTAAAACTATTCGATCTGTTTCTGGAACGAATGGCAGTATTTTTCCTCGATTGTCTCTGGAGCTGCATTTCTACTCTGTAGGTATGAACAATTCGAGAAAGCACTCTTGCCTGCCCTAGATTTGGAGCCACCGATTTTATGTCATTGTCTTCCATCATTGCTAGCAAGCCTGGAGAATCAAATCCTTGCTGCAGCAATGCATTGAGAGTGCTTTCTGATATGCCTTCAGAACGCATCATTGCTAAATATTCTGGATCCACGTTCCTTTTAATGTCTTGTCCTGGAAAAGATGCAGGCATCTGCATTTGGGAAGGTGTCACTGTAGCTTCATAGCTATCATAAGGGACTTTTGTACTAAAATTGTCTCTGACTAGTCCATGACCACGGTTTACAGAAGTGGCAGGCAGCATTACATTTCCATCAGGGGCTGCAGCTGAATTTGGATCCACTACCAAACATGTTGGAGCAATTTGTTTACTGCCTGCAGGATCTACAGATCTCTCTACTACATCATTATAAGCTTGTCGATAAGGAAATACAGAAGGTTCTCCCCTGCATCTAGATGTAGGGGGTTCAACACCATACCTTGTTAGAGAAGGATCTCTATTCCGAATCCTCTGTGCTTCAGGAACCATCTTGATCACAGGATCTCTGTATACATGGCTGCCTTCATGTGGTACAGGTGACCGTACTTGCATCTGGTCCCAAGCCAATCTACCACCAGGCATGCCATAATTCGATAAAGGTCTGTTAGTCATGTGATCTCTATAGTAGCATGAATCTCTAGATCTAGTAGCTAAAGAAGGATCATTGTAGTAATCCTGAGGTGGCAAGGAACTCCGTGTGGACATCGCAGGCTGTCTGTCGTAATACGTAAAATCAGGAATGGAACCTCTCCAAAAGGAACTCTGTGTAAAATGTGGCTCTGGATATCGATACAAGTCTTGTTTTAAGTCCGTACCTCCTTGCAAGTTGATATCATGTGGTTTACAGCTTGGTTGCTCACACCAAAATCCCTCACCATCATAGGTTAATGAATTCCTTCTCCCTGGAGGTCTCTGGCATTCAAATGTAGCGTCGTTCTCCCAGGAGCCTTCGTCCCATCCTGCAGCATCCCAGCTCTGAGAGCGGCCAATATGTCTGCTTTGAACTGGCATTCAGCAATATTTAGCTTTTAAGAAGGACAGGAAAGCTCTCCTGTAAAATCTTCGGTTACACACATAAACAAATAATAATAATAAAAAAAAACAACAACCCAGAAGCCTGTATCTGAATCCTTCTGGGCTTTAGGAAATAGTCCAGCAGGTGGTTTACTATTTCAAAGTGCTGCCTGAATTATTTATTCTTCGAAACTTTAGTCACAAAACAAGAAACGTCTAACAGTAACACAGCCTAGCTCAAAATAAGTAGAATGGAAAAATATTTTCTGTATAATTCAGATGCAGAAAGTAGTTGCTCTGTTTAATCCAGATTTATCCCTTCCTGTCTGCAATGGCTAGCTCACATGGACAAATACACAAACACCGTGTGAGGATTAAAGGCTAAATAAAACTCTAAAGCTTTTGTTCCATGTGACACTATTTTAGTCTGATGGATGTAACTGCATCAGCCCCTACACACATCTTAGTATATTTTCTACCACAGATCACAACCACTACATGCTATTTTACATACAAACACACATAGGGAGGCTTTATGTATAAATTTTATTTAAAATTATACCTGGAGAAAAGAAAATTCCCTGGCAAGAAAAGGAGAGATGGTGGAAAGTATGGGAGCTTCATGTCAATTCAATCTTAATCCACCCTGATGAAATGCTAATCCACAACAAACAGCTATGGAGACATTAAATAGGCACAGGTGTGCTGCTCTCAAGAAGCAAGGTACTGAAGTATATAAATCAATCATGCTTAAAACAAGCTAGGCATCAGTACAATACTTTATCAATGTCTTACATTACTGGGGAATCAAAGAGAGAAAAGTAACAAAAAAGAGAAGCCAGCTTTAAACTAACCACTCCAATTATTACATTATCCTCATAATTCTCCAATCCCTTCCATCATCCAAGAAAGGAATCTGCAGAGATTTAATTTGGAATTTATAATATAAAGGTTCAAGAAGAGGTCACAGAAAGAGGGCAAAAAGCCTTGCTTTTACAAGAACAGAGTCTTTCCTACACACCCCCACACATTAAATTTTCATTATTTTCATTATTTCAATTTTGATGTAGAACACACATTCACACTGTAAAGCAACAAAGAAATTTCATCTTGGCAAATCTTGGTGAACATTTTGATCAAAACAACCATTTTAAAAAAATATCAACAAAGTAAATTAAATAAATTTCAGAATGTGGATGCAGATTATCATATCCTTGATATACAGGTGAAACTCAAAAAATTAGAATATCATGCAAAAGTTCATTTATTTCAGTAATGCAACTTAAAAGGTGAAACTAATATATGAGATAGACTCATTACATGAAAGCAAGATAGTTCAAGCTGTGTTTTGTCATAATTGTGATGATTATGGCTTACAGCTCATGAAAACCCCAAATCCACAATCTCAGAAAATTAGAATATTACATGCAATCAATAAAACAAGGATTGTACATAGAACAATATTGGACCTCTGAAAAGTATAAGCATGCATATGTACTCAGTACTTGGTTTGGGCCCCTTTTGTAGCAATTACTATCTCAATGCAGCATGCCATGAAAGCTATCAGCCTGTGGCACTGCTGAGGTGTTATGGAAGACGAGGATGCTTCAATAGCGGCCTTCAGTTCTTCTGCATTGTTCCGTCTCATGTCTCATCTTTCTCTTGGCAATGCCCCATAGATTCTCTATGGGGTTCAGGTCAGGCGAGTTTGCTGGCCAGTCAAGCACAGTAATCCCATGGTCATTGAACCAGGTTTTGATGCTTTTGGCAGTGTGGGCAGGTGCCAAGTCCTGCTGGAAAATGAAGTCAGCATCCCCATAAAGCTTGTCTGCGGAAGGAAGTATGAAGTGCTCCAAAATCTCCTGGTAGACGGCTGCGTTGATCCTGGACTTAATGAAGCACAGTGGACCAACACCAGCAAATGACATGGCTCCCCAAATCAACACAGACTCTGGAAACTTCACACTGGACTTCAAGCATCTTGCAGTGTGTCCCTCTCCATTCTTCCTCCAGACTTGGGATCCTTGGTTTCCAAATGAGATGCAAAAGTTGCTCTCATCAGAAAAGAGGACTTTGGACCACTGAGCAACAGACCAGTTCTGTTTTTCTTTAGCTCAGGTAAGACGCTTCTAACATTGTGTGTTGTTCAGGAGCGGCTTGACAAGAGGAATCCGACCTTTGAAGCCCATGTCCAGGATCCGTCTGTGTTTGGTGGCTCTTGATGTATTGACTCCAGCTTCAGTCCACTCCTTGTGAAAATCTCCAACACTTTTGAATGGCCTTTTCCTGACAGTCCTCTCCAGGCTGCGGTCATCCCTGTTGTTTATGCACCTGTTTCTTCCACACTTTTCCCTTCCACATAACTTTCTATTCATGTGCTATGATAGAACACTTTGGGAACATCCAACTTCTTGTGCAATTACCGTCAGCAGTCTTTTCCCTGATTATGATTTCTACTGAACCAGACTGAGAGACCATTTAAAGGCTCAGGAACCCTTTGCAGGTGTTACGGCTTAATTAGCTGATTAGAGTGGGACACTTTGAGCCTAGAATATTGAATCTTTTCACAGTATTCTAATTTTCTAAGATTGTGGATTTGGGGTTTTCATGAGCTGTAAGCCATAATCATCTCAATTATGACACATCATGGCTTGAACTATCTTGCTTTGCATGTAATGTCTATCTCACATATTAGGTTCACCTTTTAAGTTGCATTATCGAAATAAATGAACTTTTGCATGGTATTCTAATTTTTCGAATTTTACCTGTAGTACAAGTAGTCTTCAATTTATGACACAACTGAGCCCAAAATTTCTGTAGCTGAGACATTTTAAGTGAATTTTGCCCCATTTTACGACCTTTCTTGCCATACTTAAGTGAATCACTGCAGTTATTAAGTTAGTAACATGGTTGTTAAGTGAATCTGGCTTCCTCATTGACTTTGCTTATCAGAAGGTCCCAAAAGATAATCACAGTCATAAATATGAATCAGTTTCTAGGCATCTGAATTTTGATCATGTGCTGCAACAGTCATAAATGTGAAAAACAGCCATAAGTCAACTTTTTCAGTACCATTGTAACTTAGATCAATCATTAAATGAACTATTGCAAGTGGAGAACTACATGTAAAAAACTGTCTAAAACAATACCTTTATTATTTCTTCAATATAATAGAAAATATAGATGAACTGTAGTGTTTTGTTTATTAAAAACTATCATACAAAATTAAAACGAAATCTTACTTTTTTCTGGCTAGATTAGTGTGTGCAGATTTAAAGCTGATCTACAATAAAATTACAAGGCAGTGCTATTGTAACAGACACTAATTCATTCTAATGTATCTTTTATATAATTACAATAAGGATGCCACGTATGGAAACTAATAAAATACAGCCATGATTTGTCACAGTGGCCAAAGTGGAAGAAAGTAATTTAAGGCTTCTGATTAAATTTGAACAGTTTAAGTAGAATGCCTACTAATGTTTATTTATAGAATATTCTATCTATACGGCAATACTTTGGCAGAAACTATTCTGAAAGGTTGTTTCCATGACTTGAAATAATAATAGAATCAATGAAAGTAATTTACGTAATTTCTTCAGCTAGTCCATTCTGCAAGAACAATCCATTCCCATCTTTATCTAAATTTTAACAATAATTGTTGTACTTTCCAAGAATATCAAACATACTGACAAAATGTATTAACCATCTCTAAACTGGTTTTATTTTGTAAAGTATTCCAATTTTTCTAAAGAATGTTCTCTTTTCAATACAGTGAATTTAAAAATAAAGCTAACTTATTTTTTCATTAAAATAATTGATTATAATTGGCAACTAATCATCCAGTTCAATCTACATTTGGCTCAGCCAATCAGGCTACATATTCTAAATGAGTCCTTAGTTTACTCCATCAAATCAATGAGATAGATTACACCCCACTCATAAAATAAGTAGATTTTCTTTGAAGTCTCAGAACAAGAGTACGCTGCTAATTTATGCATACTCCTGTCAATATTCTATTTATGTGTATCTGAATATGCTATCTCTTGCTGTAGCATTATAATGCATTTAGTTGCTGTTGGTCAAAAATGGAGCATGAACTTGTATCGCAACTCTTGTAGAGATATGTTTTGAAGTTGTGCTTCCAAGTCTGACAGGTTGAAATCTGTGAAATACTTGGGAAATGTTTATCTACAATACATTTGTATCAACCACCTCAGTTACTTTTGATTTACACTTGGGAATTCCATAGACAATGTGATTATGTATGAGGGAGAAGATGATTTCAGGAGCTGTGAATAAAAGTTAAGTCCATGAAGTCCATGATTTATGGTTGTAAATATCATCCCTAGGATGTGTGCCATTTTCATAAGCATGGTCTTTAGTATTACCAAAATCTTTGAGCAGTACAGACATTGTGTATAACTGGCTATAGAGTTAGGAGCCAATGGGGACCATTTCCTGACTCAAAGGAAAATTTGAGAACTCAACAATATTTTTCTTCTATGACATAAGTTCTTATTTGTAGAAGCCAAGGACATAGCCATCCTTTCCTAATTTTCAATCAGATTCTATGCTAGCAATTCTCAGAATTATCTTATTGGAAGGAAAAAAATTGGATTCTAGATTGGCTCTAGAATTGTGATCCACTTCCCAGTGATTAAATATACTTCTGCAAATGATGTCAATAATTAGTACGGTAGTTCCCCAATTGACGGTATGAAAGAGTCAGCCACAAATTCTGAAGACTTTGCTAGCTTATTCAGATATTCTCTCAGCTATTCAGTGTTCAGTGATACCTCAGCCAGGAACAGAATATAAATGGCTTTACTATTACTGAGTTAGCTGCTATGGCCTTCATTCTCACAGCAATTACCTTGTGTAGCAGAAGGCAGCTATAACTCCATAGTGCTACTTCCTGATATATTTACATTATTTTCTATTTAGGATCCAGAGACAATGTAGAAAAATTCCAGAGATAATTACAGGACAGTGACCAAAAGTCCAAGTTATTATCTAACTATTACAATCACAAGAGGTTGTATAGAAATAGATAATCTTCCATCCCTTCTTTCATGGCTGGAAATTAATAACATATACTATAATTTGCCAGAATGGTCAATGTGGTGAAAAGTAATTTAAGGCTTCTGATTAAATTTGGTCAGGTCAAGCAGAATGCCCTATTTATGATCATTTATAGCCTTCTAAATGGCAATGCTTTGGTAGAAATTCACTTTATCTCCAGAGTTTGTCTCACTACTTGAAATAGTAGAATCAGTATTTGCTTATCCCAATATCTAAATCTTAATAATTTTTATAGTACTTTCCATGCAAAAATCATGTTCTTTTCTAGTAGGATAAGAACACTAAGCAACAAAGTCATTGGTGTCGCATTTTTGTTTTAGCTGATATAGGAAATGCTGATCCTATCTCCCAGATTATTGCTAAATCCTACGTGGACATTGTTTTATGATATGAATTCTGATTCTTGTAATAATACAAAAAGACATTTTTCTCCTGGTATAGTGCAAAATATACTAAATATTAAGTGGAACATTAAATACTGTATAAGATACTCATTCACTATACTAACTTGTTGTAACCCATTCTAATATTTAGAAATAACTCAATTATGAGTGTTTTTCTTATCTCTCCCATTACCATTATTCTACATTATACTTTAAATCATTCATATACATTACATCATATTAAAAAAAACCTTCTCTTTCTACAGTTATGAAATCATTACCATTTGAGAAAATCAGCCCGCAGAAATGTTTGAGATGAATGGGAAATCCTGTGAACCTTAGCTAGAGAAAATACACCCTTAAAGTACTTATTAACTGCATGTAATCATAATCTGCCATTTAATAGCCGTTCTAAAAACATGTTGGATGGTGTATGACAGCAGCAAATGCATTTAGAAATTCAAGTTGCAAATATAGTTGGCAGACAACAAATATCTCTCTAGCTTTATGTAAACAACACTATTACAGGAGATGGAGAGGATGGATAAAAAGTATTTTTTGTAGTTGAAAAAAAAAACACAAAAGAGAAAGACTCGAAAATCCATTGTTCAGAATAAAATAATCTAAACTTCAATTGTAGCTAATGTTCTGTTAGTAGTGTTGTCCTCTGATCCTTGTAAGTTTCTTGTATATTTAGCAACCACATCTGATAGCAAACTTCAAACTGGAAGGGTGGCTTTTGAAAAATCTGCAGCTGCCTGATAGAATCCTTTTAAGTCAGGTTCAAAGTCTGCTTTAGAGATGAGATAGAGCACTACACCTGCATATTTATGGCATTTTGATGAGAAGAGCCCAGCTCTTTCTCTCTTGTGCCATATAGTTCGGGCAGTTGTCAGCATTTCTTTTAGAGATTACAAAGGATGCATACTTTCACTCTGCTCTGGAGAAGATTAACCCACTTTTGACTGGGTTAATTAAACTGACAGATGCAATGACTTTTACATTTTTCTGTATTACACGATGAAACAAAGACCTCACTCCCCCTGCTTCTGAACCCAACACACACACACACCCCTTGCTATGAGTTTGAGATGCATTTCCCTTTATTGCTTCACAAGTTATTTTGGTGTCAATGAAGTGGCCCATATGTGGCAAACAATCCTTCACTACATTCTGATGGTTATACAGTGCATAACTGTTAAAAGCAATGGGAGTCTACAGGAAGGGGAACATGAATTCCCCTCGGCAAAAACATACCAGAAAAACTTCAACTGGAATCTTGAGATATTATCCAACTAAGACGTTGGTGCCTTAGTCACTTCACAAATTGATTATTGTAACCCACAATACCTAGTAATCTGGAAGCTGCAACTAGTGAAAAATGCAGCAGTGTGGGTAGTTATGTGCACTTCTTGATCAGTGCATGTTATATCCTTGCTCTACAAGCTGTACTGCTTGCCAGTCTGCTTCTGAGATCAATTCAAGATGTTGGTAATGACCTATAAAGTCATACAAGACATGGCTTGGGTTATTTGTGGTAGTGCATCTCCCTGGTTACATCTGCCCATCCCATGAGGTCCAGCAGGAGGCATGTTATGGATTCCATATATTAAGAGGTGTCACCTGATGGAGCAAAGGAAGAGATTCTTTTCTGCCATGGTACCTCTCCTTTGGAACATCATTTACCATAGGGATTAGATTGGCCCCGATTCTTCTGGCCTTTGAAAAGGTTCTGAGGTCAGGGTTTGATATTATGCTTGGGTATCTGACTGTGGTATGGAGCCCGCATCACTTGTGATACATGAATTGCACTTCTGCTGCTGATTATTTTTATAGTTTTAATCTGGTTCAATATATTTTTGTTGTTTAATTTCATTCTCTTCCTTGCTGTTTCTAACTGTGTGAGTGCCCAGTATCATATAATTGAAACCGGGGAGGAACTTTTAAATTAAATGAATGGGTGAAAGAAAGAATAAGCAGGAACTCTATCCTTTTAAGACCAGCTATAGCATATATTGAAAAACAGCTATAGTGAAAAGCAGCATAAACATCTGAATGCACAATGGGATCCATTTTTCTATAAAATCAACAACACATGTCCTACTGTACTCTTTGGGATTTGAAACTTATATTCATAGTCCTGAATCCTGAGGGGATAATATACATTTGTAGCAGCTCCAGTGAATGGGGAAAAAACCCACCCAAATTATCTTCATGAGACAATTATATGGTACTTAAACATATATGCAATATTTAAATGATCCCTTTGTGATGAGATTTAGTGTACTTTCTTGACAAGATTCTTAGATTTGGGGCATATAGGACAATATATTGCAAGTTTAATAACATAGTAAGATTTCGAGCAGTTAAAGGCAGACAGAGATTCTCAAATGCCATGATTACCGAGTCACTATTGTAACTGAGGAGTTGAGACTTGATGCTCTGTGTTTTCAAACCAATTTATGTAAAGAGATTCAGAATTTCAGAAGGCTAAACCAAATGCAGTTATTAGCTTATCCCTGGAGTAATGCTAAAATTAACACTGCACAAAACAAGTACAATGTTTTTCCCAGGTATTGCTTGCTAGTCTTTGTGAAAAATTACATAGCCTGTTTACCCAACAGCAAATGAGGGATTGGTCCCCAAATAACTATCTGTGAAATGAACAGAGGAAGATGTAAGAAAAAAAGAGAAATTGGATATTGAGACATTAGCTATTGACAGAGATATTGATAAAGACACTGCTGTTAAAAATCATGAATACTTCTGAAGATTATCCTGAAATTCAGTCACTAATTATGAGAGGCTGCTTATCCTGTGAACGTAACCCTTGTGCAGAGATATCCACAGAATCGTATGCTTTGGTCAAGATATCTGAATGCACATTGCATTGTCACAATGCAAGGTCCGTCCTTTTTGTACATCCATACAGCATTGCAACACATGTACAATGAAGATGAAACTTGCCTCTTAATGGCAAAATGCTCATTTCATTATTCCATGCCCCCTAAAACCCTTACAGATACTTCTTCAGACTGTGATTCCTAAATAGGACTTCTCCTTCTTTCTCTCTTCAAGTAGAGCCTTCTGTTGCTCATCTCTATATAGCACATCCCTTTACTTTCTCTTTCTATCCCTTCCTGGGCAGTCATGCCAACTTCCTGTTAATCCAAATCCATCTTTATTGTTCTTTTTTTGGTCATTGTTATTTCTACTTAGAAAAGAAAAGGGAGTGTGTGTACCGCATACTCCTGTGCAGAGGAGTATTCTGTTTATGAGAAGAAATGGCTGGTACATGCAACTCAAGTGTCAATAAATTTTATAAATGAAGTACCTTATTTTACAGGCAATTAAGTTTAATCAGCACATTAATTTAATTAATATGAATTTATTATTTTGTCCTCACCCTGCCCTTTTTTAGAGAGTGGTTTCTAAAATATGTTTATATCTGGCTATATAAGTTTATCACAGATAGATCTATTGAAGGGGATCTGGTAGAGTGTGAGCTGGCAGCAGTACAATGACAAAGTGAGAAAGTCCAGAATATTTGTCCATTATTATAATATGTCTCTGTCTACTCTTTCTTTTTGAGATTCGTCATCTTAAATTCAAGACTGTCTTCCTTTCAGATAAAAAGAATATGCATGCATGGGAGAGAACAAGAGAGCATACATTAATTACACTAACTAAATGCAACTATTAAATGCAAAGATGTAACTGGGATGAAGCACTCTGTTCATCTGTTGTTGTTTAACAAAATCTGTTGTTGCTGCTCTTACTTTCTACCCAGTTCAACATAACTGAATGAGTGGAAAATATTCTGTAGATGTTAGGAATATTTCATTAGAAACAAAAGTTACATCAAGGCTTACCTTCACAAATTCTGTCCAATCGCTGTCTCTTGACTTTATGTTTGTCCACAAGTGCCATTGCGCTACTGTGTTTTAGTTTTGCACTACTTTCTGAATCAAAGGATAAAGCAATCCCACGAGAACTTATGGAAATTCACAGTAGTCCAAGTGCATAACGTCACTTTGAATCCTGAAACAAGAACAAAGTTGTAGATTGTTGGCCCTTGGTAAAACAATAAATCTACACTGAAAACATCTCCAGGTGCTACCTCTGTTTATGTGATGTATTTTCAGTGCTTTTAGCCCTGGAGCTACATAACTAGAAATTGAATTGTTTGGGACTTTTGATGTCCTCATGAGATTTTGCATACTTACTACCCATACATACCTATATAATCTCAAAATATGACCAGCGACACTCTCTCTGTGTGGTTTGGGATTTTATGTATCTAAAAAAAAGGAATCTGGAAGCACCTCATTAATACTTGGCTAGTGCCCTATACTGCTGATCACCAAATGAAAGTATAATGCTAGCATATATATATTGTTTTACAAAACACATTGCCACATGGATAGAGAGAAATGAATCAGGAACAAGAACCCCACATATGCACACACATAATCCATGAGCCATCTATTCAGTATTGAACCCAACAAAGTGCAAACAGGTACAGAACTTAATTTTTTGAAAGAAGCAGAATTACTGTAAGAGTTAAATCTTCCTATACATATAAAGGTTTTACTTCTCTTATGAAAGATTTCAGTTGAAAAAAACCATACAACTGAACACATGTCCTGAACTGAATATTAAAGAGATAGAACAGATGAAAGAAAGCCTCTTTTCTTCTTGTTATATTCATAGTATCTAGATAACCAAAGTACATCTTTGTAAGATCATTTTTATACTGAAGTCTTATTTGTATCTACTGAAACTTGTGGCTGTGATTTACTCAGTTAACTTATAATTGGCTGTAACTGCAGATGGCAGTATGTAGATCTTTTCTAGGATTTGAAGGTGCATACTGTTGGACCTGGTTAAAGCATGGATGAGAAATTGCATACACTAGGCATGCTGGCTAGACAAAGCAGTATTTCTTTTCTTTTTTTAAAAAAGCTTAAGTAATGATAGAACACTTCTCTACTGGTGACAAGAAAGCTCAATAAACATAGCAATCATATCACCTCCTTGGACAGCAAAGGTGACTAGCAAGCAAATACTGGAGTGCATAATACCAGACATGTCGCTAGAAGGCAAAAGTCACAAAACTGTATCTCACTTACTTTTGACCATGTCATGCAGGGGAATTCACTGCAGAAAGCAATTTTATTTGGAAGAGCTAGCGGTAAAACAGAACAACATAATTGGAAGAGACCTTGGAGGTCTTCTAGTCCAACCCCCTGCTCAAACCAGAAACCCCATAACAGACAAAAAAGGAAACCAGGCCATCAAAGAAGTTGGTGGCTGGACACTAAAAGCTGACACCAGCCACAGCAGAGAGAAACTCAAAGAAATAGGGCGTTGGTACTTACCCGATACGCCCGTTCTCAGTGAGCTGCGACGAGCATCCGTAGATTGGGAAGTGCTTATTCTCCGGCACGATAGGCTGAGTTTAATGAACAGGACGCTGTGGCTCCTCCCCGTCTGCTGCCCAGCGTCCCCAGTTTTTGACGAAGACGAGGAGGTGTATCCCTGTCCATAATAAGTTCAAACTAATTGAAATTAGAAATCAACAACAACCACATCGTTGGTCGGAGCAGGAACAAACAGACAGACATTGGGAGGGACGGATGCTCGTCGCAGCTCACTGAGAACGGGCGTATCAGGTAAGTACCAACGCCCTTTGTCCATTGAACTGCTCCAAGCATCCGTAGGTTGGGACATACCAAAGCTTGGCTGTCCTACGGGAGGGAGTCCGTCTGATTTGGAACTACCTCTCTGTCAGAATGGACTTATTGCAACATCCTCCTGCCAAAGGAGGCCTCAGCAGAGGCAAATGTATCAATTTTGTAATGCCTAAAAAAGGCAATGGAGAAGCCCATGTAGCCACCCTACAAATTTCAGTGATAGGAGCCTGCGTGGCCCAAGCTGCTGAAGTTGCCACACTCCTAGTGAAATGTGCGGTGATACCTTTCGGCACCTGTAATGAACTAGATTCATACGCCTTGGCGATCGTGGCCCTCAACCATCTGCCAATAGTCGATGGTGATACCTTTTGTCCTTGAGTGGAGGGTTGAAAGGACACAAACAAAGCCTCCGTCTTTCGGAAGGAAGCCGTCCGGTGAATGTATATGCGGATGGCCCTGCGGACGTCCAGTCGATGTCATTGTTGCTTCAGGCCCCGAGAAGGGTTGGGACAGGAATTTGGGAGAATTAGCTCCTGTGCTCTATGAAAGGCCAGTTTACTTTAGGAGTGAACGTCGGATCAGGTCGAAGCACCACTCTGTCCGAATAGAAAATGCAGAGGTCCTTGCGGACCGACAGGGCTGCTATTTCCGAAATGCGTCTGGCTGATGTGACTGCTACAAGAAATACCACCTTGTAAGTGAGATAGCAGAGGCTTGTCATTCTCAGGGGCTCAAATGGGCTCCCAGTGAGAGTGAAGTATCTTATTGAGATCCCAGGTGGGATAGCGGTGGATTGTGGGAGGGCGTAGATTGCGCCCTTCAGGAAACTCTTTATCCTTGGATGATGAGAAATAGGTGAAAAACCTGCCCATCTCACCACTGAGGCAATAGCTGCCACTTGCCTCCTCAAAGTGTTTGAGGAAAGCCCCCTATCTAGGCCGTCCTGGAGAAATTCCAAAACCTGTGCTGGCGACACCAAGCATGGATCTATCTTGAGTTTGGTGCACCATTTATGGAAAATGGTCCACGTACCATTATATATACGATTCGTGGAAAGGCGTCTGGCCGCTTGAATGGTAATGATCACTCGGTCAGAAAACTTCTCTTGAGTCGAATGTTTCTGCTCAACTTCCAGGCGGTTAGCTGTAGTCATTGAGGTTCGGGGTGCTGGATCGGCCCCTGTGTAAGGTGAACCTTCCGAGGTGGGATTCTCCAAGATTTGGCTACGGACAGTTTCTTGAGGTCCGCAAACCACGTCCTCCTGGGCCAGTGTGGAGCCAGCAAGAGCAATTCCGATCTCTCTTCCAAAAACTTGCGGATTACCTTGGGTATCAGAGGAATAGGTGGAAATGCGTAAAGAAGACCCTGGGGCCACCAACAGCAGAGGGCATCGAAGTTCTCCGCCCCTTGAGTTGGATACCTCGAAATGAACCTGGCGAGTTGTGCATTTTGGGGGGAGGCGAAGAGATCCACAAGCGGGAGGCCGAACCTCCGAACTATCTCCTGGAATAGATCCGGATGCAGGCGTCACTCTGACTGGTCAACCGTGGCCCTGCTCAGCCAGTCGGCTGTTGTGTTTGTCGTCCCGGAAATGTGTTCCGCTACGATGGAACTCAAATTCCTTTCCACCCAACGGAACAGCCTCTCTGATTCTGTCATGAGCTGTCTCGAACGTGTACTCGCTTGCCTGTTGATGTGGGCCTTGGTTGTGACATTGTACATAAGAATGAGAATATGACCCATGCGCACGTGAGGGAGAAAGTTATGAAGGGCTAAATGAATTGCCCTGAGCTCCAGCCAGTTGATGTTGTGTAATTGGTCGGGTACTGACCAGAGTCCTTGAGTCAAAATGTTCTGGAAGTGCGCTCCCCAACCCGACAGGCTGGCATATGTAGTAATGGTCAGCCTGTGGGGTTCTTTCAGAAGAAAACCTTTGTTGATTGTCGGAACGGTCCACCAATGAAGAGAGAGACGAACTCTTGTCGGAACCAGCACCTTGACTCTGGAATTGCTTCGCCCTGATCTTTGGTAAGGAAGTAAAAACCATTGTAGCGATCTGGTATGGAACCGAGCCCAAGGAATAATAGAGATGGAGGAAATCATTTTTCCTAATAGCTTGGGCAAATCTGCAAGAGGAACTCGTTCCTGTGTTCTGACACTGTGAGGAAAGGACCTGATGCTTTCCAGTCTCTCAGGAGAAAGGAAAACTCGCCCCTGCACTGTGTCAATTATTGCGCCTAAGTGGGATAATCGAGTAGAAGGAACCAAGTGGCTCTTTGCCCAATTGATTGAAAAGCCTTGTTGTTGGAGAACCTGAAGGGTTAGTGGTAAATCCAATTCAGCCTGTTCAACGGAAGAAGATAATAGTAAAATATCATCCAGATAGCAATGTAGCCGGACGGAGAGACTCTGTAATTGAGCGGCCACAGCAGCCAAGACCTTTGTGAAGGTCCTTGGGGCGGATGATAAACCAAAAGATAAGGCTACATACTCAAAATGCGTGTTATCATAACAAAACCTGAGAAATTTGAAGTGAGAGGGCTGAATTGGAATGTGTAGGTATGCTTCTGTCAGGTCTATGGAAGATAAAAAATCTCCTTCCCTTACCCCAAGTAGAATGAACTGCAACATGTTCATCTTAAATTTACGATAAACCAGGGAACGGTTCAATCACTTTAGGTCCAATATAGCCCTCCATCCCCCCGAACTCTTGGGGACGACAAAAAGAAGGGAGTAAAATCCCTGGCCTTGCTGTTCTCAAGCAACAGGTTGAATGGCTTTGATTTCAAGATGAGTAATCGCTGTCTCCATAAGTTTCCTTTTAATAGGATCTCTGGAGATAGGGCATCGCATAAAAATTTTTGGGGGAGTGGAGAATTCCAGTGCCAGGCCAAATCTAACTGTGTCACGGACCCAGGAATCCAATGTAATGGAATCCCAACTGTCTGCAAACCTTTTCAATCGACCTCCAATGGGAAGTGATTGACTGCACTATTTTGGACGCCTGAACCCTTTTCCTCCAGAGCCCCTGAAGGATCTCCTCCCGTCCTCCACGGCGGGATCTATCCCCGAAGTCGGGCCCCTCTGGCTGTCGGACCTCCCTAAAGTCAGGAGCCCTCTGGAACCTATTGGCGAACGATGCCCTGTAGTAGGGACGAAAGGAACTCCTCCGAAAGGGCTGATAGGGTCTGGGGTCAGAGCGACGGAGGAGAGAGGGGAGAATCTTCTTTTTATTCCTTGCTTCAATCAACAAGGGATCCAAAGCAGCACCAAACAGCTTATTTCCTGAAATTGGGGAAGATGCTAGATTCCACTTGTTTTTGGAATCTGCTTGCCAATTCTTGAGCCATAGCAACTGACGGGCCACCGTCTGAGAGGCCATGGCTCGAGCCAAGAATTTTATTGAATTGAAGGTGGCATTAGCGGAGAACTCTGCGGCTGCCATTAACTTGGCAATATCCTGATGAGCTCTGAGATTGGAAATCGGAATAGTGTCCTTCAGGTGGCAAAGCCATCTGAGGGAAGTCCTGATAAAAAAGGATGCAGCAGTAGCCGCCCTTATCTCCCAAGCATCTGAGAGATGAGCCTTCCTAAGTGTGATTTCAATTTTTTTGTCCTCAGCTCTGAGGGCATCTTCTGATTCCGTGGGAACAAATAATGGGGAAGCCAAAGAAATGATGGGATCATCCACTGCTAAAGTAGTGAGATGGTCCGAAAATTCTGGATCTAAATTGAAATTTTTTTTATCAAAATTTGTGGGCGGAGGGTGTGTTGAGGCAGAGGACCATTGTTTTTGGAGTAGAACGGAAAACATTTTGGGGACAGGGATAACCTCAACTTCAGTGGCAGGTTGTGAAAAAATGAGGTCGTCCACCTGCTCCTGAGGATCCTGGTGCTGGGTAGGAAAAGGTTTGTCAAGTCGAGCTGTGGCTCTTGCCTTGTAAAGAAGGGATTTAAAGAGTTGGGGATGAAAAAGTCCCGTGAAAGAAGGCTGGTCGGGGCGGACCTCTTCATCATCTGACATACCCCCTCCTGGGGACTCAGCCTCCAGTGGAAGGTCACTATCTTGCATGGAAACTGAGTCTAAAGGATCCCAATTGAGGTCGCGTCACCACCCTCAGTAACAGGTGGAACATGAGACACTAAGGAAGGCCCATTGGAGAAAGTACCTGAGGGTACTGAAAATCCGACCTATCTAGGGAACGAACTGATTGGTTGTCACAGTCTGACAGTGTTACCTGTCTGGTCCTGGTGAATTGATGAAGTCCGACTGCAATACCCCTGCTAATCGCCAGCTCCATCCAGGACCTCAGTGCTTGAGGGACTTCTTCTGGGAGAACCTCTTGTTGTCTTAAACCGGCTGCTGTCGGTGTAAACGTAGCTTCTGGAACACTCCTGGGCTGGTTAGAAGTACTGGGTTCCATGAAGCTAGATGGGCGAGATGGCAAAGACAAGTCTAACGGTGCGTGAGTATCCTGAACCTGAGTTTGAGGGATGAATTGTGTGGTAGAGAGACTCTCTCTCTCTCCCTATTGTGTCTTGCAATCTGTCTTTCTAATGCTTTCTGGCGCCTGGAGGCGTCTTTATCTGCAGCCTTTGAAGATTTGCTGGGCTTTTAGGACCTATCTTTGGTCCTAGGATTGGCCCCCCCCCTTACTTGCCATTGCAACAAAAAAACAGTACAACTGAGTAGAGTATGTCAGTAAATTTACATCTATATATATACAAGGATATGGAGATGTAGTAATTATATATATGTATGTGTGTGTGTGTGTGTTAGGTTTTTGAGCTGATAAATAATTAAATAAGGGAGACTAGTATAGATCTATTTCGAGCTACTTAGCTCTCGTCAGCTAGCCATACCCTTACTGGGATTCGAACCTGGGAAGTGTTACATGTGAGGCAGTTGTAATTGCCATTAGGCCACAGGTTCTCATCCAGATCAGCGATATATATTCATATATATGTGTGTGTGTGTGTGTGTGTGTGTGTGTGTGTGTGTGTGTGTGTGTGTGTAAGGTTTTTAAGCTGATAATTTTAAATAATAAATAAGGGAGACTAGTATAGATCTATTTCGAGCTAGTTAGCTCTCTTCAGCTAGCCATACTAGCTCGAAATAGATCTATACTAGTCTCCCTTATTTATTATTTAAAATTATCAGCTTAAAAACCTTACACACATGTAAACAAAAGGCAACGAAACAAATAGCTTTCTGTCGGTATGGTCTCTGGTGATGAGCCGAAAGACAGAAAAGAAAGCAGTATGCTTTCTCCCTTAATTGGGGCTTAACAGGGTGTTGTAATACAAAGTATATATATATATATATATATATATATATATATATACACACACATACATACATACATATACATATACTAGGTCGTATTGACAGATGACATAGTCAGGTTCCTGCAGCCGCACGGTGACAGGTAACCCGCAATTAACCTCTCCCCTTTTTATCTTTTTTTGTGTTTTTTTATTTTTTAAAAAATTTATAAGAATTATATACAAGTCAAATTAGAGAACTCCACCTGTCAAGGGTTTGAGATAACAGTATGTCAACAGATGTCCCACAGGCTTCAGACCATGGTAATCAAATTATGCTGAGGCAACCATGTGATTGAACTCAATGAAAAACACTTCCCTCAACCGGAGTTGAAAGAAGAGAAAGGCACCAAATAATATCCTCCCTTACCCAGAAGGGAACAATGAGTGGGAAAAACCTCAACAGTCTGTAAAACAAGGTGGAGAGGCCTCACAAAGACACGCGGTGAGGCCTGCAGCAGGGGAGCACGCACACAACAATGGCAGACTGTCCCCAAGGTTTTGATGGCGCAGAGCCAATTGGCGCCAAAAATAATGGCTGCAGAGTCGCGTTGCTGCAATAATGCCAAGTGGGGGGAGAAACGGCTTCAGCGCCCTCACCCCTGCGTTCTGGGGAGGAATGTAGACCACAACCACCCAGTTCTTGTTGAATGGCAAGGAAAGGGGAAGAAATATTGTATACGAGCTGCCTAATGTAGATATGAGCTGCGCTATCAGTGCGATCTCCACGGAGCGTGGGAGACGCTCCGCGATTGCTCTGACTGCTAATTGAAGATTAATAATCGGCTGGGGCAAACTGAGGACAATTTTGAAGCCAAATTATAGAAAAACCACTCTAAGGATCAACAGGGATCACCTCAGTCATCCTGCTACAAGCAAGGAAAGCTGCCTACCGTCACGAGGCTGAGCAAAAAACTGGGGACGCTGGGCAGCAGACGGGGAGGAGCCACAGCGTCCTGTTAATTAAGCTCAGCCTATCATGCCGGAGACTAAGCACTTCCCAATCTATGGATGCTCGGAGCAGCTCAATGGAGAAAGTGCAAGATTGGAAGATGTGGAAACCTGGCTCGCAGAATTGCTAAGAGTGGGACTTGACAATGGATATCATCATCTTCATCATCATCAGCTGAGATCAGCTTTGAAAATGCTTAACCACATTCCATCTTACAGTTAAAACTACTGCCTAATGGATGTAAAACTAAATAATTTTTATAGCTTTAATCAAGTATTAGAACACTGAATGTGTTTTCCCAGTTAGCAGATATTTTGGATCTTTTAAAAATTTAAAAAATAATAATTCCCAGGTAGCCTGGGAGTAGACTATCTTTTGTTCAATTTGTCTTTCATGTAGCTTCCAGTTCATATCATTTTATACTTAAGTATTTTCTTGGTATATATACTTCACCTTGGGGCTAACAATATTCATAGGATATTCTAAATTAACATCATACTTTATTACATACCATGGGCAATCTTAGCTAACTTCCATGTACTTGTCTGCCTTTGTTGGCAGGGGTGATAATGGAAATCTAAAAGGTTATACCAGACAAGTTTGAAAAGTTAAAAGAACAAAGAAAAAAAGGTCTTGTCAGATTTCAAGCAATCCTATATCAAACACATTAACATTTCACTAGGTAAAACTATCTTACCTGTGATTTGGTGAAAACATAGCTTCCAAGACAAGAAAGTAGTAGCAAGAGAAATGTGACCTAAATGTTGTGTATACTTGCATATTTGATAAAGTACCTGATCACTGAATTAGATATTTATATTATAAAAGTATTTAGGGTTTTATAATTAATACTTGCAAAAAGATTAGCAAGCAGTCATTTTGCTGAAATAAGTCTCCTTTATAATTTCAGCTCCAGAAAAATAACAGGTGTTATCACCAAAACCAAAAATTATTTGAGCTCAGAACTGAAAAAGTTTTTGAAAAAGTTTTTAGAAAACTAATGCTTGATTCTAATTTATAAGGCTGAAAAGCAATTTACTGAGCATTCCTTAGGTGCATTACTTGCATCTTGTTCTTCATCGCCTTCTGAAATGGTATGTAAAGAATGACTTTGGGAAATGAGGGGGAAAAATGCTGCTAAGCCAGGGGTCAGATAAGAGACAGCATAACCCACAGCTTCATAGGGTGGTTTAGGGGAGGGAGACTTCCTAAATTCTCAGACTATAAAATGGATGGTAGGAGAACTGCACTTTCAGACATGTAGCTTTACAATAAAGTAGAATTAACTTATCTGGCTGTGTTTCTTATCTAGTTTACCTGGTAAGGCTGACATTCATCTTGCAAGTCTTGAAAATATAATTCTCCTGCTGTCAAAGCCCAAGAACCTAGAAAAGATCTTTCCTGTGCCTTCTATGCAACTGTGGGCTAAGCTGTCTTTCTTCTGATCATTCTCTAGGTAGCAACTCTTCAGCCTATTTTCCAAGGTCATTCCCACATACATAATACATCCTATATGCTTGGCAAACTTCCCTTATTTGAACATAAAAAACATTAGTAATTTGCAAATCAATTAATAACAAACTTAATTTCTTAGCAAAGACCCATTAGTATTAAAGGTAACCACAAAGTAATAAAAAGTAACAATGAAAGAAAAGATACATCCTTACAAAATATTATGCACATTTTAAGAGAGTTCCATAATCCAATGTGAATTAAGCATGGTTAATAGGGCCTTGGTGGTGCAGGCTGTTAATCATCTAGCACTTAGTGCAAGCTGCCTGCAATTAGTGCAGGTTCGAATCCCACCAGGCTCAAGATTGACTCAGCCTTCCATCCTCTCGGGGTAGGTAAATTGAGGACCCAAGATTGTTGGGGGCAATAAGCTGACTTTGTAAAAATGCCGCTTGAGGGGGCCAAAAAGCCCTAGTAATAAGCAGGCATATACAATGGAATGAAGGCTATTGCTGAGCACCTAGCATGGTGCTCCATAGACTGTAAGCCGCCCTGAGTCTTCGGAGAAGGGCGGCATATAAATGTAATTTAAAAAAAAAAAAAAAGGCATCAAATATTGTGAATTAAAGAGAAAAAAAATATTGGAAGAAAAGAAACACTAGTACAATATTTCTGATGGATACCATGGCTCACTAGAACTGTTCTACATACCTCTTAAAAAATAAGATGTAATTGCACTATAGGATTGGCTTATGTCTATTAGAGGTTAAAGAAAAAACAAAACATGATCTCCTTTCCCGATTTAAAAAGTAAGCTATACGAGATATGGTGTCTTTTGTGTTCTACACTGTAACTAAATCAACTAAGACCATTAAATAAACAATTCAGTTGGATTTTTGATGGAAAGATAGGCTCCAAATGACTGCAATGAGGATGATATTTCATGTGTTTTCCTACCAATCATATTGAAGAAATCCATCTAAGCCTCAATGCACCACAACCAATTTAGACACTGATATTGAGGGTGATTAAGGCACTAGGCTAGAAAACAGGCGACTGTGAGTTCTAATTCCGCCTTAGCAATGAAAGCCAGCTGGGCCAGTCACTTTCTCTCAGCCCAACCCACCTTACAGGGTTGCTGTTGTGGGAAAAATAGGAGTAAGGTGTGTTGGACATGTTCGCTGCCTTTTGTTATTTGTAAAAATAATAAAGGTGCTGTGTGTATGTAAAATAAAACACTTCACCCAGTCTATATTTCCATCTGATAGCTTCTGATACACTGGTATGTTTTGATGTTAGCAGGGATTGTGTTCATTTTCAGGGATATGATTTTTTTTGTGACTGGTATTATTATGTATTGGCTTTTTCAGAATAGTATTGTTTGCTCTTTTTTACAACACAAGCAAGAAGGCTTAAAAATGCTACAAGGACACAATACATTGTGTTTTTCAGAAGTCGAAAAGCACACTCCCTGGTAGCCACAATCTTCATTGTTTTCTTTAGCACAACATTTCAGAAGAAAAAAACAACAACTTCAGTCTTCCAGAAACATCATACTATTAATAGTTAACAAATGCAATACAATACCATTTATGGGAGGGCAGGGATCCGACTATTACAAATTTACCGCTTTTCGGGATTACAATTTCATGGAGAATATTGTTATTATTATAGATGGTTATCAATTATGCATCACATTGATAGTATAAAAAGAACAAGAGCTGAATTCTGACTAAAAGGAGATGGACTATTTCCTGGTACTAAACGACCAATTTCCCAGCAATAGGACGACAGCCTAATCACAGAGATTTATAGTAATAATTAATTGATTTTTCACTCAAAATGTGAATATTCTAAAAGCATGAATCCCATTCTCATTAATAATTAATCCCACATTTTAAAAGTACAAAACCCTTTGTATTCTAAGCAATGAAGCTTTTAAAAATTGAGAGCTTATGATATTATTTGTCACAAAATGGGAAGGGATCCCCTTGCATTTATACAAATGAGGATGGTATATAAATAAATGTAAAGAATCTTTTGTTATCAACTCTTCTCGCAGAAACGGTTGCAGGGAGGGGCCAAAAATCAAAACAGCAGCCATTAGTGCATAAAGCATTGCATCCACCACATGCATACAAAATGGAGCAAATACCATCTTAACTTCTTTGATCCCATCCACCAACCATCTCCTGATGGTATTCTTGATAGTACTGAGTTTAATTTAACATTCTTCTATCTCAAAAGAAGCCAATAGAAAAAGAACAGGTGAATATTCCTCTGGATTAGATTGGAGCTATGCTTCTGCAGAAGATTCTTATCATTTAATCCCCATATATTATTCCCTAAATACTACAGGAGTTTTGATATCTTCTTCCGCTTGTAATGCTCACATTTTTCACTTAATTTCTTTGCTCTTTCTCCCCTCTCCCAAGAGAACATTTTTCCAAAAGACAGAATAGTTTCAATATTTTTGACTGATAAGACTACAATAACTTTGCCTGGAAGCAACCTTAGACTAGTTACAAAAAACTAATTTTGTTCTTCAAAAGCTGACTGTGAAAACTAGGAGTACTTAAGTAGTTATTTTAAAGCTTTTGTTTCTTAAATTCTGACAGTTTACACTCTCAGATAACCTGAGATCCAATAAGAAAAGACAATAACCACTATCCCCCCCAAAAGGACAGAATGATATTGTATTTATCCATTTATCCATCCCCTCCCACTTGTGACTGTAACTTTGTTGCTTGTATCCTCTGTTTCCTAATATGATTTGATGTTGATTGTACCCTATGACTATCATTAAGTGTTGTACATTATGATTCTTGATTCTTAACGAATGTTCCTTCTTTATGTATACTGAGAGTATTTACATCAAGACAAATTCCTTGTGTGTCCAATCACCCTTGGCCAATAAAGTATTCTATTCATTATAATTTTTAAGTAACAAAATTGCAATTGATTCTGCTAACCATCATTCTTCTTGACATAATAAAACATTAATTAACCATTTCATCAAGAGCAAAAAAATGATAAAACTTTTTAGCAAAAACCTGCAACTGCATCATAATTAAAAGTCAACTTTCTCCTCACACTAAAGTAACACAATACAATTAAGTCACAAGCCCCAACCGAGACTATGTAGCCTCAGCCAAAAGAAAACCAAATTTATCCTTGGCAATGTAAAAGGAAAAAAAGTTTCCCTCCGCATAGGAGTAATATAATTCAATGAAACATGCATTTGTCTCAGTGCAAAGAAATCACTATTGATACTAAACATCATGGCCAGGAGCACTGCTATATACTTATCACTGTCATTACAAGAGTCACCATCCCTACTCACTTCTCTTTAGTGCTTATTAAAAAGAGATCAACAACTACATGAAGAAAGATTGCTTCTGGCCTCCAGTAATTGACTAAAATTAGCAACCATCGTGACTGCATACTTGTATTTCTTTTTTTCATACCTTTGAACTAGAGCAAGAGAAACAAGGACGTATTCACGGTTTTACCATCACCACTACTTATGTTTGAGTTTTTTTGCCTTTGCTTTGCACAGGATCCACTTTTGTTTCTCTACTGTCTGATCAAGCAAACTACTACATGGTCCATCAGTGCTTTTTAAATTATTAAATCCCAAAGTATAAATATGTTACTTCAGGGCAAGTAGAGGCTTTGATTTGAAAACAAAGGAAGTGTTTTGCTGTGTATGGGGCACATCTGCAGGTGCTTACTCCAAAGGCTTCCAGTAGTTGTAGAAGACAGTCCTCCGTTCATAGGAAAGGCACAAATACAAGTATTCCTTGACTTAACAACAGTTTATTTAGTGACGTTTCATGATGTTTCTTCCTTTGCGGAGCTGGAATGGGCGTGGCCTGCACATGACATATCCAGCCTGTGGGCCGCCAGTTTGACACCCCTGATTTAGTGACTGTTAAAAGTTATAACAGCACTGAAAAAAGGGACTTAGGACTATTTTTCACATTTACAACCTTTGTAGCATTCTCATGATCATGTGATCAAAATTCAGATCCTTGGCAACTGGTTCATAGTTATGACTGCTGTTGTGTCCCAAGGTCATGTGATCCTCTTTTGCAACCTTCTGACAAGCGAAGTCAATGGGGAAGCCAGATTAGTTTAACAACCGGTTGACTAACTTATCAACTTTGGTGATTTACTTAACAACAACAAAAGTTGTAAAATAGAGCAAAACTCACTTAACAAATGTCTCATTTAACAACAAATGTTGGGTTCAATTGTGGTCTTAAGTTGAGGACCGCCTGTACTTTGAAGAACTATGGAAGAACCAACTATTTCACATGGTACAATGTATTTTTCCCTTTAAAGCACAAAGCCCAGCATGGTTTAATAGATTTGTACCATATAATTTCAATTTGTTAACTCTCAAGACTCTTTTTTTCGCTATGTATTCAAAATGGACCATGATTAATATGTATGTATTTTGTCTGTACAGTGTATGTGTGTACGTATTTGTGTGAGTGTGTGTGTGTGTGTGTGAATTTCCTTTTAATGTGCACCATTGTGCACACAGAAGTGACATAAAAGTTATCTTATTCTTATTATAAGACTACTCCCAGTCACCAGAAACTTTGGTGGGTTACACATTATATCTAGCTCTCATTTAGCTCTCAAGCGGGTAATAATCTGAGGGGCAGGGTCACATAGGTAGCCCCAAACTCTGTCTATATTCTCTAGTGACTTTTTAAAAATCATACATTAAAAAAAAAATCAGCAAGAGCTTAACATTTGAGGATAGAAAACAGGTAAAATGCAGGAGAGGAAACAGGTAAAATTCACACATTAAAGTCTAACAGGGTTTCGAAAAAAGACAACACCAGACAAAAAAAAAACATCCGGTCTTGTTTGTGTGCATCATATGATCCTATCCAGGTGCATCATTACTTTGCTTTTTCTAAATATTAAGGGCAGACTGGCCATTTCCACTGTGCTCATCAAATGCCAACTGCAAAGCAAAAAACTGCATGACAAATATGATTTGTTATTTTTAATGTGACAGTTGATTATGTCATTATCATTAATATATATATAGTTGAAGCAGAACTGCAATCTTGGCTTTGATGCTAATCATGTATCTTTAAATACATATTTTATTTTCTTTATTTAAATCAGACTTGATTAACTTGGTAAGAAACTCCAAGTATATTAGATAAGAATTACAAGAACTTGAAGCAGAATAGCATCTGGAGTAATTTCTGGGAATTACATCTAGTCCAGTCTAACTGATCCATCTATCCGATATGTGGACATGGTCTACATCAGGGATTCCCAACCCCCGGTCTGTGGACTGGCACTGCTCTGTGGCCTGCCAGGAACTGGGCCATGTAATTGAGTGAAGCCCCATCTGTGCATGGGATCCAAGAAGCGCGCAAAACCACACCCTCCCCAATCTGTGGGGAAAACATCCTCCATGGAACCAGTCCCTGGCACCCAAAAGGTCAGGGGCTGCTGGGCTACAGATTTAAAGCAGAATTTTTAAAGTTTAAGACCAGAATACTAAACATGATTTAAAACAACCTTTTTTTCCTATTCTGAAAAACAAACAAGTTTCAATATTCTCTAACATCCTGTATTTTCAGAATTCTCTTAGTCATCAGTCTTTGTCAGAATCTGCTAACCAAACAATCTATATCCAGAATTGGATATAGATACTCAAAGTGGGATCACCTAATTCTTATATCATCCACCCCATCCTTAACTAACTTGAAAATCAGAGGATCATCAAATCAGCAGATTTTATGTCCTGTAATCTCTCCTCCAATAATCTAGCAAATCATTGATCCTCAAGGAATTCTCAAAGATAATATGGTATATATACTATAAAGCTTTAGTCAGCAACAATTTAGTTTTTTTCAGTACTCTGGGATGCAATTTCTCCAGAGATTTGGCACAATTTATCACTTAGCTTTAATCTTTGTAAATCTTCAGTATTTACTGTTTTGACAGTATAATGAAATAACATTTCAAAATTAAAATTTATATCATATAAGACTTTTAGTCTTTTGAGTTTGTACTTTTCTTTTGATATAGCATGCTCACTTATACAGCATGCTGTATAACATGCTATTTTCATGACACATGAAAACACACATATTTTCCTGGGTAGCTATAGAAATAGAATTCATTCTTACAACAAGTGGTACTGCAACTCAAATTAATGTAGTCTATCGTCATTCTTAGTGAGACCAGTTATGTACTGAAGGAAATCACAAGATTTCAAGGAGATATAAAATATTCATTTACATCACTGAACATTTAAAATTTAATAAAAACATACCTGATATTTACATAAAAATATAATTTACAATTTAGTAACAATTCCAATACTGGACTAATCCATTTGTTGGGAGGGGGGACACTTTTTGTCTCAAAACAAACATAAAGCAGCATATTACAAAAACCATGAACTTTCAGAACAGTTTAATAAAAAGTTGACATCAGTAATATATATTCCTATTTTAAAAAAAGACACTCAAAGAATCAAATGGCAATTTTCATTGGCTATGAATTATCTTGAATTTTATAAGCTAATATCAAGGATGATGGATGATTATGATGAATTGGTCCTGGCTGGGTTGCAGGTATCTAGTACAATGTTTTAAGAAACTTAACCATTAGCTATTTCACTTAACTCATGGCATCTGCATCCCGCAGCAGCTGTAGTTTATGGACCATCTTCAAATGTAGAACTACATCAGTTTGACAGGTCCATGATTAGACCATGCAATAATGAATATGTGATTTAAAACCTGCTAAAAATGGAACATGCTCATAAAAGTACACTATGTAATTTAAAAAAAAAGTCATCAAGTAAGCAGCATAAACAGATACAGACACATAACACTTCATCTAGGAGATTTCTACATTAAATACCAATCTGAAAATAACTCAAAAATAATACTAGTAAATGTACTAAATACAATTAAAAGCATAGAGAGAAATCAGAATAGACATGCAGTTTCAGTACAAGTATTTGAGTGTGAAGAAGGATACACATGGGAGGAAAAACTGTAATTCTTCTGTCTTCGGCAAGATTAAGAAACAAATGAAGTGATTTACATACAGTAATTGCATATCCTTGCTGGTCTCCAGCAGTGTCTTTCAAAATGTAAATTTTCTGAAAGTGCTTGGACATTACCCTAGACAAGTAGTTATTTATTTATTTGATAGAAAAATTACTTAATCATGACAATATAAAAATAAGTTTAAAAAAACTCATTGCTAAAATGTATTTCAACGGTTTCTTAGAAATGTATGTTAACCATCTATTGGCCACTACAGAAAACAAAGAACAAGAAAAAGGATAATAGATTGAAGAGCAAAAAAGTCATTCTACCAACACAACCAATATATTGCTCGGTAACATCTGTTCTTTGTAAATGCACTTGTAATTCTAAAGAAGAGGGACCCATATGTTGTTCAAACTATAAACTCTTCCAATTGTATTCATGGCAACCCCCCCCCCCCCCAAAAAAAAAAAAAATCATTATCACTGTTTTAACAGTTTGTGTCTTTCTTTAGGGACTTTTGTTAGATGCTTAGTCTTTATGATTGAAGCAGCATATAAACCAAAGTATCTAAATAAGTAAGACAATAAATAAATAAAACATCAGTGTTTTAAATTACTTTTGCCCATTAATTTCAACAACTCTAGACTTTGTGCCTGGCATAGCTGAAAGAATAAAGACATTTTAAACTGAGGTTCAGAAGAAGTACTAAAACAATTCCCGCATTATTGTACATACCCAAAACATTCATCTAATTTTTGTACAGGTAGGGCACTGTTTTCGTTCAAAAGCATACGTTAAACCATCCCCGACATAATGTGGGCAATTAACATATCCTCTGTCAGGGGTTATGGAATGTATTTAAACTATCTTCAAAAAATAGAAATTAAATAGAAATTATTGCACTTATAGGATGTTACAGAATCTGCTTAATGGACTTGATCAACATTTACTGATTAATTTTGCTCTTATTTTTAGATTGTTCTCTTGAACATCCAGAGGGTTTTTTCCTAAGTTTAGAGTATTCCCTTTATTGAAACAGCCTTGGTTACTATATGGCATTACAATTTGTCCTTCTGTTGAGTTTTCCTTCATGAAGCTTTTTGTACATATTTACAAAATATATATTTTACCCTGACCTATCAAATATTGTTGTACTTTGTTAGATAGAACAACCTTATTGCCTCTCACTCCACCCTAATAACTTTATTTTGTAAGTCAGTTTTGAAATACATGCATGTAATAGGACTGATTAGGCAGTGAATTGCATATTCTATTTCAGTACAGGATAAAATTCTTAGTTGAAGGAGTCCCAGAAGGTTAACAATAGTGATTAAGAAAGTAGTAAGTTTAATAGGAGTGATAAAGAAATAAAGTGATATAAGATTGACAGAGCACAGCAACTTTGGGAGGCCAACAATAGTCCCAGTAATACTTTACAAATACATACATCAAAAAGAAATGCTAGAAAGATAAATATTTTATGATGTGAGGCTAACACATGAATGATTAGACTAATAGCTAATTAGGAAGAGAATAAGTAACCAGTTCAAAGGATCTATTTTCTCTCCCAAGAGAGCTGCTCATCTTCTACTTGGTAAGAAACTAAATTGCCACAAAGCATTGGAATGCTTGAATATCAGTGAACGAACAACAAACTGAGTATGTTATTTATTTCTTACCTGAAGCAAATCATTTTATTGATACATCTATTTCATAACTCTAATTTTATTTATTCCTATATGATACACTTGAATTTGTAGTATATTTGTGTTAAAAGATGACATACATTATTTCTGATCTATAAATTATTTTGTGCCAAGGACCCAGGGCTGATTGACACTGTACTTTAAACATTAAAATATATCCTGCATCTGATTCACTAATAGCTCTATGAAAACAAAAGTCACATTAAGAAATTTTGAGAAAGAGAACAAGAGAAAATTATGTGCACAATAACTCACATTTGGTATAATTGCACACATATGTTTGTTTGGTTTTTTTAAAAACTTCCTGTGGTCTCAGATTTATAGCAAAGTTCTGAAAATTCCTAAACTTTTAAAAATGGTTTATTCTGAGTTTTGGAATAGCTGGGGGGTGAAGCTAATGAAATGATTCTGAAATCTGACATGCCTTTTCATCTTAAAAAACAGTGCTATGGAATTAAAAATGTACAAAAGGAAATGCCTAAGAAGGTATCGCTGATTCTTCCAGAAAACCCATAACTCTCCAGGTTTAATGCAACATAATAATTTAATTTAACAAACTGAAATGTTATTTTAAATCTGTAGTGATCCTACTTGCAAGGGTAAGAATTAGATCAAGCCAAATATGAACCTAGTTGAAAGATGTAAGAAACATCACTGTCCAAATTTCCTTCTGCTCAATTACCAGTTTTTAAAGATAATGACACAAACTGAAAACTAATTTCACATCATCCAACTGAGTAAAAAATTCAAACCTGAATGAAAATAGATGGATTTCTTAAAAAAACAAATAGTAGAAAAATATAAAAGTAATAGTAGGCTGTGTTAATATGACAAGCTTATCTCCGTTTTGTTTTGTTTTAGGGTTTCTTTTAACCTTGGTGAAAAAAAGTGAAAACCTTATATAGGAAACAAAGAGTGTGAACAATTTATCAAGAGTCTTCAGCCACAGGAACAAAATGAGAGAATAATCACTGCTATTGTCCACTTCCATTGTTTCCCAAGAACATTTGGAGAACTCCCACAACGTATAATGTGGTGTTTCAATCTTTATAAATATATTCAATTGGAAAAGATAGGAAGGTAGGATTCATTAAGCTATTGTCCAAAAATGTAGATTCATAATGAATATGGACAGATAACCTCTCAATTACCTATTGGACAGGGAAGGCACAAAAACTGAACTGGGTGGAATAAAAGGGTACTTATATGTTGGCACAGAATGAAAACAAATCTGGGGATTTATATTTAACACAGTTACTACTTTCACCCAAATAATAAACATATATGAAACAATATATATGTGTACATGAGATTAAGCCAAGAGTTTCCAATACAATAGCCAAGAACTATTTGCCACCCCTATAAGGTTGAAGTTAGCCATCTAACATCACTCAAAAACCCAAATCTTGGTCATTCTCATTTATGTGGTTATGAGTCCAGTCCAAGGGTTAACTCTGTCTCCTCATTGAACTGAGTCTGCTTTACCTCCACCTTTGTTGCCAGCTTTCCCCAGCTTTCAACTCAGTCCCTCAGCCAGGACAGATGTGTTGTTTTGCTTCTCTTACTTTTGATTTTGCGCTGAGTGAGTTTTTTGGACATTGGGACCTAGGGAGTTCAGTGCTGCAGGCTTGTTATTCCAGGACTGGAACTGCCTCAGGAGAAGCAGCGTGCAGGGCTGTAGATACCCCAGCCGTTCTCAGCACAGCATTGGGGCTTTGGCCCCAGGTGCGCAGGCCCTGTGGTAGGGGTGAGCACGCTTCGCCGGGAGGAATAGCCCCCCCACAACAGCTGATTAGCTGCACTCTTGCCGCTAGTGCCAGTGCTGGGGAGAGATGACCCAATGCTGAGGTAGGGGATCGAGCGGCATGGCTTCAGTCAGCCTCGGAGGACCTGGCCCTCCTTGATCAGGGCCTGAAGAGCCTTTCCGGGCATGAAATGCTTGACACGAGCCCGCCCAAGGCCTGAAGAACCAGGATCCGGCAGAGCATGGTAGCAGCCCTAACTAAAGATCCTTGAAAGGCCTGAAACCAGCTGGTGGAGTTGGTAATGAGAACTTCCATTTACACCAAGAGTCGGTCTGCTAGTTGCGCATCCAGAGAAGATGTCTTGCAGACACAGAGGCGGCCATTGCCTTTGATGTGAATCTGGCAGAGCTTAGTTTAGCGTCGGCTGTAAGTTCCACTGCGGCAATTATTTTATTGAGGTCTTGGTGTGACCTGGCGTCAGTGTTGGGTAGCCTGTCTTGAAGTTGGTGCAACCAATATATGGCCGACCTCATGAAGAACAAGGCCGCGGTGGAGGCCTTCACTGCCCAGGCCATGGCCTGGTGCGTGTGTTTCAGAGTTTGCTCTGATTTTTTGTCCTCAGGCTTCAAGACATCTTCAGGTCCCGTGGGGTGCCAGAGAAAGCAAAGGTGACTACCACCAGGGGATCTACAGCTGGCAGAGCTAAGGCATTGGCCAGGGAGGGTTCACATTAAAGAATCTCTTGTCTTGGGATGAGGAATGGGGTCCCGACAAGGGAGTAGCGCATTTATCCCTCACTAAGTCCAAGAATAATAATGGTGAGAGGATCTCATTTTGGACCACAGGTTGGGAGAATAATCCTTATGAACCATGGGGTCCACCTGTGGTTCCGGCACCACTTCTTCTGGGCTTAGTTGTGTAGTAATTAAGGACTTGTGGAGTAGTGGCCTAAATAAGGAAGGTTTGAAGACAGCCATTGTTGTGGGCTGCTCCGGCCTACTCTCCTCTTCATCTGAGAGATGGGGTCCTTGATTTCTCCTTCCTCCTCCTCTGACATAGAGGATCTGCTCTGCACTGAGTGGTATGAGGAGCCTCTATCATCCTGTCCTCCCCAGGTATGGGGATGGGAGGAATACACGAATTCCATGGGCTTAGAGATCTCCCTCTGAGGAGGGGTGTTTCCCTGACATAAGGTGGAGAGGATGCCAGCCCCCCACCCCCGTTGGACAGAGGAGCTACTGGAATCCCTCAGTGGTGCCCTGTCTGACTGCCACAGAGACCATAGATTGAATATCTTGAGGTATGTTGTCTGGGGGTGAGACCATGGGGCAGAACCCAGCGACAGTTGGGGTAAAGGAGGCCTCCGCCCTGTGTCTATATCCCCCTTGGAGCAAGAAATCTTGAGGATTGTGACTGCTAGTATCCCAATTAGCAGGCCTGAAACAGGGTCCAGACCTGCTGAAGTCTTGGGGAAGGGAGGCCTCATCAGGCCTCTCCGGGGACCAAACCTGAAGATGGCTTCCTAAACTTCCATCTGACCTCACAGCTGATCACATCAGACCCCAGGGCCTGATCAGTATAGGTCTGAGAGTCTCCTGACTGGGAAAAGCCCTGTTCTTGTAATAGTTGAAATTTTTTGGCAAACTGTTTTTCCAGGACAGCATGCTTCCGCCTTTCTGCCCTAAGTTCTGATTTTGAAGCTTTCTTGGGGGCAAGGGCTTTGGCCCTGATCTTTGCTACTGCCTCCCTATTGTCTGAAAGGACTCTTGGGCGTCTTTGCTACTGAAAGGCCTTCTAGACACTTCAGGGCCCTGGATGGCCTGCATGCTGGATAGTCCTGGCTGGGCCCAGTCATTCTCCGTTTCTCTAGAAAGAACACCGGAGGTGCTGTCAGCTCCTCCACAAGATGTCTTCCAAGATGGAGGCCAGACAAAATGGATCACTGCTTTGAGGCTCAATCAAAATGGCACCCAAAAGAACTTGATCCTAAAATGGCCATCAGCCACAAGGCCAGAGGCTTTACTGCGGGGCTTTGGTAGTAGTCCTGAATCCTTTGGGGCCTTGTGCTGGGAAGATTCTGTCTGGCTGAAACTCTGCCTCCACTGGAGATGGTCCTCTTTTAGTGTCTAACACCAGCTGGGAGGCACAACTGGAATCGGGCCTAGCGTTGCTGGGAGACCACGTGGGAGGCTAGCTGATGACTTGGCTCTCTGAGGCCTAATTTGCGCTCTGGGAAACTTGTGCCTCAATGAAATGGCATGGGAGATGGCAAGGGAGGCTCCACGGTTCTCTCCCAGGCCACACTTACTGTCTGGTTGTCAGTGCCCTGCTGGGACAACTGACTGGCAGAGGAGAATGGGTCCCCGTTCTCCTCTCGAGCGCAGCTCTACCGGAGCTCCGGGAGCTGCGCTGATGATATCAAGTTGTTTGTTTGCTTTTATGTTGTTGTAGAAGATCGATATTAAGTATGACTCCAGAGACAATAGCTCTTAATGTCACAAGAGCTGAGTCAAAAAGCTGGGGCTCTCAGCAGAGGCTGGCTTTTTACAGTGGCAGACTCAGCTCTATGACATCAGAGGGCGGATTCATATCCCAATACTGGACCCTCGAAGCAGCATGGTGAACTGTCGGGCAGCTACGTGGTCTTTACCCTCTCTGTTCATAAGAAACTACCGCTTGAACGACTTCGCATCGGCAGATGCAGCATTTGGCAGATGGGTTCTGCAGAGGATGCACGTGGAAAGGAGTGATCAGGACCAGATTTGAGCCCTCCCATGGACACTCCAGCTTTGGTATGTCCCTTGGACTGATCTCTCGTAACCACATAAAGGAGAAGGAATGTTGGTCTTACCTGATGCATTCTTTCTTTTTGTGGTGAGAGAGTCCAGGCCTGCCCTAGGTACGTTTGGTATGGGCAGGGGAGGGGGCGATAATGAGTTTTTCTTCTTTTCACCTACGTAGACATGTCTGGTCTGTCATGTGTCTTCACTGAAAGCTGGGGAAAGCCAGCAACAGAAGTGGAGCTAAGCAGCTTTGACAGACTCAATCCAATCAGCGAGGAAACAGAGTTAACCCTTGGACTGGATTCTCTCACCACAAAAAGAGAAAGAACGTATCAGGTAAGACCAATGTTCCTTCTCTGTCTGCAGAGAAGGAAACACAGACATTGATAACAACTAACAGACAAAATGAAATAAGTAAACCACTTAAAAGTTTTAAGGATATGTGTGACTAAAAAAATTGTATAGCTAAGCGAATACGATATATTTTATAGAAGTTTAATGCACTGCATAAAAATCATTGTTGCAAGATATCATCAAGACTAAAGAATTCAAAATAAGACCAGTCATTTCAATGGATTATGAGAATTACAGTAGTTCTATGAATGAGAGAGAAAGATAAGAAGAAAATATCTAAGCAATATCAGTCTTCAAACAATAGGCTACCGGAATAAACCAACATTTGGTAACATTTACAGGTAGTCCTCCAGTTATGACTACAATTGAGCCCAAAATTTATGTTGCTAAATGAAACAGTTGCTAAGTGAATTTTGCCTCATTTTACCACCCTTCTTGCCACAGTTGTTAAGTGAATCACTGCAATTGTTAAAGTTACTAACACCGTTGTTAAGTGAATCTGGCTTCCCCATTGACTTTATTTGTCAAAGAGTCATGAAAGGTGATCACATGACCCTGGGACACTGCAACTGTCATAAATATGAACCAGTTGCCAAGTGTCTGAATTTTGATCATGTGACCATGGGAATGCTGCAACAGTCGTAAGTGTGAAGAACGGTCATAAATCACTTTTTTCAGTGCTGTTGTAACTTTGAATGGTCACTAAATGAACTATTGTTAAGTCGAGGACTACTTGTACAAAGCTCTTTAAATTGAAAAATGAAATTGAATTCATAGAAAGCAAGAAACTTTTCTTCTTTTTGTATTTAGATTCTCTTTTTATATTATTTTAGAAACAAATTAAACTTTACCAAGATACCCAAACTATGACCCACGGATCCATTTTGAGCCCCTTTTTCAGGAACCATAGCATTAAACAAATGACTGATTTTATGAAGATCTTTAATGTTGAATGGATTAGAGTATAATGATCGAAAAGAAATAATTTCAATATAAATAACCATATTATAACTGAATTTAGTAGGGCTTATTTTCAGGTAAATAGCTCTAGGTAGCATTCTTGAAATTTCTGCAAATAGTAACAGCAATCACACTTAGACTTACATTCCGCTTCAAAGTTCTTTACAACCCTCTCTAACCAGTTTACAGATTCAGCATATTGCCCCAACAAACTGGGTCCTCATTTTATCAACCTCGGAAGAATGGAAGGCTCAGTCAACCTTGAGCTAGTGAGATTTGAACTGCCAAACTGCTGTTAGTCATCTGTCAGTAAATTTAGCCTGCAGTGCTGCTTGCTAACCACTGTACCACTATGGTTCTTAGGGACTAGTTAACGCAAGTGAAAAGTAGCTAACACAACATAGAATTTACCAAGCCCAACTAAACCCATAGGTTATATGGGAAGTTTTCTTGATAAATTTGCGATTTTGACACAGAAGATTTATTTATGAATACAGGGGAAATCTTTGGCAACCTCAAACCAAGATATAGTGAGCTGCTTTTATCTCAAGTTTCTGTGGGCCTAGTCTACCATTCTTTCCTAAGAGCTTTCAAACTTTAGGGTATTTTGGGGGATTTAAGATTAAGCAGTAGTGATAGGTACATATGGTTCCATTTGATTTAGCATAGCTTTGTTGTTTATATAATTTGTTGGGATAATTTAGAAAACCTTGCCTGATTTCCAACTCTTCTCTCACAGCTTATAATATTCATGCAGATGTGCATCTGATATCATGTGCAGACCTATAATTTATTTAAATTTGCTTTCATCCTCCTCCAACTCCATAGCATAAGCATTGGCAGGAACCTTCATATCAAGTCTAGGTTCTTTCCACTGAATATGCTTAAGTAGCAGAAACATTGTGTTTTATTACAGCCAATGATCCAAAATAATACTTAAATAAATAATAAAACAAAGAAAGACCACAATGAAGCAGAAATAAAACTAAAACAAAGTAGTGAACTCTTACCAAGTTGTTTAATATAGAAGTAAGAAATGGGGTGTTGGTCCTACCTGAACGCTTCTTCTTGGGGAGCCAAAGGGAGAATCCAGGATGGGTAATCTCTAGTCTCCTAGCTCTGCAGACAGAGTTGAAAAACTGAGGACACACACCCTGGTAACGGTCCCCAGTTCTGAACGATGTCGAAGCGAATTCAGCTTCTCCTCGTCCTCAAACTGATACCTTAGTTGATACTGAGAAAAAAAAGGGACATTTCTTCCCTACTCCGACCTGACAGAATACAGGGTGGGACTGGACTCTCCCTTTGGCTCCCCGAGAAGAAGCATTCAGGTAGGACCAACACCCCTTCTCCACTAAGCCAAAGGGAGAGTCCAGGATGGGACATACCAAAGCTGGCTGATGGCTGTCCTATGGGTGAGAACTGGATTGGTCGGAGGTCCTCACTTTTACATGAACATCCTGCAGGACTCGTTTTCCAAAGGCCGCCTCTGCTGAGGCAAAGGAGTCAATTTTGTAATGTCTTATGAATGGGGTCACCGATGACCAGGTCGCAGCTCTACAAATGTCCAGAATCGATGCCTGCGTTGCCCAGGCTACGGTCGTCGCTGCACTTCTGGTTGAGTGCGCAGTGATTCTCCTGGGTACAGGAAGCCTCTGTAACTCATAAGCCTTTGCAATGTAGGCTCTGAGCCAGCGACCCACTGTGGAAGGTATCACCCTGCGACCCAAAGTTGACGGCTGAAATGAAACGAACAGGGCTTCCGTTCTTCTAAGAGAAGAGGTTCTATTAATGTAAATACGGAGGATCCTCCTAACGTCCAAGGTGTGCCACTTTCTCTCCAGTGCAAGGGTTGGCTCTGGACAGACGTTAGGCAAAATCAACTCCTGTGAACAATGGAATAAGGAGTTCATCTTGGGCAGAAAGATAGGGTCCAACTTGATAGGGTCCACCCTGTCTGCATGGGAATACGCACAGATCTTTCCTGATGGATAAGGCCGCCAACTCCGAGATACGCCTGGCCGAGATAATGGCCACCAAGAATGTCACCTTGCACATGAGTAAGTGAAGGCTAACTTTATGCAAAGGTTCAAATGGGGGAGAAGTCAGTGCCTGCAGGATCTTAGGCAAATCCCAAGTGGGGTAGCGATGGACCACCAGTGGCTTCAAATTCATGGGTCCCCTAAGAAAGGCTTCCACCCTAGGGTGTTGGGTCAGAGAAGTAGAATCCTTAACTGAAATCACCGAGGCCAAGGCAGCCACCTGTCTCTTCAAGGTATTGGGGCGAGACCTCTATCCAACCCATTTATTTATTTATTTATTTATTTCTGAGTTTTATATACCGCCCTTCTCCCGAAGGACTCAGGGCGGTGAACAGCCAACTAAAATACAAATAAACAAAGTATAAATTATTTAAAAAGAATTAAACACTAGACTGTCCCAAATCTAAAAACCCCAATTAAAATCAATAAAACATCATACCCCGTCCCAAGTAATCTAAAAACCCCATTTAAAATCCCATTAGTCAGCTCAGGCCGGCCTGCTCGAAGAGCCAGGTCTTCAGGTCACGTCTGAAGGCCCTCAGGTCACTGGTCGTTCGTAATCCAGGGGGCATCCCATTCCAAAGGGCGGGTGCCCCCACAGAGAAGGCCCTATTCCTCGGGGTCACCAGACGACACATAGAAGGCGTCGGGACCCGGAGGAGACCCTCTCTGTGGGAGCGCACCGGTCGGTGGGAGACTGCTGGCAGAATGCGGTCTTGTAAGTATCCTGGTCCGATGCCATGGAGCGCTTTAAAGATCAAAACCAGTACTTTAAAGCGAACCCGGAAGGCCACTGGCAACCAATGCAGCTCGCGCAGGAGGGGCGTCACGTGGGAGTATCTCGACGCCCCCATAACCACCCGCGCGGCTGCATTTTGTACCAGTTGAAGCCTCCGGGTGCTCCCCGCAGGGAGCCCCATGTAGAGGGCATTACAGTAGTCCAGACGGGAGGTGACCAGGGCATGAGTGACTGTGCGTAAGGCGTCCCGATCAAGAAAGGGCCGCATCTGGCGTATCAGGCGAACCTGATAAAAAGCCCCCCTGGAGACGGCCGTAATATGCTCTTCCAAAGACAGCCGTACATCCAGGAGGACACCAAGATTGCGGGCCCCTTCTGTGGGGGTCAAGATCTCATCCCCAATAGCCAGCGATGGAGTCAGCTGACTATATCGGGCCGCCGGAAACCACAGCCACTCGGTCTTGGAAGGGTTGAGTCGAAGCCTGTTCTCGCCCATCCAGTTCCGCACAGCCTCCAGGCAACGGGCCATAACCTCCACAGCATCGTTGGGGTGGCTTGGGGTGGAGATGTAAAGCTGAGTGTCATCAGCATACAGATGGCATTTCACCCCAAAACCACGGATGATCTCTCCCAGCGGCTTCACATAGATGTTGAACAGAAGAGGGGAGAGGACCGACCCCTGAGGCACCCCACACATGAGGGGCCTAGGGGTGGACCTCTCCCCCCCCGTCAACACCAATTGCGAGCGGTCCGAGAGGAAGGACGAGAACCACCGCAAGACGGTGCCCCCAATTCCCAACCCCTCCAACCGCCGCAATAGGATACTATGGTCGATAGTATCAAAAGCCGCCGACAGATCTAAGAGGACCAGGACAGAGGAATAACCTCTGTCACGGGCCCTCCAGAGATCATCTACCAACGCGACCAATGCTGTTTCGGTACTGTGCCCGGGCCTGAAGCCCGATTGGAACGGATCTAAATAGGATGCTTCCTCCAGATACTGAGGGAGCTGACGCGCCACCACACTCTCAACAACCTTCGCCACAAAGGGAAGGTTGGAGACAGGACGATAGTTATTCAAAAGAGCCGGGTCCAGGGAAGGCTTCTTGAGGAGGGGCCGCACCACCGCCATTTTCAGGGCGGTCGGAAGCGCCCCCTCCGTCAACGAAGCGTTGACAATCCCCTGGAGCCAGCCTCGTGTCACCTCTCTGGAGGTAGAAACCAACCAGGAAGGGCACGGGTCCAATAAACATGTGGTGGCATTCAGCCTCCCCAGAAGTCTGTCCACACCCTCGGCGGTCACAGGATCGAACTCTTCCCAGATAACCGTCTCAAGACCTGCCCCGGACACCTCCCCCGGGACCACACAACTGGAGTCCAGCCCATCCCGAATCTGGGCGATTTTATCATGCAGAAATCGGGAAAACTCTTCTGCCTTACCCTGCAAGAGGTCCTCCCGCGCTCTCGGCTCAAGCTGGGAGCGGGTCACTCTAAACAGGGCAGCAGGCCGATTTTCTGCAGACGCAATAAGGGCGGAGAAGTGTGAACGCCTCGCCGCCCTTATCGCCACTAGGTAGATCCTAATATAGGACCTCACCTGTGTCCGATCAGACTCAGCACGACTGGCCCTCCAGATACCCTCCAGACGTCTTTTCCGGCATTTCATCCCCCTCAGCTCCCCCGTAAACCACGGAGCCAGGTGGGATCTATGCCGAGTCAGAGGTCGCAAAGGCACAACTCGGTCCAGAGCCTCCGCGGCCAACCTATCCCAGGTGGCCACCAAGTCTGTGGCCGAGTTATGAGCCAGAGTTTCAGGAAATGGCCCAAGCTCCATCTGGAACCGTTCCGGATCCATCAGGCGCCTGGGGCGGAACCATCTCCTCGGCTCCGCCTCCCTGCGATGGGGGGTGGCGGCACCGAAGTCCAGTCTAAGAAGAGAATGATCGGACCATGACAAGGGTTTTATGACTAGATCTCCAACGCGATCATTCAACCACTGACCAGAGGCGAAAATCAGGTCCAGTGTGTGTCCCCCCGTGTGAGTGGGGTCAGAAACTAATTGGGTCAGATCCATGGCCGTCATGGAAGCCAGGAACTCCCGGGCCACCCCAGAGGTTTCCCCGAGCGAAGGCAGGTTGAAATCACCCATGACTAAAACCCATGCTGCAGGAACTCTAATACCTTTGCAATAGAAACAACAGTGGCTTCCAATTGGTGAGAAGCTCACCAACTGCACAAAATCTTCCATGTTGCGTTATATATCCTGGTTATGGAAGGTCTTCTGGCTGCCTGGATGGTCTGAATGATCCTTGTGGAAAACATCTCCCGCTTCAGGATCCCCTGCTCAAGCGCCAGATGGTCAACTGAAACCAAGCTGGATCTGGGTGCTCGATCGGGCTCTGGATGAGGGAGATTTTGTGCAGGGGAATTCGCCTGTCAGTCGCCAGACCCAGGTCGGCGAACCAAGGGCACCTGGGCCATTAAGGGGCTACCAACAGAACGTCTTTGAGTCCCCCCTATCAGTACCTTCCTGACTACCCCCCGAATCGGGAAGGGGGGAAAGTATATAATAGTCCCTGGGGCCACCTGCACTGGAGAGCGTTGATCCCTTCTGCTCCCCATGCAGGGAGTTGACCAAAGAACCGCGGGAGCTGCATGTTCTCTGGCGATGCAAAGAGATCCAGAATCGGGCGGCAGAAGCATTCTGTCATCTCCTGGAACAGACTGGGATGCAGTCGCCATTCCGACTGGTCAACCGTGGCCCTGCTCAACAAGTCTGCCTGCACGTTGGACACTTCCGAGATGTGTTCTGCTCGTAGGGACAACAGGTGTCTCTCCGCCCACCTGCATAACTGATTACCTGATAATCTGGATTAGAGATCTGGAGCGGGTGCCTCCCTGCTGATTTATGTGGGCACTGGTACTTACATTGTCCATGAGGAGAAGAACATGTCTCCCCACCACCTCCTCCCTTAGATGCTTGAGTGCTAAGTGGGCAGCCCTGAGCTCTAGCTAATTTATATTGTGGGCGAGCTCCTCTTATGACCACCTCCCCTGGGTGACCTGTAGTCCCAAGTGGGCGCCCCAACCATATAGACTGGCGTCGGTGGTGATGGTAATCCTCTAGGGCTCCCTGTAGAAGCATCCCTGATCCATGGCTTGGGACTGCCACCAATGGAGAGAACGAAGAACTGGCAAGGGGATGTGAACCCTCCTTGGTGAGTCACCCCTGCACTCCCTCTGGTAAGGGAGCAGGACCCACTGTAGGGTTCGGGAATGGAAGCGGGCCCACGGGACAATCCTGATGCACGATATCAACTTGCCTGAGAAGTTGAGACAGCAAGATGATAGGAGCCTCTCTAGAAGACAGGATCAGTGACGTGACTTCCCTGATATTGTCTCGACGCTCCTGTCAAAGAAAAACCTGGCTGGCCAAGGTGTCTATGATAGCCCCAAATGCAAGAGCTGAGTCGATGGTACTAGGTGGCATTTGTCCAGGTTTATCGAGAACCCGTGCTCTCGAAGAATCCTGATTGTCGTCATCAGATCCTCCTCTGCCAGGGTTCGGGAAGAGGATGCTACCAGGATGTCGTACAAATAGCATTGGATCCTTATTGGTAAGGCTCTGAGGTGTACCGGTACAGCTGACAGGACCTTGGTAATAGTCTGTGGGGCTGATGACAGGTCGAATGGGAGAGCCCTGTATTGAAAATGGCAGCTGCCATAGCAAAACCTCAGGAACTGAGGGTGGTTGGGGTGTATGGGCACATGGAGGTAGGCCTCCATCAAGTCTACCGAGGCGAAAAAATCTCCCTCCTGCAGTCCCTCTAGAATGGAGTGGAGGAGCGCATCTTGAACCTTCGGTAGATTAGATGTCTGTTGAGCCCTTTCAAGTTGTGGGTTGCTCGCCACCCCCACCCCCCTGAGGCCTTTGGAATCACAAACAACATTGAATAGAAACCCTGTCTCTCCTGGTCTTCCAGAACCGGCTGGATGGCCTGAATGTCCAGCAGATGGTGGATCGCCAATTCCATGAGATCCCTCTTTGAGGGGTCCCTGGAGATGGGGCAGCACACAAAGGCTCTTGGGGCGGAGGAAAAAAACTCGAGAGAGACCCGACTGTAAGATTGACAAGATCCAAGCATCCGTCGTGGTCTGTTCCAACCTCTGCCAGAACAGACCCAGACGGCCCCTCATGGGAGATGAGGCTTGGGCGTCACTTGTTGCACCTAAAGGGTCTTTGGAGCCCCTAAAGGACCTTCTGCCCTCTTGCCTCTGACGCCCTCTGGTGGCAAAGGCCTGTCTATCGGCCTGAGATGAGGATCTTTGGAAGAAGGGCCTACTTTGATGGAGAAAGCCTGCCCCAGCTTCCCCGTTTAAAGGAGGGCTTCCTGTAATCAAAGCGCTTCCCCTAGGAGGGCAGGATCTTTTGCTTGTCCCTGGTTTCGTCAAAATAGGATCCAGGGCCTCACCCCAAAAGCCTCTTTCCCTTAAAAGGAGCCAAGGCAAGCTTCCATTTGGTTCTGACGTCCATCTGCTAATTTCTTAGCCAGAGGAGCCTACGTGCTGTTATGGAAGAGGCCATGGCTCTGTAAGAAGATTTGGCTGATGTGGGAGTGGCATCAGCAGTCAATTGAGCTGCAACTATAATCTTATTCAGGTCCTGATGTACCCTGAGATCCTCAGGTGGGATTCTGCCCTGTAGCTGCCTCAGCCACCGCAAAGAGGCCCGAGTAAAAAAAGACATGGTCGTCGATGCTCTGATGACTCAGGCGTCGGCTTGATGAGCTCTCTGGAGCGCCATCTCCTCCTTCCGGTCCTCTGCTTTTAAAATGTTCTCCACATCAGGTGGGATGACAGATGAGGAAGCTAGGGCCACCACTGGGCCTTCTACCTTTGGCACTTCCATAATGTCCAAAAGGTCCTTGTCCACATTAAATAAGGTTGACTCAGACCCATTGGGGCGAGTGTACACCCAGGGGACTCCCACTGCTTTTTTATCAGGTTCAAAAACATTTGGTGCACAGGTACAGCGTCCACCACAGATGCTTTCTCAGTGAACAGGTAATCTTCCTGATCCTCTCCCTCTGCAGGAAGGTCCCGGGTAACCATGTCCTTTTTAAGATGAGCCATGCTCTTAGCCATAACCAGCAGAGTTTTGAAGAGAGCCGGCTGGAAAAGGCCCTTAAAGGAGGGGGGGATCTGCTACCTCCGACTCCTCATCTGAAAAATTCCTTTCTGGAAGGAGGTCCCTCTCAGAGCCATAAAATTGGTTGGAACTGCTTTCTGAAGGGGAGGCTGAGAGCTCTCTGAAGTGGATCGGCTGTTCTGCAGAAGCCTGCCCCTGCCCCTGAAGTATGTCTCTGTTAGTGTCCAAATAAGACAGCTGGCGCAGCTGGTTGACCTCTGCCTGCAATTCCTGTCTTATTGTTTGGGAGATCCAGGCTCTCATGAAGGATGGCATTTCTTGCATCTGGGTCTCCTCAGGCCGTAAGTCAGCTGCTGTAGGTGTAAAGGTGACTGCAGGCACAGGTCTGGCTCCGCTGGAGACTTGGCTTGCAGGTGCCACAATCAGGATCCCCTGAGGCGGTTCAGCAAAACTGTAAGAGGTCTCTGCCCTGATTTGGAGGTTTCCCTGCAAATCCTGAGTACTTGGGCCACCAGGAGACCAGGCAGTCAAATACTGCCTATCCGCCAGTTGATCTAGCTGCCTGTCATCTTGTGGAGGCAGAGGAGAGGTGGCCCTGTTTTCAGCCATCCTGGAATCTCTCACTGCCTTGTCAAACTATTTATCTATGGCTTTTTGTCTACGCCTATCCTCAGCCCTAGAGGGTCTTTTAGGGGTTAGAGCCCTGGCTCTAATCCTAGCTGCTACCTCCAGTCCAGCAGACCTGGGCTTGGGTAATCCCTTTACAGCCTTCTCTCTACCCTGCTAAAGAATTGACAGTTCTTGATCAGCTCCCTTGATGGCCATTTTGAGCCCGCCAAAATTAACGTCACTTGACAGAGGGAGAGAAAGGGAAAAAGTAAAGAAAAAATTGTTTAGCCTAACGCTATCTGCTATAGCCACAGTAGCTTTCCACCACTTCAGGAGGCTAGTGAGCCCCAAAGTGGTGAGCTCAGCCCAGCTCCGGAATTCAAAAGCCGAATCAGAGAAAAAAAGGTGAAAAACGGCTGACTCTTTGAATTGCAGCAAGTCCTGACAGGTCAGAAGCTTGCGAGCCTGGCGCTGGCTGCACTGCAATTATCTGGCAGACTCAAGCGTCTCACAGCTGCCACGGTGCTCTGGGGACTGGATAGGGGGTCAGAATTCAATCCCGATGGCCAGAACCCTCCCAAGGGACAATCCTGGAGACGAACTGCAAGATTGTCCCAAAACGCGAGAAATTGCTGCCGCCGCCAAAAAAAGAGTGCTTAGCAGCAGATGCAGCTAGCCCAAGTCAAGGGAAAATGGATTGGGAGAAGATGAGTTAAATAAGATGCTGACTCCCACCCCCAGCCTGGGCCACACGGGCTCTCAGGGTCACCACCACCCAAATTCCAACCAGAAAAGGAAAAAAAAAAAAACAATCCACCAGCAAGGAAAGTTTAAAAATTAAATAATAAGCAAAAAAGCGCGAAACGGAAAAAAAGGCACAAAAAAATGAAAGTGGGAAACCAGCAAGCTTGCTAGCTGTCAAACCTGATCTAAGCCTCTCTAAAACAAAAAGTTTAATCCAGGGGGTAAAAATTCTTCTACAGTCGGAACTATTCAGAGCCCTTAAAGGATGGTCTGAACACGCTGAGACCGACTGAAGAACTGGGGACTGTTACCAGGGGGAGGGGTGTCCTCAGTTTTTCAACTCGATCTGCAGAACTAGGAGACTAGAGACTAACCATCCTGGACTCTCCCTTCGGCTCAGTGGAGAAGTGCAACATTTCACTGAATTGTATCATGTTGGGCAGATATTAAGAAATAAGTATAAAAGTGATTCTGAATCATCTAGTACTTTAGCTAGTGAAGGAATAACTGTAGTAGAAAAAATAAGAATTGTTCTAGAAAGGACTGGAAGCATAAAACTGTTTCACAAAAGTTGATTCAAAACAACCAACAACAAAAATTGTTTCCAAGAAGCTGGGAAGAACCCAAGAGATAAGATCCCAACCAAACCACAGGCTAGACAAATTAGTTTATAATAGCAAACAAGAAATTCATTTAAAATGCTGTGAAGAATTTTATGAAAGAACACAGCCTATGCAGTAGCTCTTTTGAGTGGTGGTTAAAAAATAGCATTCGTTATAGCTAGGATTGTGAACAATTTTCAGCAGTTAAGACATGAAGGCTGTTTCGCAGGTTAACAGTATGCCATAAAATAAAACTAGTTTGGAATATCTATACAAAATAAAACATCCACTAGGTACTTATTCTGAAATTCTGTGTTGCTCAACATATGCTCTTTAAGACTATATTTAGTCATGTGCCAGCACTTATCATGGATGACTAGGACTGCCTCAACGGACAAACAATTCAGCATCTCTCACTCAGCAATAGAAAAAAGACCAAGAAACCAGAAATAGGGCGTTGGTACTTACCTGATACGCCTGTTCTCAGTGAGCTGCGACGAGCATCCAGAGATTGGGAAGTGCTTAGTCTCTGGTACGATAGGCTGAGTTTAATTAACAGGACACTGTGGTTCCTCCCCATCTGCTGCCCAGCATCCCCAGTTTTTGACGAAGACGAGGAGATGTATCCCTGCCCGTACTAATAGCAAACTAATTGAAATTAGACATCAATAACAACAATATCGTTGGTTGGAGCAGGAACAAACAGACGGACATTGGGTGGGTCTGGATGCTCGTCGCAGCTCACTGAGAACGGGCGTATCAGGTAAGTACCAACGCCCTTTCTCCATTGAGCTGCTCCGAGCATCCAGAGATTGGGACATAACCAAAGCTTGGCTGTCCTACGGGAGGGTCTCTGTCTGATTTGGAACTCTCTCCCTGTCAGAATGGACTTGTTGCAACACCCTGCTGCCAAAGGAGGCCTCAGCGGAGGCAAATGTATCAATTTTGTAATGCCTAATAAAAGGCAATGGAGAAGCCCATGTAGCCGCCCTACAGATTTAAGTGATAGGAGCCTGTGTGGCCCAGGCTGCCGAAGTTGCCGCACTCCTTGTGGAATATGCGGTGATATCTTTCGGCACCTGTAATGAATTAGATTCAGACGCCTTGGCTATCGTAGCCTTCAACCTCTGCCAATAGTCGGTGATACCTTTTGTCCTTGAGTGGCCGGTTGAAAAGACACAAACAAAGCCTCTGTCTTTCTAAAAGAAGCCGTCCGGTGAATGTATAAGCGGATGGCCCTGCAGACGTCCAGTCGGTGCCATTGTTGCTCCAGGCCCCGAGAAGGGTTGGGACAGAAATTCAGGAGAATTAGCTCCTGTGCTCTATGGAAGGCCGACTTTACTTTAGGAGTGAATGTGGGATCAGGCCGAAGCACTACTCTGTCTGCATGGAAAATACAGAGGTCCTTGCGGACTGACAAGGCTGCTATTTCCAAAATGCGTCTAGCTGATGTGACTGCTACAAGGAATACCACTTTGTAAGTGAGATAGTGGAGGCTTGTAATTCTCAGGGGCTCAAATGGGCTCCCAGTGAGAGCTGAGAGTACCTTATTGAGATCCCAGATGGGATAACAGTGGATCGTGGGAGGGTGTAGATTCATGGCGCCCTTTAGGAAACTCTTTATTCTTGGGTGATGAGAAATAGAAGATAAACCTTCCCATCTCACCACCGAGGCAATAGCTGCCACTTACCTCCTTAATGTGTTTGGGGAAAGCCCCCTATCTAGGCCGTCCTGCAGGAATTCCAAAACCTGTGCTGGTGATGCTGAACACGGATCTATCTTAGATTTAGTGCACCATTCATGGAAAATGGCCCACGTAGTACTGTATATGCGGTTCGTGGAAGGGCACCTGGCCGCCTGAATGGTAGCGATCACCCTATCAGAAAACGTCTCTTGAGTTAGATGTTTCCACTCAACCTCCAGGCAGTTAGTTGTAGCCATTGAGGCTTGGGGTGCTGGATCAGTCCTTGTGTAAGGTGAACCTTCTGAGGTGGGATTTTCCAAGGTTCGGCCACAGACAGCCTCTTGAGATCTGCGAACCATGTCTTCCTGGGCCAGTGTGGAGCCAGCAGGATCAATTCTGCTCTCTTTTCCAACAACTTGTGGATCACCTTGGGTATCAGAGGAATAGGAGGAAAAGCGTAGAGGAGATCCTGGGGCCACTGACAATGGAGGGCATCAAAATTCTCCGCCCCCTGAGATGGATACCTCGAAATGAACCTGGGGAGTTGCGCGTTTTGGGGAGAGGCGAACAGATCTACAAGCGGAAGGTCGAAACCTCCGAATCATCTCCTGAAATAGATTCGGATGCAGGCGCCACTCTGATTGATCGACCGTGGCCCTGCCCAGCCAGTCTGCTGTCGTGTTTGTCGTCCCGGAAATGTGTTCCACTATGATGGAACTCAAATTCCTCTCCGCCCAGCGGAACAGTCTCTCTGATTCTTGCATGAGCTGTCCTGAACGTGTACTCCCTTGTCTGTTGATGTGAGCTTTGGTTGTGACATTGTCTGTAAGTATGAGAATATGACCCATGCACATGTGAGGAAGAAGGTTGCGAAGGGCCAAATGAACTGCCCTTAGCTCCAGCCAATTGATGTTGTTTGATTGTTCTGTCCCTGAGTTGAAAAGGTCTGGAAGTGTGCTCCCCAACCCGACAGGCTGGCGTCTGTAGTAATGGTCAGCCTGTGAGGTTCTTTCAGAAGGCAACTTCTGTTGATTGTCAGAACGGTCCACCAATAAAGGGAGAGATGGACTCTTGTTGGGACCAACACCTTGACTCTGGAATTCCTTCGCCCTGATTTTTGGTAGGAAGTAAAAACCATTGTAGCGATCTGGCATGGAATCAAGCCCAAGGAATAATAGAGATAGAGGAAATCATTTTCCCCAACAGCTTTGACAAATCAAGGGGGACTCGTTTCAGAGTTCGGACACTTTGAGCTAAGGACCTGATACTTTCCAGTCTCTCAGGTGATAGAAATACTCGTCCCTGAACTGTATCTATTATTGCGCCTAAGTGGGATAATCGGGTAGAAGGGATCAAATGGCTCTTTGCCCAATTGACTGAGAAACCATGTTGTTGAAGAACTTGTAATGTTAGTTGCAAATCCAATTCTGCCTGTTCAAGGGAAGAAGATAATAGCAAAATATCATCCAAATAGCAATGTAGCCTGATGGAGCAACTCCGTAAATGAGCGGCTACTGCCGCCAAAACCTTTGTAAAGGTCCTTGGGGCAGATGACAGCCCAAAAGGTAAGGCGATGTACTCAAAATGTCTGTTATTGTAGCAGAATCAGAGAAATTTGAAGTGAGAAGGCCAAAATGGAATGTGTAAATATGCTTCCGTTAGGTCTATGGAAGATAAAAAAATCTCCTTCCCTTAGTCCAAGAAGAATGGACTGCAATGTGCTCATCTTAAATTTACGATAAACCAGAGTACGGTTCAACCGCTTCAGGTCCAATATTGCCCTCCATCCCACCGAACTCTTGGGGACTACAAAAAGAAGAGGGTAGAACACCTGACTTTGCTGGTCTCTAGCAATGGGTTGGATGGCTTTAATTTCGAGAAGATGATCAATCGCTGCCTCCATAAGGTTCCTTTTAATAGGATCCCTGGAAATAGGGCATTGGATAAAAAAGTTCGGGGGTGTGGAGGAGAATTCTAGAGCCAGGCCAAATCTAACCGTGTCACGGACCCAGGAATCCGATGTAATGGAATTCCAACTGTCTGCAAACAGTTTCAATCGACTTCCAATGGGAAGTGATTGTCTGTAGCTATCTTGCACGTCTGAACCCTTTACCTCCCGGACCTCTGAAGGATCTCCTCCCCTGTCCTCCTCTACGAGGTCTATCCCCAAAGTCCGAACCCTCTGGCTGTCGGACGTCCCTAAACTCGGGAGCCTTCTGAAACCTATTGGACAATGTCCCCCGGTAATAGGGACGAAAGGAACTTCTCCGAAAGGGGTGATAGGGTCTAGGGTCTGGACGACGGAGGAGAGAGGGAAGAACTTTCTTCTTATTTCTTGTTTCAATCAAACAACTTTTTGCTAGAAATTGGAGAAGATGCCAGCTTCCATTTGTTTTTGGAATCTGCTTGCCAATTCTTGAGCCATAGTAGCCGACAGGCCGCCGTCTGAGAGGCCATGGCTCGAGCTGAAAATTTTACTGAATTCAAAGTGGCATCCACAGAGAACTCTGCTGCAGCCATTAGTTTGGCGATATCTTGATGCGCCCTCATATTGGAACTCGGAACAGTGTTGGTTGAAAAAGTCCTGGTGAAAAAGGATGCAGCAGTAGCTGCCCTTATCGCCCACGCATCTGACTGATGAGCCTTCCTAAGCGTAATTTCAATTTTTTTATCCTCTGCTCTAAGGGCATCCTCTGATTCCGTGGGAACAGATAATGGGGAAGCCAAAGTAATGATAGGATCATCTACCAATGGTGTATTGAGATGATGTGAAAAATCTGGATCTAAATTGAAGAACTTTTTGTCAAAATTCGTGGGAGGAGGGTGGGATGAGGCAGAACTGTTTATGGAGTAGATCCGAAAACATTTTTGGGACCGGAATAACCTCGACTTCCTTGGCCGGTTGAGAAAAAATGAGGTCATCAACTGCTCTTGAGGATCTTGTTGTTGAGCAGAGGAGGGTTTATCAAGCGAGCTGTGGCTTTGGCCTTATAAAGGAGGGATTTGAACAGCTGAGGATGAAATAGGCCCGTAAAAGCAGGCTGGTCAGGTCTGACATCTTCATCCTCTGACATGCCCCTGCCTGGGGACTCGTCCTCAAGCAGAACGTCACTATCTTGTATAGACAGAGAATCTAAATGATCTAAATTGACTTCGCCTTCACCCTCCTCCTGAGTATGGTGTGCATGAGAAATAAAGGAGGGCTCCCTTGGGGGAAGCACCGGAGGGTACTGGAGATCCCATCTATCTAAAGATCGGATTGATTGATTGTCATAGTCTGACAGTGGTACCTGTCTGGACCTGGTGGATTGTTGAAATCTAGCTGTGATTCCCCTGCTGATCGCCAGCTCCATCCACAACCTCAATGCTTGAGGGACCTCCTCTGGAAGAATCTCTTCCTGCCTTAACCCGGCTGCCGTTGGTGTAAATGTTGCTTCTGGAACCCTCCTCGGAGTCTGTGAATTACTAGATTCAGTGATACCAGATGGACGAGATGGGAAGGATAAATCTAAAGGTGTTTGAGTATTTTGAGCCTGAACCTGAGGGGTTGCACTGTAAGGTAGAGGGGCCCTCTCTCTCTCCCTTGAGTGCCTTTCAATTTGTTTTTTTAATGCTTTCTGGGGCCTGGAGGCGTACTTATCTGCGGCTTTTGAAAGACCTCTAGACTTTTGGGACTTGTCTTGTGTCCGAGGCTTGCCCCCCCCCCCCCTTTGCCATTGCAACAAGACAGATAAAACTGAAATGTATATGTCTAGTAAAAATATACAAATTGTGTGCCAATTGTATTTGTCTATTGGCACTGTCAGGGTCCTGCACCCCCACTGGGACAGGGAACCCAATATTATTCTTCTCCCCTTTTTATTTTTTAAATTTTTTAAATTATTATTATTATTTTAAATCCTAATATTACTATATGTACAACTGCACTTGAGAACTTATTTACAATTATTATATACAAAAATGAAAGTAAATTATACTCTTAAAAAAAAAATCAAATAAGCCAAATTAAAATGCTGCATATAGAGAGCTTTAGATCTCCACAGGAGCCCAGGCAGACGTCCCACAGGCCTCAGGCCTCGGAATCTGCTTATGCTGGAAACAAAATGACTTTGTTTGATATGTAAGAAGATTGTTAAAACATAGAAGAAGAAGAAAAAAACTATCCCCCCAGCCGGAGCTAAGAGGGAGTAAATAAATCCAAGTATATAACTCTTTCCTCCCTGTCTGGGGATCAAGCAATTCAGAGATACTTCCCAACAAGGATTAAAGGGAGAAGGCCACACGAAGCCATGTGCTGAGGCTCTGGAGTAGAGGAACACGCGCACAACAATGGCGGACTGTCCCCTAATGAATGGCGCAGATCGCAATTTTGCGCCAAAAGCACAAGAGAAAAAAGACGTGCTGCTTAAATAAATAAAAGAGCAGCAGAGCAGCGGAAGGGGGAACGGGCTCCAACGCCCTCAACTCTGCGTTCCCTAGGGTCCTCCCAATTTAGAATGCAAGCCAATTCGCTTAAAACAATGGCAAGAAGGGGAGGAATAATAATGCGATTGCGATCGGAATGTTTGTAACGATCTGCGAATTGCCCTGACTGCCTGAGCCCAATTGCAGTCAGCTAAGAATGAATTTAAAGGAAACAATTTGAAGAAATCCAATCTAATAGACCAAACAGATCACCTTAAATTGTCCTGCTCCAAGCAAGGAAAAAGCTGCCTACCGTTCCAAGGCTGAGCAAAAACTGGGGACGCTGGGCAGCAGACGGGGAGGAGCCACAGCATCCTGTTAATAAAGCTCAGCCTATCGTACCAGAGACTAAGCACTTCCCAATCTCTGGATGCTCGGAACAGCTCAATGGAGAATCAACATGGTAGGAAGCAACTCTCTCATTAGAAGGCTTTTTCAGTACAATCAAGATATGGCAACTTTATTCTCAGGCAGGTTTTGGCTCAGGAGAATGGTCAAACCTAAGACCTGCTGCAGGAGGGGAAAAACAAGGCAATTTTTCAATAATTCTCAGCTGAAAATAAACTGCAAGGAACTTCCCTCTGAGCCTTGTGAATCATAACCATTACTTTTCATTTTTCACAGAGGAGGTCACGGAATAACAAAGACACTGAAAAAAAAAGCTGCAGCTAGAATGATGGGGGAAGTAATATTGTTAGAATCAAAGATAAAAATTACAAGGGAGAAAAGAGTAGTAAGTCTGTTCCTGCACTCTGTTGGAGGAAGCAAAAATGCTAAAGGTTAAACATCAGTAGTGTGTTTTAATAATAACCATACTTCCTCTTGGCTGAAAATAAAAATCTGCTCTTTTTACTGAACTCCAACACAGAGATGAACAAAATCTTGGAAGGTTCTTTGACACAAGGTCACAGCTGAAACACACAAGTGAATAAAACATCCTACAGACTACAGTACTTAAACTGGAACATCTGTTTTCAAATTAAAAGTACAAGCTGCCAATCCAGATGACAACTAAAGCACCATCAAAAAGTTACAGAATATTGCAACCGGATGACCCCTGGCTTAAAACCTTTAAAGATGCCCCAGATGTGATACATTGGCTAATCTCTTACAAATAATAATACAACATAAGCACATTGTGGTATTTATATAACAACACAGGAAGCAAAATTATTAGTCATTTTAGAAAAAACTGCATGTTTTTATCTTTCACTCATGAGACAGGCTTATTATCACACGTTTTAAGAAGAAAAGAAGAAATAAGGAACTACACAATATCTCATCTTTGAAACGTTACATTTAGTCAATGCTTTATGGATAAATTATTCTATCTAGTTTGAAAGCTAAATGTAAATCAATCCACCCTAAAAATAATATACCTAGGGAATGTTTCAAATATGACAGGAAATAAGAAAAAGTAAAATCCAGTGATGACAAATTAGTTTTTCCATTAAACAATGCCACTGTTAAGGTCATTTGAAGCACCTACAGAAATACCGTAAAAGATCTAATATTACATTATTGTCAGTCCTTTGAGACAGGCTAGATCAGAAAAGATGCTTCAAGAATGATCAGAATTCTACTCTATTGAGATAGCTGATCACAAATTTTGAAACCTTGTTTTTTCCCCTCTCTATTACAACATAGAAAATGAAAAGGCATAGAGTTTGAGTTTCTTTCTAATCTTTTCTTCATTTCCTAGGCTTACATGTTTTTGTAATTGTGGCCACACAATTTCAACTCTCCACAAAAATTAACATGTTAATTCATGAGCTGGGTGTCAGCTATAACAATAATTTGTACAGAAGCATTAAACATGACTCTTTCAAAAACTCTAAAGTCACAGAAAACTCATCTAGGATCTTTGATCATCAATAGATAGAGGGGGACCAGGACTTGGGTATACAATAATGGATCATGCTATGAAAGCTCGTGAAAACTGTTGAAGATTGGGAATTAAATTTTCTTGCTTGATGTTAGCCCCACTCTATCACACGTGCGCATGTACTGATAGATATGGATTCACATACCACACTAAGCTATTGTGTTATCATGATTTGTTGACCAAGCCAAAATAGATGGATTAACCTAACAATCTAAACCAGGGGTGTCGAACTCTATTTTACTGAGAGCTGCGTCAGGGTTTTGTTTGACCTTGGGAAACCAGGAGGGATGTGGCCAGGGGGCATGGCCAGCTTGATGTCACTGATCGAGGCTTCATTTTTGGCTGCAACAGCCTCCTGCAACCCTCTGCCAGCAAAAATGGAGTTCGGGAGGGCCATATGCAACCTCCCTGAGATCCATTTTCACTGGCAGGGGCACCGCAGACCTGTCCTTCACTGTTTCCAGGGAGGGCCCACAGGCCGGATCTAAGCACCCCGTGAGCCGTATCTATCTCCCGGGCCTTGAGTATGACACCCCTGATTTAAACCATAAATCTAATATAATACAGGTAGTCCTCACCTTACAATTATCACTCTTGAGTGTCTCAGAAGCTGAGAATGTTGCTGATCCATACAATGTTGTAGTTGCAAATATTGCCATTAAGTTAGCTCTGATATTTATTTCATAACACAGTGTGTTAAAAAAATCGTCATCATCAGCATAATCAATCAGCTACTCCAAAATCAACAGCTGCTTCCTTCCAATTTTTCCAAATCACCATTTTTTTTCCTGATTTTACAGTTAGGTTTCTCCAAAAAGTCAATTTAGCATGGGAAAAACGGAAAAGGAGGGGAAACGTTATATTAGACATTCCATTCTATAACTTCCTAAATGATTTTTTCCAGAGATTAATTAGAGTTCTAATTATTTAAATCCTAATAATATCCATCAAAACAAAAATGCTATATACGTGTATTCCAAAGATGCCCAAATAGAAAATAACTTCATTAAATGTCTCGAAAGTGTCTTTCATTAAATACCTTGAACATGTATTAAGCCTCCCTTCACTTCAAGTTTGAAAGTGTTTTCTGCAAAAATTTACCGGAGCCATAGGATGCCATTAAGTAAATGCCATTAACTAAAAATAACCATATTTTTCTAACCTGAGTCATGTGCCTCTTTGACCATTAGAGGGCATTTAATACTGTAGTGTGGGTGGACTAAACAGCTTATATGAGATACTGTATATTTGCAAGCCTGGGGGAAAGAAAAAGGGAAAGGGGAAGGAGAAAGGAATTTCCATCATTTTTTATTTATTAATTGTCAATCCTCAACATTCCATATGCTATGCATTTAAAACAAAACAAAAAACAGAAAGGTAGAAGGACAAGGACAAGAGGAAATAGCCGTGAGATATAAAAAGATTCCAGAAAAACACCTGAAAGGCAGAGCCACAATGTTCCAAGTGGCTTTCTTCCCAACTTCCAAATGCTATAAAGCCCATTCATTGTTAATCTCAAAAACAGCACATTACATTTTTAATTTTTCAAAAATGATTAACCGTAGAAAAACTGTAAACAATGTCATGGCACTATTATCTGTTGCCTGAAATGAAGGTCAGAGCTCTTTTATCGCGCTTTCAGTGATGAGGAAAAGAAAGCTGAACTTTCGAACTGTCAAAAAGATAAGCCATGGCCACTTACATTCAGACAGTCCTCTCTCATTATTAATGTATACCAAACACAGAGTCAATTTGTCTTAAGATGCAGCTGGAAAGGACTAAGGGCACATCCATTCACTTTCCTAGGTATGAAATGGTTTACAGGATAATATTCCTGTTGAAGAAAAAGAGGATATTTGTCTCTTTCTCTTGTGTGTTTATATACACAGACATGTGGATGGAGCTCTAAATAAGCTTGCCTTTCTTTTTCTGCAAAGATAGCAATAGTATAGCACTTAGATTTATATACTGCTTCACAGTGCTTTATAGCCCTCTCTAAGTGGTTTACAGAATCAGCATATTGTCCCCAACAATCTGGGTCCTCATTTTACTGAAAGGCTGAGTCAACCTTGAGCTGGTCAGGATCGAAATCCTGGCATTGAGCAGAGCCAGCTTGCAATACTGCATTCTAATCATTATGCCACCATGGCTCCAGGATCCTAGGATGCTTCCTGAATGATGAACTGCATGGCCCAGGATGCCTCCTTCTCAATGCTATTACCAATCTTGATTTTTCACTATTACCAATGTCAATATGATTGGCAATTTGTAAGAAACAATAAAATAATATAATAATAATACAAGTAGGACTTTGTGGCTTCTTCACATTTGACAGCGGCCTCACAAACCCAAGAACTGGTTGCCTAATAAGAACGATCTCCAGCCAGATTTAGGTCAAATTTTTTTTCTTCCTATTCCCAGTTAAAAGTATTTGACATATTGGAAAAATATACTTGAAGACAACCTGAGTTCATTATCGTTACCAGATGACAGATTCAGTATGTCACCAAAAACAGTAATTGTCAAGGAACAGCAGTCCTACAATTTATAAATAAATTATACACTCACTAACCTATTGATCTTAGATGATTATTATCAGATTGTTAAGTGTATTAAATATATAGAATTCAATTGTTCATGGAAGAAACAAAAAAAGAAGCATCCCTTGCTAATTATGATATCCAGTGTGTTTTCAGCAACACTACAATTTCTTCTGATCCAGTATTTGATCTGGATCTGAAATATATTTCACCCAAAGCTTCTTTAGCTGCAACTTAACAGCATGCCTAGAAGGGGTAGATTGGATGAAAACTGGGACTAACAATTGCTTCTTGCAGAGAGATAACCCGAAATAACCAAGTGTTATTTCATAATGTGAAATATGTTATGCAGGCAAATGAAGATGGAAATCAGTCTTTTGCCATGATCAGATTTTACCACCACTAGGCAACCAATGATCCTCACACCTTTCTCCTTCCTAGGTTAAGCTGGTGTACTCTTAAAGCTGTTGAGCATCTTCTTCATGATCATTTCCATATTCCTCTATAGGATATGTAAATATGTTATTCTACTTTATTTACTTTTTGTTCATTTCAAACATGACACAAGAAGCCAGCATACTTAGTAAAGCAAAGAAATAGCTTCAGGCATAATCTTTATTTATAAAAATATTTCTGGATATGACACTCCTAACACATTCTTTTAAAAATGTTGAGGAGTGTGCCGGATAAAGGTAGAGGTAAATTGCCCAACAAAGGCAGAAGTTAAACTGAAGTACAAAAAAGCATCCCAAGAGGCAAATGGTTCAGAAAGGAACATTCTCAGCAGTATGTTTTCTTGGTAAATAACAAGAGCCACGACAAAACTTATTTGAAAACACTATGCCATAACATGCATTCAAATTCTGAAATGAATCCACCAGTCTAAGTTGAGCATTAATCATCGCGAGCTTTTTTGTTACATAAATACATAGCAAATAAATAAATACCCCAGTCATACATGCATTCAAATGTTAGATAATACAACTCAATTTTGCCACAGCACAGAATGTAATTAATGTATTCTGACTTTAGAATATTCCTCTGCATATTTAAGGAAGACAGTATTTCTGTTTTGCCTTTCATTCAACAATGAGGTTGAAGATATCCCTGAAACTCAACAGCTTACTCAAAAGGATTGAAAGTTCACTGAAGTAAATAGAATTGCTCAGGGTGTAATCTTTTTCAATGAAAGTCAGAATGGCATATATTTAAAACATGTTTTAGTTTCTTAATTTTTGTTTTCTGTCTTTTAATGACCATAAAGTATTTCAGATCAGCAAAGCCTTTTTTTAAAACAATTTTTACCCTGCCTTTATTTTTTATAAATAACTCAAGGTGGCGAACATATATAACACAGGTGGTTGACTTATAACCACTTGTTTAATGGTCATTTGAAGTTACAATGGCACTGAAAAAGTGACTATTTTTCACACTTATTTTTGTTGCAACATCCCTATGGTCATGTTAAATTCAGGCATTTGGCATCTGGCATGTATGCATGACATGGGCTCATGTGATCACTGACAAGCAAAGTCAATAGAAAAGCCAGATTCATTTAACAACCATGTAACTCACTTGTCAACTGTGAGAAAGGCTGTAAAATGAGGTAAAACTCAACAACTGTCTCATTTAGCAATGGAAATTTTAGGCTGAATTGTGATCATGTCATACTCGTTTCTCCTCCAGTTTTTCTCACAACAACAATCCTATGAGAGAGTGACTGGCTCACAATTACCCAGCTGGCTTTCATGTCATGTTAATCACTAGACCAAACTGGCTCTTGAAAACTATAGATCAGAAAACTTCAATTTCTCTTATATTTGAAAATTACTAGGCAAACGTTACTGGTGACTCTGTGTGTGTGTGTGTGTGTGTGTGTGTGTGTGTGTGTGTGTGTGTTAGTTAGTTAACCACAGGTATATGTCACTTAGTTTATTTAGGAAGAAGGAATATCCAGCTAAAAAGGTCAATCTCTGACACATACCTCTTAAATACATAATCAATATAATTATATGGCTGACCAGGATACTCTATATTGTGCACATTTTTGTACAGGCACATTTTAAGCTTCATGTATCAGGACTATTTTGGGATTCTAACAACTCAGAGATTATTAACCTAAACCTATGACAACTCATCTACAGCCATAACATTTTATTGTGTGCCAAAAGCCTAGTTGTGTCTCCATACTGCAAAATACACAGATTACTGAAGCAATGAAGTATGACGGCTCCTATAGAGCAGTTATAGTTTTCTTTAGAAAATACCTACAAGGGGTCCCTTTAATGCACAAATCAGTGCACTATGGAAGTTAATGGTTACTACTCGGGGATGCATTATTCCATGGATCACTGGTATAACAGACTATTACGGGCCTGGCCTTCAATGCTTCTGTTGCAAAGAAGCGGCACTTGAGAAAAATAGGGACTTCATAATTAAAGTTATCGATGCAGCCTGATATTTTTCTGCATGAACGACTATATTCATTTTTAAAAATGTTGCTATAGATGCTTGCCTGCAACTATAACAGACAAAGCAAATATAACATAATCCATGTTAGTATTTCCCAACCTGGCTATTGCTGGCTGAGAGATTGTAGTAATTCTAACCCAGCACATCTAGTGGCCCATCAGATTGGGAGGGCTGTTTTAAAAAAGGAAAGGGAAAAAAAAGACATTTAAGAACCAAACGTGAAAAGAGTTGGCATTCTGCAAAACTGTTCCAAAATATTATGTACAATAAAGCATATGTAGCAGGGAGAAGCTTCAAAGCAACCTTATTTATGACACCCCCCCCACTTTTTTTTTTGCAATTGTTAACAATGTAATATACAGACCCACACGTTTGCTGAACAAATACACATTTCCTAAACTTGTCCTCCAACTCTTGAGCGACTTTAAGAAGGAAACTGAATCTGTCTGCACATATATTTATTAACCTAGGCCTCCTGGGGCTCTTCTAAGTATTAGCAAATCAACCTTTTAAGTATCAAAAAGAAACTATAGCTAAACAGTGACAGCCTCTCTGCCTCCCATTCTTTCTCTCTAGTTTAATCCTTTTAATTTCCCTCCTTCCAACACAAATACCTTTGGGGTTCCTCACTCACATATCTTGACATCTCCCATCTATTTAATGAAATCAGGCTTAAAGCAGTCCTGCCACTTGTTCCCTGCTGCTATTACTAGAATTCTGACTGGTGCCCTGCTGTGTGCTTTCCTTTCTCTATGTCTAAAACTTTTCTTTCTGCATCTTCAACAAAAGCTGACTGTCACCCATCTGTCTTTGCCAAAGAGTGTAGGCTCGCTACATCTTTTCTTCTCTTCAAAGTCCGTGAACATGTGTCCACATTTTCTTTTTATTTAAAAACAAAGTCTCTGGTTGTGCTTGCTGTCATCTATATTGCTAGTGTAAGTTGTGACAATTGGTGGCCTGATTTTTTTTTTAGAGCTGTCTTGTTTTTACACACAGAAACATAATCTTCTAAACAGGCCAACTCCCAAGGTGAACATGCACAACCATAGAACAGACAAATGGCAATCACACTGATTAGCTGTATGGCTGGGAGGTGGGGGTGGAGAGCAAGGGACGAGACAGAACAAAATCCAGTTGTTTGTCCCATCCATCTTCCTGCACAGAAATACAGCAAAAATAACAGCATTTATAAACCCGCCATCCTGAAAACTAGATCAGCCGAAATACCACATTTCTCAGCTAAGTGTGAATTGATTGCTTCTACAATGCGTGCTAGAGAGGAAACAAACCAAAATTTGTCCCAAAATGTGCTTGTGAATAGGGTAGTAAACAGGAAATAATAAACAACAAGACATATATATCCCAATACAGAAACCCTTTGCATTCTTCAAATCTGCAACAAAAGGAACAGGCAGCAACTTACTGGTCTTCTCAGGCTGACAAGTTAGATAGGGCCTTCAGATATGAGGGTCCGTTTTGAAACTCCCAGAATAATTCCGTATAGTTAATGAAAAGCAGATTCTTTGTTGACTTCACAACGCAACAGTTGGTTAATTTATGAGGTAAATCACAATTTTCTGTATCTTCACGCAAATTTCTCAACTTTAAATCAAGGTTCTCAAAACCACAATGAGGTATAATTTGCTAAGCCAAAACCAAACAAACCACATTATGCCTCAGAATAAAATATGAACTCATTAAAGGAGTTTATCAGGACTTGTTCCCAATTAAACATTTCAAACTTCAAGTTAAGTCTCACTGAATATAAGCATAGCATTGCACTGTTGACAAGCACAAAATTGCTTTGCTGCAGAGATATCTCTGAAGAACCACTGAATCCTATACATGTGGTTGCACAGAAACTTTGCATAAGGAGTAACAGATGATCGGTTGAATTAATTTTATTATCAACTTCTGTTTCAGTTATGTTGATACAGCTACACAACCCCTTATCTGCTAAGTTGAGTTTGGTGTGGGCCAACCCACTAAACTACAAAAACAACCAAAAGACTGGTTTTAACAGAAGCAACATCTGATGGTCTTCACTTACAAATTCAATGTCCAGTCTCAACTGTTGTCTCTAGTGGTCCCACGATCCCTGAAGGTGGATCTTAAAGTGGTCCCATGATCCCTGGAGGTCCTCCAAATCTTTAGGAGTCTGAAAAAAAAAATCAAAATTATTTGCCAGCCTATACTTTAAAAATTGTACGGGATTTAAATCCCTTCAAACAATTGTGAGAAGTAGTAGTGCAGTGAATACATTAATTTTAATTTTTAGTAAAGTAAAAATAAATACATCCCATACAAAAGAAACTCTTTAGGGGTTCTCCATCATTTTTAAAAGTGGGAAGGGGTCCTGAGAGAAAAACAAAGTTTAAGAAACACTGAGCTATTGAAACGTATTATTATTTTTTTAAAAAAACCATGTTTATATAAAGGTTCTTTTTCAAAGATTAAAAACATGACTTTTACCTTGCTGTTGGAAACTGATTAGTTCCAATGTAAGACATTAATATTTTAATATACTCTCGGGTCATGAGATGATTACTACTGTCATGTTCATTTTAATGTTATTTTTAAATTAGCATGATAAAAATGCATATATATTTCAAATAATCAAGCTAAATTATATAACATTGCAATGGAAAAATGAAAGCTATTATAGATAGCAGATGTAGAATCATCTTTTGATTCTTACAGGTCTTTACTTAACAGTGACCTTCAAAATGGATTTACTATTTAGTAACAATATGCAAATCAAATCAAATCCTTTATTACAGACACAATAAGATGTATTAAATAAAACCTACCAACCTACAATAATATTCAATGTTTTACAGAAACAACTTTGGGCTCTTATTTTTTCTAACATCCATGCCTTCATATCATACCTAATTTTATCCTTCAAAGCAATCCTAAGATGTTTTAGGGAGCATCCATCGTTTTTAGAATGAGCTGGGTCAGGTGATACTATATGGAGTCCAACAACTTTAAGATGGTTTAGCTATTATCAGAAAGGGTACTAGAACAGCAATTATATGTATACAGAAATATATTTTCCTGTTGGTTTATGTCTAATGTAGGATTACTTTGGATTCCAAACTTTTACTAAAAGTTCCCAAGCTACTGGCATCAGTTGCATATAGTATGTATGAAGCCCTTCAGGCATCTCCTTCCATTTTCCAAGTATTAAATTCACAAATACTGTATAATTCCACACTGCCTTCCCAACCATTCTTCTTACTTCAGATCTGTCAAAATCCTTCTTTAAATGCAACTAGGATGATTAGCAACATGTGTTTTTCAGATGTTTTGGATTATGGCCTCTATAAGCCAAAAGTGATAAAAAGATTGCAAATTGTCCTTGTTTAACATCTATTCATTTAGTGACCATTCAAACATATTGTATGATGGCATTGAATGAGCATTAATTACAACTTCATAATTTAGTAGCCATTGCAGCATCTCACGGTCACGTGATTTGAAGCCTTCTCTGCTGGTTTCCCATAAGCAAAGGCAATGTGGAAGCCAGCAGGAAGTCACAAGTCACAAGTCACTTGATGTCCTTGCTTAATATTCTATGCAGTCCTCACCATTGACAGTAACTGGGAGTACTGACACTGCCATCACTAAGCAGCATAGTCTGTTTTTTTTTACTTGCAAAGATATTATTTCAAATCCAAATTAGCATTGCTAAGGACTACCTGTATGATATCTGTATTCTCTCCAGTGAGTCTGGTTGCCTATCTCTGTATTACAATTGTCTAATATTTTAGTGTTGGACAACTTAGAATGCATGTGTCACAATGGTACCACATTCTTTCTATGCGGAAGCTAAATGCTTCTACACAAGGATAAAAGGACAAAAAATTAATCTGATTCCCAAGCCATAAACAAAAAAAAGTACGCACTATACATTATATCTCATACTTTTCAATATGATTTTTCTTAGGCAAGGACCAGGAATCAATTTCTTTATTCATTATATTAAGAAAGCAAGAATTTCTGTTAAGGAGGAATGCTCACATTTGCTTCAAATCACCTTCACACATCCTTTTGATGCCTCCGAGATGTAAAATGTGACTTTTATTTATTTATTTTGTAAAACCTTTTCCTGGCACTATACAGTTACCATACAAGCTTAGGAAAAGATTCAGCGTTTTCAAGGCGGTGAAAATGACTTTGGATCCAAAGCACACCACACACACAATGTTAAAAATATTACTAATGAAGGCATTTTCATGAGTCTTAAGAATCGCACTGATATGAGTGTACAATAAATATAACTTCCATGTACCTTTACAAGGGTGGGGATTTTGCTCACTTCTTGAAACATCTTAACTAAAAGAAATTATGGAAGTTTCCTTGGGGTAAAGTGGTTGGATTTAGGGAAAATTGTACTGAAAAAATAATTATTATTATTTATACACTTTCTAATTTCTCTCTAATTGTGTTTGTGGATGTTGTTTGCTTGGGTTTTTTTTTTTTTTGGTTTATGGAAAAAGCTCTTGGTTTAGTTTCTTTTTAAAAAAATTCTTCATCTTATGGGAGAGTTCTGAGTACTATTTGCATTTATAGTACATAATACAAACTAAGCTGAAGTTCTTCACTTTCCCCCAACATTTAACCTAAAACACTAATTAGAAACAAATATCATGGTTTAAAGAACCACCTTTTATCCATCTCCCTCTTTTTCTTTTTGGCTTAGTTTACCATCTAGGCTGTTGAAGAATTCTAAGAATTGGAAAGCACATTGTATTTTGTGACCTTCAGTTGACCTAATAAAGACATTACCCTAATAAGGCTTTGGGAATATAATTTATGCCCTAATTCAAAAAACAATTTCCTCATAGCAGCTGGAAAGACTAAACAACTGCATGCTTTGTTCTAAAAGTATATTTAAAACAGGATTGTTAATTCATGTGTATTTTGGATTGTATGTACTAGGACAACTATTCTGTTACATCATGAAGGTCATTATATATCTATAGCTTGAAGGAAACTAATTTTGTTTTAGCATTGGAATGGGGGGGGGAGAGAGGGAGGTAGAAGGGGGGGGGAGGGAGAAAAATTCCAGCTTATTAATACAAACTTAATGTAATTCCCTTAGGTGCTTAAATTCTACTTATACCAATAGGTATGGAGGAGGGGAAGTGGAATTACAGAAAGTGGAAAATTTTAACATATTATGACCTCAGGCTGAGTTTCAAAGCTGCAGGATCCGGGGAATAGCCATTACTTTAGAAGACATGCTCAAGATCCAGAAAGATCCTGACAAAACCTGAAAACTGGGCCCTATCCAACAAATGCAATTCAGTGAAAAGCAAGGTTTTACACTTAGGCAAGAAAAACCAAATGTACAGGTATAGAATAGGTGGTATCTCGCTCAACAGCGGCAACTGTAAGAGGGATCTAGCAGACAGCACATATATGAGCCAGCAGTGTACTGCAGCTGGCAAAAAAGCCAACACAGTCCTACTGTATCAAAAGAATAACATCAAGATCATGTGAAATGTTAGCACTGTTTTATACTGCACTGTTAAGTGTCTATGGAGATTCTCAGTCATCTAGGTCATGGTTGTCCCAAAGATGGTTTTTCAAGAAGCAACTGGGCTTTCTGGTTTTTCTTTGAAGATGTTTTGTTTCTTATGCAAAAAGCTTCTTCAGCTCTAGCTGGATGGTGGGGAATGGAAAGATTTATACTCCTTGCAGACAGCTTGTCATTTGCATTTACTGCACTGCTAAGATCACATTTGAATAATGTGACCAGTTTTGATCACTATGATACAAAAAAAAATGTTGAGGATAAAGTCAGAAGCATATTTTGGTAATCACAAATTCTGGGCTAAGACTAAGCCACCTAAAACTCTGTATCTCATTGCTAAAACTCAACATAAAATACCTAAGCATGTATTTCACAACTTGCTTCAACATGGGAGAAAGCCTAATCCTCTCTTCCAGACAAATTGTATAGGAAAATAAGGCAGTCTTCTGTTAACTCAATTTCCTAAACAAACTCATCTGGTGATAAAAGATGACCCAGATAAAGGCAGGCCCCAAGCCGCATAGGGATAATCAAAAGGAACCTTTTATATTTGGCCTGGAAACAATTGGCTACCAAATCAGTTCTTTCAAAATATTATTATCAATATTCAAATATCTTCATATGTGAAAAAATCAGTTTCGGTAGCCAATTGTTTCCATGCAGATATACACTGTATGGAATTATTCATCATTTGGTCCCAGCAATTAGTAATTCAGCTAAAATAACAACTCTCGGGCAGGACTAATGTAAGAGAAATTGTTTATACATAAAAAGAAAAGAAGGCTGAGAAGGGCTGAAATGAATGCAAGTAATTTAACAAGCTTTCCTCTTTTTTTCTACATTTAGCTACCACAAGAAAATTCTCAGTAGTACAATATTTAACATACAAATATACAATCATTAAATTGGCTCAACCTAAGCTTCATGTTAACCTATGACTGCGATTCATTTTGCATATTTTGTATATCACTTTGTATAAACCACAATGGCTAGATTCACACATTATGCTAAATCACAAACATGAGATACTTTAACAGAATGTAATTTAGACACGGTCTTCAAAAAATAGTTATCTATGGAGGAAAAATATTGCTTCTCTTCTGAATGTACCTCGCTCACATCCCACTTTCATACCTTCTATAGTAATTTCAGAACATTTCATGAAATCTACCTTAAGTCAGCACAAAATGAAAATCTAACTCTGCATATCACTGTCAAAAATCTATAGCCCTTTATTAAAAGGCATACAAATATTTTTTTTCAATCTTGGTGTTGGACCATACACCTCTTTTATCCCAGGGAAAAGAAATCATCAGTAATGTCTAATAATGCTTGATTATTTTGAAATTTCTGTCTTCTAAGAAGAGGATAAGAAAAAAAGTATAGTACCCAAAAGCAAAGTGGCCATTGTAGGGGAGAAAAGGATAAGAGAAAATGATAAAGTGATTTTAAAAATTCACATCAACAATCAGTCCCCAGATCCAGATTTACTACTGTGACAGCTTTACATAATTTCTATCAGGGCCAAGTATCTATACAAGCATAAATAAAATTCCTCTCTTCACACATACACACACATGGCAAGAGGGAAGTCATATGCTTTGTTTTATCAGCCATTCTGCATGCACATCTGTATATATTCATGTACTCATTTTGAATGTGTAGTGGAAAATAAAGTAACTTCCCAAGAGGGCAAATCCTTAACAAAAGTCTCTCACAGAGCTTGTCAGAGGAAACATCTGTTGTCCCCTGTGGAGGTTGAAAGACTAGGGAGGAAAGGAGAAAAAAAATTCAGCCAAAACTAAATTAATAATAATAAGGGGGAAAAAAGAACTGCAGTAAATATTTCTTTGCAAGACAATGTTTGCAAACACACATATACAGAGTGCAGAAAGGAAAGAAAGACACAAAAACTATGTGTACAAATGAGGATATTGCAATTATGATTCCATGCTAGAAAATGAAGTCTGTAAGGGTTAAACTAGTTTCAAAGTTTATGGACTATGAAAATGGAAACATCACACATGGACTAATAGTTCTTGTAAGAGAAAACATCTGTTCGAGTTATAAGGTCAGCAGGAAATGAACACTCTTAAGTTTGTCCTTACTGGTTAAGCTTTACATTTCTTGCAAGAACTTATGTCTTAACTTAGTGTTAGTGAAACCTATAAAAATATTCCAATTGCCTTTCAAGTAGCCAAACACCTTACAATTACACCCCTTCCTGTGACACTTCCTGGTTAACTCCTAGCCATAGTTATCACAGAGGAAGTACATTTTTCTACCATCGTACTACTTCAATCGGTTCACAAGACAACCAATATTTAACTGTCTTTCACTTTGTCAATTATATCTAATCTTCTGAATAGCTTTCATATTATCTACTTGGCAGTTATACACAAAACATCATCTTTGGATTCTATCTTAACCCGTTGCACATCAACTGACAATAAGCTGTCACTTACTACCCTTCCATGTGACAGTAGATTGGCGCTCTCACCCAAATTAGGATGGAAAAAAAGGTTATCATCTCTGTTATCCATAACAGGAAAGCTCTGTTAGGAAACACAGGGATTTCTTTTTGAAAATCAGAAGACACAGCAAAGACGGAAACTATCTGTCTTGTTTTAATGATAAAATACTAGTGTCAGAGACTGGGATCTATTTTTTCTTAAAACAATTGCTTTTCAAACATTTTCAGTATTTTTTTTAAAATCTGTGTGTGTGTGAGAGAGAGAAGAGAGAGGGAGGGAGAGATTCTTTATTATTATTACTAGACTGACAAAATTAAAAACTGTGGAATGTCGATGGCTCTGGGACTATACACACTTCCTGCAACTTGAAAGACAGCTCCCACAGGAAACCATGATGTAAAACTACAAATATGTCATGGTTTGCTTCATATACAGGAAATGGTAATGACTTACCTCCTAGTAAGCATTATTTTTTTAAAAAAATACTTGTTTTAAAGAGTAACACTTTTCTTGTAAAGGAATTCATATTGATCTACTGGGCAAATTATCTGACAAGAGTCCTTTTATCAAAATGCTGTTCAAATATCATTAACTGCTTAATATCCAGTGCTCTAAAAGCCACTAGATTATTTAAACCCTGGCACTGCATATTAAGCAGCATGTGCCATTACTCAGAATTACCAACTACACAGTCTGCAAAGGCAATTGTTTTTTTAATTTCTTAACCAGTACTCAATAAGATCTAGAAACAAACCTCTGTAACTTCCTTTTCCACATATGGCAAATGTAGAGAAGAGGGATGAACACTTCACTTTTTAAAAAGATCTGTTCTGAAGGATGTTCAGCAGAGTAAGTAATCTCTTTTTTTCCTCTGTTTTTCCATCAAGAGTCCCTCAATCTGATGCCCTCCAGATGTGCTGCATTACAAATCACATCCAACTTCAGTATGGCAGTTATAGTCCAAATCATCTGGAAGGCTCCAGGTTCATTTCTAGTGAGCAGTTTGCTCCTGAGTTCCAAACAAAGACAGGCATAGGCACATCTTGAAAAGCAACCAAGTAGCCCCTGGAGATTTATCTGAAAAAAATACACCCAGTTCAGAATTTGTACAACAAATAAGTATGTGCTCTACTTTAAAAGGTTCACAGACTTTACATCTGGTAAGGAAAAAGAAACAAAGCCACAATTTTGTCTGCCTGGGAGTATACATTAGGCACAACACATGTCAAATCGGATGTGAAAGTCTAATAATACTCAAACGCTAGCTTATTCCTTCATTACAATTTAGTACAATTCAGGGAAAGAGTGGTGCCCTAAAAATCTTTTTCACCATCATACTATACATATGTTGAAATATGAGGAAGAAATGTACTTGACATGCAATTAAACCAGCATGTGGATCTTATTCCTCCTAAAGGCTATTATTTGATTTCCTGCTCTCAACCAAGCAATGAAAAGATTCCAAGTTTAAATGCAGCTGAATTAGATCATTCTTTGGGGTGGTCGCATCTTGGACTGGAAACCAGATGGAGTGTTTTAAAAGCCTTTTGTAACCGAACCAATTCACCAAGTTGCTTGGAAACCTACAGCTGTAGTTGTTGCTCTGGGGCAAGATTTAGCCTAGTTTTTACTGAATCTGACAACATTTGCAGACACCACCATCAGCAGAAGTAATCTTTTAGGTAGTGACTGGTTTCCATTGTAGGAGAGGGAGCTTTTATGGCAACAAAGCAAAGGGAAGTCTAACTTGATTCATACCAGTTTCCAGATTATTCCTCTATATAAAACTAGTAATAATAATAATAATTGGTGCATGTTATCCTTATCTTTAATAGACTGTGATAAATTGACATATGGACAAACTGAAACATTTACTAAACTGTGGAGAATATGTGAAAAAGAGAAGGAACAGAGCCCTATAAAAGTTATTGACGGACCTCCAAATAGTCTAACCACAGAGTTTGATATTTAATGTCAGGCAATTTCCTAAAGAAACCTCTCTCTGACTCCCTCCAAGCTCTCCAAGGGAGGCTATATAAATGTGCTAATAATCATATGATAGGAGGTAACACACACAATTGAGTAAGTTGAAAGGTCTTTGTGTAAAATACATAACTTTGGGATTTTACCTCCCTCCCTCCCTCTTTCTTTCTCTTTTTTATCTTATGAGAACTATTCTGAATGAAAGATCATTTCAATATAGTAAAGCCATAAGCTTACAGGTCAGGTTAAGGAAAGGAGGGTAGCAATAACTCCTGGGTGTGTATTCACTTTTATAATTAACACTGGGATACCTGCAATGGCTCCCATTTCAATCCTTTGGAAGCAAGGCCTAGGTTGCATAATGCTGAGGAATGCTTATAGCAAAGCTGGAAATAAATACTATTTATTTAACTCCCTCCACCTTTTCCCCCCTCCCCTCACTACGTGTTGTTCGCAGTGCAAGTGATGCAAGCTTTGTGTTCCTGTGGGCCATGTGGACATCGCAGCCTTATGTTCCCTCACAGCCTGGATTAATTGCTTTGGGAGCGGTGCTTTGGGGGTGACATTTCTCTGTGGACCACCAAAATTTTCTCACAGACCATCAGTGGTCCCTAGCCCACTGGTTGGTGACCACTGCTCTAAATGGTTTTGAGGGGTATCCTACCGAGACAGTTTCATGAGTTGGGAATTGGGGGGTACCATTTTACTGTGGTTCTCTTCATTTCTGAGGGCTGCTTCAGTTGATATTTGTTAGAGGAAGATTCCTAAGCCTCTCCTGTGAAGTGTGCATCCTGTCCTATATCGAGGGGGGAGGGGCGGTTTAAGCAATCACCCATGTCCTTGTCACTTCACTTGTTTGACCATTGCAATATGTTTTACATAGAGTTGTGCTTAAAGACCACTAGTTCAGCTAGTCCAGGATGAAGGATATTCAAATGCAACTCAAGGTACTAGTTGTTTACAGCCTTTATATGGTATAAGGACCATTTACTTGAGGGATTGCCTGCTTCCCATAGGATCTGCTTGGCCATTTCGACCATGTAAGGTTGGTTTGTTCCAAGCGTCTTCAATTAAACTATCTATCAGTATACCTTCTCTATTGCAGCATCTATACTCTGGAATTCCTCTCTCCCTCACATCTGACAGCTCTCACTCTGCTATTGTTTCCAAGGGTCTTGAAGATCAGATTCTTCACCCATTCTCACTATCTTTTAGTATTTAATTTATCTCTCTTGGTTTAATAGTTTTGTGCCACCCAGAGTTATTGAATGTCAGATAGCAATAGTACTCAGCCTTATACCGCTTCATAGTGCTTTATAGCCCTGTAAGTGGTTTACAGAGTTAAATTAATGCTCCCAACAACCTGGGTCCTCATTTTACCGATCTCGGAAGGATGGAAGACTGAATCAACCTTGAGTCAGTGACAATCGAACTGCTGGCAGTCAGCAGAATCAGCCTACATTCTAACCACTACACCACAACAGCTCTTGCTACAAATAAGAGTACATACATGGTTCTTGCAAATAAATTTGATTAATCAATTAATCAAGGGTTCCTTCATAAGGTAAAAAACAAAAAACAAGCAATGTTTAGAGACAACTTTTCAATCTATGTGCTATGAGCAGAACTACATTTATGCTTTACACATTCATAATTTGACGGTTTTCTTTTAAAAAATTTTTGAGTCATCCAAGATTGAGGGACTTTATTTGGGCCCCCTGTATGTTTCTGCTCAAGTAGTTTTACCTTTTGTTTTACTATTAGGGTAGAATCATCTTCTTCCATTAGATCAGTGTTTTTCAACCTTGGCAATTTTAAGACTTGTGGACTTCAGCTCCCAGAATTAACAGAATAACACAATTCTCCAGCCAGCCTTTGGCCCAACTATCTATCAATAAACACTGGAGTTGAAATTCAATATATCTGGAGATTACTAAATTACTGAGATCAAAGTAGGCTGAACACTTCTAAAAATTAGCAGAAATCTGTACAAGACAGAATAAGAATCAGAAAGGAATCTATCCTTCTAGATTCTATCTAGTGAAATATTAAAATTAGTTAATTGGGAAACTTGTTATGTTAATACCTGGAACTCCATTTTGTGTATTTCCACTAGAATTAATTACTCACAGAAATACATACATGCATTATTCATAAAGCAAAATTGAGAGAAAGTAAAATAATGTGCTGTAATCAAGAGGTGAGGTTTTTCACAGTAACTAATGTGATTTATTTTAAAGATGACTGAAAGCCTGCAATATGGTTTAACTAGCAGATTATACCATAAACTAAATCAGCTTTGGATAAAATCTTAAAAGCTTCATTTCATTCTACTACGCGTGCTACTTCATAGCCCTGCAGTCTTAATAATAAATATTAGGCTATTTCCACCTCCGTGTAGAAACCAAGGGTACAATTTGAGCACTTTAGCTTCCCCATTGAAGTTAAAATTAATTGCCACATAAAATTGCTGATTCCTACCAAATGAAGCTCTCTCCAATGTGTCAACCCAGGGATGAAACAAATCCAGGAATGCCTTAATTATTTCACCTGAATTATGGCTGCATTTTGTAAACCTGGCATTTTTATGGATATTGGAGGGTTTATTAATTCTTCAGTATTAAGACATTCTAAATAAACAAAGACCCTTAACTAAAAGAAACGCCATCTACTGTTTACTAACAGAATGAAGGCGAACTCTCTCTATTCATTACATTTCTGCTACATGTGCCTGACCTCTGAAGTGCTCAGAGCAATGTTTTAGCCTCATAAGTAGCTTAAGTGAGAGGAAGAGACTTCCAGACAAAGGACTTCCAGCATAAGCAACAACAAGCTGTTCTCTTCTTCACAGATGTGATGTGCTTGTGTTAAGAAAGGCAAATAGTTTGAAAAAACGGGAGAGCAAGCAACAGAGGCTAGTATTTCCTGGGCCCTGGTAAAAATCCTCTGAATAGAGTAGGGCAATGTTACCCTTTTGAAAAGTCAAGGCTGTGCTGCTATTCCCAGCTTTATGAGAGTAAGCTCTATTGAACCCACAGAGGAGCAGGTTATGGGAGTAAATTCATATAAAATTATGAATTATTCATGACAGATGAGCTTCATTCTATGATATTTCAGTAGACCTCCATAGAAACCTCACAGCAAACAAAATAATAGACTGCAGGAGTCGCTGAAGAATCTAACTTTCCAGGCACATCAGCATTTATATTTCTAATCTTGCCAAATGCATCAGTGGTATATTAGAAGCCACTGGGTTGCAATGAATTTCAGCAGGAATGAAAGCTTGATTCAATACACTCTAAAGTTCTTATGCTACTATGAAAGTTACAGTATTTATCAAAATCATTAACATTCATTTAATTTCAGTCACAGTTGTCCAATTTTAGGGGACCAGAAAGCATATATAAACTTTTGAGGGCATGAAAACAGGAATACTATAAGGGAAAATGCCATTCCCCTCCCCCAATATCTTTGAGTTCCCATAGACACTGTATTGTCATTCTTAGAAATTAAAAACAGAGGATTGGTAATGTTTGGTATTTTGATTTGAGAAAAAAAGAGAAATAAAAAAGAGGGTAGGATGCAAACAATTCTACCAGTTTATCTTTTGTCAAACAAATGCTTTTTTGTTCGTAATTTCTCTCTCGTTAACTGTTTTGTGAGAGCACCCATTTTCTTAAAATAATAAAGAAGAAAGTAAGATCAAGTGGGACAAGGTACCTGGTAAGATCCAAGGGATTTGTCCCTGAGTATTGATTGGGTTAATTGTGTTTCGATTGTTGATGTTTTGTTAGTTTTGTTATGTTTTTTATTGAATCCCACCTGGGGTTACAAAACCTTGAAATGGGTAGCTATATAAACATGACAAATAAATAAATAATGGTAACACACACCAAAATCAAACCAAGTACATTAAGTCAGCCAGGGACAAATACCAAGAGCTACCTAGAGAAATTAGCCCTCTTTAAAGTAGATTTAATTAAATACCCTAAAAATTAATTAGCATATTTAGAAGTTGTTGGTTTCTTTGAGGAGGCTGGCAACATAATCGTACAATAAAAATTGTCCAGGTTTTGCCTGCATTTTACTGTGCTTTTAAATCTATCTGACTATAGGTTTGTCCCTAAAACACCACTATGTCATAAATTAGTAAGTTCCGCTTTCTTTTTTACATTTCTCAAGTTTCAAACTAGCGATTGTTTTAGAAATAAAGGAGGAATTCTCCAGAAACTTGTATAATCTTGCCAAATACATCAAGAATATAAGGTCCCATTCATTATGTTTATTATTTTAGCTTCTGCTGAAGTTAATGCTGAATAAAAATGTATGCTTGTAGTGGAGACAACAAGCCCGAGGAAGTAAAAATCCAGAATCTTCTCAAAAATATGGAAAAGCTTTATCTCCAATCCTAATCCTAAAACAATTCTTCTGAATCTCTAGTTTCCCCTTTCATAGTTGCAATTGACATTCTTTGAACACTGTTCCAGAGATGATATTCAGCAGGTTCTGACCAGTTCTGGAGAACTAGTAGTTTGGAGAACCGGCAAATATCACTTCTGACTAGCCCTGCCCCATCTATTCTCTGCCTCCCAAGTCCCAGCTGATTGGCTGGGTCTTCTTTTGTTGCCCTGCACAGGAGAACGGAGCTGGAAAGAAGGTTAGTGGGGTGGGGAAGAAATTAGATTTTGCAGTAACTTTCCCCTAGGAGTGGGTGGGAATGGAGATTTTACAGTATCCTTCCCCTGCCACGCATACCAAGCCACACCACGCCCATCAAGCCACACCCACAGAACCGGTAGTTCTGTAATACAGAGCCAATGAATGGCATTTAGAATCCTTTAAGAGCCAAAGAAAGTTTAGTTTGAACTTGCTTAAATCCTCATATTGGTAATGTAATCGTGTCAGTTCTGTGTAACACAGTATAAATATAATTTGCATGTGCCCTCACATGGTAGTACTTGGTGTTTATCATAGACAGCACAAATATCAGTCGGGTGGAAAAATGACCATGGAGTGAATTTATCATATCCAAAACTAACATGGAAATTAGCTAGCTCTTAATCTTTTCAGACGTCTTGAAATCAGAGTAGCTTGGTATTTACTGAGGGGGTGGGGCTAGTTTGAGCATATTTAATGATGCTTAAAGACAGGCTCTTAAAATAGTATAAATAAGTAAAAATCACTGTACTAAAGCTACCAAGAAAAAGATTAATATTTTCCATTTCTTGCTGTTTTGATTATGCCATGCATTTACCATTATTGTACTCAGTTTTGTTTTGTTTTGCCATAGATCTTAATCAGCAAATAGCCTGTTTGGTTTTTTTTCCTTCCCTCCAGTGAGTTAATTTTTCCAAAGTAATAGAGAAGAGAAAAAATAAATTTGTTGTCTAAGCCATGCTATTGATATTGCTAAACCTAAACAAAAGAAAGTGATAAGCAAGCAGAAATAAAAATTCTCTACGTATGACTTTCAAGGATTCTACCCAGCAATTTCTGTGGAAAAGCTCTTTTGCCGTCCAAGACCAAGTTACACTATTTAAAAACCATGGCACAGCATTAATACAATGTACAACTGACTAAGTATAGTATATTCATATATAAATAGGAGAAGTTAACATTGCATAGAAGGGACTAAATGATTTCTATAAGTTAAAGTGTAAAATAAAAAAATTGCTACTAGGTACTGGTCATTTAATAAGAATACCTCAATTGCTTCATCATGAGTGGATTTTTTTCAGATTAAAGAGTGGGTCTATTAGGTCTGATTGACAGTGCGTTACTGTGGGCATTTTAAAAGGACATGTGAAACAGACACAACCTTTATATTGGAGCAGATACATACTCAATCTTCATAGGGAAGGTATGCATATCGACCAGCTGTCAACGTTATATGAACTATGAAGAACAGCTTTCTATTTGAGTTGTACAGAATCTTGCAGGGAGATTTTGGGAGAATCAGGGAGTGCCAGGATATATTTCCTAGCCCCAAAACAAGTAGGCTCTTTTGTTGAAAAAAAATTATTACAAAATAAATGTCCTAAAAATATAGATTGGGCTTTTGGGTAGTTTACTCTCTTCTCATCTTCAAATTTTTTGAACGAGTCAAGGGCAGTAACTCGATAACAAAGGTAGGGACAGAAGCAATTTCCCCCCCAGTAGTGTAAATTTTCTATCAGCCTAAAATATTACTCTAACCGCTCCAAATCAGGTTTTGCCCAAACAATCACATTTAACTTGTAAAGACAGTGAGAGTAAGTTGTTTTGTTAAAAATACAACCATACAGATTATAACAATAAATAAGTTTGGAACACCTGATCCAAATCATTTTTATCCAACTAACTCTGTTTCTCTCTCAACTGGAGAACACCCTGGACAAGCGGGGAAAGCAGGTGTGCGTTTTCCTGTGAAAACTCCTTTAGGCAAATCCTCTGTGTAATTCTTCATTTGATCATCCACCAACTAAGTAATATAAATATTAGTTGGAATGCCACATTTCAAAAATCATCTACTGTACCAAGTTAAAATTAAGGAAATATTTTATCCTCCAATTTGATCAAAGCAGAATCAACAAACAAGTTTATCTTTATTAAATTATAAAAATCCTATTAAATCTCTAGTAGAAAAACGTCCTGTAGAAGGTTTCCACAACCACAAGGAAGAATTTCATTACAATAAACCTAAAGTTTAGTAAGTAAGTAAGCAAGCAAGCAAGGAAGGAAGGAAGGAAGGAAGGAAGGAAGGAAGGAAGGAAGGAAGGAAGGAGAGGGGGAGGGGGAGGGGGAGAGGGAGGGAGGGAGGGAGGGGAGAGAAAGAAAGAAAGAAGGAAGGAAGGAAGGAAGGAAGGAAGGAAGGAAGGAAGGAAGGAAGGAAGGAAGGAAAGAAAGAAAGAAAGAAAGAAAGAAAGAAAGAAAGAAAGAAAGAAAGAAAGAAAGAAAGAAAGAAAGAAAGAAAGAAAGAAAGAAAGAAAGAAAGAAAGAAAGAAAGAAAGAAAGAAAGAAAGAAATTTTTTTCATCTATGATTTTTCCTGTAATATCAGATTAGAAATTCTGGTGTATCCTAGAATTTTATAAGGGATATTTCAGAAACTGTGTTTCATTTTAATTTTATTGACTTTTGATTTGTTCAGTTTTAATAAATCCTATTAAAACATGTTGAGATAGATCTATTACGTTATTCAAATATTTTAACTAAACTTTTCACACTGGATCTTCACTAGTGTATCTGCAATGTTTTTTTTTCATAGACAATGTTAGATATCTTAAGATTTCTATGCATTTTCAGTATTCTCCAAATCTATAATTTTGTAATTATTCGAGGGAATAGTTTGCAAAATTTAAAACAATTTAGAAGGATTCCATCTGCTAGCTCTTACCAGGTGTTAGATAAACATCCCAGAGAAACCTATCATAACCTAACTTTAAGGCATTAATGTGCTTATGCACCAATGCTTGGTGCTCGGAGAGTTTAAAGCACAGTAAAAGTAACAAATTACCTTATTTTGTTCCAGACCCCACATCATTTTTTAAACTGGTTGTTCTATGCATATATTATTGTATGGGGCAGGAAGAGAACTGTATTGAAATGCTGGGAGGCAGGACGGATAATATGGAAGAATTCTGGAATCATTTAAGATGCAAACCTCCCTAAATTACTGGTTAAAGTTTTACAGACAGTTAACAATTTGCTAGGTTATGCATCCATACAAGTCAACAAAAGTAAATTTATTCATCACAGGCACCTCTAGCAATCCACCTGTAACTTTTGAGATATAAACAAGACCACACGAACTCACAAATCAATAGAAGCAGACATACAGAACACATTTTCTGGAAATTCAAGTTCAAGTATAAATGTAAAAACCTTCCAAAATTTGTATTTCCCAAAATACTTATTTTGTACATGAATCCTTAGGACTGTGTTAACACTGACTTGGCTCAACATTTGCAAAGCAAATTAATGGTAAACACTGAAGGAGCCCTTCTACAATAAGTGTTAACAGTTGTTCTGATAAAATGACATATACTTACAATTCAGCTGCCTTGGCAGATTCATAAATATAGGTATGATATCAGGCATAAAAGCCCAGAGACAAGACAGTGAGATTCAATCTAGCTCAGTACTTTATAGGATGTAATTACCCTGAAACTGTTCTCCATCCAATTTGGGACTGTGCAGTCTCTTAATCCAGGAAAAGATGAGTGGCTAAAGACCTCCCCCACAAATCCTGCAGATGCACATCCCATCTTAAAGTATGGGATAAGTATCTCTTTAAAAAGTCCAATTTAGAGAAACATAAATATAAAATAAACAAATAAAAAACCCAGTGAATATTCTTTTTATCTGCAAACACCATTCACACCACTTTAACCAACTGCATGTCATGTGTTCAGTCAAAACATTTGCTTTTCTTGAAAATAAAATTAAGATTTGTGTAGTTTCACCACAGGAACAGCCAGTAGTAACCAAACTATAATAGCTCAATATGAATTACAACAGGTTGCACTGCATGTTCCTTTTGTCAGCAGAGAGGAGAAAGGAATTACATCTATAGATAAAAAAGACAAAGGGAAGCATATTCCAGGCATTCCAAAGGTGTTTTTTCAAAAGGCAACTGAACTTCTGTTTTTTTGCTTGAAGATGTTTTGCTTCTCATCCAAGAAGCTTCTTCAGTTCACTTTCACTTCTTGGATGAGAAGTGAAATGTCTTCAAAGTAAAACAAAGTTCAGTTGCCTTTTGAAAAAGAACCTTTGGGACAACCATGATCTAGATGACTGAGAATCTCCATAGGCATATTTCAGGCAATTCCTGATATTTCTATATATAATAAAGGGTAGCTACATCTTTCTGCCTAGATAAAACTAGGATGGCACAATGTAAAGCCTCTAAACGCTACCTAATTCAGCTTTCTAGCCTCTCTATTGAAAAACGTATTAATTTTAGATCACAATTCCCTCTTGCTTCAATTGGTAGGTAATGGTGAAAGCAGAGTAAGTGTGCGTCTGTAATACACTCAGTGTGCTTGTTGGAGGATAGCATATGCCAGACTCCTGTGCTGCAGCTTGACAGTGCATATAATCAAACAGAAGATAGCAATGCCATTCCCCAAACTAAAATATAACATGTTAATTGGCCTACATATCACTGTATAATAAATGATAAAACAAAATAGCTAATATCTAAATGAAGTATTTCACTCAGAGCTGTTCCCTGCAACATACACAGCCCCAAGCAGGAACCACCCTGGAGTTTTCAACTGACTACCATCTGCCACATTATTTTACAACAGGAATCCTCACCAACTTTGCCAAATACATTTTCCTCTCCCCATGGCTCAGCTTCTGCTCAGCATTATTTTCCTACAGCATTATGGATTCAATTTTGGTCAGGTCGAACTGGATAAGAGCTATCACCTACAAGTCCCACAACTGACAAGAAATATTCATCTTTTGCATAATTGGAGGCTCGATCCTGAATGTCTAAATTAAGCCTGCCTAGGAAACAAACTCAATAAGGAAACATTTGTACAATCAGTAATTATATTACACATTTTAAAAATAATCAATAGTAGATATAAACCTTCTCAACCTGGTTCCTGTTTGTAGCAAGAAATCAAGATTAAAGTCACTTATCTTCCCATGACGAAAATGCTAATCCAGATTTTCTTTTCAAACAAAAGCTTGTTTTTAGATTGTCCCTTCAAACTTATATCTTTGAAAAATATCCTACAAGTGATGCTTTTTAGCCTACAAATTTCCTGGGGGATGGGGGGAGTTGAATAATTTTTTTCTTGAAGAACAGAAGAATACATTCCAAATTTTTTCCTATTATTAGGTCATACATTAATATTCAATTTTAAATTTGGTTGGGGAGGTCTGGTGTCTTCGAGTCAAGGTTGATTCCTGATGACTGTCTAGACTGGCCTCTGTAATTTACTTCACAAGATTTCAGATTTAAGAAAGTTGGAGATACTTCCTTGGAAGGATTTGTTTGTTCCTTTGAGTCAGTCTTGACTTCCTGGACAAATCCTTGAAGTTTTCTTGACAAGGCTTTTTGGAAAAGGTTTCCTTTGCCTCTTTTTCTTTGTGATTGGCCTAAGGCCACCCAGGTGGCTTCATGTCTAAGGTGGGATAGAATTCATGGACTCCCAATCTCTAGCCTGGTATGTACTAGTGAACAAATAAAATTATTTAGCTACTTAAGCAGGAACGGTTGGTGCTTAAGAAAGAAAATTCACTGCTAAGGTAAAGGGACTCCAAATTAAATAAAGATATTTATCCCTGAATCTGTCACTAGAAGTGGGTCACCTAAAATGTAGAACAATGCTAGAGCTGGATGATACAGATCTGGCAACTAAGATTTTCAAGATGCAGAGGGCTTTTATTTGTGTTACATTCCCTGTATCTACATGTTTATTACATGTTTGTTAAAATAATTATATAGGCTGTTTTTATGGTTCCTGAGACAAACCCTCCCTCTCTCTCTCTCACACACACACACAGAGTATATATAAATGTACACAAACACATACAAACTGAAATTCAACATTTTCCCAGGCCAAAAAAAAAAAAAATACCCTGATTACTGCTACTATTTGACATTTTATTAGAAAATTTAAAAATCCTACAATAAAATAAAACCATAGTTTAATTGTTTTAAATGTGTCAATACATTTTAAACGTAATAATTTTCCATTCATAATAATTCCGTGCAATAATCAATACAACTGACAGAGATTCTTATATTCAACACTTTTGCATTGGTAATTATGGTATTAATTCTACTCTATAATGTGTTTTAGTTAAAATGTTGTATATTTTTTCTCTCTGATGTTAGCCTCCTTGGACTCTATTTCTTACGGTAGTTGAAAAGCTATTGTATGCTGCATTATTTGTACTTTAAAAATACATTACTTACATTATATATAATAGCATATTGTGCAAGGCTATCTGTAGAATTATAATTATAATGTAAAATTTTATCCATCACATTGCTACAGTTTTTGGCAGTTCACAGTAATAAAATCAAAATAAAGTGTCTGCAAAACTGAACCACAGAATAATTAAAAATACGGTTTAAAATATAGCCAGACACACTGTAGAACAACAATTAGGAAACAGAGCAGATTGTGTATTGAATTATATGCAGTGGTCATTTTAAGAAAGTTTTGCTTTCCATTTTATTTTGTATTGTTTCAAAGTTCAACATTTACTGTTTAGAGAGTAAATAAATATTAAACTACTTATGCAAAATCAATTTTGTTTCTTTGATCCTCAATTTATAACCCAAGCTTCTCATGAACTAAAACAGCGCGGCAACCATTCATACAACATACCTTTAACAAGATCAAATAAGGATTTGGAGGCACAGATCATGGCAACAATGCAAAGTCTGACCAAATCACAAAATGTGTTATGATATCACAATGCAAGCTTTTGCATAAAAGGTATGGAATTTAGGATGTGATGTTGCAACGTACAATTTCACCATTTGTCCCCACCCTTGTATATTAAATGCCTAGAGGCTGAATCTGCCTAACTGCTAAGCATTTTAATGACAGTTAGTTAGGGGTTATTGAGGATTTGTTTTGGCTTAGATCCAACTCATTGGGCTAGTTTATATTATACTGTGTGAACTCAAAATAATTGACCTATTCAGTAGCCAAGTTAAGCATAATAATGAGACCACAGGAAAAGAACGTTTCAGAATTATATACCCTGTTTTCTTTTTATTTATTTATCTTCTTTCTCAGTGTTCTTCCTCTTGAGGCGCTACTGAGGCCAGTCCCCTGTTAATCTATCTGTAAATATTTTCTCCCATGTTGGCTAAATTTGTCATCTGGAGACATTTTGAACAAAAGCCCCATGTCCTTTTCAAAGTACATTACACTTCTTTCTGAAAGAAGTACGGTACAGAGAACATAAGGCTGTCAGAAAAGGAGTGCTTGTCCTGCACAGTCAAAACTATGACACGAGCTGCTTTTTCTCAGAATTCATCATTTTAAGATCACCCTTTTGCTCCCCCCCTTCCTCTCCCTGCCAAAACTAAAATAATCTTTTGCCAAGCAGTCTCTTCCTCAGATGTGGCTTCACTTCCTCTCGCTCCTGATAAGGGGAAAGTCAACAACAGAGACTGTTGACAAGTATTTCTGGAGTGAGGCAAACAGGGCTGCAAAGTAGTTCTGCATCTGAACGTGGTCCTCAGAGAAGGGTTGGACTGAAAAGTGCTTCTGTGGCTGGGATGCTGAAGATGGCATTTCACTTTTGACAAAACTAAGGATGCTTGGACCTTAGATCCAAAACTTGGACATTAGATCCAAGAGACCTCTGAGCAATTGGGCAACTAAAAAATGCTAACTGGCTGCAAGCAACTGAGATAGCAACAGAGCCTTTACAAAAATCAAAAATATCCATCTACCTTATGCAGAAATAGAAGAGGAAATTAATTATGTTATGCTCTTAAATTTTTCTTTCACTTCCAAAAGAAATCTATCATCAAGCTTGCAATCCATCCAGAACAGAGTTGTCACCAGACAAGTTGGCAATGGATGCTTAAAACCCTCTGATTAAACAGATCTAATCTTTATTATTAGATACATTATGAAGGACAGAATAAATCTGAAAATGAAAGAAATAAAACAGAGTTTATTCCAAGATAAACAACCTTCTTTGGAAGTCATTTAAATGTCAGTGGATTTTGATTTTGCTGAACAGTATCACAAACTTGTTGGAATTACACTGCAGTCAAAGAAGCCACACAGGTGACCACTCATGTTTCAGATGATGTGGCTGCTTGCCAGTAATTTAGTACAAAAATGGATATACAATCCAGATTTCTAGATATATTAATAGCACAGAAGAGTGATTCAATCTTTACACCACCCAATGACTATTTAAAATGCTTTTAAGCAGAACCTACAAAGCTCTAGAGACCTCTAGAATGGCAAACTCTGTTAAATGGGATATAAAATTTGCAATCTGCAATAAGAGCTAAAGTAATTCAGCACTTTATTTTTTTCCAACAATGTAGTAGACACAAATTTCAGCAACAAATCAGTAGCATTGTCATACAATGCCAAATTGACTAGGGAAAGCCAATTATGTCGTAAAGATAATGTCAGGCCCAAAAAACCAAGAAGGACATGTAGGGAACCTTCCAAGTAAATTTCTTTATTGTTCCAGGTCTATACAATTTTGCCAAACTATAGCACTTATTGTGTACACAAAGCCTGGGAACTATTAGGGAGGGTTTGTCTTCACTCTTTTTCTCACTACAACTATCTGAACTGAGTTGTCATTTACTAGAAAGTTTCCCCAGATTCAGACTCTAACAGTTGTTGATGGCAAAAAGAGCTACATCTTAGTCCCTGAAGATAAATAGCCAATAGTAGGAAGGTCAAATCATCTATCCTGATAAAAAGCCCTTTTGCTTTGCTTGTCTACCGCTTCTTGGTGCTCTCTAAAAAGGTTAAGAGGAACTCCTAGTTTATACATTAGTCCGCGACTTACAACCATAATTGAGCTCAAAATTTCAGTTGTTAAATGAATTTCCCGCCATTTTATGACTTTTCTTGCCAGAGTTGTTAAGTGACTCACTGTAGTTGATAAGTCAGTTTTTAAGTAAAGCTGGCTTCTTCATTGACTTTGCTTGTCAGAGGTCATAAAAGGGGATCCCCGTGACATTGGGACACAGCAACAGTCATAAATGAACCAATTGCCAAGAACCTGTATTTTGACTGTATGATCATAGGGATGCTGCAAAGGTTGTGTCTATAAAAATAGTCATCAGTCACATTTTTCAGTGCCATCATAACTTTGAACGATCAAACTCCCATGTGACGCCTCTCCTGCGCAAGCTGCATTGGTTGCCGGTGGTTTTCCGGGTTCGCTTTAAGGTTCTGATTTTGACCTTTAAAGCGATCCATGGCATTGGATCAGGTTATCTGCAGGACCGCATTCTGCCGGTAATCTCCCACCGACCTGTGCGTTCCCACAGAGAGGGCCTTCTCCGGGTGCCGACGGCATCCATGTGCCGTCTGACGACTCCTAGAAGTAGGACCTTCTCTGTGGGGGCTCCTGCCCTCTGGAATGGTCTGCCTCCAGAGTTACGCAATAACACCGACCTGAGAGCTTTCAGACGTGCATTGAAAACCTGGCTCTTTGAGCAGGCCGGCCTGGGCTGAAATGGGATTTTTAGTGTAATTTTAGTATTCGAGTTTTACATTGGGATTTTAAAATTTGGGGTTTTATTAATTTATTGGGGGAGGGTATAATTTTAGGCAGCCTTAAGATATTTAATTCTCTTTTAATTTTTATAATTGTACAAAGTTTTATGGTTGGCTGTACACCGCCCTGAGTCCTTCGGGAAAAGGGCGGCATATAAATATGTTAAATAAATAAAATAAATAAATGAACTGTTGTAAGTTGAGGACTACCTGTACTGTTAAATTGAGAAAGAAAGCATGGCAATGATGAAGGAAAGATGTCAGTTGACACCTGCTTCATAAAGGAGATAATTATTTCAGCTATAGACAGCAGAGTCCTCAGAACACAAGCAGCACTACTGTCTAGCAACACTATCAAGAGGACCCTACACTGCAATGTGAAAGCCAGATACATTGGAGAAGCCAGTAGGAAACCCGCCATTACCAGCCCATCAAGTCCCCCTCACCTCAAAATAAAAGCAACAGCTGCAAGGAAGTAATACGATGGAGCCTGTTGCAACTTGACTCATCTGATATGATCTGCCATAACCAACCAAGCAGGACCAAATACATTGCATAGGCAATTTAAGCCTTATCATTAAAAATATACTTAACATATGGACAAAATAAAGTAAAAAAAAAAATTAAGGCCCAAGTCACAGATACATGGGAACTTTGATACGTATATTAGTCTGATCTCTTAAACTACTTACAGACACGCAAAACTGCTGATAAAAAGGCCATAGATAACAAGTTCCACCCTATATTGCTTTCCACACCACAAAGCAGTTTAATTTCATAACATGTAGAATTATATTCTGAATTACAGCTACTTTAATTACAAAGGTCAAGTATCTTTGGATCTCTGGATCTTTAAAATTGACTGATTCAAATCTATCAGAAGTTGGAGCAGTTACATTCAGTATTATATGAATGTAGCCATAGTTAGGAATGATCAATATAGGAAGCTCAAGAAAGGTAATGAGGACAGCCCCTTTAAAATTAAATTAAATTTCTCTGCCCCGCCCCAAAAATAACAGGGCAAAGACCACACTTTCAAATAATTCAATAATGCCTAATTCAGGTCATAGCTTTGTTTTTCTGGTAAAGATTTGAAGTAAAATTTAACTGGATAAAATAAAATATTTGCAAATGGGTATGCATTTAAATAAGCTAGTCATGATACAAGGTTAAAAAACTAGCAGTGGCATTTCTATGAAGAGCAGGGTGTTTAAAATCGTGAAATGTATAGTGTCAATCAGATTATTTGGAATGCAGGTATAAATCTTTAGTAACTAGATTTACAGGCATTTATTTTACTTGTCCGGAACGTAAGTCCATCTCACTGATGGAAAGTTTTCTTTCCCTCTTCAAATCAACAGCATCACAAATGGAATCATGATGAATTTATTTGGCTAACTGCCCTGTTTCAAATGCAGGAAGTCATGAATCAACTTCCAATAATTTTCTTTCTTTCTTTGAATGCTGCTACTATTAAAAAGATTTCTCCTGCAGTTAGTTTATATGCTCCAGCTCATTAACATCTCCTAATACCAGAACCTTAGCCTCATTAAGCATAGTAGTTCTGAGGAACATATTCTCCGTTCATCTTCACAAAGCGAGATTCTCCTTGGTGTCCCAGCTGTAGCACCACATGCTACCAAAAGAGGGATCACCCTTGTAATAAAAATACTACAGGATTCCACATAAGTCACAGCAGGGGAATGGGCATTTATTAGCTAGTGCACAATTTGCAGGCTGCTGGAGAGCTGGAAATTCCTCTGCCATCAACACAGCTTCCTCTACAGAATAGCAGGGCAACTACTAAATCTGGGCTTACACTGTTTGGATCATTCGTGTTTTCCCAAATAAAACTGTGGGAAGAAAGGCTAAATTAAAAAAAAAAAAAAACACCACCAAGTGACAAGTTTCTAATTTTTGGAATGGCATAGTATACCCTAAAGCAGGGTATTCCTACCTTTGGCAACTTTAAGGCACATAGAATTTCCAGAATTCCCCAGCCAAATTTGAGAATTGTAGTACATGCCTCTTAAAGTTGCTAAGGTTGTGAAACCTTGCCCTAAAACAGGGGTCCCCAAAATTGGCACATTGAGGAATTGTGGAATTCCACTCCCAGAATTCCTGAGTTAGCCATACTGCCTAGACTAGAGAAATCCTGGGAGTTGAAGTCCACAGGCCTTTCACTTGCTAAGTTTGGAAACCCCACCCTAAAACATCTGATTACATTGACTCCATGCAGAGAAGCCGGAACAGACAGAAGTCAGTTTTTGTTTCCCTTAAAAGCCTTTCCCATGAAATCCCATTTATGCAATGGCACAAATGGTGGAACTTAGACCATGCCTTTATAATTTCATACGGCTCATTAGGAAAACAGGTTTAACTACTAGCTTGTTTTTGATTTGCTAGATGCAAACTAGTGTTTGCAGGCAGGCAGGAGTATTATGGGCAGCTGATGACTCCTTGAATATGTAACTCTGGACAAATTGTCAAGAGAAATCCCTAGTCCCTATTGCAAGGAGCAGCCCGAAAACTTGCACACCTTTCCAAAAGTTTTTCTTTTGGATCTCTGCAATGTGGAAACTTGACCAGAGGGACAGCTGCCTTTTTGGTACTACTACATTTCCCTGCCTTGCAGTTTGGGCTGCCAAGTATCTCATTGAATAACACACATATACACCTTAGGACATATGCAAAGGTGGAAACAAGCTTGCCTGAGTCACAATGGGAAAATTAGGTCCACACCAAGGAGAATGCTAACTAGACTTCTAATTTTCAACACTAACTGCAGATATTGACTAAGAGTAGAGTGTATGTTGCATATGTGCTGTTGCCTGGATACACATCTAAAACAGGAATTAGTTATCTTGTCTTAAACTAGATCATGTCCTTTGATTCTGCTGAACTAAATATTATTTTTACTGCGAGGCAATTGATTTTTAAAGCTTCACTTTAGGTATTCTCAATATATTTGATTTGAAATAAATCTCACTTTTTAAAAAAAAAAATTACAATAAATTGCACATTTTGGATATTACAAGAAAATTAACCTTCATTAAAGCAACAGTTGTTGCTTTAATGTTTTTTGAGCAAAAAGCTGTTTTTTGTTCACACTTTATATGAAGCTTGAGAAATGCACAAGGACTAAAGAGGAGGAGGAAACAAGAGGACCTGCCTACAAACTTGTTAGCAGAAGGTAGAGATTATTTCTAACTGTATTCTTTCTATAATGAACTTTGAACATGAGCTGAACTCCAAGAATTACTCAAAGAGGAAACCAGTAACTAATGTAGCTAGGTCAATTGTATTTGGAAATCTCTATCTATAAATGTGTTACATTTCCTTGTTTTCCTTTATTTTTATTTTTCTAAAAAAACTTTTCATATGTCATAGATTTGGATTCACTGGCTTAATAAGAATTTTGTTCTCATTAACTCTTCCCTATCTTCCAAGACTGCAGAATTGTATGGTTTTAAGATTGACAGAAGATTTACTAACTTCTTTTTTTTCCTGGACTTTAGGCAGGAAGATCAAACGTACCTTCTTTTCTATTTTTTCTAGGGCTTGACTGAAGACAGAAATTGTTCGTAGACAACTAGGGTATGTCAGGGTGTTGAGACTGACTGTTGGTCAAAGGGTTCTTTTTATACAGGAACTGTTAGAAGAAAAACTCTGCCAGTGATATTTTAAATTATTCTTTCCCTCCCCCCTTTCAGACAACTATTTCTTAGAAGGACTTCAAAATCCAAACTTTTTCATTTGAGAGGGTGGTCATCAACCCTATCAAAACCATAGTTCTGAACTTCATATTTTCATAAAAAATTGGCTTTGGTAATTTGGTGGATCTTGAAAAGAACAGGTTATTTTCTATAACTGTGCTTCTTTGAGTAATTATCTTTACACATAAATTTGATGAATGCAGAGATCTTTTCAAAATTTAGAGATTTGGGCATAAGCCCCATTGTCCACCGTACCATATATGATCTGATTTCATCAATCCTCTAAGTCTTCTGACATAGTGAGTCCCCTTGTTGTATGAAGAAGTGGATGCCATTTGACAGCAAAAAGTCAGATGGACTGTACTATGAATGAGAACATTCCACTGTGGGCAGAGACATTGTACATACAATAAATAAATGTGGAAGAAAATTTATATCAAGAATGTTGTGTATGGACTGAGTCTTCACTCAGGTCCGTGCTTCAAGCGGGAAGCACGGACCTCTCCCATTGGCTGAGCCGTTTGACAGCCGGCTATAAAAGGCGGCTGTCAAACGGCATCAGCTGTTGCCGCTCCAGCTGGCTGCCGTGTTAGCGCGGCAGTAGCGGTAACCCTCTTTACTTGTAATAAAGAGTTAAGCTTTTAGCCTTGACCTGGTCTCTGCCTGAGTTATTCCGTCGCTCCACAACACTGGCGACGAGGACGGGATACAAATAAAGGCAAGCCAGGCAAGGGAGAGAATTAAAGGAGCGAAATCACTACCTAGAGCTGAAATCGCTACAGAGTTGCAGACTCTAACCGCGAAGTGCCGTCTCTAACTTGCCTGAGGAGAAACTTCACAGCTGACAGAAGATGACTGCGAATCCGGCATTCCCGCCCTTCAGACCGGCTGCTGAGACGTGGGAGTCATACAAGAACCGGTTTGACTGTTTTCTTGATGCTTTAGACCTGTCAGAAATTTCTGAACATAGGAAGAAGTCTTACTTCCTAAGTTTTTGCGGAGCCACGGTTTTTGACACTGCATCAGCTTTACTGGCCCCTAGATCTATAAAGACTATTCCCTGGGAGGAACTGCAGGAAATTCTTTCAAATCACTACTCCCCAAAGCCTTCCAGGATTGCTAGGCGCCATGTTTTCAGAAGGTGCATCCAAACAGAGGGGGAAACAATTAATGATTATATGGCAGCACTGAGAACAACTGCCCTGCATTGTGGGTTCAGAGATTACCTGGACGATATGCTGCTCGATCAGCTGATTTGTGGCGTTAGAGACCCAAAGTTACAAAGACGTTTATTAGCCAAAGGGGATCTAACTCTTAAGCAAGCCATAGAGGAATCCCAGGCTGCTGAGCTGTCAGCACTCTCAGCAGCTGAAATTCAGGGAAAACCCAGCAGACTAGAAAATCCTACAGTATATTTTGAGGAAGCCTCCTCAGAAACTGGCCCAGAAGAGGCTACTGAGGTAAACCGCCTCAGACAGCCCAATGCAAATCAAAAAGAGTTCAGGCAAGGTATAAGTCAAACCCCACAGTTACAAACATTATGCTTAAGCTGTGGGGGAAATCACCTCAGAGCATCCTGCAGATTCAGGAATGCCATATGTTTAAGGTGTCAAAAGAAAGGCCATCTGGCAAAAATTTGTCAGTCAGGAAAAACCTTCAGCCAGCCACAAAGACCACAGAGGCTCATTCAATACCCCAGGCAAATTGAGGACTGTTTCACTTGCTATCAGTTTAAAATTCAAAAAATTAATAAATCTAACAAAATTAGTGTCACTGTTTCTATAGAAGGTAGACCCTGCAAGATGGAGGTTGACACCGGCTCTGCATTGTCCATCATCTCATGGGACACCTTAAAGAAGCTACTCCCCAGAATGTCAAGACAGAAAATTCCAGCCTGCAACCTAACACTTCGGGACTACCAAGGCAGAACCATCCCTGTCATCGGAAAAGGCAAGTTCCTAGTCCATTTTCAAGGGTTTAAGGGTCACTTGCCTCTAGTGATAGTGGATGGTGTCCTCCCAAGCCTATTGGGACTAGATTGGTTCCCAGCCCTGGGCCTCCACATAGGGGGAATCCACGCCATTAACAATTCAGAAGTTGACTCCCTGTTCAGGGACTATGCAGACGTATTCAGTGAGGGCCTAGGCTGCTACGTGGGAACCCCAATATCCTTCAGGGTAGACTCCCAGGCAGTTCCAATTCGTTTGAAGCCCCGCAGAGTTCCTTTTGCAATTCGTCCTCAACTAGACAAGGAACTTGACAAATTAATCAAACAGGGCATACTGCAACCAACTGACTTCTCAAAGTGGGAGACCCCCATAGTAACTCCATTAAAAAAGGATGGACACTTGAGGATCTGCTCGGACTACAAGTCATCAATAAACAGATATTTACAAGTTAGTGCGTACCCAGTCCCTGTGGTACAACATTTACTCCATTCCCTTGAGCCTGGGTCCATTTTTGCAAAGTTGGACATGTCCCAGGCGTATCAGCAGTTTCCTGTTGACGATGAAACTGCTGAACTGCAAACAATAGTAACCCACAGAGGGGCTTTCAAATGCACACGTCTACAATTCGGAGTTAGTGTGGCCCCTGGAATTTTCCAATCCCTTATGGAACGAATACTGCAAGGGTTACCAGGCGTTGTGCCTTACTTTGATGATATTCTGGTATCTGCCACCAACCAACAGCAATTACTACAAAGGGTCAGAAGTGTACTTGACTGTTTCAGACAATCTGGTCTCAAGCTAAAAAGGGAAAAATGCACCATAGCCACTCCACAAGTGGAATTCTTAGGTTACAAAATTGATGCAAAGGGTATTCACCCAACTGAGTCAAAAGTTAAGGCCATTCACGATGCGCCTACTCCTACAAACAAAACTGAGCTTCAAGCTTTCCTGGGCCTCTTGAATTTCTATGCATCGTTCCTGCCCCATAAAGCTTCTGTTGCTGAGCCACTTCATAAACTTTTAGACAAGCATTCGCCATGGCACTGGGGACCAAGGGAAACTATTGCTTTCAAACAAGTCAAGTCATTGTTAACTTCAAAGGCCGTCTTAATCCAATTCAATAAAGACTTACCACTCATTCTAGCAGCCGATGCTTCTCCATTCGGAATCGGGGCTGTCCTGAGCCACAGACTGCCCAATGGTGCAGAAGCACCTATAGCTTTCTTTTCAAGGACACTATCTTCCACTGAACGCAACTACAGCCAGATTGACAAGGAGGCCTTGGCTGCAGTGGCTTCAGTGAAGAAGTTCCATGAATTCCTCTACGGGCACCATTTCGAACTGATAACTGATCACAAGCCGCTGCTAGGCATTTTATCCGGCTCTAAACAGACTCCCCAGATTTTGTCCCCAAGGATGACCAGATGGACGGTTTTCCTGGCTGCGTATTCCTACACTCTAATCCATCGATCCGGGAAAAGCCTTTCCCATGCTGATGCACTCAGCCGCTGTCCCCTGCCAATGCCAGTCGTGGACCCAGCACCGGCAACCACAGTCTTTCTTATCGACGATCTCAAGCTTCCAGTCACTGCTGCTGACATCGCTGCCCATTCGGCCAAGGACCAGGTAATATCCCAAGTCCTGGACTGGGTAGGGAGGGGGTGGCCTACGGCCCCTTATCCTTCAGACTTCCTACCCTACAAATTACGCCAGCAGGAACTTTCCTCCTTACAAGGCTGTTTGCTATGGGGAACCAGAGTAGTCATTCCCTACAAATTACAAACCTCAATACTGAAGGTTTTGCATGAGGGCCACCCAGGGATTGTGAGAATGAAGGCCCTCGCCCGCAGCTACGTATGGTGGCCAGGCATGGATGCCCAAATCTCTAATTGGATAAATTCTTGCCAGGCATGCCAGGCCTCCAGGGCATTACCACCAGCAACCACCCCTAGGACCTGGGAGGAAGCAAGTAACCTCTGGTCCAGGATACACATAGACTTAGCAGGCCCCTTCCATGGGCGCACTTTCCTGGTGGTAGTAGATTCATATTCAAAATGGGTGGAATTAACTTTAATGCACTCCACCACTACAGAGGCGGTCAGCAAAGCACTGACTAGGATATTCGCCACACATGGCCTTCCTGATTCTGTCGTGTCTGACAATGGCCCCCAATTCACCTCCTGTGAGTTTGAGATGTTTTTAGCAAGTTTGGGCATCAGGCACATACTAGTAGCCCCTTTCCATCCTGCCAGCAACGGGCTGGCTGAGAGGGCAGTTAGATCTGCTAAAGAGGTGTTACAAAAATTGGGTCCCTCTAACTGGCATGACAGGCTGGCCCAATACTTATTGAGCCAACACACTACACCCTGTGTCTCTACTAACAAGTCACCAGCCGAAATATTAATGGGACGCCGGCTGAGGACCACCTTGGATAGGCTGCACCCAAATTATGCCCCTTTGCTTCCCCTTGGGTCAAACAGCCAAGACAGAGGGTTCCTGGTTAATGACAAGGTATTTGTCAGAAATTTCACTGGGCAACCACTATGGTTACCAGGGCTTGTGATAGCAGTAACTGGTCCCAAGTCTTACAGAGTCCAGTTAGCTGATGGGCGGACCTGGCGGCGTCACGTGGACCACCTGAGGAAGCGTTGGAGCACTGCACCCAGAGGTCATCTAGACGGGCCCCATGCAGAAGCAACCACACCATTCGACGAAACCAGTTGCCAACCCACCGGGGACGACTACCTACCAGATGTGGGAGCTGACCAAGGTGCAGACCCGACTCCAGACAGTCCAGCAGCCTCTCCATCGCCTGGAGACACGCAGAGAGCCCCAGACAGCAACCCAGCGCCATCTTTGACGGAGCCTAGAAGATCCGGACGAATTCGCAGGCGTCCGACGTATCTGAAGGACTACGCATGCTCCTCACTGGGAGGGAGGAGTGTTGTGTATGGACTGAGTCTTCACTCAGGTCCGTGCTTCAAGCGGGAAGCACGGACCTCTCCCATTGGCTGAGCCGTTTGACAGCCGGCTATAAAAGGCGGCTGTCAAACGGCATCAGCTGTTGCCGCTCCAGCTGGCTGCCGTGTTAGCGCGGCAGTAGCGGTAACCCTCTTTACTTGTAATAAAGAGTTAAGCTTTTAGCCTTGACCTGGTCTCTGCCTGAGTTATTCCGTCGCTCCACAACAAAGAACATCTTGAGAAATTGCCATTATTCTTGTAGAACAAATTCAAATTCAGGTAGTATCATTTGGGTAACTCAGAAATGAATTTTGTTAACAACTACCACCTATTTTGAAAAATCATTAAAGTGGAAGTCCAAAGCCATTATTAGTAAAGTCTTGAGCCAATATTGGTCTTTCCTGAACACAGCAATTCAGCACACATAAAAAGGTGGCACACTGCATACATCTATTTACTGAAACACCTGTATGGCATCTCATCTTAAAACTAGAACTCTGGGCAACCTACAATAACAAAAACAGAAGTGGAAAAGCCTGGTGATATAACACAACTCCCTAAATGTAAATCACAACATTCTCTTCTAACTCCAGCTTCATCCTATCTCGATGCTTGGAGGAAAGCCAACTCTTCACTCTTTTCCGGACAGCTAAACAATAGGGTCCTGTCAGATCTCAAGAGGAAGAGTGTTTTCATAGGGCAGGGGCTGCCATGGAAAAGGTATGCTTCCTAGGTCCCGCAAAATTTAAGGGAACAACCTTTTCTGCATTTCATCTGGACCTCATTTTCTAGAGAGAGAGAATGTGATGCCTGATGCATACCTACTCTATCCAATCCAATGCCTCAGACATCACATACAAAAGGTGCAAGAATGTCTCTAGAAAGTATGCCAAATGATGTCCAAAGGAAATACAGAAAGAGTTTCTGGTAAGAAAGAGATGTCAAATTACAGGACCACCATACTGCAGTATGTATCTGGTATCCAGAAAGAAATTCATGAGGACTATGCCTTGTGGGTATCACCTGATGAAATTGTGATACAAATACAGTTCCCTCCCCCCACCCCCCCAAAAAAAAAAAAAAAGTAAAGGAATGGAAGCAGGTATTTAGTTGCATTAGTTTTTATGCAGCTTAAATCTTTGGATATGAAAAAAGTGGTCCTGGCAATGCAAACACACCTCTACAAATGCATTTATTAAACCCACCATTGAAATTCTATTGCTATGTGCTGCAAACGGTATCAACAAGTAAATGCTACCAAGTAACCAGATAAATTTCTGTTCAGAGCAACCACAAATTGTATAGAAAAAAAGCAAAAAGGAAATCAAGGTCATCAGCCAATCTCCCACAAAAAGAACATCTCTGAGCAATTACAGTAATCTATTAGACTTTAAAAGGTGATAATGAAAGACTGCTGCTGGAACTGCATAATAACATTCTATTTAATCTTCAGAAAAACACAACGCACAGCAACATATTTGGAATTGTGGTTATCCTGAATCTCTCAAGGAAAACATTTTTTGTTTGTAAGTTTCCATTGTTGAAACACCATGGCGTAACTATACACTAGTTATAACACTATGGCTGCTATGTCTTCTTTCTTTGTGATATAAAATGTGTGCAGATTGTAAAAGCTGAAGGTACCAAGCCAAAATTCTCTTTTCGTCCTAGAGAAACTTATTTTATAAAGAAGAGACAGGTGCAGAAACCTTCAGTGCCAAGATACAGGTAGCCAAGCAGCTGCCGACTTGCAAAGTTGGACAGAAGAAATCCAGAATTCAAATCTTAGGATTAACCATCTAAAGAACAGGATTTTTGGTTTTTGTTAAATGAAAACCTTCATGGCTTCTCAATTCTTGACAATATATCTAATTTCCCAACCTTCTTGAGTCTGTTTAGGACATTGGATATGAAGACATCTGACATCTGTTTCAAAGCCTTAATATAGGTGGTTAAAAAAAAAGATAATGCTAACTCACATTTTATATACTAGACTTCAGGAGGAAATAAAATATCATCCTACATAACATTTCACTTTGATCAGATGTTGTAATCATGTGCAAAATTACTTTATCTCTCTCTCTTTCTGTCTCCTATAACCTATAACTAGGTGATGCACCATAGGGCAAAACCTTTTAAAGTAAGATATCTCAAATGGACTAACTTAAATCAAAAGACAGTAAGGAAATACCTTTGAAATGATGACCCAACAGAGCACAATTGTATATAATAGTGAATTATAAAAAAAGCCACTGGTTGCTCTTAACTGAGATTAATTTTCTAGTTCTGGGCTTATGCCTGCACCCAAACCTACCTTGTGAAAGCTGAAATTCCTGCAAATATCTTGGCTTCCTTCCAAAATAAAATTTGGTTTTTCAGAGTTTCCCCAAACCTTTCTTCAATGGAGATAAATAAAACTCTGTGCCCTGCTTTCTGGTCCTTACAAGGGCAGTTAACAAGAATTAAAACATTCCCTACCCTCAAAGAAAAAAAATCCCCACTGAAACATGCAGATAGAGCAGCTAAAATAGGTCATCAAATAATATTGACATTTTTTTCAATAACTCCTTCCTCATTATGGAGGGGGGATTTTTTTATGCTTTGAAGTCAGTGTTGATTCCTGGTGACTGCCTAGACAAGTCCCTGCAGTTTTCTTGGCAAGATTTAAGAAGTGGTTTGCCACTGTCTGTTCCTATGGCTGAGTGAAAGAGAAACTGGCCTAAACTCACACAGCAGGCCTTATGCTTAAGGTGGAACTAGAACTCTCCTGATTTCTATCCTGATTACCTTAACCTATGGGTGTCAAACTTGATTTCATTGAGGGCTGTATCAGAGTTGTGATGGGTGTGGCCAGCTCAATGTCATTCATGTTGGAGTGCCAGTGCTCGAACGCTCTGCCAGCAAAAAATGGGCTCCTGAGCTCCGTTTTCAGCTGCGATGGCCTCTTGCAACCCCTCTGCCAGCAAAAACAGAGCTCGGGAGGGCCGCATGTGGGTTCCATTTTCACTGGCACAGGAACCATGGGTCGGTCCTTTACTATTTCCAGGGCAGCCCCGCAGGCTGGATCTAAGCACCCCACAGGCCAGCTCGAGCCCATGGGCCTTGAGTTTGACACCCCTACCTTAACCAATGCATTCAATTGGATCTCAAGGCGATCTTTATGCTAAATAGTAAGTGGCTATTAAAAAGAGCACCATCTTAGCTACTTGGATTAGCAAGTACCTTAATTTAGGTGAAACCATTGAGAAAGCCTTTTCTCTTGTTCTTGTCAAGTAGAGTTTGGAATATACAGTATATAGATTCTCCTCCAGTTTTTTAAAACAGAAGTGGGATAATAAGGACAGAAAACCTCCAATTTAGCTCTTTGTGGCTTTTAAATAATTGCTCACCTTTTAGACAATGCTCAGAAACGAAGGGCCTACCAGCAATTCTTATGCTTCATTTAATATAGTTTTTTGTTTCCAAAGACCCTTCCACGAAAGCTCTAAGTAGAGAGCATTTTAGCGATCCAGTTTAAGCATAATTTGATAGATAATTAGTTGGCAGCAAAACTGGTAGCTCTAATTGAGTTGAGCACTTTGCTCAAACCAGATCAATGTATTTTCTGTAATGAAGGATATTACCCTCTCTAGGCCAATCATCATGGTCATCGGTGTAAAAATGAAAGGACAATGTCCTGATCAAATGGGAAACAAAAAGCAAATAAAAACAGAAATGCCGTATCTAAACATAGGGCAACTTTGTACTTCGCAAATTTTAATTCCTAAATGAATACATCTCAATAGAACGGAACCCCAATTCTAGCTTAAGCAAGAGAATCCCAAATAGGTATGTCTAGCCTCCCATTTCTTTCTATAAAACAATGCAAAGTTGCATCAGAAGAACTGCAGTAGTTTCATTAACTACATGTTGGTACTCTCTTGGCTGCTGAGAGTCACGATATGGATGGGCACCAGATTGGGGAAAACTTCAGTACAATATTAGAATTTCATACAATTGCTACCTTACCAGAATAATGAAGTGAATAAACAACACCAGCAAATCATTTCTATTGAATCATCACATCACCAGAATAAAATTTCAAGGAATAATTTTTAATCCGTATTACCTATAAAATAAAATAAAAAATAAAAATGCATTCATTGTCAATTAATACATCTGCATAACTACTGAAACAAAATCTTAGATATTTTAAAGAAGGATCAGTTTGATTTAAACCAAATCAATTAAAATTACTAATCAGGAAGATTAGTTTAGTAGAATCTTCACTTCTACTAAAAATACATTCTTGCAGTTTGCGTAACCTATGTATTTTTCATCTCTCAGACATGTAAATTTATCATTTAAAGAAATAATTTAGTCAGTTTTTAGAAAATAATTTTCATTAAAAATGAACGGCTTTCTTAGTATTAATTACATAGTCTAGTCAATAGGACTGAAAGGCCTAGTCAATAGGACTGAAAGAATTGATACTGAAAACTGGACTACTTTCATGAGTCAACCACATTTGGTGTGGTATTTCAAGTATTGGACCAATCAGACCAGTTCATCCTCAGCCATACAGCATGCTTGGTGACTTTGGACCAGTTATTCAGCCCAACTTATCTCACAGTGGTGGTTGCTGTGGGGAAAATCGAACGAGCAAGGTGTGCTAAGTATAATCCCCGCTTTGATTTATGTGAGTGAGTGAGGGAGGGAGGAAGGAAGGAAGGAAGGAAGAAAGATTACCTCCTGCAGAAAAAGCAGGATGTAAATTCAACACAATAATAAATAAAAGTATATCAATAGTTCCAGTAACTTCCATCAGCTCACCAGTGAGTGTTTCTTGAAACATCAGTAGCAAAGACATTTTCTGAACAGATGATCTTTTCCTTCAAACAGATTACAACTGATATTAGAGAAGAATGGCTAGTGAATGCTGATGTCTTAGGAAGCTCCTCTTCTTCAGCAGTTAAAGAATGTCCTTGATACTGAGTATTGACAATACTGCCAAGAAAACAGGCTGGAGAAAGGGCTTGTTTCATTTGTCTATTTCTCCTTTCAAGGTTAAAATTAGTTCCTTCAAAACATCACCAACCTCAGAGAAAGAATAGTTCTTGCTTTGTACTTTGTTCAAGGTCACAGAAACAGATTTTGGGAGAATTACCAAGCGTTCCCTATTTCTTATAGCAGCAAATTGAAAACTCTGCTCCTGATAGGTCCATCTATTTCTTCCTGATTTTGTCTATCAGCTATCATCAGAATAGGCTAACTATTTACAGATCTCCAATAAACTACAATAATCCATTTTACTGGTTACTCTGCAGGTTAACGTCCCCTTGTTTTCTTCATGGATATGTTTTCAACTGAGTCAGGTGAAACTGTAGGAAGTAGCATTTAATCTATTTCACAGGGAAAAATGCTTATTGCTGTAATTTTTAAATAATCCTGCATTTATTACGCATTCACTGGTTAACTTAATTCTCCTCTTATATATGCCAAAAAACATCAAGTCCTCTTTTTTAAAAAAGAGCTATGAAGTAGCATTAATAATAGGTTATTTATTGCTGAGGGAGGGAACTTTGTCAACTGTCAAAACACACTTAAAGCACCAAAAGGATCTCTTGCAATAGAAACTCCCATTCTTTTGTCCTCTTGTATAAAATGACTATTAAATATCACTACGTGACAATTTATGAAAGCTCTATACTAGACATGCTTCATGGGTGCCAATACTTTAATATGATAATTCCACTTTGTCATTCGCTCTTCTTTCTCCTTTTTTAAGGATATATACTGTGTACCGTTTTATCATAAAGCCATCACTGCCATTCACTGCAGTTAAGTTAAATCAGTATGGTTCATGAGTAACTTGCTTACACCAAGCAAGGTAGACATTGCAAAAATACAATATATACTGTACCTGTTCCAGGTTTTACATGTACCTGTTCCAGATTTTACATTTCTTGGCTTCTTTCCAATGCACAAAAAGTCTATTTAGTATGTTTTAGTGGTTTCAATCTTCAAAAGATTAAATCCACTACATTAAACTACCTGGAAGAAACAAGGGTTTAGTTGGGATAGCTGCAGGATTGCCTCTCACAATCCATTTTGGAATTGACTTCAAAAGCACATCCCATTTCTTGAGTATATATCTATTTCTTATCCTTTTGTGTCCTGCGCCCCCCCCCCCCCCCCTTTCTGTTTTATTTCCATCATACCTGATGAAGACATAGGGAGAATTTGGAAGTCCCCATATGATTTTGAAACTTAAGGAGGCTTAAGCAAAAAATAGTCTTGAGGTGTGTTCTGGACTTTTTTCTTAAGGACATTAGTATCTCTGTTTATTAAACTGAAAATGGTTACTGCAAACAATAAAAACAATAAGACAAAAGCTGCTCATCCAACTGAACGTCAAATGTGTAACTCTATCCAAATATTGTCAGAATGATATTCACTTATATTAACCAAAGAGAGCCAGTTTGGTGTAGTGGATAAGGCATTGTCTGGAAACTGATGAGACCTTGAGTTCAAGTCTGACCTTCAACGCAAAGGAGGAAGTATCAAACCATTTCTGAAATTTTGCAAAGAAAATGCATGGACTTGTCTAGGAGCTCATCAGGAAATGCAACAATTTTCTCAATTTTGGAGTTTCTCACACTACAGCACACAATCTGAAAGCATTTGATATCGTGTAAACACGACAACACTGTCTTTCAGTCACTGCTACTGAACATGATAATTTTTCTTAAGTAAAGAGGTAATCTAGGCATATATGGAAATCTATGTGCATGTCGTAATATCCCTCTTCAGTTTGAAACCTGATGCATCCCAAGTAATATGCAAAGTAGATTTAAATAACTGAGTTGCTGGAGGGATAATACAATTAGAAATGTAGGCCTACCTTACATTTTAAATTCAACTTGCCTTCTGAGTGCTACATCATTTTTGTAATCCACTGTATCAAACTAATATGACTTATTTTAATAAAACTGTCTTTTTACTAAGCATATTGATTTTTATTGTAAGCCACCTACAATTATATATGTGAAATGAGCAGCTTTATAAATTGATTTAAATTTAAATAAAATAAAATATTGAAAAATCCAAGCAACGGTAAAGAAGATTTTTTTTTCAAAACAATCTAAATTCTGTAAGGTGTATGCAATTTAAAAGTAAGGGACTCGCTTGCATTTTAGTAAATAAAAAAAGAAACTTTAGGCTTGTCTAAAGTAACATCACAACTTGACTTTGCTGGCTGCTGAAGTCAAGGTGTAATTCTTGAGAATTTTGCATCTTAGATGTTTATATGTAATTTAAGATGGGAAAGTGAGAACCTATCAGAAGCCTGTATTCATGGAACTATCAATCAAACAGGCAAAAGATCCAATGAACTTGAGTCAATGTTTTAAAAACGAAACAAATAAAAAGCTCCTCACTTAAGTAATTAGTTCAGCTTGAGTGATACTACTATCTCAAAACAACCAGAATGTTCACCTGCAGCTGGAGCACTTCAACAAATAAATGAATTCAAGACAAAAATTGGCAATCCTAAAATGTTTTAATAAATGAGCCCAGTCGATTGCATAAAAGAAATTTAGGGAAGATTTAATCTCCCAGAAAACTCAGGATAAGCAAGAATTCTCCTAAAAAGCATCCTTTGTCACCAATTTGAAAAATGTTTAACATTCAAAACCTGGAACACTGGCTCACTTGATAACCAAATAAGCATTCTAGAATAAAGCAAACTATATGACTGACAGCATACTGGGCTGTGAGAGTTCCACTGCCTTTCTATGCTTTGCATTCATGCTTCATTTATTGTAGATTTGAAACATCTTGCTTACTGACAAAGTAAATCAGGATGGGGGCGCATTTCTTTCTAATATGCATGAGGTAAGGATTAGGAAACAATTGCTGGCATTATATAAATTCATTACGGCCTACTGGAGGCTAGTCAATTTCAACATGAAAAAAAGGGAAGTAGATAAAATCACGGCAACTTTCTTATTTCTTCAGGTTTCACTAATCAACTATGGGGCTGGTGTTCAATTTGTCAGTTTCTATGGCCTTCAGAAGCACTGCATCACAAAAAAAAAAAAAACAGCCAAAAGACATAGGTGTTAATTTGCCTCCACAATTCAATACAATTTAAGAAATTAAACTGAAGGTTTTTAGTTTATGAGCAATCAAAGGGGCAACTTAATTTAAAAATAATTTACATAACTTATAAAGGTAATGGCTGTTTCCTTGCATCTCATTCACATGGGATCCAGAAAAAGGTGAAAGCACAAGGGTTAATAAAACTCAAGGCTGAAAGTTGGAAATGAGATTAAATGAGACATCTCAGCCATGAGTCTGACTAAGGCCACAAAGCCAAAAACGTCTCCTTTAATCCTATTTTCTATTTCTAGAATGCATTTTAATAACCTCTTTGTATATGCTACAATGATTTTAGCAAGGGCCATTTTAAGCAGATTTTCCACACTAGGAAGCAACACGGGTTAAAATAATTGCCTCCTGCACCTCATACATGAAACTCTCGGTTTAAGCCTGAAATCAGATAATAAAACCATACAATTTAAGAAAGTATCCACGGAGGAAGTGACTTTTTTGACAAACATCCAAGAGCTGCAACGTACAACAGTCTCTCCCCATCACTCATGCACACATAGAAGCTCTTTCCTGCCAACTGGAAGACTAAAGAAAACAGAAATGCTTTTTGCCTGATGTGGAATTTCCTGATCAAATGTCACTGGGCAGAGAATTTCTTTGCTTTGGGGCAAAACTGTCAAAGGCTCTGGCACCTGCCATTTCCAATCTGGACTTGGAGAACAGTTAATACAAACCATTAGCTAAAAGGACATGGCACAAAATCGAAAGCGAGGATGTGAAAGTTAGACAAATGTTTTTGGGTACGCAGGACAAATCTATCAAGTATGAAGTATGAACATGACTTGGAAACTTTATGGGAAAGATGAACGCAACTAGGTATCTATGGTAATATATTTACAAAGCTCACTCTGACAATTATTAACCAATGACTGTACATAACAAATGGCTTTTTTTGAAACAAGCAAACCCAACAAATAACATAAAAATCCATCCTCCCTGTTAATTCCATTCTCTGCAGCTGGTTATCTGCTTTGATTTGTCTGTTCAAGCACAAAGTATAGTTGAACAGCCATTCCATACTTAAAAATATTTACTGTTTCGACAGCACAATTTGGAGTTTTCTCCCACTCTAAGACAGCACTTCGTTGTATTACATTATTACAGCTTTGTCATTTATGTGTTACCCAACAACTCACAGGGAAACTAATTCAGACAGAAATCAGCAGACACCCGTATTCATAACCAATTTGTCAACTTAATTTTGCAAGAATAGAGGCAAAATACACTGTTCACAGACAAGCTGGAGGATGTGATGGGGGAGGGGCGGAGTGTTTGATCAATTTTAGTTACTTCCTTTCTTTTAGAGAGATTTAATGCCAGTGATGATTGCACATAAGCATGGATTAGATTTAGTTCTCCTGTTTTATTTTTGCTCCTTTGTGATAATCCTTTGTGCCTCTAAAATTCTTTCTAGTGAGCTGTGAGTGCCTTTGACATGGCATTTTAACTGAGCTAAATAGTTCTGCTGAGATCAGGCTGGTTATTGTAAGAGGCACTTACTTGTTCCTCTGCCCATATATGCTACATCTTTTTTCCTCCTGTTTGTTAAAACATGTAAGAAATTTTATGACACTGTTTAAACCTATATAAATATATAGATGTTAGATCAGTAGAGCATTAACATTTCAGCTAGAGTAAGAAAAATGATAGTCTAATCTAGCATTTTATTTCTGCATTGCCCAATTAGACAGTTTTAAAAATACCAGAAGTGGCCTTTTACTTAATCAATTCACTATCTGAAGCAGTCTATCTGTTTATATCTGGAGATATTAGGGTCTTCAGAGGGGTAGGCAGCCTGCATATTATCTATTTTTAAACTAAAAATCATCAATAGAACTCTTCTATTATTTATCAGCTTTTTAAATGGATATGCAGTCTCTAATTTTATACATCCCATTGAGCTATCACAGCTTAACAACTTAAATGACTGAATAGACAATCTCTTTGCGTCAATTGGTACATTTCCCTCTTCTTATTTTTCCATTTCAGCTTTTAAATGTCCTTGCTTTATTCCTATTTTTGTTTCTATGTGAAAGATTTAAAGTTGGGATACAAAACTTGATGCAAGCAGAACATTTAGAGGACTCCAAAATACTTTATTTTTATTTTTTTTGACAAATCTAGTCATTTGGGGAACACTCTAAGAAATTAATCTTTTGAGAAGCAGTTTGTGCTGCTTCAGAGATAGTCCAGCTGAGAAACAGTCCTGCTTCATTCAGAACACAAGGTTACAATATTTTAAACTATTTATAGTTTGGAGAACTGATTTTCAATAATCACCATTATAAGAACAACCATTTTGGAAACAGACTCCAAAACAGAAGATTTTATTCAAACCCAATTGGAAATTATAGTTTACCTTTTAAAGCCAATGTTAAAAGAAATACTGGATCTCAAATCAAGACATGCAGAGATAAACACATGTGAATGTATGTGTGCGCAGACACATGCATACAGACACATACATCCTGCAACTCAAAATCCTTTATCTAGAAAAAAGAAAAAGCAAATTTCACACTGATGAATCCATCAACTTGTTACAACTAACGGCTTACGAGCATAGGCACTGTGATAAGAGCACTCACAACATTTTAATAATTGCTTAATCAAGGATTCTTACACACACACACACACACACACACACACAGAGGATAAGATGAACAAAGCACTTAGGGAAAATGAATTGTTAGCTCACCAAATACTTCTAGATGTCAGCTGTACTTCTTAATACTACTTAATGAAGTGCTCTCAGCAATTGCAATATATGCTAGAAATTGGTTCAATGAAACAATGTTTCTTTGCTTCCATTTTTACAACTCCTTATTCCTTAAAGCCAAAAACACAACCTTGCTGTATACTAAAAATGAAACGATAGGAAATATATATCCAGCAACAGCATCAAGACTTGCTCCTTCCCAGAGAGTAGACAAAACAAGATTTCTGTTCTGGCCTGTCTGTAGTCAACAACACAGTGCTCAGCCACCACCCACAATTCAAACAATATTTGATACATTATTTGAACACCACAGCCAAGGCACAAGAGTAAAGTATTTTTTTAACAAAATCCCCTTTTGAAATCAGGAGGACATCTGCTTTCAGATTCCCTTCAGGGAAGGCGGGGGGGGGGGGGGGAGAGAAAGGCCACCCTATTTTTTCTCAAGTGAAAAACATTTGAACTTGTATCTCTTAAATTTCTTTCTGTTATTTTAACTCCATTTTTCCAACATCATTTTAGGGCAGAGAGAGAGGCGACCAGCCCAAGGCCACCCAGTTAGCTTCATGTCAGCGAGCAGGACTCACAATTGCTAAAAAATAAAGTGTCTTTAATCACTACACCAAACTGAATTGTCAAAGTCTGACAGATATTATTCACATGGCCCTCAAAGTTTAAGTTCATGCAGAGTAAACAGTTATTTCCATAATTCTATCATTGTGCTCCTTCTTTCATCTCTTCAGTTACCTCTTCAGTTCACCTTCTTATTGGGGAAAACTGAGTGAATAAAGGAATTGAATGACATTTCTTTACTATCAACAATTTAGCAATAGCAATAGCATTTAGACTTATATACTGCTTCACAGTGATTTACAGTCCTCTCTAAGTGGTTCACAGAGTCAACATATTGCCCCCAACAATCTGGGTTCTCATTTTACCAACCTCGGAAGGCTGGAAGGCTGAGAGAGAGTCAACCTTGAGCCAGTCAGGATCAAACTCCTGGAGTAAGCAGTGTTAGCCTGCAGTAATGCATTCTAACCACTACGTCACCACGGTTCTTAATTTGCCATGTCTACGGAGCAGGTGGGTGTTTTTAAACACTATCTGAAGAAGCCTTTTTTGTGGCTAATAATATCCTTCCCCAACTTCAACTCCTTTGGCTTTCTTGACACATCTTTACAACTCTAACACTAAACATACTCTTACTTAACTCTCCCTTTTCACATCTTGTATGTCTGCCTTTTCCTTTCTGGATCTTCAGAAAGCTTTTTGTGCAGCTATCTATACATAGATTTTGTCTTCTCTGGCTCTGTAAAACAATTATGTTTTTTATATTTCCTTTTTAAGGAAGGCACTCTCACTCCCACAATTATTAACTTTCCCTGCCATGGAATCTTACTTACAATTGTTCTGAGTTTTTTTTTAAAGTATGTATTTATAACATAACTTTAGTGTCCCTCACAAGAACTAGAGCAGTGTCACTCTCCCACAGCTTGCAGCTATTATTTCTTTGACTAAATATTTCTTACTCATTCGTAATCTGAACTTTAGATACCTATGAAGTATATTTCAATCTGGACCTTGAGATTATTTGCGAAGCTTTCTAATAAAGTAGATCAGAGAGATAGCAAAGAAAAAAGTGGACCTTCTCAGCAACAGTGATATCTAATCTGGTGTCATCTACCCAGAGTGATTTGCCTGATGTCTATAACGATAGACCTCAACTTACAAGCTCATTTAGTGACCGTTGAAAGTTACAACAGCACTGAAAAAATAACTTATGAACATTTTTCACACTTATGACCATTGTAGCATCCACATGGTCATATGATAAAAATCCTGACCCTAGGCAACTGGCTCATATTTATGACAGTTGCAGTGTCCTGGAGTCATATGATCTTCTCTTGTGACTTTCTGACAAGCAAATTTATTGGGGAAGCCAGATTCACTTAACAACCATATTGCTAATTTAACAACGACAGCGATTCACTTAACAATTGTGGCAAGAAAGATTGTAAAATGGGGCAAAACTCTCTTAACAATGGTCTTGCTTAGCATCACAAATTTTGGGCTCAATTGTGGTCATAAGTGAAGGACTAGTTGTAAAACAACATTTGCAATATTTTAATATTTCTATGTATTTCACTCAGTAGAAGTTTAGTAGTGCAGCCATAAACAAATACATAAAAGGAGCAGTTCTTCAAATACAATTTATGCTACTCAACAGGTATGGTCAGAGACAAGAGACAAAATGTCATTTGGAGTCATGGCTACTGGGAACATGTTAACAAAACAGATGGCACAGTCACCATCTGCAACTAATGTACCAAGGTACAAATGGTTTAAAGCAAGGGTTTCCAACCCTGGGCCGTGCACTGGCACTGGTATGTAGCACACCAAGTACCAGGTTGCACAACCAAGCAAAGCCCCATCCATGCACAAACGGGATCCAGACAGGGTGTCAAATCACACCTCCAATCCATAGAAAAACCATGCTCGAAGAAACCAGTACCTGGTGCCCAAAAAGTTGCAGGCCACTGGTTTCAGGTGTTCGGGACAGTGGCATACCTGGATGCATGCCAAATCTGAATCTGTGTTTCAAATCTAAGTTTGGTCCAAAGATTTAGATTTTAACTTTAGCAGTCTCTTCTCAAAATCATCTTTAGTTTTGGTTTTATTTTTTCATTTGCTATTTATTGCTGAAGTTATAAACCATGATTCTGTTCATAGAATGGCATTGCTGGATTTAGCTCATTATACTTTAAATAAATTGCACAATTACGATCAGGAACCTGACCAAATTCTATCTACAATAAACAAAAGTTTATAATACACCAGAATGATGAACTTTTAACTAGTAACAGTAATATAATATTAGAATAATATAATACCATATAATATAATGTAATGTAATGTAAAAATAGAATAGAATTATGACAGAAAGCTTGAAACCCTTTTCTGAGGAAGATAGGCTGTTTAGAAATATGAATAATAATAAATAAATTGCAAGCAACAACTCTGGTAGCCTATGTCCAAAAGCAAACTAAGTTTTAATCAAAAGAAGGAAATGCAAAGCTTGATGTAGCATGAAATATTTCCAGAGACCTGTTTAGTGAAATTAACTAGTAGTTTAATAGAAAAAAAAGGTTGATATACGAGAGTATTGCAATTTCTTCATAGAAATTAACATTTCAATCCTGTTTTTATCTAAAAGTCATTAAACTGTGCAACATGAATTATTGGAACTGTAGCAGAGAATTAACTCTATTCATCAAGGAAGTCCAAACAGTTTAGAGTGCATCTGTAATGAAAAAATAGCTTCACATTTCTATCTCTTCTCATTAAAGTAAACCAGTTTTCCCTCTCTCAGTATATAAAACTGTCTTCTCTTCATGTAATTTATATTACCATAAGCCCACTCACATTCTAAACTATTACACGCCTCCAATTAATTTTTGCAGCTTTTGCCTGAAAATTTAATGAGATAGTAGAGTAGGAACCTGCTGACTCCAGATTATGTGTGTACTTCCAGTATTAATGTTGGCGTAGTAAAATCATCTGATAACATGCTTAATGGGAGCTTCACACTATTGTGGAAGTAGTTAAGGAAGTAGGTAAGCCTATTCCAACATTTACTCCTTTTTCTAAAAAAGAGGTAATTATTAAAGTAAAATTACTACAGTAGCTCCTTATTAAACATTTAGAAGATAAAGATTCTCACACTTCAAGTGTAATTCCTGAGAGAGATTTTTCAGTAATATCTTATTCACTTTTTAAGCACGTTTTTAGTCACATAATTCCTAGAACATTCAAATTGATTTAGAATGTTAAAATATATTCAAGATTTAAGAAAAAAGACATATTTTAACAACTTTGAGAGTACCCAACATAGAGAAATCAGTTTAGTTATTAAAATGAATGCTTTGTGTGGATTTAAAAAGAGATTCATTTAGAAAAAAAATTGAATGATGGATGATTGCATGACAATATATCATCAATAAAAAGTAACTCATAAATTTTTACTTATATCAAGCAGTATCTAGGGAATGTTTGTGAAAAGGTTAATTTTGATGTCTATAATACCTTTCAAGTGCCATTATTATTATCCTTAGTTTTCACATTTCAAAAAGAAACCAAGATATTCGATAGCATCTTTGAACTTACAAATGATACAAATAGAGGAACACAAAAGCTTACTGACAGTCCAAGGGCATTCATGGAAATAAAGATGATCTAGATGCTAGATGATTTTTTAAAACAATAAATTGGAAACGCAAGTGCAACAGTAGGTCTAGTAATCACCAAGGGAAGAATCTATTATTGTCCTGGATACCACATTGACGCAGAAGGCTGCAGAGCAATCCTCAACAGAAACAAAAATTATATTGCATGTCGAAATGGCACACGATCAGAACTTTAAATTATTCAGCCTATTACTGCAAGCATCATTCAAACAAATCAATCATCTGAATCAAAACATCTCAATAATTCAGAGTAAGAAACAATAATATCAGGAAGCTGTTTTAGAAATCTTGATTAATATATTTTGTTCATTTATTTTAAGAAAAGGAGATCACTAAAAATGAAACAAGTACTATTTCTGTCACATTGGAAGCTGTACTACGTTTCCAAAAATTTTACTAGCTACAGTGAAAGGATTGTTAATCAGTAATCTATCTAATCCACTGCATTCACGATGAATCTACAGGCCGTCTGGGAATTACTTATATAATAATTCATTTGAAAAAAATTAAATGAAAACGAGAATATGCTCAGGATCATGCAAGTTTTAAAACTTGGATTTAATTCAAAAAGAAAGGTAGAAAAGAAAAACAAAGCCTTATCAACCACTTTCTTTCTAAAATATACTTTTTAGCAATATTTTCAAACTTGAAGAAAGACTTAGGAAATTCCTTCTTCTATGATGAAGGTAGTCCTCAACTTGTGATCACAAATAAGCCCAAAATTTCTGTGCTAAGTGAGACATTTGTTAAGTGAGTTTTACTTCATTTTACTTTTCTTGCCAGAGTTCTTAAGTGAATCACTGCAGATGTTAAGTTAGTAACACGGTTGTTAAGTGAATCTGGCTTCCCCAATAATTTTGCTTGTCAGAAGGTTGCAAAGGGGGATTACATGACTCCCAGACACTGTAACAATCATAAGTATGAGTCAGAAGCCAATTGTCTGAATTTTGATCACATGACCTTGGAGATGCTAAATGGTCATGAAGTGAAAAATGGTAATAAGTCACTTTTTTCAGTGTCTTTGTAGCTTCCAATGGTCACCAAATGAATTGTTGTAAGTTGAGGACTACCAATATACATTTTTAAATGGATTCTGTAGGAAGCATTTTCAGGCATTTCAGTCCAGATTTAAGGTGACTGTATATAGAAACATTTCCACAATGCTTTCCCTATTGGAAGCCTGGGTAATAGCAGGAGATATCTCCTGCAGGACCACATTTAAATGCAACCTTATTACAATCACCTCAGTGATAAAGCTCATTGAGTTAAATGAAACTTATTCTCAGATTAGCAAGTAAGGCAATTTTCCAAACCAGATGTCCTCTAGATCAGGGTTGTGAAACTCATGGCATCATGTTGTCATCACATGACATGACTTTTTTCCCCCTTCGTTAAAACAGGGGTATGTAGCATGTGATGCATGTGGCCCATAGGCCACGACTTTGATACCCCTGCTGTAGATGCATTGGGACTTTGACACTTAAAATTCCCAGCTGGTAAAGTGATGATGCCCCCCTTTATTAACAAATAAAATCATCTTTTAATGGTAACCCCAAATACAATTATTATGGAACAAGCCCTAATAATCACTTGGGTTGTTCCAAGTAAATCAATAAAGAATACTACAAGGTTCCCAAAAATGGAAAACCAAAGTTTTAAAAAAAGTTGTAAGCAACAATTTTATAAACAGTAATTTGAAAAAGTCCAATTTTAGGAAATGCTCTTGCAGTAAGCAACATACACATTCTTAAGACCAGTTATTTACATTCTCATAATCAAATTTAATTTCTAAAAAGGTGTCTCCTTTTCATGCCTGAGATGTCAGGATTGTGTGCACTTTGTTTCTATAAAAATAAAAATTGCAAAAATGGGACAAAATTTTGCAGATATTGATTTTGTTACTGTGAAACTCAAATTTAAGCAGTTTACCTAATAAGTATTTGGAACACTTCAATTTAACTGATTAATTGATTTTTTACTGTGAGACTCAAATTTAAGCAGTTTACCTAATAAGTATTTGGAACACCTCAATTTAACTGTGAATGTAACTTCACAGGAATTCAGAGACAGAAAGAAATGGATTACAGAATGAATAATGTCATCAATGAGTGGGCATTTCAGTTCCCCAAGGAAATCAATCCCTATTTGCCCCTTCAATGTTTTCTTTAAAAGAAATTTGTACAATATAAAATTTAATAATCTTTTCTAATACTACGTAAATCTTGGATTTCAGTTATAATACAGTTGTAATCTCCACAGCTCAGTCCTGAAGCTATAGTAAATAAATTAAACATCTTTTTATTGATTGTAGCTCTCATCAATATAGGATAACAAATACTTCTATCACTGCTTTCTTTTCTTTGTATTCCTTTGTAATTTTTAACATCTGAATGGAACTTTTAATTCTGCCAATTGCTCTTCATTAGATCCAGATAAGATTACCACAGATTCATAATATTTAGATATTGCAACACTTGACCTTAATAGGACATGAAGTACATTTTATATTAAAAAGATATAGATTTCTTGAATTGCTCATCATTTGACTTACTCACTATGCCAATGAGCAAATCAAAAATCTGCATTTAAATTGAATGTTTTGATGTATAAAAACTGGGCAGCCTCAGGATAAAGAGATATAATTTTCCATCTTCTATTCAAAATTAGATTTAAAATCTAATCAAGGATTTTTTAAAATATACTGGACATTTCGATTTGTCATTCTATCACCTGGTTTTATAGTCAAAATGCAGATTCCTTTTCCCTAGAGATTATTTATTGGAAGGAACATTCATTAATAAAAATAGTGTGATATTTCAGCATTCTCTATCAAACTAACCTTTTAAAAAAAGATTGCATTTATACAGGTTTTGTAAATCACCCTGGTTCATAATTCCAGCCATTATTCAGTGAGAAATTCAAGCAATTGGATTTCATTAGCATATGTTGTAACAAATCTGCATTTTTAGATTTGTCATAAGTGAAATGACCAACACAGTGACCTGAATCTAATAGGCTTTCATCTGAAATGCTCTTATCAGATGGGTTCTTCTAACCTTTATACCTTTTACAGACCAAATAAAGATGCAACATGCAATCTCAGCTACTGACCTGACCAAAGAACAAAAGGGAGCAATTTGAGCATCACTGACATTATGGTTAAATTTTTTAGAATACAATGTTAGTCAATCAACATGTCATAGTATAGTAAGATCAGTGATGGGATTCAATCTTTTTTACTACTGATTCTGTGGGTGTGGCAGGCGAAGAATACTGTAAAGTCTCCAGTCTGAAGTAATATTTGCTGGTTCTCCGAACTACTCAAAATTTCCGCTACCGGTTCTCTAGAACTGGTCAGAACCTGCTGAATACCACCTCTGAGTAAGATGTATTTAAGCATTATGCAAAACTATGGGCTTGAAAGGAAAAGGTATCTAACATCTAAGTTTTAAATAAGATTTGGGAAAATATCAAACCCTGTCTTATGTTTTAAAGAAATTGCATAATTATTTGTTTTGGCAATTAATCATTTAGAAGTTTGCTTACTGGGGCCAAAAAATGAGTTAGTGCAGGAAGCAAAGAGCTTTGGGGCTAGAATTTACACCAAATTTGGTTCATAACTTCAACTTCTGCCTATTAAGAGATCACTGGATGGGTAGTACAGTCTCTTGAAGGCCTGGTTTAATTCCATCAGTTCACCAGTTCTGTCAAATGGATCAGAACAAATGAAATCCTGTGATTTTCTGGAAACATGATAATTGGCAAGTGATCTGTAGTTTGTTTTTGCAATCTTCATCTTTACAGAAACGAATTAATGGATACAAGTTTGATATCAGAACTTTAGATTGCATGGGACTGGACTATCAGAAGGACTGTCTCTTCCCAATTACATCAACCTGCACCCTTAGATTTCACAAAGTCATGCTGCGGATTCCATTGTTGATGGACTTACATCTGGTGAATCCCAGGAGACGCACTTTTTCTGTTGTTGTGCCCACTTTCTAGAACATACTTCACCCTGAAATTAGATTAATCCCATCTCTTCTGATTTTTCATATGCTGCCAGACCTGGGATAGTACCAGACTATCTCAATTTTAAAATGCTATCTGGACCTCCCAGCTGTTTTTTAAAAGAGTTGGGCAATAGAGATCTATATTGAAGGAACATAGTTTTAACTGTCTATCAGCAGAAGCTAGTAAGCTTGCCTAGACAAAATGGGTATATTTTTAAATTTTAATTTATGCTCTCTTCCTGCCTAAGGTATGGTTGTCAATCACTGAATTCACAAAACTACATCTTATTGAATTGAGTATTTGGCTAAGGATAAAGACATTTTTAATACTTTGTCACATGCAAAAAGCTTTGGAATAATAAAAACTACGCTAAAATAAGTTATATTTTGAAATAGGAAATGTTTTATTGGAAATATTACAGGGAAATGGGAAGAGAATGTTATTATGACATTTTCATCATATTGACTTATATGCCCCAATTTTATCTGATGCTCTGCATTTCTAATTAATTGCAATAACTTAATAACTTTTTAATCTATTTTAATTTTTATTGACTGTATTTTTATCAATGGCTGTTCACCGCCCCGAGTCCCTATTTGGGAGAGGGGGCGGTATAAAACTACAATAAATAATAATAATAATAATCTAACATTGACACTACAACAATAGTCTGATGAAAATAAAGCACAATTTATCATCTGCTAAATTTATCGTCTGCTATAAATATAAAACAGAAGAGAACCTTTTGGAACTACAAAAAATAAAGAAATTTATTATGCCATAAAGTACTGTGAATTTGGTTGGGAAGATATAGTAAACTACAAGGCAGAAAAAAATGAAAGTATATAGTATAATTGTCTTCTTGAAAATGGTTTATAAGACACAGGCATTCTTGAATTTGTGAGGCAATTAATCATGTTTGCATAAAAAGACAATTGTCTCTGTTGAATTTCCAAGATATAAACTTTACTTCCTAATACCTGAATTGAGGATATAGCTGTTTTAAGAAGAGTTATTCTCAACAAGTTAATTGCCACAGTTGGACTCTTCCGCATTTCATTTGTCTCTGGTCAGGTTACTTATTATTTGCCACTGAACCAAGATGAGAAAGAATGTGAATGTGCTGGCACAGAAACTGTGTTGATTTATACATGCGGTTCACTAAATTCAACGTAAGAGAGAATGTATTTTTTTAAGCACACCCGCACCAGAATTAACCCAACCATCTCTCTTACTTAGATTTTCTACGGTTTGAAAACTAACCAATCAAATAGGATGCTCAAATAATGTAAACAAAACAAAGTTGTAACTTTTAGTATGTCAAATGGTGAAGGGTGGGTAGTTGCATTCCAAGCCTGATAAGACTTGAAAATCTTCCTCACTCAGTGCAGAACGGAATATTAATGTGTGCATGCGATAGATATGTAGGAGTATTCATATTTACCCACTTAAGTGACCTTTTCATGAATTAAAAAAGTAGATTGCTGGCCTTTAATATTTTATAAGCCTCTTGGTTGACTCTGAAATATTAAAAAAAAAACTAAGATGATTTGAGTCAACTTTATTTTCTCAAGAGAAAACGCTGAACCACAGACTGAAATGCAAACACATGAAAAATAAAGAACATCTTGGACTTCAATATGTACAAATGGTAATCCAGACTTAATTGTTATATCATAGAAAAGTCAGAAATAACTCTCCAAAAATGAGCAGTACTATTTTCTTCAGGAATTTTCATATGTATCAAATCATAACACTGTGATCATAAGCCCAAATTTTTGCTATACATTATGGTCAAATTATCATATGTCTTTAATAAGTAGTACGAAGCATAACATATGCTTAATTTATAACTCATTCAAAATGATCCAAATTACTTTTCTTTGTAAGATGAAATGGGATACAATAATTTAATAAGTTTGAATATTAAAAATATAATACCCCTAAAGTTTTAAAAACTATTTAAGATTGAACAGATGTAAGGAACAAAGGATGCTTGTAATAATTTATTTTTTAAATTCTCCATAATTCTTACAAATCAAAATTTGTTTCCAGTAACTTTAGTTAAAAAGAGAATAAAAAAGAAATGGGGAGGACAAAATAGATTTTTTTTAAATATGAGCTAAGAAGGGCAACGAAACACATGCACATTTCTTATAGGTACTAAGCCCTAATCATTATTAATCTGAACTGAAGAACTGCAGCAAAGATCGCTGGAATTAAGGAGAAACTTCCTAACAGTGAGGACAATTATGCACGGAGGCGGAAAACTGGGCGCATGGAGGCTGAAAACGGGATGCGTAGAGGCCAAAAATGGGGCGTGTGCAGGTGGTGATAGGCGGTGGCGGCAATAGGCGACAGTGATTCCTGCAGCCTGGAACAGCTGATCAGTGGGAGGCCAATCTAATTACTAATCAGCTGTTCATGCTAAATCAGGCTATGCTGAAACTGACCAGGCTATTTGCTGCAAGGAGGCAAATTACTAGGAGGCAGAGGCAGATTTTTTTTTCTTGCTTTCCTCTCCAAAAGCTAGGTGCGTCTTAAGGTCCGGAGCGTCTTATAGTCTGAAAACTACAGTAACTAGTGGAACAGCTTCCTTTCAGAAATTGTAGGTGATTCATCACTGGAGATTTTTAAGAAAAGACAGGATAGCCACTTGTCTGAAATGGTACTAAGGTCTCCTACTTGAGTAGGGGGTTGGACTAGAAGACCTCAGAAGTCCCCTCCAGTTCTATTCTGATTGTTTTTTTCCTTTCCTTATGCTGAAGAGAATCAGGGAGAAGCCAATCTGAATTTTTCTTAATACTTTCCTGAGCTCAAACATGTTTTTTGCACATGTTTTGCACATCTCTATGGCTTCTTATATTTCAAGACTTCTTCTACTGTTACAATTATTAAAATATTATGATCTAAGACTTCTTCAAATGTTGCAGTCCTTAATATGTTGATGATGTTCCTACTAAACAATTACATTCATAAACCTGAGTGTCTAAACAGGAAATGTAAAATCCCCTGAGAATGATGAATGCAATCACAAGGCATATAATTAGATCTCACATACTACCAAGTGCACAGGCAGAAGATGGAGGTGTGATTCCGAAAGATGCTTGTTTAAAGTGTGGCTGCATATACACAAAGTATGTTGGGGGAAAAGACAGTAGCAACTGTATTGTCTGATAGTAAAAATTCATGCAACTTTTCAAAAGATTACTTAACATGCAATTTTTGATACAAACTTCATGGCAATTCTTCCTGCCCAGTCCCACATCCAACATTATAATATACTTAAAACTGATTTCCTATACATTAAATCATTTTACAGAGTTTGTGCTCTGATACCTTTATTATCAGATTTTGCTGTTCCTGAAATACGCAAATCACATCGAAAGAAAGCCTTTATTGAAAGAGGGTTAAACTTTGTTTTCTTGTTAAAATCTACTCTTGCCTACAAACTAAGCTGTTCTTCCCGTTTCCAGTGCCCCCTTGCGCACAAAAATCAGTTGGCCAGTGCGCATGAGCATGCCGGAACCCAGAGCAGCAATGGGAGGCGTGTCCAGAGAGGAAATTTTCTCCAAGGAAATCATGTATGGAGGAGTTGCAAGTGAAAGTGGACTATCGCAACTGTACTGAACTAAAATGAATCAAATAAAGATTTTATTGTTAATTATGAAAGCCAAGTATTTCATAAAAATAAACAACCTACCTAAATTTAAATTCTCTCTTGCACTACTGGCATAAATAGGGGAAATGGCACTGTTTTTTCATCTGATGTCATGTTCTTTTATTAGTAAAAATGGTTTCCCTTTAGATGGAAAACTACTTAGCCTTAGCTAATTCTTAAAAAACCCTAAATGATCTTAGGCCTAATTAAACCCATGAGAGAAGGTTGTAGGATTGACTGGGATGCAAAATCAAAGTAGGAAAATCATAGCTTCTAAAATACTTTCCAAGCAGAATCCAATCTGGGTCAGTCACCAGGATCAGAGGTTTAGTCTTCCAAGCTTTTGGATGGAACCCATCCTCAGGGTACTTCTTTCATTAGAATACTTTCCAAACCCTTAACAATACAGTAGCTCCACTCTGAATCATATAATCAGAATAGAGGCAGGCCAAAAATGGAAGAATCAGTAACATTCTGAGGGGCTGCCCAGTTGCCATGGTGTGACCTCGAGTATTTTGTTCTGGATTTTTTTTCCTCCGCAATCCCATTCATCTCATTTTTGAATCTGATCTTTCTCCAGCTGGCTTCTTCGACTGCACCGAATCTACTCCTGTCCTGTTCTGAAACAGCAATATTGCTGAGACAGAGTGATGGCCATTCATTGAGTCTCTTTATATATTTTCTTTGCATGATTCCCTTTGATTGTAATAGAAAGGTCCAGGAAAAGCCAAGGGTAAATCTTTCCATAGCGTTGCAAATCAAAAAATAGAAACAAAGCTTGTCCATGAACTAAAAAATGAGATTGATTCAAAATGGGCACTAAGTTGTATACAATACAACTTACAAAGCAAGACACAATCCTCTTCCTGGTTCCTTTTGTACATTTTAAAAAGAAAGGTCACCTATCATAAATTAGGCCTAGATTTGCAACATGCAAAAAGCCCTTTTTTTGCACAGTTGTATAAAATGGGAGCCAATTCACCTGAGCAAAACTACTCCACACATCTCTTGAATTTACCGAGCATACAAAACTATGTGTTCTGAAAACAAGTAGATTAAAACCCATCTACAGTGAATAATTTTCTATCCAGAAAGAACTGGGATGGGAAAAGAAAAAAAAAATTCCAATGTGCTTTCATTTGCAGGTTCAGCTGGTATAACTCAGATACAAATTAAACACGAGTCAGTACAGTGTGTTAATGCACCAATTAAGTGCAATGATAACTAATATGTTTATATGTCACAGAAGTCTGCAGTTTGGATGAATGGTTAAATAAATCAGGAAAGATTGTCTGCATTTGTGATTTGTGCAATTCTGGAATTCTGGGTTGGTCTTCTTAAGTTAGTTAACAAATTAGTTATATACCATGAGTAAATCACAGCACATGACTTTGACAAGAGTAAGAGCAGCAAGCCAGAGTTACCTGTTTCTGCATAACACTAAATAAATCATAGATGGAACCATTATTTGTGGTTAATAAGGGAAGAGGGTGCCAAAGAATAGTGTCCATGCACAGTTTAATCTCAACTTTTTTAAACGGGTAGACTGTACCTGTGTTAGAATGCAGTAATCAAGGTAACTGGAAGGCACCAGATTGGGAAAGGGTAGTTTAGTATGACACTAGAACAGGGGTGTCAAACTTGTGTCATCACATAACATACTGTGACTTTTTCCCCCCTTCCCTAAACCGGACGTGGGCATGGCTAGTGTGTGACGCATCCAACCCGCAGACTGCGAGTTTGACAGCCCTGCACTAGAATATATCAGAGTATTGTTCCATTGTTTGGCTAAATGATGATCAGAGAAATGTTCACCCATTGTCTGCTTTTGTAGCCTGTGCAGCAATGTAATCCTGGACCTACAAATTAATCTACGGGTTCAAGATTTTCATATCTAGAAAGTAGCATTTGAAAAATGAGGTCACAATAGCAACCCACTTTCACCTCATAGATCCCTACTTCAAATAGTTCAAACGACAGAGCTGGCCAATTTTGCTACTCACTAGAGGTATTTGCTGCTCACTTTAGAAAATTAGCATATGTACACACATTAAAAAAATAGTCCACGAAGGAAAATGCCTGCAAATATTTAATGTATGGTATGAAACTGTTAATGAGTATCCAAACAAAAATAAGATCTCTTTGTAGTACATTGTTTCAATTTATTATGACATTTATAAAATCATAAATTTTTAACTAATCAGACAATTCTTTTATGCACCAAGGTTTAATATTCTTTACACATTAGGCACATTTTCCTTTGCCTAACATTATATCTTCTGCCATTTATAATTAATTTTAACAGCTTCTGCAACTTATCCCACAGGTTGTTGCTGTTTCTTTTAAACAGTGTGCTGCTGAGAAATTGATTTGTTTTCTCCATATGCCAACAGAAATCACATTATAAAATATGCATAAATGTCATTTCTTTGGCTGCTTGAAGATTAGTGCAGTGGAAGAACATACTTTAACACACACACACACAGACAAAACGAGGACATGAAATATAATATATTCCCAATGATGCCACACATCCAATTCCATCTAACTTGCAATACACAGACATGGAATTCTACTTAACTAATACAAACAAATACTCACTTTCCAGGAAAAGTTCATAGTAATTTTAAAAGTAAAGAATATAATTCTCCTCCATGCTGCTGCGAGAGCCCAGGATGGGTATGACTCTTCCTGATGACATCATCAAGCTGAGTCCGTCTAGTATAAAAGTAACAGCCTGTGGGAGAAACTTCCCAGCTTTGACTCAGCTTCTTTCGATGACCATAAGCTGGTGTCTCTGAAAGTAGTTTAGTTAGCAGCAAAAGCGAAAGCTATCTTCCATCGCTGGCATAGTTCCTGGGGAACCGGTGCAGCTGTGCCTCCAGGAGAGTGGGGCTTCATTCTCCTGCAATGCCGAGGATTTGACGTTTCTTCAACCAAGGGAGACTGTAAGTAGGGAGTAATCCTTGATCCTCCCCCACAGTCTTCCATCAGCGATTTCGGCTGCCACAATCGTAAAGATCGCATCGGTGATAACCGCGCCTCTCAGCTGATCGTTAAAACCGTGGTTTTTCCCTTTACTGCCGATTTCGCCGTTCGGGGCTGTTTACAGCCTAAGGAGCTATTTAACACGTGCATAGCCTGTAGCTCTTGCAAGCGGCCATTTTGAAAGCTTCTTCTTCTAAACAAGTGGCGAGCAGCCATTTTAGGTGGCATCATCCCCCAAAGGCCAGCTTCTACCATTCATAAGCCCCTATTCATAGGCAACATATAGTGAGGATTGCTCCCAGCACTTTTGTGTTGTTTATGCATACAATGGATCAAGATAAGGTCCACACAGAGCCTTCAGGTCTGATCTCTCAAGTCCCCTAAGCTGGCAAAAGAAAGAGAAGGAGACAAAGCTCCCAGTCTGTTCAAAGGGAGGTGGTGGCCAAGATTAGGGCCAAAGCTTTGGGCCCTAAGAAACATCCCAGGCCAAATTAAAGGCAGAGAAACAAAGACATGCAGCCTTAGAAAGGCAGTTCAACAAAACTATTGAACAAAGGGGTCAACTACAACAGGCTTCCCAACCAGCCAATCGTCTAGTTGTTCAACCAGCTACTTGTAGGGAGATGGAAGATAACTCAGCTCCTCTTAGCCACCTCTAATCCTGGTCCCCAGAGCGACCTGAAATCCAAGCAGGGCCTCAAGAATTGAGCAGGTCAGGTCCCAACTTTACCCAGACTCCTTGGGATCTTTCTTCTTCCTCTATCCCATCCGTGGCCCAAAGCAGCTCTCAATCAAAACCAGAGACCACTTTTACACCCATAGCAGCAGGTCTTCAGTCCGCGGATCCTCCATCGAGTGGCAGATCTTTTCATATCAACGAAGTAGTCTCCGTAGCCATCAGACAGGGTGTGGCAGAAGGGCTTCAACACATCTTCAAGCCTTCAGGCAGACCTTAGCCTTCCTTCCCGGCTTTTCCTCTAGCTCAGATTCTCCAAAGTGGACTACCTCGCTGTGAGAAACAAAGGGCCTATTTTACCTATGCAGAAAGAGTGGACCTCACTCAGGAAGATTATGCAGAATCATCTCAGTGCAGCCCCTCCCAATTCTGATCTTGAAGAGGGAGAAATCTGGGACCCCAACCTCTCGGAGGAAGAGGAAGATCTGAGGCATGATCAACCTCCTTCTGCTTCTGTATTCAAATCCGCTTTATTCAAACCTCTCCTACACACGGCACTGGTCATAGCCCAGTTGTCAGCAGAGGAAATTGCCTCAAGTGGTACAATCGGGGCATGGGGATTCCCTCTTCTCCAAACCCATTGTTCATTCAGAGGTTCTTCCCCTCTCCCATCATCTTTATTATTTATTTATTTTTTATTTATTAAACTTTTATAACACCCCCTCTCCAATAGGGACTCGGGGCGGTGAACAGCCTTAATAAAACAAAACAATCCATAAAAAAATTAAAATAGATTAAAAAAATTATTAAATTAATGGCTGAGTTAAGAATACAAAAGACCAATAAAAACCAGATAAAAATTAAAAAATTTAAAAGATTAAAACCTTCTAATAACACTAGGCCAGACCGGCCTGCTGGAAAAGGTGGGTCTTCAGTGCGCGCCGGAAAGTTCGCAGGTCAGTGATGGTTCGTATCTCCGTGGGTAGCTCATTCCAGAGGGAAGGTGCTCCTGCAGAGAAGCCCGCACCCTCGAAGCCGCCAGCCGGCGTCGCCCAGCCAGCGGCACCCCGAGGAGGCCCACTCTGTGGGAGCACACTGGCCGGTGGGAGGCCGATGGTGACAGCAGGCAGCCCCTTTCTTAACTTAGCAGGCAGTCCTCTTTCTTGACTTAGTCAAGGAACAATTTGCCTTCCCCACTGCAGGCCCCCATCCATTGTCCCAAGATAGGCGCTTCTACGTGGGTCTTTCCTTAGCTACAGCTCTGGCAGTTCCCCCAGTAGACACCCCAGTTGTGGCCTCCTTCTCCTCAAGCACTCCAACTGAGCCTGAGGACGTACTAAAGGCAGAGGACAAACGCTCCGAACAAACACTGAAGCGTAACCACCAAGCCTCGACTTGGGCCATCGGGCCTCGACTGCTGCCTCATTTTTTACAAGGTCTTCTATCTACTGGCTACGCCAACTTCAAGACTGCATAACTCCATCAGACTGTAGGTCGCATCAAGATCTCAATAAGATCGTAGCAGCAGCAGAATTCTTGGCAGACGCCACCCTCAAGGCTGCCAAGTTCTCTTCCAGGACCATGGCTTCATCAGTGGCAGCTAGGAGACTGCTATGGCTACAAAATTGTCAAGTGGAGCCTCAACAGGAGTGGAAACTAGCTTTTGCCCCACGTACCAGTGAGAAGCTGGTGATGCTCTTGACCCAACAAAAGACAAAAGGAAAGTCCTTTCATCAACAGGAAAGAGGGCAGACTTCTGCCCACTTCATACCGGCCTCCCTCATTCAGGCCCGAAAACGCTTCTCACTTTTCCAGATCTCAGAGAGCGTATTCTCAGCATCAAGATCAACACCGTGAGCCTACCGGCAGACAACAAGCTACGGCTAAATGACCCTTTCATGGGGGAGGGGGTAGCTCCTTCCGTCGCTCTAAATAATCTCTCATTCTCCCCTCCCATCAGAGGTTGTTTGGCCTCCTTTACTTCCAGATGGGAGGAGTCAACGATAAGACACCTGGGTACTCAATACAGTAAGGTGTCCTCCTGGATGTGCGGCTGTCATTGGAAGACCATGTGGCGGCCGTCGCCAGGGGGGCTTTTGGCCAGGTCCGTAAGATCTATCAGTTGCGCCCTTTCTGGATTGGGATGCGCTTCGCACGGTCACCTCCGCCCTGGTAACCTCCCGCCTAGACTATGCCAATTCTCTCTACATGGGGCTGCCCTTGAAGAACATCTGGAGGCTCCAGCTAGTGCAGAATGCGGCTGCGCGGGTGGTATTGGGGGCTCCTCCGGGCTCCCATGTTACGCCACTTCTGCGCGAGCTGCATTGGCTCCCGATGGCCCTCCGGGTGCCCTTCAAGGTCTTAGTTATCATCTTTAAAACGCTCCATGGCTCGGGACCAGGATATTTGCGAGACCGCCTCCTGCCATTATCGGTCTCCCGCCGACCGATACACTCCCATAGAGTCGGCCTCCTTGGGGTGCCGCCGGCTGGACTGCTGGAGACCCCGAGGATGCGGGCCTTCTCATTGGGGGCACCCTCTCTCTGGAACAAATTACCCCCGGAGATGAGGACCATCCCTGATCTCCTGACCTTCCGCCGTGCGTTGAAAACTCATTTATTTCAGCAAGCCGGTCTGGCCTAGGGGTTTTTAAATTTTTTAATCTGGTTTTAACTTTCTTAATTCCCTTATTTTTAATCTTTTGTAAGGGCCAATGTATTTAATTCTTTTAATTTTTAAATATTGTATATGTGTTTTATATGTGTATTTTATCCTGGCTGTTCACCGCCCCGAGTCCCTTAGGGAGAGGGGGGCGGTATATAAATTTAAATAAATAAATAAATAAGGTCGGGGTTACAATTAGAATTTCTATCACCACCCCCAGAAAAATTTCTATTCTGCCCCATTTCCCGGGACAGTTCACGGATGGACCTTATGGAGTCGGCCATTAGTCCGCTGGTCAATATAAGGGCCATTGAACCAGTCCCCAAATTACAACATAGACGTGGGCTTTATTCTTGGCTTTTCATGGTCCCTAAGGCCTTGGGGTGGTGGTGAGCCATTCTCGACCTAAACTTTCTGAATGAGTTTATCCCATATAGGCGCTTCAAAATGCAGACACTGCATTCTATTCTGGAGAGTGTTCAGGAGGGCGATCTTCTCTCTTCCACTGATCTCACGGAGCCTTACCTCCACATTCCCATCTGGACTCATCATCACCAGTTTCTCCATTTCTGGTACCAGAATTACCACTTCTAGTATTGGGCCCTTCCTTTCGGGCTCTCATCTGCTCCAAGAGTCTTCACAAAGATACTGGCAGCATTGGTGGCTTCGCTCCGGTATGTTCCAGTGACAATCCAATGCTACTTGGACGACATCTTGATCCTGTCGTCCTCCACCCACTCTGCTCATCAAGATCTTCAAACCACGCTCCATTGCCTCCAGTACCAAGGTTTTTCCATCAACTCCAAGAAAAACCATCACTTCCCAACGAACAGATTGCTCCATCTGGGAGCTATCATTGACACAACTCTGTGCCAAGTTTTTCTGTCTCCAGCCCGAGGACAGAACCTTATCAAGATCATTCAACAGGTCCAATGTCAACACACTGTCTCCCTGTTGCTATTGTCCAACTTTTTGGCAAAATGATCTCATGCACAGGCACTGTTCTGTGAGCACAGCTACACTCATGGGCTCTACAATGGTTCCTGCTCCCCTTTCAATGAGCAGGAACCAGCCACACTTCTGCCAAGGTCCTGCTCTCTCCAGAGTTTCGCCGTTCCTTCAAGTGGTGGTTTTCCCCAGTCCTTTCAAAGGGTTTCCCATTCAAGGAACCAGACAGACTGATCATCACTATCAATGCAAGTCTCCTGGGTTAGGGAGCCCACATGGAGGGTCTCATGGCTCAAGGGACCTGGTCCCGGTTAGATAGGACTGGGCCCATAAACTGGCTAGAACTCAGAGCCATTTATCTAGCCCTGAAACATTTCAGGGACAGGATAGTGGGGTCCCATGTGCTAGTGTTGACAGACAACTTGGCTGCAAACGCACACATCAACCGACACAAGGGTACAAGGTCCAGGGCCCTAATGAGGGAAGCCAGAAGGTTGGGGATGTGGGCAGAGAGACATCTGCTATCACAGCAGACCACATCTTGGGGGTCAACAACTCCCAGGCTGATTGGCTGAGCAGGAGCCTAGTTGACCATGCAGAATGGTTCCTTCCCCAGTCCATTTTCAGGGATCTCTCCCTCAGGTTCAAGACCCCGGAGGTAGACCTCTTCATCTCTCCCACAAAAGCTCAAGTAAACAGTTTTTTCACCAGGTTTCCTTGTCAGGGAGCAGAGGGGACCAATGCATTTTGGAGCAGATGGCCAACCGGCCTCCTCTATGCCTTTCCCCCTCTTCCCATCATTTGGAAGATGTTGGAGGAATGGGCAGAGCTGATTCTCCTAGCCCCCTATTGGCCCAGGATACCCTGGTTTGCAGATCTGGTGAACTTATCTGTAGCCACTCCCTGGACGATTCCAGACCACATAATCTCCCTACATCAGGGGACCCTCCTCCACCCGGATCCCCAGTGGTTCAAATTGAATGTGTGGCGCTTGAGCGGCAACTGTTAAGAGAATTCAATCTCCCAGACAAGGTCATCCTTACTCTCCAGGCGTCTCGTAAATCTTATATGACGTGTATGTACAATGCCAACTGGAGGGTTTTTTGTCATTGGTGTCACAGGTAAGATCTCTCTCCTACAGCAGTGTGGCTACCACAGATCCTCCGTTTCCTCCAGGATGGCCTAAACAAAGGTCTTGCTCCTAACACTTGACGCCGTCAAATAGCGGCTCTTGCTTCAGTCATCTCCTGGAATTCCTTTCCTTCCTTGTCCCATCAACCTTTAGTTCAGAGATTCTTAAAAGGGGCTTCCAATTTCCGCCCTCCTGTGGTTCACAGGTTCCCATCCTGGAACCTATACAAGGTCCTCCAGGCCCTAACAGAACCTCCCTTTGAACCCCTCAGAAAGGTGTCCCTTCAATTCTTGGCCCTGAAGGTGGTTTTCTTAATAGCTATCATGTCAGCTAGAAGGATGTCAGAGTTGGCTGCTCTATCTATATGGCAGGACCTCTGCACCTTTCATGACAATAGAGTTGTCCTTCGTTTAGACCCTACCATTGTACCCAAAATAAATTCTGTATTCCACAGATCCCAAGACATAGCAGTTCCTGATTTTTGTTCCTGTCCACACCACGTCCTACAGAGCAAGTGGCACACCTTAGATATTAGAAGGGCTCTTAGAATTTATATCAAACGCACTTCAACATTTAGGAAGACAGAGGCTATGTTTGTATCTTTTCCCCCTTCCCATTGGGGGAACAAGGCCCCTCCTGCCACCTTAAGCAGGTGGATCAGGGCTTGCTTCGCACAGGCCTACAAAGCCAAAGCTCTGCCAATACCACACAGCTTGACACACACTCCACTAGAAGTGCTGCAACTTCGGCTGCCTGGGCCACCCAGGCACCTCTAGAGGAGATTTGCAGAGTGGCTACATGGACATCCCCGTCTCCGTTCATCAGACACTACCACCTGGATTCCTACACCCCCACAAGCACGGCTTTCGGCAGATGAGTTCTTCAGCAAGTGGTGCCTACTTCGGAGTGAGAGACCAGACAAGGACCCTCCCAAAGACATGAAGGCTTTGGTATGTCCCATCCTGGGCTCTCACAGCAGCATGGAAGAGAATGGGCGTTGGTAAATTTACCTGAGAACGCCCTTTCTATCTATGCTGCTAGAGAGCCCAGCCCCTCCCTTGTTGCGTCCGGATTGTGGTAAGGTATGTTATGCTTCATGATTCTGTTTTGGTTTTCAGAGACACTCACTAAAGTCTATCAAGTATCTTCGCCAAAACTGGGGTTTCCTCCCACAGGCTGCTACTTTTATACTAGACGGACTCAGCTTGATGATGTCATCAGGAGGAGTCATACCCATCCTGGGCTCTCTAGCAGCATAGATAGAAAGTGCATTCTCAGGTAAATTTATGCCCATTTCTTGACAATCTATGGATATTCTCAGTCATCCAGATCATGATTGTCCCAAAAATGCTTTTTCAGGAGGCAACTGGACTTTCTTGCTTTTTCTTTAAAGGCCCTGAGGACACAGATAAACCTCCAAGTGGCCTCAATGAGTAGTCTAAAACAATGCAAATGATCAGCTACCTTCAAGGAATATAAATCCTTCCATTCCCCACTATCCAATCAGAGCTGTTCTTGGATGAGAAGTGAAACATCTTCAAAGAAAAAGGGCGTTGGTACTTACCTGATACGCCCATTCTCGGTGAGCTGCGACGAGCATCCAGAGATTGGGAAGTGCTTAGTCTCTGGTACGATAGGCTGAGTTTAATTGATAGCACGCTGTGGCTCCTCTCCATCTCCTGTGCAGCGTCCCCAGTTTTTGACGAAACCGAGGAAGGGTATCCTCGCCTATGCTAACGGCAAACTGATTAAAAACTATACAGCAAGAACATAACAACGTTGGTCGGAGCAGGAACAAACAGACGGACGATGGGTGGGGCTGGATGCTCGTCGCAGCTCACTGAGAACGGGCGTATCAGGTAAGTACCAATGCCCTTTCTCCATTGAGCTGCTCCGAGCATCCAGAGATTGGGACATACCAAAGCTTGGCTGTCCTAAGGGAGGGTCTCCATCTGACGTGGAACCCCTTCTCTTTTAGAATGTACCTGTTGTAACACCCTCCTACCAAAAGAGGCCTCAGCGGAAGCGAATGTGTCAATTTTATAATGTCTAATAAAGGGCGAAGGAGAAGCCCATGTTGCCGCTCTACAAATTTCAGTAATAGGAGCCTGAGTGGCCCAAGCTGCCGAAGTTGCCGCACTCCTCGTGGAATGTGCAGTGACACCTCTGGGCACCAGTAATGAATGAGATTCGTATGCCTTGGCTATTGTTGCCTTCAACCATCTGCCAACAGTCGATGGTGACACCTTTTGTCCCAAGGTAGCCGGTTGAAATGACACAAATAGAGCCTCTGTCTTCCGAAAAGAAGCGTCCGGTGGATGTACAAGCGGATGGCCCTGCAGACATCCAGTCGGTGCCATTGCTGTTCTAGACCCCGAGAAGGGTTGGGACAGAAATTTGGAAGAATTAATTCCTGTGCTCTATGAAAGGCTGAGTTTACTTTAGGAGTGAACGTGGGATCTGGTCGTAGCACCACTCTGTCTGCATGGAAAATACAGAGGTCCTTCCGGATCGACAAGGCTGCAATTTCAGAAATGCGTCTAGCCGAAGTGATTGCCACAAGGAACACCACCTTGTAAGTCATATAGAGGAGACTTGTCGTACGCAGGGGCTCAAATGGACTCCCCATGAGAGCTGAAAGAACCTTGTTAAGTTCCCAGGTGGGATAACGATGGATCGTAGGAGGGCAGAGATTTGTAACGCCCTTCAAGAAACTCTTTATTCTTTATTATAAATGCGGTTCATGGAAGGTCGTCTGGCCGCCTGAATGGTAGCGATCACCCTTTCAGAGAACTTCTCTTGAGCTAGATGTGTCTGCTCAACCTCCAGGCGGTTAGTTGTAGCCACTGAGGCTCGGGGTGTTGTATCGGACCCTGCGTAAGGTGAATCTTGTGTGGTGGGATTCTCCAAGGCTCGGCTACGGACAGCCTCTTGAGGTCTGCAAACCATGTCCTCCTGGGCCAAAGAGGAGCCAACAGAATCAATTCCGCTCTCTCCTCTAACAACTTCCTGACCACCTTGGGTATCAGGGGGATAGGTGGAAAGGCATAGAGAAGACCTTGGGGCCACCGACAACGGAGGGCGTTGAAGTTCTCTGCCCCTTGAGATGGGTACCTCGAAATGAACCTGGGGAGCTGTGCGTTTTGGGGGGAAGCGAACAAATCCACAAGCAGAAGATCGAACCTCCAAACCATCTCCTGAAATAGATTCGGATGCAGGCGCCACTCCGATTGATCGATTGTGGCCCTGCTCAGCCAATCTGCAGTGGTATTTGTTGTCCCCAAAATGTGTTCCGCTATGATGGAACTCAAATTCCTTTCCGCCCAGCGGAACAATCTCTCTGATTCTGCCATGAGCTGTTTTGAACGTGTACCCCCCTGCCTATTGATGTGAGCTTTGGTTGTGACATTGTCTGTGAGGATTAGAACATGACCCCTGCTTACGTGAGGAAGAAATTCGCGAAGGGCCAAATGCACAGCTCTGAGCTCCAGCCAACTGATGTTGTTTGATGCTAAATCATCGTTGCTTTTCAGGAGCTAAAAATCTCATGAACTATCCAGCCCTAAAGGGCCAGAGTACATACACATACAGAGAAAATGGATCTATTTGAGCAATATAAATGGCAAACATGAAGTATCGTAATTTATGTATACAACTGATATGAGGAATTAATGCTTGTTTTTTTTTGTGTTGATCCTCATCTGAACTTGGTTTTTATACTTATTGTAAAGCCATTTTGGGGGGGGGGGAGGAGATATTTTATTTTGAAGTTAAATGGCTGATGTATCTGATCCTTTGGGGAACAAAAGGAAGAATATCTATCACCTCTACCCACATGTATACAAGCAAACAACAGCTACTCAAGATGATATATAAAGATTCCATATCCCTGAGTGTAACTGTAAGGGCTCATCAAACGGGAATCCATAATCATTTCCTATACACTGAGCGGTTCAATTTCTGTACTGCGCAGACAAGCTTTTAGGGTTGATTTTGTGCCTCAACAAACAAGTTTGATATATCAGCCATAGAGATGCTGTCTTCCACAACATACCCTTATTATGTTGCAGATTTGGATCTGTGATTTGGACACCCTGCCTGATTATAGCCATGGGGCAAAACACCTTGAGCCTTACTTCTTTTGGTAACCAAATATTATTATTAGAAATTATGGGAAAACTATTTCTAAGGATACATTTTCTATAAATGACAGTAAAGCCAAAGTCATTCAAACATGTCAAAGATTTCTTAGCACAAGAAGCAAATCAGAGTGTATTTTTTGCAGAACTGATGCAACACATGTGGTAAGTTATCCTTGGTTGTCATTTCATTGATCCAGATAGTTTCATTTTGGGTACTACAGCATTTCAAACAGGTTCATCCATACTTTGGGAATTCAAACAGATTGTATTTTATTTACTTAGACTGTGTTTATTTGCTGTTCGAACTATATCACACACATTTACAGAATTTGTACTGCTACTGCCAAATTACTTACACACATTTGTAATAAATTTACAGATATAACAGGATCTATTTCAGCAAAGGATTAGAATTTCATCCAACGTACTTCCTGGTGGCACATGTTACAAGCAAAGTGAGAAGGCAGACATGGAAAATGGTCTGCAATACTGCAACTTTTCTTGTCCTGAGAATAATCCATTTTAAAATCCATTCACAGGATAATGTTATTATACGAGTACAAGCTGCATCCACTAAATTTAAACTTGCAGAACAGGTTTAAATACAATGGAGTGGAATAGAATCTGATACAAATTGAGCTGTAATGGAAGCAAACTGAGCACAATGTCCTGTGAGCAATATTAACAGGTTGTCTGAAACTGCAAATCAATTTCTATTCAATGGAATTAAAGTACACCCATTCTTCCAGAGAGCGCTTATTTAAGGCTGTCAAAGCAAAAGCAGTGAACACATGTTTAATGGATGCAAAAGACTTGTGACTGTCTAATGCCATTTTCTATTTTAAACCAAACAGATTTACACTTTGAGAGATGGCACAGCAGAATAACTATTTCTCAAAGATTTTGTTAAGGGCATCCACCTGATGGTCCATTACTCAATCAGAATTCCAGCACTTTGATAATCAACACCACACAGCTTGCTCTGCTTTTATGAGTTGCTTCAAAGGCATCATTAAAAAAAAACATTTTTCTCATCAAGCTCCTATCAAAGATCTTTCCCAAATTCTTTTGTACTCTAAAACAGAGGTAATACATCTAAAACTCCAAGCAGTTAGCAATCTGAAATATTTCTATATAAATGTATCATTACAAGTAAGTATCTTGTGGTATACTACCTTCTTATTTCTACATTTAAAGACTTCCCAAATTAAGCTTGCTATTACCTGAAATCCATGGTTATAGGCAATCTGGATATCTAAACTAACTAATTTGGCTGGCTGGATAAGCTACTAATTAAAAGACAAGTCCAAAGCTATCCAAAGCAAATCCAATAATCTTTTATCCATGTGTGTATATTGTAATTTTCTGAATAATTGGGATGATATTACTTGGTATGGCTAGAGTTTTGTTTTCAAAGAGATGTAAGAAGCTTAGCGATAAATGCTAGAACTGGTTATGGCCCAGCAATGTTGGGGCTGCAGCTGAACTACTAATCCAGTTTTAGCAATCCAGAAGGACCGCCTATATCTTGTGAGAGAATAGAACAAATATTGTAAAATAACAACAATAACCAATTAATCCAAAATGATTGTTTTCCCTTTCTTCTTATTCCTTCTTCCCCCAGAAATCTTGGGAAGAAAACTAAGTTTGCAGGTGTGATTTTAGCATCATTTGACAGTGCACTCAAACATATTAACAATTACAAATAGTCTTGGGGTTATGACCATTTATTAAATGATGGTTCAAAATTGCAGTAGTACCGAACAAATGTATGACAGGTTATTGTAGTTCCGGCTTGTTGCAGTGTCCCCACAGAGATATGGTTGGCACCCAGCTCATAATTACAACACTGCAGCAAGTTGCAGTCACACATTCATAATTTCTAATGTTCCCTGCCAGTTTCCAACAAGCTAAGTAAATAGGGAAGCTAGCAGGAAGTCAGAAGTTACGATCATGTGAGGTCCTCCCTTAATAACCTACATGGTCCTCACTTAACAACAGCAAACTGGGATGGCTGAAATTGCCATTGCTAAGTAATGCAGTCTCATGATATCACTCTGTAAAACCATGTAGCTTAGCAACAACAATTTTAGTCCCAATCGCTGTTGTAAACCAAGGACTATCTGTATAGAAAATAGAGAGAGAAAAGATGGAAGAAAAAGGAAAGCAAATATGCATAAAGGGGAAAGTGGAGTTGAAAAAGATATACCCATACTTACATTGTGGACCTAGAAGATTCCATGGCTACTACTAACTGAACTCTCCTAAAAATTGGACCACTAATGACTGGGCCTCCTCAAGTTCAACACCATGCCTCCAAAAAAATCAAATATCAATTGATGAAGATGGTTTCTTTTTGGAATGTTTGTTAACATACATAACACAGGGGTGGGATCCAACCGATGTAACTACCGGTTCGGTGATTTACACTACGCGCATATGTGAATCATCGTCAGCTTGCTGCTTGGACAACTGAGCAGCACTACACGCGGGTGCGCATCGGTTGAGAAAAAGTACTGTGCTGCGCAAGGCAGCTGAGGTTGAAAAACCAGGAAATAAAGGTTAGGTAACAGCTTGGGTGGGCGGGTGGGCCAAAACAGCAGCAGACATAGAACCAGTTCTATGTCTGCTACTCTTCAGAGCTACTGGTTCTACAAAGCCGGACAGAACCAGTAGAATCCCACCCCGATAACATATAAGTACATGTATGGGTAACTTTTTCATGTTAATGTGAATGTTATTTTGAATTACAATCCAAAATCATGGAATCTGACCACTTAATTCCTGTTATATTAAGTATGGGAAACAACCAAGTGAATTATATTGAGAGACTGGGAAAATGTTCCTACTCCAGATATCAAAAAGTAGTTTCCAAAAATATATATCTTATCAAGTTCTGAAAAGGCTATTTTTAATACTAATAAAAAATGACACAATATGTTTCAGTTTGGCATAGATTTCATAGTAATTTACCAAAATAGACAATTATGTGTAATTTGATAATTTGTTATTAAGTGTATGTTTAGGTGATTTGTATCAATTTAGCATGTTATATATTTATTTGCTTAGGTTTTTATTATGTTTTTCTCTATTTTGGTATTTAAACTTAATAACTAATGAGATTATTTATTAGAGGTGATTATATTACAATTTTAAAATGTTATTTATTACTGTACTTTTTTTTCTGAAATTTTTAAGATGGCACTCCCACACATGCATACAAAATACAATTCTATTGTGTAGATGCCATGTTCATCATAATCATAAAGAGAACACACACAACAAGACCATCATCAAAATATTTGATGGAATCAAATTCACAAGAGAAAAAGAGAATAACAGTCTACATTCTCATCTAGACAGAAAACAACTACTACAAAGCTGTGACAATACAACCCAGACTGAACAAGTCTAAAACCACAATAACAACCCATCAGCACACAAGAGGCTCTGTAAAAAGCTCTTCAAACAAACAAGCCTACTGAAGAACTTCAGAAAGCAGAATCATATAAACCTATTATAAAATGATGTATGATATATAAATCTATATATACCCTATGTTCCCGAAAAGATCCATCTTGAAAATAAGCCCTAGTATATTTTATATGTGCGCCCTATTCCCAAAATAAGCACTACTTAAAAGCTGCACAACCACCCGCCCACCCATTCCATCTGGTTGCTCACAGTGCTGCAGCCACCCGGCGGGGTGGTGATGGAGCTTCTCCCCGCACTGGCTTACTTCAGGGACCCCATAGTCAGGCCATCCATGCCCCAACACCTGTCTCGTGGCGGCAGCACTGGCAACCATGTGCAGCAGGAGCCCACATGGCTGCCAGCCCACTTCTGCTTGTTTGCAGCTGCAATGGAGCAGGAGGCCAAGTGGTATGAACAAACACTTTCAATCACAATTTTAAGCAGGAGATTGTAGAAATTTTAGATCAAATAAAGAAATGAAAAAATAAATTCTAGAAGCTTGGCACTCTGACAAATCCACCAAGAGATATATTGTAGTGGTATGTGGGAACGGCCTTGGGAAACAAAAGGAAGAATTGCAGATGGGGCAACCAGCATATAAAAGATGTTTCAGCCCAACCCACCTTACAGTTGGTTGCTGCTTTAACGGAGGGTTAGAACTTAGAATCAAGGCCATGTAGAGTGTTAATACCACTTTATAATGTCTTGAAAAGACCACATTTGGAATACTGCATTCAGGTTTGGTTGCCACAATGTGAAAAAGATGTTGTGACTATAGAAAGAGTGCAGAGAAGAGCAACCAAGATGTTACAAGGCTGGGCACAAAATAGGCGTTGGTTCTTACCTGATACGCCGGTTCTCTCCGAGCTGCGAAGGAGCATCCATTTGATTGGGTTGGTTCAGTCTTCGTCCTGATAGGCTGAGCTTAAACTTTGGAACGCTCCTCCTCCTCCACGAGACTCCTCCCAGCGTTCCCCAGTTTTAGCGAAGATCGCAGTGAAAAGGCAGATGTCGCTTCCGAGAAACTATTGCATCAGCTTGGTCGTATAGCAGGACTCCCACAGACGGAAGGAATAAACACAGTTAGCAATAACACATAGGGTGGGGATGGATGCTCCTTCGCAGCTCGGAGAGAACCGGCGTATCAGGTAAGAACCAACGCCTATTCTCCTACGAGCTGCTCGGAGCATCCATTTGATTGGGACATACCAAAGCTTGGCCTGGACTACGGGCGGGATGCTGACTGGACCTGGAGTCTGTTGCTGTCCTGCAGACACCCTGTAGTACCCTCCTACCAAAAGACGCATCAGCAGATGCAAAGACATCGACCTTATAATGTCTGATAAAGGGGGAAGGAGACGCCCAGGTGGCGGCCCGACAAATGTCAGAGATAGGAGCTTGGGAAGCCCAAGCCGCCGTGGTGGCAGCACTGCGAGTGGAGTGCGCCGTGATGCCCCTGGGAACTGCTAGGGCCTGGGCCTGATAAGCTTTAGCAATAGTGGCCCGCAACCAATGACCTATGGTGGTGGAAGAGGCCCTAGTACCTTGACTATGAGACTATGAGAAATACAACAAACAAGGCCTCTGTCCTCCTAAAGGATGCCGTGCGATGGATATAGACCTTCAAGGCACGCCGGACATCCAACCTATGCCACTGATGTTCCAACTCTCGGGAAGGATGAGGACAGAAATTGGGCAAGACCAACTCCTGTACCCTGTGAAAAGTCGAATTAATCTTTGGGATAAACGTGGGGTCCGGCCGGAGGACAACCCTATCTGCATGAAAAACACAGAGGTCTGACCTGATAGATAGGGATGCCAACCCGGAAATGTGCCGAGCTGAAGTAATGGCCACCAAGAAAGCAACCTTATATGTAAGAAATAGTAGTGATGTGGAACGAATCGGTTCGAAAGGAGGTTTGGTAAGGGCCAGAAGGACCTTGTTCAAATCCCAAGTAGGATAACGATGAACCATGGGCGGTCGCAAATTAGTAGCACCCTTAAGAAAGGCGCGAATAAGAGGGTGATGAGAAAGAGATGGGAAATTCTCATAGTCAATCACGGAAGACAGGGCAGAAACTTGTCTTCTCAAGGTATTTGGTGAAAGCCCCCTATCGAGACCAGCTTGTAGGAATTCCAAAATTTGAGCAATTGAAGGAGATCGCGGATCAATATGAAATTGGGAACACCAGCTGGTAAATATGGACCAAGTTGCATTATAAATGCGATTTGTTGAGGGGCGCCTTGCAGCCTGGATGGTTGAAATAACCTTGTTGGATAATTGCTTGCTGATTAAACGCGACTGCTCAACCTCCAGACGGTCAAGTGGAACCACTGAGGGTTCGGATGTTGAAGAGGACCCTGGGTTAGCACAATCCTGTCCAGAGGAATCCTCCATGGTTTGAACACCGACAGACAACAGAGATCGGCGAACCAAGGGCGTCTGGGCCAGTATGGAGCCACCAAAAGCAGATCTGCTCGTTCCTCTAGCATCTTCCGTATGACCTGAGGGATCAAAGGAAGAGGGGGAAAGGCGTACAAGAGCCCCGGGGGCCACGGGCAGCGAAGGGCGTTGAAATCCTCCGCCCCTTGAGAGGGGAATCGGGACACGAACCGTGGCAGGTGGGCATTGAGAGGGGAGGCGAAAAGATCGACCTCCGGAAGACCAAACCTCGTGACTGCCTCTTGAAAGAGCGACAGATGAAGACGCCACTCTGTGGGGTTGACTGTGGACCGGCTGAGCCAATCTGCCTGGGTGTTGCAGATGCCCGAGATGTGTTCTGCCCTGATAGAAAGTAAATTTGCCTCCGCCCAACAACTGAGACGTTCCGTCTCCTGCATGCGAGGTTGAGACTGAGTGCCCCCTTGCTTGTTTAGGTGCGCCTTGGCTGCTGTATTGTCTGTGAGAACTAAGATATGTTGGTTGTGTACCTGCGGCAGCATAGCCCGAAGAGCCAGATGAATTGCCCGAAGTTCCAGCCAATTGATATTGTGGGACTGTTCCCTTGCTGACCAGCGACCTTGAACTGTGGATGAGTGAAGGTGAGCACCCCAGCCCAGCAGGCTGGCGTCGGTGGTGACAATGAGTGTGCGGGGCTCCTTGAAGAGACAACCCTTGTTGGTTGTGGGCCGGGACCACCAAAGAAGTGATGTAAGAACTTTGGTTGGAACCTTGACTTTGTGACCGGAATTGCTGAGACCGGAACGTTGAAACGGGAGAAGGAACCACTGAAGGGACCTGGAATGAAGACGAGCCCAAGGAATAATAAAAATACATGAGATCATTTTCCCAAGAAGGGTAGAAAGATCAGCTAAAGAAACAGTATGTCGTGACCTGATCAGCTGCACTAGTTGTTGAATACTTTTATGTCTTTCGTCAGAAAGGTAAACCTTGCATGCCCGTGTATCAATGATGGCACTTAAGTGTAACAATCTTGTAGAAGGAATTAACTGGCTTTTGTCTCGATTAATAGCAAATCCATGTGCTTGCAAAATGCGGAGAGTCGTCTGAGTATCTCGGACAGCTTGGGTAGAAGAGCTGGACAAAATTAAAATGTCATCTAGATAACAGTGCAACCTGATGGGAAGGGCGCGAATATGGGCAGCTAGAGCAGCGAGGACCTTAGTGAAAACCCCAGGAGCAGAGGCTAGACCAAAGGGAAAAGCCCAATATTCGAAATGTTGACCGTTATAGCAGAATCTTAAAAACTTACGATGTGATGGCCTGATCGGAATATGCAAATAAGCTTCCGTGAGATCTACTGAGGTGAGAAAATCTCCCTCTCTGATGCTAGCAAGGATGGAATGTAAAGTGTGCATCTTGAATTTGCGATAGACTAAAAATTTATTGAGTCGTTTGAGGTCCAAGATAGCTCTCCACCCACCAGAACTTTTCTTAACTAAAAAGAGTAGAGAATAAAAACCACGCCCTTTTTGGTCTGCGGGAACCGGTTGAATGACCCGTATGTGTAGAAGATGCAGTATGGCTGCTTCCATGAGGCTATGTTTAACCAAATTTTTGGAAACAGGGGATACCCTGAAAAAATCAGATGGGGCGGACTGGAATTCTAAAGCCAGGCCAAACCTCACAGTATCTCGGACCCAGGCGTCCGAAGTAGAAGCGTCCCATCTATCCGCATAAAACCTGAGACAGCCCCCTATGGGAAAGGACTCCTCAAGGCTAACGTGGACGCCTGAAGGATCTATTGCCGGAAGAACGGAATGATCGCCTGGATTGGCCACCTCTCCGGTACCGATCCCCAGGGTCGAACCTGTCTGAGGAGAATCCTGGGCGAGGAAACTGGGATCTAGACGGTCGAGACAGAAAGGAACTCTGGGAGTAAGGCCAAAAGGAACTCCTCCGAAAGGACTGGGGATACCTTGGGTCAGACTTCCTAAAAAGAGAAGGAAGAATGTTTTTCTTGTTCCGGGTCTCAATGAGAAGCGGATCTAGAGAGGGGCCAAACAGCTTGTCGCTGTTGAGAGGAGCAGAAGCAAGCTTAGATTTGTGCTTGATGTCCGCCTGCCAAGGCTTAAGTCAAAGGAGGCGTCTGGCTGAAAGATGAGATGCAATGGCTCTGGCAGAAAATTTTACGGCATGAAAGGTCGCATCGGCTGAAAATTCAGTAGCCGCCGTGAGCTTAGCAATGTCCTGATGGGCCCTTAGATTAGATGCAGGGACATGCTCACGAAGTTGTATCAGCCATCTGAGTGAAGTCCTATTGAAAAATGAGGCCGCTGTGGCAGCTCTGATAGCCCAAGCATCAGCGTGATGGGCTTTGCGTAGCGCTACCTCGGCCCTCTTATCCTCAGGCTTTAAAATCTCAAGTGGCTCGCTTGGAAGAGAAGTAGGAGAAGCTATATCCACAATGGGTTCATCGACCCCCGGGATATTTAACAAATTGAGGTATTCTGGGGCCATATTAAAGAGTCTCCTATCGTAACTAGTAGGAGCCGGACATGGTACGGGAGAAAGGAACTGTTTTTGAACTAGTTCCTTGAACCTTGGAGGAACAGGGATCACTTCAGCCTGAACAGTAGGCTGATGAAAACAATAAATCCTGGGGACCCTCCTCTACAGGACCCACGGGGGGAGCTGATGTATCGATGCCAGCCGTGTTAGTTGCCTTAAATAGGAGGGATTTAATAGGTGAGGCTGAAACAGGCCAGTAAAAGCCGGTTGGTCCAGGGAAAGACCCTCATCCTCGGACATCCCCCCCTCTAAAAGCTCCTGTTCGGATAAGGAGTGCTCCGCCTCATGAAAGGATTCTTGGTCACTGTGTTCCAAATCTTGCATTTGAAACAGCTCCTCAGCCTCCATGTCCAGATCCCCTCTCTGAGTGTCCTGCATCGGAATATCCTCAAAAGGTATTACCTGATCAGCAGTTAATTCCGGCCTGACTAGAGGCTGGGGTGGCTGAGACTCCGGGTCAGCAGGGGCAGGCTGAGATCGTGTCATAACAGCATGTTGTAAACCGGCAGAAATCCCCTGCCTGATTGCCATCTCCATCCAAGATCGCATTTGAGGTGGAATCTCCTCAGGCAAGGAAGATTCCTGGCGAAGGCCTGCAGCAGTGGGAGTAAAGGTGGCCTCAGGAGGACCCCTAGAGGCTGGCCGGTCGGATAACTGAGTCTGGTGTCCCACAGAACCACGACTGTGCCTGGAGGAGAGGGAAACATCTAGTGGAGGGGAACAGACATGAGAAGAGGGCCCAGGAGTAGAAGGAGCAAGGTGCTGAGAAGGTCTCTGAACCTCACGAGCACACTTATCTATTTGTCTCTCTAAGGCCCTATGGCGCCTTCTGGCATCATGCTCAGAAGCTTTAGAAATACCCCCCCACACATTTTTGCATTTGGATTTTGACTTGGCATGCGAAGCAGAAGGCCGAGAACCGCTACCCCCTGCCATGATAATTCAGTATAATACAATCTGCTGATATGATAAATGCTGATATGATAAATGAGGTGATCTCATTTATCTGCTGATATGATAAATGAGGCGGTTGGCACGCCCAGGGACCGTACCCAGTAGGGAGGGAGCCCTGATATTAATATATATATTCCCCTTGATGAAATAATTGGATTTATAAATTTGCAAAAGTGGAAGAAAAAGAAGGGATCACCAATCAGCCAGATTAAGAACGCCAGTGGGGCCTACTCAGAAAACAAAAGGCCCAGAACAGCAATAACTGCACAGGCTGACTCAGGCCTAGGGTGCTTGCTGTATGCTGCTAGGGAGACTGTGAGGCTTAGCCAACAAGTTTCAGAACACACAAGAATAATAAGGCCTTCTGTCTTATAGGATATCCTAAGAGAGCACAATTTAATCCCCACAGTCAACAAATAGGGCACAGGGAAAGGCCATGAGGCTCTGAGGCCTTTGGAAAAACAAAATGGCGGCCGCCCGAATTTTGGCGCGCGCGCGATCCCTAGCAGCAAGGGTCCAGCTAATGGAGGACCCTAAGATAAATCCACAGAAAGCAAGTTAAAAGAGGGAGGGAAACGATCGCACTCCACTCCCTCTGAGACAAATGGCGTTCGGGGAATGCAGAGAAAAAGCAGCTTGGCTTGCTGCAAACAAACAGAGCAAGGCAAAATCGGCAGGGGGGGGGTGGCGGGGGGAGGGGGGCTGGAAAGCAACGTTCCAGGGGATCCCCTTTTACTAAGGGGGGGGAGCTGAAACTTCTACCCCCCTCAAATAATTATTTGAGCCCTGATCACCCAAAAGGGAGAACAGAGGGACTGTGCTCTCAGTGCCCAATTAAATATAAATAGAACAGAAGTAAATCGAAATGCAAAAAAACAGAATAATAAAAGGACCCAAGACAGGGAAAGGACACTAAAGAATAAAGGAGGGATTGGAAAAATACAGAAATCACCTGCTTCGACCAGAACAAGCTCTTAAAACAATCTATTCAGACGAGGGCTGAGCTAAAACTGGGGAACGCTGGGAGGAGTCTCGTGGAGGAGGAGGAGCGTTCCAAAGTTTAAGCTCAGCCTATCAGGACGAAGACTGAACCAACCCAATCAAATGGATGCTCCGAGCAGCTCGTGGGAGAAACATATGAACATTGGTTGGGTATGTCTAGTTTAATGAAAAGAAGGAGTAGGGGGGAAGTAATAGCAGTGTTCCAATATCTCAGGGGTTGCCACAAAGAAGAGGGAGTCAAGCTATTCTCCAAAGCACCTGAAGGCAGGACAAGAAGCAACAGATGGAAACTAATCAAGGAGAGAAACAACCTAGAACTAAGGAGACATTTCCGACAGTTAGAACAATTAATCAGTGGAACAGCTTGTCTCCAGAAGTTGTGAATGCTTCAACACTGGAGGTTTTCAGGAAGAGATTGGACAATCATTTGTCTGAAATAGTGTAGGGTTTCCTGCCTGAGCAGGGAGTTGGGCTAGGTCCCATTATTCTATTCTATTCTATCTCAAACCCAAAGGAGGCAGGGCACAGGAAGCCTTTAACAAAGGACTCTCCCTTATTTTCCAGAGGGTAAAAGAAAAGGGGGGGGGGGAGAGATACATTCAGTCTTGCAACATTGTGCTAATGTAACCTTTCAATAAAGAGAGAATTAGTACTCCTGGTTGTACTTTTTATTGGGATTACTTTGCATAGCTGACGCAGAGAAATAAACTCCATTTACAGTCATACTTTCTCAGCCCAATCCACCTTAAAGTTTGTTGTTATATGGAAAACAGGAGGTGACAGGAATATGAAGTTGAAGTATGGTCATTGCCTTGAGTTACTTATAAAGTAATAAAAGCAAGATGAAAATTTATTAAATAAACAAACAAGCCATCCAAGAGTCAAACAGCCCTGAGCACATTTCCCATTACTAAACATCTCTTAACCAACATCCAGATAAGCAGGAATCAACAGTTATAATCACCACAATAAGCACCAGCTAACAGCACGTGTATTAAAGAAGGAATAATATCTCAAATGGCAACTACATAATCTATTTTCCAAGTCATGTTTTCTAGAAAACAACAGTATTGCATCTTTAGGATTTCAGCTTCTTCTTAAAGAGTTCTGATTTTTCCACAAGATCATTTACTTGAACAATAACTGTCTGTAATGCAAATGAGCTAACACAATCTATCTAAATGTTGACTTCCTCTCCTTCAATTATTTTCTGAAAATTATAGGGAGTTGGTAGTAGGGGAAAAAATGACTTACTGAGAAAAAAGTAAGGTGATTAATAAATATTGTGGGCTATCCAGCAAATACACCAAGAGTGACAATATTACTAGAAAACAGATACAGATACAGCTGAAGTTACACATCCACAATAATTGTTCACGTTGTTGTTTCAGTAAAGACCATAGTAAAGATCAAGGGGGAAAGTGTAATTTAAAATATGTTATATAAAATATACTTTGCTTACCAGTTAGAACTTTTAGAAATTGTAGTGCCATGTCTTTTGGAAAGACGCAGCCACTCACTAAACACCAAGTATAGACTCAGAGGGTCTCAGGGCAGAAGGAAGAACTAAATAAGAAATTATAAGAGAAAAAGTATATAAAACATTGGGAAGAGAGGAAAGATAGCATGTGCACAGACTGTTCAGGCTCCATAGGTTTAAAATAATGTTTTGTGGCCCTGTTCTAGCACAACCATAGTTATTCTCCCACTCTTGACTTATCTATCTGTGCATGGAAAATTATATAGAATTCCTAATAGCGTAGAACTTTGCAGATATCTGTGTCAAAACCTGAGGTTCAAGAAGAATGATGTTATATCTTGCAGTATTCCTTTCTCTCTAAATTTCTGAAAAAGGGTAGGGATAACTGCAAAAGAAAAGCTGGGTATCCTTTATTCTATTTATTGATACACTCATAACATTCTACTTGTGAATGAAATTATCAAACTTGAGGTAGCATTTCATTTGCAATAGTGAATACTAAAAGAATTTCCAGTATTCCAGCACTTCATAAATTTACATGCAGCGTAAGAAAATTCACGTGTTGAGGAATGATCCTAATTTATATTGTCTTCTTTCTTTCCACTTTGGTTATTATTATATTTTCTTGCCTTACTAAGATTCACAATGATACTTGACACTTTAGTTTTAAATTATTATTCCTTGACAGACAGAATGCCATTAGCTTCATTTTAGCTGGTGCTCCCCTACTAGTTTAATTTATCCTGAGATATAGTGACAGTAGAAAATACCATTCTGAAATGAGTTCTCTCACTTCAAACTTAATTACATAATTTGTTTTTTGATAAATGAAGGTATCAAATGTGATTAATTGAAGAACAATCAATAAAAATCTAGTCATTAGACATCTTGATGAGCTTCCTAGGGCCTTACTACATCAATCCACTAAATAAAGTATACATTATAGGTATTCTATAATTCAGCTATGAAACCTCTGAACAATATCCATTTTATTTTAAAACAATCTTCCAGGAGTTGTGTCTAGTATTTTTTCCTCATATTCCTGAAAACACAACCCCGAAGAAAACTATCAAACTAATCACCTTTTCTCACTGCAATTTTTAAATGTTATATATGCCTTTGGCAGTACATTCAGCAGTTATTTGAAAAATAGATGGTCCCGAGGTCTTACTTTGCTGTCTTCACATAGTTTAGTTCCATGTTTTAACTGCTGAACAGAGCTACAAGTTTAGAGGCCATATCTATTCGAAAAAGTAGGTATTACTTGTTATTCAACACACAAGAACTTTTGTTGTCAGATGGTTTGTAAGATTTTCTCCAAACAGTAGCTTGGCAATTAACTCCAGATAAGAAAATTTGCCCTTGTAAAAAAAGAAGTAAATAATGCCTTCGAATCAACACATTCCCTTTTTTTTCTATTCAAATACAGACATACAGGAATTGTCAGGACAATCTCTAAGTATAAAAAGAAGTATTACTTAATGGTTCGGAAAAATATGAAAACCTAAGTACAGTTCACAAATCTAGGTAGGTTACCCCATTAGCATAAATGCTGACAACTGTTAATCTACTATAACCCTGATTAATGGATACAGATGTCCATTAATACTAGGCAGTTTAACTTGCTACTAAAATTGATTACAGTTAAGAACTCAATCCTGTTGTTCAATAAAAACTGTACTTTCTCCTAAAAACGCAATATAGAGTACAGCCTTATTCATCAGCACTTACATATATTACAAAATATGTGTTTCGTGTGTCTGTGTGTGTGTGTGTGCAAAAGTGCAGTATTGACTCTGTAAATCACAGAGAGGGCTGTAAAGCACTGTAAAGCTGTACATAAGTCCAAGAGCGTATCGTTATTAACTATTTTAGTGATACTATTTCAAACTGACATAGCATTGAAACGCAGAACAAAAATAAAGTTCTGGTTCAGGAGGTTAAAAAAAAGTATTGCAAGGTAAAATCCAGGTGATATGATTGAGTTAAAGATACTTCCTCCCTGTACTGTCAAATCTGTATTGTCTGTAGCACTGGGACAACTGCAACAGCTTGATTTGGCTAGCCTGGATCAAAAAGTATAATTGAGTATCATCAATATACTAAGGATACCAAACCCTAAACCTACTGAAGACTTCTGTAGCTCTATACAGGAGAAGAAACAGAACCGCTGGCAGCCCACAAATGAGGGTAGACTATATTAGTGGTACTATTTCAAACTGACATAGCATTGAAGGTCTCCCCACCTCCAATGAGTGCCAATAGAATAAAGTTTTGAATATGTGTCATGAAATTAGATATCCAATTTGAATTATAGTTCCACATGAGTTGACAAATCACTATTTCTATAGAATACAATATTTGATAATGTATCATGAAATGGGAACATCCACTTCAAATCACAGTTCCATGAGTCTGATAAGTCACTATTTTTAATGTCATGACCACAAATAGTAATTTGTACAAAGTGTAGCCTATATAAAAGGAGCAAACCAACTATGTTCAACCCTTCATTCACTGGTCTTTCCTACAGTTATCAAATAAACAAACATGTTTCTTAGCTGCCCCTACTAAGCAACTATTGAACATCTACAACTTACCAGGCAGGCAATTAATTCTTTAAACAAAAGTCAGATAAAACTAGGTAAAACATTTTACACCTAAGTGCATTAGACATCATTAAACCTAAACAAAGGTAGCTTTTGCTAAGGAGTGTGTGCCTTGATTAGCAACTTTTAACTTATGATAGCATTGAAATAATTAAGATTTATGACAGGTTTTCAAATTACGACTATCAGCAATTCAGTTATGATAGTCACAGTGTCCCATGGTCATGTGATCACAGTTTATTACCTATTTTATAGCCAAGTTCTGACAAGCAAAATCAATGGGGAAGCCAACAGTAACTTGCAAATCATGGTTACATCAACCATATGGTGATTAGCTTAATACAACTGACATTATAAGTTGGGTACAGTCATGTGCTGTTTTACTTAAGGATCACAACTCTACCTGACTCTGTGGTTTCTTCCCCAAACCCCAAATCTTTAACCTTAGACTGTCTACTATTGACCTCACCCCCTTCCTAAGAGGCCTGTAGAGGGCGTGCATAAGCGCACCAATCGTGCCTACCGTTCCTGTTCTATTGTTTCTTTTTATTTTTCTTATAAGTATCTATCTCATGTATTCAAAACTATGTTTTATTCTTATACCTGTACCTTGTAAGTGATTGACAAATCAAATAAATAAATAAATAAAATGCAGTTGTCAGTCACAGCTGAGATCATTAAGTGAGGACCACTTGTAATTTAAATAGTTACTGTCATATTTTCTTGGAGGGAGAAAACTACAAATTTCAAACAACATTTTCTACTAGAACAAAAGAAAAATCTAACTGAAAAAACACACATTTACTTATATCAACATTTAACAATAAAACAGTTTCATATCATACTTGAACTCTTGTTGCTGTTACATATAATCCTTCTTTCCTTCTGATTTTACCTCTTCTTCCTTCATAGGCATACACAGAACTCCCTTCAAATCTCAATATTGCAATTTCCCTTTCTTCTAAAAAAAAAAAGAAGGAAAAGATTGGAAAAAATAGCCAGCAGAAAACACCATAAAAACAAAAAGTTGTACTTTTTTCATAAAGAGAAAACAGTGCTATCGTTTTATTGTTTCCTGAGATATGATTAATTCTTTGATACTAAGAATGCTGTGCATATTGTACATAATTAAAGATCTAAGCTATTTTGTGAGATAGGAATAAAACTAATGAACATTTTAAAAATAAAATTAGATGGTGGTTTTCTAATTAAGAATTCTGAAAATAATTTTCAGAAAAATTACTATGAATAGTAGGTAGGAGTTGAATTGCTTTACTATAATTTACTTTACTATAAATTATAAATATTGCACAAGCCAGGAAGAACATATGTTGCATACATTCTATTGAAATAATCGAGATTATTTTTCTAATGCAGTATGTTACTTTATAGAAATAAGTTGGTGCCATATCTCAAAAGGCCGGAGATTTCTTTCTAATGCCTGAAAAGGTATGCTACAAATTACAGCAGTGTTAACTACTCTCCAGGTGATATGGAAACACTAACACCACAAAAAATGTGACTGGTTGGAATACCAGATGGGTGATGATCAAATTCATGAGTGTCTGCCAAGTTTATCTCCCAGATCACAATCTTTAATAAACTCTGTTATAGAACTTCAGCCATATGACTTTATACACAAGGGATAAAATAATTCTTCATCCTAGATCAGACTACTAATGTTATTGAATTTTACTCAAAAAAGATATAAAACAGACCAAAAATGCAACAGAACTCATATTTGTGAGTAGATTTTCTTCTGGCTCAAATATCACCATGCGGTTTTGCAACATACTGATGTACCAATTCAACATAACATCAAGCTTAAGCTGTTAGAGCTGTGGTGGCACAGTGGTTAGTATGCAGACTAATTCTGTTTACTGCCAGCAGTTCGATTCTGACTGGCTCAAGGTTGACTCAGCTTTCCATCCTTCTGAGGTCAGTAAAATGAGGACCCAGATTGTTGGGGGCAATATGATGACTTTGTAAACTGCTTACAGAGGGCTGTAAAACACTGTGAAGTCGTATACAAGTCTAAGAACTATTGCTATGTTCTCTAACCCTGCACGCTCTCAAAGCAACCAGAATGTTGATATGCAAATAGAGTTACTGGCATCCTATGATTCTGATTACATGATAATACAGTACTATAATAAACTTACAAATTTATCCTTTTTGCTCATCCGTAAAGAGTAAGATTTGAAGAAAGGTATCTTTAGAGGTTTAATATAATTTTCCTCTCAAATTATGTTTCCTTCATGAATGGAAAAATATTTTTATGGGGAGACGCAAAGACCCAGAAAATTACCCTTGTCACAGTATAAAAATAGCAACTTGCATTATTAGAGTCACAGACCAGCTATAATAAAAAGCAACATCCATATACAAAATGAGAATATGCTTATAAATATAAGAGGCAAAAACAATAAAAGTAGAATTCACAAAATTGTGCTAAAGTCACGCTTCTTCACTACAATATGGGATTCAGGACAGAGGAAAAATTTTGATTGTGGGTTCTGGACAGTAAAAGCAAAAGCACAAGATTCTGCAATCTTTCTAAAGCAGTGGTCTCCAATTCCTGGTCCATGGACCGTCACAACATGCCAACAATTGGGCCTTACAAACAAGCCAAGCCCCATCCAGGGGATGCAGGCAGCATACAAAACCATGCCTCTCCAATCCACGGAAAAACCTGTCTGGCCCTGGCCCAAATCCTAATGTGAAGAGATGATTCTCCTCTCTTAAAGACCTCCACACCCATTAACAAAGCATTCTGAAAGTTTTTAAAAACAACTTTTAGATGCCATTTTAAAATTATATTTAACATATGTATTTAAACAATTGGCTACTTTCCAAGAACCAAATTATAAACTGGAATTTGGATTGTGTATTACATGGATGACCTAGTTCTATCACCATCTTTCAAATTCATTAATTTCAACAGCTGTATATTCCTGGTAAGCTCCAGATGTGCTGGACTTTTATATCTATCAGCCTTCCAGTAGCATAGCCAACAGCAAGAAGTTGTAAAAATGTGGAGGGTAGAGGTTGCTAACTACTAAAGATTAAAGCTTTCCAAACCTATGCTTAAAGGTAAAAACTGAAACAATAATCTACAAAATCATGGCAAATTTTCCATACCCTGCACTATCTCCTTTGTCTTAAGAAGTTTCTTTAAAATTAATATATAACAACATTTCAACAAAGTTATATGGTAAAATGTTCAAATGCAGTTCCAAGAAGCAGAAGCAGAAATAAAAAAAGATATCATTAGGTTTGAAATCTGTTCACAGTTAAAAACATTACGGTGAACATGCTATTTATAAAAACCAACGGCTCTGTGGTAAATTACACATGTACAATTTCTTCAGTGTCATATGGAAAAGGACTGCCATTAGTCTGCAAAATCATGGTAGACAGTTTAAGCTAAACCAGTTTAAGCTTTCTTTATTGCAGCCTCTCCCCCCCCCTTCCCTCCCTCCCCCTCAGTTTGGTGTAATGGTTAAGGTGCTGGACTACAAATATCCCATTCCTTAGGCGCAAAAGTTCACTCATTTTTGACATCACTCCAGAAAGTTAAAATGTATCTATCAACATAAATTGGAACAGCCACTATAGCCTTCAATGAAAGATGCTTTCATTCTATACTGGATTGCTTTAGACTATAATAGTAATAATTGTTTTAAAGAACAGTAGCCACTTGCTTTGACGTTAGAACATGGCATCCTTTACCATCAATTTCTACAAAGCCCTTACTGGATTTGACAACCATAAATAAAAAATAAGAAAGGCAGATAAAAAGATAGAAAGCAAATAAACAACGCTCAAGCTTGTGATCTAATGAAACAACAATCAAAGCAGTAAGCAATTTATCTAGCAAAATTACTTAGCCTCGCTAATCACAGACACAAATAAAGAAGCCACAAAACCACAGAGCATGTTTCAAAGCCTACTTTTTTTTTTTTAAAGCAATCTATTCCCAAAGTACCAACTCATGTGTAGTATGTTTACATTTTCACATCCTTAGACCATCAGCAGATACATTTTAAAAGGCCTAACATATCATCATCATGGAAAATACATTTATAAACAGTTACTAAACTTGATTGATCTTTACTACTTCCTAAAACAAAGGCAACCTGCATTAAGTAACAGTTGCTGAGGAACAACTTCAGAAGAATCACTTTATGTCCTATTCCTGAGTTTAAAATCTGATACAAGCTGCTAAATCAGAAAGCTTTTGCCTGATGCTCCAGGGCTCTTGTTAGCTTTTTATCATTTAAAGCAGTATAAAGGTAAAAAAAGAACATTGTTAGATCCAACAGCATTGTTAATATGTTAATTTCTTATCATTTCCAAGAGGGTAGCTTTAAGATCGAGATTTTCACTTCTTCCAAATCTTAGTAAGGGATGCTTTGGCTATAAAAGGAACAAATCCTCATGGATTTTCTAGTTATTATGTTAAATAATTCATCCTTTTCAATTATGTTCTGTGAAACTTTCCTACAATTCTTGAGTTTAGACAGTCTAATTTCACCTATCACCTCTTCTGCTTTTCCATTGCTGATGTCAGAAGAACTTTTTGTAAGCCATCTGGAAAATACTATCTTCCAAAATAAGACACAACTGGTGCTCTCAAAAATATTTTAAATTGAAGAAAATATCATTCCTAAATATTTTTATCCTGGAGTAGATAACCATTCACTTCCCCAGATGTTTGAGGCTTTAAACAACATAAGACCTGATGATTGAACATGATAGACAGAGGTAGTTCTTAAGTTACATTAGCTTCATAACCATTCAAAATTATAATGGAACTGAAAAAAAATGAGTTATGACCTTTTTTCACACTTATGACCATTGCAGCATCTTCATGGTCACATCATCAAAATTTGGATGCTTAAGTAACAGGTTTATCTTTATGACCGTTGCAGGGTCCCAGGGTCATGTGATCATCGTTTGTGAGCTTCTGACGAGCGTAGTCAATGGGAAAGCCAGATTCATTTAACAACTGTAGTGATTCACTCAACTGTGGCAGGAATGGTCATAAAATGGGGCAAGTGTCACTTATCTGTCACACTTAGCGACAGAAATTTTGGGCTAAATTGTGGTCGTACATCGAGAACTGAATTTAGTCTAAAATACACAATAGACAGCCAGAATCTTTATGTATGTAACAGAACGCAAATTTTAAAATGTATATCCAATAAATTTATTTATTTATTTTATTTACACACATTTATATACCGCCCTTCTCCCGAAGGACTCAGGGCGGTGTAAAGCTACTAACTTAGAGCAAAAAGGACATTGGTACTTACCTGACAGGCCCGTTCTCTTCAAGCTGTGAAGAGCATCCAGTAGTGGGAGGTGCTTCAGTCTCTGCTTGTCTAGGCTGGGCTAATTTGCAGAATGCTCCTCCTCCTCCACGGGACTCCTCCCCAGCATTCCCCAGTTTTGGCGAAGACAAGAGAAATTACAACCTCGCTCTCAATACCCTAACAATTCGTTGACCGAAATAGGATCCCCCCAGATGGAAAAAGGGGTGGGGCTGGATGCTCTTCACAGTTCAAAGAGAACGGGCGTGTCAGGTAAGTACCAACGCCCTTTTTCTCTGAGCTGTTCAGAGAATCCAGTAGTGGGACATACCAAAGCTTGGCCTGTTCTATGGGAGGGATTCTGTTTGGAAAACCCTCCTGATCCCAGTGGACCCTTTGCAGAATCCTTCTGCCAAAGGAGGCCTCAGCTGATGCAAACACATCGATTTTATAATGCCTAATGAAGGGCGATGGACAGGCCCAGGTTGCGGCTCGACAAATTTCAGATTTTGGTGCCTGCGTGGCCCACGCTGCCGATGTTGCGGTGCTCCTTGTTGAATGAGCTGTTATGCCCATGGGCACCTGCAGTGATTGAGTCTGGTATGTTGTTGCTATTGCGGCCAATAGCCAACGGCTTATTGTGGAATATGAGGCCTTGCATCCCTGAGTGTTGGGCTGAAATGACACAAATAAGGCTTCCGTTTTTCTGAAAGTCGCTGTGCAGTGAATATATATTTTCAATGCTCTCTTCACATCGAGCCAATGCCATTGAAGTTCCAACCCTTGGGATGGCCTGGGACAAAAATTAGGAAGTATCAGCTCTTGTGCCCTATGAAAAGCCGAATTAATCTTGGGTATAAATGTAGGATCAGGACGAAGGACCACCCGATCAGAATGGAAAGCGCAAAGATCTTGTCTGATCGACAAAGCTGCCAATTCTGAGATACAATGAGCGGAAGTGATCGCTACAAGTAAAACTACTTTATACACCAGAAATTGTAGGCTTGACGATCGCAAGGGTTCGAAAGGGCACTTAATGAGTGCAAAAAGGACCTTATTAAAGTCCCAAGTGGGATAACGGTGAACCGCTGGCAGACGTAAATTTGTGACTCCACGAAGGAAACTCCGTATACGTGGGTGATGGGAAAGAGATAGTAGACCTTCACAAATGACAACTTATGCCAAGGCCACCACCTGCCTTTTCAACGTATTAGGTGATAGTCCCTTATCAAGCCCCTCGTGTAAGAACTCTAAGATCTGAGCTATGGATGGAGAAATAGGATTAATTTGAGACTTGGTACACCATTTGCAGAAACTGGACCACATGGCATTGTAAATATGAGTTGTTGAGGGGGGTCTGGCAGCTTGAATGGTGGCGATAACTCTGTTGGAGAACTGTTCGCTCTTCAGATGATTCCGCTCAACCTCCAGATGGTTAGGTGCAATCATTGAGGGTCCAGATGTTAAAGGGGTCCCTGGGTTAGCAAGACCCTGTCTAGCAGAATTCTCCATGGTGTTGATACGGATAGACTGTGGAGGTCTGCAAACCACGGCCATTTGGGCCAGTAAGCGGCTACTAGCAGCAGCTCTGTCCTCTCGTCTAATAGCTTTTGGATGACCCTGGGGATCAGTGGAAGTGGTGGGAATGCGTACAGGAGTCCCGGGGGCCAATGGCAGCGGAGCGCATTGAAGTTCTCTGCTCCTTGCGATGGGTATCTGGAAAAAATCTCAGGAGCTGAGCATTGAGGGGGGAAGCGAACAGGTCTACCGCAGGCTGTCCGAATGTCCTGACTGCCTCTTGAAAGAGGGTCAAATGGAGGCGCCACTTCCACTGATCAATCGTGGCCCTGCTTAGCCAGTCTGCTTGTGTGTTGGACAGTCCTGAAATGTCCTCTGCTCTGATGGAGCAGGTTGCTCTCCGCCTAATGACATAGACGCTCCGCTTCTCACATGAGGAGTTTCGACTGAATGCCCCCTTGTTTGTTTACGTGAGCTTTTGCTGTCACATTGTCGGTCAATATTAGTATGTGATGATTGCATACCTGTGGAAGGAAGCTGCGGAGAGCCAGGTGTACTGCCCGAAGCTCCAACCACTTTATGCTGCACGACTGTTCTATGGGGAACCAGCAGCCTTGTGCTGTGAGCGATTGGAAGTAAGCTCCCCATCCAAACAGCCTGGCATCGGTGGTGATGGTGAGTCTGTTGGGCTCCTTGAAGAGACAACCTCTGTTTATGACTGGTCTGGTCCACCAGAGAGATATGAGGACCTTTGTTGGTACCTTGACTCTGTATGTGGAATTGCTTCGGCCGGATCGCTGGTACAGGAGCAGGAACCACTGGAGGGATCTATGTGGAGGTGGGCCCAAGGAGGAATAGATACACATGAGATTATCTTGCCTAATAACTAATTGGCAGATGCTGTTGTGTCTGTCTGGTGAGAAAAAAACTTAGCCTTCCATCATATCTATGACAGCTCCCAGATGGATTAATCGAGTCGCTGGTGTTGACTCTTTTTCCAATTAATTGAGAACCCGTGTAGTTGTAGGGATTGTAAAAAAAGGAAGGTAAAATTCTCTTTTTGTTTTGAGTCTCGATAAATAACAGATCCAGGGAAGGGCCAAACAGTCTGTCTCCCGCTAGAGATGAAGCCAGCTTACATTTATGCTTAATATCCGCTTGCCAATGCTTTAATCATAGCAAGCAACGCGCTGCGACATGTGAAGTAATGGCTCTGGCTGAAAACTTAACTGCATGAAAGGTTGTGTCAGCGGAGAATTCAGCAGCTGCTCTAAGTTTTGCAATCTCCTGGTGTGCTCTAATGTTAGAATTTGGGACATGCTCCCGTAATAGCTGGAGCCATCTGAGAGAAGAACGGGTAAAGAAGGAAGCAGCCGTGGCCGCCCTGATAACCCACGCATCAGACTGATGGGCCCTGCGTAGGGCTAGCTCGGCTCACTTTTCCTCTGGCTTTAATGCCTGCAGCGCCTCACTGGGAATGGAGGACGAGGACCCTAATCCCACAATGGGTTCATCTACCTCAGGAGTATTTAACCATTTTAAGAAGTCCGGGGCCATGTTTCCTATCATACCCCATGGGAGACAGGTACACCGCTGCAGATGCCAACTGTTTCTGTACCAGATCCGCAAACATGTGAGGAACTGGAATCACGTCTGCCTCGACTACAGGTTGGTTGAAAATGAGATCCTCTGGTCCCTCTTCTGATGGAGTTGGAGTGGTAGAAGGAGCCGGCTTGTCCAGGCGCGCAGTGTTTTTGGCCTTAAACAAGAGGGATTTGAATAGTTGTGGGCAGAATAAGCCTGTAAATACTGGTTGATCGGGAACAAGACCCTCATCCTCAGACATCTGCCTTTCTAAGGGGTCTGCTTCTGACATGACCGGATCACTGTCATGTATTGATCCTAATTCAATCTGTTCCATCTGATCAATGTGTTCCCCCTCTTCTGCCTCCTCCTCCTGTTCCTCCTCCTGCGGCCCCTGGAGGAGCGTATCCCCTTGAAACTGTACCTGGGTATAGTGTTGCTCCGATCTGGGTAATGATCGAACTGATTGTGAATCATATTCAGAGGGTGCAGGATGATCCCTGGTCAGAACCGCCTGTTGCAGGCCAGCTGCAATTCTCTGACGGACAGCCATCTCCATCCAGGTCTTCATCCGCTCCAGCACGTCTGGAAGAGTTAGATCCTGTCGAAGACCAGCCGCAGTTGGTGTGAACGTTGCTTCAGTGCCCTTCGCATGTTTGGTGATCAAGTTGACTGGACCTGTTGACTCTGGGGAACCAAGCTGCGCCTGGATGAGAGGGAGAGATCTAGGGGAGATGGAGGGTGGGAAGAGGTAGATGGTCCTGGACTGGGAGGGAAGGTCCTGTGAGGCTCTGTGTGCCTCCCTTGCACCCTTGTCTATTTGTTTTTCCAATGCTCTATGGTGCCTGTTGGCGTCCTTTTCTGAGGCTTTAGAATGACTTTTTTTCTGTTTAGATTTAGCTTTGACTCTAGAAGTAGAAGACTGAGAGCTACTACCGCCTGCCATTTTGATTGAAAGAAATGCAGTATGCTAGTTATTCAAGGTGATACTATGGAGGCAGTTGGCATGCCCAGGGGCCTGATCCAGAAAGGGACCGGTTGCCCTGATAATATGTAGTCCGCTTCTTATATATATATATATATATATATATACACACACACACACACACACATTCACACATATATACATACATATACATACATACATATATAAAAAGAAGGGACTACATATTATCAGGGCAACCGGTCCCTTCCTGGATCAGGCCCCTGGGCGTGCCAACCGCCTCCGCAGTATTGCCTTGAATAACTAGCATACTGCATTTCTTTCAATCAAAATGGCAGGTGGTAGTAGCTCTCAGTCTTCTACTTCTAGAGTAATAATATCCTCTGTTATGAAGATATTAATACCGAATATTCAATTATTATCTGTATCTATTATTATGATTAATAATATCAATAATATCAATGTTGTTATTATTATTAGAGTAAATTATAATCACTAACATGTATATATAAATATGAAATATATGTCCAATTTATTGAAAAACAGTTCAATATAGTGAATATCCAAACAGCCAAATTAAGAACCCCTGAAAAGGCCAAGATAATAAACAAAAAAGGGTATTCAACAGCTTCCCTGCACAGGCCTTGGGCCTGGGTGCTTGCTGTTGTGCCATTGGGTGGATAAGGCTGTGAGGGTTAAGCCAACAATAATGCACAAATGGCCTCAATCCTAATAAGACAAACGAGGTGTAATAATTCCTTTAGGTTATCTAAAAGGAAAACCTCTAATCAGGAAGGAAAGTACCTCACACAGCTCGATTTACGGATAGTGCGGCCATGCGTTCTTTAAGACAAAAGCCGAAAACAATGGCCGTTACTTTTGGCGCACGTACGCTTCCCAGCAGCAAATTCCCGCCGTGTGATAAAATGCTAAACGGCCAGGAAAGAAGGTGGAAAGAATTAAACTTTTACACTTTCCACCAGAAGACGGCGTTCTGAGGGGAAGTACTCGATACGACTCGCAATGGCAGGGGGTAGAGGGAGAGGTTGGAGGGGGGGGCTTGGATCAAAGCCGAAGCCTCCCACCGCTTCAGGGCGCAAAACGGCACTGTCCGAAAATACAAACGATCTCCGACGGCCAGATGGAGAGGGCTAACGTCTGGAGATCATAGGTGATTTTGAGGCTAAAGCCTGAAAAAAGAACCAACTGTTTTCAAACCTGCTGAATAATTCTCCTGTTTCAGCCAAGGAAGAACAAAAAGCACTGCCTATCCTCAATAAGCCAAGCCAAAACTGGGGAACGCTGGGGAGGAGGCCTGGGGAGGAGGCCCGGGGAGGAGGCCCGTGGAGGAGGAGGAGCGTTCTGCAAATTAGCCCAGCTTAGACAAGCAGAGACTGAAGCACCTCCCACTACTGGATGCTCTGAACAGCTCATGTGAGAAAGCACTGTTCTAGAAACTGACCATAGCGAGGGGCAGGCTTCAAAATTTTTAGCAAGGGGTTCTCTGCCCGGTTGCTAGGTGGGCATGGCCATGGTGAACGTGACCTAGTTGGCTTCTGCATCATGGGGTGGGGGAGTTTTTGCCCTCCCCTGGCTCTGGATGCTTTCCTCGAGCCTCTGGGAGGGCGATAATGGCCTCCCCAGGCTCTGGAGGCTCTCTGGAATCCAGAAACGGACTTCCCAAGCTTCTGGGAGGGCTGTTTTTCACTCTCCCCGAATCTTCGCATACGCCCTTTATTTACCTGCATCCAAAATGGGCCGCAAGGGGAATCCTGAGAGGAGCAGGACAGGGTGGGGGGGAAGCCAGGAGTGGGATTTGGGTTTTTTTCAAACTGCACCAAATCTTAGCTAGGGGCTCTTCCAAACCCCTATGAAACCCCAGCAGCCCCCCACCCCCAACCATAGGCATTTACTAATGTATGAGCTAATAAATCTACTTTAAGTCAGGACTCAGTAAGTACAAGAATATAGAAAGTCTTGGTCTGGTCTGGTAAAGCTTTCCTTTGAACAAAGGTTTAATTATAACACATATTAGGACAGATTTACAACCTGAAACTTTTTTTTTTAAGAAATGAACTATTAGAATGAACAGCTTCAATTGTAATCTAGCAATTTTTTCCTTTCTATTGTTGACAAACTGAAGTGTGTGAGCTTTTCAATAGCTTCTCTTAAAAGCAATAGCATTTTTAGAGATAACCAAACAGCAATTGCCAAATAAAAGAGTTGATTCCTACGGGCTTTTTTTGGCTCATTCTTGATTCTCACACTGTGTTCCACATGTTCCTCAAGGCACATAAAACTCATACACTATAATTTCTAATCATGAATAACCCTAGCACCACAGGGCGTCAAGAAGAATGTGATGGACTTAGTCCACAGGAATTTGTAAAATGTAATTATTGGCATGATCTGTGGAAATAGTACAATTTATCATCTGCTTCAAAATGTGTGAGATAATCCTTAAAAAGATAATAAATAGAATGGTGCTATACTTATGACCCAAACTTTAATGTATCATTTGATCTTTACATATGATTCATTCAGCCTTTCAGCATGGGTTCTGACACATCACTACCCAAATGGAGTATAGCTTTATGGAGTTTGTTTCCAAGTGCAATTCAAGTTGCTGGTATTGTTATCTCTAAAGTCCTGCAGTTTAGGATTTGGGTAACTACATACCACTTTCTCTTCATGATCCTAAGTATTAAGGAGTATTATCTGCAGGAATCATGGGACTAGGCCTTTGTACACATCTCTCCTTTTTCTAAAGTAACATCTCTCTTTTCTGGAATTTGGTGAGTGAAAAAACTTGGCTGTTTTAGCAAGCTTTCAGGATCTGATGAACTACATTTGTTCCCTCCTGGAGGGTGAATGCTTACATATGTTCAAGCTGTCCTTTAGTGTCTGAGTAATTTATACTGGCACTATTGTGTACTGCTTCAATTATATTAGTGCCTGTAGAATAGAAAGCTGCTCAGATGTGCTATATCTCGAGCAGCAAGTAAGATGGAGGGGTGGGTGGGTGGGTAAATGGATGGGTAGATACATGAGTAAATGGAATGGGATGAGATGGAATGGAATGAATGAATGGACTATTAGATAAGGAACTTTTACTTGTTATATCTTAATGAAGGTTCTATAAAGTTGTGTAACTATTTGATACTGCCTGAGAAGTGACGCAATCATGTGAAATACTAATCTACTAGTGGTAATCTAATGATTATTCACTAATTCAGAACTATGTCTCTATATCTCACAATGAATATCTCAATGTGAAATACCAAACTGATATACAAAGTTTTATTTGTACTATACTACACTACGCTATAAACGAGGCACAATCCACAAAGAAGTATAACCCATATAAATGAAACACTTCATCAACAACGTCATTGCTCTTTCAAACCCACATAGATGCCTAAAATTAGATAGCTGTTTCAATTCTGAGAGTGTATTTTAGATTATAATTACAACGTTTGTTAACGTTGTTTAATTATTTACAGATATTTTAACAGGTAGTAATATTTTCTGCATTCACTACTTTTAAATATAAAAAATATTTTGGACTGATTTTTCCCAAAAGAGATGTCAGAGCTGCAGATACTATGGATATCTTATTCCAGGAAAAGAAAATGCTAATTTAGAATACAAAACAAGAGTTCCCTTTCAAACAAGTACACACATCTATTACCTTTTCCTTTGAGACCCCTCTCACAGTATGGACTTCATTACATTATTTTTAAAGTTGGGTCATTTTAAACCAATTTTGTATTACTTGAGCAGCACTTTCCAGAAATTATTTTAAAGCATTTGTTCTGCTTTTAACAAGGCTTGTATATATTCTAAATAATTTCACCTCAATGGAACAATTGAGAATGCATTAAGAATTTTGGACACGTTTTAGCATCAGAACTTGGACATACTGATGAGTGTTAAATCTGCCAAAATTCTGCCAATTAACATCCACAGTTTTATCCTTGTTTGGATTCCTCTGCCAATAATTCCACCAATATACCATAGGCTTCAGGCAGCATTTATTGATTCAATTTCTGCTTAAAGCTTTAAGCTCCCATACATGCGCTATCTGTGTGCAAAACCCAGATTTCAGAACTTAATTAAAAGTGTATGTAATGAATTACTTGTCCATCTTTATTTCAATGCTATACAATGAACCAGTAAAATGAACCAGCAGTAAACTCTTACAGCAAAAGCTCAAAGTAGCTAGACACATATGATGTACAAACTCATTAGGAGATCAAGTTCTGGAAAGACAAAATGCCATGAATAGCTGGCAGTGAAGGGTTGTAGAAACGAAAATTAAAGGCAAAGGAAATGAGCAAAAGGGCATAAGACAGCAACCCTAACAATACTATTGGAAATCTGTTTCTGCAGAATTATAGTTACCAGTTACAGTCTTCCTTTTCAGATACAATGCTCCCTTGCAGGTTACAGTAATTTAAACATTATCTAATTTCTAAAAGGATCAGTGGTGGGATTCAAAAATTTTTACCACCGGTTTGGTGGGCGTGGCTTGGTGGACATGCTTTGCGTGTATGTACACAATTTGCGCAGGTGCAGAGGCATTCCAACTCACCTCCTGCAAGCCTGCACTTTCTCAGTCGCTTCAGCAGCTGCCGCACAGCACTCTACTGTGCCGCGCAAAGCATTTGTGCTTCAAAAGCAGGTGATAAAGGTGAGTATGGGAGCCCAGGCGGGTGGGTGAGCCCAACAGCAGAGTGGCGGAGAGAACCAGTTCGGTTGCTCACCAGCGCTACCGGCTTGGCAGAACCACTGAGAAGGATCATATGACACAGGTCCCCAACCCCTGGGCCATGAGCTGTTCAGAACTGAGCCGTGGTGGGTGAGCACGTGCACATGCATCCCCACTTACACAAAAAGTGGGTGAACGCAATCCATTTGTGCAAGAGGCTGGCGCATGTGCTCACCACTCATGCAAATGGAGCTGCATGCATGTGCTTGCCTGCCATTCGCATGGAATTATCCCCTCTACCTCCCCATCAGTCTGCAAACCCGGAAAGGTTGGGGAACTCCGTCATATGGCATTAACTCACTGTTGATAATTTAATGAAAATGTTTTATTATTATTTGTCCTTTCAAAAAAGCAGTTTAAAAAAAAAATCACAGTAAGATCATGGCTTCTGCAATTCTTCCCAGCTCTTTATCATCAGTCTATAGGGAGCATCTATATTCCGTGTAAAAAAAAAAAAAAGCAGTCTCTTTATCAATTTGTTTGTCCCTTGAGTTCCATATATAGATAGTCCCTGGTTAATAACTATACATTGAGCCACTGTTCAAAACTACAATGGTATTCAATGAGAGATTTATGGTTAGTTCTCAAGTTGAGGCTGTACCAGTTATGTTATCATGATTTAGGCACTTGGTAACCAGTTCCCAATTTGATAGTCCCAGTGATGTGATGGTCATTTTTTTACCTTTGCTGCCAACTTTCAAAAAGCAAAGTCAATGGGGAAGCCAACAAAAGGTTATAAATGGCCACCATGTGATATCGTGCCCAGTGCAGGATGCATCCTACAACTGCAGTTACTGGAACGTCTATCATAAGTGTCTGCAGCCATGTGACATTTTATTGTGTTGCTTAACTGAAGAGTTTCTGTTCCCAACTACTATCACCAAGCAAGAATTACCTATTTGTGTGTATGTTTACCTTGGGACATGTGCAATAGGCTGCAGTGCATATAATCTCATCTGGATCAGGTGACCAGAAAATAGGAGCGACTTAGAATGTCAGTGATCAGTATTATGAGCTACTGCAAAATTGTTTCTCCCAGACAAATGCAATGAAATAAATTCTTCTGGAATATTTTGTCTGTAACCTCCAGCCAGATATGGCCCATTTTTAATGGCAATCTTTCTTTTTTCTTTTTTGCAAACTACTATACCCATTTTGTTACCCTGCTGATCAACCTAGTCAAAAGGCCCTTTACATCACCGAGTTGGAAAAAAACAACAGGGCCATAGTAATAAGGTGGCTGTTTTCCCTGTAAAAAAATCATTCATGCATTTAAACTTGTATCTTTCCTTTGAAAATTCAAACCATTTTACAAAATGATATATCCTTATTTTATCCCCAAATAACCCCCAAAAGTAGCCGAAACTAGGCAAGTATGATATTGAACAAGTCGGTGATCACTATGGTCAAATGGGTATTTGAAATTGGTTTTCACAGGACACAGGTCTGACAAACAAATATATTCATACACCCATCCCTCTCAAATACACAGACATGTACGCTTTTCATTGCACTCTTTTTAATCACAATTCTTTGCTGCATCTTTCCTTCAAGAAAAAAATAAAAAGTTGAGACACAGTAGGCAAAGGAAGGTTATAGATCCTAGGTTGGGACAGGGTTTTTGTCAACTGGAGGACAGGCAGGACACTGCCAAGCTAGTAATGGGAAGGCTGACTAAATAAGCAAACAGCACTGAATTAACAGCAGAGGGTACTGCAGCAGTTGAAGGTAGCAGAAGAAATGGCTGGGTTGGAAGCAGAGAAAAACAGGGACATTGTGAGAAATAAATGGCTAGGATAATGAGGAAGATGAGGTGCCCAAATATGGAAAAAGGAAGAGAAATATTGAGGGTGGGAAAATGAAACTGTTTCAACTTCTCCAAAAACAAAGGACTAATCGTGGAAATTTCAACTTGTGTGTGTGTGTGTGTGTGTGTGTATGTGCAAGAGAGAGTGAGTGTGTGCTTGTGTGCGTATGTATTAGGTATGGAATAGAACTATCTGTAATACACCAAGGTTTTTAACTTTTCTTGAAAAAGAAGCTAAGAGACATAACAAGTATGCTTAAGTGCAATTATATTTGAAGATAAGAAAAAGGAAATTGGCAGCAAAAGAGGTCAATAAATTAGTTCATGAGAGCCTGTAAATTTAGACAATAATAGACAGCATGTGCCCTGTTGCATCACCCCTTCAGATATATTTCCTAACCTAAGCAGAGAAATAGATTGATCGAGGGTAGGCGAAAAAGCAGAGGGATCAAGAAAAACTTTGGCTTCCCAATTTAGTTTCCTAGAAACAATCTGGCAGGAAGCATCAGAAAGTCCTTCCCTTCCCAGCAGATAGGTAACTGACTACTGCTGGATAGGGAAGGGACCAAAGGATTCTGAGATTGGCTGGGAAAATGTCCTAGAACACTGAAAATAAGGATTATGTGACTGTAGCAGTCCAGCAGTAGCCCTGAAGTAGGCACAACTTTCCCAAATTTAATTCCCTCAAGAGTCACAGATCTCAAATTTCGGATACATTCTGTAAATTAGCCCATCTGAACCTTGGTTCAAAATAGGTTGCCCTCTGATGTATTATTTCACCCAGATAATGGTAAAGAGTTTTAGTAATATACATAGGTAAGGTAAATAATGTGTATATTTTTTCTTGTTGAAGTTCAGTTTGCATTGCAATGTATTAATAAAAATTTTGGTTTACAATGTGTAAAAAGTTTGAGCAATAAACAAAACCATCAGAACATCAAACTTACTTTCCAATTAATTTATGGAATTTCAAAAATATGAGAAATATTATGCCATATTATCTGATTACAGCTCAGTGAAGGATGCAACACTGCTTTGATGAATTAATGCATATTAGGATATGAAAAAAATGGTCCAATACATATTTAGTATTCAAAACAGGAAATCGGACAAAAAGGGATGAAAAAAATATGAATCAGAAAACGAGCAGAAACAGTGAATCCCTCTATAATAAATATAAATCTACATTCTATGGAAACAAAACTTTCAATAAGTATCTATTGACTTAAAAGGTCATTAATCAAAATGTAGGAAAAATTTCAAGGCAAGCTTACAGAGAATATTACAGTGAAGAAATCCTAAATCTGAATTACAAAAATTATTAAATTGGCAATAATTGAGAACTATTTTAAAAGAATAATAGTTTAATCTAAGTTAAAAACAAGTCGTGTTTTAAATTAGGCCAAATTACATTCCAAAAGACTGCAGTTATGATTATATATGCATCATGTATTAGGCATGATGCATTAAGAACATATTGAATCCAGACATAGACCAAATATACCCACTGAAATCAATGAGTCTTAAGTTGGTCTCATACTTAGCCAGTACCACTCATTGAGAGTGACTTGTCCCATACATGATTAAGCTTGAATCCAACACAATTGTGTTATTCAACTCTGGGGGGGAAATACAATTTCTTGTTTTTTACATAAAACTGCATGTAAGCCAACTGGAAGCACAATGAAACATCATAGTGACAAAAGTAATTTTCCTGCCAAATTACTTTTGGATTAAGGATATCTTTCTAAAATATGACAGCTGGCTTGTATTATAGCACATTATATAATCCAAAGTACTGCTTGAACCTCTTCTCTGTTTTTCAGCTGTTAACTTACACAAGGTAATCAAACTATCATAAAAATAGAATAAATATACTCAGTGTTTTTTTATCTTTACAATCACTATTAATATTCCCTTTGATGAACTGATAGCTAAAAGAAGACTAAATTACTAAATATTTTTGTGCAGTCAAATCTAGTTCGTTTATTGTTCGTTAATATGTAATCCATTGTCCTAAGATGTACTGTCTAAAAGAAGAATTTAGGTATTCCCACATTCACAAAATAAAGAAATTCACAAAATTTCATGCAAGCAGGGATGGAGATGTTTTAAAAGCTTGTGGAAATTATAATATATATATATATATATATATATATATATATATATATATATATATATATATACTTTGAATCAAATTAAATACAGATTTTTTAAAAACAGTGGAATCTGTACTTTTTTTGTTTGAGGAGGAGTTTATTAATAAAATGCTATATTGAAACAGTGGAAGGCAAGCATTTGCATTTATTACATAGCATACTAACATATGATGATGATATTGCATAGTCACTCAAACGTTTGGATTGAATTTGGCATTTTTATCCATATATTGATTTCTTCCCAAGGACTTGGGATAGGCAGATGTAGTTGTTTAATGATATTAAAAACTATTGTCAGAGGATGTAAGCTGTTCCAAGTAGAGCTGGCTTTTGAAATTGACTGGTGATTTTGTCAGTGGTAATGGTGTTCCCATGGTGCTCCAGATGTTTTAGGATTGCACCTTAGATGCCTCTCACTACTGGTACTACCTTTGCGCTCTTTTGTCACAGTCGTTCTAATTCGATTTGTAGGACTTTGCATTTTGTTATCCTCTCCATTGTTCTCCACTTCTATTCTTCAAGTTCTGCTTCATCCATTAACCAGACTATTTTTGCCTTTCTTATCAACAGTCGTTAAGCCTGAGCTGATCTTTGGCAAATATTATTTTATTAAACTCTGGGCAGTTTGCAACATTCAAACAAAGAAATCACAATTGCAACTTACTATAATAAGATACCCCAAGAATACAGATGAAGAACTTAAATCATGGCATGGAAGTTGAACAATTCTTCAAACATAAATATCAGCCAATTTCTCCTGCACTTCTTAGCTGGTAATATTGGGCAACTTTTAGAGTCAAGCATAGGGCTAGAGTCAACATATGGCTAACTGCATAACTTCTCATTCAAAAAGATGAGAAGAATCTACTAGAATATGTCACCCTCACTTTACTCACATTTAAATCCTACTAATTTTAATTGTAAATGAGTATAGGACTACAGTAGCTATTAATACATACTCAGATACACACATCTTGACAATTTTAAAATCTTACATCAGCAAAGATAGTCAGTAAATCAAATTTTGACTAAGACAGCACAAAATTTTAAATAATAACCAAAAAAGGCATGGTTTTCCAGATAACATTGTTCTAAATCATTATAACCTAATGATTATAAGATCACTCTTGTTTGTCTAGGTCCTAGACTCTAGGACAAGTCTCAAAGGCTGCAACTCCATTATGAATGGGTTTTTTTCATTACTAAACATAATGTTGAACATTACTGACTGGAATAGGACAGATAGCAATAGATTTAAAAGCTATGATATAAAATGGTTGCAAAGGATTGCTTAACAAAAGATGTCAGCTATTTAGTAATTAGCAATAAATGTGATAACCATTGTATGTAAAATATATGCCCACCTTTTTCTGTTAAGAGATTCAGAACACTGCTTGCAAAAGTTAAAAATATTATTGCATTCCTAACTTAATATTTCTTACAAGAAAAATTGATCTGCATTCACTGGATCCTTGTAATACTTACAATAGTTCATTTAGTGACCTTTACAACGGCACTGAAAAAGATGATTTATGGCCGTTTTTCAGATGTACAACCATTGCAGCATCCTTATAGTCATGTGATCAAAATTTGACCGCTTGGCAACTGGCTCATATTTATGATGGCTGCAGTGTCCCAGGGTCCTTTTGTGACCTTCTGACAAGCAAAATCAATGGGGAAGCCAGATTCACTTAACAACCATGTTATTAACTTCACAACTGCAGCAATTCACTTAACAAATGTGGCAAGCAAGATCGTAAAATGGGGCAAAATTCACTTAAACATCTCACTTAGCAACAGAAATTCTGGGCTCAATTATGGTTGTAAGTTGAGGACTACCTATACATGAAATCAGGATTATATCCTTTTGCCCAAACAGGCCAAGGCCAAAGCAAAAGCCAAAATTGAACCGTAGTATTCTTTGTTTTCACAAGTTTTGAAAACATTCCAAACCTCAGTCAAAAAGGGGACCGGTGAATAATCATGGATATCTTGGGTGGAAACTGATCAAAGAAGAAAATGCAACTGTATCAGTGATTTCAAACTCACAAAGTATAATATGCACATTGCCCTTCCTAAGCTGTTTGTCACACAGAGAATGCCACAAATGATACAGGACACACAAAAGTTATAAATGGCATTTAAACTATCTAGGCTAAGCTCTCTTACTGGGTATTTTGGACGTCTCCCTTAATTTTGGATGAATGGCTGATGACATGAAATGACTTCAATTTTTTAGAATAAAACTGGATAGGAGAGAGCTTCTCTACTCTAAACCTCTGAAATGGCAAAAAGTCAGTCCCCTTCTCTCTCTCTTTCATATGAATAAAGGAAAAAATGTACTTTGCATAAATTAAATATAAACTTGATTAAATGTGTTTGTGTCTCTGCAATGACATTTAGAATAGGAAGTATTCGTGTTCTGTTTTAAAAAGAAAAACTCTTTCAAATGCAATTTGAAGCTGTCAAGTCAATCTCCTTTACAGATTTTTTAAATGTCACATACCTTCGAAAGAGAATGGCTGATTCCATTACAAATGTGTGACTGAAAACAGTCCATGCTAAATCAAGAATTTATTAAAATATGCCACTGACATTTATATTGATTAAGCCTAGCCCTTTCACTTTCTCGCTTTTGAAAGAAATCATTTCAAAAGAAGTGTCACAGCATCTTGTATTATATCTTATTGTACTTAAAATAATTCTCAAGTACAACTACAACTAGGCACTATACACACAGCTTCTTCATGAAACACAACTGCATGAAAAGAGCGTGCTGCTAATTCTGCCTAGAGATTAATGTGAAATTATATTATGAGGACTAGGTGGGTGTTCCTTTACAGTTTTCCCCCAGCATCCTTGGAAATTTACAGCCAAAAATTTTAACTGCACTTAATATAAATCAATTATAGAGCTACACTTAATGGCTTTAAATAGAAGACTATATTAATCATAATACTGTGAAGAAAAAACTAGCACTGCTTGTAACAGACACAATATTATTAGTGAACATTTCTATGCAGTTCATAATATTAGCATCTAAGAGTCCAGCTATCTACACAGATTTAATAAGGCAATACTCAGATGATAAAATATAAGGAGATGGTACATATTAAAAGTGATTGTAACCTACAACCCCCAAGACAGTTATGACAACCTCATTCAACTATATTTTAAAATTTATTCTCTCTTTCGTTCAATCTTTTAAGCATGCAGTGGGTTATGATTTATAACAAACTAGGGAATGTGAAGTATATCCTTGCCTCATCACCAACCTGTAACAACTATCAAGATGAATTTAAAGAAAGCCTTTTTTGCATTAATTGCTTTCCATAGAATTACTGCTATAGATCATTTTCATATACAGGATTATACCAGGACACCAAAAGTCTGTTGCTGAATTTAAGAGTCTCTTTGTTTGCTACTAAATCTATAACAAAGTATGAGAGGTTAACTATTATTTCAAGATTAATCTCTTTGTACTATATAATTACTCACTGGGATGTGTGAAAAGGGTTAATTCCCAGCTAATTAAAAGGTGTTGCATAGCGCCCTATGGAAAGACATCATAAAATAAACCATCAGTTCTACATACTGTTAAATGTTAATCATCTCCAAAAGATTACTAATAGAAGGCTTAATAGCAGACTAAGCTGGCAGAGAGGTTACATAAAAAAGAGCCCTAATCTCACTCACATTTTATAATGTTTATTGAATCTTCTGCTTTGCCCAAAGGTCTGGAATATTGTGCAATTTATAGATAAATGACACTGAATTCTGGAGTCCTATTTACCTGTTTGTTAAGCATGAATGTCAAGAAGTAAAGAGCAGTATAACATAGAATAGTTATTTCTCTTGATGCAATAATTTTCTTCCCTTAGCTTAGCAAAATGTGTTGCCTTACCTGAGATGCCCATTCTCATTAGCTGCTAGAGTCCAGAACAGGGTAAACTCCGCCTCCTTCAGACTGAGTCTGCAAAACTGTTTAGACCCGCCTATTGCCATGGTTACCCAGTTTTTGGCAAAATAGACTTGATAGACGTGACATAGCTCTGTAAAAACAATAGTCCCACCCAAACCTAGACCAGACATCAGTAGGGTGGGGCTAGACTCTTTAGCAGCTAACGAGAATAGGCGTCTCAGGTAAGCTAACGTCCTTTCTCCATTAAGCTGTTGTGAGACCAGGACAGGGACATACCAAAGCCGGCATGTCCATGGGAGGGCCTAAGTCTGGTCCAGATCTCCCTGCCTCATGTGCACCCTCTGGAGCACCCCCCTGCAAAGGCAATTTCAGCAGAGGCAAAGGTGTCCAAATGATAGTGCCAGATAAACAGGGAGGGCGAAGACCAAGTGGCAGCCCGGCAGATTTCTTCTACGGAGGCTTGCTTAGCCTAAGCCGTGATTGTAGCCGCCCTCCTTGTGGAGTGAGCCGTCAGTCTACGGGACACTAGAAGAGCCAGAGTCTCATAAGCTGTAGAAATGCAGGATCAAATCCAAGTGGCCCTGTTGCCTAAGGTAGCGGGCCGTTTTTCAAAGGTAGAGATCCTTTTGATATATATACCGAACGCCTTACACACATCCAGAGTGTGCCACTTTTTTCCTAGCACATGACAAGGGTTAGGAAGAAGTCCAGTAATACCAGCTTCTGAGCTCTGTGGAACCATGAATTAGTGGTTAAGCATGGATAGTGGCAATCACCCTGGAAGAGTATTTGTCCTTTCTCAAAGATCCCCACTCAAGCGCTAGATGGCCAGCTGGAGCCACTGCAGCTCCAGATGGACCAGGGCCCCCTGGCTGAGGGAGATCTTACTGGCAGGAATCCTCCAAAGTCGAGTTACCAACAGGTTCACCAACTCCACAAACCAGGTCTGCCTGGGCCAATAGAGAGCCAGGAGTAGAATCTCCGCTCTCTCCACCAGCTTCTTCCTGATCACAGCAGGAATGAGAGGAAGAAGCCAAAAGGCGTACAGGAGTCCCTGTGGCCACTGGCTCCGGAGGGCATTGATCCCCTCTGCCTCCAGTACAACGAACCTGGTGAAGTACCTGGGCAGCTGGGTGTTGTCTGGAGTGGAGAACAAATCCACGGCTGAAAGGCCTAATATCTCCGTCAGCTCCCTGAATATGGACGGGTTGAAGACACCTTTCCGAGTGGTCAACCTTGGCTCTGCTGAGGCAGTCCACTTGCACATTGTTGACCCCAAAATGTGGTCCACCCTGAGGGACAGAGGGTGCCTCTCCACCTAAAGCCCCAAACTCTCGACCTCCTGCATGAGGGTCCTGGACCTGGTAACCTCTTGCCAGTTGATGTGGGCCTTGGCGGCCACATTGTCCATCAATATTAGGATGTGACACCCTGCAACCCTGTCCTGGAACTGTCTGAGGGCTAGGTGGAAGGCCCTAAGCTCCAGCCAGTTGATCTGCTGAGATCTGTCCGATTGAGACCACCAACCTTGTGCCATCACTGACTGTAGATGTGGCCCAACAACCATAAAGGCTGGCATCAGAGGTAATAGTCACATGGCTGGGCTCCCTGAACAGATGGCCTCTGTTGATGGCCTGGGACTGCCACCAATGGAACAATCGAATTACCAAGTGAGGGACTGAACCTTGATCGATGAGTGGCTCCTGCCTGACCTTTGGTAGGGTAGCAGGAACCTCTGCAGAGACAGGGAATGCAGATGAGCCCGTGGAACTATGACTATACAGGAAATCATCTTTAGGCAAGCTGATTAGAGGACCATGGCAAGCATACAACCTGTTTTGTATGGGACATACTTCCCATTACTATTTTCCTACAGAATGCTTTATAAAACTGGTATAAAGGTAATTATCAATCAACAAAATATATATAATTCAAACAGTTTGTCCGGGATGGGCTGGACTCTGAATGGGCAACTCTGCCGGGGGGGTCGGAGGCGGAATTTGTGGAAGTAATTTGGGAAGAGTTTGATCCTGTGACCCCCGACAACATGGACAGGATGCTGCGGGGGCTGAATGCTACCACATGTTTATTGGACCCATGCCCCTCCTGGCTGGTGTTGGCCACTCGGGAGGTGACACGAGGTTGGTTCCAGGGTATTATTAATGCTTCCTTGAGTGAGGGATATCTGCCCGCCGCCTGGAAAGAGGCGGTGGTGAGACCCCTTCTCAAGAAACCGTCCCTGGACCCAACTCTGTTATCTAATTATCGTCTGGTCTCCAACCTTCGTGGCGAAGGTTGTTGAGAGTGTAGTGGCACGGCAGCTCCCCCAGCACCTGGATGAATTTATTTTAGTCTATTTAGACCCACGCCGATCGGGCTTCAGGCCCGGGCACAGCACAGAGACGGCATTGGTCGCATTGGTGGATGATCTCTGGAGGGCCCGTGACAGAGGTCATTCCTCTGTCCTGGTCCTACTAGATCTCTCGGCGGCTTTTGATACTGTCGATCACAGTATCCTATTGCGATGGCTGGAGGGATTGGGGTAGGGGGCACTGTCTTGCGGTGGTTCTCCTCCTTCCTCTCTGGCTGTTCGCAATTTGTGTTGGCGGGGGCCAGAGATTGGCCCCAAGGCCCCTAGTTTGCGGGGTCCCTCAGGGGTCGGTGCTCTCACCCCTTCTGTTCAACATCTTTATGAAGCCGCTGGGTGAGATCATCCGTGGCTTTGGGGTAGAATTCCATCAGTACGCTGATGACACTCAGCTGTACATTTCTACCCCGGGCCACCCCGATGAAGCCGTTGAGGTGATGGCCCGGTGCCTGGAGGCCGTGCGGTGTTGGATGGGGCGGAACAGGCTTCAGCTCAATCCATCTAAGACTGAGTGGCTGTGCTTCCCGGCACCCTGATACAGCCAGCTGGTTCCATTGCTGGCTGTGGGGGAGGAAATTCTTGCCCCCACAGAGAGGGCTCGCAATCTGTGTGTCCTCCTGGACGTACGGCTGTTATTGGAAGACCATGTGGCGGCTGTCGCCAAGGGGGCTTTTGGTCAGGTCCGTAGGATCTACCAGTTGTGGCCCTTTCTGGATCAGGGTGCGCTTCGCATGGTCACCTCCGCCCTCGTAATCTCCCGCCTAGACTATGCCAACGCTCTCTACATGGGGCTTCTCTTGAAGAGCACCCGGAGGCTCCAGCTGGTGCAGAATGTGACCGCGCGGGTGGTGTTGGGAGCTCCACGGGGTTTCCATGTTACGCCACTCTTGTGTGAGCTGCATTGGCTCCCGGTGGCCCTCCGGGTGCGCTTCAAGGTTCTAGTTACCATCTTTAAAGCGCTCCATGGTTTGGGACCAGGATATTTGCGGGACCGCCTCCTGCCGTTATCGGCCTCCCGTCGGCCAATACGTTCCCATAGGGTCGGCCTCCTCAGGGTGCCGCCTGCTGGAAGGCTGGTGACCCCGAGGGTGCGGGCCTTCTCGTTGGGGGCACCCTCCCTCTGGAACGAATTACCCCCGGAGATGAGGACCATTCCTGATCTCTTGACCTTCCAGCACGCGTTGGAAACCTATTTATTTCATCAAGCCGGTCTAGCCTAAGGTTTTTTAGGGGATTTTTATTCGGTCTCATTTGGTTTTAGCTTTTAACCCCTTTATATTTTTAGCTTTTCAGCCTTTTATATTTGGTTTTTTAATTGTTTTAATTCTGTACTGTTTTTGTATTTCAATTTGGCTGTGCACCTCCCTGAGTCCTGTCAGGGAAATAGGGAGATATATAAGATAGATAGATAGATAGATAGATGGATGGATGGATGGATGGATGGATGGATGGATGGATGGATGGATGGATGGATGGATGGATGGATGGATGGATGGAGAGAGAGAGAGAGAGATAAATAAAATAGATAGATAGATAGATAAGATAGACAGATAGATAGATAGATAGATAGATAGATAGATAGATAGATAGATAGATAGATAGATAGATAGAGATAGATAGATAGATAGATAGATAGATAGATAGATAGATAGATAGATAGATCTAGGCTTTCTGAAGCTTAAATATATTTTAAGACTGCAACCCCAAAATTAAACTTGGTTGTCTCCATGAGGATTTACTAATAACTATAAGCTATTTCCAAGAGGTCATTGCCTTTTTTGAACCTTTATCTCTCTATATAAAAGTGAAATACCACTCATGCATCATCACAAAATCTCCAGAACTGTAAAGCCAACAAATGTGAAATTTGACATGTATGTTCCTCTTAGATTCTAGGTGCTCACAAAGAAAGGATTTTTTGAAATGACCATCAGAGCATTAGTATTTTGTATATTATTATTATTAACATGCTCTGATGCTGAGGAGTTCTACTCCCCCTCCCCACCTGAAAAGAAATCTGTTCCAAATGCAAAACCCAAACAGAGGAGTTTCGGTTTCAGTTTTACTTCCAGAGCCCCAAGCAGCTTTAGTACAGAACAGTTGAACTAAGCCACGCCCAGACTCCTTGCTGTCTCCTTCTTGCTCAGACAGCAAATACTGTTTCAATTTCCTGTTTGGGGGATTTGCCCTGAACACTCTCACACACTGACAGGATGCTAGCCAGGTGAATACCAATAGATGCTGGTAGGCAGAGGCAGAATTCCCCCCCTTATTTTCCTTCCCAAAAACTAAGCCCAACCACATAGTTTTGTAGCAAAGCATGGGTATAGAGCTAGTTAAGAATAAGTTTGTTTAAAAATAAACCACCTCTATTGGAATCTTAAAATTAAAATCAATATTGAAGTTAAATTTCTTTAAGAGTATTTACCTGGATTGCTTATATATCTAAATCTGACTTCTAAGCTTGATTTTTTTTCAATCTGAATCTTGCTCGCCAGTGATCCATAATGGAGTTGTGTTCAAAATATTATTTCACTTAGAATTTCCACCCATGAATAACGGCTAAATAGCAACAAAACTGAATATAAGAGCCCAAAATGGCAAACAGCATAAGGCTCCCAGAGGAAATATGAATAGTGACGTCTAGAAAGATTTCCACAGAGTGCACAATTCCTGCTTAGGTTTATATTGATTGGCTAATTACAATGTGTCAGCGCTTTCATGAATACAGAATTCTGATATAATTGCATTAATAAGAAAAAACGTATTTCTTTAGGTGCAACTTTAAACAAAATTTAAAAAAATACCCTCATTTGGTTCTGTAACTAATGGATAATGGCACTACTGCAGAATAAACTAATACACAGGATAAACAGTGTTGTAGAAAGCAATCTAGTCTGCCTTCTAGGGTTTTTTTGTGGCAAAAAATCAAAAAGTTGACTACTATACTGGAGGAATTTAAGAAGGATCTATTTTCAAGTGTGAAAAGTTGGCGACTCTGGGAATATACAATGCAGAAATAAGGTATCATGGGAAGAAACAGGCAAACAAAGGTCATGTTTTTAGAGAAAGGTTACTCCAGACAATAGCAGGAACAAATTTCATCTACTTTCTATTAAAACAAAAGGTCAATGTAACTTAAAGATAAGAAAGGCCAATTCATTGTGATATTTATGATCTAACATGAGTAGGACATGCCAGAAGTAAAAGTAAAAAAAGATTGGTCAATTAATGCATTCAAAGAAAGAGGGAACTAACTATAGGTCAGAGCCATGACTTCAAAAGTTCCTAACTTGTCAATTAAAACTAAAAAAAAAAATAACAGTAAAACAAGGCTAAACGATTACTTCCCCAGACAGAACAGATTCTCCTCCCGGCTTAATTTACCCCCTACTAACCTCAAAGATTTTCTTTAAGAATGTATGGCAAATCCATAAGGAAAAGTCAATATAGCAAAATTTTTCAAACCTCTTCTTTGAAGTTTTAAGTCCCACCTGACAACATAACGTAGTTGTTGTTTTTATTCAGATAATGACCTTTCCCCAGTTTTGGCGAAGTCTAAGTGATAAGTTCATTGTCACTTCTCCTTCATCTCTGCTCTGTAGACTGGCTGGAATTGGACCCACACCAGACGGATTCTGGGTGGGGCTGGATACTGTTCACAGCTCACAGAGAATGGACATATTAGGTAAGCAACATCGCCCCTTTTCTAGATGAGCTGGTCAGAGTATCCAGACATGGAACATACCAAAGCTTGGTGTGTCCTACAAGAAGGTCTCCATCTGGTTTGAGTCCCCTCTTGTTATGTGTGGATCTGTTGTAATACACATCTGCCGAAGGCTGCTTCAGAGGAAGCAAAAACATCCAATTTATAGTGCTTTATGAAAGGCAATGGTGAAGCCCACGTTGCTGCCCTACAAATTTCTTCGATCGACGCTTGCGTAGCCCAAGCAGCCGATGCTGCGGCACTCATAGTTGAATATGCTGTAATGCCTGTAGGTACAGGCAATGACTTAGTCTTGTAAGTCTTTGCAATCGTGGCTCGTAGCCACCTGCCCACTGTCAATGATGTGACCTTCCTGCTTGAGTAGCTGGTTGAAGAGACGAAGAACGCCTCCGACTTCCTAAAAGATGCGGTTCTGTCTATATAGATTCTGAGTGCATGTCTCACATCTAATAGATGACATTGTTGCTCTAGACTGTGAGATGGCCTAGGACAGAAGTTGGGGAATATCAACTCCTGAGCTCTGTGGAAGGTCAAATTAATTTTGGGAATGAAGATTGGATCTAGATGAAAGACAATTCTGGCAGAATGTAAAATGCAGAGATCTTGTTTCACTGATAGGGCGGCTACCTCGGAAATTTGTCTTGCAGACGTTATTGCTACTAAGAATGCCACCTTATATGTAAGTAGGTGGAGACTCGTGGTTCTCAAAGGCTCAAAGGGTTGTTTTGTAAGTGCTATGAAAATCTTGTTTACATCCCAGGTGTGGTATCTATGGACCACTGGAGATCTTAAATTAGTGGCCTCATGGAGGAAACTGTGTATTCTTGGGTGATGAGCGATGGATCTTAGGTCACCACAGTTAATGACCAAGGCTAGAGCCGTCACCTGCCTATGCAAAGTGTTTGGTGAGAGTCCTTTGTCCAAACCTTCCTGAAGAAAGTCCAGTATTTGTGCCATTGATGGAGTGGTGGTATCTATTTTCACCTTGTCATACCACCTGTGGAAGATGTTCCAGGTGGCATTGTATATCCGGTTCGTGGAAGGACGTCTGGCCGCTTGGATCGTAGAGATGACTTTACTGGAAAGTTTCTCACGTTTCAGACGTCTCCACTCAAGCGCCATATGGCTAGGTGCAGCCATTGTGGGTCCAGGTGTTGAATTGGACTCTGTCTGAGTGATACTCTGTCCGACAGGATTCTCCACAAGTCTGATATTGATAGTTCTCTGAGATCCGTGAACCACAGACGTCTTGGCCAGTAAGGTGTCACTAACAACAGTTCCACTTTCTCCTCTAGAAGCTTCTGTAGTACCTTGGAAATCAGTGGGAGCGGAGGGAAGACATAGAGAAGACCTCGAGGCCAGTGACAGATAGAGAATTGACTCCCTCTGCTCCTTGTGTCGGAAATCTTGAAATGAACCTTGGGAGCTGCGCGTTGAGAAGTGAGGCAAGACAATGGCCCTACTCAACCAGTCTGCCTGGATGTTGGACTGTCCTGAGATGTGTTCCGTCTTGATGGAGATCACGTTCCTCTCTGCCCAGCAGCACAGTTTCTCTGTCTTTCTCATTAGTGATTTTGAATGAGTGCCCCCCCTTCCTGGAACTTTGTGTCCCCATTGTCGGTCAGGATTAGAACATGTTGCCACTGTATCAATGGTAGAAACTTGAGGAGGGCCAGATGGACTGTCCTTAATTCCAAATTTATGCTGCAGGCCTGTTCCGTTGTGGACCAGCGACCCTGAGCTGTAAGGGACTGACAGTGTGCCCCCCATCCAAACAGACTTGCTTCTGTTGTGATAATCTGTGTGAAAATGCAGCCCTGCTGATGCTAGTGAAGTGATATGAGAACCCTTGACAGAACAGTGACCTTGGACATGGAATTGCTCCTTCCTGACTGCTGATACAGGAGCAGAAACCACTGAAGGGTTCTGGAGTAGAGCCGGGCCCAGGGAACACTAGAAATGCAGGATATCATTTTTCCTAGCAGTTTGAATAATTGGGCCAGGGATAGTCTTTTGGTGGTCCTAACTTCTTTTGACAACTGTTTAATACTACTCTGCATATCTGGTGATAGGGATACCTTTCCAGCCACTGTGCCAATGATGGCTCCCAAATGCAGATGAGTTGAAGGTTATTAAATGACTCTTGGCCCAATTAATTGAGAATCCATGCTCTTGTAAAGATTGTAAAGTGACCTGGATACCTTGGTTGGCCTGTCAACTGGACAATGACAAAATTAATATTTCATCGAGATAGCATTGTAGCCTGACTGGCTTATTCCTAAGGTGAGCTGCTAATGCTGCCAGAACCTTTCATGGGTTAGAAGCTAAATCAAATGGAAGAGTTATATACTCGAAATGGTAGTTATTATAGCAGAATCTCAGGAATCTGCTATGCGTGGGTCTGATGGGAATGTGTAAGTATACCTCTGTTAAGTCTATTGACGTTAAGACATCTCCTTGTCTGATACTGGGCAGGATTGATTGTAAGGAGCTCATCTTAAATCTTCTATAGACAAGGAAGCGATTCAGGCATTTTAAATCTAGAATCGCTCTCTACCCCACCCACCCCTAACTTTCTGGGACCACAAATAGATGTGAATAAAATCCTTCCCTTTGTTGATCCTGCAACACTGGTTGGATTGCGTGAATCTCCAGCAAATGCTGGATTGAAGTCTCCATAATAGTCCTTTTTGTAGGATCCCTTGAAACAGGGCACATCATAAAAAAGTTCAGGGGTATGGAGAGGAACTCTAGGGAGAGATTTGATCTTATGGTCTCTCTGACCCGAGCATCTGATGTTATGGATTCCCACTGATCTGTGAATAGCCTTAACCTTCCTCCTATGGGAGAATTGGAAATTATTTTACTTGGGGTGACGAAAAGACTTGCTTCCTGTCCCATGAAAGGACCTTTTGTTCTGCCCTCCCCTATTTCTGTCCCCAAAGTCCAGTCTTTCTGTCTATACCGAAAGGACCTTTGTGATCTTTGGGAGTAGGATCCTTGATAGGAGGGATGAAAGCAACTCCTCTGAAAGGACTGGGAATTTCTACTGTCTGACTTGCAAAAAAGAGAGGGGAGGATCTTTTTCTTACTTCGAGATTCCACTAAGAGCAGATCTAGAGCAGATCCAAATAGTTTATCCCCTTCCCAAAGGGGCAAATGCTAATTTCCATTTATGTCTAGGGAATCCACTGTTTCTCAGACGACCGGATGTGAGTCCCTTTTTGTGAAATTTGGTTCCAGGGTTCAGGTGGGCCTGTTGATCGCATACCTGGCTCCCTGCTATGTGACATCGGCCCTGCCTGAGCTCCTTGAGGTTATAGCTGGCTTGGTAGTTGGGACCCCCAAGCTTATGGTCATGGGGGATTTCAACCTGTCTTCTGCTGGTGGGACCTCAGGGATTGCTCAGTAGTTCATGGCTTCCATGACAGCCATGGGCCTGACCCAATTAATTCGGGACCCCACTCACTTGGGGGGGTCACATCCTGGATCTGATTTTTGTCTCTGGTCAGTGGCAGGATAATCTAGGTATAGGGGATGTTGTTGTATAACCCGTCATGGACGGATCATTCACTCCTTAGACTCGACTTCCATCCCGCACCCCCCCGCCGCAGGGAGGCAGGGCTGACAAAATGGTACCGCCCCAGGCGCTTGATTGACCCAGATAGGTTCCTGATGGAGCTTGGGCCGCTTCCCGAGACTCACACACACGACTCGGTTGAGGACTTAGTGGCTGCCTGGGATAGGGTGGCGGCTGAGGCCCTTGACCGGGTCGTGCCCTTGCGGCCTCTGACCCGGTGCTGATCCCGAGCGGCTCCTTGGTTTTCTGAGGAGCTGAGGGAGATGAAGCGCTGGAAAAGACGCCTAGAGTGTGGTTGGAGGGCCAGCCACTCCGGATCTGACCGAACACTATTACGATCCCATATTAGGGCATATTTAGTGGTGATAAGGACGGCAAGGCGATCTTACCTTTCCGTCCATATTGCGTCCGTGGAAAATCACCCAGCCACCCTGTTTAGGATGACCCGTTCCCTTTTGGAAGTGGAGGCACGGGAGGATCCGTTGCAGGGACGGGCCGAGGATTTTTCCAGATTTCTGCAGGACAAAATCACTCAGATTCGGGACAGGCTGGACTCCAACTGGGCATCTCCAGGTGGGGGGCGGGGGGGGGATTTTGGTGAGATCATTTGGAATGAGTTCGATCCTGTTACCCTGGAGGACGTGGACAGAATACTGGGGGGGCTTAATGCCACCACTTGTTTATTGGACCCATGCCCCTCCTGGCTGGTCCTGGCCACTCGGGAGGTGATACGAGGCTGGTTCCAAGGGATCATTAATGCTTCCTTGAGAGAGGGGTTTTTACCCGCCGCCTTGAAAGAGGCAGTGGTGCGGCTCCTCAAGAAACCATTCCTGGATCCAGCATTATTGTCGAACTATCGTCTGGTCTCCAACCTCCGCTTTGTGGCAAAGGTTGTTGAGTGTGTGGTGGCACGTCAGCTCCCTCAGTACCTGGATGAAGCGGTATATCTAGACCCCCTCCAATCGGGTTTCAGGCCCAGGCACAGCACGGAGACGGCGTTGGTCGCGTTGGTGGATGATCTCTGGAAGGCCCGAGACAGGGGTTGTTCCTCTGTCTTGGTCCTGTTAGATCTTTCAGCGGCTTTTGATACTGTCGACCACAGTATCTTATTGCAGTGGTTGGGGGGGTTAGGACTGGGAGACACCGTGTTACGGTGTTTCTCCTTCCTCTCCGACCGCTTGCAATTTGTGTTGACAGAAGGGCAGAGGTCGACCCCGAGGCCTCTATTTTGCGGAGTGCCCCAGGGGTCTATGCTCTCGCCGCTGCTGTTCAACATTTATGTGAAGCCGCTGGGTGAGATCATCCGTGGGTTCGGGATAGAGTTCCATCAATACGCTGATGATACTCAGCTGTACATCTCTACCCTGGGCCACCCCAACGAAGCCGTCGAAGTGATGACCCGGTGCCTGGAGGCCGTGCGGAGTTGGATGGGTCTTAACAGGCTTCGTCTCAACCCAACCAAAACCAAGTGGCTGTGGTTTCCTGCGCCCAGATACAGCCAGCTTATTCTGTCACTGGCCGTGGGGGGGAAAAATTTTACCCCCCATGGAAAGGGCTTGCAATCTGGGTGTCCTCCTGGATGTACGGCTATCTTTAGAAGATCACATTACAGCCGTCGCCAGGGGGCCTTCTGTCAGATTCGTCTGATCTACCAGTTGCGGCCCTTTCTGGATCTGGGCACACTTCGCACGGTCACTTCCGCCCTCGTCATCTCCCGCTTGGATTACTACAATGCTTTCTACATGGGGCTCCCCTTGAAGAGTATCCGGAGGCTACAGTTGGTCCAGAATGTGGCCACACGGGTGATGTTACACCGCTCCTGCGCGAGCTTCCGGATCCAATCTAAGGTGGTAGTGATCATCTTTAAAGCGCTCTATGGCTCGGGACCTGGGTACTTACGGGACCGCCTGCTACCACCAACAGCCTCCCACAGCCCAGGGCGCTCCTACAGGGTCGGCCTCCTCGGGGTTCCGCCAGCTGGGTGATGCCAGTTGGTGGCCCCGAGGGTGCGGGCCTTCTCTGCGGGGTCTCCCTCCCTTTGGAACGACTTGCCCCGGAGATACGGGCCATCACCAACATTCAGACCTTCCGGCGTGCAGTAAAGACCCACTTTTTTCAACAGGCCAGACTGGCCCAGTAATAATCGTGAGGTTTTAAATTTGGAATTTTAAACTTTTATGTTTTTATACATTTTGATAATTTTATAATTTGGCCATTAATTTAATCATTTTAAATTGTTTTTAACTGTACAATTTTTATATATTGTTTCTATTTTTATCTGGCTGTACACAGCCCTGAGTCCCTTTTTTGGGAGAGGGGGGCGGTATAGAAATCTAATAAATAAATAAATAATAAATAAATGTTTGGTGTCCACTTGCCAATGTTGGAGCCAGAGTAAGTGTCATGCCGTGACCTGGGACGCTATGGTCGTTGATGAAAATTTAACTGAATTAAAGGTTGCATTTGTAGAGAATTCTGCAGCAACCATCACTTTGGCTATGTCCTGATGCACTCTGGTGTTTGATGAGGGAATGGAATCTCTTCAGGTGATGGGGCCACCTTAGGGAAGATGTGGTAAAAAATGAGGCGGCTATAGCCACCCTGATCACCCATGCGTCTGCAAAGTGAGCCCTGCGAAGTGCTAATTCTGCTCTCTTGTCCTCTGGCTTAAGAGTTTCTTTTGCTACACTAGTATAACAGAAGGAGAGGCTAGAGCTACTACTGGTTTGTCTACTGTAGGGCTAGTAGAGCATTGGAGAATTCTGGCGCTAGATTATAGAATTTCCTATCGTATCCCATTGGATTGGGATAAGTAGCAATAGAGGACCATTGTTTCTGAACTAATTCAAGTAAACATTTGAGGGACTGGAATCACTTCCACCTCAGTGACAGGTTGCGAAAATATTAAGTCATTCGACTCCTCCTGCACTGAAGGCAGTTGGGAGGTAGAGTTCAGATTGTCAAGGCGTGCAGTGTTCTTTGCCTTGAACAGTAAAGACTTAAATAAATGTGAGTGGAACAGACTCATGAAAATAGGTTGATCCAGGGCTAAGCCTTCATTACCTGACATGTACTTCTCTATCTGCTTTGCCTCAGACGATGAATCATTGTCATGAGAAAATACAGACACAATCTGTTCCAACTGGTCTATTTGGTCTTCCCTACGTTGAATACCCTAGTTGGGCATATGAGTGATTAGAAGATTTGCCCCCTGGGAAGGTACCTGAAGTTGAATAGATTCGGCTCTGCTTAGTGACCTTGGAAATTGGAGATACTGCTTGGGTTCTACTTTTTATTGTCTTGCCACGAGTGTCTGTTGCACTCCTGCTGCTATGCCTTGTTTAATCATTTGCTCCATCCAGAATCTCATCTATGGAGAAATTTCTTGGGGAAGAGATTCCTCTGCTCGCAAACCAGTGACTGTGGGAGTGAATGTACACTCTGGAGCCCATCGTGAAACTTGTATTACAGATGATATGCTTGCTTGATCTTGCAAGACCTTGCTGCTCCTGGATTGCATTGACAAATCCAGGGGAGGAGCTGGGAGCGACTTTCGGAGGAGACATTCTTTTCCACCTCATGAAGGCACTTTTTTGTTTTTCTAGTGCCTTGTGACACCTCTTGCTGTTCTTTTCCGTGGCCTTTGACGGCTTTTTTGAACCAGCTGATTTACTCTTGGTTTTGGCTATAGCTTTTCTGACTGCTGCTCTAGAGTCTGAAAAAGTGGAGCTAATGGAACTTCCACTTTCCATAGCAACCCCTGAATACAGGAGTTGTGGGAATGTAAGGCTTGATTTGACTGGCAGTTGGCTCGCCTAGGGACCTGCTCCCCCTTTTTAATTAATGTTATAATTTAATTAATTTTAATTAATTAATTTAATAACTGTGAAAAAAATAATTTCAAATAATATCAATGAATTTCAATTTATTTCAAGATACATCTTTGGCTGCCCAGATTAGGTTTAATCTTGACACTACTGGGCCAGCAGCTTTAATGCACAGGTGGTCTCAGGCCTAGGTGCTAGCTGCTGTTCTGCTGACTATAGATGAATGTGAGGTATTGCCAACTTAAAAATCCTTCAGCCACACTTAAGTCTTTTTTGTGTTGTTGCTGAAGGTCCTGTAAGGCTGTGCTCTGATGGCCCTTTTAGGTATTACCACCTCACAATTTTCTAATTAAGGCAAATAGAAATACTCAATGCACTTTGAAGCTTCCGTGCAACAAAATGGCGCCAGCTGTTATTTTTGGCGCGAAGTAAATTTAGTCAGCAGTAAAGAAGCCCCCCGGCCAAGATCTCCGGAATTAATTAAAAACAGATGAATTTGATTTTTACAAGGAGGCTCCAAACTGCGTATGGTAGAGGTCAGGCATTGAAATCAGTGCCAACTCCTGGCTTTTGAATCTAGGTGTACTTTTTGCAGGGAAGAAGCCTCAGGCCATTATCTCTTTGGTGAGAGCCGAGCCTGCTCTCCTCATACCTTAACGGTCTCCACTCAGCCAGCAGTCTGACAAAAAGAAAACGTCCCGGAGGTATTTCCTCGTTGCCAGGTAGGCGTACAGCCACCTGAAGCCTGAATCGGAACTTTTTAAAGTTCCACTGGCCAGCTGATCTTTATTGCTTCAGCCGCTTCTGTGGCTTTAATGGCGTTTTGAGGGAAATTTCTATTGCGCTGGCTGAGCGCGCTCCGCTCACCGTTGAGGCCCTCACTGAGGGATTGATGACTGCGATGACCAGCTGGTGATAAGAGCAGTGCCGCTAGTTAGCTTTTATGAAACTTGACTCCCCCTTTAAAAAAAAAAAAACCCAAAACTGCGATCTGATTTCTTACTGATTTTCTGTTCGTTTCAGACAATCTAGCCTAGAGAAGTATGCCCATCTCGTACAATGGCTGAGCAAAAACTGGGGACACTAAGGAGGAGCCTCAAGGAGGAGTGTCCTCAGAAATCAGCTCAGCCTATCGGACAAGAGAAGGAAGCACCTCCCATGTCTGGATGCTCTGAACAGCTCATCTGGAGAATGTCTGTTTAACCTTTTCCATTAGTTAATTCTTATTTTTTTGTGTATATTCGAAAAATACTTTTCACCAACACACACTTCATTCCAACACTGAGCTCTATTTTAGAAAATAAGTAACAAAGCTAAACTATTTTATCAGTTATGTATTTTTTCTTGGCCACATTCATCATATCACCAGCCTTAGGAATTAGTAAAGCAATCTAGTATTTGAGCTAAGTCAGCATTTAAATCAGCAGAAACACGGAAGAGTGACCCAATCCCAACGGAGTGGGATCTCTGATAGGCAGCTGCTTCAAAAAGCAAAGCAGACGCTGTCTACTCAGCTTTTTGTATCAATGCTTTTCATTTATGAAAGAGAATATCTGTAGCTAAGGGCTGAACTGCAGATTTCTTGATGTTTTCTGAGCTTGGATGTTTGCTTCCACAAGTTTCATTATCCAACCATGTAACATCATCAGTGTGAGATTATCATTACACTGATGTTACCTATTTGGGTAATGGAATGTCTGTAAGCAAATAACAAAATCCAGAGAGCACCAAGAATATCACTTTTTATTTAACTGCATATATATTCATTAGATTAAATGCCCAAACCTAGAAGGACTCAAAACAACTACACTTTCCCCTTTACTTAAAAATAGCTTCCAATAACTCTGTTGGGAAAAAACTCACCAGTCTTCTACCTACCGTATGTACCTTGTATGGGTTTCCTACTCTGCTTCTTGACTCTTTAAGCTGGACTAGCTGACTAAATTCTCCGGCATTCAATTCCTGTATTGTTGTGGACTATTTCAATGAGGGCTGCATTAGGGATGTGAGGGCTGCATTAGGGATGTGTTTGACTTCAGGGGGGCAAGGGTGGGCATGGCCAGCTCAACATCACTCGTGGGATCATCAAATGCCACTTTTCCTAGTAGTTTGTTTTGCTACCACATGTGCAGCCCTCATAAACTCTGTTGTCACTGGCAGAGGCACAGCGGGCCAGTCCTTCATTGTTTCCAGGGTAGCCTTGCGGGCCAGATCTAAGCATCTGATCTGACCCGCAGGCCTTGAATTTGACATTCCTATTGTGGACCATCTTTTGCTTTTTCTGCCTTGCCCCATTTTCCCAAACCTTTGCCAGCACAAACGGTGGAGAGCAGTATCCTGACATACAAGGTTGAGTTTATTCCCAATGCAGTCAATATGCATCCTCATTTGAATACATTAGCATCCTTCTCCGCATCAAAGATTCACAAACAATAATATCTACCTATTATTTACAAAAATACACTAATTTGACTTTTATGAGAAAAAATAGCTGTTGGATATTAAAATGAACCAAAGATATTATTTCCGTTTACCTTTCTATTATTGTGACATGATTACAATTATAAGACTCATGGTACAATCTAAAAGATGTAACAACATTAAAATCCCAATGAGACAAAAAAACAAACTGAAAACAAAAATGAAAACAATCAATGTTGAAAGAATCCAAGAATCTTCGACACCCTCCTGGGAAATGTATTATCCAGGCATTGTTCTTTCTATCTCTTACTACCCCTTGGTACTTTGTGTCATGGGAAAAAATACTCAGCAAAATGCCTGAAGACCATAAGACAGTGAAGGTGGGTGAGAGACCATCTCTCATGTTTGAGGAGAGATAGATGAAAAGGTTATTTGTAATCTCTGCAAGACACTTGATAGCTTTTCATTCTCTCTCCCGTTCTCTTTTATGTTTTGATCATTTTGGTTGCTGACAATAGCAATGCATTATTCTTTGAGAAACTGCATCGTATGTCTGATCACCATCCAAATTCGGGGTTGACAGGTTGTTTGCTTGCACAAGTTCAAAAAAAACACAAAAGAAAAACAAAATAAAAAATATTTTTATTTCTGTCAGAAGTAATTTGTTTTGCTTTTGCAGGGCTCAAAAAATTGTGACTTGGTTTAGCAGGGAAGAAAAATGATGACAATATTTATTCCTAGGTCTATATGGGGTCTATAAAGAGATGTGCTCACATTTTTGAATTGTTATGATGAAACTATTGTGAATTTTATCAACTCTGAATACCAACTTGTTTTTCCTACATAAAACAATCAATTTGCTTTCAATTTCATGACTTAACAGTGTTTGAAGCAAATTGGTTAATGGAGCCCCCCTCTATACATCTAATAACTTATTAAAAGTGGGAGTGAAGAAAGGTATTACCTAGTTGAGACCCATAAAAAACCTGATGTAATTTATCCCCAAGTTTTCTTGCTAGGGAACTTTACTCTGTTGATAAGAGATACTTTGAATAATGGGAAGAAAGCAGTTCCTTTTCCTCATGATTCAAATGCCTTCAGGAGGTTTGCTTTGAGACTGTCTGATTAAGATATGCTCTTTTACCTCTTCCACAGATTGGAGAAATCAAAACCAGGAGAGGATACTGACTGTGAAGTGATCGTGCAAAGTGCAAGAACCAGAAGTCCAATCTGGTTGGAAAGTGCTGGAAAAGGAAAAGGTTAAATATCGTATCCCGTCCATCCATTCATAAGCCAGAAGTGATTGGGTCTCTCAGAGTGACATCTCTTACGTAATGAGAAAAACAGCTAGGTCAAAACTTTAAAGCCATGTCCAAATAGTGCAAGGAAGCCATTTAAGACTAATTCAAATCAGTCCTGACCTTTGGCCTTACAGAAGGCTTTAATTTCTTAATGGGAAAAAAAAACAATTTTCCAACATTGCACAAGAGAGAAAACCTTAAGTATTCCAATACTCTGCCTTCCTCAAAGATCTCTTAGTATTTCTATATAGAACTATCCTAGCACTTTCTTCTGCTTATACTACTTATATTTCTCTCCAATTACCCCATAACTGAAAAGATTTTATCCTTTCCAGTTTAAAGAAATTTGTAGGAGAAAATATATCAATAGAAAGATGCAAAATTAAGCCACAAGTCCCCCTACCCTTACCCCAGATGGAAGGATAACTGTCAGTTTATCATCTCACTCAAACTACCAGAACACAACAGTTCCCCAGCAACACAAGAACTCAGTGGGTTGATTTTCATAGTCTTCATTAAAACAACAATCTTTTTCCCAGAGCAAAACATAAATTAAAGGTCTCTTATTCTTTTATGAACTAGAAGGTAAAAGAGCTTTTTCTCTTATTTCCCATCTTTATTCAAATCTGAAACCTTGGAATTGTTTATTTATTTACGTACCTTATTTGAAAGACTATAAATTGCACTGCAGCACAAATCACTATGGGAATTGCTTAAAACATGTTGTGTAAGTAAAAAACTATAAACAAAACTTTCTGCAGCGTAGAATAATCTAACAAAAGCACACTCATTTTCATCTGGGTATTTCTACTAATATTCCAGAAAACTTCAAACAGAATATTTAAAATTATTCCATTGAGATAATGTTCTTCTAGTGTTGTAGTATTCTAGTTTGTTTCCACAGTAAAAATTGCTAACAAAATGAAATGAAGATATATTCAAAAATTAATATAAGAAGACAATGCTAAGACAAAAATGCAAATCAAAATATTATTTTCAGTGCTTTGATAACTTTCTGTATCATATGACTAGGGTGCCTGAATCTTATTCACAACTCATTATAGCTAAGATGTACAAAAAAGTCCTAGTAATTTAGGTATTAGATGTTATTAGATAAGTTAATTACCATGTATCTTGCAGTATAGGTATTCCGCAATTTACAACCACAATTGAGCCCAATGTTTCTGTTGCTAAGCGAGGCAAAAAGTGAGTCGCACCCCATTTTCCAACAATCTTTGCCATGGTTGTTAAGTAAATCACTGCAGTTGTTAAATGAATCGTGCAGTTAGTAAGCAAATCTGGCTGTCATGCCCGTCAGAATTTGATTCCGAGGGGGAAGCCAAGCAGCTGACAGGGAATGGGAGTGGGGCTCTGGTGGCTCTGGAAGAAACTGGGGAAGGGCAAAGTCCGGCTGAGCAGAGCAGGGGAGAGGTAGAGCAAGGAAGAGGGAATTCAGAGGAAGATCTAGGTCCACCCCTTCTTCATCTTAGGGCATGCAGGGAGGAACGGAGAAGGGAGCAATATGAGTTGCGTGGCTTACTGGGGCGGAAAGGGCCCTGACTGCCTTCATTAGCTGCAGCTGGGAACACAGTGTTGAAAAAGGGAGGTTGTGAATGGCAACTCGTGGGAAGCAAATCATGGGTTATCTTTTATGGTCGAGGCTTATCTGGGTTCCTGTCATCTTCCCAACTGTGTGTGTTTTGTTGGACTTTGAAGTCTGCAATTCCTTATCCTACCCTGTCCAGTTAATTGCTGCAGCATGGTTTGTGTGGATTTTTATTTACAGATTATATGTACTTTATTTTCGGACTGAATTTCCTTCATTTAAAGACTGTTCTTGGAAGAGTTTTTTTTCTCCAGCCGAAGGTAACTGGACATTGGAGGCAAAGTTGCAGGTATTAAAGGGACTTTTCTTACCTACGTGACTGTGTTGCCTTTGTGCCACACCCCAGGTCATTACACTGGCTTTCCCCATTGACTTTCCTTCTCAGAAGCCATCTGGGAAGGTTGCAAATGGTGAAGACATCACCCCGGGACAATGCAACTGTCATGAACACATGCCAGATGCCAAGCGTCCACATTTTGATCAGGGGGCCATGGGGATACTGCCATGGATGTAAATATGGAAAATGATTGTAAATCACAATGTTATAATTTTGAACAGTCACTAAACAAATGGTTGCAAGTTGAGAACAACCTGCATTTTATATCTTCCACCCAACTGGAAAAATCAACAAATACAGGTAATCCTCGACTTACAGTCATTCTTGTAATGACCATTCAAAGTTACAACTTACAAGTTATAAGTTAAAACTTATGACGTTTTTCACCCTTACATCTGTTGCAGCATCCCCACAGTAATGTGATCAACATTTGGATGCTTGGCAGCTGGTTCATACTTATGACATTTGCAGCGTCTCTTGACCATCTTTTGCGACCTTCTGACAAGTAAAGTCAATAGGGAAGCCAGACTCACTTAACGGGTTACTTACTTAACAACTGCAGTGATTCACTTAACAACTGTCCCATTTAGCAATAGAAATTTTGGGCTCAGTTGTGGTTTTAAGTCCAGGACTATTTGTACTAACATGGCAGAACTTGTAATTGTTCCATTTATAAAACAGATAAGCAATGCTTCTCTTGATTCATTGGTCACACAGAATTTGATATTTGGTTTTAATACAGCTATAGGTCTTGACAATCAACTTTGAAACATGTCCTCTACCAGCACTAGGCCCAACTTCCATGAGTTCAACCAACAATGTGCATCAGGTCATATCTTACTAAATTTAATAAAAAGATAAAAATCAACAGCTCGTTTAGTGATCATACAAAGTTACAACAGCACTGCAAAGTGTGTTAAATTCAGATACTTGGCAACTGGTTCATATTTACTAACAGTTTACTAACCAATCAACTGCAGTGATTTATTTAACAACTGTGGCAAGAAAGATCGTAAAATGAGGGCAAAACTCACTTAGCAAATGTGTCACTTAACAACAGAAATTTTGGGCTCAATTGTGGTCTTAAGTTGAGGACTATACCTTTCTACATTCAGACATAAAATGTTGCACAAACTGTAGCCCAGATTTCAGAAATATTCACACTCTACCCCAGGGGGTCCCCTAACTTGGCAACTTTAAGACTTGTGCTTTAAGCTCTGCTGGCTGGAGAATTCTGGGAGTTGAGGTCCACAAATCTTAAAGTTGCCAAGTTTGGAGAGCTCTGCTCTACCCAAACACTCCCAGGTATCACACTTAGAATTTTATATCCTATTTTATACACACAGACACAGACACAGACACCGTAACAAGATAGCTAAATCAGATTCCTTTATTACAAATAGTACAGTTCCTTCTTTTCTCTAGCATGCATGATCACATATGCTTCATTTGCTTGACTCCCCTTAACTCTGAAGTGGTGCAGGGACACTGCAATCTTGCCTGGAAATCTTGCTTACTCTTTCACAGTAAAGGGAAATAAAGGTGAAAAGCTCAGGATTGTACTGGATAACACAAATAATTGCCTTCACCAAGAAGTCTGGATTGAACAATGCAAACAGCACAAACAAATGTATTCTAACAAAGATATCGATATCCCTACCCATATTACCTCTTAGCTTGTAAAATAGAAACAGCAACACACTGAATATGGGCATCAACAAAGCAAGAACCGTGAAGCTTGAGTTACAAACATAACTATGAGTTACAAACTTAATTTACAGGAGAATTGGCTTAACGGCCAGCTTCCTGAACAATCAAACATGCGGGACTCTAAGAAAAACCTGCAGTAATCAATTTACATAAGGCATATTGACTATGCTACTGAACGCATGGGGGAGAAGGAATCACAATAGAAGGATACAAAATAAACGGTCACCTGAACCAAGGAAACTCAGTGCCCCATTGTCATGTGCCCCACTTAACAGAGCACCACAATACTGCAGATAACCAGTTGGCATCACAGACCCTGCAACGTTTCTTTAGCTGCAAGGATTACAGATTTCTGAAACATGGAGAGGAAAGCTGGATAAGACACAGTTGCAGCCAACAAATCTGACTGGAAAGGCAAAAACAGAATTTGCAGACCACATGCTACCATGCATCTACTCCATCAGAGCTGCGGAAAATGCTTCCTGGGTTTCTGACCAAAATAAATATTATCTATCATCCATCTACCTACCTACTTACTCCTACATTACACATGAAAAAGTAGAATGTTATGCATGAGAGATAAGCTACACTGCACCTTCTGGATAATGGAACTCTCACCCCTATATAATCCCTGGGGTAATCGCCATATCAGCACTGTTGACTGCAGCAGATCTGATTCATAGACCAGAGGGTTACCAGATGGCCTAACCTTGCAATAAATTCATTGCAGTTTGAAATTATTGTAAAGAGTAGATTTCAACTTTTTAGCATATTAAAAAAAACCATGCTAACAAAGGAAGAGAATGGGACAGAAATGGAAATAGTAGAGAGTTAGCACCAAAGAAATTAAACTGGGAGTGATGGCTGTCAGAGATAGTGGTAAATTTAGTGGTAAATAAGTACCACTACAAGTATAGTGGTAAATTTAATTTCAAAAAACTTAAAAGTAAATACTGTATTTTCTGGCGTATAAGACTACTTTTGAAACGAAAAAAAGTCAACCAAAAATCGGGGGTCGTCTTATACGCCGAGTATAATTTTCCAACTCGATCCTGCACCAATCACTGCAAGGCTGCTCGGACCGCCTCTCTAACTCAGCCAATCCAAGCAGGCTTTTTAATTAAAAAAGAACTGGTGTTGCCTCGGAAGTGGGGGGGTAGTCTTATACAGCGAATATAGGCCTAAACCTATGTTTTAACTATAAAATTAGGGGGTCGTCTTATACGCCGGTCGTCTTATACGCCGGTCGTCTTATACGCCGGAAAATACGGTACTCATTAATTCCAAAGGAATACATTTTTTTGCAGAATGACTTCTGCTCATTGTTCTTCCACACCACCCATTTGTAGCATAAGTTGCTCTTTAAAAGATGATCACTCTGTAATATAATTCCAATGCCAAATAGCTGGACAAAGTTTTATATTCTCTTTTACACAATAAGTGCATAATAACATGTATGACAAGTACTATTTGTGTACCCTGCCACAAAAAACAGCATTCTTTAGTAATCTGTGGTATAGAGAAAAAGTTTTGTGCTTCTCTGTTTTATGATGCACTACATTTTCTACACGATACTAAAATGTAATACTAGTCTAAATTATTGCAATATGGCCAGTCAAAATAGAGAAATGTAAGTGAAATTACATAATAGAGAAATGTAAGTGAAATTAGGCATTGGCTTATCTGCCTCAGCATGCTTTGGGATAATCCACACATATGGGTTGAATCTGCCTTTCTGCCCAGAGACTGAGTCATCAATCTTCCTTTCGGGGCAGGAAGCCCCCTAGCCCTAGTCACGATGAAGACGTAGTCATTTGATGATCTTCCTGTGGCATTGGCTGTGCCTCCCATCTGGACACTGGACCAGATGGTTGCTAGGGTGGGAGTGGATAATCCCAAGGCATGCTGAGAAACTGCATTCAGGTAAGCCAACGTCTATTCTCCAGCTTACCTTTGGGATAGTCCACACTTATGGAACCATTGGAGAGGCCTGGCGTGCAATCGGGCCCAGGGAACTATGGCTATGCATGAAATTAATTTTCCCAGAAGCTGGGAAAGCACCACCAGGGGAGCAGTTCATTCCGCTGTGACCTGGGTGATCAAGGAACAGATGCTGTCCTGACGTTCCTGGGAGAAATATACCTCACATAAATTTGTGTCTATCACCGCACCCAGATAAAGGAGGCGGGTGGAGGGTACTAGCTGGCTTTTCTGGAAATTGAAAATCCGTGGTCCTGTAGGACCTGGATTGTGTAAGTCAGGTCTGATTTGGCTTGTTGGCTGGAACTAGACTGGATTAGGATATTGTCCAGATAGCACTGGACGCACTGGATTATTCTGAGATGCATGGCCAGTGCTTCCAACACTTTTGTGAAGGTCCGAATGGCAGCACCTTGTATTGATAATGCCCCCGCACGTAATAGAACCTGAGAAACCTCCAATGGGAGGGGTAGATAGGGAGGTAAGCCTCCATCAGATCGATGGACGTTAGGAGATCACCGCCCCCCCTTATGTTTTCCAAGATGGACTGCTGTGATTGCATCTTGAATCTCTTGTATTCTAAATGAGTATAGAGCTTTTTGAGATCCAGGATTGCTCTCCACCCCCCACGAGGACTTGGGAACTACAAATAGAATGAAGTAAAACCCGTGCCCCCTCTGTCCCTCTGGTACCGACTCAATGGCCTGGATGTCCAGCAGATGCTGGACCGCTGTATCCATGAGCTTTCTCCTTACGTGGTTCTTGGAGGTTGGTCAATCGGTAAAGGTCCTTGGAGGAGTGGACAGAAAATCCAGGGTGAGACCGAAACACTGTTTTCAGGACCCAGGAATCGGATGTGATGATCTGCCATCGGTCTGCAAATAAGGCCAGCCAGACACCGATGGGAGGAAGGATCTGGCATTCATTTGGATTGATGGTAGGGACAACCTCCTGTGCCACGAAAGGGCCATTTAGATTGAAACTGTTGTTTGTTTCTATCTCAAAATCCTGATCTATCTGTGAGTCAATCTGATCTGGGCTGGTATGACCTTTGGAATTACGAGAATTCCTGGCCTGAGTCTGAAGAACAAAACGGTTGTTTTGGAAACCCTCCTATCAGCCCTCTTGGTAAGAGAGAACACCTTTCTCTTGTCTTTATTCTTGACTATGAAGGGATTTAAGGCTTCTCCAAATAGGGAAGAACCCGTGTAGGGGGCAGAAGCTACTTTCCATTTGGTTCTAGCATCTGCTTGCCACTGTCGTAGTCACAAGCAGATGACAAGAAGTGATGTTGGAGGCCAGGGACCTAGAGGAGAATCGGGCTGCATGCAGAGAGGAATTGGCTACAAATTCAGCGGCCGTTACCAATTTGTTGATGTCCTGATGCATTCTGATTTCCTCAGGGGGAATCCTAGCCTGTAATTGGCGAAGCCAGAGAAGGGATGTCCTAGTGAAAAAGGAGGTGGCCACAGCTGCTTTGGCCACCCAGGTGTTGCCCTGGTGTGTTCTGCGGAAATTTTGTTCCACTTTTTTGTCCTCTGTCTTAAGGGCCTCTGCTATGTTGCCAGATATTGCAGAATGAGAGACCAAGGATGCCAAAGATTCATCCAGAGAGAGAAGTTGTAGTGATTCAGAGAGGACAGGAGCAATATTGCTAAAAAATTATCATTGCCCCCCCGGAGTGGGGAAGGTTCCAGGCTGTGCCCATTGTCTCTGAACTATATCCAAAAATAACTTGGGACAAGGAATCTTCTGTTAGAGAATTGTGGGTTCAGAAAAAAACCCTGCTGCTGGGCCCCTGAGTATCAGGTGAAGCAGTTGGTATAGTGGGTGGAGGATCAATTTGGGCAGTGGTCCTAGCCTTGTGGAGGAGGGAATTAAACAGCCCCAGGATAAGCAGACCTATGAACGGGGGTGGATCAGGTGACAGGTCCTCATCTGATGAGAACCCCTGCTCCCCCTGAATTTCCTCCTCCCTCCCAGATGTCCTGCTTCTGATGGAGTGGGCTGGAGAAGCCTCCCTCCGGTGCCTGGAAAAACCCATGAAGGCCTGGTATTGCACTGGCTGCAATAGCTGAGGATCAGATCTAGGGGAAGAAGAATGGCTCCTCCTCCTCAGGGTGGAAGCTACCACATGAGAAATGGCCTGAGCAATAAGGACCTTAAAATCCACTGATAATTCTGGGGCCACCTTATCTGCTGAGCGCATCTCTGCTGCAGTTGGAGTAAAAGTGGCCTCCGGTGTTCCAGTCCTGTCTCTGATCTGCAAATCTGCAGAAGGAGGGAGCATGCAATCAAAAGGAAATCTCTTGAGTTTGGATTTCCTCAGCAGGAGGGATAAATTCCTGCTCCCTATCTCCCTCTGGTGACCAAGCCCCAGTAGCTGCAGGTAACTCCTGTGGTTAAAGGCTGCTGAGGGAGGGGGCTAACAGGCCCTGGCTGGGGGAGGGGGTATACCTCTCCTGGTCTGCTTTCTTCTGAGCTCTGAAGAACTGCTTTTGCAATGCTCTTTACCTCCTTTCTTCTGCCCTTGTGGGCTTTCTGGAATAAAGAGCCTTTGCCTTTATCTTGTTAGCAGCCTCCTTACTTGCAGATCTGGCCTTTCTGGGACTCTGCTTGGATCGCTTTGCACTCGTGGGCTCCATGCTGCCTTGGTCAGCCATGCTGCTATTGCCCAGATTGCAGGAAGAAGAGCTCTCTCAATCCTCCAATCCTGTTGTTCAAAGGGGAATTCCAGGCCTGGAACCCTTCCCTGGACTGTGGCAGTGGCGGCCCTACCAGTCTCCTGGATATCCTGAACAACTCGCCATGCGGCCAAAATGGCCACCGCCTGCCCCGAAAATCATCTGGAGATCTTGAAAATGAAAATGGCTGCTCTGAAGCTACCCAGTTAAGCCTGGGAGCTCCACAATGATTGGGGGCAATCGCAACTTCAGCACCCCCCCTGGGGGGGATCGTTTTGGGGCTCCCCCCTGACTGCCTGGGCTGTTAGGCTTTCAACTGGTAGTTAAAGGGGGCCGCAAAAAAACAGAGCAGGCAGAAGTTGCAATTGCTGCCTGTTTGCAATGTTTTAGATACTTTGAGGGAGTTTTTGCAAACCTTTGTTAGAATCCACACTTTAAACTGCTGCTTTCTGCTGAATTGTTGGAGCCAACCTTTGCCATGTCTCTATAGGACCTAGATAGACTGGCGCTAGGGGGCTTCCTGCCCCGATAGGAAGAGGCGTGGCAAAGATTGATGACTCAGTCTCTAGGCAAAAAGGCAGATTCAACTCATATGTGTGGATGATCCCAAAGGCATGCTGGAGAATGAGCTGATTTTCCTCAGGCAAAAGGATCTTTAGAATAAGATTATTATTTGGTTAATTAACAAGCTACAGACCTGTAGTCACATCCAAACCTAGGAGACAGGTTAACCAGAGTTTTAAGTACAATCAGTGCTCAAGTTACAATCAATCATTTAACGACTGCTTCAAGTTACAACAGAGCACCCCTTCAAAACAACCTGATGATGATTTTTGGAATTACAACAGCCACATAACTCTCCCTCCCAGTCACATGATCACATTTTGGGCACTTGACAATTGATTCATCTTTACAGCTGTTTGCAATGTCCCATATCCATGATTATGATTAGCAACATTTTTTTTACTTTTGTGGCATTTACTCCCAGTTTTGGCAAAGAACATCCATTGGAAAAACTGATTCACTTAGCAACATGACATTTGCTTAACTGCTGCAAAAATGATGAAAAATTGGCTCCATTCATGTGATGCCTCAACTTCTGACTGCAATGATTACATCTGTAATTCTGGGTTCAATTATGGTTTTAAATCAAGGACTACCTGTAGACACGAAACCTTATTTTTTTTCTATACTGTATAACTATATCAAAAACAAAAAAAACTCTACACACACACACACACACACACACACACACACACACACACAAGCTCAACGTTAAGTCCAATGTTACAAATAAAAGGCTGGGGGAAAGGAAGCTTCAAGGTTATAACAAGCCTGAATGCAATGATTTTGTTGATATACTGATGTGATTGGGTATCACTAGCAGTCAAGTGTTCTTGCAGCTGATGTCACCAACGTAGTGAAGCCTAACATGCTTTTTTAAGTTTAGTAAAACAACAGCCTATAGACCTATACAGTCTGTTCATTAACTCATAGTTGGCATTTCTCTTATCTCATTTGCTGGTGTACTTCTAGGAAGTGATTGTTATTCCCTTTAGCTTCTGATTTTCAGATTGGTTATTAACAAAGAACTGCAGCATAACAATTATAAATCAAGATATCCTGGTTTCAGGGTTCCTTCAGAATTCCTCTGGAATTCTCTGGACAGCATTACCCTTGGTACTTCCTTTCAGCCTTGTGTGAAAGGTTTAAAAACCTTTATTTAAACAAGATGAAAATTTTAAAAGTAGGTTTTAATCACATATTCAAAGTAAAGGTATTGGCCAGATTTCATGTTCAGAGCAATTGTGTCTTTGTATGCAAAATATACAAACAATTCAAACAGTCAAAAATCTATCAAATAGATATCAAAACTAAATATCTGAATGGATACATGATTCAAAATATCTAATTTTCCAGTAAGGTTGTGAGACCAGGTTATATTATTTCCCACAATTCAAATGAAGAAAAACAGAAGCAGTTTAGGAGTAGAAATGATATGGATTATTATTTCTTTCTCATTACCCTATAAGATTCCTATAGGAATCCAAATAACATTTCTTTTAATAACTAAATGATAAATTATATCCACTGATTATTTTCTTGAAAAGCTCAAAGAAAGTCTTCTAAGTATATTCAATAGGAACATTGCCAATTGTGTTGGCATAGCACTAATTTTTCAACTTATAACAACATCTACAGAACACTTTGCCATCTCTTACGGTTTATTTGGTTTTGCATTCTATAATGTTTTTCTTCAATCCTCTGAAGAGATAACCCCCCCCATACTCATTTAAAATCTATTTGCTTATTTGACATATACCCCAAATATAATTACATTGTACTATCAGGCATAATACTACTTACAGGAATAACCATGTTTCTTTTTTTTTTTTAATATGCTTCTATTTTTTTTAATAAAAAATTCTAGCACTTTGCTGTATATAATTGTTTTCTAAAATCATCCTGGGCCAAAACTAAAAAAAAAGTTTATGCTGATTTTAATGTCCACATGTGCAAACATACACACACAGTATCATGAATTTCACTAGTCGCGCAGCAAGATGCTAGAATCAGAGGTAGCTGGAAGACATTTGTGCCTTCTGATGTGGTCATGGCAACTAGAATATGGATTGCTAGTCAGAAAGGAAGCATGTTTTTCCTCTTCTAATAAATCCAAAGATTTGCGGGACCTGATCATCGCCTCTTCTTAAATCCCTTACTCAATTCTTTTTACATCTAAGTTAGCTACTTTTCAGGGACAGGTCATTAATCTTCACCATACTTTTAAGTTGTCTTGTTTTACTCTACAGCAGTTTAAGAATAATAGCGGTTTCTTCAAAATCACATGTCTTATCTAGCTTTAACATAATAATACTAGCACTTTACAAGATTGTTAACTCTCCCATATTATAGGACAGCAGCAGGGACACTAGAAAATACCAAAGGTAATGCTATCCAGAGAATTCCAGAGGAATTCTAAAAGAACCCTGAAACCAGGATATCTTATCTTGGTTCATAATTGTTATACTGCAGTTCTTTAATAAGCAATCTGAAAACCAGAGGTCAAAGGGAATAACGATCACTTCCTAGAAGTACATCAGCAAATGAGGAAAGAGGAATGCCAACTTTAACAAGCTAGCCTAAATTCACATAAAATATTATTGAATCCAAACCAAAGACCCTCAAAGATAAAGCTCTTCTTTTGGCTTAAGAAAGCAATATGAACGAACAATGTGACTCATGCACAAACATGCTTTAAAAATTTGTTCTGCTAGAACACCATTCTATTACAGTTAAGTGACCTCAATTTTAAACTTGTGTTTTCAATCAAGTGTAGTGTTTTCACAATATTACCCTTGGCACTATAGTTTCCAAACTGAATGACAAATCAAAATGCTGCTTATTTTAAAGTTTAAATCAGGCAGCTCAAAATTTATTCACAGAACTATCATCTGAGAAAATACACATTTCCTGTAATTTGCTCAACTCTTTTTCTATCACTTTTAAAGTAACTCCAAACAGCAATGTTTGACAATGTATATAGACTGGCACACTATCCAAAATGCAGAGCGCAATCTTTGCTATTTTCTTTGTCACTATGTGTCTAGAATATAATGTGATGGATGTTCATCCTTTGGAGAAGGAACTAGTATGGCTGCTGTAAGCAACCTGAGCAACTAAATGTACAGAAAGTCTGTTTTGTGAAGACTGCCCCCTCTGGTTCACATGTCTGAACCACCTACGTTTTCTCCTGTCCATAACCGCAGTAAAATAATTTTAAATTTTAATAATCACTGCCATTTCAAAAGATCTTACATTTTTGACATGTTAGACAATATTTGAAAAATATAAGTTTTCAAACTGAACAAAATCCAGAGTTGAGAGTTAAGTGATAAAAACTATATTTTATAGACAAACACCTAATGTGAATATTTTGATCTGGATGTGACAATGTTTAATACTAATATTAGTAAACATTAGGATCATTACATTAATAGTTATAACTTATGTAAGAAGGTATCTATGCATAATACAAGACACAAAAAAATTGAACTTGGCCAGCTCTAATGGCATGTTGTTTTACAAAGGTGATTAACTCACAACTTGTGTTTAACCAACTGTTTTTTTAATTTTATCTAGCTAATCTAATTAAGAAAACCATTGTATATCTATCTTTTGATCCTAGAAAGAAGAAAATGATAAAACTCTATCGCAGGCATACATATTATCATGTAAGCTGAAATAATACCAAAAATGTCCCATCTCCAGCTGTTTTCCACTGTGAACTCCCAAAGATCCTACAGAATCATTGAGTTTTTGAAGTTCATAAGCAGTCATCCTATTTTTTTTAATAGTGAAAAGGGCTATTAATGTACACTCATAACATCAGACTTTTGTTCTTTGATTACCAAAGCTCCTTTGACACATTCCACAAAAGCAGCATTACTCAACTGTGTAATAATACCACAAAGGAGATTTTTGAACCAGAATCAAGGAGCATATGAAGGGATGATAAAACCAAACAGGGTTTAGTTGGCTAGGACACTTTTCTTTTCTTTTGTGGGGGGAGGGGGCTTCAAGTCTATCTAGACTCCTGGCGTTTGCCTGACAAGCCCCTAAAGTTTTGTTGGCAAGATTTTGGAAGTGGTTTGCCATTGCCTGCTTCCTGGGGCTTAAGAGATTGACTCGCCCAAGGTCATCCAGCTGGCATAGGGCACAAGGCAAAATTATGTTTTGCAATCTCTCAGTTTCTAGCCTGATACTTCAACCACTATACCAAACTGGCTCTCCTAAGATATCATACTTCTCTTTTCCTTTTATTGCATTAAGACAGCAGTGTACAACAGCACATCTCATCAGCGACAAAAGCTGTGTCACCAATGTGGGTGGCCCAAGATTTCCTCACAATTCTTGTCTTTTGAGGATGTTAGAAAAAAACAAACATTGCAATCATATCAGGGACCCACTTATAAAATAACCCTTAAAATAATGGAATACTGCAATTCTCAATCTCAGTTGCTTTCTACCAAATTTTAACGGTACAATCAGGGAAGGCTCTGGTAGATGCAAAAAAAGTGATTCAATGCAACAGATTGACAATTTAACAGAACTGAAGAGGAAGAGTGGAAGAAAATGTAAACAACCTGGAAAAGCCCAACTGGGTAATTTTAATGTGGAAGATTTCAGAGTTTTCATTACTTTTACCAAAAAAATAATAATAAGGGCAACCTTAGTTAAAGTAGCCAAAAAAAAAAAAAAGCAGTGAACTAGTATATAGTGCAATATAGTACAATAAAATGTTTAGCAGAAAAGATGAAAGCTAAAAATTTATAGTAGATAGATTAATCTTTTTTCTATACATATTTCACTATAACGTAATACTGCACCAGCTTCTTTTTTAAGGAAATATGAGGGTTATGTAGTAAAGTAATAAAGTAAAGTAATAAAGTAATGAATTGTTCATAGTAATACTGAATCTGCAGATATCACATTTCTCATTATATTCACAATTCTTTATAGGTTTCCTTTCCATATATTTGCTTAACATAGTGGGATTTGGAGGCCTATTTAAACTATTATGTTTATTTGTTTATTTATTAATCATACTAATACGGCTGCCCATCTCACAAAAAGCGACTCTCGGCGGCCATATAACTGTGATTAATAAATAAATAATGTTACTGCAAGCAAAGAGCCACAATTATTAGACAGTGCTGCAGCCAAGCTAACATGCATTTGAAGTAATAGAGGTATTCAGTCTTTGAAAAGGAAAACTTCCCCAATTGTTATTTTAATATCTCCTGAGAAAAATGTCAGATTTAAAACAAACAAAAGCTTTTTTTTAAAAAAAAATCTACCAATACCATTAAGATTCCTAACTTTCTAAGCCCCAGCAAGACTCCTGAATCAAGGCTAGAGATCACTGAATGGTAAGAGTTGTAAGGAATTGTTTAGGTCAACAAGTCCAACCTCCCACTTAGTGCAGGAACTCAGACTTTAATTTAAACAATTTCAATAGTCAACCCAGGGTCAACTCACAAAATGGATTTTCCTCATCACCATAAACCAACTCTTCATAGATATCTAGAACTAGAATGAAGGAAGTTTTTAAGTCAGGTCCACTTTGGTTTGAGCTATAACACTGGCAACGTGAAACTAAGACTGGCAAGACTGGCATGTGATAGAAAGGCATTATTAGAAAAATCAGCCAAAACTGTGAGCAGCTGATTGCCTAGTTATCTATGATAAGTAAGAATTTATTCAGAAGATAAAACAAGAAAAACATTTTATTATTGCTTTTCTATTGGAGTCACAAATTACTAAGGAAGTTATACATGGTGACAAAGGGCAAATATAAGCTGTATGTTAGCAATTTATTTGAAAAATTACTTGTTTTCGGGAAGGAGATGCCCTTAGCCTGGCTGTGTTGATTCAGTTGCTGAGATTTTTAGTTCTCTAGCAACCAGAAGAAGCACTCTTGTCAACTTCTGCCTTGGTGCATTAAAAGAAAATTAAAGTTAGAACAGTATGATTCTATTCTATCCTGTTTTTCCCCCCAAGCAAACCTATCAGTAGTACCCTGAATCTTTTCCAAAGTTATGTAATGTGGAATCAAGTTTACAATGTAACATTTGTCAGAACCAAATTTGACCCATCTTATCTTTTCAATGGCATTTTAAGTGAAATCCACTGCATTTTTACCGTTAAGTTTCACGGTGTGCAATAGGAATACCTCAGAAAAAGCATGAATCAGGGTACATCTTAACTAACTGGGTCAGGTATGATTAAATTTGGGGCTGCAAGGTAATTTCTGAACATATCACTGATGTTAAGTCTGCCAGACATTTGATGACATTACCCTGTCTTATGCCATCAGTCAATATATCCAATCCATTTTTTAAAAAAGGCAACTAAGGTATTTTCAGTGCCCAGCCTGATAGAAATTTATCTTCACCTACCTTAACCTGAAGAGTTATCCATCTACAGCCATAGCTCAGTACAAGGCACTTTTAAGCTGATGGTTTTAACAAAACAAGTTTTAGTACTGGAACTCTAGACATTCATATGTTATATTAACAAGAGCTCTCTGCTGACCTGACAGTATTAAAAATGAGTGCTGGTGGTATCTTTCTACTATTTCAGAACAGTTCTCTTAATTATTTTTCTCCCATTTAGGAAACATGCAAGGACAAAAGGTATAACTTGGTTTCAGGATCAATTCATAGCAGATGTGAGTGGTAGCTCCAGAACTACAGCTACATAAAGTCACTTTGTGTAGCAAAGCAAAAGCAAAAGTTGTACAATTGAACCTAAAGAGAAACACCCTATAAAGAAAACTTTGACAGGTAACATATACCTTAGAATTTGACACATTAAGAAAGAATTTAAGAGATCCATTTATGTTCTATAAGGCTATACACCTAAAGCCACAAAGGGGAAGTCCAAATCAAAAAATAGATTGCAAAGTTTCTGTCAGAATTTAGTTCTCATTTCATTAAAAAAAAGCTGACTTACTAAGAATACAAAAGTGACACAGGAATTAGTTAACTGAGCCCACCTAGAATCAATCACTCCTTAAACCAAACCCATCAATAGTTTGGAATTTCCGTTCTTTTTAGACTGTTTAAACCTTTGGAGTTTGTCTAGCTAATCAGTAGTTTATTCTCTTCAAAGATCAAGAAACAACAGGCGGATTTTATATGTATTTCTTAAAGTTGCAGTCTAAAGTATGGTGGAGCAAACTGTTATGATTAATAGTTTTATGAAGAGACATGAAGAAAGCATTTCAGAGCACTTCCCTTAAACTTGTTAGAAAAAAATCTCTGTGACAGCTAAGCTGTTACTGAAACCTTTTCTTTCTAACCTTTAACCCCAAGGTCACCATCCACATAGCTGCTTATTAACAAGAGAAAGTTCCCATGCAGGTTTCCTCTTCCATTTATTTATTTATTTAAAAAGAAAGATATGCAGAATTTACCAGATAACCCTAACAGATTTCAAGCAGGCAGGTACTAATCAAAAATAAACTCCAAAGAATTCATGCAATGATTAAGGCTGATTGCCAGCTAAAACTTCATTCGTTGTAAGCACCAGTCCTGCACTAAGGGTGGTAGTTAGGTTAACTAGATTTCAGACTTCAAAAAGCAATCAACAAGATGGAAAGTGACATGTAAATAATCCTTTCAAAGCAGCTGCAGGACTATAGGATGCATTTAATCCCAATTGGAATTTATATCCAGGTTAACTAATATTGTATAGAGCTTTATTATTCTCTGAATATAGTACTATATCCTTGGTTTCAATATCAAAAAATCATTTTTGAAACTACAGCATCCTGTAATTATTTAAATCCCTTCATATGAACTAATTATGCTCAACTTAAACCTGCTCCAAAGTTTTTCCTTCTCCGGATGCTATCAGTCACATATAATCTGTGTCAAAAAGATATGAATTCCAACATAATCATTTACTGTAGCAACTATGTCCACTATATACCGGTAACCTTTTCAATGAAGCTTTGGAGTAAGCAAATTACTCCATCATGACTAAGTATAAGTAAGCAATTTTCCATGTTTTATTGATTGCACAGTCAAACTGCTCTTATTTACAGAACTTTTTGATAAAGTTAGGGATAGAAGTACCTTATCATTTTCCAGATTATGTTCCTGGAAACTTTTAAGTTCTTTAAGATTTTTTTACTATGTCACAAATTCTAATCTGCACTATGAACTATACTATGAATACTTTTATTTCATAAGATGTTGAGCAAATACTATTCTACAAGAATGATCACAACTACAACTTTTTTTTAAAGTTGTGATTTAATGCAAAGTCAAAAATCATTACAGCTTTTTAAAAGTGGGTGTTTACACAATTGCTGATCTGTAGATTAGATTCTTTCCTGATTAATGACATTGATCATTGGAAAATCTGCTGTAGCCTATTATAAGATCTGAAAAACATAAAAATACAAATGTACATCTGTACTCCTGAATTACAATCAACTGAAGCTATTTCAGACTACTCTGAGTGCACATTCTAAATATCACCATAAATTGGCTTATCAAATAAGTACAATTTGTAAAAACTGGTTTTTTAGGACCACTTTTTATTGGTACAAACATACCAGATATACCATCAAGATCTATTGAAATAATCTTTCACTGCTTGGAACCAACAGATTAAACTTCCTATATCACCAACATCAATGAAAAACATTTGTTTGATTCTTATATAATAATGTTCATTTTACAATCTATTTTTCCCAAATGTTTCTCAACATCAATACCAATTAATCTCTCTTCCCACTGTTTTATAGCCAATTACAAAATATAAAAAAATATATAAGTGTTTGGCTAAATCACATCTCATACTTAATGTCTCACACTTAATCTTATTAGGTTTTCTATCGTATCATCCCACAAACTTTCTGGGCAGAAAAAGACAGTACTCAGCAACCTCAGTTAACTGTTGCTTTCTTTTATTTTTCCATGTTATATTTTTTTGAGAGTAGTTAATTAGAGTGCCTTCATTACTGCTGTGCATATTCATTTGTCATCAACTTTAAAAGGCAATCACAAGGATGTTTTAAAATAATCAATTTTCAAAAATTATTTATCTTCCTTCCTCAATGCTGACAAATTGAAATTCTTAACTAAATACTGAATTGTTTTTTTAAACACTAACACATTTTCCCTGAAAACAAAGCAAACTTTTGTGGCCACCTGTCAGTCTGGGTCAAAAAAAAAAACCCCTACACTTCCAGTGAAACTATCACCTTTTTTATTAACACAATTTATACTGGCCACTTTCTGGAAAGAGATAGCTGGTTTTTAATGTTTTTTTTCTTTTAATTTAGCTGATGAATTTTAATCCTTGCAAACTGCAAGAGTAAAGAGGAGTCAGATTGGTATGTTTTGCACAAGGATGCAACTTGGCGTTCTATTATAACTATTTGGCAACAAAGAGTGTTTTTGTGCAGGGGAACAAAATCTCAGCCCATTTCAAGCCAAAAAAAAAAAAGTCAGTCAGTTAAAGCGTTTGGCTCCTCGTGGAAAATACTCTTTGCCTGACCAGTATCAGAGTGATAGAAAAATCCTGGGTCCAGCGGAGTTGCTAAAGAGCTGATTTACTCCGCGATGTTTCTCTTGTTTATCCGTGTAGATGGCAACACCTATTCAAAGACGATCAGCCATTTCATTCCTGAAAAGGCAGCACTTCAATTTTCCATTTACTCCGAGTCGGTAGCTTCCAGCAAAGGGGGAGGGGGGGCGGAACCAAAGGAGAGGGGGAAATAAAAAGATCGCGGCAAATATAAAGTGCTCGAACCGCCAAGCCCACTTCCCCCAACCCCTACCCCAATAACATAGCAATTATTATGAATATTGTGACGCAAACGTCGTAATCTATCCAGCTCGGAAAGAGGGTTAAAAAAAATTCTGAACTAGGAGCAAAACTAAAAAGCAATCCAAGGTAAATTATCTTTCTTTCTCTCTCTAGTGCACCTTTCGGACCGCAAAGCATACCGCTTTTCCAGGCGGAGGAATAAAACAAAACAACTGCAAGCCCACTTTGCAAACGTCACAATGAAACCGGGCAAGAATGCGTTCCCGAGGGGAAAAACGGCACGGTTGGAATCGCAGGCAGCGGGGCCCGCATCGACCCCCACCACCCCGCGCTTTCCCTTTCCCGGGTCTCCGGATTTCCCTGGCAGCGTTACCGGATCCCACCTTCACGAGAGGGCTTCGAAACTGTTCCGAGGCGGCTCTAAAGCAGTTCCTTCCCCACCACCTCCCCCCAGACCGAGTAAGCTCCGCCACCTCCCACTCCAAGCTCCTTTGCAAGTCCAAAGGAGTTTGGGAAGAGCGGGCGAGCTCCGGGGCTCAGACCGATCACACCCACCCGGCCTGGCTTTTGCCATCGCTTCTTCGCCTCCTGGCGACTTCCAGCGGCAGGAAAAAAAACTTTCTTCAAGGGATCGCATGCAACTACAAAGGGGGGGGGGGGGGAGAATCAGAAGCGCGCCAGGCAAGGAGTAAGCTTCCCCACCGCCTCAGGAAAAAGGCACTTTTCGAGCTAAAGCTGCGCCGAAGGGTCGCTGTGCCGGCTCCCTCCCTCGATGCCCTCCCTTCCCTCCTCCTCCTCCGTTGTCTTGGCCGAGACTTTGGCAGCGCTGCAAAGCCTGGGTTACTACCCTGCTAATCTGCTGGCAGATGTTGTCCATCACACTCCGTCCTAAGTAAACAATGCGGAGCCCAGCAAAACAAAAGACTTCCACTTCACCTCATTTAACGTCTCTCACTTCTTCTCTCGGCCGGAGCGGGGGAGGGAGGGAGGGCTTGGTGTGTGTGTGTGTGTGTGTGTGTGTGTGTGTTTTTAAATGGAAGGATGTAAAAGAAGAACAGCAACTTATTATCTGCGCCCGCCCGTTTGTTTCTCCCGAGCAACAACAAAAACAGGCTCAGATACTCTTTCGGTTTGTTTTTATTTATTTTTTGTCCTCTCTATCGGAGGGGGGGGGTATCTGCGAAGGACGGGCGAGGAGCCCCCCAAGAGACTCTCCCTCGCTTCCTTTCGCCGAAGCCCGGCTCCCCCCAAGGCCAAGCGCCATCCACGCTAGCTGTGTCAAAATAAATCGGGAGGGGTGGATGGGCATCGTAACCGAAAAGTGGGAGGGCGGGACGTGGACACATACACAACCCCCCCCACACACACACACTATCAACTGCGCGCGCTGGACCCGAAAGCGTTTTTCACAAATAACGCACACCTTTGCACGATCGGCGCCAAGTAGATGGAAGGGGTGTGGGTGGAATTTAAAAAAAAAAAACCACACACACACAAACGATCGCTCTGTAACATCCCGGGGGCGACTCGGAAGGACCGGGAAGGGTCTCTCCAGAGTCTGCCCACAGGAGGGGAAATAGGACCAAAGATGTCCTCGCACTTCTCGCTTCCCCCGCCGTCCTTTCCTCCCCACCCCCGCCGGCTTCCCTTTTCTGGATGGCGCAGTGAAGCGAAAACACATGGACACTACTAGGACGGGCACACGCGCATTGCCAGGGCAGGGAGGAGAGAGACCGAGCCCGGCCGCCCGAGCCAGCCGGGCGAACACTCTTGCTTGCCCGCTCGCTCGTTCGCCCCGCTCCTTACCTCGCCGTCAGCTCGTAGGGTCCCTGCCCCGCCTGGGCTTCAAGCCGACGCCTGGGCTCTCAGCGACGTTGCATCTTTCCCCTTTCTTGATCGATCGGTGGCCGCCGCGGGCTCTGGCTGCTTTTGCTGTATAGCCACCTTAAAAAAATGACACACACACCCGCGCGCGCGCACGCACACACCACACAAAAACTTAATCCTCGCCGCCTTGGCCAGAAAAGCTTCCGCCGCTACTCCAAGTGAGGATGGATGAGGAGGGGTGTGTGGGTGTGTGGCGGGAGGGGGAAACGTAACAGCAACTTGGAATCCCCCGTTCGTTTTCGCGGGGGGGGGGGAGGTGAGAGGGGGAAAAAAAAAGTCTCTGGCTGGTGCTGATCCAGCAAAATTCAAATAATCAAAATAAGGGAGGGAGAGGGGTAATTTTTCCTCTAGCCTCCGCTTCTCCTTTCTCCGTTGTGTTGAATAGCTAGGAGAGAGGGGTAGGGTCTCGGTCTCTCTCTCTCCCCCCCCCCTTTTTTTTTTCTTTTTGGGCAATAGGCGGGGTCTTCTCTCTCTTTGCAAACCAATGACACAAACCCACATGGACCAGCCTCGCCCCCTACAGATACTCCTCGCTGCAAATAGGCTTTCTCAGGGGATTAGTGGATCAGCTAAAGTACAAACAGGCGCAGCAAGAAAGAAAGGGAAAAGGGGGGGAGAGGAAAGGGGGGGGACACAAGAAGAGGAAAGGAGGAGCGTCTCTTGTGCTGCACTCCACCTCTCCCTCCCTCTACTTTCGCGGTTCCAAGTTGGCAGGACTTAAGAGGGAGTAACGTTGACGGAATAGGAAGAGAATCGGCGATGGGGCCGGGAGACGGCGCGAAAAGTGCAGCCGCCAAACTGCGTAGGCAGGACAAGACAGCAGCTGCTTTCGGACGAGGAGGGGGGATCCAAATAGGCTCAGCAGTTGGGGATGCACCTCTGCCGATGCCCCCAAAGCACCCGGATCTTCTCCTTCATCTGGCTTCGTCTCTCCCCCCCCCCCGCCCCGCCCCGGCCAAAACACATGGAATTGCTGGATCTTTTCCCCGCATCTTCGCCTGTCCTGTGTGGGCGGCTTCTGATGTTTCCTAGGATAGCCAGCTCTTGTCCGGGTTGCCTCAAATTGTAAAAAAGAAAAAAAAGCTTCATTTAGTATACCCGGTGCCCATTGGAAGAGTTAGCTTGACTGGGCCGATCGACAGGATTCAGTATGTTTGAAATTGTAAATTGAAGGGGAGAAAGTCCCACCCAAGTCAGAAGAATGACTTCCAAGTCACTTGAAAATAGAAAGAGCCTGCTGTACAGCAAAAGCCTAAGCAAAAGTTTTTCAGTGTACTGCCTTCAAATAGAATTTTATTGAAGCCTACCTCAAAAAGGTCTTACCCTGTGGCCCTGTGATTCCTTGACATGTGTCTCCCACTGCACAAGAAACCTTAATGCTCCAGAGATCTCAGGCCGGAACAGGTCAAACACTCCACACATATTCAGAAAAAAAATACAATTGATGCACTCAATGCAGATAGAATAGGCACATTTATATTTTGTTAGTGTATACATGGCATCTAGTCACACCCGTTTTTAAAGAAAGCACCCTAAAATGTAGGGATTTTGGTGGGGTAGGTGGGTTTTTTTTTTTGCTATATTACATCTAAATTACTTTTTAGGAAAATCCATTTTGAGATAAACAGGTGCAAGAATGAAACCTGGGATGACTGATTATTTCAGAGGCTCTTAAATCTAAGGAATAGCATAAATTGGAAACCTTTAGAACAACACTTGGAAATATCACTTTTATTTTTTAAAGGATGATAGGAATTTTGCCCTTACAAATCACAGCACAATTCACAGTGTACTCCTCATCCAGTCTGAAATTTAAGAATGGGGCTTTGCAGCCCATGCTGTAGTGTCCTATAGTTCCAGCTGAATGCAGTAGGAAGCATTGAGGAGTTGGGATATATCCAGTTTGCTTTTCTCATCGCCAGAAGCCAGCTTTGCAGACTAGTTAAAAGCAAGACATTTTGCAAATTTGGACTTGTGGGTTGAATTATTGGAAAGTAGTCCCTTGAGGTCTGAACATTTATGTACTTTGCCTCCCATGCGCCAGTATTTGGGGGAGGGGGTGGAGGAACCGTGTTGGCACATCAAGCCCTGTCTGCTTTGTCCAACTGAGGGCTTCCTGCAGCAGCTTTGCAGTGTTTCAGCACCACCCTGTCATTTTCTCTGAACCATGTTTATTTTAATGTGCGATTATTAGATCGCACATTCATCATCACCCCATACAGAGCGCAGGCAATTTGAAATGGATGTTGCAGAGCTGCAGCATAAAGGCCACCAGACTGTTGAGCCCTCTTCCGATGACATCTTAAAGACAGTGGAACTGACATACACACCCCCACCAAGCACTAAATTTGAACTGCGGTTTTCAGATGTCGAATGTGAGATAGGAAGAACAGCCAGACACATATTCATTTGACGTTTGAGCTTCTATTGCTTTCAGGATAACTGTTAGCCACACCATTCTTAATTTTATCACAAAGATGTGGGCAGGTGGTGATCTTATCTTTTTTTTCTTTTACAGTGTAATCTGGCTTTCTCTGCTGTCTGTATTCCTTACTGTTTTGTCAAGAAAGAAAGAAACAAGATGTGTGGCTGAGCAAACTTCAATCCAAATAAATTTCTCACTACCATCAGCATTTGAATTTCATTTGCAGAACTATATCAAGAGTTTCATGATCAATCAAAACCTAATTTAAATATAAACCATTCAGTTCCAAATTTAGTTTCTGGGAATCTTTCTTTCTTTTATTATAAATCCTCCTGTGTTTGTCTGCCACTACATTTTCAGTCCTTTTATTTCCAGAGAAATGTAATTCAGAAGAATTCGTGAAAACTCTCTAATGTGTAGACTTTTGAAACTGCTAATCCTGATCCTGGAAATTGCTAGATTTGAGTACTTTCAAATAAGACTGAAGATACAGCCTTCTGCATGTATATTCCATGGAGCTGTGTATTTAGCTATGGTTTGTTCAATTCATGTGTTCCCCAAAGAACTTGAAGGCTTTCTTTGAGCTAGTCTCAAGATTTAGGAAAAGAGCTTTTCATGAAGTTTGGGTCTCCTTTCAGTAACACAAATACCCTGCTATCCATGAAAGAAAAGGAAATGTCACACACTTTAAATATCACACCGAAACAATTAGAAAAAGTTCACCAAAAGTCTTGAATAAAAGTTCGTAGAGAATATGAACTTCTAAGTGCAAATGATTAAAGATTTTATTTCATTTTCCTTTGTCATATACAGTAATTGTAAAAATAGATTTTTAGCACTCACTAGTCAAGATTCCAAACATTGAAATAGGCTGAAGGTTATGCTGACTCTAAGATTTTCTTTAACAAATTTCTCTCCAGATATAGATGAAATATGCCATCATAGGCTAGCTCACATATCCCACTACAATTTATATTAAATGTACGAGAAAATGAAGTATATTATTATAACATTTTATTTCAACATTTTATTTTTTAAAAGAATCAACCTATTTATCTCCTTCCATGGTCTTAAAAAATTAAGAAATGTCTTGTTCTGTAAAGCAAAGTACATTTTAGATGTGTACAATATTGCATTGTGCACATCTAATTAGATTTTTTTATTGTTTATTCAAATTAATCGTCTTAGGCAACTATAGCAGACAATGTATATTATTATTTCTTATTGGGAAGGATGGATTTCCACTATCATAAATGATAATTTTATGGAAATGCCAAGGACAGGAGGAATTCTGGATAATGTAATACGACAGAGTTAGCATTATGTATCATTTCATTGAAATCCAGAAGGAAAGAGACTAGAGACCCTTCTGTGTCCCATTTTGGTTCCATTTTGTGTTTGTGTTTGAGGAAGGTACATTATTGTATATTACAAGTTACACATATAATACATTATATACAATCTCTGAATTCTTGACCTTATATAAATTCTTGATCTTTATATAAATTATATAAAGACCTCCTGAAATTGTTTCTCTCCATCGCAGAATTGAACAGGAAGTGTCAGAATCAGCTATAAGATCCATTTAAAATGGATCTTTACTTCTTAGTGAACACTATAGATGGTTATTGTTGAGGAAACTTGCAGATGACCAACTACAACAAATTAGGAAATCCCAGGTTCAAATCTTTCAGCCATGAGCTAGCCAAGAGGCAGAAAATAATCACTTTTCAGTTGCTTTTCTTTTTCCACCCTTGTTATAAGATAGAGATGCAGTGTTTGGATTGACCAAAAGAAGCATTACTGAAATAATGTTTTGAAGCATTATAATGATGCTGGGGCATCTTATTACTGATTTTTCACCAGTAGTATATTTTCATATATATATATATACATACATACGTACATACATATATATATAAATTTTAGACTTTGGAGTTAATAGTCTTGTTTTTTTTTTGCCTGAAAAAGGTGACAGGATTTTAGAGATTAGAATGAATTTTTGTAACCAAAATTTTGTAACCATGCAAATCTGTCTGGCCAATTGCTTCTATTTTTTAACAATAGGAAAAAGGCAGTAGGAAGCCTTATTCACCAGGGAATCCCAACGTATCAGTGCAGGCCCAACTGCTGATGCTCAGCAGTTGCTCTGTTGGCTGTTCCTTAGTTATTTGTTTCCTTGACTGTGGAGCTTTGGACTTCAGCCCTGAGGCTTTCTTATCTATTGAACTGAATTGTGGTCTCTCTCACATGCACATTTTGGAATAGAAGCTGCTGCAGCCTGTTTGTAGCAGACAATGTGTATATCATAAATGCAATGGAGGATCATTGTTTAAACATTCTTGATGGGAATTGGGCAGTGGATGCTCTGGTAAACTCAACGTAGGAATATTTTATAGTTAATTTTATATTATTTCAGGCAGTAACCAAGGAACTTGATATGGCTAAGTTACACACCCATTGAGGATTTTCCAAAATGGGCCGTTGTTAGACACTACTTACATACCTTCTTGATCCTAATTTGCTTACTGAGTGAGTACATGCAGCATTCATAATGGAAACAGTCTTTGAGCAAATAAAAATAATAAAAAATCACAATTGTTGTATCCCACTTAAATTGTTAAAATGTAAAAATAGAGGAAAAATATAATACTTTACTATAATCTTGATATGCAGAATTATTATATACATGTTTATTTAGTTCCAGTCTAGCAATATGCACACATTTTACAATGTTCCGTGAAGGGTTACATAAAATTCTGAGTTTGATGGGATTTTTGGTGTTGGTGTGACTGTTTGATATTTAGTATTAGCTGATATGCATTTAAAATCATGGTTTATGGGTTAGTGTGCTTTCCAGCCTACTCAGTTGTTGCTTATTGAGTAAAGAATTTTAAACTTGTCAGTGTGGTCTAGTGGTTAAGCCAGAAAGACTAGAAAGCCAGAGATTGTGAGTTCAAGTGTTGCCTTAGCCATGAAAGATACCTGGGTGACTTTCTAGATCATTCTTTCTCAGCTCAACCCATCTCACAGGATTGTTGTTTTGGGGAAAATAGTAGATGGGAGGTATATTGGATATGTTGTCTTGAGTTATTCATAAAAATAATAAAAGTGGGATACAAGTAAATAAATAAACAACTAGTGAGTATCTACTACAGATAGTCCTCAACTTATGACCACATTTGAGTCCAAAATTTCTGTTGCTGAATGAGGCAACAAAACAATTCTGCTTCATTTCACAGCCTTTTTGCCATGGGTGAGCAAATTACTGAAATTGTTAAGTGAATCATGGTCATTAAGCGAATCTGGTTTCCCCCATTGTGCTTATCGGAAACTGATTGGGAAGGTTACAAATGATGATCAGATGATCTTAACAATAATAAGTATGAAAACTGGCTATAAGTTCCTTCTTTTCAGTGACATTGTCACTTCAACAGATCACTAAACAATTGTAAATTGAAGATTACCCTATTCCTTTGTTAGGAGTTTCATCTTTGTCATTTAGGAAATTTCTAACTCCTTGATCAATAAATCATCAGTCCAGATCCGGGCTTCAAAATCCTGGTCTGCGGGCTGGATGTGTCATGCGCTGGCCACGCCCACGCCCGGCTTAGGGAAGGGGGGAAAGTCCCAATATATCACATGACGCTGCCGTAATAATGTGAGTTTGACACCCCTGGTCTAGATAATCACTTTGCCTTTTGAAAGGGATGTACAAGCAACTATTCCCCCTGGATATTTTTTTCTGCAGTGTGATAGATTAGTGTACTTGGAGAAAAGAAGACCACTTGCTCTTGAGCCAATGAAGTAGGGGAAAGCTTTGGCTCAGAATGTGAAACCAGAAAAGTGTAGCAATGTAACACTCAGTTCTATCTTTGTTCTACTTTGACAATATATTTGATGGGTAACTAATTATAGATTTGTAATCTAACTTTTCTTAACCAGCTCAGATGAATTAGGCTTGATTATATTTGATTTTATGCATGCATAAGATTAGCAGGGAGAAGGAGAGAGGTAAGGAGATCAGCACAACAATATTAAGCTGAGATCTTACATTCAAGTTTCATATATGTGCTCATTTACAAAAAGTTGTACAAACTCTGAAACTGAAAAATGCACTAATTATAATAATGAGTTGTGTTTGTGTCATAAACCAAGAGGCTGGTATTGTGCACTTAAAAACAAAAAAACAGTATATCTGCAAGTGATTCTGTGCTTGGTTGGCTTATAAACCGTATCAGTTAACGCATGATAAAGACTGTGAATTTAACATGTGCCAGGTGAACTTTAGCACTTCACACATTTTAAAAACAGTATGCAGCCGTGTAGAAAGTGCCTCTCCTCAAAGCACTGAGGAAATGGTTGTGAGTTATTTAAAGTGATAGATATCACCAGTAGGGAATACAAAGCTAAATTCATACCTTCTATTAGGAGTGTGTTAGGTGAGGAGAGGAGGGAAGTTTGACAGGACCTATTCCTCTGGACAATTGCAAAAACTGCACTTCATAAAGTTGGGTTGATTATAAAGCTATTAGCAGCCCATCAGTATCTTCCTGCTAGACTTCAGCTGTCCTATCTGTTGCCCTCACTCTTTGCCATAGTAAAACTATTCTGCTCATTTTCTCTTTCTGTATTCTAATGCAATTATAGTTTCCCAAATATATCCTCCTGCCTCTGGGAGATAAGGCTTTTCCTTAGTCTTGTTCAGCAAGCTTGAAAACAAGAAAACCTAGCAGCTGCAATTGGAAAATTCCAATAAGGCTGCTGATAAATCTTATGAGAAGTTGCATTTTTCAAGAAGGCATGCTGAGGAGGAGGAGGATCCTTGAGCATCTCTCAAACAAGAAAATTTATTTAATCTCCACCATCTCATTAGAGTCCCTAAAAAAAAGTCCAATAGTTTTCAGATTTAATTTTTTTTAACACTTAGAATTAATCTAGACTCCCAATTTGACCTCAACTGCTTTAGAAAACATAGTATGAGATCACACCATTTTATTCTATTTTAAAATTTTTATTATCAGTGTTTTTATATATTCTTGACACAATTTGAAGATCCATGGGCAAACTCATACTTGGAAAATGGAAATTAATTAACACATTAACTTTCGATTAGCTGCTATCTTTCACCCCATACTGAAGAAAAAGATGACATAGGTAGTCCTAGACATACAACCATTTGTTTAATGGTCATCCGAAGTTAAATGGCACTGAAAAAAACTGACTTGTGACCAGTTTTCATACTTACAACCTTTGCATGGTCACATGATCAAAATTTGCCACTTGGCGACTAGCATATATTCATGACAATTTCAGTGTTCTGAGGTCATGTGATCCCATTTGTAACTTTCCCAAATGGCTTCTGACAAGCGAAGTCAATGGGGGAAACAAGATTCACTTAATGGCCATGTGGTTCACTTAACAACTCTGATCATAAAAGGGGACACAACTGTCTTGTTTAGCAACAGAAATGTTGGGCTCAGTTGTGGTCAGAAGTCAAGGATTACCTGTATGTACAGGTAGTCTTTGATGTAAAACCACAATTGAGCCCAAAATTTCCGTTGTCAAGTGAGACATTTGTTAAATGAGTTTTGCCCCTTTTTACGACCTTTCTTGCCTCAGTTGTTAAGTGAATCACTGCAGTTGATAAGTTAGTAATCCAGTTGCTAAGGGAATCTGGCTCCCCCATTGTTTTTGTCAGATGGTCGCAAAAGAGGATCACATGACCCCAAGATTCTGCAACGGTCATAAGTACAAACCAGTCACCAAACATCTGAATTGATCCCATGATCATGGGGATGCTGCAAAGATTAAAACTTTGGAAAACAGTCTTAAGTCACTTTTTTTCAGTGTTGTAACTTTGAACGGTTGCTAAATGGACTGTTGTAAGTTGAGGACTACCTGTACATTACCTTGGACTCCTGGAAAGAAATATAAATCTAATAGTACTAAGTAGCAGGGTCTAAATGTTGGTTTAAAATGTAATGAAAGTGAAGCTGATAGTATATCTTAACAGGTTTCTGAAACCTCAATATATATGTGACATTTCTTGCAGATACAATGGACTATTGTGTTTCAGAAAGTGCATTCTTCAGACTGCTACTTTTATCTATTTTTTTATCTATCTTTTTTCTGTTCCACTTTTGATATCTAGGTACCATTATTCCATATTATTTTTGTTTATTTACTAGACTCGTATAACTAATAAAATAAAATAATAAATACTGTTTCTGTGTTGTATTGATTCCACATTGTACTTCTTGTACACTGCCAAGAACACTCAGGTTGTTGAGCAACTCACAAATAAATAACTGTAAGCAAAGATCTTACTGACTGATTTCTTAAAAATATGTACACAGATTATTAGTGTCATACATTACACTAAATTTAACTGTGGTGGGTCTTGTTTTAGTTTTATATAATGTCTCAATCTCATTATAATTTATAATGTACTATCTTGTGGAATCCCAATCCATTACAGAGTGTTCAACAAATCATGATTTAAGCAAATCATGGCTTAGCACAATACATGAGCCACTTCACTGAGGACATTTTTGGTTGAAGACACTGAATTTGGAAACATTTTCTATATACAGCAAAAAGGAAAAAAAATAGGCATCTGGAACTTCAATAGTGAATTTTCCTTTGGAAGGAGTGCCTCGAATGGTATTGTAAAACTCAGTAATATAATTGTTTGGAGTTCACTGCAGCAGTGATCTTCTTTTCAGAAGAAAAAAAAAAACAGCTGGGCAAGATTGTAATGTGTCCTAGGAAATTGCTGAAAATCACCCCCTTAACTCATGGTATACTCACTGTTCTTCCTACTCAGAATTGTACTAATAATAGTCTCACACAGTTTGGAATACAATGTAAAGGGCTCAATAAATTGCCAAAGGGATGTTTTTGCATTCAGTCAGTCTCACCAAAAACACATGAAAATTGAGGTGTACACAAAAATAGACTAGGAGAGATTGTGCTTCACTGCATTGTCTGGTTGCTCCATTGCTAGAACTCTTTCTGGAGGGCAGAAACTGATGTTGCCTTAAATTCATCTCTCATTTAGACATATTTTAAAAAAACAGAAGGAGAAAGCTAAATATCCAATGAAAGAAAAATGCATGTGCCTCCATATATCTGCATTTTGATACTTTAATTTGGGTCTGTGCCTTATTTATTTATTGAATTTATTTTAATTCAACAACCACTTCCAATGTGATGTTCCCTGTTAGAGTCCCCAGTCATCTGGCAGAGGCAGGTCTTCAGGCTCCTGTGGAAGAAAAGAAGAGTGTGTATGTGAGCCAGTCTTACTTCTTGGGATAAGATGTTCTAAACGGCCAGAACCACAGAAGAAAAGGCCCTTCTCCTGGATCCCGCTAGCTGGAATTCTTGACTAATGGGGCAGCAGCATGCTTCCTCTGCCAGCATCGGTTGAGCGAGCCAGTCCTAGTGTACTGATGTATACAGTATGTGAATCTTTGTATTAAATCAAAAAATCTATCCAGTGAAAGGAAACTGATTAACCATTGCCTTCTTGGTACAGAATAGTGGGAGGGCACAGCAACAGGGGCTATCTGCTTTAGCAACATGGTAGTCTCACTCTGCACTGAATAGCTTATTAAATGTTGCTGAAGGGTCTCAGGATTATTTTAAATGGGCTTGTATTCAGGATGGCATGAGCATAAGATAGGAATATCAGAAGTAGTAATTGCTGATATACATAACTCCAGAATTGCAGTCAAAAGAACAGGTTCCATCCTATGAAGATATTCATATGTAATAGAGAGGCAGATTGGCAGAAATGCAATACTGACGAGAGGAAATATGAGATACAGAATTTTTTGGCAATTAGCAATTATTTCATAGTGTCTTTACATCAAGGAATCTTTGAACACATTCTGCAGGGGGGAAGGAAAGGAAAGAATGGAGAAAAGAAAAAATGGAAAGAAAAGGAATATTGTGTACCAGATTCTAAAAGTCAGCTGGGTGTTGGTCCAAAGAAGGGTATTCACATATTACAGCAGTAGGGAGAGGGCTCTCACTGTAACACTGAGTTAACAAACAATGGAATATATGAAGCATGTTAAAATGACTGTGAAGCGAGTACTGCTTTGACTAAAAGGCTATAATGAATGTATGCATAATTAAAAACAAATGTAATGCAAGTCAATGTTTCTTTTTCTTTCTCAGTCTAGTCTCAATGTGCAAACCATAGTACTGATAAGTTACTTAAGTTTCTGACCTTTTAAAGGCTTTCATTTGTTGAAGGAACTGAATCTCCAAAATATCCCTTTATGTCAGACAAATACCAGCACTGAAAGTCACTTAGACTTGAAATGTAGAAGAACACTTTGGATTAAAAAAAAATGTGAGAAATATTTATTTTATTTTAAACTATGTGGCCACTTACAGACCCCAGGCACTTAGCATTCTAATCCAGTTTTAGATTAAGATCTGTAGTGACTGAGGCTGTAATTGTTAGCGTTGATAAAGCACTGGTTTCATTAAGTGAGCATAAACTTCTGTTAAAAATGCCAGCAGGAGCCTCAGTATAATGTTGCAGTGTATTCTCGCTATCTGACAAGTGTGTTCCTGCTCAAAGATAATTTCAGGGTTTTTTTTTCCTCCTCCTCCTTTTTCTTCAAATGTCACCTTTTAAGAAAATGTCAGTATTTTAGGAGCTTGCTGGTTGTTGTCAGGTACTTTTTGAATATTTTCTAAACATGTTGTTTTAGTTGAACATATTTCTGTTTCACTTGTCAAAGAAAAAAACCATTTGTGTAGAGCTCACTCCCTTATTATTAGTCAGCCATTTTGTATCTTAATTCAGAAATACTCTGTTCTTCACTTTTGTTTGTTCTTCCTAGAACAAACTCTCATAGTAAATCAGTTTGCTGAATGTCCATCTGAAACAGGTGGCAGGGAAAGATGGCCCTTTTATGATTTCTGGACTTCAATTCCCAGAATTCCCAAACCAGCCAGGAAGTTGAAATCTACAAATCATGAAAGGGCCATTGTTCCCCACCTCTGATCTACAGCAATCTCAAACTTTCCTTCTCAACCTCATTGGTAATTCATATTGTTCTGCAATGTGTTTGCTTTTTAAAATGCTACATACAACTTAGTGAAGAACAAGCTGTCTTCCTTAAAATAAGCTCAATTGCAGGTGTAAATATAGATGCTGAAGATGTTAAAGACTTATATGGATGCACTGCTTGATATTATATCTAATTTAATTTCTATTATTGCTAATTGGAAGCAAGTTCTCTCAGTTACTTGAACTTCAACCATTTAACGCTAGTACTGGATTTGCTCAAATTATATCATAAATACTAGTGCATTCAATATATTTTTCAGAACGAAACCATCTTATCTATCTATTGGACTATTTACTTCATCATCACCTCTTGTAGGGATATAATCTAGGGATTATATCTTTCTGCTATGTCCCTATTTTTATATATTATACTTATTTGATATGAAAAGGTACAGTTAGAGCTAGATTTTGGTTATATACATTATCATCCCAGAGGTGCTTTTTCAAAAAGCAACTGGACTTTCTTTGTTTTTTCTTGAACACATTTTGCTTCTCATACAAGAAGCTTCTTCAATTCTGACTGAATGGTGGTCTACCATTCAGTTAGAACTGAAGAAGCTTCTTGGATGAGAAGTGAAATGTCTTCAAGTAAGATGTTTTCAAGCATCTTCAAATGAAACTTCTTCAAAGAAAAACAACAAAGGTCCAAGTGCCTTTTGAAAAAAAAAGTACCTTTGACACAACCATTAACCTGGATGATTGAGAATCTTCATAGACATGACTCACAGTAGTTTAAAGATATCTGAAATTGATCAAATTACAAACTTTTCCTCAGCTGGCAAATGTATTCTTTTCAAGAAAGAGGAAAAAAGGCATGTATACTGAAAACCTACTGAACTGAATCATTGACAAGAGACAGGAACATGCATTGCTTCTGCCTTTCCAAAAGTACATAAGTGAGCTTTGGTGGAAAATACTGCTTTATTTGTAAGTGCAAGTAAAAGGACTTGCTAAAACATGAAAAAGTGATCTTTTGATTAGTCTTGCTCTTTGGTCACAATGAAAACATATCATTGTTCTCTGTTTTTTTCCTATTTTTCTTTATTTTTGAATAAGCCCAGACAAGACAAATAGTTGATAAAACTTGTGCATACAATAGGTGTAATCTTTCTCTGTGGTATCAAGTCACCAGACTTAATATTTAAGCATATATTACACACCCTTGAAATATTTCTCATTAAAGCTTCCAGATAAATTACACAGATAATCCTTGAGTTGATCCATTTGGTTTAAAGTCTGATGGGAGTACAATTTTGATAAGTGTACCAGGTGTTCCTAAACCAATAGACATATTTATTGCTACCTCTCCCTGTCTATAAAAGCTGAACTTCGTCCAAGTCCATCTTTTCAGCAGCTCAGCTTAGGAGAAGAATCAACTGTACTTTCCTTAAAGACATGTTCAAATAATGGAAAGACAGAGATATACTTAACACCATCTATTCAAACACTGGCACCTAAGGATCTGTATCACAATTTGGCCATGTTCATACAGCACACTGTTCCAATTGCTCCTCTTTCAGATATTAAACACAATTATCAAATATAATAATTACATTCTATGATTTTTAGAATTCATGAGATGGACTGTTGTATAAATGTAATGGATGAATAAATAAGTCATATTCAGTTGCCAAATCAGGTTTCCTAATTCATATGACACAATGAACAACCCAGGAATGAGACATCTGTTAACAGGGGTATACATCAGTGGGTTTTTCATTTTACAAGTAAATCAAAATTCTAGAACTGCAGTACAGGTAGTCCTTGACTTACAACCACAATTGAACCCAAAATTTCTGTTGCTAAGTGAGACATTTGTTAAATAAGTTTTGCTCCATTTTATGACCTTTCTTACCACAATTGTTAAGTGAATCACTGCAGTTTTTCATTTAGTAACATGGTTTTTAAGCAAATCTAGCTTTCCTAACAGCTTTGCTTTCAGAAAACTGCAAAAGATGATCATATGACCCCAGAACACTGCAACCATCATAAATATGAGTCAGTTGCCAAGCATCTGAATTCTAATCATTTGACCATAGGGATGCTGGAATGGTCATAAGTGTGAAAAATGGTCATAACTCATTTTTTTCAGTACCATTGTAACTTTGAATAGTCACTAAATGAACAGTTGTAAGCCGAATACTATCTGTAATTAACTAACACCCCCAATTTATTATCTACAATGAAGTGCATGAGGAAATAAATACATTATACAGATGCCTGAAACATAATCGTATTTAGGACTTCAACATCAAAAGTATTCTAAAATTAGAAGAGATTGCCAATTTTCCTGTGGCTTCAAGCCAGATAGATACACATGAAAGTGAAGCCAATGTGGATTTTCTGAAACAAAATTGCAGATTGAAGTCAGCCTTGCAAAAAGCAAAGCCAATGGTTGTGGCTAAGAATGAGGAGTCCATGAGAATATTGTTTCCTTCAATCCTCTCCGGAGAAAGAAAGGATATGAAAGTCTATTCACTGTGCTTCAGACTCTTGCTCCTCATAAGGAGACTGCAAAACAGTCTCCTTATGAGGATGAGGAGAGGATGAGAGAACCAGGAGATGAAAAAAAAAGGTCATTATTGTTCTAGCCACAGTCAGAGCCATCAAAGGACACTAAGGTCACATTTTCTTTACTAGCCACAATCTTATTTGGTTTTAAAGAAATTAAGTATTTTCAGAATGACAATGCTGAAAACACAGCATTGAGTACCATCAATCCTTAATATGAGAAAATGAATCTGTATCGTTATGAGCTTTAAGAATTCAAAATAAACAGCAAAAGAAAGACAAAATTCTGGCTATAGAAAATTTTAAATGGATCAAATTGATTTTAAAGTTTGAGACAGATTGTATGTAAAACTTCTAATAAAAATATTAAAATATTAAAATAAAAATAATATTTAAATAATATTTAATAATAAAGTCAATATTTACTATCTCCTGGAGTGGTGTATAAGTGATCTATAGCTTAGTGAACTTTTTTCACAACCTGTTTTTGTGCATAAACTGAAGGGAGATTTTAAGCATCCTTCCAATCAGACTTCATGAAGACTGTATATTTGTAAGTCATTAATAGTATTAATGACATTTATATGCGTACATCAAGCAGCCCTCCAAACATTTAAGTAAATTAACTCAATAAATCATACATTCAAATGCAACATAAAACAAGCTAATAAAACATAGAGCAGCTCAAACTTAAAAGGAAGAGGTTCAGACTACATGATTTACTTACAAGGTAAACAGAAATATATTTCACAGTTCCTACCCTGAAAAGCCATTAAAGATGGGATCAGTCTCAGTAGAGTTATAACTGGTTATTGTTGAAAAAGTACTTATGTCATTTGATGGGTACACTCTGATTAAACATTCTTTTACGAATTCAGGTAAGTGATTTAGGAGAACATAGTATTTTGGCCAATATCTGAAATATTTTGAGTATTAACATTATTTAAATGAATGCTTCTTTATACAAAATTTATTTTGTATGCTGTATCCCATATAGAATCCAGAGGGCTTGTCTGGCTGATGAAGGCATATGTCACATATGTAGCATGTGAAGGCTCTTGTGTGTCTACTTGTTGGGACCTGGATGGTGCTATTGCTGCAAAATGCGGGGGCAAAGTAAACCCCTGGTTGTGTAGCAGGGTGTGTGGTTCCCATTTTGGCACCATTGTCCCCTTGTTTCTTGTTGCTTTTGTTTCGTGTTGCTTTTTGTTTCACACACACAGACACACACACACACGAATTAATGAACAAAAGCTTGACATCAAGACTCAAAACAAGAACAAAATAAAATCAGAGCATTTCAGCCTCCTAGGACATTTCATAGCAGACCTCGGAGAAACTGTTTTGGAAAAGTGAGATGTTGCTAGACTCCAGTTGTCAAAAAATTTCAGACCATCCCAGAAGGTGTCAATAAAAAACATGGTTTTTTAAACTTAATACAATTATTAATTAATGAACTACTTGTTCTCTGTTACGCATGTGAACTGCAACTGCATAACCAACCTGTCTTCCTCTAACTTCACTCCAGTTTAAATCCTATATCATTGTAGCCACTCTATGCATCTGATGAGATGAGCTGCGGCTCACAAAATCTTATGTATTTTAATAAAATGTGTTAGTTTTAAAAAGTGCTACCAAATTCCTGATGTTTTGTCACCAATCCAACAGGAACTCTATTTGATTTCCTGTGTTGCACCATTTAGACACAAGTTGTTGCTTTCACCAATCAAAACCCCAGCTAAATTGTAGGCTGCATGAACCAAGTATTTTGTCTTACAGTGTAACTATTTTTCTCTAAAACTTGCAGTTCTTTGTTTGTTTGTTTCTCACCTTTTCATTTTAAAAGACTGCATATAGCATGCCTGGGATATGGTGATATCATCAGAGATTCTGCAATTCTTTTTAAATACATTTTGGAAAGGTTGAAGGGCATTACCTCTAGGGGCAAGCAACAAATGCAGTATCATATCTGCACAGTGTAAGCTTTGCTTCTTTTGTACATGAGCTTCCTGTAGGGGAAAACTATTGTAACCTATTTTAAGGCAGACAAAAAAAACTACTCTTCAAGCTGCCATTTTGCTGCCAGATTTTGGCAGTATGAATCTGGGAGGGCTATTGGACTGGAGAAAACTCTTACTGTATAGCAGGACGAACTTACTGGAAACTTTTCCCTGTACTGTATTATGTTTTGAAATGTTGTTGAAATATAAACTAAATTCCATACAGGACCGTCTTTAATGGCTACCATTTTTTAGGCCTACTTACGGTTTTCAAAAATGGATTTAAATTGCTTGTGCAATGTCCTAACTCTTACTTCTTCTAATTGCTGATCACTCCTATACTATCAGTTATCAGATGATTAGCAGCTGCTGTCCTGCTATTCACATAGAAGTCATCATGGAACTGCTGAGTATGCAACATTTTCTGCTTTTTCTGTCCATGTCTATTTTAGATGCAAATCCATGAAGTTCACATATTCTATAAATAGAGCAAGTTTTGCCAATCAAGATTGTTTGGTTAATTACAAGTTTTGCTATATTTCCAGCTACAAAAGAAAAAAAACACCAGAAAGAATCAGCATGGCACAGTGTGTAGGGTTTGAGAATCCTTAGTCCAAATGCTGTCTTAGCTGTAAGGTTCACTGGACAATTTTTTTGGGGGGAGGGACAAGTCATCAATGAACTTATTCTACTTACAGAGCTGCATAGAGAATAAAATATACTGGGTTTTTTTAAGTTGGATTGAATTATTATATATAAGGAAGCAATTTTTCCAGGTAAAGAAAAAATGTCCATTAAGTTAAGATAGCAACGTTCAAATAGTAGGAACAATATTGCTATGGAAATACAAATGCATAAAGTAGGATGTGAGAATTGATGAGAAAAAAGCAATTTGGTATAAAAAAATAGATTCTGCAAAAACATTGAAAGCTTTTTCAAATAAATAACTAATGTTACTTTACATGGTATTTATTAATTGCATGCTCATGTCCTCAAATCTGCATTCCTTTCTTATTCAAACATTTCTGTCTGTATATTAATGTCCTTATAAATTGTGGTATAACACCAATCAGTATATTATATTGGCAAAACATATAATACACATTGGATAAGAGATGTTCATTACTGGATTTACATACCAGTAAACAATATTAAATATAAGTTTTTAAGGCACAAAAATAATAATTCCAAAATAATAGTGGAATATATTTGAGATCATAAAGTACATTGTACAATTTCAATATGAGTTATCTATATGGTCTTGTTAAAATTTGTTCTCCATCCCAAATTTAGAATTCTTCTAATGGTCTAGAAGTTTAGGATCTAATGTATACTAAAAACATGCTAAAAGTAAATTCCAGTTCCAATTTTGTTTGGTAGTGGAATTACATTTTGCTTTGAAGTTTAATAATTTTGTTAAATTAAGTTACCTGGTATAGCACCGAGTGGCTATCCTAGTGTGGTTAACATAAGATCTAAAGACAATGTTTCAGATTCTAGTCGGTTCCAAACAGGGACTGGCCTGGTAGTGGACTACAGCCCAGGGGTTGAGTGCCCCTGTTATAGGGGAAACTGTACTCTTTAATATGTATTTCTTTTCTTACATAAAAAATAAAGACACATAACAAATGCAGGCATTTTAATAACTCTTGGTGGTGTGTTTTCCCTGGATGTATAAACACCATTGGCTCAGATAATTTATAAAGACACCCAAATGGAATGAAAGATAATTTCAGAATCCAGAACAAAAATGTTTTAAGAACTTTGAATGGATACCAATAACGGACTGATACATACAATTAGATAGTAAAATATTACGTGTTTTGAGCAAATGCATTTCTAATAGTGTGATTTTCTACTGTGTCCTTTAATCAATGAATGGATGTCACACCAGGATTTGTTATTATGTTATTGTGTGAAATGAGAGTAAAAAATGGACAGAAACACCCGATATTTCAAGCCAAATATCTTTAGTCACTGCTGCTTGATTGATTATGGATTTTTTTAAAAAAAATATTAAATTTGCTTCTTTGCAAATTTATCCAAGTATTTTGCAGCTTCTAAGACAATTATTACAGTTTTTTTCTGAGTGTCATGTGTTCTACACATTATTTGATATAATATATCTTAAGGGAATATTGTAAGCAGATATTAGCAATTAACTCATTAATCTAAAAATCACAATTCTTGCAATTAGCAGAGAACTGCACAGGCACTCTAATTACAAACTCTGCACAAAAGGACAGGCTCACAGGGACCATAGAGTCACCTAATTAGCCAAAAAATTCAAAGAAAGAAAGAAAAAAGAGATGTTAAGGGTCAGACAGTAAAAGATGATAACGTACAGATGGTAAACCTGAGGACTGGTCTGTGAGAGAATATATACATATAAACGGGGGGAAATCCTTTTTAATAACTTTATCGACAATCCTAGTTTCATTCCATTAATTTTTTTCTATGCTATTGCAATTTTTGTCAAGCCTACTTCATATGGTTTCCTCTAGATATATATAAAAATACAAATCAGTTGTCCCTAAAAATCAACTGTTCCCAACCTATTGTAGGTAATATACAATCACACACCAGGACTCAAATATGCATATGCTTTTTAGCTTAAAGGAAACTTTCTGGACTTCTGCTAGCAAACCTTCAAGGTGAGATTGGGAGAGATTACATTCCTCCAGAAAGGACAATTTAGGATGTTTATTGACACTGAATTGTCTTTGGCCCATCAGTTGATCAAAATAACAAAGAATGCACATTGTTTAAGTCAGCCAGATCCCATAATAATTATGCATGTCTTAATTACATCTTAATTAGTCCATACAAGACTGCTTTTGAAGAGTCTCCCAAAGCGTCAATAAATACAAAATGCAGCAAGACTAGTCCCTATGAATAATAGCAGAGTAACTACAGTACTATCAGGTGGGTAAACAATTAGTATAGTAACAGCATGTTTCAAATCTTACTGAAAGTGATTGAGAATATAAAGCCTGGTAATTGTGAGATAAAATATGAGATGTCAAAGCCATGCATTCTTTGCATAACACAAAACCAAAACCAAAGCCAGGTGTGGGCAACCCATCACTTTTAAGCTTTACTGCTGTGTAGGGAGGGAGGCAAAAGAACTAAATATTTTATCAATGTTTGATTAGCAATCTGTTTATTATACACATCCTTCATACTTAAGAGATCCACATGTGTTTATCATTTGGAATTTTTTTTATACATATTTGCTTTGCTATGCACATCACGATCCACATGAGGATAGTTTTCATTTTACATGTACGAAATAACCTCACATTTCAAAAATCAGTGGTGGAGTGTCATCTCAAGCTCTATTTGAATGTTTATCTGCATGTGTAGATATCATAAAGGAATCTTCTACATAAAGTCCACTGTAATAATATGCAAGAATGACATTAATATACTCAATTTTGCTTCTGCAATTGTTAAATCAATACAGGTAGGACAACAGAATTAGCTCAGCCCATTCCATTCCAATATCTTTAATTTAGCCCTTAAGTCTGAATGCCACGAACCCTTGCAGGAAGGGCAAATACTCAAAAAAAATAATAGAGAAATAATAAAGATCTCTGAACTCATACCAGCTCTTTCAGGGATTATTTTTAATGTAACATCTTACAATTTTATTATCAGAGAAAAATGAGAAAAAAGAATTAATTTCGGATTTGTTTATTGAGGAAGTTTATTTCTCCATGAAAAATATAGAATAGATACCATTAAGGAGGATTTTAAAAAATACATATGCTTTCATACCACAGCTGGATTATTGTTTCCCAAGAGTCTGCAGTGTAAAACTGATGTATTTTTTTAATAACAGGGTTTGTGAGACAAGATAATAAACAAGTAGTTATTAATATCTTTTTCATAGTAAGTACTTGTTACTAAGATAAGAAAAAGGTGAGTTTCATAAACGAATGCTTTAAACTTTAAATTTAAATCCTGGAAATATGATGGAAATAAAAATTTCCATGTCTCCATACGTGAAAGGTCAGGCAAGGTTGCTTCAAGTTAGTCATCAAAGTCATCAAAGTCAGATTTTAGATGCATCTAGTTAATTGCTAGATCTGAATAGATCTGTTATTTATCTTAGTTATATCAGGATCAGGAGCTGTCATTTCTCTTCAATTTAAATAGTTTTTCCCCCCACAGTGAATATTTTGATAACTAGTGTGATTGGATAGGAAAAAAGCAACAAATGAAATTCTTCTTGTTGTTGAAACTTGCAACTTCCATCTAGTTAATTCCCAGGATAATTTCTCTCATTTATGCATTCTACCTTCAGATCAATAGTATTTTGAAATTACAGCACTGAACATCTTCTAGTCTCCCTCATATGCTTTTCTGTCTACCATTGTTGATAGTATTATATGACTATATAGGACAACTTCATTTAAAAAAGGATTACATATCTACATGGGAAGAAAATCCACCCACTCACTGAGGCTTACAAATACATAAACAAGTAATTTGGGAAAACTAGCTAAGTAACTCTCTTAAGAAGGCAAAACAGGCAGGATGTTCAAGAGGAATACTGCCAGATTCATTGGCTCTCATCCTGATTCCATTCCTCAAGCCATTCCTCAAGTCAGAACATTGAATACCCCAACTATATGTTAATTGGTGGGACAATCCAGAAACATATACAGTAAATGTATATGTATATATGATCACTGCATGCAGCATGTGTATGGGATACCCATATTCCACATACATTCATCCCTACAAATATATCCCAACCATTAGTTCTCTCTGATCAAGGTAGCCTTCTTAAGGTAAAATTAAAGACTCACTCTACAGTAGTTGAACTTGATTTTTAGTGATTACATGAACATGTGTACATGGTATAGCTTATTTAGTGAAACAAAAGAAGTGGTTTTTCCACACCTTTTCCTTATAAGACACTTTTGCAATTTCTCCATGTAATATATGGTCCTGGTCTTTCTCACAGAATCACATCAAAATATTCACTCCGTCTGACTCTGGAGTCCTTGGTGCTCTGTGAACTGGTTGTTTTCTTGCAGATGTTTCATTATCAAACTAGGTAACATCATCAGTGCTTATTCTGATTCCCAATAGCATTTGAAGCATCATCAAAGAATGGTTAGATTCTGATGAGGAAAATAGATTAAGTATGTATGTTTTTACTGAGAAGTTTAAATTAAATAATAGGTGAGGAGGTATTTGTTCTTTTGCAACTATGAAGGTCTATTGTTATGTTCTTAAGGTAAGAAAGGAGAGAAATATTATAGTGGCTAGGCAAGTAATAACACATTGGGTTTGGATTCTTAATAGAAACCACAGCCACCAATTTTGCTACTGATCTTATTCTCTAAGAAGGCCACTTTAGGTTTTCTTTGTTTTTGAAAAGATTCTTAAAATTTGAGATAATCCAATAAAGCTGAATGATGTGATATGCAAGACAGATCAAAGAAATTACTTCTTTACGCAGTTAAATTTGGAATCCCCTCTGTTCGATAGTCATAATCTTCTGTGGCTTTTGAAACGGTAGACAGCTAATGTAGGCTATGAATGTATACTAGCTCTGCAGGCTGTATACTATCAACAGTATCCAAGGCTACATGTTTCAGAATATTAGTTGCTAGGATTTAACTGTGGAAGAGAGTTATTTCATCAAGAGCATACTTGTAGGCTTCTCATAGGCTTGCCATTTTACAAAAGGAGTTTGTGAATCAGCATGGTTCATTTTTCACTCACTCTAGATTTTTTCAGGGAGTTATTCTTGCTGAGGCAGTTCTAAAAGACCTCTGCAAACAGTTGATCATGCATTTATCTAGATATTTTGGCTCAGAGCAGGGAAATAAAAGTAATTATGGGAACTCTATATTTTTATTAGAAGGTTACGTGGAAGTTTGTAGCTGTGCTTCAACTATGAAGAATAATGTTCAATTTCTGATAATTTATTAGGGTTCTAACTTCCTTGTCTGCAAACTATCCGGTTCTTGTTGTACTAGGCACTCAGCCTAATACAGACAATGTTAATATGGCTGTGATCCAAGCTAGTGACAATTTTCTGACTTCCATTGCATTTATAGACTATTATTCATGTCAGTGGCTTGGCTTGTGACTAGGAAGACCTGTTGTTAAGTTGATTCCCTACAAGTAAACTTGTATAACAGATCTTCCAGAAAGCTGGGGAGTCTCTGCCCTGAGCACTATCATTCCAGAGCCCTGGTAGTGTTCCCTTGCCTTGTTCCATCCGTTCTTTGAAAGATTTCTTAGTAACATATACTGTGTCTTAATTAGGGCTGCCAGATATCTGAACGGGGAAAGAAGAAAAGAGACAATTGGAAAGGAGGACAAATGTGGGCTGGGGCTGAAGGGCATGCCAATATTCCTGGCATCGACCACAATAATTCTAGCAAAAATCAACAAAAATATAAATTTAGTGTCCTATATGTACATGAAACCACTTTTTCCAGCATCAGATTGTTTCTCCCAATTGTAATTCCCCCCCCCCAATAAATTATTATTTTCAAGAACTAACAATAATACAGAATCAACAATGACATGCTTTTGAAATTTCACCGTAGCAATATATGAGACATATACTCTGCCAATCACAGTGATCATAGATATAAAGGGCTGGATTAAAAACCTATCTATTTATTTATCAAATTTATATGCTGCCTGTCTGACCAATCTCGCCATCAAAAGCAACAATTGATGGAATCAGATGATAAATTAAATAACATAAATCTAGGTAGTTGAGTCCATTGATGAAACAGGGAAAGAAAAAAATCAACAATTTACAGAGTCACAATACACAAATGTTTGAATGACTACTGTTATGAAAATAGTTCAAAGTAAAATAATACTCGAACTATTCAGAAAGCTGGACAATATTTCATTTTAATGCCTACCAAATGGAGGATATGAGAACAAAAAAGAAGACATTTCCACTTTTTGTCAGACAGCTGATAATCCTACTCTTAGTCGGCTTTGTATAACAAGATTCTTTACTACACTCTTCCCTATCACTGAAACATAGCAAGTTTTTCTACAGTTTCTCATTTGCACTAGTTCTATCATATATTTTTCTTGTCCTCAGTGCCTTATGTCTCTGTGTTGTCTTTTAAAATTTTTATTGCTGCACCGATCTTAATTTTTCTCCCTGCACAGTCAAGAGCTTCAACCAAACCATTCAACCAAATATTTAATTAGATTATACTTTTTTAAATGGACTGATATTCTTCAAGTTGAGTCTGACTCTTGCTGATTTCATGATATATTCATATAAATTTCCTTGCTATGGAAATGGTTTTCCATGCCTTCTTTTGACGTTTATTTTAAAATCACAGCAATTTAGCTTGTCTCTTTCAGTGTGACGCCTCCTCCCAATAATATCTTTATTAATGGGATTTATTTTAACTTTTTTTAATTGGAAAGACCCATTTATCGTAATTCAATCACCTCTGAAGAAAATGTTTAGCATATATTGCTCTAAAATATTTCAAGGGAGAGCAAGGTTCGGGGCTTGTCTACTAATTCTCAAGTTATTACAGATAAAAGATTATTATTTATGGAAAACAAATATTTTTACAATGCATCATGTTGAAGCAAATAAAAGAAAATATTGCTGCCCACGTGCTGTATTCATAATACTTACTTGTAAAACTCCAAACAAATGCTCAATTGGCAAATAATAGCATGATCCAGTTACTTCTCAGGAAATTATATTTAATGTATTTCACAGAGATAAGGGAAAACAGTTTAACCCAGACGGCTGCTATGAACTATATTTAACCTCCACTGTATCAGATGGAATATGTTTTTAATCTAACACAAACCATTATATACATAGACGCTTATGTTTTTGCTATTTTAATATCTGCCAACTTTTACTTATCCATTTTTAAAATAATCTTTTCTCTGGACACCGTGCTCCATATAAATTTGGGCAATGTCATTTTATTTTTCTCCCCATTTCATTGCAAGTTTTCTGCTGAATCTTCTTCTTGTTCTTAGTGAAGGAGCCTTATTGGATTTGTCTTCCTAGATCTGATACACACTGTACTGGCCTGCCTGAGGTGCAATTTAAATGGCTGATTAGAGTCTTCTCTGGGGGACTGCAAATGACTGGGTGCTCATATTTTTTATTTGCCTTGGATTTTTTCCAGTGGTCTGCACTTTGCCCTCCACATTCCTGATTAATATTTTACATATATTTTACTAGCACTTTAAATGAAAATTTCTTCCTGAGAAGATTAATTACTAAATGAATGATATGGAACTCTTATTATTCCAATAATTCATCCACACAGAATTTAGCGAGTGTGTGAAGTTAATAATATGACATTAATGGATCAAGTTTAAGATGTACATTAACGGCTGCCTTTCTGTCTTGTGTAAGTTGCAAGAAGTTGTTAGATGCTTATAATGGCAATACTAAATTTTATCATACCCTTCATACGATGCAATATGAATTTTAATCGTTTTTTTTCCTCAAAGCGTTCCTAATTGTATGCTTGGAGGTTAAGCCCAATTGAACAGGCTTAAGAAATTTTTAATGAGAATGTAACACTCTTACATATAAATAGTAGGTCATACAGAAGACAGGGAAAGAATCAAAGCAATGGCTCAGATTAATAAATTGGAAAGTCTGACATGAGATGGAAGGAGTGCTTCAAATGATCATTCCCTTCTACCCCAAATTTTCCAAATGTATGTCTATCCACAAATACTCTGTACAGTATGACAGGGAGAGTGATCAGTGGAGATAAAAGGATGATAGCAGTATTGCACCATCACAGTGCGATGTTGTGCCTGTGATATAATGTTGTACATAGGTATGAAAGAGGTGAAACATGAGAAAACAACACCCATCATTTTGACAAAGAAATCCTATGGACTCTTCTGACAAAGGGGATTAAGTATGAAACAACCTACTCAGATGTGGGGTTACTCTGGGACCTGTGCATCCATGCAATGAAATTAGTAGCAAGAAATGAATAGGTTTGCCTAGGTGGGTAGACATTCGCCACATGCATTTATTTTCTTCTGAAACTACTTAAATAAATTACCGAAGAATATGATTTCAGGGGAAGAGAATGTAGACTGTTTGGCAGACTTGGATGGGTAGGAAGGCAAGATAGAAAGGCTAATTCAAATTTGGGAGAATGCCCAGGTGTGTCTGTTGTGCCTTTTCAACTGTATCCTGATGGCTAGCCTTGTCTCTCATGTGCGCTAGCTCCTCCGAATTTTCATACTGACTTCTGAATCTTACAATTTCCTGGAAAGTATGGTTTACAAGCACTTCCAAGATTCTCCTGCTAAGTATGTAAATATACCTTAGTATGTTTAAAGTACATATAAAAGGAGAGTAGATATAAAGAAGGAGAGAAAGAGAGGGAGGGAGGGAGGGAGAGAAAGATAGATAGATCGATAGATAGATGGTTGGATGGATGGATGGATGGATGGATGGATGGATGGATGGATGGATAGATGATGGATGGATGGATGTGTGTGTGAGAGAGAAAGAAGCGGGGAAATTATGCTCACTTTTGAATCTGTCATCCAGAGTTGTTTCAAATATGATTGCATGCAGTTAATAAGTGAGGAAGAAAGAAGAAGCCCCTCAGAGGCTCATTAAAAACACAGAGGACCTTCAGTTAAAATATTAAAATAAGAACTATCACATATTTTTGGAAATGTTTTCCTTTTGGGGGATAGCTCCAAAATGTTAACCAGTGTGACAAAACAAAGAAGAGACTCTTGAAAATCAGTTGCTCCTTGCAGGTGAAGTAGTACAAAATAATTGCATGTGTTTTGGGGTCTCCACAGTGTAATTGCATGATACCAAAAGAGTCAAGTGTTTTTAAGAGTCAATCTCTCCTGCTCTATAGTATACAAAGTAATAAATGCCTGTTGAGGCTGATTAATCACTGATGTGTCACCAAGGAGTCTAATCCATCTCAAAAGTCTTCTATTATAACCATCCTTCCATGGAGCAGGAATTGTTACATAATATAAGAAAGTCTTGTAACAAAACAAGAAATATATTCCCATGTCTTAGAAAATATTAAAGTAGCAAGATTACGTTGTCATCTCAAGCATATTTCCAGTATAGTTTCATTTCATATGGGAAAGCCAGGAAGACAGATTGAGACAACTGAAAACCAATGGGAAGATTTGGGCAAGGGCGAAGATACTAGGAAGCATATCTGAACTATGCCATCATTTTTTTTACAGCACTATACCAGAAGAGAAGCATTTTGCTTCTTATTTCAACAGCGGCCAGAATTTCACTTTTGGTCATGCACAGTACTTTCAAGAATGCAGGTTGCTAATGTCCCATTGTAGGAAGTTGGCACTCACCCCTCTCCTAGAAAAATGAATTATCCTAGTAAATATTAAAAAGGCAGAATATTTTCCCTAAAAAGAAAAGTAGAAACTCAAAGAGGCAGAAACTCGCCCTCCCTCCACCTTTGCTAATGGACCACTACTATGGCCTGAGCCAGTCTATTTTACATAACAAAGATCTACTCCAGGTAGAGCTATAATAGGAATTGCGCAAAGTCCTTTCATTACATCATCATCCAACAAGGCTCAACCAAGCCTGAAAATCAGGACAGCCTACAGAGTTGCCCCTGCATGGCCCCATTGGAGTCTGACAACCAATCAGAATACAAGCTCAAATTCAAATCCCAACAGAGGGTATAAAACCCAGGCACACTCAGCAGATCAACCCTTTTCCCTTTTCCTTTCTTTTCCTTTACCCAACATCTTGAAGCATGTGATCGTCCTTTTCACTTTGGAGCTCCAAGCCATGTGGTCCTGTTCACCATTAAACCATCTTTCCAAACAGCCTCCAGTGTCTTTTTCCCACTTGGAACTGAACCCAGAAGGATATTTCTTCCAACACCATTATAACAAGCAGAAACTACTGTAGCTGATTGAAAATGTTGGCAATAACATGCTGCCTAATGGGTGTAGTAGCACAAGAATATCTACTATTATTATTCCAGAATAATCTTGAGGGCATAATTAGAAGTCCTAAAGAAGCAAAGATCCCAGGACAGTTGAGATAGTAAATCTATGATATTCTATTTATTATTATACTATAATGCCCATCAGTCACAGGTGGTATGTCAAAAGTGAGGGCAGTGTATTCTACATGTACCTGGAGAAGCATGATGTATCCGTCCCTTTGACAGGAGATCACCAAATACTGTATATATAAAAATTGATTTATATATATTTAATATTATGTTGTCTATTAATATGAATACTAGCAGTACTTTGTTGTGATTCTTGTTTATGTCTCTTAGCAGAGATTTTAATAGAGATAGGTGTTTCAAAGGAATAATTGAATGTGTTCTAAAACTTGTATGTATGTGTGAGTGGTTAGTAGAGATTGGTTTTTAGTTAGATAAAATGTTTGTGATTAATTACAAAATTTTGTCAAATTAGTTAGATAATGTTTTAGGGGTATTTATTTTATTCCATGTATTTAATTAAAAAAAAGCTTTTTATCATTTATTAATACACACATATATATATACAATATCTCTTTCCAACAGCGTCCTCAGAAAAATATACAATTGAAAACAATAATGGAATTAAGTCACATTAGAATGAAGGCAAAAAAGCGCTCATCCTTCAAAACAAAACAAGAAAATAACTCTATTAGCAATCAGAAAACAATATTTCTTGATTGCAACTCAAAGAAGTTGGGCCAGCCTGACCTGTTTTTGGAGAGTGGTCTATCTGAAATGCTGCTAGAGAATGTTTCATTAAACCTAGTATCTAGATGGAAATTATGGGAAAGCATTTTTGAAGATGGTGCTCACCTATGAAATGTTTATTTATAATCTAAAAAAGATACAAGAAAAATTAATTATAACTGCTTTCCTTTGTAGAAAGTTAGCGCCCATCTCTCTCCTAGAAGAATGAAATATTTTGAGGAATATTAAAAAAGGCAGGATAAAATATTTCCCCTAAAAGAGAAATAAAAAATCTTAAGGGAGACAGAAACTCAGAGTCTCAGCTCCCTGCCCTCAGAAGATATTTTGTGCTCATTAAGAAAGACTGGGCCAGCCTATCTACAAAAGATCTTCAGCTCCAGGGTGAAGGAATTAAGACATGACCCTTCAAGACATAATAGGATTAACCCACTAAGACACAGAGCTCGCTACATTGCACAATTTCCTAAGCACATTGCATCACCCTCAGAAACTTCAACCAAACTTAGCTCAGACAATCTATAGAGCCAGCTATGACTCATATATAATCCCTACATGGTCCCATGGGAGTTTGACAACAGCCAATAGAATACATGTTCTTGCACAGGAACAGGAAGTTCAAGTGCAAAGGCCAAGAGAAGATATAAATTCCCCCACTCTCAACTCCATGTGGTCAGCTGCACCTGAACCATGTGCTTGGTGGTTCTGCTTCATCATTAAACCATCTTTCCAATCAGTCTCCATGTTTTCAGTGTCTTTCTCCCGGCTTGGAACTGAACCAGTTGAATATTTCTTCCAACATCTTCAAATGGAATTTGAATTTTGAATTCTGAATTTCTAGCCTTTAACATACTTAGCAGTGAGTTTGCAGTTGAGAAAAACAGGGACTACAATTCATTGAATCTTGGGGTTCAATGGCTATTAATTTTGGTGGCAGTGTGGCTGCCTTGGAAGGCTAACTGTTGAGGAAACTAGTGGGCTTCTTTGTATATTTGATTGGCTTCTGTGAGAATAGGATGGTGGACTAGATGAGCCAGGGGTGTGATCCAGCAGGACACTTCTTATATTCTTCTATTGCGAGAAAGATAATTTTGCATAAATGGCATGTTGAAAAATATGAAGGTACAGAGAGCTGCTTAGGTGACAGGCCATTATGAATTCACTCCAGGTAACAGAAAAAAGCCCCTTTGTTTTGAAATGAAAGTTTCAAAATTTAATTTTCAGTACACAGTGCTGAAAAGTGCCATCTGTGGGTGGGGGGAGATGTTCCTCCTGCCCTGAACTTCTACAATTCTGAATTTCTAGCCTTTAACATACTTAGCAGTGAGTTTGCAGTTGAGAAAAACAGGGACTACAATTCATTGAGCACAGCTTCCAGAGCTGAAAAGAACCTTTTATTTTTCTTAATTTGATTTCTTCCCTCCAAATAGACAACTACAATATAAAGGCTGTAAAAGGATAACAATTGCTACTTATAAAGTCTCCAAATCATAAATAAAGGATAATGTAGAAGTAGGGCAAGGAAACATAAATGCACTTATTGTTGGCATAGCCATAAAAAAACCCTCCCTCCATGAAAATAACTGTAACGTTTTATTAACACATTTAGCGAAACAGAAATGATGATGTTTTCTTCCCATCTGGCTCTTTCTCCTTTCCAGGATTACATCTTTTCTTTCTTCCAATTTACTAGAGATAAAAATAATTTTCCACATTTACACATTCCTAAAATTCACATTACATATTCCTTTCATGTACAGACTCATGGACGACCTGGCATAATACATTATTGAAGGTCTGATTTTGCATCATGGCATTTTTGCTTTCATAAAAAAGAATTACGTCTACCAAACCAAGGAGAGAATATGGATCTTTTTTTGTTAAAACTGGAGGAAAGAGGAAAAAAAATATCTCAGAGTAGATAATTATAATAAGATGTTTGAGCAATATATATCACTCCAAACTTTGTAGTCAGCTCAGAAATTGCCCCAATAGGAATGAGATTAATTTAACATGGACCACCACTCTTTAAAGTATTCGGTTGTAGGATTATATTCTGGAGCAACATAAGGAGCCTGAAAGATTGTGTAGGTCTACCTGCAGAATAGATATTGGCTGTCAGCAATCTGATGCAAGTAAGACCTCACAATGGTCTCACATGAGCAAAGAATTAGGTTTTTTTTCTGATCAGAGAACAATATTTTGTATACTATCTTATGGCCATGAAGATCATTTGTAAAACTAGTCACAAGACAAATACATTTTCAACTGAACCATCATTAATTGTCTTATATAATTTCTTCCAGTGTAGGCAGACCTCAGTCATGTAAACCATGATTTCAATCAAGGAGGGGAAAAAATGGAACCAAAGAACTTAGTATCAGCCTTCCCAAGTAGAGCAGACAGGAAACATGACCAGATGAGCTAATTCTACTTTATTGTTAGGCTATATTAATATTAATAGAATATTGCAAATCTGAAAATATAAATCTTCCATTGTCTCTTTTCATAGTCTGATAAGTTGGAATGTCATTTCTAGATAGGGTCTCTTTCCCCAACCACTTCCACCCCACTGTGTCCCACAGTTATCTCCCCACAGCAATAGCAATAGCATTTAGACTTGCATATTGCCCCATAGTGCTTTACAGCACTCTCTGGGTGGTTTATAATGTCAGCATTATTTGCATATTTCCCTCAACCATTTGGATCCTCAGAAGGATCGAAGGCAGAGTCAACCCCGAGTCCTGTCTGTATCCAGCTTCAGGCAGTGAACAGAATTTGCCTGCAATACTGCATTTAACCACTGTGCCATCAGGGCTCATATACTATTGCATATAGAGTCACATTATAGTCTCATCCCAGTTTCCCTTTTTGAACATGTAAGTCGCCAGATAGTACCTCCAGAAAAGTTATCTTTTGCAATTGCATTAGTAACAGGCATCAATATTTAACAATTTCAATAATTTTGAAACAATTTAAATATAAGTGTTTGGCTATGAGTGTCACTATCAATAATGACATTTTTAGTTTGCTAGATCCTTAACTGTAGAATACTTTAACCATCATTTTAAAACAAGACAGTTTCAAATTATGTTGTAATATACATGTACCATGCAGCTGACCTGGCTATTATTTGGATGATGAGGATCATGGCAATGACAATGATCACTGTAAAAACAAATATGTGGAAAGGAACTACCTGGCATGGCTTAGGCAAGTTGAACCTCTTCTTTTCTTATTTTGGAATCCCTCTCCTCGAGGAAAAGTGCCTGTATTGAGCTGGAATTAATTTGCTTTTTTTATTTGCAAACCGAAAGGGAATACAATCCCCAAATGAAACAGATGGAAAAAGGAGACACTACCTTTTGGGACCTTTCATTGAACAGCAATAAAATCAAGGTAGGACTCAACTGAATTAAAAGATTGAGGGTATGATAATATTATTGACAAGGAATAAAAAAATAGACATGGAATGGAGGAATGGAGGACAGACATGGAATGGAGAAACTAAGCCTTAAGTATTTTTGTCCATGCAATTTCCATTCACAGAATTTGGTGATAAAATCTAATGAGATGTCTACGTATTTGAATAATTCAAACCATGAATAAAACAATCATGGAGCTCTGCAGCTTTATAAAATGAAACCCATTCATTGAAAACAAACAATAACCCAAAACAATGTTAAACTATATCATTTAATGCGAAGGCTTAACTTGTCCAGTTTTGAGTAAGTTTTGAAATCTGTGTTTTATTTTTGAGGTTGCTGTTTTCATGTCTTGTTTTACAGTTACTTTTCAATTGAATTTGTTTTTCACAGCAGTAGAAGGCTAACTCTAACCTTAACTGTAACTCTAAGAGTGTTTCATACATAACTTTCTTTCCTCTTCATGGTTGAGTTGTTCTCAGCATGGAACAGATAGCATAATGGAAGAAAGTCATTTTATCTGCAAAGAGCATATTCTAGTTCTTTTTAATTATCCAAAGAGTCAGAAAGGAGTAGCAGCTTAACAAGCCAAAACAACCCTGATGCAACAGAAAAATAAACTTCTGCATTGCCCTTCTGGGCTCCTCCCTGAATCCCAGTGTTGCTCACTTCAATGATGCCATTGATGCCAGTTTCCCATCACTCTTTGGAATGTAATTCCCATTGATCAAAACATTACCAACTCCTATCCTGCCAGAAGCGGAGTCCAGTAGCTTTTGGAAGCCCAAATGTGTTTGAAGGTGGTTCTGCAAATTTGCATAGAAAATACACTGGGTGTAAGGACAGTATTGCCATTAAGTCCTACTGGGTGTAAGGCCTGCCATTAATTTTTATTGATTAATTGGGGAAATTCACCTGTGGTTAGCTTGCAACACCTGGCAAGTTCCCCTGGGCAAACTTTTCATTAAGAATGAAAACTCCTTAATTTCATAAGTCATAGAGAGACCTGACCATATTTCAATAGGGAAATTTTGAGCACCCTAGGACAAGCCAAATCAAAAAAATCACTAGAGAATTCCTGGAAGCCTGGCACTCAGACAAATCAGCCATCAACAGGAACATAAACATAAACAATATCTTCATACCAGTCAAAAGAGACAATAAAAAAGCCAAAAAGAGAACAAAAAAAACAGAAGGACTCCTCAATCAATAGTGAGATGAGTTGAGATTAACACCAAGATTAACATTAGACCAACAATTAGGAAGCAAAAAAAAAGTCCAATCAAGGAAATACCAATGCAGACAAACAAGCTGTTAACAACAACCTAATCAAAGAACCATCAAGACACTTCTACATATACTGACAGGCAAGCCACTGGTATAATGTGAGCAAACCCCATGCTCCAGTTAATAGTTGGTAATGACCATGTAGCCAAACCGGTAATCTTCCACAGGAGATTTCCAATATGGGAGCAGAATGAGATGCTTAACATGGGATTGTTTGGACGCAACTGAATATGTCTCCTATACTGCTTCTATCTTGTGATATCCAAATTGACAGGCTGTCTTCTGCCTGTCTGTAGGAAAGGCTAGGAGAAGCTGTTGGAAAGGGCACAACAACAGCTACAATTTGTAAAAATAGTATAACTATGCACTTGATAAACACTTCTTTCATTTACATAAGTTGGCAAGATTCTTCAAGGTTTCACCAGTTAAATCTTACATTTTAAAATTTACATAAAATATTGTTGTTATGGTACTGTTAGAGCTGTACCATTAGTTTAATTGCTATATTAATTGACTTAAATCTTTAATTGATTAATAAATGGGAGCTAATTAAGCCGCATTTAATTAGTTTATGAATAAGGGCAGGCTTGTTTATATTTGGTTTGAATATAGTAGCATATGAGCAAAATAAAAAAAGAAACAATTCTTTAAAATTCAAGCAATTGCTTTAAGTTATTAAATGGAACATTATGTAATATTTCACTCAGTCTATCAAATATTAATGTATTTTAGTAAATGCAAGGTGATTTTAAAGGCAACTAGAAACTGGTGAGCACTTGAAATATTCTGCATCAAACAAAGCAGATGAGAAAAATATAGAAATTCAGATCCTTGTAGGATTGCTCCTCAAAATTAATAGCCAGAGACTTCCAAGAGTGAGAGAGAACCTAAATCAGAGCTTAGATTATTCATGAATAGTTTTGAGTGGAATATACAGTATTTGACTCAGATTCAAAAAACCTTGCTATAATTGCATTTGCAAGCCACAGCTCTATGTCTACTTTCCTGGGAATAAGCTTCATTAATGGAACTTTTGAATAGATGTGTATATTGGATTATGCTGAAAATTTTGAAGAGTACAGTTGAACTATATATTCTACTTAGAAATGAACTATTGAGTGCAATGAGATTTTCCTTTGGATATGTTGTTAGTAATGGCGGGTTTTGCATTCCTCTCCAAATATTGCTGAATGTAACTCCCATCATCCCATATCATTAGTAAGGCCTGTTAGGGATTAATAATTTCTGGTAAACCACAGAATGCTCATCTTTGAGGCGAGGTGTATACATTTTAGCCAAGGGATATGTAAATCACAGTGAGTAAAACAGAAATTGTTCATGGGTAAATCTTTACAGAAACAAGCTCTTGTAAAAGCCCCAGCAGGGCCTACAATTCAGTCTCAGGTACCAAGAATTTTAATAATCTATTTTATCCTTTCCCCTCTAAATACTATTCATTTGGGCAGCTCTCATGTATAACTTACATTTATGCCAATAGAAGTCGGAGAATAAATTTGGCTGTCGAGCAATATTTTAGTTATAGTGCTCATCATATTGTATTGTGACATTTGCAGTATTTTCCCAATAAGCATCACTTATGCTGAAGATCTTTTCCCTAGGCTAAAGTCAGCTCATTATTTGTACAGTAGATAAGATAGATTTGTGCTTCTGTTACCGTCATAAAATATTGCTTTACTCTTCAGAAAATTCCGCTGCACTTCCTTAGGGAGCAACATTTGTAGAGTCAGATACAGCTAAAAAAGGCCAAGATGCTGAACAATTCAACTTTCTACTTCTCTGAAGAATTTGTTAGCCTTTTTTGTAGTAGAAGGAATATTTTTATAGATTTGCTTTTTTTAAATAGTGTCAAAGACATATAAACGCTAATTAAAAAGGCATGTGAATTGCTAACACCTTGGGTAAATCCTGTATGTGTAAATATTTATAAACTTTGGGTGAATCGAGAGAAATACAGTACCTAAGGATGATTATATAACTCTGGCATCTACCTCTGTAATGTATCAAAAACAATGAATAACAATTGATTTGATTCTGCAAATAAAAGTAAGATCTATTAAAATGGCAGAGGTGTTTACTTGTGGTATTTACGCTCCAGAGTACACTGCTGTCTGTCGATCAGTAACTTCCCCTTCACAAGACAGAAGCAATTTGTGCTTCCTGATCCCAGTTTTCTCATTAATATGTAAATGAGGCATGCCAGTTGTTAGGTTAGAAGAAAGCTGTCATGTTTATTGTGACAGATTTAATGGATGTGTTTGGATTGTGCATTCAATGTGTTTTCAAGAGCATGTCTTATCTTTGTTTAGGCAGTAAATCAAACATGTAAACAACAGTTCATTAGCATCTGTCAGAAGCTCAAAGCTATACATTGTTATAGCTGGAAATCTCTCCAGAGATAACAAACAAAAAAAGTATATCTGACTTTCTCCTGATTAGGTTGGTTTTCTTTTCTCTTTTATTTACTAATTTCTGTCAAATGTTTGGATTATGACATAGTTACCTTTCTGATAGTAAGGAGAACAATCTTACTGAACGTTAAATAGTTTCTACTATCTTCTGATTAGGGCCACCTTCGCTAATGTGGACTAGGATTGCATTGACCTAGCTTCACCTTCAGCCTTAGGAACTCCTTGGCTGCCTTGGGGTCATTTAGTCTCTCTCAGTCCAGTGTAGGATGGTGGTATGGGAATTCAAACAGGTGTCTGGAGAAAACACATGATATCAATCTGATAAACAAATAAATGTTTTCCAGATGTGCTGGGCTTCACCTTCCAAAATACTGACTCGGATATGAAAATTTAAGGTTATAGAAATGAGGTTAAAGCTATAAATAAATAAATTTAAGTTGTTAAATAAAGTCAGTAATGAATATTCAATATTCGATTGTTTGGGCCAGCTTTGTACATAAAGAGTAAATTGTTAAAAAACTTGTTTGATTTAGTTTAGTGTGATCAGTTATCCCATCCATATAGTAGCATCACTTTTTGCATGAACTAGGGTACTTGTTCAACAAACTTTAGTTTAAATATCCTGATGTAAGATTTTGGGTGAACACAGTCAATTTTCCACAGGACAGTAAGCTAAAACCAAATAACCAGATTATAGTAAATCATTCAGTTATCATATCACTAGAATACATATTTCATATTAAGCCCACCCACCATTTTGAATTAGTACTATATTACTGACTGTTACAGAAAATTGGAAGGAAGCAAAGGAATTTAATGTATTGCAGATTTTCTGTTCTTTTCTGTTCTTTTAGTTATATATCATGGGAAGTTATGATTACTTTTTGTTTTAATTTGGGTCTTAGGTTTTTATTTGGTATAGTTATAGCAGTCTAGGGGAGCTGAATATTCATTGCCTTTGAATACCAGAGAGCTCGATTAGACCATGTATTGGGAATACAATCGTCCAATCTAATGTTATGAGATAGTAAATTTTAATGCATCTACTGCATTATAGACTTTACAATATAGATATTGCTTTTATTCAACCAATTTATATTGGCTTTTACCAATAATTTAATTATAATAGATTGGTTCTTCCACACAAAGTTAGACAAGCAATGCAGAAGAGTATAGAATTATTAGACTCATTAAACATTTCATCATGAAAGATTTTCCCTGTGAATCATTGAATTAGATGCATTTATTACTTTCTGCTATTAATTTCTGTGTAATCTGACAAGAAAAGCTCCATGCTACACTATGCTGAATATTATGAAAGACAGACACGTTGAATTATTATAGCGACAAAGGCATTATATATGGATACATACTGTACAAACTACTTTGTGGCTTTCAGAGTTTCCTTCTAGATCATATCATCCAAATTCACTGATATATCAGCCAATAAACAAAGCTAAATTTCATGTTTATTTCCAGGGGAAAATTAAAGAACAAATGGTTAGCTGGATGTTTAAAATGTTAATTTTTTTCTCCAGAAGGGTTGAGAGAAGGATTACAAATCCTAGCCTATTGTCATTGTGGGATTATATTCTCATCCATTGTACTCTTTCATCACTAGTTTTAAAGTTAAAAAGTGTGATTCCCAGCTGCAAGAAAAATTGCTGTTTGTGGTTTAGTACTATGTAATGATGTAATCTTAATGTTACCGTTTTGCATGTTTTAATAGTTGATGTGAGGTTGAGTAAGATTTCTGAAGCATAATGTTTTGGTAAGCTATCCTAAGTTTCATTGTCATGTTAATTTTGCAGTGGGTATGTTTCTATTTTAGTATTAAAAAGCTGTAATTTTAAGATATCTAGCAAGCTATTTATCTGTAAAGTTTATAACAATGAATGTGTGTGTGTGTGTATGAAGAGAAGCAATACAGGATCTATTCATTCTATAACATCAAGATAATTATGTCACCAATTATTTGTGTCTTAGGTTTCTTAAAGTTCATAGCCCCAATTTGTCTTATGCTACCAGCTGAAATACTCATAGAATAGAAGATGGACAACTTCTATTCTGTCTTCGGTCTGTGGGGTCTGCAGCTGATAGTAAGATCACTCAAATGTTCAGACTGATATTTCTGGATTAATGTATTTCAGTTTGGGATAAATTAAAAAGAATAGAATGAGTTGCAGTTTACAGTATTCCTTTTGAAAAGAAATCCCTCAAATGAAAAAAAAAATCAGATTTTAGAGACACTGATTTTTAAAGGGATATATCAGATATTTTTTGTCCACATTTTGTTCTTTAGTCTTCCCCAAATATAGAAATGTTGATTGAAAATATTCAGCCTTGCCTGCTCTGGACTAGTGAATGAGGTAGAATCTGTCTCTAGTCATCATGAGTGCTTTGAAAATAAATTGGATACCAACAGTTTTGATTATGATGGAGATAATACCATGAATTAGAACCTCACTTATTTGTAGACTTACAATTCAATAGAATAGAACCTCACTTATTTGTAGACTTAAAATTCAATATGACAAGGTCAAACCAGGCAATGCTGAGCAAGGAAACTAACTGAACAGCCCTGTGCACTTATTTAAGTTTTAGTACCTTGTTTTGACTTCCTCTCCATAACATTTTGGAGCAAATGGAGGAAATTAAATATTAGCCCCAGTTCTGTCTTAGCCCCAGTACTCTTCCACATCTTCATAAACTATTTAGATAAGGGGATAGGAGGAGAACTTATTCAGATTTGCAGACAACACCAAGCAGGAGGAAATAGCCAAACTTGAACACAGAAGGATCCTGACAGACTTGAACAATGGTCCCTATCCAACAAAATGCCATCCAGCAGTGAGAAATGTAAGGTTTTACCCTTAGGCAAGAAAAGCCAGATGCACAGGTATAGAACAGGTGGTACCTGTCTCAACAGCTGTAAATGTGAGAGGAATCTAGGAATCCTAGTGGACAACCACTTAAGTATGAGCCAGAAGTGTGCTACAGCTGCCAAATAGCCAATGTGGTCCTAGGCTGCATCAACAGAGGTTATTATTAAGATAACATGAAGTGTTAATACCAGTTTAAAATGCATTGGTAAGACTACACTCAGAATACTGAGTTTTGGTCACCACGTTACAAAACAAACATTGAGAAGTTTAGAAAGAGTACAGAGGAGAGCAACAAAGATAATTAGGGGGCTGAAGGATAAAATATGATAAAAGTTTGCAGGAACACGGTGGGTCTTTAGCTAATAAAAAGAAGGACTAAGTATGATTGATAGCAGTCTTCCAATATCTGAAAGGCTGCCACAGAGAGGAAGGAGTTGACTTAGTCCACAAAGCACCTGAGAACAAAAAGTAATGGGTGGAAACTTATGAAAGAGAGATCCAACCTACAACTAAGAAGAAATTTCCTGACAGTGGGAACAACTGATTAGTGGATCCGTTTGTGTTTAGAAGTTATGGGTGCTCCATCACTGGAGGATTTTAAGAAGAGATTGAACAGCCATTTGTCTGGAATGGTTTAGACTCTCCTTCTAGATGACCTCCAAGCTCCCTTCCAACTCTGTTACACTGTTACTTGACATTCTAAATAATTATGCTGTAAGGCAAGAATGATTGAGGTAAAAAGTTCTTACAGTGAAACCCCCCCCCCCCCCGGCTCCCATTCTTGTTCTTCTCAACAAGGAACTTTTGATAAGCTTCTGAGAAAATGAAAATTCTATTTGAAGTGTGTGGCATTAATTCAGGCTGTGTGAATTTCAGCTTTATGGATTCACTATGCTTTTTATCAAACCTTCAAGAACTAGCAATAGGAGTTAGGTGCAAAACTCATAGGCTTTTTTTGATAACATGTCTGCCTTTGTTTTCTATCTTGTTTGGAAAATACTGTCTATATAGTTTCCCAAAATGAATTCTTCCCTGATTTTCTATAACCTGATGAGGGCTATATATTCCATCTCATGCAATTATTAAACAATATTATACAATGTGGCTTCTGATGTTTTTTTAAATAGCACACAACTAGAATTAGCTTTCCACTTTGATAATACAAAGATAATCATGTTTTTCTAGACTTCTACCCTCTGAGTTTTATATGTCATAGATATACATGCCATTCAAACCTTGCTTCTTCACCCAGGAATAATTTCATACTTGCAACATCTACCAGTGACTAATTCATTTCTGCAGTTTCAAAAAGTAACCGTCAGCCTTGAGCTTAATTATTGTAATAACTGGCAGACTTTTAAATTTATCTGCTTCTTTCTTTCTATTGCCTTTAGCACCACCTCACCTGATAAAGAGTTCTAGAGAAATCACAAGTTTACATATTCTTTTGGAGCATATTGGTTGGTCTCAATTAAGTTATTAATTATGAAGTTATTCTTTTTTCATTCCTGAACTTTATTATGCATTTTGAATTATAGAACTCTTGAGAATGTCTTTGCGAATTGATCCATCCATATAATAACAAGCCCCTCCTTCAACAGAACACACAGATAAATGTGATTCCTTCCTCCCTCCAGTTTTCTTTATTTGACAATATATTTTGGGTGGGGGTGGGGTGCTTCCAGACAAATGAAATCCAACTCTCTTTTTTAAACTCAACTAGCCATCTATTAGCAAATTCCAGCTTTTTATGCCCTATGTGTTAGACCACTTTCATGTGTTAATAAATGTCAGTAAGGCCCAGTGGATGGCACTGTTGATCTTTGATGAGTTGGGTCCGAATACCTGATCAATTGGAAACTCATTGGGCAAGGACAGATATGTCACTATCGATCACTTCTAGCTTTCCTTCTGAAAAATGGGAATAATGAAACAAGCAAGGTAATTATTTGCAAACCATGTTGAATATCACCAGCCATTTCAACTTAAAGGTAATCAGACAGTTCTGTTACAGATGGCTTGCAGAGTGCTGGATGATTTTTTTTTACAGTAGTATTGAATTCAAAAGAATGTCAAAAGAATGTCAGCATCATGATAATACCCATTTTATAGATAGGAAAATTAAGATTTTTTTTATTATGATTTATCCCAAATAGAGATCAGCATTGTGTTTCCCACATATATCAATATGCCCATTGACACACAACCATTAGGTTATCTATCCCAGATGACACACACACACACATACAGAGAGAAGGGGGAAGAGGGAGAGGGAGAGAGAGAGAGAGAGATGCACACATACAGTATATAGTTAGAATGTTGTAATAAGAAAAAATGAATAATAACATAACATGTTATAGAGAATTCAATATGAAATTAAATGTTTTAAGGCACAGAGGCACCTAAGTGACCTTCACATATTTTGGATTTCATTATCTATTTGTATATAGTCTGGGCAGAGGCAAGAGATTATGATAGCCACCATTTAAACATCTACAGGTTACCATGAGACCTATTTCTATTCTAAGAACCAAGGATGAACTACATATATAGTATAAATCTGTAGGGCACTGTTTACCCTCCTGTTTCCCCCCACCATCTCATCTCCCTCCCTCTTTCTATAAAGGATTTGAAAACAATAGCTTTCCAGATATTTCTGAGCTACAGCTTCAGTACAATTGGCCTTGCTGGATACTGCTGCTAGAAGTTATAGTTTAGTTGTCATCTAAAGAACTCTGTTTTGCATCAAAAAGCAGATACAAAAGAGAGTAAATAAATAGTGAACACAAAAGTAATCTGAAAATATGTATTGGCCAAAGTCCTTAGTGTTCAACCAAGAACACACACACACACACACAGAGAGAAAAACAGTTTTATTTTTACCCAACAAATCTTTTGTTCAGTCTTAGACAATGGAACAAAGAAAAAAATTCTTTGTCTTCTTTCATATTTTGAGAGAGATTCTATCAATATTGTTTGGACTTTATTGTGCACCTATTTATCTGTCTATTCATTCTGAATTCAATTATTTTGCAAAGCTGTGTTATCACTTCAGATGCACTGACTTCCCAACAAGAAGTCAAATCTTACTCTGGTTTCTCTTCAGAGTGTATAAATCTTTCGCCCTTTTAAAGAAGTCAAATCTGAAGCATTTTGTGTATTCTGAAAAGTAGGTTCACAGAGGATCATGACTATAAATTCCACAGCCAAGTAGGCCGTACAGGAAGTACAGGAAGTGATGTTTGAATTGCACAAGTCTTCAAGAGATCTAGCCAAAGTGGAAATGAATGTTAGCCTCTAAATTGGAATTGTTTGTTCTAAGGTCCCCAAACTGGTGAACCTCTTGTGTTGTTTGACTTTAATTCTTGTAATCTTCTCTAAATATAGGGATGATGGGATATAAAGTTCAAGACATTGGAAGAATACAAAATTGGGGAAAATCTGTTCTAAAGGAAGGGCTACTTTAAATATTAGAGGTGTTTTCATTAATATAAACCTCCTTGAGTTTTATGGGACAGTTTTGACTAGAGTACATTGGGTGATTCTGACCCTTTTGCTATAGGAGTTGTAACTTGGCTTTGCTGTTTTCTGCCTTTGGTAATATCCTACTCAACTCTGTCTGAATTTTTTGGAAGGTGAGAGGAGTCTCTTTCCAAGCTGTAATCAGATGATAATTTCCATTAATGTAAGGAGCAGGACTCATGAGAGAAGAGCAGCAACAGATGTCAAAATAAGAATATTACTGGACTTCCGGTTTGAGCTTCTTCGGTGACAGTCAGGGATCCGTGATTGTGCGTGGTTTCTGCCTGTGCTCGCCGCTGGAGCGCCCCAAGCCAGCTGGTTTCAAGGCTAAGCCACCCCATAGAGGTGGTGAAGAAAGGGGAGACTGCCAGCAGGGTTGAGGAGAGCCGCATCTCTCCTCCCCAGCTGGTCTTTACTCCCTTTCCCGAAGGCGGCTGTAGCCGTAGTCAGAAATGGCCACCTCAAAGAAAAACTCGACCGGAAAAGAATGTGCAGGAGGAAGATAAGAAGAGAAAGTTTTGGTTAATTGGGTTGAACTGAAAAGCAACAATGTAAGGTGCCCTGGAATTTGAAATATATATATATATATATATATGTATATGTATATGTATATATAAATAACATTGTTCCCAAAGAAGGTTTTGAAGCAGCAAAGGAGAGTAGGAAGGGAAAGGACTTGGCTTTTTTTGTCTTCCATTCCTTATACTGACAGCTAAGAGATTTAAATAAGAAATTGACAAAAATTCACTTTGACATCAATAGGCTTTTAAGCTGAAAATAAAATGTCAAAGTGATAATAAGGACTTTTGGATATTCAAAAGTTTTTAAAAAGAGGAAAGGGAGAGAAAAGGAAAGAATAAGAACAAAGAATAAAAGGGCAGGATCTGGAAAAATGGAGGAGGCTGCCTGGATTTAAAAGGAACCTACAGTGAAACTTTAACAAGATTTCTAAAGATACATTCTAACTGAAACTTTGTAACAAAATAACAGAACGCCAGGAAGAGAAAGTGAAAAAAAAAAGAAGCAAGAAGAAATAGCTTTGGATTATTTGGATTTCTTGGTGATCTCTGGATTTTTGGCTATTGGATTTAAATGACTAAAATCAATTGGGTGGTTGTTTAAAAGTATTTAAAATGGCATCACTTTTGGAAGAACTGAAAATGGAACTTTAAAAATACAAAGAAGAAGCACAAGAAGGAGGTTCGTTTGGCTTCATATTTCAATTCTTAGAAATGGAGATCTGGAACTATGAGAAACAACAAGAAACACATGTAGAACAAGAAGGTTGGGACGAAGAAGAAGCCATCTTTAATTTCAAGTAATTTTATTTGAGGAATAGAAAGGAAAGGGGGGAAAGAAAGTGGAAAGATTAAGATTTGAAAAGACAACCAAAAAAAAAAGAATAGTTTGAAAAATAATTACAATACTGGAAGCAACAGAAGAGAGGATAACAGAAGAGAGGATTACAGAAGAAAGAATTAGAAGCAGAGAAACAAGGGAGCAAAAAGGGGAGGGAGAAGAAGAGGGGGAAGAGGGAAAGGAAAAGAAGTTATAAAAGACAGAAACAAGATATAGAGAAACAGGGAAAATGTACAAGGATTAAAAGTATATGCCTATTTAAAAACAATGGGTGAAAATTTAATTAAAAAAGGGATTTCTGCAAAGGTACATAAGATAGTATTGATATATTAAAAATAGAAACAATTTTAGAAAATATGAAATAAAGTATGATTAAAATAATGGATAAAATACTTATTGTAATGCAATGGAATGTTTATTGATAAATAAATGAAATAAAGAGAATGAGAGAATGAAATTAGGAAAGGATGGGATCATGTTAATTATTATTAATGATTTATAAAAATATAAGTGAAGAAAAATATGAAAAAAAAAGAATTAATTATAGAAGGTTTATAAGTGTTCCCAAGGAAGTATGATATTCAATTGAAAAGAAATGTTAAAGAAATTAAGATTGTAATTAATATCAATGATAGAATTGTATTGGAATGGAATGAGTGCTTTATTTACTACTGTTATACATATATATATTTTAAAGAACATAATGTATATTTTAAGAATGTACCAAGCAGAATTTGATTGGAAATTATGTATTATATTGAATGTTATAATTCTAAAGCGATAAATTGAAGCTTAAATAAGAGTTGAATGGATAAAATTAAAAGATATAAAGGTGTCATACTCCAATTAGTAACTACAGGGGAAATTTTGTTTAATGAGAAAAGATAATATGAAATTGAAACAGGACAGACAAAAGTATAAATATAATGATTAGAAAAATATTGAAACTTTAAAAAGATATGTAATTGAATTTAGATAAGAGATAATTAAAAATAAAGTTGAGAAAACTAAGGGAGGGGAAAAATTATGTTGAAAATGTTAAAATAGCAATGAGATATGGAATAGAACACAAAGATGAATATGAAATTGAGTTTGTGTCTGTATGAAGAAGTGATAACCGGGAATCATGCTATTCTCAAAAAAAGATGTCTTATTTGTATGTTTTTGTGAAAAGCCAAATAAAACTTATATTAAAAAAAAGAAGAATATTATTCACAGAAAATATTGCCAATGCTTCACACCTTGAAATTAATGCATGCTCATGTTAGTGTTTGCCTTGACCATACTAGGAAAATCAAAAGCACTTTGGACACCTAAGTAAAGTTAGCTTCCCAAGAGGTAAGCCAACACAAAGCTACAGTATAGTCAAGGCACAACTAGCTTATCATTTCTTTGTTTCCTCTTTTCCCAAGGTCCTTACAATTTAATCAGAATGTCTTAATAGAACATGAATTTTAAATTGCAGTCATTTCTTGCCAAATAGCCACAGGCTTTTTTGCTTCTTAAAATACATCTATTATTTCCCTTTTTCTTAAATCTTACTAAAATAAAATGCACTCTTTTATGAGCCATATTGTTCTCAACCAAAACACTTTTCTGTAAACCCTTGTTTATCATTCATCTTTTGGAAGCCAATTATCTTCTTTATACAAGTAATAGTGAATGTTTCACAATTAGTAAATGAGAAGAGCATATAATTAAAATTACAATGGATATTCTATGCTGGTTTTTTTTTAAAAAGGAACAACACCCCCACACACCACATCTATCTATGAACATCATATTTCAAGACAATGTTCTCATTTGTTATTTCAGTAATAATTGTACATAAACGGTAGCAAGGAGTATGGGAAACAAAGGTGTTTTATTTATTCATTAACCAAAAATTATTTTGATAGTATAAGGCAAGGACTTGTGCCTTTAACAGAAGGAAGACCCAAGTCAAATTAACACAACATCAAACTGTATAGGCTATAATTTATATATTGGCTTGATTAGCTCTGTGTAGATTTTTCAAAATTATGTAGCTCTAAAGCTATCACAATTCTTATTATGTCAGATGCCAATGAATAGTTAGAAGCATATGAGTTAGCTATTATACCTCAATATATAAGAAAAAAAATACACAGAATTTTCTAAGCCAGTACTGAAATAATTTTATTAATGCTTTCAATATTGAAGGTTGAAATCCTGTAATTTATGGAAAGATATTTTAGGGACTCTATAATTATTTGGATGTCCCCTCCAGGTTTAGAAAGAGAATGCTGATCTTGGAAGAAACTCTAACTTCATATATTGCCTCCTTATTTTCAGATGCTGGCAAGAGGGGAATGAATAAACACGAAAGATTAAAATGTTATAGCTCTTCTACATTTCACCAGTCAAGGTAGGTCTTCTATGCCATGCGTAGAACTGGCATACATTAATTTCCATAAATTGCCTCTCTTGGAAACAGTTATTTATAAGAAAAAAAAGTTTAGAAGGAAATGATTGGGCTGCCAGAACTGGTTTGCAAATGTTCTGATGAGCTCTAGATGGCAGAAGTAGAAATACAAAAGCTATCATTTTTTTGCTGCCATCTTGTGGTCATTGTGTTCCTCCCCTGTAAGGTCTAGTAACCCCTGTCCAGAAAGGAGTCTGGCAAAACACTAAATTTCTTGGAAGCTTTACAATTTGAGTTTTCCAAGAAGGAGAAGAGAGATTACTTATATAAGGCTCTAAAAAAAACCAGAGAAGCCCATCATGTATTCCCTAGGAACAGGTGCAAAGTTGCCATGGGCATACAAGAAACCTAGAGTCTGCCTGAGGCAAGTAAGTCCTAAGCAGGAAAAGTAAAAGTAATGCTAAACAGTGAAAGAGGTAATGTAACATAGTTTTAAGAACATGAACTTAGAAACTTGTGTTAAATTTTTACTTAAGCAGGATATCATTAAACAATATTTCAGAACCAGATTATTTCTCATTTCATATCTATAATAAGATTATAATTACTGATCTACTTTCTAGGGCTTTTATAAGAACAAATGACAAAAATAATACTTTCATGATACAATATTTTCAAGTTGTTAGTTCCTTGGTGTAGAGAAAAATCCCATTATTAAGAATAAATTAGGTTTGGCATACCGTTTCAATATTTGTTGTATCTGAAAATGTCTGAGATTGTTTTAGTCCCTAAAAGCTAAATTCATCCCTGTGATTATAGCAATAGTACTTATATACTTATATACCACTTCATAGTGCTTTACAGCCCTCTCTAAGCGGTTTACAGAGTCAACACATTGCCCCAACAATTTGGGTCCTCATTTTACTGACCTTAGAAGGATGGAAGGCTGAGTCAACCTTGAACCTAGTAGATTCAAACTGCTGAACTACTGGCAGCTGGTGATCAGCAGAAGTAGCCTGCAGTACTGCATTCTAACCACTGTGCCACTGTGGCTCATCTGTGTTGTTGCTGGCATTCTCTGCATGCTGGCCTGGGTCCTTATCCTACAGATTGCTGTAGAATCCTATATGAATTGTAGAGGTTCTTTTTTTTTTTAATAGGAAGCTAATCTAGTAGAAAGCAAAGCCCCAACTTGAGCATAATCTTAATTCCCCCATAGATCTTCATTAGAAAAGAGAATAATAATAATAATAATAATAATAATAATAATAATAATAATAATAATAATAATAATAATATTTATTTATATACCGCTCCTCTCCCGAAGGATTCGGAGCGGTGCACAGCCGTACAGTTAAAACAATAAATATGTGAAAAAATAAAACTAAATTAAACTAAGACCCTGGCTGTAAACAATTAAAACCCTTTCCTAAAACCCTAAAATTTAATAAAAAAGTAAAATGATGCATGCTTAAAGCAGTTGTTGAGAAGTGGGCCTTTCTAGGAGGATAGAAATTTATTTTATGATTAGCCATGCTCCCCCCCCTAGAAGAATGAAATTTTTGGTAAATATTAAAAAGGCAGAATATTATATTTCCCTAAATGAGAAATAGAGAAACATGTTTCTTAAAAACAGAAAGCAGCCCCCAAGTCTTTCTAAGTAGCCCACAGCAGATGCCAGCACCTAAGAGATAAAGAGCTTATTGAAAGCTTGGGTGGATATTTCCTTCCAATACCTGCAAAGACAACCATTTTGTAAGAGCATTTGTAAACATTCTCTCAATAAGAGCTGTAACTGTTTTCTAACAGTTTCTGGGGACTAGAAGTCACACAGAACCAATTTGCATAAGCACATTTGAAGATTTGTGAACATATTTTTTGTGAATAAAACACATTACGGATTAACTTTTTATCTTACATATACAATATTCCAGATTGCCTATGCAAAGTGCGGTATTCAAAGAGTGGTAGAATTTTCCCACTATGCTACAAACCAGGCAGAGGGCTATCTAAAACAATGGACATGGGACATTCCTGCCAGAGGCCACCTATTCAACAATTCCATCAGCAGCTTCAATCAATAAAAGAAATGATTCATCGTAACTTTAATACGGAAAACAATTATTTTATCTGGCCATCGCTGAGTTAAGGACATTTGTTTGTTTATTAAATCATAAGAAGATTCCACAGCGGTGCCCATTTCAACATCCCTGTGTGCAAATTAATCCCTTAAGACAGAAATAAATCAGGCATGCAAATCTTGCGTCCAAATTATAAAATGGGCTTCATCACTCATAAAATTGCAGAGAAACTTCCCATAAATGTATGTGCATGTAAAAACGTGGAAGTGGACAAGGAGATATGACTCCATAGTAAGCTTTGGGACAGTGCTGTTAGGAAGTGCTGTCACATTTACCAGGCAGTTTCCATTTAATGTCTATAAGCACTTACTTCTTTTACATCTGGGGATGAACATCACCTTATAATTCTGTTTGGTTAAGTGGCACAACACTGCACCAAACATAAAAAGCAATCTACATTTCATTTTAATGATTAGTATTTTTGCAGCAATACTTGGTGTCAGTATGCTCCATTCTTAACCATTTGGGGGCCATTATAGGCAGTAACAGACATGTATAATTAGTGCATTTTTAAGACATAAATTGCTGCCTTTGGGGCCACTAGATACAACAGCTACAATCTGTCATGCCACATCTCATTCTCTTCTCTGCATTTGATTGTTTAAGAAAATTAACTAATAAAAATCATGCTTATAATAATTGCTACATTAGGACTGTTTCCTTAACCAACAAAGAGAAAAATATCAGCACCAGATGGCTTGCTTCATATTAATGATCATAGAGCAATTTTTGTCTTCAGAGATTCAAATGAACACATAAAAGACAGAACTATGTCCTGTAGCTTTGGAACAGAAGAAATTAATTGGGATGAAAATTTGATCTCATTGAAGACATTTGGAATGTTATTATTGATTTGAATATGTAAGAACTGCCATCATTAAATTCTAAGTAAAACCCAAACACCATGTCTCTTGCAATAATCACTTTATAGCCTCAGGTCCTCTTACATTCCCTCAATACCTGGCTGCCATTTTGATATAGACATGTCATATTGGTGAATACACAGGACAGGATATAAACAGTAAACAAGAAATAAAAAGGAATGCTGTTTTTTTTTCCAAATTTACACTAAGCCATGCTATATTCATCCTTCCTCTTTCTTTTCTTTAAATTCCCATCTCGTTAGTATTTTACCTGTCTTTGTATCTATCCGTGTGTGTCTACCTACCTACCAATCAACCTACCAACCAAACTACAAGATTACAGGTAGTCCTGTAATTCATTTAGTAACCACTCAAAGTTACAATATCACTAAAAAAAGTGACATAACCGTTTTTCACATTACAAGCTTTGCAGCATCCCATGATTATGTGATCAAAATTCAGATGCTTGGCAACTGGTTCATACTTATGACCGTTGCAGCTTCCCTGGGTTAAATGAACATTTTTTGCAACCTTCTGACAAGTAAAGTCAATGGGGAAGCCAGATTCACTTAACAACCAGGTTACTAATTTATCAACTGCAGCAATTCATTTAATAACTGTGACAAGAAATGTCGTAAAATGGAGCAAAACTCATTTAAAAGATTCTCACTTAACAACATAAATTTTGGGCTCCATTGTGGTTGTACGTACATCATATGTACCTGTATTATTTTTCCAAAACAAAGGAACAGATCTTACATAACCCCAAGCCTTGTATATCAGGACCTATCACCTCTCTAAAGTGCTGATCACAACCGATCATCACTTAGAACAGAGTTGCTGTTTCTTGCTATCCAACCATGTAGATCAGAAGTCTCCAAACTTGGCAACTTTAAGACTTGTGGACTTCAACTCCCAGAATTCCTCAGCCAGCATAGCTGGGAGAGTCTAAACCAGCCAGCATAGATGGAAGATAGATTGCCTATCTGGCACAGGGAGATAAGGAATCATTTGGCAGATTTCTTCCTCTTCCTCCTCCTCCTCCTCTTTATATATTATACAAGTAGTGAGAAATACTATCACCAGTTTTAAAGCAAATTTATATAAAAATGCTCACAATGTAGTAGTATGATTTTTAGGTCCAGAGAATCTCCTTGTTATGGAAAATAACCAGATTCCCAAATAATGTATTTCAAAAGTGTCTTTGTGAAAATGGCAGAGAAAGGCCATTCCATGCAGGTTATGCTGTCAAAAATTAACTTAAGGATTGTTTCTATATTAATATTAACCAAAGAAATGACATGTGAAATATCAACAGATGATAATGCCCTGATTCAAACATTATTGGAAGTCAATAATTGGAAAGGGGTCTGTGTGGCTGGATAAATAAATATGTTGGAAAATATAGCTAGTCATCATGCACTAATATGCTAATTACACTGACTGAGAATTCTAGGGCTTGTAGTACCATCATGCCTTAAAGTAGAACTACCCAAGCACTTTTACATTGCAAGATTATAGATTGAAGTTCATTTTTCCTCTATTCTCATCTAGAATCATCCAGTGTCATAGAATAATAATAAAGATAGGCTTTGTATTACCTGAATGGTCGTTGATGATACTATTAGTAATTAGTGGGAAATAGCTTTTATAGTCACACCTTCTAGGCTTTTCACATATTCTCAGGAAACACAAAGAAAACCATTATATTACTTTTTAGAAAGCTGGATAAGTTTGTTATATAGAAGCTAATAATGTTTGGATGCTTAATTTGAAGCAAATTTGTAAACAAGATAATTAGATATTGAGCAGAAAATTCTAACCTTGATGTACACAGTGAAAGATATACAATTCCAAATTCCAAATAAAATGTTCTTTGGATTTAACCATTGGAAGGACAGAATAAAGAGAAAGATTTTAAAAGGAATATCGACTCAGATCATAAATTAATCTCCTGCATAGGAAAAAATGAAAGTCATTAAATGTCATTGTCTTATTTTAAAATGCAGCAATATCCTGTCTGATTGTAGATATTTAAAGTTAAACAGAAACCCTATCTTCAGTCCTTTGTAAGGAAAATTGAGAGAAGTTATCCAATTATGGGTAATAATAGAGAGAGAAAAATCCAAGAATAGAAAAACAATCAGGTGAGTTATAGAGGAGTGATTTGTAATCAGTCACTCAAGACTTTACATGATACACTAAACACAAATGGAAATGAAATATATGCACACATTTGAAATAGTTTAATTGTGTATATATATCCTTTTGCACAGTAGGCAATATATGGGCTATTTCAGTGCACAAAATTCTCTGGATTGATCTCTGTGGGTGGAAACAAGCAAAAGGCAATGCCAATGATTGAATGAAGTTCAGATCCAGTATTGCATACTATGCTGGCAATTCAGAGAATATTGAAATTTTTTGTAGGTTGGTTTTTGAAGTTTGATTTAAAGCTGGAATCCAATCCTGGCTTGTTTTCAAGCACTTTCTCAGCTTATTTGTTTGCTTGTATGATGGGAAAAAATGAAACAGCAGAACAAAAGGGCACTTGATTTCATTCTTCTGAAATTAGAAAAAATGGCTTTACCTTCAGACCAAAAATATAATTTTGGATAGCCTCTCTATCCTTCCACTATTGTCCATGGCCAGCACATTTTGAGGCTAGGAAACCTTGATCTTAAAAACAAACCAAACAAAACCACTAGGAGGAGGGATGATGAGAGCTGAAAGGGAAGTTTAGATCAGCTTTTGGGATGTCTATAATGGGGTCACTTCAGGAACCACCAAACTCATAATTTTAAATCCTGCGGACCAGTAATATGAATCCGGCATGCCGCTCGCTGAAGCAGCTGGAGTCCCACTAACGGGATAGTGTTTTTCAGACACTTAGCTTGGCTGCCTGTTTCTGCAACCTTAAATATTCAAAGAGTCATTTGGACCTGTTTCCCACAGAAAACAAAACACCGGGATCTCTCATCTCTCTTTCTCTCTCTCTATTTCTCTCTCTCTCTTTCTGTCTCTCGCTCTTTTTTTCTCTCTTTCTCTCCCTCCCTCTCTCTTTCTCTTTTTCCCTCTTTCTCTTTCTCCCTCTTTCTCTCTCTCTCTCTCTCTTTCTCCCTTTCTCCCTCTTTCTCTTTCTTGCTCTCTCCCCATCTCTGTCACTGGGGGTGGGGGGAAAGGAATCTCTGAACTGGTGCTGGGTGGTGAGAATCTGATGTCCAGAGGCATCAGAGCCACGTGCTGAAGACCAGATGGCTGGTGGCAACAAGGGTAATACTGGTGGCAGATGGACTGATACATGTAAGAAATTGTGACATCAGAGCCCTTCCTGGGTGCTCCCTGGCCTGTGAGGGGTGGGGGGAAAGGAACCTTGGAACTGGTGTTACCTCCTGCCTCCACGCATAGAGGAGATTGAGTGGCTGCCAGTGATGTCCTAGGTGAAGATGTTGCAAGGAGGAGGCTGAACCCCTCCCCTCAGGAGCTTCTCTTCCTCCTCGCCAGAAGTACTCACATGCAAAGCGCTCACCACCCCTCTGGCACCCATCAAGCCTCCTCCTTCCTACCGGGCGTGTGAGCACTTCTGGCAAGGAGGAAGAGGGGGTCGAGTCTCCCCCTCACAACATCTTCACCTGAGGGCATTGTTGGCAGCCACTTCCTGCAGCTCAGGAGGTCCGCACTCTTTCCACTGCTGCTTGGCCTCCTCGATGCTCGGAGGCAGGAGGCAGCAGCCATGACATATTCTATTCTAGGGAATAGAATAGTATAGAATACTTTATTGGCCAAGTGTGATTGGACACACAAGGAATTTGTCTTGATGTAAATACTCTCAGTATACATAAAGAAGGAACATTCGTTAAGAATCAAGAATCATAATGTACAACACTTAATGATAGTCATAGGGTACAATCAACATCAAATCATACTAGGAAACAGAGGATACAAGCAACAAAGTTACAGTCACAAGTGGGAGGGCATGGGTGATAAGGAGTAAATGCAGGGAGACTGCAGGATTGCGCCACCACCCTGCCAGCCACCATGTAGTCTTCAGCACATGGCTTGTCGGCCCTTGAACATCAGATTCCCACTACCCAGCATCAATTCAGAGGTTCTTTCTCCCCCTCGCAGGCCAGGGGGAGGGCTCCAATGCTGCAATCTCCCATGCGCTACCCTCCTTCTTGCCCACATCAGTCCATCCGCTGCCAGTATCACCCCTGTTGAAGACAGGGGTGTACTGCGGCCCACCAAAATTTTCTCATGGACCACCAGTGGGCCGTGCCTCACTGGTTGGCGACCACTGGTCTAGAACAGTTTCCATCCTTCTGCTAGCTAAATTTTGGAACCCTGATTAATAAATAGAAGGATTGCCTTTTCGTACTCAGAAATTGGATGATCAGTCTTCAAAATGTAATTATATTCAATGGAATAATATGGAATTACTGTTTTGTTGGTGGTTAAATAATAATGATTATAATTAATATAACAGGCAGAGAAGTGACAGATTTCAGCTAGAGTACTAAAATAGGCTAGGACAGAGAAGGAAAGAGATAATGAAACAAAGATAACATTTTAGCTTTACTCTTGCTGAGAAGACTGAAGAGTAATGCTATCATTTGAGAGAGAAAGAGAGCATGGAGGTGAAAGTGGTTTAGGGGACAATACAATAAATTCTGCTTTCTGCATACTGAGTTTGTGATTATGACAAATCATCGAAGCAGAAATAGCTGTAAGGCAGTTAGAAATATTAGTAAGGGTAGAGGAAGATATGAGGAAACAGAAAGGCAGCCCTGGATATCATTGGTGCAACAAAGATACTGCAGGCCAAAACAGGAGATCAGATTGCCAAAAGAAAAAATGTACAGGATACAGCAAAGACCTGTGCCTGGGATCACAAAAACCAAACCACACACATACCCATACACACACACATAAAATCTAGGATCACCAAAGAACTACTTCTAGGCAAAGAAAAGTGAGAGAAGCAAAAACATTATTTATAAAACTAAGAATAACCCATCAAATAAACAAAAAACATTGAAGATGTTTTTGGAAAATATGTTTATAGAAAAATAAGCTACGATGATAATTTCCATATTGGTTGCCATCCTATTTTTTTTCCCCTGAGCACTTCTGCATAACTCTTTTGTTCTAAGCATCTCTGTTATATCTACATAACCAAATCTATCATGTCATTCTCTTTTTCAAAATGTAACACCATTTTCCAGTTGTTAAAAAAAATATTTTCCAGGTTATATTACTATTCTGGATATAGTTGATAAGTTCCTCAATGGACGAAAAATAGGAACTCCATTATTTGTCTAGAGAGAAGACATAAATATCACTATGCTTCTAATGTTTGCATTATAACACTTTAAATCTGAGATACTTGCAAATATGAAATTTAAATAGACATTTACAATGCAATTATGCATCCTGTGTACTTGGAAGTGAATCTCCTTGAGTCTAGGAGGGCTCATACCTAGATAAGTGGTGTGAAAGTCAACTTTATATTCATTTTGAATTGTCCTATTGAGTACAGTGGAACTTTCTTTCACATAAGTATATACTCTACAGAATTATAGTCTTTAAAATGTTTGAAATAAATAGATTTTCATTATTACAGTCCACCTTTTAAGCATTTGGAATTTTAATGTATACCTTTTAAAACTGATATACATTAGAGTAATTTTGAGATCATAGTTTGTTTCTGGTCCTCAAGATAGACATCCATTCTAAAACTAAAAAAGTTCATTTGCGAAACTCCTACTACTTGTTATTTAGCAGCAGTCTTCGCCACGCAAATTGAAATACACAACTTCGTACCTAAAGTATTACTTTTGAATCTAAAGTCATTATTTCCACAGTACAATTAAGGACAGAAGAGACTCTGACCCATTCTCTGCCTTAAACAAACAAACAAACAAAAAAGTAATAACATTTATGTGTGATACTGTGTATACCCAAAGCTAAATATGTTGATTTTCTCAAAATCTAATTTAAAGCTTAATGATCCTTTTTATTTTGCACAATCTTTTTCTGAAAGATACAAACAAAACAATTCCAGAGCTAGACTTTTTCTTTAACAATCAGATCTTTACAATAAATTCTAGTGATCTACATTACACTACATTATTCTGGTAATCTACATCTCATATACTTTGATTTGTCATCCGGTTACTTTCAAAATTAAATTTCTCTTAATTTTGAAATTGAATCAACATTTTCAGTGACAAATGTCCTTTCTGACATACATAATGATATATTTTCAAGTTTCAGTATTTTCTAATCATTTCCAATCTTTTTAACAATATGATTGTTCAAAGGATTGGAAATAATTAAAAGATACTTAAACTTGAAAATATATCATTGGTTGTTCAAACACATTGATTGTGGAACAGATAAAATATTTCTTTTATCAAACACATCTTGATTATTTTATCTACCTCTTTGCCTGAAAAATAATGAATAAAAGATGGCTAAATTATGGCTACATAATACAAACTAATACATACCAAATTTGCCAAGAAAATGATATGTTCCTATTTTTTAGTCAAGGTTTCTTATTGAAGGCTCTTGACTAAATTTTGTAGGCACAGATTAGAGGAATTGTCCTTATAAGGATTACTAATAGGTTAAAAAGAAACAAAAAAATAAAAATAGGTTTAAATGTGCAATTCTTTTTTGGTGTAAGGAAATTAAAAAAAATAGAATCTCTAGAGATCTTGAGATAAGCTATGAGATCAGCTGTGAGCTGGCCAAATTCTCAGGCAATATTAAATTATTCAGAGTAGTGAAATCTAAAGATGATTTGAAGAACTCTGGAAGGAGTTCATCCTCCAAACAGAAAAAGTTATTCAATTTAAATATAAACTGTGACAAGTCTAACTGCTCTAATCCTTTGAAGGTATATGAATTTTCTGTACCTGACCTTGAAATCAGACTGGAGAACCCAATGAAGCTTTTGACATAGTGTATAGCAACTCTGAAAAAGAAAGTAGCATGCTAGAGAATTAGAAAAAAAAAAGAAAATAAACTGCCATTATAGAATAGAACAGAATACTTTATTGGCCAAGTGTGATTGGACACACAAGGAAGTTGTCTTAGTATAAATATTCTCAGTATACATAAAAGAAAAGATATATTCATCAGGAGTCGAGAATCATAAGGTACCACACTTAATGATAGTCGTAGGGTACAATAAGCAATCAATCATACTAGGAAATAGTCAATATAAATCATAAGTATACAAGCGACAAAGTTACAGTCATACAGTCACAAGTGGGAGAGGATGGATAAGGAGTGATGACAAGTTTAACAGTAATAGTAGTGTAGACTTTGTAATAGTTGAACAGGGTTGAGGGAATTATTTATTTAGCAGAGTGATGGCTTTCAAGAAAAAAACTGTTCTTGTGTCTAGTTGTTCTGGTGTGCAATGCTCTATAGCGTCATTTTGGGGGAAGGAGTTGAAACAGTTTATGTCCGGGATGTGAGGGGTCTGTAAATATTTTCACAGCCCTCTTTTTGACTCATGCAGTATACAGGTCCTGGATTGAAAGCAGGTTGGTAGTAATTGTAAAGTCATTATACAAATGCATACCTAGAATACCATATATAATTCAAATTACTATGTTTGACAATTCTGGAGAAAGGCTAATAAAACTGGAACAGTTCAGAAAATTTTATAAATATTATCTCTTTTGAATATAAATATATTTTTTGTTTTAATACATTTTTTAAAAATCATGAAATAGTTCAAAAGTTAATCAAAATGACCCGAAGGCTCCAAGACTTTTCTTGTAAAAACAAGCTAGAACATTTGGAACTTTTCAACTTGTGAAAAGAGAACTGAGGGGGAACATGATCAAAGTTTATATCAGGCCTTTAGAAAGTGGCCAGGGAGAAGTTTCCCCCCTTCTCAAAACACCTGGACTAGATGTTTTCTAATAAATCTTATTGGAAAAACAGAAAAGAAAGTACTTCTACATAGATCTCATAATTACCATTGCCATTCATTATGACAAGATGTGCTAATGACTATTAGCCTAGATGGCATTAAAACGGGATTGGATAAATTTATGAAGGACATATCTCTGCAGTTATTGGTCTTGAGGACCAATTATTTTTGTGTTGAAGGGATAATATGCCTTCAAGTTAATTGCAGGGGAACACTGGCAGGAGAGGGACATGTCACCAAATCTGTGAGCATCCCCAGAGGCATATGATTGGCCACTATGAGAAACAAAGGGCTGAACTAAGCTGAGAGTTGGCCAGATCCAGCATAGCTATGTTCTTATGATCAGTCCTAAAGGAATAATGATGCTTCTCCCGTTTCTTACATTTAGTTCCAGCTAGCACAAATGTTATTGGAATATTGATGAAAAAAAGGGAACCTGATAACCAAGATTGCATGGACTTGCTGTGTCAGTGTCTTAATTGTTGTGCAATGCTTATAGCCTCATGCAATTATGGCAAGGGATGATTTAATTTAGGAGCTGTCCCTGAAGTACTTTAGATATTATATTCCCTGGAATTTGTAGTTTGAATAGATCATATTTATTCATTTTAATTTGATACTTTAAGCTTTATACCCAGATTTCTTATAAAAGGGCATTTTACTAGTTTATATTATACTAAGCACTGACTAGAAATGATGTTCTAAGTACCTCCTACACCAAAGATAATAGCACTTGAAATATGTTAGGCATTCTATTTACATAGATAAGCGTTCTTGCCTGAAATGCTTGCCCTATCCTTGAACTTCACGAAACATGTTAGTCTCTCTAGCTTCCTTCAGGTGTTCAGTACTTGTAAATATGGTCACTGCTAGTGTGGGCAGCAGATACATAGCTTGGTTTCTTTACCCCCATCCTTTCCCTGTTGATAGCGAACATCTGACAAGTGTTTAAAATCATGAAGTTAGGGAACTCTGGTTGTACAAGCAAGAAAACAAGCATACATAGAGAGTTTTCCCTTTCTCTAATGATTAGATCAGGGATTCCCAATCTTTTCAATACCCCGCACCCCTAGAATACTCCTGATATATTCTCTCATCCATTACAAAAAGTAAATATCTGGTTTGAATTGTGCATATACACTATAATTTTGAAACTTCTAAACCCAAGTTTTCTCAACCCCCCCCCCCCCGGAATATCATCTTGCACCCCCAGTTGGGAACCCCTGGATTAGATTAACAGATTCAGAAAGGTCATGACTAGTCTTCTTTTGAGAGAAGTCTCCGCTCAGGAAAAATCAGTCTGATACCTGCATACATGCTGCAGTATGACCTGTCCTCACTTACATTTTTGGTGTAGATCAGGGGTCCCCAAACTTGACAACTTTAAGACTTGTGAACTTTAACTTCCAGAATTCCTCAGCCAGCTATGCTGCTGAGGAATTCTGGGAGTTGAAGTCCACAGGTCTTAGTTGCCAAGTTTGGAGACCTCTAGTGTAGATGAAGAAAATAGGAATTTTAGTTTTGTATGAAAGTATAATGGATTCTTGCTGAAGCAAGAAAGGCAATGTCTAGGACTTGTGTCAGAATTTAGATTGTGCATATGCATGTGTGTATGTCGGGATAGAAGTTAAAATTAAAATTGTAAAAGTGCCATTGTTCCCAAAAGGGAAGAGAAAAAAACTAGCATTTCAGGAGGAAGATTCAAATTGTTGTCTTTCAGTCTTTTCATAATTACCAAAACCAGGGCTTTTTCCTAGTTTAGAGTGTTCACCCTAAATGTTGTTATTAGTGTTGTTATCTATCCACTTGAATTGTACCACTTCCTGTCTTTCACTCCCTAATTCATCTAGATATTTACTGGCTAGTGTGAGACAGTAGTGCCACAGAACTATAACATTAGATCTTCAATTATATTCAGTTGCTATTAATATTCTTAACTTCTCATGTCTATTTCTCTCCCTTTGAATTTCAATTACTTTGTTTTTGTTTTTCTTCATTCCACTATCTCTGATTCTTGATATCTGTTAGTATCCCTATAATTTTTCTTATTTCACTTACTATTTTCCACTCATCTTCTTTACTTATTATGGCAGCAGCTCTCAACTGATTCTATTTTGTAACATTTTTACAGCTGCAAAGGAGTAAATGTAGCTAGTGAGCTTATTTATTTATTTAAAGCTATAACTGCCCATTTTATAACCAGCTCTGGGTGGCTCCCAGTTAAAAGTTGAAACAGCATTAAAATATGGTAAAATTATAAAACTAACACATTAAAAACAACAAAAACCTGATGCCAAGTCAAACTTCTGATCTGCAGTCATAGTCTTATCTAGTGCTTGGGAGAAAAGCCAGATCTTCAGAGTTTTATGGAAGATCAGGAGAATAATGTTGGATAAGATTTTTGAGAGTTCATTGGATTGAAAAGAGATCAGATCAGTCAATCCTAACTAAATCAATCCTAACTGTTCAATGGAAGGACAGATACTGAAGCTTAAATCCTTTGCCCACCAAAAGAGAAGAAAGGACTCATTGGAAAAGACTCTGATGTTGGGAAAGATTGAAGGCAAAAGGAGAAGGAGTCAGCAGAGGATAAGATAGTTAGACAATGTCATTGATACAATTGTTCTGACCAAGGCTTCCGAGACAGTAATTAAGCACTCATTTAGTTAAAACAACTCCTGTTTTATTTCAGTGCTGGGAATTATGTTCATCCCAAGCCGGTAATGAGTCCCAAACAGTCCCTTCGAGATAAGCACCCACCTTTCTTTCCTTTGAATTGCTGCCAACAACTAGAGTGCCTAGTGAGTTATAAAAAACCGACCAAAGTACAAAGTCTACACAGAGCTTCAAGGATTAATCTGAACAGAACGAACAACTTTGCTTCCTACAAAGGTTTTGTCATCTTTGTCTGTCCTTTATACCTTATAGGAGGGGCAATCATCTCTAAGCCTTACTCCCGAATTGCCCCTTTTGTCTCAGCTGCTCTTGACTTCTAGCAGCTCTGCACACATGCACACTGGGAACAGGCTCCCTTTGTTCCTCGGCCTCGCTGCTGCCAGACTCTGGAGCTCTGGAGTCAGCACCCCATACCCAGATGGTCCTGGCTCCATCTCTGCATTGGATGCAGGACCTTTGTCCATGTCCTCTCCAGACTCCCGGACTGGTCTCCAGTCTTCCCCACTGTCCGATTCCGCTGCCGTCTGCACAGTCTGCTGGCAAACAACAACAACAATGAACTTGAATTTGTGCAAACTCCGGCAGATGGTGGAGGACAAGGGAATCTGGTTGGCATGGTCCATGGGGTTGCAAAAAGTTGGACAGCACTTAGCGACTGAATAACAAGGAGAATGAAGACCTGCTGAACTTCACAGGGCAGAATACTCCATAGGAACTGCTTCAGGAAAGATACACTTCCTAGCTCCCACCACATAATAATATTTAGAGGAAGGAAATAGTAGCCTGCCCATCCTATTTGATGGTAGGATGGGTAGGTGTCTTTTGGGAAAGGCAGTCCCATAGACAGTCTAGCCCTATGTTATTTGGGCTTTAAAGGTGATGAGTAACACCTTGAACAACACCTGGAAAGAAACTGGAAGTGTTTCTGTGCTGGACAAACTGCTAAAAACTCCAATTCTTTGCTTTTAATGAACCTAGGATAGTATTCTGAACTCCAGAATGAATAATATGTGTGAATAGCATGTGTGAATCAGATTATAAGTTTTATGAAATATAACCTTAGTCTAGTTTCACTAGCATGAATCCATACACTTAATTTTGCTAAGGATCATTATGAAATCTGAAATCTATAATTAAATACACTACAGCAGCTTCACTGAGGCCCATCTAATTGGAAGTTTAGTACTGGAAGTGGCAAGTTATATTCTGCACACATCAGTACATGGTTGGTAACATTTTATTCTCAAAATTCACAAATGAACAAGACAGGTATTGCCTCTATAAATCTGCCAGCTGCTTCTTCTGCCTCAGACAATGATCTTGAGCAGGGGTCTCCAACCCTTGCAACTTTAAGACTTGTGGACTTCAACTTCCAGAGTTCCTCAAGAGTCCCTTGAGCTCAGACAAATGCAATCATATACTCACCATATGGGGCCTCCTGGTTCTAAGGATCTTGGGACTTGTATAAAGCTTGGGGCAGATTGGGACTCAGGCCCAGAAGCAAATTGGTGTATACATAGATGTAAAGTACTGTTGACCAAAAATTGACATTTGATATTATTGGTTCTATCCAGGCTCTAAGAATATAAACCATTGGTGAAGTACGAGTGATCACGAGGAGAATTTTAATTCTGAATAGATGACTCAGAAGTTTAAGCTGTTTTAATCCTTAGAATATTGGAACTCAGTAGAGAAAGAGGTTAATTTCAGTTGGAGTACATCTCCTTATTTTTGCAAGCATTCAAAAAGGTGGGGTTTTTCCCCCAAAAGGCAACTAGATTTTTAGTCCAGTTGCCTTTTGGGAGATAAAAACACCTTTTGGGACAACCATGACCTGGATGATTGACAATCTCCATAGACATTCACTGAGATATATTGAATAGCTAACCTATTTTCTATGTTCTGAGCACCTGAGAATGAAGCTACCTATTCATTTAGCATAATTTAAAATCTGTGATTCAATAATATGAAGAGTACTTTTAGTCTGTCTTTATTGATATAAATGGATTTTTTTCTATTTGGGAGATTAGTTAATTTAAACCATTATCTCTAGAAGGAAAGACAGCACAATTTTGGAAAAATCTTCACAAAAATATAGTTTGATCTTATTTCAGCACATCTTTGGGGAAAAAAACCCTTCATGTTATTTACAACTTTCTGGTTTTAATTTAGGAACCACTGTGAGCTTTGATTCTTGACATATGATACATTGCGCTTGATTTTATAATTATCATATGTTCTATTTTTATAATTGTTTTTAATACAAGTTTCCCAGAGATATTTATGTCATGGGGTGATATAGAAATGGCTTGTTAATTCATTAATAACAATGATTTCTTTCTACATAAATAGATGCTCTATAAAGTTTGAGAAACATTTTTAAATATAAATTTTATTTCTCAGTTGCCAGGTGCGTGTGGAAAAATCAAACTAGGTGCTGATCAGCAGTACAGGAGCAGAGAATGGGGAACCCTAACCTCTCTCCACATGCATAAACTTAACTCCCTTCTTGTGGGACAAACCCACATTCAGCCTTTCGAAAAGGAGCACTTTGATGGGATATGAAATAGGCCAACCACATATAATTTGGAGAGAGTGCTCCAATGTCTCCTGTAAAGGGGATCTTTTGGGGGACTACATTAGAGAAATATATCTTTAAATATTGAAATAGTGGGCTTTAATTTGATGGGGGTGATGCGAGAAAGAGAGGTTAGAGTGGAGAAGTGGCCTAGAGATGGAGCTCTCGCCTCACAATCAGGAGGCTGGGAGTTCAATCCTAGGTAGAGGCAGATATTTCTCTCTCTGGGCACACTGAGAATATATCTGCTGAACAAAACTCCATAATGGTGACAGGAAGGGCATCCGGCCATTGAAACATTCTGCTAGCTCCAGACTCCACCCTGCAAGAGATTATGGGGTCCTTAAATGGAGACGATGATGATAATATGAGAAAGTATGACTGTCCTAATTCTAAAGGATGGGACATAAAGGTTGGAGACTCCTAATGGTGTGAATTCCGCCATGGGATAGAGCTTGTGCGCTGAGGTCAACTGGGAGACTCTGAGGAGAACACTGTCCTCTCTCCACCCTTTTCAGGGAGAAATTAAAGGGTGTATATAGAAAAGAGGAGCTTTGCACCTAATGAAGGAGGGAAGAGACAATGAAACATATATCACACTCCTACCCAGCAGCATAGAATCAGAAATCCTAGACTGGCGATGAGCAAGAAAGTATGAGAGAACTTAAGATTTATTTATAAAATATCAGTGATGTTCACCCCAGTTCATCTAGAAGAACTGAAATTTCTTCAGAAGCTACTCGTGATATTTCTCTTCCTTGTTTTTTTCTTTTTCTTTTTGAGGGTGCAGAGGGCTGTTTTGGGAGGGAAATGCCCTTGTTTTTCATTTTGCTGACAGAAACCGTTCCATCAGCAAGAGGGGTTAATTGGATGCAATTCTCTGGTGGCAGCAAGTTCCATTAGTCAACTGTGTGTGCTTTGTAGGAAAATAAGCTTAGCCTACTGCATGTTAATTTCTTTAAGTGGTCTTACAATTGTGAAAGTCTCTCTTGTTTTTATCTCCATCTTTAGTGTGTTAAATCAGTTTGTCAGTATACATCTGCCTCACTTCATTGTAAAGCCTTAGCATTTAAGTGGAATGTTCTTTGTTGATTCTGAAACATTTCAATTTTCAGTCAGCTTGAATGAATGAATGAATGAATGAATGAATGAATGACCCTGACCAGGAACATAGTCTGATTCTGCCGTGTAGCAGTTAAAAACTTGATTTAAAGAATTTGTTTGCGGGTCCCATGTAAGAGATTCCTAACACAAGAGGCAGGATGCAGAGAAAAGGCCTTTTTAAAAGCACTTTCCACGCTGTTGTTATCTATTTGAGTGTGTATATATATTCTAAATGAGGCTGTTTTCTTATAAAAATAAAAAGATGTTTCCTTTTTTTGTGCTTGCAAAATACTTTCTATTGTAATTCTAATAAAGCATAAAGTATGCTAATGTTAAATCAAGCAGCTACCTGTTCATTTCTCTTCATGTTTGCCATTCGGTTAGCAACTTTTTCAATCTGTTTTTCCTCGAGACTGTTAAAATGGTTCAAACATTTCCTAAAAATTAGTTGATGAGCTTGTTAGGGGTACATTTCCAAGACTAGTTCATTTCACAGGAAAAGAGAAGATGGAGGTAATTTTGTTTGCAAGAAATGCATGATTGGAAGCTGACTGTTGAAAGAGATGCTATGTCAATGTAATGAGGGAGTGTAATATCTTAGTTTGCATCAATATGGAAATAACGGTGCGGTTTGACAGACCTGATGCTAAAGGCAATGCCAGAATGCTCATTACACATTCAGGTTCTGATTATGAAAAATGGCGTGCTTTCTTTAAAGAGGAATATACATTATCAATCAAACCATACCAATTATTTTCAAAAAGGGATCACAACTAAACAGGGACACGGACACTTCAAGTAAAACTGCACCTGACAAAAAGGAAAAAAAGGCATATTTCGGTGGACATGATAGTTTAATATCATGACAGCTGAAGCCATTAATCATTACAACTGTTCCTTTTTGACTGGGCACTATACACAATTCTTTCCATTAGCAAGATACCAAGCAAAGGATCATTTTTTTCCCCTCTTGAAACATCTCCTGATGACTTAAGGCAGGTCATGATCTGGAAGAGAAGATGTTGGAGTTTAACAAACCTTACCATTATTTAAACAGAAAACATGCACTGGAGGGGAATGCTTTGTTATAATCTTAGGAGGATTAATTGACCTTGTTTAGGGAGAAAGTATATTATTATGTATTAATCTATGTAAAGACTTTTAATTTTTCATTTTGTCTGCTATCATTAGCCCAACCTATTGTACACATTCATACTTCAGCTTTGTACAGAAGCTATCCAAGAGCATGTCATTTCTCTGATACGCAGTTTGGAACTCTTCATTTTCTAGCAATTTGTGTTGCCCATAAGACACTTGCACACTTGGGTGTACATGAATGTAACTTATGCCAGTGAGCCTTGATATTTGGAAGACCAAATCTCTGAGACCTGTGTGTTCCATAATGGGATATAACTATGAATAACCCCCATACATTTGTCTGCACATGAATAAATATGTTTGTGTATTTAAGTATTTTATAGACAAAGCTGGTTTTTTTTTTGTAGTATAATTTTGGGAAAGGAAGGGGAATTGTTGCTATCCAGTAGTAGCTCCATTCACCATTGGATATTTTTTAGTATTTCCTCTTTTAAGTATTGAGGGGTACCTTCACAGTTCCTTTTTAAATCAAATTAACAGGTTACCTGATTGACTTTTATGTCACTGGGACCAGTCAGTACATTTTGAATCTGCTCAAATGATTTCATCCTGGTCAAATTCAGTAGGAGTAGTATACACTGGTAAGTTTAGGAAGCTGAGCACAGGCTTCTAGGGAATTGAGCTACTAGCAGCTGTTAGCAAACAAGAAGGAAAGTTTTTAAATCCCAAGTATTGCTGCTGAATGTGTTGAAAAAAAGATCATCTCCACCAATTTAATGTTTTACCTTAATCATTAAGTTCACCAGAACCTAATGTGATCTTTCTCGCCCCTTTATATTCCTTGAGACTATAACCATGTCGTCACCATCTATGGAGTTCTGTAAGCAAGTTATTTATTTACTCTGTCACACACATAAACTCAGGAAGGTAACTTCAATTCATTACATTTTTAAGGGAGGAAGAAATATGTAATTCTACAAGAAAAGGATATCTTTGGATACCTCCTGAAGTCAGCCCTCTGGCAACAGATGATGGTTATTTGGTAAGCAATAGCAACAACAGTTTCTTTCTCTTGGAGGGCAAAGTTCTACTTCCTGCCTTTCGTTCACCTTAAAATGGGATCACACCATTAATGGAGATTCAACGATTGCATCCAATTAAGGCTGCAACCCTGTTTACATTTATATATATGAAATTGATATACCATATTCTTCCTATTCTGCAAATGTCTGTCTGTCTTTCCTTCCTTCCTTCCTTCCTTCCTTCCTTCCTTCCTTCCTTCCTTCCTTCCTTCCTTCCTTCCTTCCTTCCTTCCTTTCTTCCTTCCTTCCTTCCCTCCCTCCCTCCCTCTCTCCCTCCCTCTTTCTCTCTTTCTCACTCTCCTATTCTTCTCTCCCATGCATTCAGAAAGTTAGAATCTGAAACTTATTGAATTTAGAAGGGACAGAAATTGTGTCTATAAAAGTTAATAGGCTAGCTTCCTTCAATATTTAGTAAACACCATAGGAAGCTAGAAAGTAAATATTAAACATCTTACACCTGTATGCTACATTTCATTATGCGAAAAGTCTAGGGCAAAGAGAAATGAGGAGGAAATTGTAATGTCTAGTCAGAGTGCATTCTAGATATTTAATTCCTCTTACCATTTAATGCTTCATCGTATAATTCTATTTTCCATACCATAAATTGTTTTTATTTAATTACAAAGGTTTACAGTTACATTTCTGAAATTTACAGCATTAAAAGTAGAAAGGCCAAAAGGATGAATGTAAATGTGACGATTCAGCTGACTGAAAGAAGTCGTGTGCCTTGCAAAGCTCAAGTGTAGACAGAATGCAAATTTGTGAAATGGCAAAGGCAGAGCTCTTTTTCACTGGCAGAGGCACTGCAGGGCAGACCTTCGCTGTTTCCTGGGCAGTCCCTATGGGTCAGCTCTAAGCACCCCATGGGCCAAATCTGGCTCCCGTGCCTTGAGTTTGACACCCCTGTTTTAAGATATCTGGCCTAGGATATTTAATTCATTTAATGTAGTTTCTTTGCATACCTTTATAAATCCTGAATTTGATTCACCCCCACTTCTCATTTAAGGAAATGAGAAAAAGACAGAACGAAAGAGGATGTTAAGAAATTTAACCTTCTCCTACACCCTATTATTACTTGAACATTTCTCTCTGCCACAGACAACAGGCTTTTTGTGTTTTTTTATTTATTATTGTACTGGACAATCCACAAATTCCTTTATTTTGCTTTGTATCTTTTAGCTTACTCTTCTCATTCCTTACTCTTATTGCTTAGTTGTGTAGGAAGTTAGCACCCTCAACTCTCCTAGAAAATTGAAATATCCTAGGAAATATTAAAAAGCAGAATATTTCCCCTAAAAAGAGTAGAAACTCAAGAGCAGAAACTCACCTCAGAAGCCAAAACTCATCCCCACCTTTGTTAATGGGTGGGCCATTACGCACAGTCACTTATGCCCTGGTCACCTCCCGACTGGACTACTGTAACGCCCTCTACATGGGGCTCCTGAATGGGAGCATCCGGAGGCTTCAACTTGTACAGAATGCGGCCGCGCGGGTGGTTATGGGGGCGTCAAGGTTCTCTCATGTGACGCCCCTCCTGCGCGAGCTGCATTGGTTGCCAGTTGGGTGTGCTTTAAGATTTTAGTGTTAACTTTTAAAGTGCTCCATAGCATCAGACCAGGATATTTACAAGACCGCATTCTGCCATTTTCCTCTCACCGTCCAGTGCGCTCCCACAGGGAGGGTCTCTTGCGGGTCCCGTTGGCATCTATGTGCCGGCTAGTGACCCTGAGGAATAGGGCCTTCTCTGTGGGAGCGTCTGCCCTCTGGAATGGGTTGCCTTCGGAGTTACGTACAACCACGGACCGGGGAACCTTCAGGCGTGCCTTGAAAACCTGGCTCTTTGACCAGGCCAGCTTGGGCTGATTTTAGATTTGGGTATTTTAATTTTTCTATCAAATTTTAGGGTTTAAGGGAGGGCTTTTAATTGTTTTCAGCCAGGGTCTTTAATTTAATTTAGTTTTAACTTTTATATATTTAATGTTTTTAATTGTATGGCTGTGCACCGCTCCGAGTCCTTCGGGAGAGGAGCGGTATATAAATTATTATTATTATTATTATTATTATTATTATTATTATTATTATTATTATTATTATTATTATTATTATTATTATTATTATTATTACTATTATTATTATTATTATTACCTGGGCCAGAATACTTTACATAACAAAGGTAAAGGTATAGCAATTGCCCAAAAGCCCTTTCAGTGCATCATCATCCAGCAAGTCTCAACCAAGCCTGGAACTCAGGAAAGCCTACAAAGTTCGCTAAGATCCCCGCCCCTGGGAGTTTGACAGCCAATGGGATACATTTCTTGCACAGGAACAGGAAACACTAAGGTGGGGCCCAACAGAGGGTATATAATGGTCTCTCAACATCTTGGCCGACCCTTTTTTTCTCTTTTCCTTCACCTTGGAGCATGTAATCATCCTTCTTTGGAGCTTCAAGCCATGTGGTCCTGTCTACCATTAAACCATATTTCCAAATAGCCTCCATGTTTCCAGTGTCTTTTTCCCCACTTGGAACTGAACTCAGAAGGATATTTCTTCCAATAGTTGTCAGCCTCTGGTTAAATTTCCTATACTTCTTGGTTTTCATCTTATCAGTATCAAATCTGATATTGTTTCTTTTTGAAGTTCTGAAAAGTTGAATTGTCATCAAGAAAAAAACAGGTTTTGAGGGGGGGTCTCATAGTGTCAGATTAATTACTTTACCAACAAATATCAAGAATAATGTCAGGATATCAGATTTGGAAGGGATCTTGGAGGTCTTCTTGTCCAACCCTCTGCTCAGGCAGGAAACCTATATCATTTCAGACAAATGGTTTCAGACGAAGTCTCCCATTACAACTACAACTTGCCCTCTTGAGAACTTGGTGAGTTGATTTAGAAGGCATTGTCCCACATTTTGTCCATAGGCAAGTAACTGTAGAAAACTGCCAAAGTGGTAGGACTACTACCACTACCTCTTCCTACCTCTCCCCCCAGAGGTTTTCAACAGGACTTTTACATTCAGGGAAATGAATTTCCTCACAGGTTTCTTTTCTTAGCCAAGGCATTCTGTCTCCCTTCTGGGGACAGGGAGGAGAGTAGTTAGTTTTCTTTTTAAAAAAGTCATATCCTTTGACTTCTACATTCTCATTCTTATCCTAATATCTTCCACGATACTAGTCAGGTCAATCATACTTTCTTTTTATTTCTAATTCTTCCTGTTTTTTAGTCCTGTTTTATACATTGATATACAGACACTGCAAACAGTAGCAGGCACTGGGAAAGTACCTATCCCAGATAATGCTGGAGATACTCAGAAATAATCAGCATCAGGTAATAGGGCATTACCTATTACCTGACAATGATGATTTCTGAACATCTCCAGCATTATCAAGGACAAGTACCCTTCCCAGTGCCTGTTCCTGTTTACCTTGGAATCCATATTGCTTTATCTTTACACTATTTTAGTTTAAAGCTTTCCTGATAAGAGTTGCCAAATAGAAGTTTAGGCTACCATTGTGTGATGTAGCTTAGCACAGCCTACACCCCTTGTGCTGCTAATGTAGACCATGGTTTATATCTCCACTCTTCTCCCTTGACATCACCAGGAAGGTTGGGTGAAAACAATACACATACTCCCAGCTCCTTAAACTTCCTACTCCTCAATATTATAGCTTTTGATTAGAACGTATAGTTTCCCCCAGCCTAGCAGCTATTAGATATGTTGACTTTGCAGTTCCCCAAATTCCCAGCTAGCATGAGTGATGGGAATATTAAGAACTGTACTCTCCACATACTTGAAGGCACCAGTTTGGAAATGGCTGTCATATGGCAAGCAGAAATGAAAACAACAAAGTGATTCTTTCTGTGTCCAGAACTCTATTGTTCAGTGCTTCAGAATGTGTTCAAAATATCATTACCATTCCAGCAAGATCACATCAGTTTATGGAAATCTCAAATAGTTCCATTCAGTGTATATCTCAGGTATTTTGTGATACGGTATTGTTTAAAATAGTTCCACCAGAAGCAGCAGAGTACATGTCACATTTGGATTTATTGACACTCCCTAGTTAACCTAGTCCCTTGATTTCCACTTCTAACAATCAGCCCCAGGGCATGACAGGTCTTTACTTTAACTTCCTATCTTGTTTATTTTCTCAACTGAACTGAAGGTGTTATGTTTGCCATTAGCCTAGAGCTATGTTAAAAAAGAGGGGATGGGGAGAGAGAAGAGAGAAACAGATCAGATAAAGACATTGTTGTTCACTTTCTATCTTATTTCACTAAAAATATTCAAAATGAAGAATCAAGCTAGCGGACCTCTTGAAACAGGCATCCCAAATGCTTTTGTTCCATGTGCAAGACAGACAAAAAAAGCTGAGCCTTAAGTAAAAGCATACAACAAACATAGGAATTTATCTGTAGTAAACAACAACAATAGAGACCAAGAAAAACTGCTACAATCTCTCCTTATTTGAACCGTTTAACTTTCTGTTATGCTTTATGTAATAGAGGCTTAGAGAATTCAGTCTGTATACTAACAATTGAAAAATATGTCAATAGCATTTATGTTTAATATCTTGCAGGGAAAATTACTGCTCACTTTTGGTTTTTAAATATAGAGCAGAAAATAATATGAATTAGAAACTTTGCAATCCCTTGTTTCTTTCTCTCCCTCCCCTCCACTTTCCTTCCCTCAATTTTTTCCCCAATTGTCCCTAAAGAGTGGTCTTAAATCAAAACTGGTTTTGTACATATGAAAAAGCCAGTTGATCATGTAGGGTTTCCATCTACTTTTGTATTCTGAGGTCCCAAATGTCAAGTTGTCTGTAATTTGTACTGAACCAGAAGCAAAATGCTACTTGCTGTCACTCGAGTGTCAATGGTTTCTCTCAAAATGGAATTTCAGTGACATTTATACATCCTAAAGACCTGTATAGGCTTCTGCATTCCATGGAGAGGATGCAAGAATAACTGTTTTTCTCCAAGTTTCAAATCAAAGCTCTTTTGGCCTTTTACAGCTTGAGTGAAGAACAAAAATAATACCTTGTATTGTAAATGACCTTCTCATTTTGAAGAACAGCACAGTGCTGTAGATAAAGCTGAGAGAATGCTGCTGATTTTTCTAGATGCTATGACATAATTTTACAGATATACTCACTGGATGATGAAAGCTTTTGAGATTACTTATTAGGACTATATGCACGTGGTATTCTCAGTTTTTGTAAGGAATGGTAAACATAGAACATTTCCCATTCTTTTCCTAGGGAACATAGTCAAATTAGTACAGAATTTGAGCAGGGTGTTTCTTTCACACCATGACAACAAGCTTCTTGTTTTCAGACACATTTGCATATCTTGTGGAAAACAATGCCATGAAATAAACAAAAGGTCCAGTAAATAGCCTTTTTAGTATTGTTAGCATAATAATGGATGCTGTTCATGCTACACTGGGGTGGCTTTGAATTATTCCTCTTATCAGCCCTATTATTATCAACACACCTGTTTAAACTAAAGTGTTCCCTTCTGGACCCATCTCCATTCCTGTCCATTCAATGAAGTTGCAGTCATTAGCAGTACTTATGTGTTCCAATAGTTTCTATGACAACAGGTGATGGTGGTAAAAGTAAAGAATTGTGTCTTGATTTTTATGGGCAGAGAAATAAAAGGATTGAATTGTGCAGGAAGGCTTTCTTTTTCAGCTAGTCACATTTAACAAATAACGCCAATCATATTTTAAAAAAAAACAAATAACGTCAATTATTATTTATCTTGAATGTGTTGATAACTTCAAGTGACTGAATATATATTTTTACTGAGAGTACCAGGGCCAGAAAAATTTTCAACAGGAGTACCAATTCCTTGGATAATGTTACTAATTATCCAGATAATAAATTTGACTGTTTGTGGCAGATATGGTATTTACAACGAACAAAGGCAGATATTTGAGCAATTAGATCATAATGAAGAAGGTTTGTGGAAGGCCATGAATTGAGACTTGGATGGCATGCCTACTTGTGGTATGATAAAATTAAAATGAATGCATATTTTAAGAATTATTTTGTTGGATGTGCCATCTCAAGAGTTTAGACTAAATATAAAATAAAGCGTTCTCCTTTTTGATTATTGTATCCAGAAGGTTTTTTTTAAGGTTTGAAGGACAAAGAGCATAAAAAAAAATTGGAACTTTGTTACTGTATACACTGACAGTGACTATATGTACAAAGATTGAAAAACATACTAATTCCCACTATTTCTCACTACAGAAGAATGAATGGTAAAGGCGAAAGCCAAAAGTTTTAATTGAAGAGAAGAATTTATTTAGTTTTATTTCTATTAGGAAACTATTTCTGGGCTTTTCTATCAAAACTGAAAAAAATGAAACTTTGATTTTAGATTTTGTTGATTAGAATGATTTTGTCATGATGGTTCAAAATAATGTGAAATGTAAAGCAAAAGCTTGAGGCTATAAGTCACTTTTTTGTATTCTATTGCACTGAAATAGGCTTTTTTCTTTTTTCCCCCTTTCTGCACCCTTCTTTCTCTTTCTTTCAGTTTTCTAACTTCTATTTTCTTTTGTAGCTTAAATGAAAAAAAAAGAACGAGGAAGGTTTGGAAATGAATATATTAATAAATACATAATGAGTTCAGGAACTTTCAATTTCGCTTAAACTATTTGCAGCTGAAAGAATATTCACAGGCAAAATTAAAATGGCATCTATGTTCTTATAGCAGAACTGCTATATGAGTGAGGGAAGAAACATGATGAATATCTATTTCAAAGCACATGTAAACAACACACATGAAGACATGCAGCTGCCAGGAAGTCAAGTTGTGTCCATGCCACATCTATTGCATCTCTGAATCTGCTGTTGGTCCAATTTTACATATTAGTGTGGTCTAAGTATGTAGAAGAAAGATCTTTGACAGCTTACAGGCAAACTACAGGTTCCAAATTAAGCAAGTTAATTAAAATGTTTTTTTTAATAAATCCTTATGTGAAAAAAGGATGGTAATATAAGAAAAGTAAAATAGGTATCAAGGGTACATAAGAAGAAACAAAATAGTTCACATTTCAGTAATCTAGGCAGGCAGCTTTAAAGAGGGAATTGTCACTAACTTATGAGCAATAAGATCACTCACCATTTTCAACAAAGGATGCATTATCAAAGAGAGTAATCATATCTTTGATGCTATAGAAGGGTTGATGGATGAAGAAGATTGTCCCGATCAAAATAATGATGTGTATTTGGATGTTTCAAATTTTGGCATCTGCAATAAATAGGCAAAGAGGTACTTCTGGTGATGGACCATTATTATTTTTCAAAAATTCAGAAAGAAGAAAGTGAAAGATGAGAATTACAATGTATTTTTAATCTACTCCTACATCCTCTATGTGCTGGAGCGTTTTTGAAACATGACAGGTAGATAATGATGTAATGAGGAAGCTAGATCATTGTGTCAGAGAGTCAAAGATATAGGCATTTTCTTATCAGACCATTATCTGTGACTATTCCATCAAGTTCTATTTCTTGGTAATTTTCACCCAGCATTATTGTCTTCAAATATCCTCGCTTTTTAGCCTTCACAATTGCAGAAGTTGAATTATATAGATAAGGCTCCAAAGAGTATGAAGATAAAGACTGAGATTTGTGTTACCTGCCTGACCCAGGAATCTCCCTTTTTTTTTACACACACAGACATATGCAATGTTCTAAACAACTTTGCTAGCATTCTTATAATCTCAAACATATGGATCATGTCTGCCAGTCTGGCTTTTCCACCTCTATTTTCAAATAAAGGCAACTTAGTTTGCTGCAGTCAGAGTATTATATAGAACAGATACGCATTCTATCTAGACTACAAATTGCTTTAGAATTCATACAATATGAACTATAATACATATGTGTGATCACTATCCTTCCAAGTAGTTCCATAAGGTTCATATTAGACACTGAATTGCTATATTTAATTTTCTTCTTTTTAAAATTTATCTGACGGTTTGAATATCTCTGATTGTTCTATTCTTATTTTTTCAAACTGTTTGGGATTTAAATTTTGCTTCATTTTTCTAAGTCAGTTAATATTTAGCTAAGAAAATAAGGGGACACTGTAAACTGGGCAATTTTTATGCACTGTTTCCCCATTATTTTTACCTGCTTTTAGATACTCATTCATCTAACATTCATTTTGATGTTAATCCAGGGGTGGGATTCTACCAGTTCTCACCTATTCGCTAGAACCGGTTGTTAACATTCTAAGCAGTTTGGAGAACCAGTTGTTAGAAGAAATTACTGGCCTATTCCTGTAAGGAAGGCAGGAAGGAAACATTCTGGTGTTGCTTATAGAAATTGCCTCTCTGTTAACCCTTATTACATTCTTGGCAGGACTAGACTTCCTGTCTCAGGAACGTCTCTGGAGTTTTTTTCCCTCCTTTGCTGGTACTTTGCTTGTGTGGGGTGACCATTCAAAGTTACAATGGCACTGAAAAAAGTGACTTATGACCATTTTTCACACTTATGATTGTTGCAGTATCCCCAAAGTCATGAGAGGCCAGGCGAGGAGATGCGTGCCTCGATGTGAATGATGTTGAGTTGGCCATGCCCAGCCAATAACATGACCACCAAGCCATGTCCACCCAATCACATGATCACCAAGCCATGCCCACCAACTAAGCCATGCCCAAAGAACCAGTTGTTAAAAAATTTGAATCCCATCCCTGGGAGGAGGGGATCTTTGATTTTGAATTATATTAAGCATATTTTAGTGTTTACATTACAATTCCTGTATATTTTTTATCCTCAAAAATAGCAGAAAACCAACTTATTTTCAGTAATAGGGGTTGAAGCAGCCTCAGGGGATTATTTTATGTATGGTCCTGGGAATTTCAGCTGTCCATGCTGGTTTGAAATAGCACATGCAAAATATACTCCATTCAAGTATTAGACTTGCATAAGATATGCAAGATTGAGTAAAGGGATCAGGCCTTGTATGCCCACCTGTTCCTTATTTCTTTATTATATACTGGGCTGTCCCCCAATCTACCATTTTTTGAGTTCTGCAATGAGTTTTTACTTGCATTTATTTCAGGAAAGCCATGCTGGTTATACGCAGGCTTCTATTCAAATTTCCAATGTAAGTAATATTGGAATATAGGAAATTGAAGACATTTCAAGTCCTCTTCAATCCTTTATTACTGCATTCTTATTTTTTTGTAAGCCAGCTGGAATTGCTTTGGATAGTGAGAGCATAAAAATTTAACAAATAAATAATACCCTACTAGAACAAAATGAACAAATTTGATTAAGGAATATGTGCACAGCACTGGTTATCTGCTCTGATACATGTGGTAAAAGCCAGTACCCATTTGTTTTATGAAGTTGCACAGCCTACATTGCCAAAAGATGCCCCGTTACAGCTACTACATCTAGAGTTTCAGATGACTGATTTGAAGAGAATCCTTTCCTGGGACAATAGAAAAATATCACTAAGGGTGACTGAGTGATATCCCTTTTATTTCTGCTTATTTTAGGAGGCACTGGAAGTTCACAAGCCTCATTTTATTTCCCGCTCACAAGAACGATTAAAAAAACGTGAACACCCAGTGCAACTGAGAAAAGCACAACAAAGCGAGGATTTGGAGGGAAAACAAGGAAGTGCTCTATCCTGCAAGCTTCCATTACAAGTAAGAAGAAACAATATACTGTTCCACATCCACTGAGTGGTAAGTTGAGCTATGTAAGTCCCATTAAGTCTCTTCAAAATTTATCTTATCTTTTGTCTTATGCAAGCATGCTACTCTTTGCCACATTTTTGAAACTGCGCAGCATTGTTTTCACTATTGGTGATATGGCTAAATATCACGTTCATATTTATTTACTTATTTGCTCTTTTATGTATTGACAAATTTAAACGGTAGCAGTTTCCAATGTAATAGATGTACTGTAAAATCCCAAATAAAAACAAAAATAAAATCCCAGTTTAAAAAATAAATCTAAATAAGGGAGTTGTTGGCTTACATTGATGTATTAATCTATAATCCCTTCAATTCTTTGCAATGAATTAATTTTGCTCTCCTTTTCCCATCCATTGTTTCAAAAGGGGGAATTATTTTGCCCCATGGTATATTTTAGGGTAGGATAGGCAGTGTGGTACCTTTAGGTTCCAGTGTGCTCAAGGATATTTTCCTCTCCCCATGCATTTTAATTAGAATTTGTCTGATTAAATGGAGGAGGAAATTGAAGTAGAGCACAAGTCTGTAGCATCATCTGTATTGACAAAAATGTTGCTAGGACACACTTGTACCCACACGCTGTAGGCCCCATAAACATTGGTTGAATGGAAATTATTTGATTGTTGCAGTCAAGGCATTTGTTTAGAAATAGGTCCATCTCCCTGAGGGAAAACAGATAAAAGCAAGCAGGCAATCAAGTTTATAGCGGAAGTGAGGAGGGGCGCAAGAGACTGACCAGGACTTCGTCACCAGATGTTATGATATGTGGGAATGATCCTGGGAGATAAGGGGAAGCCTAGCAGTGGTGGAATAAGGGCAGAGATGATATTCAGCAGGTTCTGACCAGTTCTGGAGAACCGGTAGCAGAAATTTTGAGTAGTTCGGAGAACCGGCAAATCCCACCTCCAACTGGAGATTTTACAGTATCCTTTTCCTGCCACGCCCACCAAGCTACACCCACAGAACCGGTAGTAAAAAATATTGAATCCCACCACTGTGTTAATCTGAAACTATTCCCATGCTTTGTTTTATGGCAATATTTCCTTCCTTCTTCCCTCCCTTCCTTCCCCAACCATAGTTGATACTTAGCTACAAATTAGATTTCTTTTCCTTATCAGAGCCCTCAGCTTGAAGGATTGATTCTTATCATTAGAAAGTTATTCATAATATTTAACTTAATTTAAAGCATTACATCTTATATTTCTGTTATTATCCCTGTGGATTTTACTCTGCTAGTCATTGCTGATAATAGAAAGTGGAGTTCATCTATTGAGTCAGTGCTGTCGAAATACCTTTCCACAGTCATGTGGGCAGCATGATGTCACAGATCACTGTTACCTTCCCACTGAAGTGGCACCTATTTATGCTACTCAGATTTGCATGCTTTTGAGCTGCTAGACTGGTAGGACCTAGAGCGAGGATGGGAATTCACCATACTGTGCAACACTTGGGTCTCGAACCTAGATTTTCCATTTGATGAGCTAAGTGTCTTAACCACTGTACTAGAAAACAGGAATTAATTTTCTGTGCAATGCCCATTAGGTACTTAAATGCCAAAATAATACGTCATCAGCTTTCGCTTCTCAGAACTAAACATACTCAGTCCTCTGATCATCCTTATAGCTGTTCTCAGCATCTGTTCCAGTTTTTCTGAATCTTTCTAAAAATGAGGTGCCTAGAATTAGACACAGTACATTCCCATCTTAGGTGTACCACACATATTCCTCTTTTGTTCTTCCTTCATTCACTTCCACATTTATTCACACCTGCAGCAAATGACCTAACTTGTGAAATTGAAGACCAAGCATCAGTTCCAGTCCACTGGATAAGACTAAAAGGGATTTTAGCAAAGGATCAGCCTCCGGGTAAGCATCCCATAATGCAAACAGACAGAGCACTAGCCAAGGAAACAATCTTTCTTCTTAAGATTATGTGGTCTGGAGATCAGAAGCAATAACACAAATGTTATGCTTTATTCCTCAACCCTTAAGCGGTTAAGTTATAGAAAATTCTTGGACCACAAAGTATCTACACTTTTCATCTCAGCCTCTGGTTACAATGAAAAGATAGTTTTCCTTTGAAATTATGAATTTTGGCACCAACAGCCTATTTCCCTTACATTTATCCAGTCTTTTTTGAAAATGGTAAGCTACATGTGGGAAGAATAGTGATGATTCACTCACCACAGATGAGTAAATTGCTAAGCAATGTAGTAGTAAAGCAGAATAACTGCAGTCCTGGTTGCCATGTTAATGGAATCTCACAGATATTAGGTGAGTTTACTTTTTGCTGGTTTCTCACAACCAAAGTCAGTAGCAGGAAGCTACAAGTCCCAGGCCAACAAGCAGATAAGTGGCTGGGTGGGGGAGCCAGGGAGAGGGTGGGTGAGGGTATGGGAGAGAGGTGGAGACATGAGGGTGAGCAAGAGGTGAGTGCAAGGATGTTGAAAGAGGTGCTACTTACATTAAATCAGGGAGAGTTAAGAAAAATGTGCAGGAGTATGCGAGAGGCAATGTAGGTCACAGGTTCCTCTTTGACTTTCTAGCGAAGCTGACATGGAAGGTTGCAAATGGCTATCATGTTATTACAGCTTAGTAACTATTTATAAATGTGAATGCGTTACTAAGCATCCAGACTGTGATCATGTGACTGCAGAGGTGCTGGGATGGCCAGAACTCTGATGACCAGTCATAACCACTATTCATTCAGTCCCCTCTGAATTTTGAATAGTCATTGAACATATGACTGTAAGTTGAAGATTACCTGCAACTTCATTATTTTTCTTGCATTACTATTGATTCATTCCAGATATACAGGTTAATGGTTTAAAGAAAAGACTCTCCTCTATATCTAGAAACTTTTAGTTTCCAGAATTTTTAATTGCTTCATATCCAAATCAGATACATGATTTAGCACGGAAAGCCGCAAAAAACCCCAAAGTTTTGGATGACACTGAATCTGAGTTTCATAGTTCAGCAGCACCTTTTGCTTTGAGAATAAGTTTTAGCAACAATTGGGAGAAGATTCAAATCATTGCCAGGGGAGCTATGATAACAGCACTCCCCAAAGGGTGTTTTTGGTCTACCAAAGGTTATTCAAGGTCTTTTAAGAGAATAGTATTTTCTGAAGTAAGCCTTTACATCTGCATGAGTAAGGTCCTCATAAAATTGTACAGAAATGTCCCATGGCTTCTTGTAGTATGTACATAGTCTCTGGCTAATTTGTGAAGGTATAGAACAATGACAATAATTTAAAGGAATTAGCATGCTCTTTCTTGCATTATTGCAAGCCCAATGCATTTTGAGGGTTTCCCAGAAGCCATTCCACCAAATTTTAGCAGTAAACCGAGAAACAGAAGTGCAATATTCCAATATTGTTCGGTGAACCTTGACATTCTTTTTCTCAAAAAACAACATTGTCTTACTCACTGTAGTCCTTGTGTTCACTCGCTGTCTTCTTAAATGTGGCCCCCAACTATGAATTGTAGCAATTCCTGATGCTGAATTTTTCTTGTGTTTCCAATAAAATTGAACAGCAGCATGATCTTGTGTTTTTCTAAGAGTGGTTTTGATTCATTCATTTTACAACACTTAGCATTTTAGATATTTCATAAATAATACATATTGCAATAACATTATTTTAAATGCTATCTTTAAAATCTACAGCAGACAAAATCAAAATAATTATTGTTTGATTACTCCTTGAGCCAAGCGTAAATTCTGACGAATAACATACATTTGTCAGAAATTATTGATTCCTATTCCTTGTGTTTTAACTTCTGAAGATAATATACTCTGTTCAGCAAGTGTGGGCTTGCAAAGACACATTTGGAAAAGCTGTAAATTAACACAATTACAAGACTGTCAAGAAAGACTAAGCAAATTTATATCACATGAGACTTAGGCCTTTAATACGTAGACAATATTGTGAAAATTTGTAGATAGATATAGATATAGATATATAGCTATAAATACTGTATGTCTGTCCCAAAGGTTTCTGCATATTTAATCCAACACCATGAGATATTATCTTATCACAGAAAGCAGACTTAATTTATGCATCTTCTGGCACTTGAAAATGTTTCATAACCTTGACAATCTTCTGAAAACAAATAATCTCTGGTTAGCCTTTATACCACCAATAAAACTTTACAGTGTGCTCATGCCAATTAAGAGTGAATATTTCATGTATTGTAAAAGGGTTTATTTTTTTGTTTTTGTTTTATTACTGAGGGACTGCCTGTCTTTTTAACAAGGTTTGTTTTTATTGAAGTAAAAACCTGCCCTTTCCAATAAGCAAGCTAGTCTATCAGAGCTGACATTTAATAGAAAACAATAGTACAAGCCTGAGAAGGTTACTCAAGCTGGCACATGTTTTAGCACAGATTATCCTGTAACAAAATTGGACGTGTCTAGTTTAACTTTCATGACAATTTTTCTGTCAGGGCGTTTTGTGTAGATTGGCAGTGCAGTAAGGGACCACAGTAACAATGTTAGCGCAAGAAAGGAAGAAATGCATTTCCCCCTTTATTTGGTAACTTATATATGTCTCATACTTGGTTCTAAAGGATGAATTAGTCAACATTATATGAGGTTTGCCTTAATTTATATTCCAGATATATCCTTCAGAATCAGTTTAAATTTGGAATTTGGGAATAGAAGTGAATCTTTGTGAGGTAGGAACTGTACAAAATAAATACATCAGGTTTTAATATATGAGGTTTATTTTTATAAAGTGCTGAATACCATGTAAAAAAAAATCTGAGTTTCCCTGGTTAAGGATTCTTTCAAATAGCTTTTCATTAACCTGATATCAGAAGAACAGACCAATTTCAGTAACAAACTAAAAAGTAGAAACTAGAAATGTATACATACGACAAGAACTTCTGACCTGCTTCTTAGACTTGATCATAAACGGGTTAAAGACTACATCATAATACTTCTCAAACCAAATGATGGGCAACTTGCAACCCTGGATTCAGGTGTAGCCTATCTAATATATGAAACATACTGCTTGAAGTGCTGAATTGTCATCGGAGCATTTTATCTGCATAGTATGAAGAAAACAAGGGTGTATCTCTGCTGCCTTTTCCAAATTCAGATTGAATCTTGCATATTACAGTATAAAGCTTAAAGCTATATTCCATTTCACCATCTTTAAGATGCCCCAAAATCTTTTATTGTTTCAGTCTACCTGATGATTTCTAAGCTTCTCCTGCCTGTGCTGAGCAATCTAAACATCCTCAGGTATACAGAGAAAGAAATGTTTGAATCAGGGCATCTCTAGTATAGATGCTGCTTTGTGAAGATATTTTGTAGGAAAAGCAACATTTGTTTCCCAATCACAGCAAGAATAGGAATCAGTAAATAGTAGCCATAGGTGAGGATCTATTACTTCCCTTTTGTCAGCTTTCTTCTAAAAACTTCCCTGTCTAGGACACCAGGGAATACTTTCTCATGTTACAATCATGTTATAATGAGAGCTGCTATATCATGTTGCTTCCGAATCTCAACAATATTATGTTAGAAGCAAGCAATGTGAAAAGAACTCAGATTGAGCTCCTACCACAATATCAATCCTGGGACAATCCCCTGGAAATTCCTCTCTCATGTCCCAAAGGTGCTTTTTTTTCAAAAGGCAACTGGACTTTCTTTCAAGATTTTCTCTTGAAAAAAGCACCTTTGGGACAACCATGACCTGGATGACTGAGAATCTCCATAGAGATTCCCCTCTCATGTGGCTCAGTATTTCTGAACTCAGATTTCAGAGACAGGGAGGATAGGTGTGACAGCTCAACTATATTCCCACAATGATTAGCTATACAAAATTCTGAGATAATACAGACAGCCACTGGTTAAAGAAAGAAAAACATGATATACCAGCTTCAGTAAAGATATTCTACATTTTATTGACTCTTAGCAAACTGAAAAAACAACATTTTTATAGTAGAGCCGTTTTTCTTAATTTCACACATTTCTCTGCTTTTGTTAAATACTAGAGATTCTAGGTGGCCACCAGAGATTACAGATGGCATTGGCTATTTGAGTGCAAAATTTGCCATCTTTTTAATCCATCTGCAAAAAAATAGGACAGTTCCCAGACTAACGTTTTACGTATTGTTGCTACTGTTTCATTTTCTCACTTGTATTGTTCCCTAGATGCCCACAAACATCATTAGTTCATGGGGAAACAACGAAAATAATTATGGCACCTTACTGGCAAGCACATTTACCAAGGCATAAAGTTTTGTGAAGTATAGCCTTTAAATCAGATATTATCTTGTCAAAGGAATTGATATAGTAGGCCTCTAGAGCACATCAAAGAAAGCCAAAAGAAGGGGGCGCAAGGATGGAGAGTATAGGATTATTCCATAGAGTATAAGGGGAAACTCTCACATCTGCTGCAACTTCTTAAAGCAGTTGTGACTTTATGCAGGATTGTGCAACTGCCCATGGAAGCTGCTGTGCAATTCCAGAAAAGGACACGTTTTGTTTAATTGGTTACAGGCTGCAATCTCTGAAGCACCATTTTGCCTTTGAATCCAAACCACTGCACAGCCTTCATTTAGGCAACATGATTGTAACAGATGTTTCACAGTGCTTATTCAAATATATGCAAAAAACAATATGATGCTTGAGGAATAAGGCCAATATTTCTCCAAGGTTTTGCTGAGGTATAATTGCGGAAACATTATATAATAACAGGTGAACAGGATATCAGGTTTGATCATGACAATTGCAGATGGCTATTTATCCCCTGATCACAGATAATAGTGTATATTTAGCAAATTAAGGAAAAATCTAATAACTTCGTTATCCATCCAATCTTTTGAAGATTACACCATGCTTTGAAAAGCCCTAACTTGCTTTATTAAATTTTATTTATTACGTTGATATTCCATCTTTCCCATACAACTCAAGCTAGTAATAAAAAACCCCATTTTATCGATTACCTAGGAAATTTCAAATAGGAGGGGGTTGGTTCTGAATTTGGCTCTTTCCAGTACAAAGTCCAGTCCTGAAATCCATGGAGAAAACTGTCTTTCTCATTTCAAAATATATTACAATTCTCATTCCTTTCTTCCAAGATGAATGACATAGCAATCTCAAAACAATGTGAACTGTTCAAACATAATCCTTCAACAGTATTCTGAGCTGAAATAATTTTCTCCAACTTATAAGAAACACTGATTTCTTACAGTTTTCCAATGATGTCTTAATTTTCCAATTAATCTATTAAATGTCTGTCCTATATATCAGATAGTTTCTTATGTATTCTTCAGGACACTTGTAAATCCTCTGTCTAGCTGAAGAACCTCTTTTTTCACACATTTAAAACACATATTTTAAAAATCTGTAATTCAAATGTTACTACTCCTTATAGCAAAGAGATTTTTTTGTAGTCATGGAGGATTGTCTTACAGTTAATCGATTTTTTTCAGACCTAGTTCTCCTCTGTCAACCTGAAATGTGTTTGTGTTGATTCTATTAATACGTAACTACTCTGTCTTTAGGGTAGAATATCTTATCTGCCATTTGTCACTCTCCTTTTCATTTTTTAAGAGAGAAAAAAATCCAAAAATATAAATTTAATACAGATATTATTTCAAACATCTTGCAGACACATGATTGCAGAAAGTTACTTTAGACTCCAACTTAGTAGAATTAACAGCTATGGTACTATGAGCGGCTATGTTCTTCCACTATTGCTGTATAGGATATTTACAAAAACCTTGTCCTCATTAGCATTTACTTGGCATAGCAATGATTGCTTGATTCTAGAAAATGCTGTAAGCCATTCATTAGCACTTAATTATGTTGCCATTAATGGTTGACCAGATTTTTGCAGCCACATTATAGCTCTGTAGTAGGAATTCTGCAGTCGGAAATCTTTATCTACAGTGTTTAAATTAAGGCTGCCCCACCAATATTATTCACATGACATTAACTTCTTATATTAAGTGCACAAACTTGTTCAACTGTTTAGAATCCATGTCGTATATGTGGATATACAATTATTGTATTTATTTCTGTATAATAATGGTATGTTCTGTTTGTCAATGTGACAGCTACACTCTTGCACATATAACAGGTTTGCTCTTAGGTGAATAAACATGGTATGAAAGAAGAATTTTTGTTGATTATTGGAAGAGAGTTGAGTGAACAGAAGCTCACAGAATTACTTAAACAGTAATTACAGAAACACAAATCTGAATTATTTGCACAGTTCTTCTACGCTTTACCTAAACCCTCTCTGGGCCTGACATGTATAGCTGCAGTTGTGTTGTAAAAACAGTATTTAATACAAATGGTAGGGCATGGACAAGCAAGAGAAGAGAAAATTATCTCCTATTGATGTTTTTTAAAGACAGAGAGGTACTTCTAGCCTTTCTTAAAAGAGAAAAATGCAAATTTGGTGTTACAGTGATGTTTCGATGGCATATGATCATTGCCTTCTTCTGACAATTCCTTCCTCCCTCTTCTCTTTGCTGTAGTCAAATCAGGTAAAAGGAGCACAATCTTTGTTTCCTATTTCAGGAAAATTTAAAATGGAGATGGAAAACAAGATAGAAAATCTACTGAAAATAATGCGTATACAGTTCAAACTTAGGAAAATGGAACATTTAGAAATTTATGACTCATCATCAATTAATGAAAATTAACTAGTAGGCAAAGACATTCGCAATAAGTACATTTCAGGGCATAACTGTATGTTATACAGAAAAACAGGTGAGACTTTTTGACAAAGGAGAAACAGCATCAGCATAGGTGGTAACTAACAGTGGAGTAGATGCTTGATGTGGGGATGAAAAATTTGCAAGCCTAAAGCAAGAAATTATAGAAGGCAGTAGGGAAGGATATTATAAAGGGAAAAAAAGTAAAAGAGAAGTATCAAACAGGGAGAGAGGGAGAAAAAGAAATTTGACTGTATCCCTATTTATTTCTAGTTTCATACTCATGTGCCATGCAATTCCCAACAGATTGTCCTTGAGCAAATGCGGCTTTCCACAACTCTGGCTGAATTCTTCCTGGGTTTGTAGCTTCTCCATTCAAAAATGCCCACTGTTTTTATTTCCTTCGAAGTGTCTAATGCATAAATGGAAGCTTTGGGGAAGAGAGAAATAGCAGGGTTCTGTATACTTTCACTGGCCAAGTTTTCATCATTTCTTATATATATATATATCATTTCTTATATATATATATATATATATATATATATATATATATATATATATATCAAGCAACAGCTAACATACTTATCTTGGTTACCGAATCAAATGGGCTGAATTTCCAGAACATCCAAAGCCACAACAAGATCAACAATGGTTAAAACTAGCCAAGCTTCACAACTTGTACAAATATAGAAGATTGGTGTTTTAATGACCTTGTTAAGCACATTGAATGTGATGCTTCTTTGAAGTGTGCATTTTTGTAACTGTTCACAAGTGAGTCCATGAAAAGAAGAAAGTCAAAGCCAAGAAGGATAGATAAAATATATTGACTACTGTACTCAAACTTTCATTCAAGCTTTCTCAAAATATCTAGATGACCTAGTTGCTGGTAGATTTGATGTAGGGAAAGGAAGAAGAAAGATAGAAAAATTGTTCTGGTTCTTCTAGAAAATATCAAATCTTTCTGGTACTTTTAGAAAATGATAATTGATATTTAAATGAGAGATAAATGAGAGTTAGCCTGCAATACTGTGTTCTAACCACTGTGCCACAAAAGAGCCACGGTGGTGCAGTGATTAGAATGCAGTATTTTTGCAGGCTATTTCTAATTCTGCAGTTTGATCCTGACCAGCTCAAGGTTGACCCAGCTTTCCATCCTTCTGAGGTTGGTAAAATGAGGACTCAGATGGTAAAATGAGGACTCAGATGGGGTGGGGGAAGCAATATGCTGACATTTATAAACCTCAGAGCGTTCGGTAAAACACTGTGAAGTGGTATATAAGTCTAAGTGGTGTTGCTATTATGATTGCTATAATACACAAGTGTCTTATAACTGAAGATTCAACAAATTGCATGATTATAAATCTCTATATGGATTTTTAAACAATTTAACCTGGGAATATACAACACAAAAATGAACTGCATATTGTGCATCACGCTACAGGCATAGCCTCTTCACAAAAGCACTAAGATTGCACGACTCTTAATATTTCAAATTATCAAATCCCCAATAAGCCCCTGATTTCATCTCACAAAAAAGAATACTGTACTTAATATTACCAAGTCAGCCCAATCAGAGATAGCTGGTTTTTTGTTTTTAAATACACCTTTCACAAATACCTATCTATCAACAACTGGTGTGTTTCCAGGTATGATACATGGTATTAATATACAATCTGGACTGCTGATATTGCAAGAAAACCAGAAAAGAACAGCAGCCCTTTGTGCTCACCTGCAGCTGTATTCCATTCATTAATAATTGCTACAGAGACAATGGAAATGTTTCATACACCAACTCTGGAATTATATTGCCTATGTGGATACTGTAGAGCTTTTGTTTGATCAATATTGTCAGGTGTTTTCTATAACACAAAGCATGAAGGATGATAGCCTTGATCTCTCAAACATATGCTAACATGAGTCATTTACCTGAGGAAATAAGCCCTTGGGAGCCAATACAGATGTAATTGGGAAGCAATATTAAACATGTTCGCACAAGCAATACCATCATAAAAACATCTGTCCTCTTTAATACAATCGCTGCTGCAAGTTATAGGCAGAAGTACATAATCCAATGTTCTTCTTACATTTGGATTCCAAAAGAGGGACAAACTCAGACATACTTAGAGGTTATCACATTGCTTGCAGAGTAATCAGATGCATTACCATGCAGGACCATGTATACTTTGGCGGTATTCAAGAAATTCAGATGTAATTTCTCTCAGAGGGGCTCAAACTCTACTTTCAATACATTTATTAAAAGCAGAACTCTTAGATTTAATAGCTTAACTTATATACAGTTTTTTGCTGGATTTTTACCTATTGTATAATTTGGAGAATGGAGATGCTATAGCACTCCTCTATGAAGTCTTTAACTTCTACTTTTCAAATAATAGGTGATTGAAAGATAATTCCCCATCCCACCAATCTCAACTACAGTCCAATAGAATGGATAGTGTCTTGATTGGACAGACGTTTTATTTGGATAACACAACATCTTTTCTTTATCAATTAAAGATAGAGGGATCTTTTTCATAAGAATTCTGAATCACAGTATTTCTACCATGCTTAATTATTATTGTTTTATATAATAATGACAACAGTATCATATCCATCATAAAAAGCATATAATATACTGTAGACATAAACATGTTTAAAATATCTTTTTAAATTACTTGAAATCAGCATGGCTTTCCACTCCCATGGCCCTCCTATACATGCATGCATGGCATGCATGCACAAACTTTAATGCACTTTTTTTGGTCCCATTTCATTTTGAATGACCCGTCTGAATATTTCAAGGGCAGTTTTTATGTTTCTTAAAACATGAATTTCTGACTGAGTGGGAGGGACAAGACACTTTTAAAAATTCTGTTCTGTTCTATTCTATATTATAAACTACAGTGGCACACTGGTTAGTATGCAGTACTGCAGGCTACTTCTGCTGACTGCTGGCTGCCTGCAATTTGGCACTACAAATCTCACCAGGCTCAAGGTTGACTCATCCTTCCATCCTTCCATGGTGGGTAAAATGAGGACTCAGATTGTTGGAGGCAATATGCTGACTCTGTAAACCACTTAGAGAGGGCTGTAAAGCACTGTAAAGCGGTATATGTCTTATTAGTATTGGTATTGGTATTGCTATTTCATACTATTCTATGCTACGCTGCGCTGCTCTATTCTATTCTATTCTATTCTATTCTATTCTATTCTATTCTATTCTATTCTATTCTATTCTATTCCATTCTAGAGAAAAGCACATGTTTTTGTAAGTTCGGATTCTGCCATTTGGAAAAACTTGCCATTGATAGCAAATCAGCTAAAATGCAGGGTGATGGGTGGTGCCTCTCTCCTGAAAGTGATGGTCAGGTCTTACTGGACTAATTGTTTAGATCCAGCAAGGTCAAAGTAGCTTCTGTGGCAAATAGAACCACACGTATCACACACAATGTTGCAATGCAAATGCTTCCGCTTTGTTCTTGGATTGTATCAGCATGAGATGTTCCAAATAAACCCAATAATAAATAAAATGTGTAATTAAGAAGAAACACCCATGGTGATATCCAAGGTGAAACACTACATAATTATTGAGAAATCTTTATAACTCGTTCAGATCAAAGTTGTCAGATACAACTAAGATTGATATCCTTCAGTGTCAAAAAGTATTATTCCTTTTTCCAAGCATTTTATTTAATACTATTAAACAGCATTACTCTTTTTCTTGTACTGGGTTTTCACATGCAATGATATTTAACTATGTTTTTAGTATTTGTCATTGTTGCTTATTTCACTGCTTTTATTATTCTATTTCCAAAAATATTACTGTACTGGATTATAGGACAAAGTTACATTACTTTGGTCCAAGACCATAAATTTAATAGTTATGTCACTCGTTCTATTTTAGAACCCAGTTTGCATGTAATTGTAATTCCTCTTCCTTAGCAGTTGCACATTACAGATTTTATTGCTCTATAGTGGCAACATTTTATGAGGCTATGTGCACTTCAAAAAAAAATTCAGAAAGCAAGTTTCAGATCACCCATGAGCACAGCATTTTTTCTGTTATTCAACGATTCCAAATATGTTGCAGAGTTCAAGACACCTGAGATAATGTTATTTCTGCTTTAAGAAATCCACTCATTAAAGATCAGGCTTATGTGAAAGCCTGAAAAAAGTCCAGCTAGCAGGAAGCATCTAATCTGTGGGAGGTCTAAGGCACATCCTAATTGTTTTCTAGACATATGTAAACAGACTAACACTGATGATGTTACCTAGTTTGGGTAACGAAACGTCTGCAAGAAACAAGCAAGCTCAGAGAGCACCAAGGAACCCTCCTGTGTAACTCTGCTGTCTTATAGGTGCTTTTTCAAAAGGCAACCGGACTTCTTCCTTGTGGAAGAAGCTTTATCTTCTTGAATGAGAAGTAAATCGTCTTTCTCAAAACACAATCCAGTTGCCTTTTTGAAAAAGCACCTTTGAGACAACAATGACCTGATAACTGAAAATCTCCACTATTTTATATTTACTTAACTTTTGGAGACGTTCCTATATTTTTTAGATTAATACAGGAATTAGCCTTGTGTGGCAGCTCTTCAGCTCTCTAGTTTATTTATCAATATGTCCAAATTTTCTACTGTTTTCTTTATTCTGTATCAAGTATGTATGTATATAATACACACTTTATTTTCTAAATACTTATTAGAAAATACTTATTTTCTAATATTCACATACACACGCACATACGTATGCACACACACTCTGTATGTATGTATATACACATTTACAATGCCCACACAAATGTATCTGTGTCTACACACACACACACAAACACACACTAGCATTCAAAGGTACCCACTAGATAATATGAATGTGTCAACAGGTAGTTACAATAAAGAATGCAACAGAGTAATTTCATTTGGTGGTACATAAAGGCTGATCAATTAAATAAATGGCAGGTGTGCAGGAACAGAAAGAAAAGAGAAAGAAGGAAAAGGCAAGGGACTCCTAAAAATATAAATAATGGATTAAAGATAATAACAAGCATATCACAGTTTTCATATTCCATATTAGAATATCAGTGATCTCTTATAGGTAGAGTTGTTGATCTTTGATTAAGATTTAGGGAGACACAATAGTTTGAAATGAAATAAAAATATGACAATCTTTCATCTTCCCTCTTCATATTCTTGGCAAACCCGAACATCTCTCTCTAGTACTATCAGTAGCTGTTTCCTGTTTAGACATAGTGAAACCAGCTTTAATTGTCTCCTTGGCTAGCGCTTTCCATGTTAATATAATGTGTGGACTATGCAAACATAATCCTATCAGTCCAAAATTTATCATGTCATGTCTGTGGCATCAATAGGCAGTGACTAGCAGGTTCAAATGAACTATTGGAGGATAAAGGAATAAACTCAAATAGTGTTTCTCATTAGGATCCATTCATACATTTGTCTATAGAAAGCTGTAAAGGATCTAGAGTTCAGTGATAAAATGATGAAAAATTAAGAAAAACGTATTATTGAGCTGAATAAAATAAATAAGAGATATATGGAAATGAGATAGAGGCAGGGGTGGGTTTCTACTGGTTCTGTCTACCTCTGTAGAACTGGTAGCTCTGAAGAGCCAGTTCTATGTCTGCTGATGTTTTTGCTCACCTGCCCACCCAGGCTCTTACCTGACCTTTATTTCCTGATTTTTTCAATTTCAGCTGCCGTGTGAGGCACAGCTGCAGTTAAAAAAGCAGGAAAAGAGGGCTTGTTGAAAGGCTGCTTCTGTGCACGTAGCACGCTGATGACGATTTATAGATGTATGGAAGGCAGTGTGCAGGGAAGCACATTGTAAATCACCAAGCCTCGTAAACGACTGAACTGGTAGTTAACCCTGTCGGATCCCACCCCTGGATAGAGGCCTGATTCACAAAATGCCTTAATGCTTTTTTTGTGCTTTGATTTTGGCTGAATTAATGGCTGAACCACTAAACCATGATTTGTTTAGCACAATATGTGAAGCCAGACAACTGTAGTTTAGTAAATAAGCTATAATCAATACATCCTAAAATAGTTCTTTTCTTCCTTTGCGGTGCGTTCATGGTACTCCATTAGGTCAATCTCCACTTTGGTGCCATGCCATCAGGTTGCATGGCACCCTCTGGGGTAGGCAGTTGTGGTATAGTTCTTCATTTAGTCTTTCCCAAAATGGGTAAACCAGCAGGCCCTTGGGCCAATCTCTCAGGTGGCTGGCCAGACTGCAGAAATCTTGGATGTATTCCATCACCGGTGAACATTTAGTCCAGACATTAAAAAAAAAAAAAGACAGTGGACTTTCCCATCTTGCTGCCTCCAGATTTATTGACTAGGTTGGGAATACTGCTCTACAGTCTTTTCTGAAATACATCGTATTAATTTAAACCACACATACTGTTCTCCAAAAGAATCAAGGAAAACCCATATGGGTTCAGTGGAATCCATTATCCTTCTTCCCAGACTCCAGCTCAGGAAATGGGATTACAGACAATAAATAGAGACAAACCAAAAAATGGAAACACCATTTGCTCTATATCTAGTTAATTACTTCCTTCTGTATGTAAGGATGGGGGTAGAGGCTTTCTGAAATGCACAGGTGATGAGCATATACCCTGAAGCATGAGATTTGATTACCCTTATCATTATCCAAGCTTGCATAGCAATGAATGCAATTAGCAGCCATAAAATTAGTCAGCTTGCTTATTTTGGATTTTGAGGTGTTTTAAAAAACTTATTGAGCAAATGTAATCACGATGATATATTTGAAAAAAACTAGCATTCATATCAGAAACAGATGTACTGTGATCCATAAGACTTCTGAAATACACTTGGCTATCAGTGATTTTTAAAAATTTCTGAGCAACAATAGAAAATAAAAACCAAAAGCTCCTTGGCAATGGCATGTAAATAAATGTAATTTTGATTTGCAGCCATCTCTTCCTTGTTTACAAAGTGTGCTAGCAAGTTAAAAGGTGGAACAGACTGTTCTGTGAGCAATACAAATAAGCACCCATCAGAGCAGACCCAATTACAATAGAGTAGAATTTAAAGAAAACAAAACTGTAACCAAAATATCTGTGAAAAACACAACTTTAATTGAATACTATCCTCAGCATTTCTCCATCTTTCTGGAGCACCCTAGTGTTTGCATGTAAAAGATCAGACCAACATTAGCTACACAGACATACAGTGAGAGATCCATTTTTGTTGCTGTGTCAACTTAAAAATGGTGCCAATTAAACAAAGATGAAGCTAACAGGATCAATCACATGCTGTGTCGTGTGAGTAAATAAGAAATTTAAAAGAATGATCCCCAGTGAGAGCACCTGAGAAGGAAGAGAAATTCCTGTGGTTTCCAACTGGAAAAAAATAATATATGTCATACTGGATTCTTTAAGAAATGTGATACAAAGAAATGACATTGGGATACATGAAATTGCTCCCTGATTAAGAAGCTGGTGGTGGTATCCAGGCTTCTTGTGCCAGTCTACATTATTTCCATTTTATTTATCCTCTGTGACCCTCTACAAACTCAGCAAGCTGGGCATTAAAAAAGTGATTTTTTTAAAAAAACTGATCTTAGTTTAAGATTATTTCCTAACAACTTTGATACAAACTTTCAGCCATAATTTCACAAAACCTCCATTACATAATCAGTTTTCTAGATAGAAGCTAAGCAAAGTGACTGACATATCATAAGTTGATTCTCATTTTGTGGTCCTCTACAGCCTTTTTAGTAGAGATCAATACACAGGATAAAGGATACAGACTGAGCAACATGGTTTATGCAGTATAATGCAGTGTGCCATGTGCAGATCTGTACATTGGGGAAACAAAACAATCACTTCATAAACACATGGTACAACATAGGAGAACAAACCCATCTGGACTACATTCAGCCGTATTTAAAAGACAAAGGCCACTCTTTTGAAGATAGCAAAGTCCACATTTTGGACAGAGAGGACCGCTGGATTGAAAGAGCAGTCAAAGAGGCCATCTATGTCAAAATTGAACAGCCCTCTCTCAACAGAGGGGGGGAGGTATGATATCATCTATCTCCAGTCTACAACACAGTCCTTTTAACCGTTCCAAGAAGGCTCACACCCATTTGCATCACTCAGGTGATCCTGAGGATACAGATAAATCTTCAGGTGGCTTTAACGACTTGCTAAAAGGATGCAAATGGCCAGCTGTCTGCAAGGAATATAAATCCTTCCATTCCCCGCTATCTAGTCAGAGCTGAAGAAGCTTCTTGGATGAGAAGTGAAACATCTTCAAAGAAAAAATAGAAAGTCCAGTTGTTTCTTGAAAAAGCATCTTTGTGACATCAATACATATAGTTTTTACAAACTTAAATAGCAGTAGTGTTTTGTCTGTCCTTAGCCTTGAGCTCTTTTTAATTTTGCTATTGTTATGTTTACATATATGTAAACTTTTGTACTTTTCCTGAGGGCTGTGTGTGCTGGCTGACATCTGGAACATCTGCATTTCACAATTTGTCATATGGATAGTCCAGTGATTTGTAGCAACACACTTATAAGAGTGTCCCATAGTTCTACTCATACTTTTCTGAAGATGGTAAACTGAATCTTAGTAACATACAGAATAATATCATAATAGGCTCTCCTTTTTTCTACTTGTCTAAAACTCTGTCACTGCAGCTTTTATAGGAATAAACTAGTCTGAGATCTCTCAAATAAATAGAAAAAGTGAACAAACATAGAGAGGAGAAATATGCATAAATCTGTGAGAAAGCAGTAAATATGCTATAATTTCCAAAAGAAATAAAATCCTTACATGCAGTCCACAAGGAAGGAAAATGTGTTCAAATAGCCATGCTACTTTTTCTTTTTCATAAAAAGTGTTAGTGGATCAATTATTAATTAATATAATAAGCCAGATTGTCCCATTCCCAGTCATAACTAGGCAAACTAAGGTTACCTATGAAGTTCCTTGGTAAGAAGAACTGCATCTATGATTCCATTAGCAATGGAATGGAGTTGCAAAACTCTATAAACTGGTTGGCATCCATCCCAAAAATATAGTGTAATTGATAGCATATGCAATAGTATCTAAAAGACAGAATGGCAGACATAAAAAGTGAACATTTTTATGGCTCTCCTACTGTTTCACACTTGTTTGTCAAGGTTATCTATATATTCAAGTCATTTTGTGCTGTCATTAAATATGTTTCACTGCTGTAGTGCCTATTGCCTTGCAAAAATAGGTCCAATAGATCTCCTTGTCTTTTACACCAGACAAACTTTAATTTTATGATGCTGCAAATGTACTCACAAATGCTTCCATTTCATGAAATTCATTTTTTTTCTCTACAGCTTTGAGCTCTTCACATTTTTAAATGAAAAAAAAAAAGCAGTGAAATACCTAATATATAAAGCTAGGGGTAACATGTATATGGTATCCAACACTACATAATATGCAAAATGAAGCAATAGAATAGAAAAAAAATTCTAATAGCAGATTAGCCATATTCTAATATTTTTGAATGCCAGATATAGCAACATATTAGTAAATGAAGGATTAACATCAAACTGAGAAAATTTTAACTAAGCTGGTGAAAGGCCACTGCAAATCCAGTTCAATCTAGCATCTAATAACAGTAGTTACCATCACTGCTGTATATTTACCTCCAGATGCCAATGTTAACAAGGCGCTTGGTCACCTTCAAGACATAATCGGCAGCGGCGATCCAGCAGAGGCCGCGGCGACCGAGAAGCCAGGCGCGGGGGCCACGGTGGCCGAGAGGCTGGGCATGGAGCCCGCCCCCCCCTCGACCCCCAGGTGCTGAGGGGGTAGCGAGGGGTCTCGCCTTGGCTGGGGTGTCGGAAGAGCCGCCGGAGGAGCCGCCGGGAGGCCGCCCGGGTGACTTTTTGGGGCGGCGGCGGCGGAGAATCGGTGGAGGCCGCGGAAGCCGTGGCGGCTGCGGCGGCCGAGAGGCCAGGCGTGGAAGCCGCGGTGGCCGGGAGGCCGGGCATGGAGCCAGCCCCCCCCCGACCCCCATGTATTGAGGGGGTGTCGAGGGGTCCCGTCCCGTTCGGGGCGTCGAAGGAGCCGCCGGGAGGCCGCCCGGGTGATCTTTTGGGATGGCGGCAGCGGCGATTTTATGGAGGCCGCGGCAGTAGTGACGACGGACGTGGACCTGGCCCCCCCCCTTGGCCCCCATCCATTGAGGGATGTAATTGGCAGGGGCAACAACAGGACTGGCTGGCTCGAAGGATGCCGGTGATCTCGGTGGTGGTCCCTGATCCGACGACGGCGAGGGCTAGAAGAACATACTCCTCGGCGGAATTGCGGGCCCTCGGGAGGGTCCCCCACTCCCTGGAGTGGCCCTCCGGTCTATCGATGGCCTACCTCAAGGACGGTTCCTGGGATCCGGAGAGGTGGCATGGCCATCAAAAAAGGATTTTTAGAGGGGGTTTTAAACTTTTTAGATTTTTATTCGGGGTTTTATCGAGGTTAGGGAGGGTGACGAAGAGAGGGTTGGGGGATGGAAATTTATTGGGGTTAGGGAGGGTACCCGGTCCGGGTTTGGGGGATAGCCCGGGGGGATTTGGAGTCAGCCAGGCTGGAGTGCACATCTGGGGGAACCCAGAGGGTCATGAGTCGTGGGGGCAAACACAGGGGGTGGGTTTCATTGGCACCATAAGTGGGAGGGGCAGATATGACGGGGGTAGAGGGCCATATCAAGTTAGGGGATCGCGTGCCCGCTGTCTCCAAGCGGTGGCGCACTCCGACCCTCCCGACCCATCTGGCAGGCCTGGTTGTGCAGAGTCTCAGGCCCTGAGTACCCGGCTGATGTTATGTAATGCCAGGTCCGTCGTTAACAAGGCCCCCCTGATTTGCGATCTCATTCAGGAGGAGGGTGCGGACCTGGCAGGGGTCACCGAAACCTGGTTGGGCCCAGAGGGCGGTGTCCCTCTGGTAGAGATTTGCCCACCAGGTTTCCAAGCATTCCATCGACCGAGATCTCAGGGAAGGGGTGGTGGGGTGGCGGCGATTATTAGAGAAGACCTTTGTCCTAGGGAGGCCACTGTTCCTCAGACGGCTGGTTGTGAGTCTCTCTTTGTGAAGTGGGGTCGGGGGGTTCAGATGGGCCTGTTGATAACGTACCTGGCTCCCTGCCACGTGTCATCGGCCCTGCCCGGGCTCCTCGAGGTGATAGCCGGGCTGGCGGTTGAAACCCCCAGGCTTTTAGTCATGGGTGATTTCAACCTGCCTTCGCTCGGGGAAACCTCTGGGGTGGCCCGGGAGTTCCTGGCTTCCATGACGGCCATGGATCTGACCCAATTAGTTTCTGACCCCACTCACACGGGGGGACACACACTGGACCTGATTTTCGCCTCTGGTCAGTGGTTGAATGATCGCGTTGGAGATCTAGTCATAAAACCCTTGTCATGGTCCGATCATTCTCTTCTTAGACTGGACTTCGGTGCCGCCACCCCCCATCGCAGGGAGGCGGAGCCGAGGAGATGGTTCCGCCCCAGGCGCCTGATGGATCCGGAACGGTTCCAGATGGAGCTTGGGCCATTTCCTGAAACTCTGGCTCATAACTCGGCCACAGACTTGGTGGCCACCTGGGATAGGTTGGCCGCGGAGGCTCTGGACCGAGTTGTGCCTTTGCGACCTCTGACTCGGCATAGATCCCACCTGGCTCCGTGGTTTACGGGGGAGCTGAGGGGGATGAAATGCCGGAAAAGACGTCTGGAGGGTATCTGGAGGGCCAGTCGTGCTGAGTCTGATCGGACACAGGTGAGGTCCTATATTAGGACCTACCTAGTGGCGATAAGGGCAGCGAGGCGTTCACACTTCTCCGCCCTTATTGCGTCTGCAGAAAATCGGCCTGCTGCCCTGTTTAGAGTGACCCGCTCCCTGCTTGAGCCGAGAGCGCGGGAGGACCTCTTGCAGGGTAAAGCAGAAGAGTTTTCCCGATTTCTGCATGATAAAATCGCCCAGATTCGGGATGGGCTGGACTCCAGTTGGGTGGTCCCGGGGGAGGTGTCCGGGGCAGGTCTTGAGACGGTTATCTGGGAAGAGTTCGATCCTGTGACCGCCGAGGGTGTGGACAGACTTCTGGGGAGGCTGAATGCCACCACATGTGTATTGGACCCGTGCCCTTCCTGGTTGGTTTCTACCTCCAGAGAGGTGACACGAGGCTGGCTCCAGGGGATTGTCAACGCTTCGTTGACGGAGGGGGCGCTTCCGACCGCCCTGAAAATGGCGGTGGTGCGGCCCCTCCTCAAGAAGCCTTCCCTGGACCCGGCTCTTTTGAATAACTATCGTCCTGTCTCCAACCTTCCCTTTGTGGCGAAGGTTGTTGAGAGTGTGGTGGCGCGTCAGCTCCCTCAGTATCTGGAGGAAGCATCCTATTTAGATCCGTTCCAATCGGGCTTCAGGCCCGGGCACAGTACTGAAACAGCATTGGTCGCGTTGGTAGATGATCTCTGGAGGGCCCGTGACAGAGGTTATTCCTCTGTCCTGGTCCTCTTAGATCTGTCGGCGGCTTTTGATACTATCGACCATAGTATCCTATTGCGGCGGTTGGAGGGGTTGGGAATTGGGGGCACCGTCTTGCGGTGGTTCTCGTCCTTCCTCTCGGACCGCTCGCAATTGGTGTTGACGGGGGGGGGAGAGGTCCACCCCTAGGCCCCTCATGTGTGGGGTGCCTCAGGGGTCGGTCCTCTCCCCTCTTCTGTTCAACATCTATGTGAAGCCGCTGGGAGAGATCATCCGTGGTTTTGGGGTGAAATGCCATCTGTATGCTGATGACACTCAGCTTTACATCTCCACCCCAAGCCACCCCAACGATGCTGTGGAGGTTATGGCCCGTTGCCTGGAGGCTGTGCGGAACTGGATGGGCGAGAACAGGCTTCGACTCAACCCTTCCAAGACCGAGTGGCTGTGGTTTCCGGCGGCCCGATATAGTCAGCTGACTCCATCGCTGGCTATTGGGGATGAGATCTTGACCCCCACAGAAGGGGCACGCAATCTTGGTGTCCTCCTGGATGTACGGCTGTCTTTGGAAGAGCATATTACGGCCGTCTCCAGGGGGGCTTTTTATCAGGTTCGCCTGATACGCCAGATGCGGCCCTTTCTTGATCGGGACGCCTTACGCACAGTCACTCATGCCCTGGTCACCTCCCGTCTGGACTACTGTAATGCCCTCTACATGGGGCTCCCTGCGGGGAGCACTCGGAGGCTTCAACTGGTACAGAATGCAGCCGCGCGGGTGGTTATGGGGGCGTCGAGATACTCCCACGTGACGCCCCTCCTGCGCGAGCTGCATTGGTTGCCAGTGGCCTTCCGGGTTCGCTTTAAAGTACTGGTTTTGGTCTTTAAAGCGCTCCATGGCATCGGACCAGGATACTTACAAGACCGCATTCTGCCAGTAGTCTCCCACCGACCGGTGCGCTCCCACAGAGAGGGTCTCCTCCGGGTCCCGACGCCTTCTATGTGTCGTCTGGTGACCCCGAGGAATAGGGCCTTCTCTGTGGGGGCACCCGCCCTTTGGAATGGGATGCCCCCTGGATTACGAACGACCAGTGACCTGAGGGCCTTCAGACGTGACCTGAAGACCTGGCTCTTCGAGCAGGCCGGCCTGAGCTGACTCAAATGGGATTTTAAATGGGGTTTTTAGATTAGTTGGGATGGGTGCACAAAGTTTTAATTTATTTTAATTGGGGTTTTTAGATTTTTATAGGGACAGCCTAGGGTTTAATTCTTTTTTAACTATTTATATTTGTATACATGTATTTTAGTTGGCTGTTCACCGCCCTGAGTCCTTCGGGAGAAGGGCGGTATATAAAACCTAAAATAAATAAATAAAATAAATAAATAATTACCACGCAACAGAGAGTTCATCCTGAGGGCGTTCACATCATTGCTGGGGATTTCAACAGAGCATGCTTGAAAACTGTGCTCCTCAAACTTTACCAACATGTTAAGTGCCCAACCAGGAGAAAAAACACACTTGATCATGTGTACTCAAATATCAAGCATGCTTATAGAGCAAACCTCTTCCCCACTTAGGACAATCAGACCATACCACCTTGCTTTTAATACCAGCCTACACTCCCCTTAGGAAGAGAACAAAACCTAGAAGTCAAACTATTAGATGTTTGCCTGAAAATGCCCTCTCCCAGCTTCAGGATTGTTTTGCCTGCACATTGTTTTATACACAGAGACTGTGCTTTTCTATATGAAGACCAGTGTAGAAAATGTCACAGTGGACAAACGCATACGGTCCTTCCCAAACAGGAAACCCTGGATGACCAGGGAAGTCCAGGTTCTGATCAAGGCCCGTGACCTGGCTTTTAGAGCAGGTGACACCACACAGTGTAGCACTGCCAGAGATGAGCTGAGAAGGGGCATTAAACATGCTAAGGAAATGTATAGGAGGAAGGTCGAGGGCCACTTTACTGACAGTGACCCATGGCAGATGTGGAGGGGGATACAGGCTCTGACCAACTACAAAGGCCACAGCCCAACAAACAGCGAGAGCAGCAACACTCTGGCAGAGGAGCTAAACAGCTTTTTTGTATGCTTTGAGAGCACTAAGAACCTGGACATACTGCCTCACGAGGTCTATGATGCTGCACCTCTCTTTCTTCAGGTATATGAGGTGAGAAAAACACTGAGAACAGTAAATCCCAGGAAAGCTGCAGGGCCTGATGACATTCCTGGCGCAGTAGTTAAAGTGTGTGCTGGCCAGTTTAGCAGAAATACTTACAGAGCTGTTCAATCTATCTTTAACACATGCTATCATCCCACAAGGCTGCAACCATCATCCCCGTTCCCAAAAAAACACTCTCAATGACTATAGGCCCATAGTGTTAACAAGCTCCATCATGAAGGTTTTTGAGCGACTAGTCTCACAGCACATCAGAGACTATCTCCCACCCTCCATTGATCAATATCTACAGAGATCTATTCTATGATCTACAGAGGATGCTGTGGCCATCACACTTCATAGAGCCCTGAGCCATCTAGAGAACAAACAGCTACGTGAGAATGCTTTTTGTGGACTATAGCTCTGCGTTTAATACTATCATCCCAGATATACTAGTAACCAAACTGTATAATCTGCAGGTCCCCACCCCCACCTGCTCCTGGATCAAGAACCTTTTGACAAACAGACCACAGTCTGTTAGACTTGGCCCCCACCTTTCTTCCACTATTACACTCAGTACTGGTTCCCCCCAGGGTTGTGTCTTGAGCCCCTTGCTATATGCCTTGTATACCTTTGACTGCTCACCAAGCCAAGAAACAAACACCATCATAAAGTTTGCAGATGACACAACTGTGATTGGTCTCATCTCTGGAGAGGATAAGATGGCATATAGGGCAGAAGTAGAGAACCTGTCTGGTGTTCACAGAACAACTTGTCACTGAATGTCCATAAAACCAAAGAACTGATTATGGACTTCAGGAAATATGGACAGGACCACGCCCCACTCATCATTAATGGAGAACAAGTGGAAACTGTCTCTATGATCAGATTCCTTGACATCCATATCTCAGCCGATATCTCCTGGTCCCCTAACACCAAGGCCATAGTGAAGAAGGCCCAGCAGTGGCTACACTTCCTGCGGGTTCTCAGGAAAAACAATCTGGAAAAGAAGCTGTTGCTGGCTTTCTATAAAGCCTCTGTGGAGAGCACTCTGACATACTGTCTGGGTGTGTGGTATGCAGGTTCCTCAGCTGAGAACAGGAAAACCGTACAGAGAGTGATAAATACAGCTCAAAAGATCATTGGTTGCCCTCTACCCTCCCTGGAAGACTTAGCCAGGTCCCGCTGCCAAAGCAGAATCAAGGCCATCATAGAAAATCCCTCACATCCTGGCAATTATCTTTTTGACCTGCTGCTGTCTGGACGGCGCTTTAGGTTAATAAAATCCCACACCATTAGGTTAACAAATAGTTTCTTTCCCTGGGCCATCCGAACTGGAAATAAATGTAAGTTACTATCATATTAAGATGTGAAAAGATGTGAAACTGCAATATCTCATACAGATATTCTGTATAATAACTTATTGCAGTAAAATCTATCTCTTATGTATTACACTTGGCAAAGCGTCACAGTCAGTGTTGGATGTATATTTTGTGTATATTCGTAGATATTGCATTCGCAAATTGCAAAAGCAAATGTGGGTACTCTATTTTTTTTTAATCTTTATTTTTAAGTCCTTTGGTTTTATTGTATTGCAAACAGTTGCTGGGGTGCATCCACAGTTTTGTTGTACTTGTACAATGACAATAAAGTTATTCTATTCTATTCTATTCTATTCTAATAATAATTGCATATATCTGTTAAAGGTAATTATAATTAAATAAATGGAAATAACCATAAAGGTTTTTAAAAAACCCAATTAAAAATCAAAATGACAAGGTAGGAAATAATGTAAAGTAATGCTTGACCCAAGTTGTTGAAATGCTAGTAAACTCCAGATTATATTTCTATAACAAAATACTGATTTCAAAAAAGAAAATATTAATAGTTCAAAATATAGTGTTGCAGATTTGGAATTGAATCAAACCATAGAAACACCTTCAAGGACCAGTCTTGTATTTGGACCACAGATGGGAAACTATGGCTGCTTTGAGACCTATGGAATTCAACTCTAAGCATGGGTCAAGAATTCTGGGAGTTGAAGTCCATGGGTTGTAAAGAAGCCATAGTTGTCCACTCCTGCTTTAGACACAGTGAACCAAAATATTGTCTAATTGGAGTGTATTGAAAAGGAACCGAATTGTAGCTAGGTAAAGGTAAAGATTCCCCTTGCACATATGTGCTAGTCATTTCCGGCTCTAGGAGATGTTGCTCATTTCCATTACAAAGCTAAAGAGCCAGCGCTGAAGATGACTCCGTGGTCATATGGCTGACATGACTAAATGCTGAAGGCACATGGAACCTTCCCACCGAAGTGGTCCCTATTTTTCTAGTTGCATTTTTACATGCTTTCGAACTGCTAGGTTGGCAGAAGCTGGGACAAGTAATGGGAGATCACTCTGTTACGCGGTGCTAGGGATTTGAACCGTGCTGGATTTTCCAGACCATCAGAATTTCTGTTTCCTAACCCTTCTGATTAAAATGTTCCTGAGACTGATCTGTTTGGGCATGGATCTTATATCCTGTCTTTCTTTCTTTGCAATTCTTCCAACATGTACAATAGCCAGTTAAATCAAATAGGAGTCCATTTGATCAGAAATTGACTAGAATTAGCATCACATCAGCTGGAATTGCCTATTTAATTCCAACAAGTTTTGTTTTCATGGTTTGTCAGTTTCCAAGAAAGCAACTACCTTGAAACAGGCATTCCTTGTCTACAGAACCATTGGGTGTTGAGAAATGTTGTGCTGTGGCAAACTGCAATATCATTTGAAAGCAGATAGACCATGTCCTGGAACTAAGGATAGACCATGTGCTAGAACTAAGCACTTTCCATTTTGCTACCAACAAAATACCCGTTTAAAAAAGAAAAGAAAATATGCCTGCTGGGATTATCCTCTTTCTGTTTTACTTGTCAGCCTTTGAAAGAATTTGGAGGAAAATCTTAAGCCCAGGCAAGATAGTTTTTTCAGAAGCTCTGGAATGGTTTCTATCTGTTTAGCTTAGTTTAAACTTTAAAAAAAGACTTTGGCAGGAAGAACTTTTCAAAAGACAGGTTTGATATTCTACTCTCTTCCCTTCACACCTTTCAGTTTCACTTCCCACTTTCTGATTGCTAAAGGAAAGGAAGCCTTCACATGTATGGGTACCTCCATGTATACATGTCTATGAATGTGTGTGTAGACCTCCAAATTATTGTTGCTTGCCTTTCAATACTTGCATGCAAAACACATCTTCTATAACAGAGATTAGGCCTTTCCCTCCAGAGGTGGTATTCAGCAGGTTCTGACCAGTTCTGGAGAACCGATAGTGGAAATTTTGAGTAGTTTGGAGAACTGGCAAATACCACTTCTGATGGAGATTTTACAGTATCCTTCCCCTGCCACACCCACCAAGCCATGCCACAGAACCGGTAGTAATTTTTTTTTAATCCCACCATGTTTCCCTCCTAAAAGCAGGCAGTCCTCTTCCACCACAGAGTTTTCCTTATATACAACCTCCTATATTTATACCAAAACACCAAGCTATCTTCTGTTAAGTATGTGGCAGATAAATTTGTAATAGTGTAGGTTAGGATGATCCAAGTAGGCTGTTGCCTCAAGTTAATGGTAAAATACTACTTTCCCTTCTCTCCTTTGTTATTGCAAAGCCATCTGGAATGGCAACTAAATCTTATGTTTTATGTCTCATTCCTGGAGAAAATACTTACTAGGAGGTTTTTTCTTGAGGGGGAGGCTGTTATTACTAGCTCATGCAATTTGGGATTCTAACAGGTTCCAATATGTATCCTCATGTTGAATAGTAGGGAGACTTTTCACTGTAGATCAGAAGTGTTCAACTGGATTTCTTTGAGGGCCGGATCAGCACTGTAGTTTGTTTATTTATTTATTTGATTTGTCAGTCGCTTACAAGATAATAGGTATAAGTATATACATAGTTATGAATACATGAAATGGGTACATATAAGAAAAATAAAAGAAACAATAGGACAGGGAAGGTAGGCACATTGGTGCGCTTATGCACGCCCTCTAGAGACCTCTTAGGAAAGGGATGAGGTCAATAGTAGAAAGTCTAAGGTTAAAGTTCTTGGGGTTTGGGGAAGAAACCAGAGTCAGGTAGAGTATTCCAGACATTGACCACTCTGTTGCTGAAGTCGTGTTTCCTGCAATCAAGTTTGGTGCGGTTAACCTTGAGTTTGTATCTATTGTTTGCTCCTGTGTTATTATGGTTGAAGCTGAAGTATTCATTGACAGGTAAGTCATTGCAATGTATGATTTTATATACCATACTTAGATCAGACCGAAATGGCGTAATTCAAGGTTTTCTAGGTCTAGAATTTCAAGTCTGGTAGCATAAGGTATTCTATAACAAGTAGAGGAGTGGAGAACTCTTCTTGTGAAATATTTCTGGACTTTCTCAACTGTGCTAATATTAGATACGTAATATAGGTTCAAGACTGATGAGCTGTATTTGAGTATTGGTCTAGCAAATGTTTTGTATGCTCTAGTTAGTAGTGTGATATTACCAGAGAAAAAGCTATGTAGGATTAGGTTAACAACTCTTAATGCCTTTTTGGCTATGTAGTTATAGTGGGCTCTAGCACTTAGATCATTAGAGATGAGTATTCCAAGGTCCTTTACAGAGCTTGGGTCATCAACAAGGTCTTGACTATTCAGCTTGTATTTTATTTTCTGATTTTTTTTTGCCATTTATTTGTTGAGATTTGAAGTTGCCATTCGTGTGACCATTCTGATACATAGTCAAGTTCTTTTTGAAGGGTAGCAGTATTGTCTGTGGTATTGAACAGCTTTACATCATCAGCAAAGAGAACGCAGTTGCTCTTAATATGATCACAGAGGTCATTTATGTAGAGTATGAAGAGAGTTGGTCCTAGAACACTGCCTTGGGGTACACAACTATTGAGAGGTGCAGAATTTGATAGGACACTCCCAATTTTGACCATTTGTTGTCTGTTTGACAGGAATGCTTCTATCCAGTTATGCAGTTGTCCAGAGATACTATAAGATTTTAGTTTTAGGAGTAGTTTGTCATGTACCACTGAATCAAAGGCTTTACAGAAGTCTATGTAGATTGGGTCTATTGTTTTGCCCTGACCGAGTTGTGTAGTCCATATGTTTTTGCAGTGTAAGAGTTGCAGATTACAGGATAGTTTTTTTCTGAAACCAAATTGTTTATTAGAGAGTAGGTTGTTTGTCTCTAAGTGGAGGATAATAATTGATTCCATGACTTTACAGGTGATGCAGCATAAGGAGATTAGTTCTCTGCAGGCTGGTGTATGTGTGGGGAGAGATGGGACAGATGCCTCCTACACAGTGGCGGGATTCAATTTTTTTTACTATCGGTTCTGGGGGCGTGGCTTGGTGGGCGTGGCAGGGGAAGGGTACTGTAAAATCTGCAGTCAGAGGTGGTATTTGCCGGTTCTCCGAAGTATTTAAAATTTCTGCTACCGGTTCTCCAGAACTGATCAAAACCTGCTGAATACCACCTCTGCTCCTACAGCACTTTCCTGGCAAAAAAGGGCCCATGTTTTGGCTGGCAAAGTGCTGCAGGATGCTGTCCAGGCTGAAAACGGAGCCTGGGGGTCCAGACACAGCCCCCTTGCACCCTTTTTTCACTAGCAGAAGTACCACGGGCCGGTCCTTCACTATTTCCATGCAGGCCCCGCAGGCCAGATTTAAGTACTCCATGGGTCGAATCCGGCCTGTGGACCTTGAGTTTGATACCTCTACTGTAGACTATCATAGCAAGCTGTATAATCTATCAGGAAAGAATTTTTTTAACAGATATCTGCCTTCTTTTCTATCTTTTTATGAATCACATAACAAGCAGAATGGAAACAATTATGGCTGTAATTTGCTGAGGCTTAAGCCGGAATGCAGGACGGAAGTTGGAAATGAATTGTCATTGCCAAAGTGACATATTTTGTTCTCAGCTCTCCCTCCTTCCTCTAACCTCAGAAACAAAATCTTGCATCAATATGGACTAAAATGGGGAAAAGCCACAGCTTGAAGAAAGAATCACATCTTGAATTTTGTTCACATAACAACAACAACAGTAAAAAGTCATTGCATCCCCTGTTTCATATGGCAGAGAGCAGAATATTTTTTAGAGGATAACTTATAAAAAAGTTGGAAATTATCCTTCAACAAATCTTCAATTGAGAAAATGTTCCACACAAGGAATCTTTCAAATAGCATAAAGCATATAAAAATGGTGATTTCCATGAAGATCTTATATATTCCCTCCCTCCCTGCTCATTTTTCCTTTATGGACTCTAGTTTAAACTGATAAACTCCTTGGAGAAATTCATTTTTATTTTATTTTGCCTTTTTCATGTCAATTACAGAACACTTTGTTAAAATGATTACATAATTTTTGCAGAAGCTTGGTACTGCAGGCTGGAGGAGAGAAACCCACTTAAATGTGACTAATCTACTCACAAATGCATGCCCAAAGCAGAGTCTCTCAGTTAAACATCATTCACACATTATTTTCCAGGGCTATTTCACAACAACAACAACAATAACAAGGGAGGATATCATTGCCCAAGGCGGCATTAATGGATTCTTTTTGGGCTGTGACAGAGGACAGACGAGGTTAAAGATCAGATATCATTTGGTCTTAAACATGCATTATACTGAGACCTTGTTTATGTCTTGTGATAAGGTTACATTGAATAGTGCTGGAACCCTTCAAGGTTACTGTTCCAGAAAATATTTGCAAATAATTTGACATGCTGTCAGCTAACAGCAGTGAACTCATATAATTCAACATACTAATGTGGCTTTTCATGCCTTTAGCTATAAATAAACTTGATAGTCAAAAGTTTCTGTAATGTTTATTTAATAGCGACCCCTTTAAAACAAATCTTGATTATTCCTTTTTCCTTGGGTGAGGAATTCTTTCTGATGGAACAGTTGTTTCTGACATCAGTGCAGTGGTGAGATTCACATTTTTTTTACTACCGGTTATGTGGGCATGGTTTGGTGGCTATGGCAGGGGAAGGATACTGTAAAATCTCCACTCCCATCCCTTTTCAGGGGAAGGATACTGTAAAATCCCCATTCTCTCTCCACCCCACTAACCTGCTTTCCAGCTCCATTCTCCTGTGCAGGGTAACAAAAGAAGACACAGCCGATCAGTTGGGATTCAGGAGGCACAGGATAGATGGGGCAGGGCCAGTCAGAGATGGGTGGTATATTTCGAATTATTCAGAATTTCCGGTACCGGTTCTCCAGAATTGGTCAGAACCTGCTGAATACCACCTCTGCTTCCACTCCTGAACTATATTGTCCCAACCATTCAGAGTTATAATGGACCTCCCCAAGACTCCTTACAATCCAGATTCGATGGCTGGCCCCACCCAGTCATGTGATTGCATTTTGAGTGGATGGCAGCCAAGCTCACATTTATAATTGCAGATTATGCAGTCATGGTACCAAGTTTACAATGCTTTCTGCAGGAAGCCAGTGTTTATTTCTTGTTTCTGATAAAAAAGAAAAGAAAACACCCATTGTATACAATAAATTCACTTAAGGACTGCAGACTTTGCTTGGTAACTGAGGCATTCGCTTTATGACTGCCTTGTTTGTTTAGCGACTGCTGCAACAAAGATTGTAAATCAGGTACAAATCATGCTGCTTAATGACTGGTATGATTTGCAGCCACAATTCTGGGCTCAATTGCAGTCATAAGTTAAGGACTTTCTGTATTATTTGCATGGAGAACTGCCAAGGGAAGCTAGCAAACTATGTGAAGCAACTAGAAATTGACATTTCTATTTATTTATTTATTTTATTTGTCAATTGCTTACAAGATAATAGGTATAAGTATAACATAGTTATGAATACATGGATACATATAAAAAAAATAAAATATAAAAGAAACAATAGGACAGGGAGACGGTAGGCACATTGGTGCGCTTATGCATGCCCCCTACAGACCTCTTAGGAAAGGGGTGAGGTCAATAGTAGACAGTCTAAGGTTAAAGTTTTTGGGGTTTGGGGAAGAAACCACAGTCAGGTAGAGTATTCCAGACATTGACCTTTGTTGCTGAAGTCGTATTTCCTGCAATCAGGTTTGGTGCGATTAACCTTGAGTTTGTATCTATTGTTTGCTCTTGTGTTGTTATGGTTGAAGCTGAAGTATTCATTGACAGGTAGGACATTGCAATGTATGGTTTTATATACTATACTTAGATCGGACCGAAGGCGGCGTAGTTCAAGGTTTTCTAGGTCTAGAATTTCGAGTCTGGTGGCATAAGATATTCTGCAATGAGTAGAGGAGTGAAGAACACTTCTTGTAAAATATTTCTGGACTTTCTCAACTGTGTTAATATCAGATACGTAATGTGGATTCCAGACTGATGAGCTGTATTCGAGTATTGGTCTAGCAAATGTTTTGTATGCTCTAGTTATTAGTGTAATATTACCAGAGAAAAGGCTACGTAAGATTAGGTTAGCGCCTTTTTGGCTATGTAGTTACAGTGGGCTCTAGCACTTAGGTCATTTGAGATGAGTACTCCAAGATCCTTTACAGAGTTTGGGTCATCAATAAGGTCTTGACTATTCAGCCTGTATTTTATTTTCTGATTTTTTTTGCCAATATGTAGGACAGAGCATTTATTTGTTGAGATCTGAAGTTGCCATTTGTTTGACCATTCTGATATGTAGTCAAGGTCTTTTTGAAGGGTAGCGGTATTTTCTGTGGTGTTGAATAGCTTTACATCATCAGCGAAGAGAATGCAGTTGCTCTTGATATGATCACAGAGGTCATTTATGTAGAGTATGAAAAGAGTTGGTCCTAGAACACTGCCTTGGGGGACACCACTGTTGACAGGTATAGAATTGGATAGGACTCTCCAATTTTGACCATTTGTTGTCTGTTTGACAGGAATGCTTCTATCCAGTTATGCAGGTGTCCAGAGATACCGTAAGATTTTAGTTTTAGGAGTAGTTTGTCATGTACCACTGAATCAAAGGCTTTGCAGAAGTCTATGTAGATTGCGTCTATTGCTTTGCCCTGATCGAGTTGTGTAGTCCATATGTTTTTGCAATGTAAGAGTTGTAGATTACATGATAGTTTTTTCCTAAAACCAAATTGTTTATTAGAGAGTAGGTTGTTTGTTTCTAAGTGGAGGATGATGGATTGGTTGATAATTGATTCCATGACTTTACAGGTGATGCAGCATAAAGAGATTGGTCTGTAATTTTCAACTAGGCTGGGGTCTCCCTTTTTGAAGATGGGGATGACCATGGCTTGTGACCATAGTTTTGGCAAGGAGCTGGTCCTGAAAGATTTTTCAAAGATTATGCTTAGAAGTCCTGTTATGGCAGTGGATAGCTTTTTTAAGAAGTAGGCACATATTCCATCTGGTCCAATAGATAGAGATGGTTTTAGATTGCATAGTGCTTTTTCAACATTGTCTTCTGCAAAATCGATATGTATTAGATCATTGTAGTTGTCTGTGGTTCGACTAGGAAATACTGGGCATGATCCATTGCTGTTTACAAATACTGAGCCAAAGAATGTGTTAAAGAGGTTGGCTTTAATAGTGTCGTCATTGCAGTCTTTACCATTAGGTCCTTTCAGGGGTGGGATGGACCTTGAGTCTTTTAGTTTGTTGTTTATAAAATTGTAGAAAGCACGGGTGGAATTGGTGTGTAGAAGGTTTTCTTCTTGTTTAATGTGATAATTGGTGCATTCAGTTTTTATCTGGTGTCATAAATTTTTGTATCGGCTTTTGAAGTTGGCAACATGACCAGATTTGTTTTTCCGCCAAAGTGATTTCTTTTTTGATTGAAGTTTCCTTGTTTTGGGTAATTTGTTTTTTCTGGTTTTGGGAGTTGTTAATGGTATATATAGTTTGATTACTCTTTTGACTTCAAGTAAAAATATGTTGTAATGGTCTTCTATAGTACTGCATCCAGAGAATAGAAATTGCCAATCAAGGGATAAGAGATCATTGTTTATAAAATCATAGTTGCCTTTTATGAAGTTATAATTGGGGATTCCATCATTTTGATGATTTTTGTGTGGACGTATGTTGAGACAAAAGTCAATCATGTTGTGGTCACTGTTGGAAAAGGGTTCTTTAATTTGTATTCCGTAAATTGAATTCAAACTATTGCAGAAGATGAGATCGAGGCAGTTGTTAAGTCTAGTATTGTTGGTTACTAGTTGTTCTAGTCCTAGATTTGTTACTGCATTGTAGAATTTTTATTTCATTGTAGAATTTCTATTTCTTCTAAAGCCTGCTATCACATTGCCATCATGTGGCGTTTCGTGACGTTTTCCCCCTTTGCGGAGCTGGGGTGGGCGTGGCCTGAGTGTGACACATCCAGCTAGAAGGCTGCCAGTTTGACACCCCTGTGACTTAAGGGAATTCCCCAGTGACCAGTTTTCTTTTCTTTGCTTAACTCAGTCAGAATAGCCACCTTGAGGAACCCATGCTGACTGACCAGCTTTATAGTCCCTAATGTATAGGTTTTTCACTTCTCCAACAAGGAAGGAAGCTTGGAAAAGAGGGATGGGCGGGGTGGAAAACTGTGAGACAAGGATCTTTGTCCTCCACACAAGTCATGTTCCTTAGTAAACAACATTATGAAAGGGCAAAAAGAGAATAAGAAATAATAAGTCAAAATAACTAAATAAATAAAAGGCATGATATATGAAAAATAAAGGAAATAAAACTAAATATAGTCATACCAAGAGTGGTATATCTCTCTCCATACTTTTCAATTCTTGCAAGCTATCCTTGCTTTCATCATGCCCACATATTTGCTGTGTATTTGAGCTTTTCAGCTCTTTCTTAATGAATATATTTTTAACTCCATGAATGTTCTCTCAATCCATTAATTCTCTCTTCATATATTTATTTTGCATTTGAGCCTTAATAACTTCCAAGGAATTATTAGCCCTGCTCAGGCATGTTTAAAGTCCAGTTCTACCCCTGATCAGACAAACAGTAATGGAAATTCTGAACCTTGGTTTGCTAAAGATTGTGTCTCAATGAGGGCTAAGGTAGTTTCTGCCTCCACAGCTGCTGATTTAAAAAGGAATACAAATCTCTCCTGAGGAGAAATAGGAAGAAAGAAAAAAAGCAGAGATATCTCTTAATGAACTGAAAGACTCCGACAGGCTGTTCTTGATAAACACCTTTGTTTTGGTGGCCTTACAGCTAAGAAGAGGGGGTCAACCTATTCTCCAAAGCATCTGAAGGCAGGTCAAGAAGCAATGGATTGAAACTCATCAAGGGGAGAACCAACCTAGAACTAAGGAGAAATTTCCTGACAAAATAATTAATCCACGGAACAACTCTAGAAGTTGTGGGTGCTCCAACACTGGAAGTTTTTAAGAAGAGACTGGACAACTATTTGTATGAAAATGGTATAGGGTTTCCTGTCTTGAGCAATGGGCTAAACCAGAGGTCCCTCTTGCTTCTGATATTCTGTTACCCACTCTAATCCAATCCTGCTTGAGTCTTGAACTACCCCACCATGAACTTTTCCATTTTTTCAGTTAATGGGAAAAGCCAAGGCCTCCTAGTTTCTGACTCCTTACTTGAGTGGCCCCACTTTCAAACTCAGAGATTCTTAAATTGACCTTCCAACTGACAAGGTGTACTGTAAAGCAACAGAATTTCCCCCTAGAATTATTGAAAATAAATCCTGCTTGGAATGTCTTTTATTTTTAACCAGCTCTTTTATTTTTAACCATCTACAATTTCCTACCACTAACTAATGACTAAAGCTATTCCATCGTATTTCATCTCTTTAATAAAGACAATAAGAATAATCCTGCTAATTGTTGCTCAACCAGTTGATTGTGTGAAATATCCTTTGAATATAATTACCAAATGGATGGTTCAGAGGATCCTGGTTGCAGAACAAGAATATTCAGAGCAACCATTTAAATAAACAAACAAACAAACAAACAAACAAATAATAATTGGTTGCAGATTTGCTTCTGGGTGCAATTCAAGGTGCAGGTTGTCATCTTTAAATGGCTTGGGACCAGGTTATCTGAGGGACCGTCTCTTGCCAGTCACATCTACCCGACCCATCAGAGCAGGGAGGCAGGGAATGCTGCGGGTCCCATCCCTGAGGAAGATACACCTGGTGGGACCCTTCTCCGTGGTGGCTCCCTCTCTCTAGAACATCATTTCCCCAGAGATTAGAATGGCCCCCTCTCTAATACTCTTCCAGAAGGCACTGAAGACCTGGTTCTGCCAGTGGGCCTGGGGAACTCAGAGGGGAATGGAACCCATCAAATGATTTATGTGATCTGCTGTCGTTGGGACGGGAGATGGGAATTGGGGGTGATTTTTTATTTATTTTTTTCCAGATTTTGTTCTATTATACTTTATTAATTTATTTGATTCTTTTTGTTAGTTTTTATTTTTATTTTTTTGTTTTAAATATGGTTTTACATTCTCTAAGCCGCCTCAAGTTGCCATGGGCAAATAGGCGGCAATATAAATTCAATCAATCAATAAATAAATAAATAAACAAACTGGTTGGTAACCGTTGATAATTATACAACCCTATATAATTTAGCCAAGATACCATTATCATCCCGAGAACAGTTTCCATTCAATTACTTTCTCAATTATTATGGAAGAAGTTAGTTGCTTCTTCCACTTACTATCACCTTCTTAAGCTGGTAAGGCTGCTGCCTGAGAACATCTTTACATAAATCAGATGTAAAAACAAAAAGAAAGCAACAGTCCCATTTCCCACCCTAAGAAAAGATAAGCAAGGTTGCATTCTGGCTCTCATACATTTCAATTTTTATATTCATGGCATCATTTTGTTTTTCTGCCACCCCTTAGTTTCATTCTCTAGTTCTCACCTCTTGGCCCATTTCTATTTTACTCTAGGCAGATAATGCCACATTTTACCCAGACTTTCACATATGCTTAAAAGCAATAGCGTCCTTTTGTTCTAGAGAAGATTTAAAAATTAATTATGCTAAAACAAAGTTTGCAGTCTTCACTAAAATGTTTTACGCTTACCTATAATTAGCAAATCAATGATAAACCCATTGAGCAAGTCAAGGACTATAATATTAGGTATTCATTTCCAGCCATCTACCTCCTGGAGTCACCAATAAGTGAACTCTTGTCAAGATCACAAAAAGCCTCTAACAAGATTTTCAAATTTGCAAGCCACAAAGGTAATAACTATGTGCCTGCAGCAATCAATTGTTCAGTGCAAACGTCTGCTGCTATGTAGTTTGTATTCTTGGGCATACATGAACATTTTTACCCTAGAAACAATTTTGTCCAATTTTCTGAAGGCCATTCTCCATGTCCCTTGATCAATCTTCAACATATTCTCTTAATTGGAATTTAGTTACATCTCTCTTGTAGACTTCGTTAACTTAAATTCTGGCCAAAAAACCCCATTCTGGGATGAGCTTTTGGTTTAGCCTACATTGTTGCATAATTAGTCCTCCCCGGAAAACCCAATAGATTTGGATTTATCTTATTGTGGGCTTTTACCCCCAGCTGTACACCTTAATAGTCCAGATAAAGCTTCAAAGAGGTAAGTGAAAAGTATTGGATATTGATGTTCAAAAAGAAAAATAAGTTAGATTTCTGGGGAAGAATTGATGATCTGAAATTGGTTCTGCCTTTAGTTTTTAGACAACTATAACAGAATGAAGAGCCAGTGTAGTTCTATTCAGGACAAGGAGAGGAATTTAGATTGTCCACAAGTTGCTCCTCTTGAAATGACTACAAGACAATGGTCTCTAGCAGATTCCCTAGCAGACTAGGGAATAGCTATGCTTAGTGCCTTCAAAAAGTCTCTGGGTTCATATACAACCTTTCCCAATTACTTTCAAAAATTGCTTGTTAACTGCTTTTCAGCTATTACATTATTTGGATAAACAAGTTTTACAATGCTGGGTGACTTTAGTGAAAGAAGTTTTAAATACAAGTTTTAAGTTTTAAATTTATTTTTTTATTTTGGAATAAAGAGCAAAAGGGTGATTAGTACTTTAATTTTGGAAAGTTACAAATGAACCTGAAATAAAACTTAATTGTAAGAATCCTAAGAATTAATTGTAAGAATCCTTCCCATGGCAAAATGCTTTTTTTAAAATTTTCATAAAAAATATGATTGCATATGGCTTTGGTGTTTGGACACTAGAGAGAACCAAAAAGAACGAAAGATTATAGTTAAAGAAGAATATTTTAAGTTGATTTGCTAATACAGAATGAAGGAAACTATTTTAATAATGAATATATTGAAAAATATTTTTGAAAAAAAAATTAAGAATGTCTGCTGCTAAGGATCAACTGTGTTTTAAAGATATTATGAAACAGGAACAAGTTTTAGCTCACAAGTTTGACACTGATCAGAAAATGGATTTAAAAATGACAGACTACAATAATATTATGGAAAATGATGCTATACTGAACACACAAAACAAGCAACCTATATTTTAATAATTAAATGATATACAAATAAAAACCCAAGTGCGTGACTTGGGTAATTTTCCTATATTGGATTTACAAATGAAGCTTGTTAAAGCTTTGAAGAATTTTATGAGAAAAGACAAAAAATAAATACATTTTTAGGATGTTATTTATAGTTGTGGTGGAGGAACACATTTCTTTATATATTTTCTTTTTCTTTAGTATATTCTTATTTTTCTTTCTCTTTAATTTTCTTAACATTTGTCTTTTCCACACTTCTTATTTTTATTTTGTTTTAGTTTTTATCTTATTATAATTTTTAATAAAATTACTAGGAAAAAAGATAAAAAGTTTGAATCTTGTTATCACTTGCTTGTAGGTGCTCCTTTTCTCATATTTAGATATTTTAGGTATCCCTAATAACCCACACAGAAGGGCATTCACACTGGTGCAATTTGATGTCTTTAACTCAGTGGTAACTACAAATATTACACAGATCATAATATTTCTTACCACAATCCACAATTATATGCTGAGACAGCAAGGTACAATCTCAAATTAATGGAATCACTTATTAGTAAGCTTTCGTACTTATAGCGACCAGCAATTGCAAATCATCTGCCTCAAGATTAAGGCACTGAAGCATTTTAAAAAGTTGCAACATTCTTAGTGGTAGATAAAGACATTAGAAACTGGTGAGTTTGTTCTACTACTAGCCAAGTCCAGGGTTTTGCTTCCACCAATCTCTATACGAAGCCTTAACATACTTCACAATATTCCTGCTCTCTTCTGAGTTTGAATTGACTGTATTACAGAAGGTTTTATTTTTTTTTTGCTATGCACCAAATGCATCTGCTTAGTTTATTATCGTTATTATTGATTCTTCTTTTTAATTACTGTAAAATTTCATTGACTTTTATTTTTGGTCTCTGGTTATAAAAAAACTTTAACAGACTTTTTAATACTGATATCTCAATTTAGCATTCAAACCATATTTATTCAGCTTCCATTTATTTTGTATGTTTTCTTTTGTTTTTCCACTCCGACTTCATATTATTTGTTATGACATATTCAAGTTTCATTTCCATATAACAAAATGCAGGAGAGTACGCTAACATATCAAGCTAATTCTTTTCAACAAATATCTATTCCGCAAAACAGGCCTCATACTGCCTACTACTTTTCTACCAGAATTTGCACATTTAAAATGTTTCCATATATTGATAAATATATTAATATATATTTTAATAATATTGTATTTCCTCTTTAAGATCTCTTTTAAAGGATATGTTCATGTAGACAGATTATTATTACATCAAGATCAAGGAGAAATCTATTGCTCTGTCTTCTCATTTTTACAAGATATAGATACAGTATTATAAAATTTAATAAAGAACACATATCTCAAATCTACTCTTTGACATCAGGAGCATAAATTTCCTTCCATCTCAATAAATAATACTCTTTGTCAAATCCCATACTCTTGCTTCTGCTGACACAATTTTTTACTTTGGAAGCATCCTGGCATGCTTCATTAACCATTGCAGGCAGAGATGGAGCACAAGCCCCTATTTTCTGATTTCTGAGAAACTACATTTTGGTTTGATCTGGTAACAAATCAGAGGTGTGCTCCTGCCTAGTACTTCCTTTTTTAGTACAATTTCATTGAAGAAAATTTTAGCAAGATTAAAACAAAAGAATAATAGGAAAAAAACCCCAACGAAAATATTAAATAAGAAAGAAAACAGGAACAGAAAAGGGAGAAAGAAAGAAAAAGAAAAGAGAAAAGATTATAAAAAGTGATTTCCAATTATTTTGACAGCAGTTATATATTCATTTGTATTTTACCCTCTCTCTTTAAAGTTGTGTCACAATTTCCCATCTAATATAGATAGTCCTCAACTTACAGACACAATGGAACCCAAAATGTCTGTTGCTAAATGAGACATTTGTAAAATGAATTTTGCTTTATTTTATGACCTTTCTCACCACAGTTGTTAAGTGAATCACCAAAGTTGTTAAGTTTATGACATGGTTGTTAAGTGAACCTGGCTTCCCCATTGACTTTGCTCATCCGAAGATCACAAAAGGTGATCACCTGATCATTGGACACAGCAATGATCATAAATATCAACCAATTGCCAAGCATTTGAATTTTGATCACATGACTATGGGGATGCTGCAGCGGTTGTAATTGTGAAAAACAGTCATAACTCCCTTTTTTCAGTGGCACTGCAATTTTGAATGGTCACTAAATGAACTGTTATAACTCAAGGGCTACCTGTAATTCTCACAATGCTTACACAGTGTTAGTGATGGAATTTAAAAATTTTTTACTACCGGTTCTGTGGGCGTGGCTTGGTTGGCATGGCTTGGTGGGCATGGCAGGGGAAGGATACTGTAAAATCTCCATCCCCACCCCACCCCACTAACTTGCTTTCCAGTTCCATTCTCTTGTGCAGGACAACAAAATAAGACCCAGCTGATCATCTGGGACTCAGGAGGCAGAGAATAGATCAGGGCAGGGCCAGTCAGAGGTGATATTTGCTGGTTCTCCGAACTACCAAAATTTCCGCTACCGGTTCTCCAGAACTGAATACCACTTCTGCACAGTGTCCTTATAAACACAAATTATCACTCTTTCAGAAAAAAAAAAACTAAATCATTTTTAAAAAAGAAGTTGGGGATTTTTTTCAAAAGACACTGTACAGAGGGTTGATTTCAAGTGGACAATATCATAGAGCTGGATTCTGGTCTCATGTACTGCTAATTCTGTTTGTATTACAAGCTTCTGCTGATTCTGTTGATAAGGGGATTTGCCTGGCTGTATTTTATGGCTTTTATTATTTTTACTGTCTTTGACAATTCGTGCAAAAAGATTACAATTCTTGCCCTGACTGGACAATGCTCCTCAGATTACCTTCATGCAGTTGCAATTTCTGTGGCTGCTTGTGCAATGCAGCACAATAACTTAGGTCCGCATTAGTGGGTGTCATTTTGCTCATTCCTTTCTGGCTGTGGGTGCAGTAAGGGACAACGTGATATTGACTGATTTTATCCACAGTGAAATCTCAATCGTGGGATTCTACAAGTCCACTCTCCAGTGCACATGTTTGTCATGGCCATTCCTGCCTATTCTTGGGTGCTGCTGCCCACAAGATCAGAACTGGATATCCTGATCACTTTTCACCAAAACTATCATTCCCCTGCAATACTAATAGAGGAAGGGAAATGCATGAGGCAGTAATACTTCCCTTTTGCTTTGTTCTAGTAAACCCACCTCTCCCACCTACCATATCAAAATAACAATGTGTATATATTCGAAGATACAGTAGTCTGGCTGGTGAAAGAAGACCTGGGCATGCCTCTGTAAAGAGCATCAGGAAAACTCTCTCACACCCCATCCCATACCTCCCCTCAGTAGCTGCCATCTTGTCAGGCAACGTAACAAGAAACTAAACCTTTATTCTATGCTTCAGTCGATTAAGGAGAATGATTGATGGTGGCTTTTGTTCCCAAGAGGTGATGCTTGGTAGAAAGGGAAATGAAGCTAGGCGAAGGCATCATTCCTTTTCTCTAACTTGGCACACAATAAATAGGTATTTTCTATGGCAGAAGAGGACAGCACAATTTAGGCTAACAGGCTTTTCTGCTAGCTCAAGGAGCATGTATATTAATTTAATGTAGCCAGGTGGAAGACCTCTAACACTAGCTTCTATCAGGATCCCAGCAAGAGTTAATGTTTTCATAATGAATCTAGGAAGGCAACGCAATTAAAAGCTAGAGAAACTGAAATATAGCTAGTAACAAATATTCTACAAAGAGAGATTGAATTTCCAATATAAATATAAATAAAACTATTTTCAATAGTTTAGTAAAGAAATATATTTTCACAATTCAAGGCTCATTCTCTTAACCTCCATCAGTGCTCTCACAAATTGCTTAATAGATAATGTTGAGATTTATAACATTATTGCTATCATAGTGGAGAACCAAACCCTTCAAACCCCTCGTCTCTAAGGGAAACTCTGATAACTCACCAAGTTCAAGTGAGTTCAAAACCGTTCTGCATGCAGCTCTTTATTCATGCAGAAATAAAATGCAATTATTGACTCAAAGGTTAATGTAAGATTGACTGAGTATTGCCTACAAATGGTGTAGCTTATTAAAACTTCACTTTACAATGGATTTTACCTCTCTGATTCAGCCAGTAATATTTTGTTCATCAATTCTTTGTTTCTACCACTCTTATTTTAGGAATACAAAGAGGGAGTCACACTGACTATTTAATTGGCCAAATACATCAGTTGAAATGTTAGCTTTTAGAAGCAGCACTGTTGTTGTTTTTTTCTTTTCAATTTATTTACTCTTCAAGGTGGAAAAATAGCAATGTTACTATAGGATTCAATTAAATTTTCTCAGGTTAATGGGTTCTGTGTCAAGAATGAATAATCACAAATGCTTAGGCAATGAATACAATTCTAAAGTTCATTATTTTCACAGTATATTCTACTTCAGATTTCTTTTTGGCTCTCATAGGAAAAACAAAGAGGAAATACTCTTTGTTTTCATTCTTTCATAGAGCAAGTGCTCCTGTTATTTTTTCTACTGAAAATTCCTTAAAATTATATCACTCATTTTTCTTTTAAGTGCCAGAGGCCACTAGGAAGGAAATAAAATCTTTCAGTTGGGTTAACTTTAGTGAGTATATTTAGCCAGTAAATTATCTGCCTTTTGAACTAGAAGAACCAATATACATTTATGTTCCAAGAATGAGTTGTTTTACTTACTTTATGAGTGAAGGATGCAATAGTAGCTAAGTCAAAGAACATTTAATTAAGTTATATTTGTTTTTTCATGATCTCTTAGCTCCAGATTATAAATCAAGAATCAATGAGTACTTAATTTCCTCTTACAGCATTAAAAGTAATTGCTTCATAAATTCACTTTAGTAATCCAAATATTTGCACAAAATACTGCACAAAGAAGTTGTTTCACTGATGAGATGCCTAGCCTCTCTCTATTCATTAACTGAAGATGTGATTGCAAATTACAGGTCCAGCCTGGGTCCTAAAAATGATATCATATTTTCACAAATATTGAGCTTTGCTTCATTTTTTTAAAAAAAGCTTGAGATGATTTTTCTGGATTTTTCTCCCCTGCCTGGTTCATCTCTGCAAAATGTACTTCTAAGATAGCACTTTCTGTTTTTGTTGCTCTTGGGCACAATTTCAACAGATTCATTTTGTTTTTTTGTTTCCTGTGTATATTAACATGCCCAAGGAGGCTAACAAAATATAGAGAAGAAAAATGCAAAAGAAAACAACCAGAACTAACAGAATGAAAGAAAGCAGATAACAATTCATGGATGAAATGGGTGAGGAACAAGAAATTTAATAACTTAACAAACCAGATGTCTGTTGAGAGACACAGAAAGATTATGTCCAGCCTTTCAAATAGGCCAAATCAGGAAACCAACTCCACAACTTGGAATGGAATCATTTAATGATATAGTGTAGTGACAGAATCTTGAAGGCATGACTCCATTTCTCCCCTCCTTCTCCCCCCTCCCCTCCCGCACCCCATGGCCCAGGGAATTAGGACAGAACCATTCTGAGTTTCTTCCTAAATATGCATTTGTTTCCTGGATTTAAATCCTATTTTGTATCATGCCCTTGTTGGAGATTGAGCAGCTGCGAGGGAGTGGGAGTGTCGATCCAGTGGCTGTGGAAGAAACGGGGGAAGGGTACAGTCTGGCTGGGCATTCAGAGGAAGACCCAGAGCCATCCCCTCTTCATCCTAGGGCACACAGGGAGGAACGGAGAAGAGAGCAATGTGGCTTACAGGAGAGGAAAGGGCCCTGATCCTCTTCAGGGGCTGCAGCTGGGAAGACTATTTAAAAGGGCAAACTGCGCATGGCAAAGTTGCTGGAAGTAAAGGGTGTATTATCTTTGTCCAGGCTTATCTGGGTTTTGGCGTCCTCCCAACTGTGGGTGCTGCATTATCTTTTGGAAGTCTGTAATTTATCATCCTGGCCTGTTGTGTTAATTATTTCAGCATGGTTTGTGTTGGTTTTTTAAATTTCTAATTATCTTTACTTTGGATTCAGACTGCATTTCTTCCCTTCATAGACTGTTTTTGGAAGAGTTTGATCTCCAGCCAAGGATAACTGGACATTGGGGGCCAAGTTGGAGGCATTAAAGGGAATTTATCTACTTTGGTGACTTTGTTATTTTTGTGCCACACCCGGGGTCATCACATTTTGTATGTGTTGTTGTAACCATCTATGCAGAGTTTCTTCAGGATCAATTCTGTGGCGCTTTGCAAAGTGAGATAATAACTGAACCACCTATAGAAACCTCATAAAGAAAAATACAAGCTAGAATTCCTTACCAAGAATGATATGCAGCATGGGTGTGGAAATGGTTGCAGACCAGGGGAAAATCAAATGCCTAAGATGCACAGGGTCGTAGATGTATTCTCTAGCACAGGGCTGTCAAACTCACAGCCCATAGGATGGATGCATCATATGCTGGTCACACCATGCCCAGTTTAGCAAAGGGATAGGGAAAGTCGCGATATGTCACATGATGCCGCCATGAGATGCAAGTTTGATACCCCTGCTCTAGCACTTTCAAGAATGGCTAAAATCATTTCTGGCCCAAACCTTGAAGGACTATTGTTAGATCTTGCTTTGTACAACCTTCTAAGCAGTAGTGGGATTCAAAAATTTTTTACTACCAGTTCTGTGGGCGTGGCTGATGGCCATGGCTTGGTGGTGTGGCAGGGATACTGCAAAATCCCATTCCCTCCCCACCCCAATAACCTGCTTTCAAGCTCCGTTCTCCTGTGCAGGGCAACAAAAGAAGACCCAGCCAATCAGCTGGGACTTGGGGGCAAGACAGAGATGGTATTTGCTGGTTCTCCAAACTACTCAAAATTTCTGCTACTGGTACTCCAGAACTGGTCAGAACCTGCTGAATACCACCTCTGTTTCTAAGCTACAATCTGATTTGTTTGTTTATTAGCTGGTAGGTTGTATGAGGCTGGCAAACAATAGTTAATTTGTAAACAATAGTTAATTATTTTGCAGCTACACTAGCAAATGTCTAATGAGTCCAGTTCTGACCTGATGGTGGAACTAACTGGAATTAACTGGTGGATGGCCATAGACAAACTACAATTGTGACTGACATATATGTAGAAATTAAACTCAATATTATAGCACCAAGTGTCACCAAAAAAAAAAAAAATAGGAAAAATGCCTGTCACAGCAAAGACAACATAAATAATAGTAGCCATGGGAACAACATTGCATGACCCCGGCCATAAAACCATTGTTGTGCTCAGGTATAGGTCCTCAGATATTTATTTAAAGCAATAAAAATGGTACAGGAAATGGGACCATATAAATTCTATTTCAGAAGAAGAAAAAAGTGGAAATGCCACCCAATGCCTAAAACTATGTATTTATGTTTGCATAAATACCTGGGAAGAATTACAGAAAGCATCAGATGCTGCAAAGTGTAGCTGTCTGATTTTACTAGTAGTCCAAGCCAAATGGTTACGGAAGATCATGTCTAGTGACCCGGAGAGAGGGGCTATATAATAAACTCCAGAGAAGTGTGCTTTTATTAAGATGGACTATTATAACAGAATCTTGCAATTCTGATGTTTTTTTTTAATTTCTTCTCCCTCTTATACTTCTGTTGCATTTTTTGCCTGATTGCTCTGAGAATGGGTCGAGTTTATTTCCATAAAGGTCACCACGTTTACCATCTTTATGGTATCCTTGCAACACTCTCTAGTTGCCAATAGAAGCTGAACTGATCTCAATTCCTACTCACGTCACCAAAGAGTCACTCAAACCTAATACATCATGGCAGAAAGTAGTTTGGGAGAGAAGAGGAAAAACATTACTTTAAAATCAGAACAGTTAAGGATAGCTTTAAAGGTTTCAGTTATAATTTAGGGATAAGACAAAGGCAATATAGGAAAAAGTGATTAAAGGAGATGTTTATACCGTGATCTAGGCATATAAAGGAAGGCATGAATTATCAAAAGCTAGGTGTATCTTGTGTGAATGAGTTCTGAAAGTCAGAATGATTACAATTTTCTCTCCCAAAATTGAGAGTAATATCAGCTATTGGGGGTTTATCAGTAACAGGCAAAATGGTCTAAGGATGAACAGATATTATTAGCCCAATATGAATTATCTTATTAAGTTTTCAGTGAAGTGCAGAATATAGGCACATCAAAAGAAACTAAGCGGAATGAAGAAGAAATACTGGAAATGGGAAATAGGCAAAATGGTATTTGAAAAATGGCATTTGAAGGTAACATATTTTAGAATTCAAAATATTTGTATACCATAATTTCTACATGACTTAAAATAAGGTTCTTTGCTCAATATTCCTTCTTATTTGGGGTAGCCTGTCTGTGTAACCTGTTTCTTTTGATGACTTTTTTTTTAATACAGAGTTCAAGTGTGTGCTCTATGAGGTAAGCACACCCAAGTGAATGTAATGAAAAGAATATACAGACATTTTAAACATTTGCCTTACTTTGCATAAAACTATATTTGCTACGTGTTAATAAATGCACACGAAGCTACAATAAATTACACTGAATATGCTGAAGTCTGCTAGTCTGTTATATAGGGCATTTTGTAAACCTGAATCGGAGATGACAAAGAAAAAAGACATGTTATTTGTTTTTCCCTGCAATCTTTGGCATTTGCTCACAAACAATTAAACTTTAGCCATATCTATGTGAATTGAATAGGAATTGAGATCAGTTCAGCTTCTATTGGCAACTAGAGAGTGTTGCAAGGATACCATAAAGATGGTAAACGTGGTGACACAGAAGTCTCTGTGTCATATTGAGAGAGTTAAGATGGCGACCGGAGGTCGGCTGGGAGAGCTCCTCCGAGGCAGCCGAACGGGGCGATGAGTTCCCCCCCCCGGGTCCTCCCCACCTGTGGCAGGGGTGGCGAGGGGTCCCGTGGGGGGGTGGGCAGCCCCCGCGGTCGAGGTATGTTGCTGAAAGACGGTGCTCGGCGTCCAGCGGCTCGGCGTCTGGCGGTGTAGTGTTCGGCGGCCTCCGTTCGGCACCCGGCGGCGTGACTTTCGATGGCTCTGAGGGCTTGGGCTCGGCGTCTGACGGCCCGGCGCTTGGCGGCTCGTCGAGCTTCTCCCGCCCCGGGTCCTCCCCACCTGTGGCAGGGGTGGTGAGAGGACCCATGGGGAGGTGGGCAGCGTCCGGACCATGGCGTGATAGACCTGGCGCTGCGCCAAATGGACTATGTCCGCCGTTTGGCGGCTCGGCGGCTTGGCGTTCGGCGGCGTTCGGCGGCTCAACGTATGGCGGCTTGGCACCTGATGACCCGGTGTTTGGCGGCCCGCGGAGTTTTTCCCCCCCTGGGTCCTCCCCACCTGTGGCAGGCGTGGTGAGGGGACCCGTGGGGGGGTGGGCAGCGCCCGGGCCACGGCATGGTAGGCCTGGCGCTGCGCCCAGTGGCAGTGGCTGTCGACTCGTGCCGCGGGGAAGCGGCGTTGGAGGACTATGTGCCGGAGGACTATGCTCGGCGTCTGGCGGCTTCATGTTCGGCGATCTGGACGGGGTGTGGAGTTCTCCCCCTCTTGGGTCCTCCCCACCTGTGGCAGGGGTGGTGAGGGGACCCGGGGGGGATGGGCAGCCCCCGTTGTAAAGGTTTCAGCCGATATTGGAGACCGTCGCTGTCATCGAAGTCAGGGTCGGAGAGCTGCCCCTATAGCTGGAGTCGAGGATGGAGGATTGCCCCCACGATTTTCACCTCTTTGGAGGTGGCAGGGGCGGCCTGGACTTGAAGCTGGTCATCGACAAGAGAAGATCCTGCCCGGGACGCTGTCTTATTCGAGGAGAGATCTATGGGCCCTGAGACATGTCCCCCTGTCTCGGGAATGGCCCTCCACTCTCTCGAGGGCCCATCTCAAGGACGGATTATGGGATCCGGAGGGATGGTGGGGTTTTAAGAAACATAGGAGGGAGGGGTTTCTTAATAAATTTTTACTTAGATTTTTAAGGGGGTTAGGTAGGTCCGGGCGGGAGTTGGGGGACAACTCACCAGAGACTGGGACCAGGCCGGGGGTTGAGCGTGGCCGGGAGAGTCGGAATCCGGGTGGCTCTGTATTGAGGATGGGGGGGGTCATCGGGGAGGGTGGAATTAAATTCATTGAGACGGTGAGCGGGAGGGGCAGATTTGGCGGTTGTAGGGGGCCATATTTTGTGTCGGGAGCGCGCCCTCGCTATTTGCTTGCTGTGGTGCGCTCCGACCCCCTTGTCGTCTCCCGTTCCCCAGGGGGTTTGAGCAATCGGGCCCTGGGCCTTCGGCTGATGTTATGTAACGCCAGGTCCGTTGTTAATAAAGCCCCCCTCGTCCATGATCTGATTTGTGAGGGGGGTGCGGACCTGGTGGGAGTTACCGAGACCTGGCTGGGCCAGGAGGGGGGAGTCCCCCTGGTGGAGATGTGCCCAGCCGGGTTTCGGGTTTTTCATCGGCCGAGGGCCCAGGGGAGGGGAGGGGGGGTTGCGGTGGTTATTAAGGAGGATCTGTGTCCGAGGGAAGCCACTGTGTCTCAGACGACCGGGTGTGAGCTCCTTTTCATGAAGTTCGGTTCCAAGGTTCAGGTGGGCTTGCTGGTCGCATACCTGGCTCCCTGCTATGCGGCAGCGGCCCTGCTTGAGCTCCTTGAGGTTATAGCTGGCGTGGCGGTTGGGACCCCCAGGCTTATGGTCATGGGGGATTTCAACCTGCCATCTGCTGGCGGTACCTCGGGGATTGCCCAAGAGTTCATGGCTTCCATGACGGCCATGGGCCTGACCCAGTTAATTCGGGACCCTACTCACGTGGGAGGTCACACCTTGGATTTGGTTTTCGTCTCTGATCAGTGGCAGAGTGATCTGGGTATAGGGGATATAGTTGTAGAACCCCTGTCATGGTCGGATCACTCGCTCCTGAAGCTCGACTTCCGTTCCGCACCCCCTGACCGCAGGGAGGCGGGGCCATTAAAATGGTACCGCCCCAGGCGCCTGATGGACCCTGATAGGTTCCTGATGGAGCTTGGGCCATTTCCCGAAGCTCTCACACACGACTCGGTTGAGGGCTTGGTCGCCGCCTGGGATAGGGTGGCTGCTGGGGCCCTTGACCGGGTCGTGTCCTTGCGGCCTCTGACCCGGTGCCGATCCCAAATGGCTCCTTGGTTTTCTGAGGAGCTAAGGGAGATGAAGCGCCGGAAAAGATGCCTAGAGAGCAGTTGGAGGGCTAGCTGTTCTGAGTCTGACCGAACACTTCTACGATCTTATATTAAGACGTATTTAGTGGCGATGAAGGTGGCGAGGAGGACTTACCTCTCCACCCTTATTGCGTCCGCGGAAAACCGCCCAGCCGCCCTGTTTAGGGTGACCCGCTCCCTTCTAGAGAGGGAAGCGCAGGAGGATCCCTTACAGGGACGGGCTGAGGAGTTTTCTAGTTTTCTGCAGGATAAAATCGCTCAGATTCGGGACGAGCTGGACTCCAACTGGGCATCTCCGGGCGGGGGGGGCGGGGGTGGATATCGGTGAGGCCAGTTGGGTTGAGTTCGACCCTGTTACTGTAGAAAACGTGGACAGGGTGTTGGGGGGACTGAATGCCACCACCTGTTTGTTGGACCCCGTGCCCCTCCTGACTGGTTTTGGCCACTCGGGAGGTGACACGAGGCTGGTTCCAGGGTATTATAAACGCTTCCTTGAGAGAGGGGCTTCTACCTACCGCCTTGAAGGAGGCGGTGGTGCGGCCCCTCCTCAAGAAACCGTCCCTGGACCCAGCATTGTTATTAAATTACCGTCCCGTCTCCAACCTTCGCTTTGTTGCGAAGGTTGTAGAGAGTGTGGTGGCCCGTCAGTTTCCCCGATTCCTGGATGAAGCGAGTTATCTTGACCCCCTCCAATCGGGCTTCAGGCCCGGGCATAGCACGGAGACGGCGTTGGTCGCGTTGGTTGATGATCTCTGGAGGGCTCGGGACAGAGGTTGTTCCTCTGTCCTGGTCCTGTTAGATCTCTCGGCGGCTTTTGATACTGTCGACCACAGTATCTTATTGCAGCGGTTGGAGGGGTTGGGGGTTGGAGGCACCGTATTACGGTGGTTCTCCTCCTTCCTCTCCGACCGCTCGCAATTTGTGTTGATGGGGGGGCAGAGATCGTCCCCAAGGCCCCTGCTTTGTGGGTTGCCTCAGGGTCGGTGCTCTCGCCCCTGCTGTTTAACATTTATGTAAAGCCGCTGGGTGAGATCATCCGTGGCTTTGGGGTGGAGTTCCATCAGTACGCTGATGATACTCAGCTGTACATCTCCACCCCGGGCCACCCCAACGAAGCCGTCGAAGTGATGACCCGGTGCCTGGAGGCCGTGCAGGGTTGGATGGGTCGTAACAGGCTTCGTCTCAACCCAGCCAAAACCGAGTGGCTGTGGTTTCCTGCGCCCAGATACAGCCAGCTTATTCCTTTGCTGGCCGTGGGGGGAGAGGTTTTGACCCCCGTGGAAAGGGCGCGCAACTTGGGTGTCCTCCTGGATGTACGGCTGTCTTTGGAAGAACATATTGCAGCCGTCGCCAGGGGGGCTTTTCATCAGATTCGTCTGATTTACCAGTTGCGGCCCTTTCTGGATCTGGGCGCACTTCGCACAGTCACTTCCGCCCTCGTTATCTCCCGCTTGGATTATTGCAACGCTCTCTACATGGGGCTCCCCTTGAAGAGTCTCCAGAGGTTGCAGTTAGTTCAGAATGCAGCCGCGCGGGTGATCGTGGGCACCCCTCAAGGCGCACACGTAACACCACTTCTCCACAGGCTGCACTGGCTTCCTGTGGCCTACCGGATTCGATTCAAGGTGGTACTGATGGTATTTAAAGTGCTCCATGGCTCGGGACCTGGGTACTTACGGGACCGCCTGCTGCCATCAACAACCTCCCGCCGCCCAGTACGCTCCCACAGGGTGGCCCTACTTGGGGTGCCGCCGCCTGACTGTTGTCGGCTGGCGGCCCCGAGAGTTTGGGCTTTCTCTGTGGGAGCTCCCTCCCTATGGAATGATCTCCCCCCGGAGATACGGGCTATGACGGATATTCTGACCTTCCGGCGCGCAGTGAAAACCCTGCTTTTCGAACAGGCCGGCCTGGCCCAGTAACTATGTTTTTTGGTTTTAATTAATCTAAATTGGGGTTTTATTAGTTTTAATTTTTAACTTAAATTTTGAATAGACAGCCGGATCTAATTATTTAATTTATTTTTAATCGTATTTATTGTGTATTTATTGTATGCTTTTAGTAGGCTGTACACCGCCCCGAGTCCCTTTTTGGGAGAGGGAGCGGTATAAAAGTGTGATTAAAATAAAAAATAAATAAAACAAATCTATCAATCCTCCCTTAACATGAAACTCTTAACGCACATTGCATGGCTAAATACAGATAGTCTTTGATTTACAACTAAACTAAGCCTAAACTAAATTTCTGTTGCTAAGTGAGACAGTTTTTAAGTGAGTTTTGCCCTGTTTTATGACCTTTCTTTCCACAGTAGTTAAGTTAATCTCAGCTGTTGTTAAGTTACTAACTCTGTTGTTAAGTGAATCAGGCTTCTTCGTTGACTTTGCTTATGAGAAAGTCACAAAAGGAGATCACATGACCCCCAGGGCATTGTAACTGACATAAATATGAACCAAGGCCAAGCATCTGAATTTTGATCATGTGATCATGGGGATTCTGCAACAGTCGTAAATGTGAAAAGTGGCATGTCGTTTTTTTCAGTGTCATTGTAACTTTGAACAGTCACTAAAGGCATGTCACTAAAGTCGAGGACCACCTATAATATAGTCATAAACAATTCTACAATTCTGTTTTTAGAGTGCTAAATCACCTGAAGTCACACTCTGCACTGGAAAATTCTTTCAATATCTATTAATTTCCCTACATCCTAAAACTGTTCATTCCAGTTTGCGGATATCACCAAGTTCATGTAACTTGAGACCAATTTGGTTTGGATTTTTTACTTACAGAACATCTAAAATAATTGTGTTAATTTTGTTGCTGAATTTTGTTGTTTAAAAAAAAGAAATTGATCTGCTTCATAATGATGGGGAAAATTTTACTTCCATTAAATAAGCTTTAAAAAAAAACTAAGTACAGAGACTACTGCAGTAGCATCACAGTTTTACAACTATAGCGGCTCACCAAAGACATCTTATAATCTGTAAAATGTATGGGTCTAAATTTAAATTGGAAAACGAAGCATTTGATGTCGGATATGTACTTTCATAAACAACTAAGTATAAAATACTGCCAATACTATTTCATCCATGATATCCTTTTGTAGGATGTTGCTGATAATTTTGAAAAATTGAAAAGCATTAATTCTATCTTCTCCAGATTTCTGGTACACGCACATGTGTTCATTCATTCACACTATTCATTTTAATAGCCAACAATGTGTAGTCAATAAAAACCTTGATTTCTTCTGGGATGAATGCTTGCATCCAAGATTAATTTGCTTTTTCTCCTCTCCAGGCTTTTCTCCTTTCCAGCTGGACTTTCGAGCAGCCTGCGAAGCAATCCTTACAAAGAACAATGTTTGTTTTTAAGTCTTTGTACACTGCCTTTATGAGGCCAATTCAACAAAAGTGCTTTAAGAAATTCAGCTTCCATACACCCTCCCACACTTTTTCAGGAAATCTGGCATTTTGGCAGTACATGCAAACAACTTCATGCTCCTCATTGTATATAAATATTTTACAAAGTTCAACATGCATCATACAATGGGATTTTGATAGAGCTGGAGACTCATCCAGCCATTTAGATTTAAATGAGGTCATCGTTCACTTCTGCTTCAGATTTTTAGGCTGACATACCCAAGGTTTTTTTTTTTTATCATTCCTTAAAATGAGTTGGAAAAATATGTTTATAATCCTAAAACAATATTTATGTCATGTCTTATTCCAATCTACCCCTGAGCGTGAGTGACCCTTCCCTGCCTGTTTCCAATCTGACCAGCAGCTCTTGAAGCTAATCAACAGGCTCAGGGCAAAGCTGTCCAGACCCTCCCCAGTTCCCTGCAAAAAGAAGCCAGGAGTCACAGAGACTTTGGAGTAATATCCCAAGGATTGGAGTACTGGAAGACAGCTCCAATCACAGGAAAGCAGGCAATGACTAAGTTAGGAGAAAGTTCCTGTCCTATTTAACTGAGGCTTCTAGAGGCTAGAAGATCTTGATAGATCTGAACTGTTCTCTTTCTAAATAGCGTTCTTACAGTTCCTGCATTGGTCTTCAAACTAAAGTGAAATTATTAAAAATTCATGGAAACATTTCATTGTTGGGCATGCAATGCTTTGCTCTGAGTACCGGGTTCATAACCTACATAACTTAGGGGATTGTTGCTCTGTTTTGATGCTAGAAGCTTTGTTCATTGTCGTTGTCTTGATGACTAGCATTAGGACATTTATCTGTTTTGCATTATGTAAACATAGGTTACACAGAAAATTGTGCTGTCAATGGGCAGCGAATGAGTCCAGATGAATAATAGGCAACAAAAGTGGATACAATTATGGAAACTCATTTTTATTACTATCAAGGGCAACATCTACAGAAAAATATAAGGTACATAACTAAACATAAAATGCATTTTCTAAAATCACACTCTGCATAGAAAGCATAGAGTGCCTAAATAAATAAAAAAGAGAAGGTCTTTAAAAGTCCAGATGTAAAAAATATTATTTGTTTCTACTTAATCTATTGAAAAAGTACCAAAACGTTGAATGATTAAATAGTTGCTAAAAACACAAAGACATTCGCCATGTACAATAAAGGAAAATAAACACTAGAAAGGAATTGAGAAAGATCATAGGGCAGACTTGGGGTGATAACAAATCATGCAGTATGATAAACAAAGTAAATTCCTTTAAAATATTAGCTGATTCTTGAAAGCTACCACCCGAATCCATGAATTGATGTTATGAATTACATTCTTCTTTCTTTATTCTCTGAGCATGTCTGATTCCTTATTAATGGAAAGTCTGAAGGCAGCTGACATATTAAAAATGTAAGAAAACAGACAAAATATATTAAGAAGAAGCAATAGTCCTCTATGATCTCTCCGAGCTAGAGTTAGAAGTACAATCACTAGATGGCAGCAATAAAAGACAACTTAAGTAACAAAACTCTTTGCTACCATCCTATGGTTATTTGGGTTTTCACAGTTCATGCATGGTAGCTTATACGAGGGGCCTCCAACCTTAGCAACTTTAAGACTTGTGGACTTCAACTCCAAGTCCACAATGCTTAAAGTTGCCAAGGTTGAAGACCCCAGGCTTATATGGTATATATTGTAGAAATGCTCAAATTCAGGGGTGGGATTCAAATTTTTTAACAACCGGTTCTGTGGGTGTGACTTGGTGGTCATGTGACTGGGTGGACATGGCTTGGTGGTCATGTTATTGGTTGGGTGTGACCAACTCAATATCACTCATATCGAGGTACGGATCTCTTCACCTGGCCTCTCAAGACTGTGGGGATGCTGCAACAGTCGTAAGTGTGAAAAATGGTCATAAGTCACTTTTTTCAGTACCATTGTAACTTTAAATGGTCACACCACACAAGCAAAGTACCAGCAAAGGAGGGGAAAAAAACTCCAGAGACGTTCCTGAGACAGGAAGTCTAGTCCTGCCAAGAATGTAATAAGGGTTAACAGAGAGGTAGTTTCTGTAAGCAACACCGGAATGTTTCCTTCCTGCCTTCCTTACAGGATTAGGCCAGTAATTTTTTCTAACAACCTGCTTAGAATGTTAACAACCGGTTCTAGAGAATAGGTGGGAACTGGTAGAATCCCACCCCTGCTCAAATTACAGAGAAAGAGACTTGTTTTCTTGGGCAGTTGCTGCTCCTTTTAGTTTGAACTCCCCGCCTGATCTATTTTTAAGTGTTAAACTCAGACAAATATTTTGGATATTCCCAAAAGACTTCAAATGATTAGTTACTGAATTTGCTACCATTACATTTTATTCCAAGAGGCTACTTGCTCTTCTAGTATAAATTGTTAAGCAGAAGGCAGTAAACAGATTTAGGCATTCTCCAGCTCCTGATAACCCAACCCAAGAGATAAAGAGGAGACACAATAGTGCTTATAAGCCACTCCAATCATCAAATGTTCCCATTTTCTGAACTTGATATTGTGAGAGAATGCCTGTCCTACAAATGGTAAGAGGAGCCAAATGTTAAACTTTGACAAAGAATAGTGTTTATTGCATTTATCATCTGATATACAATCTATTCTTTTCTATATTTATCTACTTGCCTACTATCAGGCAGAATTTCTATTTTTTTGCCTCTATATTGCCATTCATCCCTTTGACTGCTATTTTGGTATAAAAAACACCCTCTTGTTAAGCCTTTCTCCATCTTGCTCTTTTATCTCTCTTGAGTGTTTTCCTTCCATAAACTTCTCTTTCTTAAAAAATTAAAGACTAACAGAAGTGAACTTTTGCTTTTCCTCATTCATTTTAATCTCTTTTGGGCAAATATGAGGAAAGCATATAATTTATATGGGGTTTATATATAATTAATACATTAGATTTATATAGCCACCCAATTTGCCAAGGGTCTCTGGGATGACTTACAATTTCTTGATTTGTTTTATTTGCACATTGGGTGGGATGGAGGCTTCCTGGCCACCTTCACTTGCCGTTTTCCTTTCCTCATTTGAATTCAGCTGGAACTATTGTTTAGTCCCTGTCTCCTATCTCAATTAGACTATTGCTTGAAAGTGACATCTTTCTCTCTTTCTCTTGTTGTACAAGCACTGCATTAATTCCTTTAATTCCCAATGGAAAAATTGGGGATTACATGCTGAAAATGAAGAACACCCAGAGGTGGGCAGTGGGGGGTTTGCAGGGGTTCAGAAGAGCCCCTAGCTAAGATTCTGTGCAGTTTGGAGAAGCCCCAAATCCCACTCCCTGCCCACACCTCCCCTCCCCTGAGTCCCCACATGGCCTGTTTTGGATGCAGGGCACATGTGGAGGCTCAGGAAAGCCAAAAAATGGACCTCCCGGAAGTTTGGGAGGTCCATTTTTGCCTCCTGGAAACTCAAGTAGCCTGGGAAGGGCAAAAACATGCCCCCATTATGGTGCAGGAGGCCGACTAGGCCACGCCCACCATGGTCATGCTAACCCAACAACCAGAAAACTCGCTGCTAAAATTTTTGAAGCCCACCCCTGGGGACACCCTATATTATTGTTGACATATGCCAACAATTTATGTTGTTTGGGCAAGGGTCTAGTAAGGCAACATGGTTCATGGTTCCTGTGGATTGGCTCTTATCATGCCTTCATTTATCTTGGGTGAAAAACAAGATAAAAGTAAAGCTGGCTTTAGGAAGAAAGAGAACAGCAGAATATTTGAGAAAGCTAGAGGAGGTCAGTGATGGAATCTACATGGGTTGGATGAAAAGACTAGTAGATTGAATTTGGTCTGCATTCTAGCAACATGGTTTTGTTTTTGTTTTATTTCTGTCTTTCAGTTTATTCATTTCATTCATTATAATGATTATGCTTCCCTTCTCTGTGAGCATCTCAAAAATTGATACATTTGTGCCACCTCAAAAGCCAGCACATTTTCTATGGTTAAAGTTTGATGAACTGTAACGTACTACATCTAATATATAAGTGCTTCTGCTGTAACAAATTTATTAATATTTAAAATGCTACAAGGATCCTTGCTCCCATTTCTCATTTTCCATCTATTAATATTTAGATTTGTTTTCTCCTGAACTCCTGCCCACCTAGCAAAGTTTGCAAATGAGAGAAGATAAATCGGTATCACTTTGTTGGGAAGGTAACACTTCCCTGCGCTTTGGCATATACAGTAGTCATGCTGGCACATGACCACAGAAGGGTCTTCAGACAATGCTGGCTCCCTCAACTAAGAAACAGAGATGAGCACCTTCCCCTAGTGCAGGACACAACTGGACAGGCAAACCTTCATCTTTACCTTTTCTCCTGAACAGGTTGGGTAAGTCTGTGATAATCCATAAAGCTATTGATCAAAATTACAACTGAAATATTTTAAATGTACATGCAAAATACTTGAAGCATAACCATCTGTTACTTCTTGCAAATTATCACAATTCTAGTGGTCTGGAATATATTTTATGTTCATTTTCAAGAAAAACCAGGGTTATCTCCAATGTCTAGTGCAAAACTCTCTCTTATGTACCTTAATTGATACCTTTCTGATTATGTGCAGATAGTCCTTGATCTACAACCTATCACTTAGCAATTGTTCAAAGTTCAATGCACCACCAAAAAGCTATTTACAACCCCTATTCAAAATTATGATTGCTGCAGCTCTCCCATGGCCAAGTGAACAAAATCCAAGTGCTTGGCAAGCTATCCACCTTTATGACTTATCACACAGATACTGCAGTGCCCCTCAACTATCTCTTCTCAATTCTGCCTAACTGGGTCATTGCAATCATCCCAAATTGGCACCTGCTTCTGGGATAGTGCCATGCAGAATTCTCTGTGTAGAAGCTGACACAGCACAAGGTCTATTTTCAGAAGGAGATCTATAATAAATGATAAATTACCAATCAGTGATAAAAAGTGAGGAGGAAACTGCAGGACCAAGTGGGGTGGAATGCAGGCCCAAGGCCTGTGGAGATCTAGTGAGGTGGGAAATAAGCTGAAGGCCTGTGGAGACCCCAAAGAGTGAGAAGAGAGCATAGAATGCTTCAGAGGATGGCAGGCCTGGGGCAGGCTATTTGTGAAATGGGGAAGTACCACAGTGTGAGCCTGGCTCTCTGTTAGGCCTCTCAGAGCCTCCCCCAACCTTAAGGTATCCCATGTACTACTTAACAACCACATCAAGGGAAACAGGGGTGGGAATTGTGAAAAGAAAGGTGATCATGTGAGTACCTTGCTTAATGACAATCATGACTTAATAGGCAGGCTTTATTATGGTCCTAGGTCAAGGACTAACTGTATATTAAAGTGTTCTACCTTTTGAAATACACTGACACAAATAACCTTGGCTACCCGAGAAAGCCCTCACAAACTCAGTATGGGTATATATCCCCAATATATTGGAACTTATTGCCATACATACATTTTGAAGGAATGCATTAAGAGACATGTTTCACTGAAGAAATAGCTCTCCTCCACAAATTCTACTTTAGTTCCAGCTCTGATATTGAATTTAGAAATTCAAGAACAATAAAATAGACTTGATATGTCTTTTGAAAAAATCTTAGTTTTTAAAAATAAATGTCAATTATGTCTATCAAACAAAAAAACAGATTTTTACAGCTGAGTATAATTTATGACTTGAACAACCACAGATCCTCAACCACAGATCCTCAACCACAGATCCTCAACTTTCAAGGCAACTGAATTATTATCATTCTCCTGTGTTTTGTGCACTCACTTATGTTTGAATAAGCTGTCTATTCAACTGTACTCTAATATCTCACCTGCTATTCTGCAGCAAAAGATTTCTCCCAAAGATCCTTTGACAGCAACCAGAGGTTTGATTCCACATAAGAGTTAAAGGCTGGAGGTGAATCAGTGAAATAACAAGCAGTCATCTTAAGCAAGCTATCATCACATACGACTTGAGATCAATCTCAGTGATTCTTTGCATGACCATTTTGCCCAAGGGCAAGACAATGAAGACTGCTCAGATGTGTTTGCTTACTGAAGTGAATCTGACATGGCAACAAGTGTGGGAGAAAAGGCTATCAATAGAAATAAGCTTCAGTGAAAGGAAGCCTCAGGATTATGTGCTCATAACAACAAAATTTCAGACATCACACACAGAGTAACTATTTTGGTTGTTGCCAGTCAAAAACAGCACTCAAGGAAGACAGATTGACAACATATTTCACCACAAAAATGGTTCAGTTGCTGTTTTATTTATATGTTATCTCAAAATTCATGACTGAACAAGGATGAAAGAGCAGATAATAATATATAAAAAGCAGACTTCAATGTACTAAGTTAAGATGCCCAATAATAAAATTTTGTGACTGTTAAAGCTCTAAGCAGTTAAGTATTCTTTAAGTATACTCTTCACAGGTGTGGTTACTAAAATAAAAATATTGACATTATTTCTGAGGAACTCTATGTTCATAATGAAAATAGGGACACTTATTATTTAATAAGATCAGCCTACTCTTAGTCACTCACATTTGTCATCTGCACTTTTGTACCAGAAATAAAACTAACAAAAGCACACAAATTTGCAAGCAAAGCTCAATACTGTTACAATAAACACACATACACACACACACACACACACCTCCCACCCCTTTAAGAAGCCATTCATCTATTTTCTACCATATTTTAATTATTAGTCTAATATGACCCAAAAAACTGAGCAAGGTGCTATTACAAAGTTTAAATGGTGACATCACCAGTTGGAAGCAGATGTGATTCTTAACAGATTCTTAACTCATTAGAACCCAGGGCAAACATGTTTAGCTCTCATGGTCCACCATACAAGTTTTAACTTTTTCCTCATACAAATGAGGTTGTCAAACAAGTAAACAGTATCTGAGGAAAATACTCTTGGTCACAATCATAAGTCAGCAGGATGCAATGTTATTGAAATATTCAAGTTATCTTTTCTAGGGTGTGTCAATTTTTTTAATTTTCAACTTCCAAACTTTAGGGATGCTCAACAGTTGTGATATGCTTGGGGATTGTAAAGACATTTTGGTTACTTTAATATAATTTAGATGTGCTTGGGAAGTAACTACATAAATACCATAACTTTTCAACATTGTGTTTGCTTCATTCACACTTGCCATGTTTGTCATAAACAGTACGTGTAAAGCACATTACAGGTTCTACTGCATCTATCTTAAAAAAATTTTTTTTTCAAATTTTTAATTTTTTTTACAGGCATCAGAAATTTTAAATGTTCCATCATAGGTTTCATATTGCAAACAAGGTAACAGGGCACCAAGCTTGGCAATCATTCTAGATGAAATCCACTTGTTTTGGTCATGAACATGTAAAAAAAGAATGCTAAATCCACCATTTATGTCAAAATTGAATTTCTGATCAACTATTTAAAGGGATTCTTTGATTCCCTTTAAAAGAGCCCATGGCAGTAGGAATACAGGTAATCCTTGATTTACAATAGTTCATTTAGTGACCATTCAAAGTTGTGACAGCACTGAAAAAAGTGACTTTTGACTGTTTTTCACATGATGATTGCAGCATCCTCATGATCACATGATCAAAATTCAGATGCTTGACGATTGACTCATATTTATAACGGTTGCATTGTTCTGGAGTCATGTGATCACCTTCTGATAAGCAAAGCCGATGGGGAAGCCAGATTCATTTAAGAACTGTGTTGCTAACTTAATGACTGCAGTGATTCACTTAACAACTGTGGCAAGAAAGGTCATAAAATGGAGCACAACTAACTTAACAACTGTCTTGCTTAGCAACAGAACTTTTGGACTTAATTGTGGTTTTAGGTTGAGGACTAGATATAGAAAAACAGTATAAAAATCATAATTGGCAATTAGTAGTTGAGAAATAGACATGTTACTAAAGGTGTAATCTCAGAATGAGACAATACAGTGATCAGTGGTAGCACTGAAGCTCCAAAGCCAGCAATTAAGATTTTCCAATACTGTATAGACTTAAATGCAGCAATCTTTCTTAGATCAATACTTTTGTCTCCACCAAGCTTTTCTACATGGGTTTTGTTACAAATGAAACATTCCTGTTTTACACAAATGGGTTTAACCTGGGTAGTTTGTTATCATAACTTATCATTGATAAACATATTGATCATCCCTACTCTAAATATTTATCTGCTATTCAATCTACTTATTTTATTTAAACAGGAAGCTATTTATTCCTTATCATACAGTTAATTGCATGGCCCTAAGATGGCCAACTACAAATTTCCATTCAACTATTTCTTTTCATTCCTGGGCCACATTCAAACTATGCACCTATCCTGAGGTTCCCATGTTCTGTATAGCATATGAGGTTCAGTTTTAGCTATTAAACTTGCAGCAGTAAAAATATTTTACTACAATAGCATCCCGATTGAAGGCATTCAGTAGTCTTCTTAACATTTGTTTCTTTGTGAATGTTTTTTTTTTCACTTATTGTTGTGAAGAAAGAGAGATATCATTGTGTATATGGGTTTGCACACCAGTGAGAGCTAGCTCTTTCTCAAGTGGCAAAACTGTTACTTGGAACATGCAACAATTCTGCACTGGCACAGCGGGTTTTTTTAAAAAACAACATAACAAGGGTTTCCCACAAGCTGTTGAACCCAATATTCCAAGTGCCAAAAGCTGAATTGCTTTTATATTGTTTAATGCAAGGGGGGCGGGTGGACAACAATTTAATCACATAAGTAAATGATTGGCAGCACATAATCTGATCTGTAATACTGATATTGATTTCAGTGTGGTTGAAATACTCTTTACCATTCGTTTTGAATTATTTATACAGTTAGTCCACATTTAGCAACTACCTTACTTAGCAACTGGTTTTAGTTATAACAGTGTTGAAAAGATAATGTTATAACCATTCCTTGCATTTACATCACTTATCAGCAATTGAGTTTTACTGCCTTAGAGTGAAATAGGCTTAGCAGGAGATGCTTTATAGCCTTTAGGTTGCTTCCCTGATTTCCTCAGATTTCTTTCTGTTCTGTTTCCCAGTTTCTTAGACAAGTGCTGATCCTTCTTCTGTCACTTTCTTTTATTCCTTTGCAGGACACAGTGGGGGGTGGGGAGTCCTTCTTAGTTTCTCCCATCATTGGAAAACTTCTCATAAGTTACTGAGAGGGGTAATAGCATCTATAAAGGAAATGGTAGTAACACAAAACAAGAAGTAAACTTGCCACACCAGACTACTGACACAGCACCCATGCTACAGCAGTGGTTGTTCCTATTGAGTAGTGAAAAACAAAGCCATCAAAAGGCCAGAGGAAGACACTGAAATGGGAATCCAAGTTAGATAGGAAATGGCAAGATGTGTAGCCCAACTGAAGTATATTAATTAGTATCAGTATAATTACCAACTTAAATACCAATATTAAGATTCATTCTTAAAAGAAGTTGCTCTTTTGGAATGGAGGTAGCAATTATCAGAATGGCTGTTGGAATAGATTAAAATGAGAACCAAAGCATCACATGATCTAGCAAAATCCCCAACATGGTATATGAATGCTTCAAGGGCTAGTAGCTTCATGGTCCTTCAAAAATATTCAGTGACATAATTCATAGAAAGTGAGCAACAATATGCTCACTTTCTATGATGCCATAATAGTTGTCTAGTTCTGAGTGGTGGCAGGAATGTACTAGAATGAGAACTGCTCAGAATTGCGCTAAAAGAGTCACCGCACACATCAAGAATCCAAAAATCACTATCTGTCCTGATAACTGACCATATAAAATTATTTTTATATGGACACCTCATGTCCATATAAATGACATGTACTTGCATTTGACATTAGGATGCAAGCAGTGGTGGTATTCAATTTTTTTTACTACCAGTTCTGTGGGCATGGCTTGGTGGACATGGTGTGTCTTGGTGGGTGTGATGTGGCTTGGTGGGCATGGCAGGGGAAGGATACTGTAAAATCCCCATTTTCACCCCTCTCCAGGCGGAGGATATGCTGCAAAATCTCCATTTCAACCCCACTCCAGGGAAAGGATATACTGCAAAATCCCATTCCCTCCCCACCCCACTAACCTACTTTCCAGTTCTGTTCTCCTGTGCAGGGCAACAAAAGAAGACCCAGCCGATCAGCTGGGACTCCGATCAGCTGGGAGGCAGTGAATAGATGGGGGCAGGGCCAATCAGAGGTGGTATTTACCGGTTCTCCGAACTACTCAAAATTTCCACTACCTGTTCTCCAAAACCTGTCAGAACTGGCATGCAAGCATATAAGGGCAGGATTTTTGCATTGATATTTTCACATCCAAGTCCTCATTCTTCCATCACTGTTATTTCTGACACATGACTGTTATCTATGTAGAAGAAGCCTCTTGTAGGGTACTAGAAATGTAGAAGAGAAAGTCAAGGTGATGCAAGGGAAATGGGACCAATAAGGAAAAAACACTTTATTATATTTGGTGGACATGAAAAAAGCTAGAAAATTCTGGATTCAAATATATATATTGATTCAGAAGAGTTTAAAGATTAGTATACAATTGACATTGCCCCACTAATAAACTGACCCCAAGTAGCAATTACTTAAGATAGGTTGAGTGTAGTGATTTTAACTGAAATTCTATTGTGGAAGAAGGAAGTAAAATCAGGCCTTCTGAAGCATTGTAGTCTTTAATTATTCTAGAATCTCTTGAGAAACAAAATCTGCTACCCATGGTTGCTTCCAGGAAGTATTGTTAACTTTATCCTTCAGAGAGCAAAGACGCAAGATGATGAGGCCTTATCCTCAAGAGACTTCTTACCAACAGAGTAAACTTAATTGATATAGTGGAAATCAACAATAATGCCAGGAAAGTATAGTTCTAAGGCTTGGCTTTTAAAAATTTTCACAAATGAAGGTGAATTAAAAAAAACATTTTAGTAAATTGGATAATCATCTGAAAGTCTATACTGAATTGGTGTATTAAATGGATACTGAAATTGATGGTCTGGCCACAGTACTCCCCCTAAGGAGACTTTAGATATTGCTAGATATTTGTGTACTAGTTTTGAGTGTTGTTAGATCATTTCCTGTGGCACTTACATAAAGGGTAAACCCTATCCAAAGAGAGAGCAAAGTAATACCTTTACTCATCTTGTCAGCTTCTCCCAGCCTTACCTTCATCTTTTCCAAGAACACCTTGCAGTGGAAAAGTCTTCATATGTATAATTCAGTACTTGGAGTCTTCCCCAAGTATTTTATGATCTAAAGACATTATTTTAATTTTTTATATTTTAAGTTTTCCTCACCTCAGACATCTACAGAACTATGTGTTTGGCATGTCAAGGATGCTATACTATTATGGTATGTTATTCCATTATCACCTGTGCAGTATTCCTAAATATCCTGACATCTTCCTAATGTCAATGGGAAGAAATGGACCATCTTATTTATTTATTTATTTATTATTTAAATTTATATACCGCCCTTCTCCCAAGGGACTCAGGGCGGTGTACAGCCCATCTAAAACCCACAAATATACAAAAATTAAAAAACTATTAAATTAATTGGCTGATTACTGAGACTAAAAAGACCCCCCCCCTTAAAACCCCAATTTAAAATTAAATATGGAGACCAAATTAAAACCATTATCTCAGCCCAGGCCGGCCTGCTCAAAGAGCCAGGTCTTCAACGCGCATCTGAAGGCCCTCAGGTCCATGCCGGTACGGAGCTCCGGTGGCAGAGTATTCCAGAGGGCGGGGGCACCCACAGAGAAGGCTCTACCCCTCGGCGCCGCCAGACGACACATAGCGGCCGATGGCACCCGGAGCAGACCCTCTCTGTGGGAACGCACCGGCCTGTTGGAGATCACTGGCAGAATGCGGTCCTGGAGGTAACTTGGTCCCATGCCATGGGTCGCCCTAAAGGTCAAAACTAGAACCTTAAAGCGAACCCGGAGAGCCACCGGCAACCAATGCAGCTCGCGCAGGAAAGGCGTCACATGGGCGCTACGCGATGCCCCCATGATCACCCGCGCGGCTGCATTTTGCACCAGCTGGATTCTCCGGATGCTCCCCGTGGGGAGCCCCATGTAGAGGGCATTACAATAGTCCAGGCAAGAGGTGACAAGGGCCTGAGTGACCGTGCGCAAGGCGTCCCGATCCAGGAAGGGCCGCAACCGGTAGATCCGACGGATCTGGTGAAACGCCCCCCTGGAGACGGCCGCAATGTGATGTTCAAGTGACAGCCGTACATCCAGGAGGACACCCAGGCTGCGAGCCCTCTCTGCGGGGGGCAAAACTTCCCCCCCGATAGCCAGCAAAGGTGTCAGCCGGCTATATCGGGGCGCCGGAAACCACAGCCACTCGGTCTTGGATGGGTTGAGCCGAAGCCTGTTCCCGCCCATCCAATCCCGCACGGCCTCCAAGCACCTGGACATAGCCCCCACAGCATCGTTGGGGTGGTCTGGAGTAGAGATGTATAACTGGGTGTCATCTGCATATAGATGACACCTTACTCCAAGACCACGGATGAGCTCGCCCAGCGGCTTCATATAAATGTTGAACAAGAGGGGAGAGAGGACCGACCCCTGAGGCACCCCACAAAGCAGGGGCCTAGAGGTGGATCTCTCCCCCCCCGCCAACACGAATTGCGAACGGTCGGAGAGGAAGGAGGAGAACCATCGAAGGACGGTTCCACCCATCCCCAACCCCTCCAACCATCGCAACAAGATACTATGGTCGATAGTATCGAAAGCCGCCGAGAGGTCTAATAGGACCAGGACAGAGGAGAACCCTCTGTCACGAGCCCTCCAGAGATCATCGACCAACGCGACCAATGCCGTCTCAGTGCTATGTCCAGGCCTGAAGCCCGATTGGGACGGATCGAGGTAAGTAGCTTCCTCCAGGTACCGGGGGAGCTGACGTGCCACCACACTCTCAACAACCTTCGCCACAAAGGGAAGGTTGGAGACCGGACGATAGTTGTTTAAAATAGCCGGGTCCAGGGAAGGCTTCTTGAGGAGGGGGCGCACCACTGCCGCCTTCAGGGCAGCCGGGAGCACCCCCTCTCTCAAAGAAGCGTTGACAATCCCCTGGAGCCAGCCTCGTGTCGTCTCCCTGGCGGCCGAAACCAGCCAGGAAGGGCACGGGTCCAATAAACAGGTGGTGGCATTCAGCCCCCCCAGCAACCTGTCCACACCCTCGGCGGTCACAGGATCGAACTCCCCCCAGATAACACTCACAAGACCTGCCCCGGACACCTCCCCCGGGACCACCCAATTGGAGTCGAGCCCCTCCCGAATCTGAGCGATTTTATCATGCAGAAATCGGGAAAACTCCTCTGCCCTACCCTGCAAGAGGTCATCCCGCGCTCTCGGTTCAAGAAGAGAGCGGGTCACTCTAAACAGGGCGGCAGGGCGATTTTCTGCTGACGCAATAAGGGCGGAGACATACGAAGATTTCACCGCCCCTATCGCCACAAGGTAAGTCTTAATATGAGATCTCACCTGTGTTCGGTCAGACTCAGAATGACTCGCCCTCCAAATGTCCTCTAGACGTCTTTTCCGGCACTTCATCTCCCGCAGCTCCTCCGTATACCACAGAGCCAAGCGGGATCTGTGCCGGGTCAGAGGTCGCAGGGGCACAACTCGATCTAGAGCCCCGGCGGCCAACCCATCCCAGGTGGCCACCAGGTCTCCAGGCGATCTGTGAGCCAGAGACTCAGGAAATGGCCCAAGCTCCCTCTGGAACTGTTCCGGGTCCATCAGGCGCCTGGGGCGGAACAATCTAAGTGGCTCCGCCTCCCTGCGGTGGGGGGTGGCGGAACGGAAGTCCAATCTGAGGAGGGAATGATCTGTCCATGACAAGGGTGTGATAACTAACTCCCCAAAATTACAGTCATTCAACCACTGCCCAGAGACAAAAATCAGGTCCAGCATGTGTCCTCCAATGTGAGTGGGGGCGGAAACTATCATAGAATATGAAAGTGCCAAAGCATTGAACTGTACCACGATATTTGAAGCTTTATGCCTGGCAGTGATTAATTAAGATATTCACTTCAGAAGCATTAGATATATGCATTCCAAGAAACTAAAAAGAAAGAGAGGAGCAAGGTGGACAGACTTGCTTAAAATGCCATTGCAAGGCCTGAAGGACCAGGTTAGAAACAAGATTACCATGGAGAAAATCTACCTATGTGATCGCTAAGATTCAACTCTGACTGGATGGCACACAATCAACTGATCAATCCAGTTTAAAAAAAAAAAATAAGCAAAGATGTTTACTTCAATTTAATCCAAATAAACTTCAGCCAATAGCAATTCCTAGAAAATTCTTGAAAGATCAAGGTATGAATTTGTGTACTGGGTACAGAGCAGAGGTGGTATTCAGCTGGTTTTCACCTACTTGGGAGAACTGGTAGCGATAATTTGGCGTGGGTCGCTGAACAGGTAGTGACTTCAGGCTGGCCACGTACCCGAACCGGTTCCCGGTTGCAACTTGCTCACTTGCCCCACCCGATGCTCACCCCGCCCAGTCACTCCTCACTCCACACTGGGTCCTCGTGGCTTAACCTGCCTTCCCACATGGTGCTTGGCCCAACTGAGCAGCTCTGATCTTCCTGCTGAAAGTAAGCCTGCAAGTCATGCTAGCCCCCCCAGCATCCCCGGAGCTTGCCTTCCCCTCCCCCACCATCCCCTGAGCTTGTCAAAGGATGTCCACCATTCCCGGGCTCACTTGGTTCACTTTGTTGCTGGCGCAGCCTAACTAACTGTTCCCCCCATTCCCGGGCACATCTGGTGGGACCTGGAGGGCAGATGCACATGTTGTGTGCAATTTGCTGTGGCCACGCCTTTCTTCATTTCCCCCCCCAGAAGGAGGACTTGGGCAACGGAGGCCGGAGCAGCAGTGCCACTTGTTTTTTCCTCCTCCCATGCAATGTGCCGCTTACAGCCTAGCCTGGCCTGGCCAGCGGGTGGGTGAGCAGGCAGCCCTTAAGGGGCATCTCTACTTTGCTGGGGCTGAGAAGGATGGTGGAGGTGCCCACATGCAGCAGCCCAGGTACTTCTGCCCATGCCGCCCTCCCAGAATACCACCACTGTGGACGTTCACTTATTTCCTTTTGTCTACCCATGTCCTCCTTCTCCCCAGGGGAAAGGAAGAAAAGCACAGGCGCAGCATGCTGAAGCCTCCATTGCCCTCTTCCTCCTTCTCCTCGGGGGTGGGGAAGGAAGGAAGGCACATGTGCAGCTGCCAGGCTCTGGACAAATGCAGACTATTTTGTTGTTCAAACGGTTTGCACTCTGGTTCCTCCCCATGAGTGCCAAGGACTTCAAGGGAGGTGGAGGAGGAGGTGGTCTGTTGCTGGTCTTGGCAGCTGCCCCATTGGGGCAAGGTGAGGGGTGAGCAGGGAGGTGCAGCTGCATGATGAGCTGCCTGGGGAGCTGCAAGGGGTGCATGAGGAAGTGCAGTGTTTGTTGGTAAGGGCAGTGTTTTGGATGTGAGTGTGGGCTGGGGAGTGAATGGCAGCAGTGCCCTGAAAGGTAGGGGAAACTCCCAGGGTAGGCCCGCCCCTCGCCCCCCACCCCCCGCCGGAGCACCTCCACAAGATTTCTTCATTCTCCTGCTGATCTGGAGCTTGCTGAATCAGTTCATTCCAGACCAGTATCATAAGAGAGAGGGGGGGTATTTGATTCAGGTGGGCCCTTAGAAGTGTTTGTGTGTGTGCGCACGCGCACGTGCGTGTAGCTTTAGAAGGAGCAAGGGAAGGCAAGGGATAGAAAGACAGGGAAAGAGAGAGAAGGAAACAGAAAGAGAGAGGGGGAAAGAGAGGGAGAAAGAGAGAGGGAAAGGGGGGGGGAAGAGAAGGGAAATATTCTAATCAAAGGGTCTTCAAATTTGGCAAGTTTAAGACTTGTGAACTTCAACTCCCAGAATTCCTCAGCTAACATGACTGGAGGAGGAATTCTGGGAGTTGAAGTCCACAAACTTTGAAGACCCCTGTTCTAGTCCAACCCCCTGCTCCAGCAGGAGATCCTTACAGAATCATAGAATAGCAGAGTTAGAAGGAACCTTGGAGGCCATCTAGTCCAAGCGCCTGCTCCAGCAGGATACCTTATATCATCTGGAATCTGGATTATTTTGGTGCCTCTAACAGAGAGGAAAATTGGCAGAGGAGTTTACTAGGACAAGGCTGCTATGCAGAGGAAGGCAGAGATAGTCCTTCACCGATGACCATAATTGTGCCCAAAATTTTGGTTGCTAAGCAAGAGCTTTGTTAAGTGAGTTTCACCACATTTTACTCAATCCATGATATCTCCTGGATCTAATGGTCATGTGCAGGCTAGGGAAGTAAATCTGAAAGTATGTGCAATGTTCTAATGTACAGACGTTATAGTTAAATGTGTGGCAGAAAGTGGACTATGGGTGTTTTTCAAACGCAGTGAGGTTGAATGTGCATAGTTTTAGAAGAGTTGTGTGTGTGTGTGTGTGTGTACATACACACATAGTATATATAGTAGATAATGTATCTTTTTGTGTGCCTTTACACACACTATACTATGTAATATGTATGTACACATATGGCATATATACATAGGATTAAATAGTGTATTTTGATTGTTCAATAATAGTAAATAAATTGGGAAATTGTATCTCTTTGAGGCCAGGTGTCATTGATGTGAATGATGTCAAGTTGACCACGCCCACCCAGTCACATGACCACCAAGCCACACCACCCAGTCACATGACCACCAAGACACGCCCACCAAATAAGCCATGCCCACAGAACCGGTAGTAAAAAAAATTTAATCCCACCACTGGTACAGAGTTTTAATATTTTTCGTTCCATTTCTTTTAGTCTACTGTTCTCAATCCAATATAGTGCTACATTGATTTCAAAACAATAGTAAGTGTTATAGAGAGGCAAAATTATCAATATGTTTAGAATACCAGAAATACATCTTTTGTTCCCATGATCAATATTTCCACCGAATAAGTGTGAGGCTTCTATCTAATGCATATCTTCAGTCATTTGGAAGAGAAGTTAGTATGTATTATTACTGGGGGGTGGGGGTGGGAAACCTTCCTGGCTATGGTTGAGATTGACAGGATTCTTAGGATGATACGTGCATTGCTATTGCAATATTAAAACCTTCTGTTTCTTGTAGACATCCATATAGTAATTGATTTTATGACTATTTGGAAAGGAATGGCCTTTGTTGTGAAGTAGTAATGATGTTCAAACTTCTGATATACCTATGGACAATTTTGAGGCTCCTGTATTTCTATAAATCATCTTTTTGTAACAATATATTTTTATGATCAATAAAAATAGCAAATTATTCCAATGTCCACCACTGGCAAAAAAAATCAAAATCCTGGAATGTGTGGAACCAAACTGAGATTTTTATTTGTTTGTTTGTTTGTTTGTTTGTGGGCATTTTTTCTTCCCTTAAATGCATTTCTGTTCAAACATCAGCTGTTTTCTGTAGCTTCTTGACAAAAGGATACTGATATCAGTGTCTTGATTAAATAGATATTTTCCCCCAAAATTGTTTTTTTCCTGTCTGCTTTTGTGGGCTTTTGTTACTCTAGCAATACATCTGAAAGAGTATTCATAAGGACAGATAAATCATATCCATACACTACTCATTATATCTATACACCTAGAGTAGGTAAATACAGCAGCAGCACATATCTATGAGAAATATTGTGCAATATAATATTTTATACACAATTGTGCAATCTTTTTTCTAGAGCAGTTGTTCTCACTCTCATTCATTTCTACTATCCCTTGGAAGTGCAATTTATTCCCATGGTTTCATTCAATGAGGGAAGATTATTGGGGAAGATTGCTGGTAAGATTGCATTAACCTATAAGCAATATTAGTGCTCCTGCAATCTTTTGTGGTACTTTGCTCAGTAATTCAACACTTTCCTTTGGACATCTGAAAGAACAGCTGATTCCTATGGCTTTTTGCAAGAAAGAATAGATGCTGTGGAATAGTAATGAATTCCAAAGCTATTAGAGTACACTCTCAAATTTACTTGTGAGCAGTATTTTAATTCTTTGCAGGTTGCTATTATTCCTTTGGGCATTTGAAAGCACAACAGATTCCTAGGGTTAATAGGAGGAAGTGAACATGGCTGTAATTGATTGTGATATATGAACACTTGGGTCGCTGGCAGTAAAATTTTATGTCTTTGGGAGCAACACTGGTGGTCCAATAGTTTTCTTTTTTAAATAAAGCTTCTGATGGCACTATAAAATAAAGAAAATTCATCCATCCATCCACTGTTAAAAAGGGAACAATAGCAGAAGTGTTATGATCTTTAAGTATTGAGGCTATTCCGTTTGATATCAATGAACATGACAAGGGTTCTTCCTTATTTTATGTGATTTCTGTTTATGCCCGATATATTTTGTCTCTACTTGTCATGCTGGTATTCTCATCCCAATTCATACTTATGCCATTTTATTACCTCTCATTCCTTTGCATCTTGAGAAGGAATAGCTATTTTTAGACGATGGTAATACGGTTAGTACTTTGAGGAGTTTGAAGCTTACACTTTAGAGTATTTTTGCGTTGCACTGGAGTACTTACCACTTCTTTTCATTCCACAGTATTCAACAGTATTCAACTCAATATCATCTGGTTACTTTGACCATTCGAAAGGAGTAGCAATACTGCAGACTGGTAGCATCCTTTCAGAGGATGCTTGAGCCAAATTGTGACTCCTTCAATATTGCTTTTGATTGCATTCCAATAGATTTCTGTGCCTTCGTTTGACACCTGTTCGTTTTGTTTCCATTCAGTGGAAGAGATTACCACTAGAAGAATGGGTCCATTACCTGGATTATGGTACTGCAGGGCTAGCTTTTGATGCATGTTCCTACCATTTTCTTTAAGGCTGCTACTAGCTGTCTCAGTTACTAGTTTGAAGGACTCACAAAAGATTGGGTTTTTAATAAAATGTGTTAGTTTAGAAAATGACACCAGGTCTTCTGATTTTTTTTTGGGGGGGTAGACTAGAACAAAACTTTGCAGATTCTTAATAAAGTTTTGGAGATGACTGAATGGAAGAACAGACCTGACCCTTACCACTTAATGTGGCAGAAGAGAGACAAGGATGCTGTGTATTTTTCCAACAAAGTCTACACAAAAGATGCCTTTGAGTGAAGAGAAGTTGGCCTAAACATAAGCTTCAAATCTCTGCATTCAGTTGAACAGTTTGTCCTGAAAAAAATGTGTTCCACATACATGGACAATACCTGACCAAGAATCTTTTTATATGCATGATAATGAGAGAAGGAGGAACTGCAAAACTTCAAAATTGGAATTTGGAACGTATAAAATTTGAATGGAGCTCATAAGAGCAATTAGATGAAATCCCAATGGACAAAGCCTCCATCTAGTTCTCTATTTTAGCCATGTTCTAGCTCAAGGTTTCTTAAGCTTTGTAATATTATGATCTTTTAAAATTATATTTGAATTTATGTGATTTCCCCCCAAACAATAAAACTTAAGATTTAATTAGGGTTAGAGCTGAGCAAAATACCATTTACTTTTAATAATTAAATTTTAATCTGTGTACTAGAGATATCCTCAAAATTTGAAGTATCACAATTGCCCACTGCAGGTTTATCCAGATAAAATTTGAGCAAGTTTTGCTCCACTCCTGCGTTTGCAAACTTAATGAGCTTTTAAAAAGTTTCATAGTCAATCTCTGTGTCCAAATCACAGCAGGAATCCAGGCCAATTAGCTTACCTAGCAAAGAATATAGTTTGATGTTAAACATCAGAAAACATCAAGAACAATTAACTGGCAAAATAGGACAAAAGGTTGGCTAAAAAGGAAAGAAGCATGAAAAAGGCAATAATTTTATATTATCTAATGTAGCTTCATTGAATGGAAAAAGTACTGTGGGTAATAAGCATGGATAATCCCAAAGAGAAACTTTTGGTTACTGAAGTTTTAACTTTTGCCTGTTACTAAAGCTTGACCTTATAAACAAAAAAAGAGATTGAGATACACTATAAGAACATTAGTCTACAAAATTTCAAGAAAGCTGACTAGGTAAACCCAATCTACTCCCTTTTCACCCAATCTACTCTACTGTTGTAAAGATAAAGTGGAAACTGAAGAATTTAATTCTCTCTCTCTCTCTCTCCCTATATATATGTGTGTGTGTGTGTGTGTGTGTGTGTGGATCTTTGGTTCTTGGGGTGTTCTCCCACGTAGAATTGGAAGTATCTAGGCGATGTTTCGATGAAGTCTCATTCATCATCTTCAGGCTTGTGTCTTCGGCCTTGTGCTTCTCGGAGTAATGTGAGCTTGAAAAATAAAAGCTAGGGCTGGCTCTAGAGACTTTTTCCAGTCATATCAATGAGTAAGGAGTACAATGCGTAATGGCTCCTGGGAACTCCACTTCTTCATAAAATAGCAAGATAAGGAGTTGAGGGAAGGAACATTTCAATCACAGTGGGTAAATCCCTTTCCTACTCTTTGCATGCTTTTAATTAAGAACAAAATGAAACCTTGTTTTGGGGGCAAACAAATGTTTAACATCATACATAATACAGTCCAAAGCCGTAGCTGAAACTATTAGCTCTGCTTGCTCTTGTTACATTCCTTGGAGTCTTATGCAGCTGCAAGACATCCCCTCCAGTCCAAGTGTTAGGGCAGTGATCAGGTACCAGACAATTGGTTCGTTTGGATCCAGAGACAATAAGCACACCGGTAAATAAAGGGATTTTAAGCTTTATTATTAGTTCAAGCAAACAGATTTAAAAGCAAAACATAAAAAGCATCATGCCAAGCAAGATGATATCCAAATCTCTTGCTGCCAGGAGCTTCTTAATAATGACATGAGAGATACCCAAAGGATAGCCAATAGCCAATGCTAGATTTCAACAACAACAACACCCCCATCTCAAGGTTTTATATCAAAACCTGGCACCATGATTTCATGGCCCTGTTTATGGTCACACGACTATAAGATCTGACCTTGAATGGATGGCACATGACTTTGGGATAGAAATCAAAAGCCTGAGATTTTGTTTATAACTATGTAAAGATTTGTCCCCTTCTCCTTTATTCAGTAAACAAGAGTAAAAAAAAAAAACAGCAAGCAGGTTAAACTTCTAGACCACGAGTGTCAAACTTGCGGCATCACATTGCCATCACGTGATGTATTATGATTTTTTCCCCTTCATGGAGTTGGGGTAGGCGTGGCCCATACTTGACGCATCCAGCCTGCGGGCCGCCAGTTTGACATCCCTGTTCTGGACTTTTCTTAATATGACAGAGAAATCAAAATATGTCACTAAATGCCTTGAAATAACAATGGTCCTCCAGATTGCCACAACTTCTCAATATTAAATCATAACAGTTTGGTAGCAAAATGAAGCTTCTAACACCTTTATCTGCTTCTCTAAAGCTGATGATGGTATTATTTATTACACCTGGTGTATTTGCACAAATTGTATTGTTTCCATTTATATGGCTTTATAAAGTACATGTATGAGTATTAATTCCTATAGATACTCAGTGCACACAATTTGGATGTGCAATATGTGGAAATGGACTTTTTCTTGAATGCTTAAATATTCAGGACAAACTTGAAGACATGAAGCTCAAAATACATTTGATCCTTTCATTAGAAATTTCTATTACACTGATGATATTGAAGAGCTTTGCTTATGTTCATGAACTTAGTCAAAGACCAAATGCATAACCTTTCCCCTCTTTCCATGCATTTGTGAAGCTAAATAAGACTTTTACCAGCTACAATAACCCCATCAGTTATCTGTGCAGTACTGTAAACAATGCAATTCTTATTATGTACTTAGAATTCACAGTGCTATTTCCATGGTAACTCTGTTTTCATGTCATATCTTTAATGAATAGGTAATGAAAGAAATGCTGCATTTACAACTTCATTACCAGGTTTTTTTTAAAAAAAGAAACACCTCATCAGTAAATTTGAATGATATAAACTATCATTTTTAGAACATGACAAAGTTTACATTCAGATGCTGATGTTGTCATTTTCAAATGTGTATATATGTATGTATGTATGTACATACATATGTATGTATATGTAGTCTTGTGTGTATATATCTGCCTCTCTAAACGCATTATATATTGATAGGTATAGAAAGACAGAAATTCAAATCACTACATTTTGCTTTTAAAGGTAAGTGCATAAAAACTTACAGAATGAGAGGAAGGGGCATAAAAGGTTTGCAATGTCCCATGGGGGATGATTGTGACTTTTAATACAGGTTGTGTAATTTAATGGATAAATAAATTACAGAAGTACTAACTCATATACATTTTGTTTACGGTAAGGTGGAAAGATACCAGAAATGTATTGTACTGGAGACAACGCTTTTCTTCAGGAGGGAACAGACAAAAGCAATTCTAATCACTGAGGTGAATCAGTTGAAGAGAAGCTGCCAGCTAATATTTAAAAAAGGGTATAATCACAGCATCTAAGTACAACACCAAATGAATCACTGAGTCATCAAATGGCAATGCTTGCTGCCCTGACAGATTCATTCTACTGAATGTGTCTCGTGGAAGAAAAGATCTACTTGTCAGAAAGAAAAAATCCAGTTCAGCTAAAGAAAAGGAATCTGGAAGGGGATGAGTTTCAAAACAGAATTCTAACTCTGTTAAGCAAGTTAGGACCAAATGTGACATGGCATCAAAGAACATCTGATATTTACTCACACGGTTTCCAGATGCAAATGGTATTCATCAATAAACTTTTAGTTAGCAAGGAGAAGAGAGCACAGGAATTGAGGAAAACCTAAAGCCTGGTCATTGAGAGGAAATCCTCTATTGGCACCTGCTAGGGAGAGGGGAGGTTATAGATTTTTTAACAGCTGGAGTATGGCAGAGAGAGATCCTCTCCACATCTGATGCCATTCTTTTAATCCTCTCCACCTGCATGGAGTTACATTTGAAAACACTCTTGTTAGTTAATGTATTAGTCATCCCACTGCTTTTGACCTTCCCAAAAGTAGTAGCCATCTCTGCTCCCTAGATTTCATGCCAGGCATCATAACATTGTTCAAGGCATTGCTGCCCCATATTTAGTTTTTTTCCCCCTCACTCCAACCAAGCTGGTAAATCAATCCTAATGCCATTTCTCTGCAGTTACGGTAGCATAGAGGAAGATCCATTCGTAAAACTGCTGTGCTTATAGGTGACAAGTTCACTTGTCCTTTCCACAAATTATGTCAATTCTTAGCTTATGGTAACTTGGATTGTCTGAATCATTTCCCTTCATCATTTTATATACTTCCATGGTAGATATTTCCCAATTCTGGAGATGAGCAGTAGCAGCAATATGTTCAGACAGCTAGATCACCATGAACATAAAATCAGGAGGAAGAGAATGATTTCAGGAGGCAACATTGGCTTGTCTTTTAGATTAAGCCTTAGTTTGGTTGAGGTGTGATGATCAGTTGTAAATGTTCACAGCTGTTATATGTGTCTTTTGGTCAGTATTTGACTCCAGGAAATTCCCTGGACTAATCCCAGCAGTTTTCTTGGTAAGATTTTCAGAAGACATTTGCCTTCTTCCTAGGTGACAGTGACTGGCACAAACTCATTCCACTAGCTTTGTTCCCAGACCTACAATGCATGGTCTCCTGGATTCTAGTCTGGTGACTTTTAACCATGTCATCAAACTGGCTTTCCTTCTGCCACAATCAGACAGCATAAAATGTTTCACCAGGTTCTCTGAATTCCAGATGAGCCGCAACATTCTATGAAAGTATGCTAAGAAAAGGGATATGTCATTAGGTTTCTTTTGCCTTTATTGTCTAACACTGCCTTAGTTGGGAGATCCATTCCATTACTGTGAATAAATATCTGTATTTAAGAAAGGGAATGACAGTCCTCCCTACATACTTGACTGTGTATTTCTGAACTTGACAACACTCCAATATAATCTAATAAAGCTGCATAGGATCTCTTACCTGAGACATGACAAGGATCAGAGATTATCATCACCTTTTGAATTTGAATTTGAGAAGAATATCTATTCCCCACTCTGTGTGTTTTTTTTTTTACTCATCATTGGTTTGCTTGTTCACATGCCCTCTTCAGGCAGAAGTAGGAGAAGGAACAAAACATACCTTGCTCTGTCCTTCTGGGCAATGGAATTTGGAGGGGATCCGCCTGATGTTATTAGACTTTAAAGCTCCATCAACAAAGCCAATGGGAGGTACACAGGTTCATACAACAATCAAGAACTACCACTGACTAGAAAATGCCTTTGTATGGTTTGCTATTTTATATCCCCATATATGAATTAATGAAAACATTTCCATATATTCTCCAGTAGGAAGGCAATCATATTTCATACAGATATCAGTAATGGGACCTAGAGCTCCAAAAGGAAGAATTCTTCTCCTTAACAAGAATTAATATTACAGAAAACATGGATTCTACATTGCTGAAAACAGACTAATGAGCAGAAGCCGGGTGCCCAGCTACAAAAGCTTTCATTCTCTAATTGTCAAAAAGCATTAAACATCAAGTATTTATTCTGTAGCAGAAGAAGAGGGAACAGACTTCAGTGTCTCCCTCACCAGAGGTTGCCTCTAATTGTCATGCATAGATTGCAATAGAGGCTATGGAGAGAAATTTGTTTGCATTTATTAATCAAAAGGAGTCAAAAGCGCACAAAGATATCATCAAGGCTCCCTTGTGTTAGGGGAGGCTGACAACTAAAATTTCTGATGAAGTGTTTGCAGAATGTTTGCAATCTGTTCAAAGCCTTTTTACTTCACAGGTGCAAACCTTTCTATCTGTTATATCAAAGAAACAATTGAAAAATTAAACATAGTCAACATTGCCATACAAGTTTTAATCTTCTATTTTGAAAGGACAATGGGAGAGAGAGAATTAATTTCAAATCAACATCCTTGGTTCTCTTATGATTCATGTGTATCCATTAGTATTTCATTTGGGTTTTTAAAATGGATGTTTGGGTTTAGCCCAATTTAATCCTTTCTCTTTTATGACAGGGTGAGAATAAGAAAATACGCTTTATTCTTCTTGTGCTAATATATCCATAGACTTATCATGGATTGCAAATATCACAGACAGGTTAAGTAAAGGCACACCACAGAAAACAGAGTATTAATTATTTTCCTGCGTTGCTAGAAAAATTGAAATACTGTAAGAGTAATTATGCTTGTTTTAACCACCACCATGGCACTTTATAATGGGCTATGTAACAACATTGTGTCCCTTTTTATCTTTAAGTTTATTCTAAACTTAATGAGATATGGGAATATAGCCTATGAAACAATTTGATAGTTTTAACTCCTGTCTAATTTTTTAGATTTGAGTGGGATGTTCAGTATAATCCAACAATTCCATCACAGCATTTCCTACAGTATTAATAATTTCCCCTCTTTAGATATATTTTTATGCAACCTGAACAATTGATTGAGCAGTTACATTAGACTGCTGATATTAACAAAAATAGACATTTTCTTTGTGTTCTTATCGAGATGTGTTATACGTTTGCCTATGCAGGCCTGACTAGTCAAGATGTTTGGGAGGAAAAAAAAAGGTTTAATATACAGTTGTTTGGGTGCTGTGCTCAGTTTATATTGACACAATATTAGTTTGGAGACAATGAGCCCTTTCAGATGTTTTGGCTGCCTTTCAGCTAATACATATAATTCAGATGTTTGGAGAGAAAAATGAATTGTGCGGTAAATGCATGCAAGCTGTCAGTCACAATGGGGGAAAAACCGCGAAACATAACATATACCGACAGAATTTGCAAGAATAAGTGCCTATTGAATGCTGCTATTTTCAAGAATCTAAATGAAGCAAGACAGATTAGAATGGACTTCAAAAAAAGTAAGTGGGTCAAACATTGAGAATCAACCCTGTGATAGAAACTTTAATGTCCTAAGTAGGGGAAGGGAAATAAGCTATTACGAGAGAGGAGAGACAGGCTTTGTAGAAAACAAATAAATGTTTCTTCACATTATAGCAGAGCCATATCAAATCAACCTATTCATTCCTCCCCCCCCCTTTTTTTTTTTTACAAATTAGAAAAAAGAAAAACCTAATCATCAATCTCCTGCCATCTAGCAGTTGCAGCAATCTGGTGGATTTGACATCCTTTGCCAACCATTAAACAGTTCTCTTGCAGCTACTTGGAGAACAAGAATAGCACCACCTCAAGATAGTTACAAGAAGAAAGATTCTGTTCCAACTTTGTCTAGATAAATTCAGAAAATGCACTGCAATCTCACCAGAAGTCTTACATCTGCCGATCCCTTCAACTAATCAGCTAATTATTTTTCCTTTGTACAGTACATTGCCATTCCCTCTTAAGTTTAGTCAGTTCACATGAATTCAATATATATTAAATATAGCGAACATTCATAGAAGTACACATTAAAATGGCACACATTACTTTTTGCTGTGGAGAAGAAATTAGTGACTGGAATTTTTTAAAAAATGAAAGAGAAAAGCTTGGATGAGGATGTTTTATCTAATGGGTACAAAAAGGTTCTTTCTGTTGTGATTAGAATTAATGTTCCATTGGGTAGGAAATATTGTAAACTTTTATACTAGTTTTCCTCAATTTGAGGCTCTACAAATCTGTTGGGGCAGCTGCTCCCAGAATTAATCATTTTTTTTATCATAACTTTGGATAAAACTAAAAGAGCAATATATGCAGATAAAGTATCTTAGATCAGATTAATTTCATAATCATAAAAATATTAAATATAGTTCTGCTATTGAGATAAGTCCAGATAAAAATAGACCAGTGAATAAAGGGAACATTTTTAATTAATGATCAAGAACTAAATTCTTCTGTACTAGAAGATTGAGGATTGACTAAGCACTATCCTTCTCAATGTGACAGCCAGTGAACAATTCAGAATACATTACACAGTATCCTCCTTAATCCCAGGTGACATGTGATTTCCAAGCATCATATTACAAGATAATGAAATATTTTAAAGTGTCAAACTACTTTTGTCATTATTAAAAAAACGTCTAGTGTTTGCAGACCAAAATAAATCTGTATAGAGTCATTATGAGATATAGATGATTTGATTTAAATGTGTAAGAATGGATACTCAAAGTCTGGAACTATAACTGAACTATGAACATCAAACAATTAATTTCTAACAAGTAATAATGCTTTTTTAAATATTTCAACTATAGTTTTGCATAAATCAGGACTGATCTGTGACATCTGGATCACTGCCGCTGAACCTTTGTTTGCATTTACATACCACTAGATATGTCCATTACTCTCAGGGCAATCTAGCTGAATCACTCAATAATATTTTTTGACTCGTAACACTTGCCACATCATGTTTCATGCTTTGTTCTAAGGACACATATTTAACATATAATCATATTTAATGGCTACCAAAATAATGCTGTCCTTTGAAAAAGTTGCTTCAGTCATTCGGTCTACTATTCTTTAATTTCTCTGAACTGCATGCATTATTACAATGTTACAATATCACTTTCACTTTATACTTTATCATTGCATTCCTCAGGATAGTATTGATAGCCCAATAGTATTTGGGCTCAAAGTACAAGTAGTCCTCAACTTATGACCACAATGGAGCCCAAAATTTTCTGTTGCTAAATGAAACATTTGTTAAGTGACTTTTACCCCATTTTATGACTTTTCTTGCCACAGTTGTTAAGTGAATCACTACAGTTGTTAAATTAGTAACACAGTTGTTAAGTGAATCTGGCTTCCTTATTGACTTGGCTTGTCAGAAGGTTATCAAAGGGGCTCATATGACCCTCGGACACTGCAACCGTCATAAATATGAGTCAGTTGCCAAGTGTCTGAATTTTGATCATGTGACCATGGGGATGCTACAACCATCATAAGTTAAAAAATGATATGTCATTTTTTGAAAGATCACTTGAATGATATGTCATTTTTTGAATGATCACTTGAATGATCACTAAATGAACTGTTGCAAGTCAAGAACTACCTGTATCCATCCCTAGACAGACAGACAGACAGTTTTCTGAGTCAATGTCCTAGACAACCTGGTTTCTCTAAGAATATATGATATAACTAGAATTCTGGTAATGAGACTGTTGGTGATTACCAGTTAGCATTGGTTATCACTATGCATTTGATGAATGTTTTATGGAATAGATATACATTATTGAAAACAATGTAGAATATGACAATGCTTACAACGTTCTATTTTATAAAAATATTGTTAATTAAAAAGTTTTACAATACTAAACGATAAGACAAATTGAACTTGGAAGAAAGGAAAAAATATAAATGACAAAAAAGAAAGCATGAAAAAAAAAAAAGAAGCATAGAAAAAATATTTTAAAAAGCAACCCCCAATCTTCCTTGAAATAAGTACAGGAAAGTTGATAGTTCCTCAGCCCTTAGAAATTAAATGCATGGTTCCCTTCCTCCATGTGGGTCAGTCCATCTGACTACTTTCTACTTATTGAAGATTTATTGTTTTGCTTCTGGCACTTCTACAGCTTTTTGCCACTCACAGAGATTTCTCCCTTTCTACACATCAGAAATATTCCTTTAGCTTAACATGAATCTCAGTTGTCCAAAAGATAGCAGTGCTAATTGAGGGCTAATCAAGCCCTGAGGAAAAATGATTTTCTGAAATAAAGCATAGGCTAATAATACAGAGTCTTAGAATTATCTAACTTTTTCATGCAAGGAAGCATCTGTCACTTTCCAAAGCACTCCCAACTCTGTTCTTCCAACAGCAGCCTGGGAACAAACAGATAAATAGTGCAAATTGTTCTAAATGTGCTGAACCACACATGCCCACAGTTTCCAAACCATTTTCGACAGCAGTGTAACAGGTGCCTTTTACTACAACAACATAATATACTGTTTGTTATATACCACAGTAAATACAGGTGCCCAGTAGTACTGAAAATCTTTTTCATAATTTTCTGCTCTTTTCTATAATCTAAGATGTTCCATTTTAGAGTCCATTCAGAGGAGAAAATGTTTGAAGTTAGCTCTCAGGTCTATACCTGCCGTTTCCCAATAAGATTCTTTAAACTGGTGATCAACAATAAAGAAATCTATTTGACCCAGTCTGGAGCTGTTCTTTGCTTGTGCCTGACACTAATTTCACCAGCCTCACTGTTAACACACCCATGGGCAACCGCTATGTCTCCCCAGAATATGGTGGGAGCCTTACTTCAACACCAACAGGAGATGGAAGCAGAAATGCAGAACTTACAGATGACTATAAGAAATATAGTTCATTTAATTATTCTGCAAATTTATATGACTGTCTATCCAGGGTGGCACTGTAGTTAGAATGCAGTACTGCAGGCTAACTCACTGCTCACTCCAGGACTTCAATTCTGAGTGGCTCAAGGTTCAGCCTTCCATCCTTCTGAGGTCAGTAAAATGAGGACCCAGATTGTTTGGGGCAATATGGTGACACTGTAGACCACTACAGAGAAGGCTGTAAAGCACTATGAAGCAGTATATAACTGCTATTGCTATTAATCTGGGCAGCAAACAAAGGCTTAGAAATAAAATATACGCAAATACCTTGTTGGTCATCAACTCAATGTCGGCTCCTAGTGACCACAAAGATTTTCTCAATGACAATCTGCTTTAATCTTCTTCTTTTGGGTCTTCTAATGGTGCATCCATCGTGGTTGAACAGTCCATTCACCTTGGTCGCCCTTTCTTTCCTTCCATTTTTCCCAGCATTAGAACCTTCTTTAAAAATACTATGTTTTGCATAATGTGTCCAAAGTGGTGATTTATGCCTCCAGTGAGAAATCTGGGTTGATTTAGTCAAAGATCCATCAATTTGCTTCCTTATCCATAAAATTCTTAAGAGCCTTCTCCAACACTATAGTTAACAAACACATCAATACTATCAGTACTATTCCTATCCTGTTCTTTATTGCATATGATTTCACTGCACATTTTTCCTTAACTAAGTTGCATTTTGTAGTAGTATGGTGAGTCTTCCTTTCTGAAACTTTGAAAACTAGCAGAATATTGAAATTACATTCAGAAACATTGGGCTGAACTTTCTTTTTGTCTGCTGGTGATTTATGTTATAAGCATTCAACTTTTTTAACATATTTCACTTCATACAATGGAATAGATATTGCTAATTGTCTGGAATATTTAATTGATATTAACTTATTTGGGTATCCTTAACACTGTTTCTAAAGAAATGCAATATTTGTTAAATATTTTCTTTACTAACACCTAATGATTAATATAACTTCATTTATTTCACTCTGAATTAACTTTTCAATTCAGCTTCAATGCACACTTTGTAGGAATTGTCTTAATGTGATGATGGGGTTTTGTTGAAAACTCAATTACAGAACCTCAATTAGTTTTCATTTTCATACAGAGCTGAGGCAAATGCATTTCCCCCTTTTTGTCAGTGGGGTGGTTTCTATAATGCAACAAAATTAAAAATGACAGAATGTGAGGAAAAACAGTTAATTCACAAAGGAATTGTTTTAGGCTTATAGTTTTAATTACATGCATTTGTGAACAAACGTTCTATGAAACTACTCACTTCTAAAGCATTTTAACAAGGTGTTTTTCGCTACACATTGTTTTATTTCAAGAAATGAAGACATGTTGATAGGTATAGTTTACAGACAAGCAAAAGGGATGCCTTATGATAAAGTTCTGGGCTTCTTTGGAATCTACTGCTTTTGTTCCATCCAAAATTTGATAAAGACCACCTCAATCATTGTGATATATACATATACATATATATGTGTGTGTATATATGTGTGTGTGTGTGTGTGTGTGTGTGTGTGTGTATGTATGTGTATCTCTCTCTCTCTCTCTCTCTATCTATCTATCTATCTATCTAGATGTGTGTGTGTGTATATGTGTGTGGCATAGCAAAACACTTCAGTTCCAGAGGTTTCACTAGATAGAAAACCTCAGGAAATCAATTCCATAAGAGGAGTGACACTACTTTTATTGAGATTGGCTATAATAACAGAAAGGTGCAAGTTTAATTATGCTGCCCTTGTCCTACTTCATGTATGTATGTATGTATGTATGTTACAAAACTAATCTGACATCTATCTCATACAATTATCCTAAGTGACTCACAATAAAAATAAAAATAGAGATAAAATAGAGATAAATAAAATAAAAATAGAGATAAAAGTAAAAACATCCTTCCCATGAGGCATCAGATCAAACAGCCTTTCCAGTGGAATCCCATTCTAGCCCTATACTTTTGTGAAATGCCAGAACTTCATGGCTTTCTGGAAGGCTAAAAGGGATCCCTCAAATCTCAGATGGGAGGCTATTCTTAAAAGGCTGAAGCAGCTGCAGAGAAGGTTTACATCTCGGGTCCCATCAAATGACAACATTTAAGGGAGGGGACCTGGAGAAATGAGATACATTTGTACATCACTGTTTTTAATTAATTAGTGTACTCTGATTTATGTAACTTCCAATGGAGACAATTTTAATGGGAATTATAAGCTCAACAGATTTTATTAGCCTTTCCCCTTGTTTGTAGTTAAATGCATTCAGCTTTTTAAGCATGCAGTTCCTTCTACTAATATTTGATATGTGCTTTGTTATTTTTGTTGTGATTAGAATATTTTCTACAGTTCTTTTCATTTTTATTTACAACCTTCACAAATTACATAGTATATTTTTAGATAGATCTTAATATAAAACCTTAGGCCTTCTGCTTATGCTTAATATGCAGTGAGGTCAGCTGAAGATTCTTGCCATAAATATAATTGGTATGTAACTCTTAGCAACTCTGGAAATGCATTTATCTGATATAATTATTTCAAAGAAACTAACTCCAAATTGATAAGAAAATGAGGATTGGAAAATGTCCACATTCCAGAGTTTTCTAAACTTACGTTCCTTGTAAACATGTTTTCATGTTTTCATGAAATGTCTACATTACAAGATTTACAAGGTCAGTTTTTCTGTAGGCTGATTAACAATGACAAATATTTTAAGCCTCATATATAGTTATTTTTATTGTTACATTGATACTTTTAAAAGTTCAGTTTATGTAAGAGGAACAAAGTATTAAAAGAGATTTAGTTATATGGCTGACATGAAGGTGTTTGTGTTTATGTGTGTCTCATAATATTATTGGATAAATAGAGAAAAATTCTGATCAGTACAAAGAATCTTTTCTTTAAAAAACCATAATCAAACTTTTTCTGGTAGAGGTATAGCAAAATGCAGATGGCTTTATGAAAAAGAAAATTAAAGCAGATGACTGTGGAAAAAACCAAAGAACCAGTGAGAAGACTGATTGTTGGAACCTCTCCTGAATAAAGAGATGATGACAGATCACCCATATACAATTTATCCTCATAAGGATTGCAGGATAGCTGGAGTTTGAACACCAGAAGATGAGAGGATTCCATCTTACAATCACAGCATTTGTTAACCTACTGTATTCTGTATAAATAAGCTCCAAATTACATTATAGCTGTCTACACAAAGTCTATATCTATAGGCAATGTATAATGGCAGGTACAATTGGGACTTCATCCATTAGATAAATTGGAGCCATATATTTACCTTTCCAGTTCTTTTAGCCACAATAAGGACACAGAGAATCCATTTACATTCTCTGATTGTCAAATTCCAAGTACTAGCCATATACGGGTAGTTCTCTGTAAATTTTAAATTTTTTACACAATTGTTTTCATATAACCCACTACTTTCTCCCAAAACTTGGTAAATATATTGTAGAAATATATGTTTAAAGAAGCAGTATCCTTAGTACATCTCCAGCAAAGTGCTTTTATGATGCCATTTTTTTTGTATAAGTTATAATTTGAGCATCATTGACACTCTTGCTATAAAAGTTAATGCAGTCTTGCATTTAGACAATATAGGAATCTCTGATTCTTTATTTCATTTCTTTCTTAACATCTGCATGTCAAATTGATTTATTGATAACACATATTTATTAAAGCTAATAGTAGATTCCTTCCCATTTTAAAGGATTTAACAAGTGCTACTGGTATCTAAGATGCTTCAGAAGCTCAAAATGTACTGGTTCAAACAGTATTGTTAATAAATGTAATTGTAAATATTGCACAGAGTATATTAAAGGTTCATATTCAACTTCTATCGGTTGGTCCAAAATCAATATCTATGCTTTCATTCAATTTTTCCATATCACATTCTTTTCTCCAATTTTGAAAGTTGGTTCCCCATAATGCTAATTTAGTATGGGAAAAAGAGTCATTTTTTAGGACATAATTTCCTAACTGGCACAATTGTTTCCAAAGACACCAAAGATTCAGTATATTTAGACCCTAATACTCTCCATCCAACCGAAGGGGCAATGTATGTGTATTCCGAAGTTGCTCAGATCGGAAAATTAACACCAGTATTTAATACTTGACAATAGCTAAGCATGATTATATATCTTCAAATTCAGAAAAATGAACCCTCCCTCATTAATTAGTAATTGTATTTTCTGTAAAGATATTCTCAGGAATTAAGAAACAGAAATTTTCCAAGCAAAGAATTTATTCCTGAGAATATTTTCCAAATATATAAATTGAATTTTCTCACAAAATATAAATTAATCAGGAAATAATATTCATTTTGAGAGTGTTCACTTTTAAGAGTAAGGTTAAAGACCCCCTATCTTTCAACAATTGAAGAAACTCCTCTCTAAATTTTATTTATATGACATGTTACTGAGTTATATCCTTTGATACATACACACCTAAATATGTAATTGATAGTCCTTAAATCAATGGGTAAAAGTCATTTTCATTTATTTGCATCAATTCCAGTTTGGACCAATTAATAGAGTATCCTGCTAATCTACTAAAGGGATCTGTTTTTGCATCAACACTGGAATAATAGTAAAGGTTTAGAAATAAACAAAAGAATGTCACTTGCAAATGATACCAATTGGTGTTCAGCTGAGTTATTTACTACTCCTACTGTAGTAAAGTATATTATAAACTTCATTTACTATAGTATTTGCTTAATTTTTGACAGTATACTGCAGTATATACTATAGTACTACTATTCAACTGAATTATTTATGTATTATGTACTACTCAGTAGGTCTCTCTGTTGCCCAATAACACAAGATGAGGGCTCTACGCGGATATTAAAAATTCAGGATGAAATTGCCTAGTTCTTCTGAATAGTGGAAAAGTAGGAGAAAAAATACCATTAATGTTTATTTTAGATTGGTGGATTCATATAATACATTAATTCATTTTATGAATTCCAAAGAAAATCCAAATCAATTTAGTACTGCAAACATGTACTGTTTATATATTTTGTCAAAGACTTTTTCAGCGCCTAATGATAAAATTACAAATTGATCTTTATTTTTATTCAAATATATTAATTCTATGACTAACCTAATGTTATCTGCTGCTTGATGATTCTTAATAACGAACAATATTACCTGCTGTAATTTATCTTCTAACACTGCTGTTAAACACTTGTATCAACATTAATCAATGAGATTGGACAATAATTGGCACACTGAATGTGACTGTCAACTCCTGACAGTGACCTTTACCTGCTTTTGGTATAACTATAATATAAGCCTGATTAAAGACCAGTGATGTTAAATATCTCTTCATATATATGACAAAGATTTGGCATCCAAAGATCTATAAATGTTTTACATCACTCAATAGAGAATCTATTTAATTGTGGGATTTTATTATTTGCCATTTTTAAAAATTATATGTTTAAACTCTACTTCAGATAGTGGAACAAACACAAATTGTTTTTGTGTTTCATCTAAATTATTTTTATTTAAAAAGGCCTCTATATTTTCATTTGTAACATTCTGTGGTTTGCTACATAATTCTGAATAAAATGTGAAATACTGACAATATCCACTGAAGTTTTATAGATTTCGTGTATTTCATGGCTAACAATTGGAATCATTTTTTAGCTTTCTTTTGTTTTAAATGATTAGCCAAGATCTTACTGGATCTTTTCCCATTCTCCCAGTATCTCTTTCATAAACATGTTAATATAAATTTTATCTGGTGTGATATTACAGTAAGTTCATATTTCTTTGTATTTTTCAATACAAAACTGTGGATATGTATCTAACCATCTATGCCCATGTAGGCAGTCCTCTACTTATAATCATTTGTTGAATTGCTGTTTGAAATTACAATAGTGCTAAAAATCCTCACACTTACTACCATTGCAGCATCCCTATAGTCATGTGATGAAAACTCAGATACTTAGCAACGGGTATATATTTACAATTGTTGGATTCTCCAATGGAAGTTCCAGTACAAATTGTGGTCATAAGTTGAGGATTATTTGTAAATGTTTCAGTTCATCTTTTAAATTATTTTCCTTTTTATTTTTCTTCTTACTATTGTATGAAAAGTTGCTTTCTTTGATCAAAGTTTTAAAAAATGTTGTTTTTTTTTGGACTTTCTACAAATGCCAAAATGGAAAAGATGATGTTTCATGGATTTGTTTATAATAAAAAATGGGGTGTAGAATGAAAAAATAATTGTTTATAACTTCAGAGGGGTGAAGCTTAGAAAACATTAGGCTTAAGAAATTAGGAATCAAAATGACTACAACTATATTTCATGCTACCTCTAAACAAAGCAAATTGGTGGTAGATAAGAGTCAGTGGAATTCAAGGAAGGCTTAGATCTTTTGTGGGCATGTAGGACTCTAAACTGATGATGCGCTTGACCCCTCCTTCTGAGCCTGGTCATCTCCAACTGAATATGAAATAAAGAATAGAAAAGAGACATGGCAAGGCAAAGTTACATGGTCAATACAAGACCTCGCAATGGTTAAGAGCAGGAAAATAGAAAAAAAGCGATGGAAGGCTAATGTTGTCCACCCAAGGCATGCCTTAAGAACAAAAGCATACAAATACAGAATTGAGAAGACAGCAATAGATAGAAAATATCTTCTCTGCAAAGAACCTGAAGAAATTGTGGACCACCTAATTAGTTGCTGGAAGAAGACTGATTATAATTAGTAGCATGACAAAGTAGCAACAATGGTGATTTGGAATATCTGCAAGAAATACTCAACTGCAAGCAAGGGTGGAACCCCAAAATAAACAAAGTAACAGAAAATGAAGAAGCTAAAGTGTTCTGGGACATTAAAATTCAAACAGACAAGCACCTGCCATATAACATATCAGACTTAGCAATTTTGATAAGAAAGACAGAAAAAGTCTATATTGTAGAGGTGGTAGTACTTGAGACAGCAGAATATAAGAGAAAGAACTGGAGAAAATCACAGAGATATACAAATAGAACTAGAATTCTGTGACAAAAGAGACCAAAGTAGTACCAATAGTAATAGGCACCTTGGATGCAATCTCAAAACAACTGAAGCATCACTTCAACAACATGATTCTGGGTGGAAGCTATCTTGCCACTAATCTAATTACTGAAATCTAATAAAACAAAGCCTTGCTGATTAATATCAGCCTAGGGTATCCCAGGAAACATCAGGGCTATAGGAGTTAAAGACATGTGTGAGAAGACAGCAGCAAGCCACTTCTAGACCAAGAAAGGTGTACAGATGTCTTCACAAATTCACCAAAAGTGAGCAGTGTCAGGAAGAGATCAAAAACGTCAAGAGAGCATGTATGACTGCACAATAGAAGCTCATCCTTTGTTATATGTGTGTGATAGACATTAAAAACAGGTAGGATTTTGATCATGCAGTTGTACCTGCCATTTTGATTTTTTGGGGGGGGGATTCTCCCAAGGGTGGCCTGTCAGAAGCCCGGATAAATTAGAAGGCATTTTTTTCTCTTTTTATGCTAACTCTCCTGATATTAGGCAGTTTATTTAGTTCAAAAGCAACTAGCCTGATCTGGTCATGTCCATCACACATACATTATATAACACTTCTGATGTTACTTAAAGCTTCCTTCATATTCAAATAGATACAAAAAAGGAACAGTCTATGTTTTCCCCAGGAAGAGTTTTTTAAAATATATGTAATCCAACCAGGAAATATAGACTCAAAATGAGCTCTAAATTAATGAAAATTACTGTCTCTTGAGCATGTATTCAATTTTATGTATTGGTATTCAATAATTCTGTTCTATTCTTAGTGTCCAGTAAATGTTAGGGTTACAGATTTATTAATATTCTTCGTTATCAGTTTATGTTGCTACTAATTACATCTTTGTCTATTTGAATTTAAAAATTATAAACAAAGTTAAAAAACATTTTCACAAAACCTAAATGATGCTACAAGAAGAAGAAATGAAATTTTGACCTGCTGCACTGCGATTAATGAGAATAATGCATTCATTTTAATGGAAAATATTGTTTGACTTCTGTGTTAAATTGATTTTTGACTGTTGAAAAAGTCTGTTTAATTGCTTTCCCCATTTTTAAAACATACTTTACAATCTCATGGTTATTAGAAAAAAAGAATATAAAAAAATTCACACAATTTCTATTGCAGCCCCATAATATTGCAAGAATCTAGTTAATCCTGAGAAAAGATAATACTTTTTTGTCTCTGGAGATTCTCAGTCATCCAGATCATAGTTGTCCCAAAGGTGTTTTTTCAAGAGACAACTGGACTTCCTGGTTTTTCTTTGAAAACGTCTCACTTTTCATCCAAGAAGTTTCTTCAGACCTGAAGAAGCTTCTTGCATGATAAGTGAAAAGTCTTCAAAGAAAAACCAAAAAGTCCAAGAGTTGCCTCTTGAAAAAGCATCTTTGGGATAATGCTTTTTACTTCTCAGATTGATCAGAAAAAAGTGTTTTCTAAAGCATACAACAAATTTTGGACATGTAGAGTCAGTACCTTGTGAAATCACAGGATTCAATAAAATGGTAGGGGAAGATGAATCAGGCAAACACCTGAGAGGCTCACTTACAAAAATATCCTGCCCACCGAAACATGCAGATATAAGCACATTTACATCCTTGTTCATGTCATGGTTTCTTTACACTTTTCTTCTCCTTAATTAACTTCACTTACACCATATTGAGCAGACTCTGAATTTTATACTGGAAAAATAAATCAGACCAATAGTACAGGTTTATGCAAAATAAACAACTTTGATTTCATTATTTTAATTTCCACACTTTTGAAAACGCATAGTTTCCTTCCCCCCCTCTTTCATGTTTATTTTCTCTCACCTTATATAATATTATGTCCTTAATAAGATTTGTCAATGAACTATTGACCTTATTTAGGAAACTGATTGATTTTAAATGGATGCTGAAATTGGAAAGTAAAAAAAAAAGGCAGCTATTGGGATATTGGGATTTTGTTCTTTGAGGTAAGGACTGAAAGACTGTAGGGAATTCCATGTAGCAAAAGGTAACATGAATTTCTAATCTACATTTTAATGCCAATACAAGCACCTTATTATAATATTACATTAGAAATGTGTGATACCCCCAAGGGATAGTGCTTTTCTTATTAGAGAATATCTTCCCCACTGTTGGAGCTAGATAGTTCTTGTGCTAAACTGTTCACAGTCTTAACTTATTATACAAAATGAGATGCCCTCTGGGTATGTTTGAGATGTATATGCAAGGAACAATCAAGTGCCAAAAATACCAGATAAAACTAGGTAGGTGGCAGAAGTCAGAAAACTAGAAAAAGTGGTTTACCTTGTGAAAAATAGTTTACCTTACAGCCTGTTTCATATGGAAAAAAAAGATTGCCACAGCTATACAGTATCTGGAAGCCCCACTTGCCTTCCATTTGCATAATTATCATCACCATCTTCAAACTAAGATCTTTATCTCTCTCTCCCTCCCTCCCTCCCCCTCTCTCTCCACACATGTAGAATCAAAAAATAGAAAATGTGAAAAAATTATAACTGCTTTTAACCTATAGTTTATATCTGGATTGTTGCAAACATTTATAATTTTCCCATTATTCATTTTTTTGCCAATCTTTTTCTTATTCCTGAGCAATAGCCTTGAGAACCTCATTCATGTATTTTGTATGTGGATGTCAAATACATTGGTTTATGTATTTGTATTAGTTATTCAATTACTATGAAACTCAAGGCAGTATTCTTTGGAGGACAGGCTGTTTAAAATACAGTTTTTAAAAGAAAACTAATAGGCTTATCTTAAAATATATGCCTTGATTAATATGATCCACAGGAAGACCATATAGTACTCAATATACAGGCAATAAGGCAAATATGACAGGCACTTTTAAAAGCTCTATATGGGTTATATTCACATACTGGGGAAGTGTCCCAAAGGTGCTTTTTCAAGAGGCAACTGGACTTTCTGGTTTTTCTTTGAAGACATTTTGCTTCTCATCCAAGAAGCTTCTTCAGCTCTGGGGAAGTCTGAAAACATTATCAAAATGTGCCATTTGTCTCAGATCCTCCATTGAGCACTGAGATCTAAACATCAAACCCTATTTGTGATCATCTGCTTGCATGTTGGGGATGCTAGTAATATTTGGTGTCCAAAAAACAATGTCAACTGCTCTTCAATAGGATTTTCTATTTTAATTTTTATACTTAGCATGTTAAGTTAAGGGACCAATCTAATCCAAGAGCATAACTCTGGGACACGCAAGTTTTGGAGTTGACCTCATTTTTGCTGGTACGCATGAGAGCTCTATATGTATACTGCATACAGATAATGCGTCAAATAAAAATATGAGAAAACTTTTATTTAGCTACCCATGAATGAATCTAGAATGTAAAATGTTTGCACAAAAGGACATTTTAACTTGGAGCAATTTAGAGCAGTGGTCCCCAACCCTCAGTTTGTGGACCAGCACTGGTCCGTGGCATGCCAGCAACCAGTCAATGTAAACAAGTAAAGACCCATCCGCAGGGACATAGGCAGCACGTAAAACTACCCCTTCCGGTCCATGGAAAACCTGGTGCCCAAAAGGTTGAGGGCTGCTGATTTAGAGTATTCATTTTAGATGTTAGATTTAATGTTTTCTAGATTCTTTCTCCTTGGATGGTAATGTGTATTAGCAAGTCATTGTTTTGTTGTTGTATTAGAGTAAATAAAATAAATGTGTATTAGAGTAAATAAAATAAATGGTTTACTTTAAAGAAATTATTGAAATAATTGACCTGTAATGTAAAATGTCATCTCTTAATTACTATTTACCCATTATGGATAGCTTCCCCTGTAAGCTTTCCCTAATTGTTAACTACAACTCCTACCTACCAAAAGGTTGTCTACCCCAGTTTCATATTTTTCCCCAGCGACAATTCCTTTATTCTGAACCTACCTCTTGATTTGTTCAAAGTTTCTTAACATCTGTATCAACCCTATGGTTAAGAATAAGACTAGTACAAATTGCATCTTCCTCAGGTTTGGCATTCTGCACTAAAGACAGCTTTAAAGAGAAGACCCTGTCTTTGATAACAACATAATCTATGACTTACGTTCATGGTAAGTTGAGAAAGACTTCTTTAAAGCCCTCCATACAAGATGAAATGGAAGTTCTTTTTTGGATAGTAATTGTACCTTTTCTACTCTAAGTGTCACCAAAATAAGGGTTGTGCAAGTACATTTTGTGAAGAGTACTGACAAACCAAATGTCAAAGAAAGAGCATGCATCACACATGATGACAGCTTCCTTATCTTAGATGGATTTGAAGAATCAGAGTACCATTGATTGTGAATGCAACTCATCTCCAAAGATTTTTAAAGCATGCTGACTTACACATCTTGATAAAAGCCTTGCAACGTATGAGGAAAAAGGCATTAAAAATGTTTCAATTAACTCTAACTTGCCCGTCTTTCCTCCACTACAGTTTCGTCCTTCTTTGGATGTATAAGATTTAGGACAGAAATAATCAGACCCAGACTTGGAATGGAAAGTGTACGGCTAGTCAAATTTAGTTTTTGAAAACCATATGTATCAGTCAGTTGTGCTATTGCCACAAAGTTCCATTGACTGCAGTGATGTTTACAGAGGAGACGTGTTCAATATTTTATCTCTTAAATATTAAGGAATTTGTTGACAGGCAAGGTGACATTTTTATGTCATAATCAACTCTAGATGGAATGCAGGGAGATAGCTAAAAATATGCCAGGAAAGGGAAGAAAACTTGTAAATAGGAAAAAAAATTAACATTTTGATAGAATACAGTTCATTTCAGCGTAGGAGAGGCATGGAATGTGATGGAGAGGCAAGATGGGACTATCAGGAAAATTAACAAATAGGGAGCACAGTTGATATAGCCAAAATGAATGATTATGAAAGACAATAAAATATTCTATTAGAAATCCAGTAAAAGATAGACTGTAGTCCAGAGCATTAATTGACAACACTGGAGCCATATATCAAGAGGTTAAAATTCATTACTGCAAGAGAAGCATAACTAAAATTTGTTCAGTCATAACAATTGCTGTGAATTTAGGCCAAACAAGCAATCAAAAGCCAACTAATAACAAGATACATATGATTTGGTAGTAAAAAAATAAAAATAAATCAGAAAACAATAGAGAATACATTGGCAGGCATTTATCCCTTGTATACTGAATTCATTAATTGTGCTATACTAAGCTCACCATGCTGATGAGAATAGCAGTAAATCTTAAGGAAGGTAATTTAACCAACCTTAGCAAAAATAATAATCTCATTTGGGGACATTAGGAAAACCTCCTCATGCTGACGTGATGCAAGCCCTACTCTTTTGGTATACATGACTTACAAAAGAGGCAGAAGTTTGCATTGCAACAGCACAGCACTTTTGACAAAAGTGATAGATCCTGCAGATGCTTAAGCTTTCTGCCAACACACAAAGAATCAGGAAGTCCTTGAGTTACGACCATAATGGAGCATATCTATTAGGGCTGAACATTGGGATAACGTTAAATGAAATGCCTTAAGTAATGACCAGCCATTCCTGCTCTCCCAGTATATTCATTAAATAAATGCACTGATTGTTAAGTGGAAATCAGGGATGGGGGACATCCAAAGAGGCCTAGGGCCAGCATAAGTCTATCTGTTTCAGGCCTCTCAAGGGCTCTCTCACTCCAAAGTAGCTCATACTCTGCTTCCTGCCCTTTGGGTGCCTCACATACCAGCTCCCTGCATAGTTGACTGTCTTGCCAGCAAGAAGCAGTGGGGAAGGAAAACTCTGGCTGTACCTGCCTTTCCCATCTGTGCTGGCCCTTTCTCCTGCCAAGATGCTCTGGATTTCTGGGGCAAAAAAGGGATCAATTCCCTAGCCTTTCAGAGCTTTCTTTGGCTTCCAATCAGCTAGCCATCGGGAGGCTGCAAAGCTGTTCTGCCTCCGGCCAGGCTTTGGGATCTTGTATGAAAGATGGCAGCTTCAAAACAAGTTTCCCAATTCCCTTGCTTAATTCCCTCCCTTGACAGGTTTACTGGAGTTAGGCCTCAACATTAGGCAAAATGACAGGATGTAATAGCTCCATATAGCAAATGAAGTGACACCAAAATCTTATACTTTATACAGTAGGAGATGAATCGGTATTCCCCTAAAAATTACCTGGGAATCAGAAAGATTTACACTCACTGAGAAGAATAACAAACATTGTGTAAAACAAACAAATTGAAGAAGTCAACAAGTGACAAATCTTTTTTCTGAAAATGAAGGTTTCTGAAGATTAGCTATTGCTTCAGAGTTTGCCTAGTGAATTTGATTTTTTTTGATAACAGAACTTCCATCTGTTTTTTTTCCCCTTTGTGTTTGTGATTTGAGATTCAATATTTTATGACAAGCCAATTCAGTTCGACACTTGGAAAACTGATCCTTATATTATAATGGAAAACTATTTGGCATGATATATTAAAATTGCATTGATGGTAGATCATTAACCCTATCAAGATTCAGCTAGTTGTTTTCAAGAGCTTCAGTGAGGTAAATTGTAGAACTATTTCCCCTAAGCTCTTTCAGACAGAAAGAAAGCCTGAGAAATGTCACCAAATTATCTAATTTGTACCAAAGAATCTTAAAGAAATAAAACTTCACTCCCCAGATAATTCTTGCTTCTGTTCTTTTTTGTCCCATTGGTTCTGCATGCTGCTTTTCACTAATTAGAATTACTTTTCATTACCCATCTTATCAATGGAGGATTTATCTTCTTCCTGTTGTTGAAATTATGTTTGTTTTGCAGATTATTAAGGGTAAAGGTAACCTGACCATGGTAAATTAACAATGTTATTTCTGATTTGAGTTTAAACCCGGCTAATTTCTTTGCATCCAGGATCTTGGGAATTTATTATTTGCTTGAGTAGATATTTGAGTCTTGATCTCTCTTTAATAAAGTGATGAGAATGTTATTAACATAAGCCATACTTATATATTTTTTCAGGATATTTATCTTGCTTTTCACCAAATAATGCCTGATACTTTCTTTGAAGCAAAGAAAAGCAAACAAACATAGTTTGGGCAGATGGATGTGACATCAGTACTGTAGATGATGGATTAGAAAAACATGATTAACTTTAGGAAGCATGAGAAAAGTAGAAGAGGAAAGAGAACATTCAAAGCGATGGTTAAGATCAAAATGATGATTGTTTGGAATGACTCTGGAAGAGTCAATGCTTGTTACTAAGGTCAGGTCAAGATGAGAAGCACTTGCTATACTCTCCAGGAATTGAGTTTAATGTGGTATTACCACCAATTTTTTTAAACAAGGAAAGAGGTCGAAATGAAAAAATGGTTATTCTTCAAGAAACTGCTATGCAATTGCAAATACCATCATCACTATCTGGTTTGTCTTTTAATTCCTGGGAAATTAGTCTCATTGAATTCAGTTGGACTCAGATCAGAATAGGCTTATATAGGCTTATTTACAAATAATAAGTTATCCAAATATTCTACTGAGAAAGATAGATACTAGCCAGATAAAAGAGGTGGAATGGGATATGGTAAAACCTTCTGCTGCTGTGTTTATTTATGTGGGATATTTATTTTTCATTTCTCTATAAAGAAACTGCAATCTTGTACATATGTAGAAATAAACTGCAATGAGTCCAGAACGATTGATTTCTAAGTAAGCATGTAGAAGAGCCACTTTTTCAGCTGAAGTTCTTGTTTACTTGTGAATGCATGTAGGCAACTGCTATTTTGTTTATTTGGAAAATCAATACATCAATCTTTCTCACTGTCTTTGTTTTCTGCTTTTGCTTTGGCCCCATTAACATTGGAATGTGAGCCTCACAACCATAATACAGAATTCATAATTTGGATGTCAGATGGGCCTTGTATAAAAACTGTCCTTTGGCTTGGGAATCAGGATTTGTAGGGAAGAAGGAGCATAATATTCTGATTGTGCAATGTTGACAGTTATTTCTTTGGTCTTTGCTGTGGGCTGGTCTTTTATTTCTACTTTGCTTTCCAAAAAGATAAAATACAAACACTTCACTTTCTGGGTTGTTGGTGTTTTTTCCAAGGTGGCAGTTCTGTGAGGAACCTAAACTTAGTAGTCCATTTATAAGACAGGCTCTTGTTAGCAAAGTCCAGGCCTTTTAGAGATTTCAGTCAATTTACTGTGCTATTTCTGCTGTTTTTGAACAACAATCCAACTTTTTTTCTTAAATAATTCTTTCCATCCTGTTTTCTTCACATATATTATTTGTAAGTTTTATTTGCTGTAGAGGTCAAGGTTGCTTTCCCCAGATTTTCTGCTCCTGTTCAAGTTCAGATCCCCTAAGTCCTACTATTCCTATCTGGAGCCCCCAGCATGTTATTCAGGAACATTACTTTGCTTCCATTACTTCCCCTGTGCCCACCAATCTCTTTGCTCCACCTGATATTTTAAATTCAGAAAAAAGGGAAGCCCTCATAGGACAAAACAAAGACCAGCCTCCAACACAAATATTTCCAAGAATGATTTTGGGCTCCAGAGTTATGAGGGAAACCATTGGGAGGCTGCATTACAGGACTTAATTAGAAAAAGGACAAAGGAAGCTGCTTCCCAGTCCAACCAAATCAGGGATTTGTGACTAATTTAGTAGTCATTTTATCAATCAGCAAAAGATACACATATATCGAGCCATTTTATGAAAGCAGTCACAATTTCAAAATTCTCAGATATGTCCACCAACTCTCAAAAGTAGAGGACTCATACTTGGCTCATTAACTCCCCCTCCTTTTTTCTGGGCACCTGTAACTTCTCAGTCAGTGGTAGATACCAGGTTTGCTTTGCTATAGGTCTATTATCTAAAGGAAATAATGTAATTGGGAAGAAGCCAAGAAAATTCAGGGCAACTATACATAATGCTAATGATTCCATTTCTCAAGTATATAAGAATTAGCTTAAGGAAGATTAAAAAAAACATGTTAAGGAGCCAGATGGAACAGTCTTAAACTCTTCTCAGATGTAACTTTCACTAAGTTTAGTTAGGCTTATTTCCAAATATGCAGGTTACAATGACACCAGGAAGATTTTTTTTTTTAACGGAAAGCTCAATTAAATGTATAGTATTGATTCTAGGAAAGTACAAAGGGATCCTGACTTGATTAAACAGAAGGAAAGAAAATGTAGTAGGCAAAATACAGTTTTTCTTCACAGGTTAACTGGTATGGGAAAACGGTATGATTTCTCATATTTCCACTAGTCAGTGGTTTGTGACCAAGAGCAAATGTGGTTCTTGGACCATGACTAACCTAACCTTTTGTATGCTTCAAAAGATTTAAAATGTAAATGAATAAATATATAATATATATTCTAAACATATGTTCCTTCATCAATGACAATTATTTATATATGACAGCATAGAGGACAAGATTCTATTTCTAGAAGAACATCCTGGCTCTTGAAAAAGGCATGGGGTGTGTGTTTTGAGGTTGTGCCTCCTGCCCCTTTAACTTTTTAAACTTTAAATTTTTAACCTCTGATTTTAAGGTGGTTTTAATTCTGTTTTTAACTCTGCTTTTAATTATGTTTCTAATTTAATTTTTACATTGCTGTATGTTTTCTGTTCGTAAACCACACAGAATCACTTAGGTGGGCACTGTAGAAATTTTATAAATAAAATAAATAAAAATATTACATGCAAGTGTGAAAAGGATGTTGTTGGAGAATATTATTGCACTATTTCATTTGCATAGCTTTCTTTAGGATATTTGAGTGGATATTGTTGGAAATACAAGGTTAGGTTTGTTACAATTATTTTCTGATCCAATTCTTATGTTCTCACTCCAACAATCATATATGCAATAAGTTCAATGCCATTATCTTGAGTGTCTGCAGGAAGGGTAAAAATCTGCAAACCAGCTGGCATGGCGTTCTGATTAAATCCTATTAATTTTGTACATGAGTGTAACATTACATTCATGTACAAGGAGGGGGTCTTGATCATGATGCTATATTTGCAAATCTTGCAAGTCTTTCCCTGTGGATGTCATTGGCAATAGTAATGGGAATTGTGAATCTCTATGTAACCTATAAGGCAACTGTAAGAGATGAACTGCAACAGCATTCTCTAATCATTCTGGTGATCTTGGATATATTGCTGTATAATTCCCAACATCTCAGCCAGCACAACCAATCACAGCCTTTCTAGAAGGATGAATAAAGTACAGTAGATTGGGGAAGGTTCAGCCCTACCGCATATTGACTTTTCCATGGTTATCGTTTGGACCTAGTTTCTTTTAACCTTATCTACAAAGATATACAAGACACTATATGAAGTTTGGTATTCTGTTTCTATATGATTCAGTAGTGCAATTTGTAGTACTGTAAATAATGAAGTAAAAATTAAAGAGGACATTGCTGCATGTGAATAAAGTATTATCTTCGTCATTTTTGAAGATGCGTATTTAATTATAAAGAGAGAGAAAATGACTGAGGAATAGCAGGGACAAAAGTTCATTCCTTTACTATTAAAACAATATGAATGAATGGAACATTTGCACTATCCCTTATTCATCAGATTGGAAACTGCCACCCCTTTAATGAGCAGCCCAAGGATGGCCAAGTACCTTGAATAAGTTTGGAATATAAAAAACTTGGCATCCTGAGTGAAACATAATGTGGGTTTGCAATTGTGGGATTTTTCCAATGAATAGGAAGTGATCAAAGATAAAATAAAATTGTGCAACATTGCATCAAGTTACTGCCAATGCCAATCATTATACCCATGAATGCACAAAAGCCTTGAAATAATGTTATAGATATGCTGCGGCATTCAAAATATTCATTGAATTTCAAATTAAAATGCAGAACCATGCCCTCCACTCATCTGGGCAGAATAGTGAACTTAAAGCGCACATCATTCCAAGTATATCTGCAATGTCAAATTCTTTATTTACAATCAGCTCAGCCAACACAGTTCTATCAGGCTGGAAGATAGGAAACCACAATGCTAAATACATTCAGAAAGGTGACATTAAAGTATTGACCTCTACCACACAAAATGCCAAGCTCCAGGGAGGTCAGGAGAATTTGAAGTACAGTACAGTCAGAAAAGATAAAGTTTTTTAAAAAGAAGGTGTGTGTGTGTGTATGTAAACTAATTAGAATGTAATCACCTTTCCCACTGTGAAAGGAAAAGGATACACAATGGCCACATTCAATTCAATATTGTGGAAACAAAAAGTTCTTGGCTTATAATGTGAGACTCAGCTATTTACTGAAGATAGAAAAATATTGCTTTATTTTCATGCTAAACAGCACCAACAAATGAAAAAGAGAAAAAAGGAACAACTGCCAATACCAGGGGAGGAAAATAGCATAGAAAAATACAAGAAAGCCACAGAGATACAAACATTAAATTTCATTTTTGAAATGTAACATGTCATATCTTCTTCTGGCAGATGAAGGCCCCCCCCCCCCCCCCCCCCGCCCCCCCCCGCCCCCCCCCGCCAGTTTTAAGATAAACAACTAGCTAATGAAAAAATAGCAAGAAAATGTTTTTGTTCAGAATCAAGAAATAGAATAAGGGAAAGAAGATAATTTAATTTATGAAAAGAGAATTCAATCAAATCTTAAACAGAAGCACAAGAATTAACACCTGATACAACAGATAGTAAATCTAATAAAAGTTTATGGCCTGTTTTATTCTAGAATATCCTGATAGAAAAGTGGCAAATCTATTTAGCAGTAAGAAATGCAGGAGCAAGGGAATGCCTTTAGTCAAATAAATAATTTTGTTCTCTAATATATTCGAATATATTAGCCACTATTGCAGATTAAAATTGTTTGATTGGAATTCAGCATATATGAGTGAGCAGAACTTGGAAAAATATATATTTGGAAAAATATTTTCAATAATTCATCTCCACATAATAAATATTTATAAATATGGCAATGTAACAGTGTTTTCATATTCCATCTTTATCAGTGGTGGGATTCTAATTTTTTTACTATCGGTTCTGTGGTCGTGGCTTGATGGGTGTGGCAGTGGAAGGATACTGTAAAAGTCAGAGATGGTATTTCCAGGTTCTCTGAACTACACAAAATTTTTGCTACCGGTTCTCCAGAACTGGTCAGAACCTGTTGAATACCCACCTTTGATCTTCATCCTAGCACCATCATCCTAGAACTGGATGAAATCTCAAAGGAAGATCATTCTATTACTTGTTTTATGTGAATGGGGATCATGGAGAATCAAATTGCTGAGGCCCTTGTTTTAGATCCAGTAAGATCATTTCCTACACCTAGAAAATCCTTTTTCCAAAAAAAGAAATTTGTTCCAGATCATGGCCTTAACAAATAGCCAAAAAAGTGTTCAGCAGGATCTTTGTATATAATGCTCTTTAGTTACAGCCTAATCTGATGTAATAACTTCTTTCTTCCTGTCCTATATGCCAAACTGTTGCATACTTTATTCTTGACATGTTCTAGTTTTAGTAAAGCTGATTTTGACCTGTGTATTAAAACTAGTCATAACAGAACAATTGTATATATGTAGTTTTTCATCTTGTCCAGTAGGAATTTTATGAGAGAAGCCAACTAGAAAAATCAATGGATGTTGGTTTTGAATTAAGGAGCAACAATCATGTAAATATACTAATTATGGGTGCAACGGAGGAACACACTGAGGAATTTTATAAAAACTGTGCTAGATGTCTCATCAAGAAAAAAATATATCTCTACTTAAGGAATGCATTTATTGGAAAAATGGAGGAATGTTGAATCACAGGAAGATTTAGACTGAATAAATACAATCATGCATGGTGTATATTAACAGCCTTTTTTCAAACAATTTGAATATATTCTATGGAATACCTGAAAGGCCATGAAGTTCAATCCTATGATCTTCACTTCATACCAAAATGACTGTGCAAACAGACCTATAATTTACAAATTTACAGCATATAATTGTTCTACTCTACTCTGTGACCAATTTTAATTACCATCCTTTAAGAAGGAAGAAAGTTAAACAAGTTCATTGCAAGGCAGATAATTTGATCATGGGACTAAAAACTAAGCCCCATGAAAAGAAAATGAAAAAGTCTTTTTAGTTTTGAGAAAAATGACCAAGGACATAATATCCTGCTTCAAATACTTGAAAGGGTGTGACACCGAAGAAAGACAAGACCTATTCTCTCTCAACTATAAGATATGAAATAATGGATTTAAATTAAAGAGAGGCTAATTCTGCCAGGGGGAGGGGAGGGAGACATCCTAACAGTATGAAGAGTTAGTGGAATCAATTGTTTATTGAGGTTGATTTACTCCCCTTCATTAGAAATATTGAAGCAAAGGCTAGCCAATTATCTACAATCCCTTAACTGGGATTCTTGCATTGGACAGGCAGTTGGATTTGATGACCTAAATGGTGTCTTCCATCTCTATAATTTTATGATCATTGAATCAAATAGACTATGTAGTATGAAACAGAAAATGGAGAAGATCAAACTTGTCACCTGTACACTTCCAGGTGTAGATATTGAAACAGATATTGAATTATTTCTGTTAAATATATGAGTTAAACTTAGAACATTAAAGAGCATCAATGTGCCTACAGGATCAATATAAAAACTGAAATCACCATGCTTAACTTTTGTGAAACATACTTAAAAAGAAGAGAAAGGATATACAAAATGATGTGGGGGGAAAAGTATAAGAAATCATGCCACCATTTTAAAAGATTTGTTTTCTTTAGGTTCATATTTCTGATACTCAAAAGTGTTAATTTGTCTATCTCTCTCAATCCTCCCCGTTCATGTCTGTCCCTCCCATTCCACCCCAATCCAACATGGAAAGATAGGATGCTACCAGTAGTGGGGGGGGGGGGTTGTTTTGTTTTGAAAGGGTACCGAATTGTCAAAAGGATTTATTCTATCTCTGACATCAAGACTATATGTCACATCCTTATGCTACCTATCTTTCAGGACACAGTGACATGAAAAAGATTATATATGAAGCAACATCAAATAATATGAATGCTATACAATTGATTGTTAATCTTCAACAACAATTCTGCAGTCCCCGGTATTAAATATGCATATTCAAATCAGAGTCTTGAGTGCATATTTACCATTTTAACTCTTGTGTTTATGCATCAGTGTTTGCTCACAGTGTACCTGTAGTAATATTTGCTCACAGTGCTACTCAAGCATTATTATACTCATACCCCAAAGCAACTTCAATGACTACATTTGTTGGGTTGAGTCCTAAACAACTGTTAATTACAGTAAGCCCTGCTTCTGGCTAGGGCTAATTTATGTGTATTAGTCTTCCTTCTTAAAACCCAGTGATAAAGCAAAGCACTTCAACAGAATCTGCTCAGTAATTATGATCTGACATGGCCCTCTGTTTTGGTACTGTTGAATTAGTTGGCTGGAAGTATAAAAGATTATATCTCAGAAACAATGGTGTTATAGCTCAATTTCAGGGTTGTAATTCACTCAAGTTCCTTTAATAATATTTGCAGAATTTATCTCAATCCCTTTCACTAACACTAAATAAAATATCAGTCTTATGAATAATATATAGAAGAAAAGGAATAGCTTAGAGGACAGTTGTGCAGAATGAACTAGAATTATTAGATCATACACAACCCTATTATAGAAGGATTCCAGAATCTAATCTACATATTGCAATCACCACATTTATGTAACTGTTAGTTGTTTTACTTACCAATTTCAGCATCTCATTATTTGATTGGAAGCACTGGTAAAAATATTTGGAAAAAAAATGTGGATTATCCTAGTGTAAAAAAAAGAACTATAATAATAATGAAAAGCAAATAACACATGTTATATATGGATGAATAAACATAAGAAGAAGCTGATATGTATAGTAAGCCATACTATGCAAACAATTTGTTGCATAGTAACTGTCATATAGAGACATTTAAATAATTGTATCTAATTATAGGCTGGCCTGGAAATTTATTTGTGAATGTATTCACTCCTACTAGCTTAGGGTTCATTCACTTAAAGAAATTGAGAAAAGCTATTACCAACAAACAAACCTCTGGAGCTATTGAAAGATGGCACACTTAGCAGGTACTCCAATATTTTTGAGTGTGTAAGAGACAAGATGATAATAGCTACAAGACACAATCATTACTAAAATAAACTTATTTTTAAAAATTAAATGCAAAGTATGTTCTTCTTAACACAAACACAAAACTATTTTATTGTCTTTTCAATACAGTTGTATTTATTAAATGTCTATGGAGATTATCAGTCATCCAAGTCATGGTTGTCCCAACTGGAATTTCTGTTTTTTCTTCAAAGATGTTTGAGAAGCAAAACATCTTCAAAGAAAAAACCAGAAAGTCCAGTTGCCTCTTGAAAAAAGCACCTTTGGGACAATTGTATTTATTATTACATTTTTTTCTATTATTTCCTTCAAAGTACACATTACTGATGGACTGCTGCATTTTAACTATTTGTTTACATCATTTCTTCCAGTTATAGCTTTCAAATTTCCACCAAGCCTGATTGGGAAGCATTTGCTTTTGTAGGAAAATGTACTTTTATGATCACTAGTCCCAAATTATTCTACATCTGATTTACTGTCATCTGTATTGGAACTGATAGCACACAGCCCACTAGTATTTATTTTAATTAAAATAAAATGTAATTAATTAAATTAATGTGCTTAATTGCAAGATTAACATCACATTATTTTCTCCAATATAGTTAATGGGAGGAGATCCAAGCTTTAGAAAATGAACACGGTAAGATTTTGCTCTGTATCTGAGTTGAAACCAATTCTATCTTCATACCAAAGCACTTATCTGATGTTCCAAAGCTGATCATGTACTGGATATTTTCATTTTCAACACTAGAAAAGAGCAATTTCATTATGAATCTGGAGACCAGCTGCATTGTTTTGAGCTCATCATATAAAAGTGTTAGAAGCTGCAATTGCTATACCATGCTTTTATGAAACATTAAGCAAAGGTTGTTTTCATTTCCAAAGGTATCTGGATTAATATGAGTCTAGAGCAGGGGTGTCAAACTTGATTTCATTGAGGGCTGCATCAGGGTTGTGTTTGACCTCAGGGGACTGGGTGGCATGTCCAGGTGGACAGTGGCCATGGTGGGGGTGGCCAGCTTGATGTCACTCATGTTGGGGGCACCTTTTGCTAGTAGTTTATCTTGCTAACATTCTGCCAGCAATAATGGAGCTTGGGGGAGCCCATGTGCTGTGGCTGTGATAACTTCCCGTAGCCCTCTGCCAGTGAAAAAGGCCACCGTGTGCATCCCTGCCGAGCTCAGTTTTTGCTGGCAAGAGGCACTGTGGGTCGGTCCTTTGCTGTTTCCAGGGTTGTCCCTTGGGCCGGATCTAAGCACTTTGCAGGCTGAATTTGGCCTGTGGGCCTTGAGTTTGACACTCCTGGTCTAGAGACTCTCCAGAGAACTATGAGAATGGATGCACTGATTTGTAATGAGTCGAGCTACTATTTAAATGTTTCTTTTATTTTTGACACAATAGATGCTTTGGATTTTTTAAAAATATTGTTATTATGTATAACAAATGTGGGATTGAATGACAATTGAAGCTATGGTGCCAGCTGCTGGTGGTAGTACAGGTAGTGCTCAACTTACAACAGTTGCAGCATCCCCATGGTCAAATTCAGATGCTTACTGGCTGGTTCATATTAATGACAGTAGAAGTGTCCCAATGTCATGTGATCCCCTTTTGTGACCTTCTGACAAGCAAATTCAATGAGCAAGCCAGATTCACTTAACAACGTTGTTACTAATTGACTTCCGGTTTGTTCCTCGTTGGTGTCGGTGAGGAATCTGTGATCGTGTGTGGTTTCGCCCGAGCTGTCTTGCTGGAGGGTCCCGATCGGGACCAGAGCCACTCTGGTGGGGTGGTGAAGAAGGGGAAAATCATCTGCAGGGTCAAGGGGAGCTGAAACTATCCTCCCCAACAGGAAAATCCCTCCCAAATCCCTCCCAAAGCTGCAGCGGTGATCTAAAATGGCCACCATGAAGATGAATAACATTCCAGGAAACTAAGTTTTGTGCTGGAGAGAGAAGTAGTGAGCAGAGTGTGAACCAGGCAAAGGACATCACTTTTGAGGTACCCCGGTATCAAATCAAAGGGTTACTTTGGAGGAAAGTGTGTGGAAGCGGCGATCAGAGAAAGTGAGAAAGAAAAAAAGAATTTTTAAATTTGGATTTGATTATTCTACTGGACTAATCTGAAGGCGAAATATAAAGAAAAATACATTAACACAACAAAGGTTTAAAAATTAAACTGGACAGATATTGAACTGTGGGCACTTAAAGGGCATAAATAAATGATGGAATTGAGTGTGTTGAAAAGAATAGCTAATGATTGAAATTAGCGAACTTAATAAAAAATATTATATTTAACAAAGAAAGATAAAAAGAAAAAGACTCAAGAGCGCCACCTGATGGTACAGGAAAACTTTAGTATGTTTTAAAATGAGCGTCGGGTCTTTTTGAGACTTTGGATTTTGGAACTTGAAAGAAAATAAAATGAACTTTACTATTACCAGTAATTTGGGAAACAGTTGAGAGGCCAATTAGAGGATTTGGAATAAAGACTCAAGAGTATGAATTGTTGAAAATAAACTCAAACAATATTGGTTGAAAGATACTGGACTCTGGGATTGAATATATCTACTAAAGAAGAGGATTCCATCTATTAAGTAAGAGGAAAGAAAAAGTAAAAAGGAGAAGATATAATGGAGGAGCTACTTGTTGATATAAGACTGGACTCACAAGATCTAAGATCAGATATGCAAGATACAAGGGACATGATAAAAATCAAACTTGAAATGTGTAATTATGTACTACAGAAATTAGAAATGGTGACTCAGCATACACAAGAACATAATAAACCAGAGGGTAGGAGTTCTATAAAGAAGAAGCCAACTCAGAAGGACAAAACAAACAACAATTATTTAAGCAGGGGGGAAAAGGAATTAGAATTAAAAATGTGTGGTCTGATGGGATGATAAAAGGGAGAATGGTTCAGAAAATGGTTAAAGAGAGAAGGAAAAAGCAGAAAAAGGAAGTGTAAAAGAAAAATCAAAAGAGAGAGAGAGAAAAGTTTAATAACTGGAATGAGAAAAGGAGGAGAATAAGAATGGGGAACAAGGGAATTAAGAGAAAGGACCAGAAAGTAAAGAGGAATAGGAAACAAACAAGGATGAAAAGAAGGTACACTGTTCAAAGAGTAAGAGATAATGGGTGAAAAAAAAGGGATAAGGAAGAGGATTCTGCAAGGCAATGTGTTGGGATGTGTAAGAATATATTGAAAATAGCATTTTATAATGTATCGATGATTTATAGAGACAATATAATGCGGAATCGGAGAAAATATATATATTTGTGTTTTTATACTAGATAGGGAGATTGATATTAAGGAAGAATGAAGGTGGTTAGCTCAAATTATTAATTAGAGGGACAATTATATTTACAGATAAGGATTGATAAAATGACAAATGTGACAGGGAAAAAAATAATATGAGAAATGACAATACAAAGGAGATGAGAATTTTAGATAATGTTGAAAAATAAGATATGACAATATACTAAGAAAAATGGAAGGAGATACATTAGGATTTGGAATTGAATAAATGAACATAGAATTGAGATAAGAATTTTAGACAATATTGTAAAATAAGATAAGAGAACATGAATTGGGATTGGATAAGATAAGCTTAATATTTAATAATGATAATGATGATGTAATATGAAATTAAACAAATAAAATGAATAGGTAACTATGGTCATGTTTGTATTGAGATGTGAAACCGGGAACCATACTGCTTGCCAAATGAGAATTTTTTATTTAAAAAATATAAAATGAAAATAGGGAGAAAATTGAATAATGGAATTACTAGGTATGTTTAACTGATATGGTGGTAGGCATTTGGAAAGAGTAAGGTTGAAAATAAATATTGAAGAAGTATGAATTAATATGAATATATACAATGAGAGATGTACGGTATATTGTTGCCACACTGTTAATGTATTGTTGTTATAGGTAGATTGAAATAAAAAAAAGGTAATTAAAAAAAACAATGTTGTTACTAATTGAACAATTGTGATGATTCACTTAACAACTGGGGCAAAGAAGGTCATAAAATGAGGCAAAACTCAACAAACGCCTTGCTAACAACAGAAATTTTGGGTTCAATTGTGGTTGTAAGTCTAGGACTATCTTTATAATAAGGAGACCTGTTATTGACACAATAGTTACTGGAGCAGTGCTACATAAGAAAGAAGAAGGCAAGCTTGTGGGGAAAGACTATGAAAGAATAAATGGCAAGCCCTTGATGTTTCTACAGAGGTTTTCAAGAAAAGATTTGACACTCAGCCTATCTGAAACTCCTGTAAAAAGCTGAAAAAAAGAAAGCAGAAAATATTTTTTTCTCCTCCTAACACCTAAAAAACAGGAAGAAAGAATGTAATAAAGTAAGGTAATGAAGCAGTATGGTGGAGGAATTCTAGAGTTAGCTTACCTAGAGTGTCATGACTATTAAATAACATTGTATATTATCTCTGGATAACTAGTGTTGATTAAAATGTCTTGCAGCAAAGAGGCACAACACTTGTCGCCCCTTTAAAAAATGAATTCAAAGTAAATTTACATTTAATTTCAAGAGGTTTTTTTTTTTAAAAAAAATTGGGCTTGATAGTAAGCATTTTCAAGTAAACCCCAAAAGAAAAATATTGTGACACATGGTTCTCTACAGCTGGGGCTGGCAAGTTGGTGACCGGTTTGTCCTTAAAAGTGATATTCAAGCTTAGGTTCTAGGAAGCACCAATGATACGGATGGTACTAATTTGCCTAATGTATCTCATTATCATAGGAAGCAGCCAGTACAGGCCCTTAATTTTATTCTGTGCAAATAATGATTTTATATTTCAGTGCCTAGTGAGTCTTTTCTGCACCTCAGGTCACAATTTAATCTCTCTTTAACCTTAATTTAATGCCCAATTTAATCTCAATATGACAGGTAATAATTAATAGTACTCGTGTGTTGCTGCTTAATGTTTAATGGGGTTAGTGTGTATTTTATATATACATGTCATGACCAAAAATGCAATGTTTTATATTCAGCATATAATTTAGGGCAAATTTCAGGAGCATATGAAATCGTTTAAGAATTGTTCTGGAACACCATTAGTTATTCCCCCATCTTTTTTTAAAAAAAAAATTGTACTATGGCAATATTTTCACATTTTATTATAGTTATTCTATGTGGAATTTTTTTGTATTCTGAGACTGCCAGTGATTGGATAATTTTGATGATGATTCTTCAGTTTAGGTCATTTTGCACACACACACAAACACACACACAAACACACACATATATATATAGAGAGAGAGAGCGCGCAAGAAAATGGATGAAGCTTTTTCTCTGTAAGTTACAACTGGTTCCACATTTCTGTCAATATAAATGTAAGGTGGAATATTCACCTATGTTTAAAATGCCTATTAGGACTGTGTCCAGCATAACTTTTGAACCATTTCAACATAAATGCTTGGAGAGTTTGCCTAAGCCAACTTATGTTTGAGTTGATACACAGCCATTTTGCTTCCATGTATGTAACAGAAGTCTTGTCTGGATAGACAAATGGGGAAAGCTTTCATAACAGTAGTCCCAAATGTTCCAGAAGATATGGATGAATCACACACTTTTGCTAATGACAACAGCTTACAACATGCAACATAAAGTCCAAATCATAATTACCATCAGTGTCATCACTGGACAGCAGAAATTTAAATTTGATATTGGCTGATGCACAGAATTAAACAGGCCTGTTTTGTTCAGGATGCAGACAAAAAGAAGGCTGTTCTGGGCAGATAGGAATTAGGGAAGAGAGTGGGAAATAAGAGCAGGCAAAAACCCACAGATATTGGCAGTGACTGCTAAGAGGAGGAAGGAAGGAAAATGCATTACTGTCTTCCAACAACAACACATTATTCAATTGCTATGGAAATAGATGAGAAGATAACCTAGCTCCATCAGACCATTGTTCTTTCCAGGTTCACTTACTGAAGAGCTCGATTTCCCCGTGGATTATTTCCATTCAAGTCGATCAACCCTCTTGTTTTCTATCCCACCAGCAAGTTACCAGTTACTCATAAGGTGCTATTATTTTTACCCTAAGGAAACCTTTAAGTTTTTTATGTTTATTTTTGCTGGATTCTAAATTTGTTTTGAGGCTACGTTCAATGCCTGCAAGAATAAATACCTTGGGTACATAGCTTCAAAAGAAATTTGGAATTCAGTTAGTGATGAACGGCATCATTACACACCATTCCTTCGCTACTGTGACTGTATGCCAGTCGGTAGTTGATCAGGGCAGCTGGTAGCAGCTTTTTAAGGTAACAAAATGGTAGGGTTCAGAGACATCCATAATAGCAGCCAGCATTGCCATGCCTATTCAGTATCTTTTCAATGATGAATTATGAAAGTTCTCTTAGTTTGTTATCTTGGCTTCCTTCCAAGTATGGAAGAAAATAAAAAGTTGCAGGAGATATGTGTGTGTGTACATACATACATACATACATACATACTATTCCCACATTCATAATTCTGTTATTGTTTTATATATACAAGAATACAAATAGCCCTTTAATCATGACATTTTGCTTTCTTTGAATTTCTGTTAAAAATGATTCCATTTAAAGACTGTTTGCAGCTATGTCCCTATCTTTATCTGTTTTACATTCATAATCTTAAAGCTCTTTATCTCTATTTTTCTTGGAAATTAGGTAGCATTGCTCATTTGACATAGCTGTTTGTTTTCTCCAATCCATCAATCAATAAATCAAAATGTATTTAAAGTCCAAGACACCAAATGTTCCAATCCATCGGAAGCAACTTGCAACCAACTCATAACTTCATTTCTGCTGTCCTCCAAAATCCTGGGATGTGCACAGAACACCTGACCTAATCAGTATTTCCTGTAGCTGCTCATTAAGAAAGTACAAAAAAAGTCATTCAATTATTGCCCCACTGTGGAATAACAAAAATCTCCCAGTTCCCCAATTCCATACAAAATGGGGGGGGGGGGGATGCTAATGTTCAACCTATTCTATCAATCTGTTCAATATATGTTTGTCTATCTGTGTCCCCAAAAATCTGATTTATTGCTATGAGATAAAGTTTTACATCTCTTGTGTTATAGATCCACTGCTGACGAATTGCATGTTAGCAATTCAGCAATCAGATATCACTTCCAGTAACTGTCATCACTGATGCATCTTATTCCAATCATTGAAAAGAGGAGACATATTTCAAAAGGTATCTCCCTGCAAGCACCATAAGAAGAGCCTAAAACTCAATAGGGGACAAAATGTTTCTCTTGAAACTAGGAATCAAGAGCAAAGTGAGACAAAAGAACCACCAATGGGAAATTCTATTGCAGGATCCAATCCGGGTCAGCCACTGGGACCAGAAGTTTAGTCTTCTGAGCTTTTGGACTCATGCTAGAGCCCTAAGACTGGTCCTGGTGAATGACCCAGATTGGATGCTGCAACGTTATCCTAGGACATGTACTTTTGTCTTCATTCAGGATATTCTATTATTAATCCTCGGGGCTCCCATGTTATGCCACTTCTGCGCGCGCGCTGCATTGGCTCCCGGTGGCCCTCCGGGTGCGCTTCAAAGTCTTGGTTACTATCTTTAAAGCGCTCCATGGCTCGGGACCAGGATACTTGCGAGACCGCCTCCTGCCATCATCGGCCTCCCACCGACCGGTACGCTCCCATAGAGTCGGTCTCCTCGGGGTGCCGCCGGCTGGACGGCTGGCGACCCCGAGGATGTGGGCCTTCTCATTGGGAGCACCCCCTCTCTAGAATGAATTACCCCCGGAGGTAAGGGCCGTCCCTGATCTCATGGCCTTCCGTCGGCTACTTAAAACTCACTTATTTCGGCAAGCCGGACTGGCCTAGGGGTTTTTTAAAATTTTAACCCGGTTTTTAATTTCTTTTAACTTTTGTTTATATTTTTAATTAGAGCCACGCTATATTTAATTCTTTTAATTTTTAATATTGTCATGTTGTATATGTGTTCTGTATATGTATTTTTATCTTGGCTGTTCACCGCCCCGAGTCCCTTTAGGGAGAGGGGGCGGTATATAAGTCTAATAAATAAATAAATAAATAAATCACTTTGCAGAACAAACAATTTTTATAGAAGAAGCTTGTCCTCTCTAATTCAAATAAGCTGTTGCAGAGTTAGGAGGAAAAAAAAATCAGTTCCCATACCAACCAAGTCATGTGATCAGACAGATCGGATGTTGATTCTCAACTGATTTAAAGCCTTCATGTAATAATATCCTGAGAACTTTTATCAGGCTTAGGAATCTGCTTTTTCTTTTCCCATCTTTTCTTCCCATTTATTTAAGTTGGAAGCTAGCACTAAGGGACTGGTTTTTTTTTTTTACTTATTGTATGTAAGTACACTTTGGGAGACTGTTGAACCAAAGACCGGGGTAAACATTCTTAAAATGATTTATTGAATACAACCCACCCACAGATAAACAACATTGTGAGACTCAAGTCTTAGTGAAATTTTGTTCTTATTTATTCAGACTGAAAGGACAAGTTCAACTTTAAATTTTAATATGCATAATAAATTATTGGTGATTGATTGTTTTTAAGAAACAAGATAAGGAGACGTGATGTCAAGCAGAGAAGCACCAGTGGGAGTTTAATTTCTTCCCCATCTACTTCTTTACTGCTCCATTTCTCCCACTAACTTCTCTGCATGTAGGGCTCCAAATTTATATTTTCTCTCATATCAAAATAACAGATGAATCATGAATCCATCTGAACAGATGACCCAAGGTGTATGCGTTTTAGTTAGCAGCCAGTTTGAAATGAAAGCTTTAGCTTTCGACTTTATTAGCAACATTTTCCAATTTCAGTTGACTTAAGTGTTCTGTGTGTTTCTATTTGTATTCTTAAAATTTGCAGTCTTTGCTAGAGCAGCAGTCTTATTTGAATGTCTACATTTTGGGTTACTTGAAATCCATCTGAAAAACATTGTCACGTGAAGATGAAATAAAAATTGTGTTAAATTTAACAATTGTACTCTGAGTGATTCATATATTAAACTATTTAATATAAAACAAGATTAAAAATATTTGCAGCTCACTGCAGTATTTCCTCCTAGCAGAAAGCAGTCAGGTGGAAAATTTCATACATTTCAAACAGATTTTTCAGCTGAATGGTTTTCACATATTTTTCAAAACCTTAGTTGTGTGTCAAATGATTTATCATCCTTTAACAATGCAGTATAAGTGGCCAAGAAGGTGTGCAAGTGTTGAAATGGTTGATGGCAGTTGGCCAATTAACTATCTTACTATAGTCTATCTTTATTTTTATTTTATTTTTGTCCTTACACATGTTTAACATACTGGTCCCTTTACCCAGCAGGATATTGTTTAGCAAGTATGTTAAAATGAGACTATATTTAATACACAAGTGCAAATATTTAGCAAAACTTAATCAAATAAACTATTTCAAGGTTGTTAAAGAACACAGTGCTATTTTTTAACATTCATCCAAGGCCAGATTATTCCATGACACTTTATTTATTTATTTTATTTATTTTGTCAAACAATTATTAGATAACAGGTATAAGTATAAACATGGTTATAAATAAATGAAATGGATACGAATAAGAAAAAAAAGAAACAATAGGACAGGGACGGTAGGTGCGCTTATGCACACTCTCTACAGACCTCTTAGGAAAGGGGTGAGGTCAATAGTAGACAGTCTAAAGTTGAAGATTTTGGGGTTTGGGGAAGAAATCACAGAGTCAGGTAGAGTATTCCAGACATTGACTACTCTGTTGCTGAAGTTGTATTTCCTGCAATCAAGTTTGGAGCGGTTTATCTTTAGTTTATATCTATTTTGTGCTCTTGTATTGTTTTGGTTAAAGCTGAAGTATTCATTGATAGGTAGGACATTGCAATATATAATTTTATGTACTATACTTAGATCAAACCGAAGGCAGAGTAGTTCTAGGTTGTCTAGGTCTAAAATTTCAAGTCTGGTGGCATAAGGTATTCTGCTATGAGTAGAGGAGTGGAGGACTCTTCTCGTAAAATATTTCTGGACTCAATTGTATTAAAGCAGATATGTAATGCAGATTCCAGACTGATGAGCTGTATTCAAGTATTGGTCTAGCAAATGTTTTATATTACTCTAGTTAGTAGAATGATATTACTGGAGAAAAAGCTATGCAGAATTAGGTTAACAACTCTTAATGCCTTTTTGGCTATGTAGTTACAGTGGGCTCTATCACTTAGATCATTTGAGATGACTACTCCAAAGTCCTTGATAAAGTTTGTGTAATCAACAAGGTCTTGACTATTCAGCTTGTATTTTATTTTTTGATTTTTTTTGCCAATATGCAAGACAGAGCATTTACTTGTTGAGATCTGAAGTTGCCATTTGTTTGACCATTCTGACACATAGTCAAGGTCTTTTTGAAGGGTAGCAGCATTATCAGTGGTGTTGAATAGCTTTACATCATCAGCGAAAAGAACGCAGTTGCTCTTAGTATAGTCACAGGGGTCATTAATATAGAGTATGAAGAGAGTTGGTCCTAGAACACTGCCTTGGGGGACACCACTGTTGACAGGTACAGGATTTGTTGTCTGTTTGACAGGAATGCTTCTATCCAGTTATGCAGGTATCCAGAGATACCATAAAACCTTAATTTTAGGAGTAGTTTGTCGTGTACCACTGAATCAAAGGCTTTACAGAAGTCTATGTAAATTGCGTCAATTGCTTTGCTCTGATCAAATTGTGTAGTCCATATGTTTTTACAGTGCAAGAGTTGCACATTACAGGAGAGTTTCCTTCTGAAGCCAAATTGTTTGTTAGAGAGTAGGTTGTTTGTCTCTAAGTGGAGGATAATGGATTGGTTAATAATTGATTCCATGACTTTACAGGTGATGCAGCATAAAGAGATTGGTCTGTAATTTTCAATTAGGCTGGGGTCTCCCTTTTTGAAGATGGGAATAACTGTGGCTAGTGACCATAGATTTGGCAAGGAGCTGGTCCTGAAAGATTTTTCAAAGATTATGCTTAGAGGTTCTGCTATGGCAATGGATAGCTTTTTAAAGAAGTAGGCACAAACTCCATCTGGTCCAATAGATAAAGATGGTTTTAGATTGTGTAGTGCCTTTTCAACATTGTCTTCTGCAAAATCGATATGTATTAGATCATTGTAGTTGTCTGTGGTTCGACTAGGAAATATTGGGCATGATCCATTGCTGTTTACAAATACGGAGCCAAAGAATGTGTTAAAGAGGTTGGCTTTAATGGTGTCATCATTGCAATCTTTACCATTTGGTTCTTTTAGGGGTGGGATGGACCTTGAGTCTTTTAGTTTGTTGTTTACAAAATTGAAGAAAGCGCGGGTGGAATTGGTGCGTAGAAGGCTTTCCTCTTGTTTAGTGTGATAATTAATAAATTCAGTTTTTATCTGGTGGCATAAATTTTTGTATCGGCTTTTAAAGTTGGCAACATGACCAGATTTGTAACTTTAGTTTGTAGGATATTGCTTGCACTCCAGTATTAAGAGATTAATTTATGGTATCTTACTGGTAATGTCTAATAATATATAAACAGTGCAGCAGTGGTTTAAAACTGCAGGGCAGATTCCTTTGTTATGTAAAACAGTAGAAGAAATGCATGCAATTCATAGGCAATAAGAATAAGAATCTTTTCATCTAAATCAACCAAGATCTGGATAAATTTATCAGCCATTGGTGGATAGTCCTAACTGCATTGAACTGTTGTGTTTCCTCTAACTAGATTCAGACACTTCATTATGTGGTTAGTTTTGTGGTACAGTATGAACTTAAGAATCAGATTAATTTAATAAATTGGGGTTAAATAAACAGTAAGTTAGCATAACATGAAAATATAACTACTAATTCATCGTTCCAACTCAGTTTAAGAAAGGCGCTCAGGATAGCTGTATATATAATCTTAGTAGTATAGGGATGTTGCTTATTACTAGTATAATTGGTTTAAAACAACCAGGAGCTTTGGAGAAGAGTAAAATCCAGCAGAACCAATGAGAGATTTCCTCCCAATGCAAATATCTGCCATGAATAAGATTTTCTTCAGAACCAAGCAGGAAAGAGTAAATATTCTATGCTCCTTTTAATTCATTTGCTGTCAGCTTCCAATAGCCCCTCCTTGCAGTTTATGCCATTTGTATTGTAAAGCAGTTGCCTGTTAAAGGTGAAGACATTTTAATGTCTTGTCTTCTTTACTCATAGTCAGAAGAATCTTGGCAGCTCCAATAGAAAACAATTTACTCCAAGAATGACAGATCCAATGGAGCCCTCACATAATAGAAGGTCCCCTTATTAAATACAGGAGTAGGCATGCAGTACTATTAACTACATAAGTGAATTAATTTGCAATATGGACAATGGGAAAGGAAAAAATGAATGCAAACAGAGTGATCACCCCGTAATCAATTACTCTGTGTGTACAAAATATAGCTAAGTAGTTATGATGAAAGAATTAGGAACAGTTCCTGAAATAGAAAGGATGTTATGAAGAAAGATTATATGGAAAGCTGTATTTTATTTCTTATAAAAATCCAGATTGAGCTTCTGCAACATCATTCTGTTCTATCTGCCCCAATAACTAAAATGACCATGCAGTACTGCAAAATGTTTTCCCTTGTTGAACTTCAAGGGCCATAGATAGATCAAGATATGATCATTCAGCTATATTTGCAGATATGTTTCTAGGTACTTAGTAATGCTTGTTTGTTGGTTTTTCAATCCAATACTTAATCACGTTTGAATGCTATATTAGAACAGCGTACATTAAAAATATTTAAATTAAGTGTTTAATAGTGGTGGTGGGCTTCAAATTTTTTAACAACTGGTTCTCTGCCCTAATGATTGGCTGGGTAGGCGTGCTGGGTGGTCATATGACTGGATGGGCAGGGCCAACTCAATGTCACTCACATCAAGGGGTGCTTCACCCAGCCCCTCCCCTCCCAGCTACTTGTCATGCCTGGCCTCAACATATTTATAGTTCTGTTAAAAAGTAAGCTTTGCCCTGCCTGGCCACCTGCTTGGAGCACTGCTGCTGTCACCACCAGGAGTGGATCTGAAGAGCAGTGTGCTCAAGCTGGTGGAGGTGATCCCACGCAGCCCAGCTCTCTTCCTGGTGAGCTTTTTGAGGAGCGCCGCTGCCGCCAAGTGCTGAATCAGGCTGGTGGAGGTGCACAGAAACTCTGGAGCTCGCCTTCAGAATGGATCTGGTGTTAGGATGGAGGAGCTGGTTTTGGTTGGGGTGTCCTCTCGCTGCCCCCTCCCAAATGTGGGTCATGCATCTCCAGTGCCCTGAATCCTTCCCCCCTCACTTTTCTCAGTGGTCTGAAAAAGTTGACAGATGAACAGTTTCGGAGGACAACCCACACTACAAATTTTAAAAGAAGTGGGGGGGATGTGATGAAGGAGGTGCCCTGCCGCCAGCAGGGAAAAGGAGATCTTACGGGAGCAGAGAAAGAAACAGAGAATAAAACTCTGCATGGATTTCTCCAGTGAGGAGAAACGAAGTAGGAAAAACGCAGGGCAAAGCTTACTTTTTAACAGAACTATAGATATATTGAGGCCAGGCGTGACAAGGAGTAGCTGGGAGGGGAGGGAGGCAGGCGAAGCATTTCTTGATGTGAGTGATGTCAAGTAGGGCCCGCCCACCCAGTCACACGCCCACCCAGCCAGTCATTAGGGCAGAGAACTGGTTGTTAAAAAATTTGAAGCTCATTACTGAGTATATGTCCATATGAGAAGATGAAGATGATTTATTAATTACTCACATAATGCCTGTAAGCAGAATGAGAATGCAACTCAGATGGTTGCACCGAGAAAACAATAATACTGAAAATAATTACGTGAAATATAGTTATTTTAAAAGTTACAATTCCTATCAGCCTATGAATTTTCCTCTCCTACCCCCAAATGAGTGAAGTGAGGGGCAAAATGATCTGCTTACCTCACAAACACTTTGGAACTTCTTATTGGTGAACTGATATTTATATTTACCCAAGCTTTTTACACAAGTTTAATTGAGACCATTTCTATTTCCTTCCCTAACTCCTCAGAAGTTGACAAACCAGTTCAATGGCACTGAGCCTAAAATGTGGAGAATTGAATGAGCCAATTAATTGTCTCTTCCTGCTGTCCAGGTGTGGAAAATGGCACTCACTAAGTACCCCGTCATGCCTCCCTTACTATGCCCTTAGTTCATATTATGTGCATTTGATCAATGATTTCCAAGCAAGTCACAACTCCCCCAAGCAGAGGATTGTTATCAAGGTGGGAAAGGGGTGAAGAAATTAAACAACAACAACAACATATTGCTAAGGAAGGTTGAGATGCAAAGCTACCAAGGCATTCTAGCACGTTCAGCTCTGAACGTTTTATGAAGATAATGTAACTTGAGCCCAAAAGCTACAGTAGGAAGCTGGGTAAAATGAGTTCCTGACAATGGGAAAATAGCCCACCCACAAGCATTCCAAAGCTCCAAAATTTCAAATAAAAGATGATTTAAAAGGAAGGAAGGCTATACCACAGCTGAGATTAAAAATAAATCAGCTGCCAAACATAAATGACTCTGTGGGAGTTCACAGTAGATTGCATGTGAACATATCTTAAGAGTATTGTCCTTTTGCAGTTGATTTAATGGGATTTACCTACTACTTACATAGTTGGGGCTTATTTTTATTATGCGAAAAGTAAGGAAAAGAAGATATTGTGAGTTCGGCCTTTGGAAGCCAAGGGATAAATAATTTATTTGCAAAGCAAATAAATAGAAATTCTGCTTTAAAATCATTTCAGGGCAATTCTGATAATAATTTACAAAACAATGGTGTAGTGTTTTTTTTCTTATTGAATGCTCTGTAAAATAATATATTAAGATAAGCTCTTATTTCAGATCTTAAAATCTTTCTTGTGACTTATTTTTAGAAGGTGAGAAATCAGACTGAAATGAATTAAAGAGAAATGTGTGCATTACAGAATAATGATGGGCAATTATTTATTTTAATACAATGTCAAATTAATCCATATTGAAAAAGTAAGGATGACAGTCTCTTTTAAGGTATCTAAATAGTATCTTGAATCTTGAATAAAGTAGGTTGGATCCAGATTCATTCATGTATAGCTAAACAGAGAGAATCAAACTTCTTTGTTCCTTCCTCCTTCAAATAACTACTACTACCTAAAGAGTAGTATACCAAGAGTTGAGAGATGCTCTTGAAATGGGCTGGCTGCAAAGGATTTCTGTCTGTCTGTCTCTCTCTCTCTCTCTCTAATGTAGGCATCTTTCCTGCGCACTTCATAGCTTATTCAGTTTAGCAGAGTTCAGTAATTGCATTACAGCTGAATTATGAGAAGAGAGCAGAGAAATTCATTTAGGTGTTCAACTACAGGAGTGTCAAACTAGCGGCCTGCAGACCAGATGTGTCACACACAGGCCATACCCACCCCAGCTCCGTGAAGGGAAAAACATCATGATATGTGATGGCAATGTAATGTGGCGAGTTTCACACCCATGAATTATTATTTATTATTAATGCCTGAACCTTAATCCAGCCTAAATTTTACTAATCATGAAAGATAATTTCAACATATAATGTTTAATAGCATTATATGTATAAAGGTAAAGAGACCAGAGGTGGTATTCTGCAGGTTCTGACCAGTTCAGGAGAACCAGTAGCTGAAATTTTGAGTAGTTTGGAAAACCAGCAAATACGACCTCTGACAGGAGATTTTACAGTATCATTCCCTTGCCATGACCAACAAGCCACGACCACAGAACCGGTAGTAAAAAAATTTGAATCCCACAACTGAAAGAGTCCCTCATATCAATCTCAACTCCTGGTGATTACATCTATTAGTTTTGCAATGTACTTTAGTGGTATAAAAAGATATTTTCTTTTCTTTTACTTATCAACATAGCCAGTAGCCCTGGAATTTTCTGGCTATCTCAAGAACTACACAGTCATAGCTATACTTTCCAAAGCCAGAAAAAAAATGGACAGATGGTTCTACCCACATATACAGTGTTACAATGATGTAGTGCCGATTTTATTATTTATACAAAAGTTTTCTACTTATATAAATTTTATATTATTTTAATAGGGGCAGTAGGAAATATATATATCCTAGAGCAGTACAGTATGGTAGAGCTGGTTGAAGAGGATTGCATTCAATATTTCTCCATAACATAGGTTATTTTTATGATTCACATAGTCAGCTATAAGGTCTAAAGCAGATTGATATTTACCATATCATTTGCTAATATTAGAAGTAGTGCTAATATTAATATAATACTCTCTTCACATCCCTCATAGATATGCATAAGGATATATTTAGTTAAATAAAATGTGACTGTCTGAATTACAGCAACTCTCTCCATTCTGAAAATCTTTAAAAAAATCCTACACCACTGCATGGGATAAATAATGATATATTTTAAATTCACAGTTAGGCCTGAAGAAAAAGCTCTTCCCTCTTTGATTATCAGATGTACACATCTGAACTGTATATTGGTAATTAAGTCATCCTGGAAGTCAAGGATGGAATAAAGATTATGGACTGGTTTATAGGCTTACATATCAGAAAAATCTCATTTAACTTTCAAGGTTGCATTTTTCATATCTAAACCTTCTGTTATGTGGACATTTGTTAGGTCTCATGTAAAAATTATAACAGTCCTGGTTAAGGAAATATGCAAGTTGTTTTCTTATCCTGTGTGGTCTAAACACTTGCAGGTTTCATGCAGGAGAGGGTTGTGTTTTTTTTGTCTTTTACTGCTATATTTGCTTAAATGGAAAAGTGTGTGGGCTGAATTTTTTTCTTTATGTAGCACAAAATGTATGCCAACTCCATCATGTAAGATAAAATGAACATCAGACTTGTGACTTAAAACAAACTCCTGTTTACTAGCTGTTATTACATGACAGCTATCTAGCATCTGATGGAAGTTAAAACCCACCCCTCTCCTAGGAAAATGAAATATTTTAGGATATACTAAAAAGGCAGAATATTTCTCCTAAAAAGAGAAGTAGAAACTCAGAAGCAGAAGCTCACCCCCACCTTTGTTAATGGGTGGGCCATTAAAGCCTGGGCCAGAGTATTCTACATAACAAAGTCCTCCATTCATCTCACCACATGGCCTGGGAAGATTGTAGCACTCAGGTGAAGCCATGAGGTCCAGACAAAGTCTACAAAATTAGCTAAGACCTCAGGCCCTGGGAATCTGAAAGCCAATGGGATACATTTCTTTACACAGGAACAGGAAACACTAAGGTGGGGCCCAACAGAGGGTATAACACTAAGGGTCTGTCAGCAACTTGCCCTTCTTTTCCTTCACCCAAAATCTTGAAGCATGTAATCGTCCTTTTCACTTTGGAGCTCCAAGCCATGTGGTTCTGTCCATCTTTCCAAACAACTCCATGTTTCCAGTGTCTTTTCCCCCACTTGGAACCGAATCCAGAAGGATAATTCTTCCAACACATCAAATATTCCACAAGCTACTCTTACATACCCTCATGCTTCCCAGTGAATTAGCATGCATCTACTTTTCTTCCCTCTACCTTTAATATTTAATGCTATCTGTCAGACTTGAAATTAATATGCAGTACGATAGTACAACTGTTTGAAGTAGCTCAAATTACCATGAAAAAGTTAAATACTTAGTATTACAGAAATTAATAAGAAACACAACTGATTTTGATATAAAATAATAAATAATAGTTTTAAAAATATAATATAGACTCCAGAATGGGATCATTATTTTATATACAGTAATTATCATCACCACTACAAATTTCAGGACACCAGGAGACAAGACCTACCTTCATTTTCCTAAGGAAAACTTCATTCATTCAGTATCCCTAACAAACCTGGAACAATAAAAGTCCCCTCATCTTCCTCTTGACCAAAAAGGCAGCAAGGTAAATGGCAATCTCTCCTCGTTTCCAGAACATATTATGTTAATTGGCTTGGCTGTTCATAAAAATAATAATAATCTGAGAAGTTGCTACAAAGACATAACCGTAAAGCCACCCAGCCAATATCCTTTTACTGCATTTAAAAGATGGGAAGTGAAAGTATAGAGTGCAGCCAATTTTGCAAACACATGCTTTCTTCAGCATCTGAATTTATTGCTGCATGTGTTTAACAGAGTTGAAAGGGACTTTGGAGGTCTTCTAGTCCAACCCCCTGCTCAGGCAGGAAAACTGAGAATGCCAAACTCTGAGTAGAGGTCTTGGGAAAGGTATCAGAGTGACAGAATAACACTTAAAAGGGACCTTGGGGGGAACCCTATACCATTTCAGAGAAATGGCTGTCCAGTCTTTTCTTAACAACCTCCAGTGTTGGATCACCCAGAACTTCTGGTGGCAAGCAGTTCCACTGATTAATTGTTCTTGCTGTCAGGAAGTTTCGCCTTAGTCTTAGTTTGCTTCACTCATTGTTCAGTTTCCATCCACTGCTTTTTATTTGCCTTCTGGTGCTTTGGAAAATACATTGCCCCCCTCCTCTTTCTGGCAGCCCCTTAAAAGCCCATTGCCTATCACACTTGAGCAAAGCATGTGAGCCATTTCCCCCTTTCCAATGGTCCATGAAAGTACCTCTATAATATGCAGATAATAAAGTCAAAAAAGGTGAACAACATTTTTACAGAACTATAGATAAGTTGAGACTGGGTGTGTCAAGGAATGGCTGGGAGGGGAGGGGCCAGGTGAGGTACCCCTTGATGTGAGTGACATTGAGTTGGTCAAGCCCACCAGTCACGTGACCACCAAGCCACACCAGCCAGTCACGTGACCAGCAAGTCACACCCACTCAGTCACATGACCACCAAGCCACACTCACAAATTAAGCCATGCCCACAGAACCAGTTGTTAAAAAATTTGATCCCACCCCTGCATACACATACATACACACACACACACACACAAATATACATACATATATATACATACATACATACATACATACATACATATATATATATATACATATACATACGCATGCATGCGCACACACACACACACACACATCTATCTATCTATCTTCTCTATCTATCTTCTCTATCTATCTATCTATATCTACCAATGGCTATCCTGCCAATAGGGATACTGTACAGATGCAAAGCTTTACTTTTGCAAAATGAAAAGTAGTTGTGTATGTGCTTTCAGATTCACAGCAGCTAAACAGAAACTAATCTTCTTGACTACAGAACATAGATACTGGAATTGGAACAGAGTACTCTAGACCTGATTCTGGAGTTGTGCAAAGACTCTTAAGTAAAAGTATTGTATGCAGGAATAAATAACACTTCATATTAATACTTCATTAATATGAAGTATTAATGTTCTGTCTCTAATGGAGGTTCTCATAGAGTCAAATACCATTCTGGGCCCATGCTTTATTGGAAAAGTTTTATGAGTTGTAATGAAGGCTTATACTCTGGCCCCATGATTAAAACTTTCTCATAGCACTGAGGGTTCCATTCATAATCTTAAACAGTTATATACAGATAGTCCTTAACTTACAGCAGTTCATTTAGGGACCGTTCAAAGTTACAATGGCACTGAAAGTGACTTATAACCAGTTTTCACATGTACGACTGTAGTAGCATTCCCTATGGTCACATGATCAAAATTCAGATGCTTGGCAACTGACTCATCTTTATGACGATGGCCGTTTTGTGTACCTTTGTGACCTTCTGACAAGCAAATTCAGAAGCCAGATTCCCTTAACAACAATCTGACCAATGTAACAACTTCTGTGATTCACTTAATAACTGTTTCAAGAAAGGTTGTAAAACAGGGCAAATTCACCTAACAAATGTTTTACTTAGCAACAGAAATTTTGGGTTCAATTGTTGTCATAAGTTAAGGATTACTTGTACCAGTGCAAAATATATAGGGAACAAACAGAGAGAAATTAGAATCCTAACCCAGAAGGGCATATACAATGTAGATGTTACTGAAACATGATTGGATCCACATGGGATAATTCAGAAAAAACAGTCCGAAAAAGGCATTAAAGTTTTCATAAAGAAAGCATATGCTGCATTAAAATATACAGATATGAATATGGAAATCCTGTTACAGTATTTGGGTAAGAATAAAAGGAGAGAGAGAGAGAGAAAAAAGTGATACAATTGTGTGAGATTATTACAGACCACCTGGAGAGGCAGAAGTTATAGATGAAGTCATGTTTTGTTAAATGAACAAACATTCAGAAAGGAATATAATAATGACCATAGGAGATTTCATCTAACTTGACAGCTGCTGAAAAATCTAATTCTGCCAAAAGCATTTTGCTGATTTTATTTGTCAGAAAAAAATATAGTGATCTGTTGTCCTGGACCTAATCCTCACCAACAGAGAAGAATTGACTTCTTCTTGAAGCTTGACACAACATGATCCTTAAGTTTTTAATATCAAGGAGAGGAGGTCAAACTTGAATATTGGATTTTAAAGGAGAAGATCTTGATAAACTTGGACAAAAGTTAGATGATAATAATGACTTGAAATCCTAAGTGAGAAAAATATTTGGGAAGGGTGTGTAATCCTGCAAAACAAGATGTTTAAAGTGCAGTTGCAAACAACTGCTGCCAGAAGGAAAAATGGAAGACATATAAAAAGATTAGTGGAGATGCACACATAGCTTCCTAAAATCCTGAAAAAAATTATGTAGGAAATGGAAAGAGACACACATATAATATAGTAAACAATCTCCAGAAACTGTAGTGATTTATCAAAAATGCACAGAATGGGCTCAGATACAAATGTCTGAAACAACAACAACAATTTTTTTTTTTGGAAATATAGATAGTCCTCAGCAAAATTTAGCAATGAAATTACTGCGGCACTGAAAAAAGTGACTTAGGACCATTTTTTCACACTTATAATTATTGCAGCATCCTCGTGGTCACATGATGAAAATTCAGATGCTTGGCAACTGATTCATATTTATGACAATTGCAGTGTCCCAAAGTTATGTGATCACCTTTTGTGACCATCTAACAGCCAAGTCAGTGGGGAAACCATATTCACTTAACAATTGTGTTACTAACTTTAACAACTGCAGTGATCCACTTGTGGCCAGGAAGGTCATAAAATGGGGCAAAATTCATTTAATTTCACTTATTGCTTAGCCACATAACTTTTAGGCTCAGTTGTGGCCATAAGTTGAGGACTAACTATATCACAAGCTAATGATAGTATAAATCTGTTGTGAAGAGAAAGGGTGAATTGGTGATGCCTTATCATATCTTTACATTTGTTTTCTCTCAAAAATCATTCTAGCTGTGCCACTAGAGGAAAAAGGGAGCTGCAATTCAGGACAGGCAAGAAATAAATAAAAGAACTCTTGGGCTTAGCTAATTTAAATAAATGTACTTCTCCACTGCTTGGTGGATTTACATCCAAAACACTGAAAGTACAAATACAAGTTATCGCAGAATCCCTAAGCACTATTTTTGAAAGCTCCTGAAGAACTAGCAAGGCTCTGAAAGACTGGAATAAAGCACTGAAAATTTTAACAATCATGAGTGATTCTTACACGGTGTAAAAGCTCAACAGAAATCGATTGGATTTATTTTATGTGAATTTGGGATACAGCTTTAAAACTGGGTGTTAGATCTCATGTAAAAATGAGCTTTTCTGGAAATCTATGGCAAGCTGTACTGGGTACATTTTTATTTATTATTAGTTTTTTAAATCCTACCTTTATTACTTTATAAATAATTCAAGGCAGCGAACATATCTAATACTCTTTCCTCCTGCTGTTTCCCCACAACAACAACCCTGTAAGGTGAGTTTGGCTGAGAGAGAGAGAGTGACTGCCCCAGATTTACCCAACCGGCTTTCATGCCTAAGGCAGGACTACAATTCACAGTCCCCTACTTTCTGTGCCAGCAGTTTAACCACTGCACAAACATATAGGATAGCTTACTTGTCTTTGCTATGCTAAGCTATTTCTCAAGAGAACGTATATTATACAGAGACAATTAAACCTCAGGTGTTATATTATACAAAGTAAACTAGCTCTAAAAGCACTGACAGTACAACCTCTTGCAGTGTGGTAAGCAGTGAATACAGGACAATATTCACCATGGTAAATCCTGCAAGGAACACTTTTATTAATATCAATACCTTGACTGTTTGTGGGTGACTATTTCTTTGTGTATTGATGCAGAAAGGGGAGGTGGAAAGCCCAAATCGATCATTGTGAAATGAGGTTGCCAGGAGAACTGCTTTACAAGTGGGTAATTTAAGGCTTCTCTGGGCCCCTTCCAATCACAATATAATTACGATAATTATGAATAACTATATTATGATCCAAGAAACACAGTTTGTATTATGTGCTGTACTACCGTAGATGGCAGAAAAGAGGGTGATGAATTGAAAAGATAAAGTAATGAAACCAGTGTATTCCAAAGTAGAAAGTACTAGGTACCAGGGCCATCCATATCCTTGAAAAGAAGTCCTTTGGAATTCTCAGGCGCATGTACAAAGCATCTTTTTTGGAAATGTTAATGGAGTTGTGGGGGGTGGGCTTCCCCCAGAGTCATCCAGCTGGTTTAGAAGCTGCTTCTGGCTAGCTGTGCCTACATGTAGAGCAAATAGCCGTGATGCACATATGTGGTGGCAGCTGAAAGCAGTTTCTGAAGCTGCCTGATTTTTTTAAAAAAAGTGTCTGAGTGAACAATTTCAGAAGGGGTGCTTCATATGTGCTTCCACACATTCTAAACTTTTTTTAAAAAAAGGATTTACACAGATTTACTATGTGCTTACTCGGGTGAAGAAGAAGATCCAAAACCTGGAAACTTTTCTGGCAGAAGAAAGAAAAGGAACACGTACAAGAAACTCTTGCCATTTGTCTTCAATCAGACAAAATTCTGTCCACTGAGTTGATCTTATCTTAAACTGGTTGCTTGATCTAACTATGAGAATATGGATATTCAGTTAGGTAATTTCTTGATATCATTAATAAAGCTGGCAATAAATACTTTTTTATTTTTAAAGCTAAATTAAGCAAATTCAAGGGCGATAGAGGTTAAAAGGCTACCACTGTAGTCTTGAAATAGTTAGAATCAAAGACATTTTATACATCTTTCAATATCAGAAAAGGACTATCCATATATGTCCTTTCAGCCCCCTGTCCCATATGTGAACTTTTTCTATGCCTTTTCTTTGCCATTGGGTGGAAATGCTGGATTAGATGCATTCTAAGTCTGACCGTACAAGGATGTTAAATGTTTACTAATTCAGTTCCATTGCCATCCTCAGCACTGTACTTTTCATTCCTCTTTCTCAGAATTCTTACTAAATAACGGGGAGGGAAATCCCCAAACCAAAGATTCTAGTCACTGGGATTTTAAAAAAGAAGTTAAGTCCTGTTTCTTCAGACCTTACATCTTACTCCTTTTCTCTTCTCAACTGAGTTAATTGTTTCTAGAAAGCACCTGTGGCTGACTGAATACAAGATGTACTTCTATGTGCTTCAGTCCACAGGTGATGTTTTTTTACATCGTAAATTTCCAGAGTAGTCCATTTGTCCATCTAGATATTTATCTCATTTAAATCTTGCCCAAAGCTATCCATGGAGCTTTATGACCGAGTCTCCCTGATGCTTGACTGACACTTTAACCACCATACTGCATTGGTTTGTCATGTTACGTTTTTCATAGATTTTTGCAAAAAAATCTGGATGATTATCCTGTTTCCTACTACAGGTAATCCTTGACTTACAACCACAATTGAGCCCATATTTTCTATTGTTAAGTGAGATATTTTTAAGTGAGTTTTGCCCCATTTTTACGACCTTTCTTACCATCGTTGTTAAGTGAATCACTGCAATTGTTGAATTAGGAACACGGTAAAAAAAGTCTGTAGAGATTCTCAGTCATCCAGGACATGGTTGTCTTTCATTCCCCACTATCCTGTCAGAGCCGAAGAAGTTTCTTGGATGAGAAGCGAAATGTCTTCAAAAGAAAAAAACAAGAAAAAAAAAAAGCACTTTTGGAATAATAAAGGTGTTAAGTGAATCTGGCTTCCCCACTGACTTTGCTTGTCACAAGGTCACAAAAGGGGATTACATGACCTTGGGACACAGCAACGGTCATAAGTACGAACCAGTTGTCAAGCTTGTGAATTTTGATCACATGATCATGGGGAAACTGCAAAGGTTGTAAGTGTGAAAAACGGTCATAAGTCACATTTTTCAATGCTGTTGTAACTTTGAACGGTCACTAAACTGTTTTAAGTGAAGGTCTACCTGTACTTTTCTACACACACACACACACACACACACACACACACAGAGTCAGAAAAGACAAGACAAAAGCTGCATAATTTCTTGTTTTTAGTACTGCTAGGAGCAATTGTCAATCCGGCAACATCTGAACACACTGAGTATTTCTTCTTATAAGCAGTTAAATAGATCAATATATTGCTTCTGCTTGCTAAATGCTGGAAGTGGCAAATCAAAGAGCTGTTGTCCAATGATACTTGCAAAAGTAATGTTCAGCACAGTTATTTCAGCAAATAATGAAAATAACAAATGTTTACGCATATACAGTAGAAGATATAGCCTTTCAGTAATATCAAAAGGCTTGCAAAGTTTACAGAAAACATACATGCTAATGCTTATTCAGTTGCATTCCCCCAATTTATTATTGCAGCCAAAAAAAAACAATGTAGATATTACTGATGGAAAAAGAAGAAAACAACTACAATTTATGGTAGAAAAATTGAAGGAGAACCTCTACAAGCATATTCAAAACAGAAAAGGTGTCACAAAATTTAAATTATTAAAAACTAGACATTCAAAAACTAGACATTAGTTGTGATGCATAAACTGCTAATAGTGTCCTGCTAAAATGTGAAATCTTGGCGATCAAGATTACCTAATAATTACCTTTCTTGATGCATTACATTCATCCAGCTTCACCTTCAGGCATTTAACTTAGAAAATTATGTTATATTTGCTCATGTTTAATGATTACATTCTAAGAAATCCATGACATTTCATAAGAGCTAATACCCCAAACAATAAAGAATCGTTAACAGAAGCACAGAGATAATGGAAAGCTATTTAGAAGCAGAGATTCTTTGCAAGCAGTTTTGAACTGTAGTTTTTATAAAGGTGATTCTGTTTTTGCTAACCACATTTCCAGTCCCCAGTTTTGATGTATGAATATCAGTTAATAATGAAAGCCTTGGTCAGCTTTATCTTTTTTTTCCCCTTGCAATCTCCAGGGCTCAGACATTAATTTGGGTTTATAAATAATTTTTGTAAATGACAAAAGGTATTTATGAACCAAATTACAAATGACCTTTCCAGGAAATGGTGGGTGTGTGTTTTTTTTTTTTTTGCCAATGTGAACTTTTCCAGGCAACACTGAAAGCTACAAGAAATATTGTTCTCTGAGTGGCATCTTTGGCAGATGAGTTTCATTTGGTCTGAAATTAAAATGGAACTTTCTTATTGATGTTAAAGTCATGAAATATTCTCTTCATTAAGCTGTTCTCTGCAATGACCCTGCATATCATTTTATAGGCTGTATAAAGTTGGTCCACAACATCTTAAGAGACCTCATTGTTGCTTATAAAGCTCTCCCACCTCTCCTTTTTATGTGCTTTAATGTAACACAATAGTTAAACCATTAAAGAGTGGAGTAACAGGTTTCTAGTTATTTATTTACCTCTGCATTAAGAGTAAGCAATCTATGTTTTACGGGATAAATGCAAGTCCTGGGTCATTTTTAATAGAAATTCTCCAAGATCGTGATACAGAAATTTGGTGGTATGCCTTTTTAAAATGTCTTTAAAATGGAAACAAAAAGAAACAAAATATGTACAATCAATCTGTAACATGCTTACATTATTATCTTTTTAAAAAAAATCCAAACAAGAAAAGAAGAGGCTATTATTTTAAGCTACGCCCACTGTTTCTTGCAATGTTGCTGCATCATTGGTGTTATCTCCTCAGCCCTTGGAGGCTGCAAAATAAGAGAAGAAATGTAGAATATTTATCTGGAAAAAAATGCCTACTTCTGATTTTTGGGAGGCCACTGAGTAAAATGATTAGAAATTTAGATGAGGATTTTCACTGTTCTAGAGCCATGGTAGCGCAATGGCTAGAATGCAGTATTGCAGGTTACTTCTGCTGACTGCCTGTTGCCTGCAGCTCGAGTCTCATTGGCTCAAGGTTGACTCAGCCTTCCATCCTTCTGATGTCAGTAAAATAAGGACCTGTATTGTTTGGGGCAATATGCTGACTTTATAAGCCACTTAGAGAGGGCTGTAAAGCACTGTGAAGCAGTATATAAGTCTAAGTCAGGGGTGTCAAACTGGATTTCTTTGAGGATCGGATCAGCATAGTAGTTCTGCTCTGCGGGTTGGTGGGGGTGGAGTGGGGTGTTGGGGTGGGATGGGACAGATGCCTGTGGCTCCCTTGTGCTTCATTTTCACCCTCCATGACCTTCTGCAGCACTCCGCTGGACATTTTTGGGCCTGTTTTCAGCCCATTTTTGGCCTGTTTTCAGGCTGTTTTTCAGCCCTGTTTCAGATCCATTTTTGGATCCTATCCTTTCACCAGAGATTTCCTTATTAACAAACAAAAGGTTCTGCATTCCCTAGGCCCCCATCCTAATTTGTAATACAAAGACCAAAAACTCAGCAGGGTGCTTAACCACAAAGATGCCCCTTTTTGGCTGGCCAGATAATTGCACTCAAATTCCTAGAGAGAACGCTCTGTTTGCATGCTTTCAAGGAACAATAGAAGGATTTTCTTATTAAAAAATCTACCCCAGGAAATTGACCACAGGTATAGTCACCTCCGTTTGCTGACTTGATAATCTGCCTGTATTCTGCTCTCATAAAAAAAAACCTTCCCTCTGCTTCAAGCAACTGCCTATCTTCTGCGTTCTTTTTCTTGTCCCAGCTCAGAACAAATCATGATTTTCTTCTAACACTACATTAAGTCTGCACAATGATCATTTCTCCATTCTTCTTTCAGCCTGCTTAGCTTCTTGGTTCTTAGTTATGCTACTGTTGGGAATTTTTTTCAGTTTGGAGCAATCATCTGTAAGAGACAACATTATTCCTCCACTTGTAAATTATAATGTTCTGAGAGAGCAGCTAGGGCAGCCCCTCCAACCAAGCATTTTCCAGATTGGTTGCATTACAAAATTGTATGGGATGATGAGGGAGAGGGGGACTTGACAGGATTAAAAATCAAGCTTTTGAAAAATATTTTTTAAAAAATAAAAATCTCCCTTTTAATGACATTAAAAATATTCAAAGGAATATATATTTTCTTATTTCTTATTTCTCTCTCTCTCTTTGTGCTTTTTCTTTATTTTTATATGTTTCCTAGTTTGCATTAGACTTTTAATTTTGATTTGTAAACTTTAATAGTATTATTACATATCAAAAAAGAGATAGAATATAAATGTCTGGAAATATTGCATCTTAGGTATGCACTAATGGCTAACAGTAAACTTGTCTTCTCATATCATATAGGATACAACAAAATTAATCAATCAGGTTTCCCAACAGAGTGTACCTGAGATATGTTGGGTATCTTCTATCTCCTTTTTCTGATTCAGAGATGATGAAATAATCAAATACCTTGAGAAGCTATTAAAGTTGAAAGGACTAAGCAAATGTGAAGTGGAGATTTTAGATTAACTCAGCTCTGTTCACAAATAAAAGAGAATTTACATCTTGCAAGGAACATACAATTATTTTCTATAAGGAACCACCTTTAAAAAGGCCAATAAAGAAGAGATATTAATCTAGCATCTATTATATAATAATTTATATATATATGTATGTATAGTATAGTATTCAGCTTTGTTCGGGTATTTTCTCATGTCATTATAGTTTCCCATGTCATTAAGTGCTTTTAAAGTTAAAACTTTTAAAGTGGTAGCAACGTTTCAGCAGAATCTCGTCTGCCATCATCAGGCTTGTGTATTGTGTTCATCTGTATAATAACTATAATGATGTGGGAAAATACCCGAACAAAGCTGAATTCCATACATATAAATACCCGCAAAAACTTAAGAAAACAAATATATATATGTGTGTGTGTGTGTGTGTGCATGTGCGTGTGTGTGTGTGTGTGTGTGTGTGTGTGTGTGTGTGTGTGTGTACTATCCAATTATGTGGAATTATTAATTATCCCGAAAATTAGATTTGAAGCTAATCAGTAAAGAAAAAATATTAAGCTATAATTCTTACTAAAAACATATTTGGATTAAACTTTCCTCATAAATGCTAAAGATGTTTCACTAAAACAGAATTTCATTTCAATTTAAATGTCACTTTAAAGCTGAGATATGAAATAAGACAATTACTTTATGTTTAATTGGTTTCACTATGCTCATTTCAAACAGCTTTTAGGAATTATTTCACTTTATAATGCAATATAAATATTTAGATATATTGCAAATACCTCTAAAGTAATTCAATTATTTAAGAAATTAATATTTAATACTGATGTCAGTTCTTAACCATTAAAACAAATAGTGTGGGAAACACAGATATTTTCCTCTCGGTTGGAAAAAGTTAATTCAGGCAACTGTAAGTAAATATAGTACCTGTAAATAAGAGCTACCCAACTGCTTTACAAAGCTTCATCACAATCTGCTGGACAATTTATCAGTAATTCTAGGAGAAGGATTTGCAGAGACTGGAGGTGTAAAGAGGCATTAGTTTAGAATTGTTATATAGCCACAAATGAACTAACCACCGCCCCAAGGCCGGCTTGGGCTGATTTTAGATTTGGGTGTTTTACTTTTTATATTAAATTTTAGGGTTTTAGGGAGGGATTTTAATTGATTACAGCCAGGGCCTTAGTTTAATTTAGTTTTAACTTTTCACATATTTATTGTTTTAATTGTATGGCTGCGCACCGCTCCGAGTCCTTCGGGAGAGGAGCGGTATATAAATAAATATTTATTATTATTATTATTAATATTGTGATGGTCCGTATCTAACTAGGTGCTGACCATTAATGGAGAAGACTCCTGTGCATAAGCTTCTAGTAATAAATCAATTAATCTGAATCTTCATATGTGGACCTGTTTTTTTTAGCACCTAGTAATTTAACATTTGAGGTTCTCCACTGAAATGAGATTTCCACATGGTTGCTCTTCACCAGTTGTTACAGAGTTCAGTGCTGAGCAAATGATAAATATGAGTTGGATTGTTTATCATATAGGTTCATCAGCTGTTATGAAACAAATGATGAACCTGTATAATAAACAATCCAACTCATATTTATGAAAATACTAGATTCTTCTTGTTTTATAATGTTTATCAATCCTACATAGTAATCAGTTTGTTGGGGTTTATTTCTTTATCACATTTATATGACCACCCACTCACAGTAGAAACTCTGGCAGTATACAACAATAAAGCAATCTATTAAAAATGAATGCACAAACACACATTTTAAAATACATTTTTTTAAAAAAATGAAAAGACAAATATAACAATTAAAATCTACAAACCACATGGACAGAGAGTAAAACATCATGTATAATGGAACTAACTAAGAATGTCACTGGTTCCCCGAGACCCCAAACCTTGTGGCATAACCAGGCTTTAAAAAATTTCTGGAATAATGACAGACATGGAGGTAATTGCTGGTGTGGGAGTATGTTCCTTAAGATAGGCACCATGGCAAGAAGGCCCACTTCTTGGGATCCATCAAAAATACGTCCCTGGTAGATCATACTTGCAACACACCTTCTCTGCTAAATATAATGGGATGGAACAACATTGCAAGTTTTTAATGTAGCCTTACAATAAGGTAGATTTAGCTCATCTACTTGTTTGTAACTATCTGGTCTACCCAGGAGGATTGACAACTATCTTGCAAGTCTGAAGCTACAAAACTTTCTGTCACCACTGTTAACTGCATGATCTATTGGGGTGGATCCTTTCTTTTCTCTGATCATTTCTGATCAGAGAATACTGATACATCTGATCACCCATCTCCTCCCACTTATGGCTGTATGACTGTAACTTTGTTGCTTGTATCCTAACAATATATATTGACTGTTTCCTAGTGTGATTTGATTGCTTATTGTACCCTATGTCTATTATTAAGTGTTGTACGTTATGATTCTTGACTCTTGACGAATGTATCTTTTCTTTTATGTACACTGAGAGCATTTGCATCAAGAAAAATTTCTTGTGTGTCCAATCTCTTGGCCAATAAAGAATTCTATTCTATCATTAAGCCATTGGGGACTCTGCCTGTCTTTTCTGGTTTTTTCCAAGGCTGCAGCTCTTCTTCTTTTCCCCCAAGGTCATTCTCATGTTGCATTACACCAGACCATTCCATCTAGCACAAATGAGGCATCGTTCTAATACCAGTAGGTCCCCAAACCCATTCAGTCTTTACCAGGTTTCAACTGAAGCCTATTGTCCACTGTTCAGTCCCTCACAGACTCCAGGCACCAGAATAACACATAGATAGCATTGCTTAATTCACTAGGGGCAAAGATGTATAGTTGGGTATTATCAGCATGCTGATGAAAACCCACTCCATAGTGACAGATAAGCTTGCTAAGTGGCTTCATGTAGATAAATAGGAGAAGAGAGAGCACTGAACCTTGTGGCACCCCATATAGTAGTGGCTGAAGTTGGGATTTTTTCCTCTCCAATTGCCACTGATTGTAATCCATCCTGAAGAAAGGAGGCAAACTAGCAAAACACTGGTCCCGCCCCCAATCTTCTGGGCTGATCCTGAAGGATGCCATGGTTATGATCTGTAGCATATCCAGATCTGAATCCTGGTTGAAAGTGGTCCAGATAATCTGCCTAATAGGATTTGGGCAGGATAAAAATTTAATAAATTATTATTATTCCCATCACAGAAGCAAGAGAGGCATACTAGTGATGTCTAAATCAGGAAGCCATTTAGTAGTTCATGCAAGGTCTCTGTCTATCTTCATCAGGAGCCATGTGGCACAGTGGTTAGAATGCAGTATTGCAGGCTAATTCTGCTGACTGCCAGAAGTTCGATTCTCACCAGGCTCAAGGTTGACTCAGCCTTCCATCCTTCTGAGGTCAGTAAAACAAGAAGCCAGATTGTTGGGAGCAATAGGCTGTAAACTGCTTAGAGAGAGCTGTAAAGCACTGTGAAGTAGTATATAATCTAAGTTCTATTGCTATGCTATACTATTGAAATGAGCCTATATGTCTCGAGTTTCTATGGTCCTTGCCTCCCTTTTTTTCCCTCTGATATGAGGCATGGGCAAATTACAGGCTTAGAGCCATATGTGATCCTTCAACTAATTTCAAAAGATCTTTCCAGAATAGAAGTTGAGGGCTCTGCTAGAAGATACCTATTTCTTTCTGGTAGCCATTGTTTGGAAAAACACAGTTCTATCTTTAATTTCCACCCTCTGAGAAATAGAAGTGCTAGAATCAATAATCATTATAAATAGCTTGTAGGATGAAGATAGCAATTACAAAAAAAGAAAGAAAATGCATCACCAAAAATAGGACAGGACTCATACACACAAACACATACATATATTCATAGGTAAAAGATGAAAAGTAATGGTTCTGTTTTAAATAAAACACATCACATTGTAATGAGGAATTGAAATATATAAACCAGTTTGCTCTATATTAGTCAATGAGCTTCTTCAATAATTTATGTTATTTTATCCTTAGCTAGCTAGAGCCTGGATTATAGCAATATTTTAAAAAGTAGCAAAAAAAAGTTAAAAAAAAATTAAGTGTCATTTAATTCATAAGAGATTTCATGTATTTGTCAAGATAGTTTTCTTAACAACAATATGAAAGTGGTTTGTCAATATTTGCTGCTAGAAGGTTTTTAACTTCCTAGCCCAATCTTGGTATTTTCAGGTGGTCTCCCATCCAAATAATAATCAGAGCCGACACTGCCTAGCTTAGCATGATCAGTCAAAGTTGGCTAAATGCTGCGATCTGTTGGACATTTAAAGAGAACATACAGTTATCTTCAAATAGACATCAGAAACTATCCTCTACAACAGAGGTCTCCAAAATTGGCAACTTTAAGACTTGTGGACTTCAACTCACAGAATTCTGGCTGGAGAATTCTGGCTATGCTGGCTGGAGAATTCTGAGACTGGAAGTCCACAAGTCTTAAAGTTGCCAAGTTTGGGGACCCCTGCTCTACAGTACAATGCAGGACTTAAACCTATGTAGATTTAAGACAATAGAAAGTTCATCCTTAAAGAAAAGTTTTTCAAATGGAGAAAACAAGATATCACCATTCTATGTACATTTCTACTTCGAGGGCAATAGCAATTCTATACAGAACTGTTGCATTACATCAAACCCTACCTGTTTGATGGAGGAATTTCCGAACTTCCAATTGTAAGTTTGCCACAACAATGAAATTCAAGCATTATTGATAGCTCTGTATTTTCCTGTACATCTTTCAAATGTCAAATTCAACTCCAATCCAATTTTATCCATAGTTTGGATTAGCCATTTTCTGGTTGGTTGATGTGTTGTATTCCAGATTGGAATAGGCTGGAAATTTATATAGATGATTGGGGTTGGGGTTGGGGGTGATAAGCCATATTTCCTCCACTCCAGTTAAAAGGAGAATGTGATTTTTAGTTAGAAAATGATGGGTGGGAAAGGGATTCTGCAGTGTGTCTTACACTGCTTGCCAGATACTCACACACACATCACAAAACACCTGTAGATAGAAGGGAAACAGGAGTATTAGATAGAGCCCAAAGGAGTGATGTTTCACTCAGCAGGGAGGTAATTGTGGAGAAGATACTGCTGACATTATAACTGTTTTTTGGTTAACATATTTGGAAAATATTTAGCAAAAAAACAGAGACAGAGCTTCAAACCATCACTTTTGATATTGTATTGTACTTTGCTGCTGCGAAATTTTATATTTTATGTGAAAAACATTTGTTTTCAAAGCTGACCACTTATTTCAAAAACTACTATTTGAATACAACTACCCACCGCAATAATGGCTATTTATGCTTGGCATCAAAATTACCTGAGGCAGATCAGCATTACTTTGGTTGGCTTTCTCGTTTTTCCAGAAGATGTGTATGTGTTAAAACATATTGGCAATATTTATTTATTTTGCCATCTGTCCCACTATCTCCACATTTTCAACAGTTTAGACTAGAGAGAAGGCCAAAAATCACCTGAGCGTCATAAAATTAGTCCATGACTGTCAATGTAACACATTGAGAACACAGCTGCTGTCCTGCTGCCTGATTTAATGAGGTTCCTAAAGTATGTGGACAAGTATTCCTGCTCTTGGTTACCATGGAAACAGAAGAGGGAGCTTTGAGCAGGTGTCAGAAGCATTGCAATCAATATGAATCTGCTCATAGCCCATCATCTAGGGGGGAAGTGTTATCCAAACTACTGTGAAGACATACTTAATCCAGTTCTCTTTGTTGCCTTCGGGTTCCAGTGTTTACAAACGCTACCCACTAAATCCAAACGCTACTTCTCACACAAGATTAGGTGTAATCAATGTTCTAGCAGATATAAAAGGGCTCCAAGGTTATTGTGCCAAATAATATTACATGAATGGTGGTTGCTTAAATGAAGCAACCTGATTTCATTTATAGTGAAATGAAAACCTTGTTTTAAAGGACCTCTGATGTCAAAGCTGCCTTCCAAGCTTTGGGCAAAGAAACATTTGAGTCTTCTTATATCTGATACAACATATAACACATACAACTTTACTTTCTTATTTCATCACATTGGTGCCATATAGATATATAATTGGGATGAGGAATGCCAGAATCCCTACTCTTATAATAATGCCTGAATGAACTTTTGATTTGCATTCTCCATCCTACTTATGTTGTGTTGTGGTTAATGTGAGCGGATCAGAACATTTCCTTCTACTTTTCACTAGACGGGATTATATCAAAATCAGGAAAACAATCAGCTAGGACCATATATCATTGTCTTGATTGTTTAAAAAGTAATCAGAATTCATGAAATTTTAGCTATAATTAGGCATTACGGTTAATTTATTAACAAATAAAATAAATAAAATAAATTAATTAATTAATTAAAAAGCAACAGAAGCAGGGAGAAGTAGAAGGCCTAAATCACAACAGAATATGCCTTTTTGTCTTCCTACAGAGATTCTTATGGCATGGTCTAGGTACCATAACTTTAGTATAGATCTAATTTTGCTATGTCAAAATATGACATTTAATGCATATGTATTATACAGGTAAAACTCAGAAACTTAGAATATCGTGCAAAAGTTAATTTACTTCAGTAATGCAACTTAAAAGGTGAAACTAATATATGGAATAGACTCATTACATGTAAAGCAAGATAGTTCAAGCCGTGATGTGTCATAATTGTGATGATTATGGCTTACAGCTCATGAAAACCCCAAATCCACAATCTCAGAAAATTAGAATATTGTGAAAAGGTTCAATATTCTAGGCTCAAAGCGTACCAGTCTAATCAGATAATTAAGCCATAACACCTGCAAAGGGTTCCTGGTCTCTCAATCTGGTTCAGTAGGAATCACAATCATGGGAAAGACTGCTGACCTGACAGTTGTGCAGAAAACCATCATTGACACCCTCAAATAAGGAGGTAATTGCAAAAGAAGTTGCATGTTCCCACAGTGTTGTATCAAAGCACATTAATAGAAAGTTATGTGGAAGGGAAAAGTGTGGAAGAAAAAGGTGCACAAGCAGCAGAGATGACCGCAGCCTGGAAAGGATTGTCAGGAAAAGGCATTCAAAAGTGTTGGGGACTTTCACAAGGAGTGGACTGAGGCTGCAGTCAGTGCATTAAGAACCACCACACACAGATGAATCCTGGACATGGGCTTCAAATGTTGTATTCCTCTTGTCAAGCCGCTCCTGAACAACAAACAATGTCAGAAGCATCTTACCTGGGCTAAAGAAAAACAGAACTGGTCTGTTGCTCAGTGGTCCAAAGTTCTCTTTTCTGATGAGAGCAACTTTTGCATCTCATTTGGAAACCAAGGACCCAGAGTCTGGAGGAAGAATGGAGAGGCACACACTGCAAGATGCTTGAAGTCCAGTGTGAAGTTTCCACAATCTGTGTTGATTTGGGGAGCCATGTCATCTGCTGATGTTAGTCCACTGTGCTTCATTAAGGCCAGGGTCAACGCAGCCGTCTACCAGGAGATTTTGGAACACTTCATTCTTCCTTTCACAGATGAGCTTTATGGGGATGCTGACTTCATTTTCCAGCAGGACTTGGCACCTGCCCACACTGCCAAAACCACCAAAACCTGGTTCAATGACCATGGGATTACTGTACTTGATTGGCCAGCAAACTCGCCTGACCTGAACCCCATAGAGAATCTATGGGGCATTGCCAAGAGAAAGATGAAAGACATGAGACCGAACAATGCAGAAGAGCTGAAGGCCACGATTGAAGCATCCTGGTCTTCCATAACACCTCAGCAGTGCCACAGGCTGATAGCTTTCAGGCCATGCCATATTGAGGTAGTAATTGCTGCAAAAGGGGCCCAAACTAAGTACTGAGTATATATGCATGCTTATACTTTTCAGAGGTCCTATTGTTCTATGTACAATCCTTGTTTTATTGATTGATGTAATATTCTAATTTTCTGAGATTGTGGATTTGGGGTTTTCATGAGTTGTAAGCCATAATCATCACAATTATGACACATCACGGCTTGAACTATCTTGCTTTGCATGTAATGAGTCTATCTCATATATTAGTTTCACCTTTTAAGTTGCATTACTGAAATAAATGAACTTTTGCACAATATTCTAATTTTTCGAGTTTCACCTGTATATAGAAGTCATGGTAACTTATAATGGGTAGTGAGAATAACCTTGAGGAACAAGAGGAAGAGTCACAAGCAAACAATAATCCAATAAAAGAAATCTGAATCCAGGGCAGAAATGTAATTTGAGAAAATATTTCAACCTTGACCCTCCTAGTTCTCTAGAAGATAAGGGTAAGTGGTGAGAGAAGCATGTTCAAATGTATAAGAATCTGTAACTGTAACCTTACAATAAAAGTATTAGCATGCATAACTCTGGTTTCCTAGTGTGGCATACCTTGAAAACCTAACATAACTGAACTGATAAATTATAAGGTTATCTTCCCATCGTATTTCATCCAGTACTGATGGAATCAACTGGGATAATAGTAGGGTCAGAAAAAAAGACTTGTTGACAGAGCAATCTATTGAAATCATTCATTGCAAATTGCAATTACTTCAGTAGATTTTTTCCCCCCAACAAACTATTTTTCTAACAGGGTTGGCCATTGCCAATAGACTTAACAAGCCAACCAAAACATTCCTATGTTAAAATGATGAATCCTCAGTCTATTGTCTGAGAAACTAATTTGGTGCCTGAAGCAGCTATTTTTAAAGGAGCCACTCGATAAGAACCATAATAAAATAAATAGTGATACAGTAGTTTCAACTTTTGAGGGAGGGGAAACAGATAATTACATTGCCAAAATTTAATGGTTTTTGTTGTTGAATTTTAGCAGCATAAACAGGAAATAGGGATGGGACTGTAGACACCCTATTTTAATAGTAATCCTAAATTTTCTGCATAAAATTCACTTCATCTGGAAAAAACTGAAATTGAATGTTAACTAGGATAATAATATTACCTAAAAATGTGACAACACAACCATTTATCTTTCCAAGAAAAAAGCTGGCTGCTGATAATAGCAACTTCAATTACTGTTTAATTACTTTTCATCCCTAGACAAATGGTTATTCTTCCATTCACCTTCATCAAAACTGAATTGCATTTTCATGTATTTCCTTTAAAATCACATACATTATCTTAAACTGACTTCAGATCAAATAAATATATAATATACCACCTAAAATCAAATCTATAAGGAAGAAAAAGTAAAATAGTATAGAATACAAGGAAAATGTTATGTTTCCAGATTTGTCTCCCTTTAGCTGAAAATATCAAAGCAAATATATAAGTAATATTTAAGGCAGGAACAAAATGCATCATGCCCTACATAAATATAGATATCACCCTTTGTCTGAGCTTTTGTTAATAAATTATTACAGTAACTTAGCACCTACTGTTCAATTTTTTTCACAAATAACACTGATTTAATATTTTTCTTGATGTGCTAATTTCCTGTATCCAGGGAGCTGCTAACGAGTATTCAATATCCCTACATTATGAACCAATACCCAGTCTCACAATGGGTTTCTGTTGCCTAATTTTTCATGATTTACTTTTAAGATTTGCTTTCTAAAATTATGGTAAATACTATTTTATAAACTGCATTCAAAATAATGAAGAAGTTGAACAATAGATAGATATGCTAGTCTCACTCTGGAGTTCTGTACATTCTCTATAGATCTAACAGGCTTTGAGTATAAAGTTAAAAAAATAATGGTCCAGCTTTTATTTTACAGAGAAATGCCAAAGGTAATTTACAAGATAATTCTAGGCAAATTTTTCACAGAAATCTTCCGCCCCTTTTTTTTTGTGTTCTTTCATCACATACCCTTTCTGGAGAGAAATTGGTACAATAATGAAAACTTTATTAATTTTAATATTAATTAGATTGATAGATCACCTGACTCCCAACAACTTTACAGTCTAAATAGAAAGCTAGAAGAATAAAATACAAAAACAAAGAGATGCATCTAGAAACAGAAAAAGTACCATACAAATAGAATGTTTTATTAAGATATCAGAACAGCCACCATATAAATTCATCCCAAACATTATATTTACAATCAGCATATAATATTTTATTTTGGGAATGAATAGAGCTATTATATGACTATGCCTGGAGTGAGACTGGGAACCATGAATAATTATCAATACTCATGCAAGGTTTTTTTAAAATATTATTATTAACTTTCCATAAGACTATTGGTTTCACTGGAGGTTAATCTCCCCAGTGTAGAATTTCAGACAATGATGGACAAGACTCCTGATTGCTCATTCATGTGAGCGCAGATGACCCACAGGGACACTATAAACATATTAGATCTGAGAAGGAGGCTCTCAAGAGAAAGGTGAAACATTTCAAGGTCCTGGTCAGGTTCCTGTCAGTTCTTGCTATAAAAGCTAAATGAAATTATTACACCGAATTGAAGGATGGATGGGTGAAGAGAGAGAGACAGAGAAAGACACACACACACACACACACAGAGAATTGTTCAGGTGAATAAATGTTTGTTTCTGAATAAAGATTACTGGCAGGACATTGAATATCATAAAGCGTCAGAATATAAATAATAAAATTGGAAGGGACCTAGGAGATCTTCTAGTCCAACCCCCTGCTTAAGAAGGAAGCCCCCTATACCATTCCAGACAAATGTTTGTCCAATCTGTTGTTAAAAATCTCAGTGATGGAGCACCTACAACTTCCTAAATCTGTGGCAGCAAAGAGACACAGCTTAAAGCAGATAAAAAATTTCTATACAAAAAGAAGAAGACTTGGCTGTTACCTGATCTGAGTTTTTATGAAATCTTTAGTAATATAAGAGTCTGAGTCTGAGCAATATATGATGGGCATATTTGATAATGGATTTTGTTAACTACAAATCTACAGAGTTTGGAAAACAAATAAGATTCACTCAAAATGTCATTCCCATCTAGGAATGGATAAACGTATTAAATAGGTATAACCGAATAAATGAAAATGTAGTAATTCGAGGCTCTTTTTTTTTAAAGAGTACATTAGAAACAGGGATGGTATTCTACCGGTTCGGATTGGTTCTATAGAACTGGTTGTTATGATTCAGAGAACTGGTAAATTGTGCCCCTGGCTGGCCCTGCCCCTCTCCACCCACCCCTCCCCTCCCTACCCAGTCAGTCCTTATCACACATGTGCAATATCGCATGCATGCCTGACATCGCTGACTGTGTTCTCCTGCCCAGTCATTCCTTAAGATATTTATTTTTTTCCCCTCCTGATGATCAGCTGTTCTGATGATCAGCTGTGCCGGAATCCCCCTCACTGTCTTACTGCTTTGTCCAGGAGGCTTCCCTGAAGCCCAGGAGGCAAAAAGGGGTGTTTGGGGGGGGTGCTGCCCCCCCCCCATGCTCCATTTTTTGTCTTCCTGGGCCCCAAGGAAGCCTTCTGGAAGCAAAAACGCCCCCCCCAGGAGCCTTGCCTGAGGTCCAGGAGACAAAAAAAATGGGGGAGGGGGGTGTGCTGCAAAAAAAAAAACAGAAGAAACCACTCCCACCCAGTCAGATGGCCACACCCATCTAGCTACACCTACAGAACCAGTTGATACAAAATGTGAATCCTCCCCCCCCCCCCCCCGATTACAAGTGCAGTGCATTCTAGGTTCAAAATATGTGGGTCTGTCAAGTGAAACAAACAAAATGTTAAAAAGTGAAGATATTTATGTAGTTATTTGTCAAGCAGATCTAAACCAAAATATTTTTACAATCCCCAAGGCATGTCACAGCTTTTGAGCACCCCTAATGTTTGAAAATTGAAAATTTTGACACACCCTAGTACTGCAAGTTAAGAAAATGAGGAGGCAGATTACAACTTTGATGCTGCAAGATGACCCTGGCCAAGTCTTTTTCATCATTTTCTAAATCAATGATTTAAGGAGTTAAGAGACTACCTTTAGCCTGCTCTAGTTCTGTGATTCTGATTAATGTTCTCCCTTTTATAGGAAGATGGACTCCCAGCATGAATTCACATTCTGCTATCTACTTAGAGCAGCATTAACAATAGATAAGAGCAGTCATAAAAACTGGATCTAGGACTTTGAGAAAATACTGTATATCTGCTTGCCTAAAATTTTGTTTAACAAATCATTTCTGAAATGATCATTGCCGGAAATGGTTACATTTTTTTTCTAGTGCAGAAACATCCCCAAGGAATGGCAAATGTACAATAGTATCAGTCTTTTATTCTGCCAGAGCACTCAGAAATGGATTAAGAATGTTTGGGACAAATGATTGAAAAGAAATATAGGTCTGGAAAAAATCCCATCCCATTCTTAGCAGCCTCTTTTTATCACATCTTGTATGGATTCATTTTCACAAAGCAAATGCAACCGCTAAAGAAATCCAGTGAGTTGGCAAACAGATTAGTTAACATTTCCCCTACTTTTAAACAGATGTTACATAGAGTAGGTTTTTCAGAAAGACAAAGCTTTCATCCGAGCCCTAAGGAGTTGTGTACTTAGCAAAGTAAGTGTCACTTTGTGTCATGTCATTCAGGAATGTTGTAATATAGTGGAAACATGAAGGACAATCTCAGGTTCTAAATGCCTTATCCAGTCCTGAGAGCAATTTGTTTTACATCTTCCACCATAATTGCATTTGTCATTGAAATAGATTTCTGTTTAAAATCTACAGTACTCCCTCATCTTTCTGCCTTTGACATGTCACCTGGATGTTTAATGTCTAAAAAAATGTTTTTCAAGAACAAAGTCTTGCATTCTGAATTCATACTTGAAAAAAATGCTTTGAGAATTCAAGTGGATGTTTCAAAGGTTGTAAATGGCACACAATCTTATACTGTAAAAGAAAAGATGATACAGGCTGCATTCAATTGTAATTAATTTCTTTAACAAGTCACAATGGTGTGATTTACACCTCATGTTAAGACAAAAGCACAACACATTGTATAAGACAGCCAAAGAAACAAAAGGAATGGACTAAAAGCCACATCACTGCTCCATTTATTAATCTTCCTTCTCTCCTCCTTCAGATTTACAGTATATCCTAGTCTTCCATATTCTAAGAACGTTCAGGACTGCTCATAGCAAATAAAATGATGTACAGAAATCAATGCTAGAAACAAAATTAAGTTACCTAAATCATAAAAATAGCATGAAAGTTATTACAAAAATTCAAAAAGCTGAATTTAAAAGTACTTAAAGGGGTTCTGGCATCATTTCCATTAATAGACCATAAAAACTAAAAATAATATGTTCCTCTTATTCCTCCTGGCACCCTAGAAGGTCATTTTATTAAATCAGCCATGACTGACTTCAGAAGCTATGCAGGTCTGACTCTGGATGCGGAACCTCCAGCAAATACTACTGTTGGTCAGATTTGGAACTCAAAAAAGAACATTTTGGAAGCAGGCAGTGGGAAATACTTCCATGATACTTCCAGAAAAATACACAAACACAATAATTATAGATTAACTTCAATTCAAGGATTGATTTATTCTATATTGTTTGGTAATGGCTCTCTAGAAGCTTAGAATCTACCTCACATGCCATTAACAATTTAGTAATCATGTGGTATGTTTGTTTTCCAAAAAATAAATGGTAGGTGATAGCATTGAGGTTGATTATTATCAAAACACAGTTGGGAAGCAGAAGTACAGTCCTTCTCACTCAGTCACAAATACACTTGAAATAAGATTTTTTTCCTAATACTGAATGCCATTTAAGGATGACATTCATAGAGATTGTGCCTTGGAAGGAAGACTTAATCCTCCCCTCCCTTCTTCCTATATAGGGAAGGATAGCAATTTGCTTATTAAAGATATGAGATATCCCTGAATTTTCTTTATAAAGTCAAAGATTTGATCCAAGATCTTTTCTAATACAAAACATGTGTATAAAACATAGCCATTTCTCTCTGTTCTTGTTTTGCCAAACAAATGCAAGGTAGTAAGCAGTTAAAGACACTGAGTTTGTCAGCTGGAAAGCTGATAGCTTAGGTTCACGACCCTGGCACTGCACAACAGGGTAAGCTCCTGTTACTTGTTCCAGCCAACCTCACAGTTCGAAAACATGCAAATGTGAGTATATAAATAAGTATTGTTTCAGCGGGAAAAGTTACTATATTCTGTGTACCACGGCATATTGTCATGTCAGCCACATGACCACGGAAACATCTTTGGACAATGCTGGCTCCCTCAGCTAGGGAATGAAGATGAGCACTGCCCTCTAAATTCAGACACAACTGGACAGGGGAAACCTTTACCTTTAAGGGAAGGCATGAATTCCAGTCAAGATGCAGCTGGTAGAGAGGTTATTTTTTAAAGTATCCTTCTCCCCACTGCCTGACTTCCAGGTGTGTATTTGCTGTATACGCAGAGCTGTTTTACAGAAACATAGTGAGCAAGAAGGAAGAAATGCAAACTCTTGAAAGTTGCCAACTGCAGATTCTCCCAAAATCCTCATTCAGAATGATCATCTCATGCACAAGTGGGAACATATTCATGATTGAAACGTGTCAATACTGAAAATGAAAAAGAATAATGGAAAAAATCAGCCAATGTTTTTCAAAACAGCATAATTCAGGGCTGATTATTTTTTGTAAGTGAATAAAGACTCCCAAGTGTGTCTTGCCTTTCCATCCCTACACAAGTGGATGCCACAATAGGAATGTGACACAACACACAGCTTCCAAGGGGATACTTAGTATAAACTGAAGAGTTGCCATCGGGAAACAATTGCTATAAGTGGATCATAAAAAAAGAAAGAACCTAATATAACACTTATTTAATGATTTCATACCAGAGGAGTGGCCATATTAATCTGTTCCAGAGAAGAGAGAGAGAGGTCAGGAAACAAACAAGCAGCTAAAGTGCTCAGTCAGTTTTCAAGGATGATTTGTCGCATGTAGTGTGAACATTCATTTGACTTTTGTCTTTTGTGTTGCTTCAAAACTTACAGTGTTTATTTGACCAGAAACCATTGCAGGATAAAAAAAAGAAAGATATATACTATGAGAAACAAACATTCTCCTTCATCACTTCTTTCTCTCTTTAGAAAGGATTAACTCTTCCCCACTGGCATCAGGATTAAAAGTCTTTTCAGATAGATCATGGCCACTTAGAATACATTAAGGATGCTTCTTGGTTTCCTGGCTCAACAGTATATGCCTTGCCCATATACTGTACCTTTGAAGACAGACTTATACTAAACAGCATTTAAATGTACACATCTTTTAATAAACTATTGAAATTAAATGAAATACAGTTAGGGGAATTCATAGGGGAGAAATGCTACATAAGCAATCTTAGGGTAGCTTAGATAAAACAGATTTTATGATCAGATGTGTGCTCAACCAAATGGTTATTGAGAAATTCAACCATGATGGCTGCTGCATACTATGTCAACCATTACCCCGATTCTTGTATATGTGGGCTCCTAAAAGGCTGTTAGGTAAGAGATAGTGAAAGATTTTCAACAAAACTGAGGATCCTCATTTTTCAGCAGAGATGGTTGGATAGGGCAATAAAGCAGAAATGGCAATTGAAGCAACTCTACTTAGTTCTTGGACCAAAGATAAGCAACATCAATAGGCATCAGCTGCCTATACTATACCATCAAAGATCTCATTCTCCATTGAGGACCAAGGCATTATGATTGGGCATTACATAGCTGCCCCACTCTTTCTTGCATACAGTAGGGAGCCACCAGTGTTAAATTAATAAAAGTGCAAGTTAATACTATTTGAGATCTGTGATCGACATCAGGTATGTCCAACTCAATTTCATTGAGGGCCACATCAGGCTTGTGTTTGACCTTGGGGGGGCATGGCCAAGGTGGGCATGGCCAGAATTATGTCACTTGTGTTGGGGGGCATCTGTGGTGGCCCGATTGCTCTGCCAGCAAAACGGGTTCCTGAGCTGCGTTTTTGGCTGCAAAGGCCTCCTGCAACATTCTGTCAGCGAAAATGGAGCTTTGGAGGGCCATGCGCAGCCCTTGTGAGCTCCATTTTTATTGACAGAAGCACTGTGGGCCGGTCCTTTGCTATTTCCAGTGCTGCCCCACAGATCTAAGCATTCTGTGAGCCAGATCCAGTCCCTGGGCCTTGAGTTTGACATCCTTGATCTATATGCTACCTTCAGTAATAGAATCAATAACAATTACTTTCATTCCTATTTGCAAGAGAGAATTCTAGAATTTATGAGAAATTTACATCTTTTTAATGAACATTTTCCAAAGGATAATTTAAATCAGGTTGACTAAAACACAAATGGGAGATATTTTCTGTTCTTAAAATACTATCTTTTCCAGATATACCAAATGTTCAGAATCTTTTGGGGGCTAATAGCAGGCCAGAGTTTATAGGACTCAACAAAAATAATTTTGATTTGATTTGCTTAAGACTGTTCATCATGCATTTATAGATTTCCTTTGTTTTATGAAATATGTTCTCCACAAATCTCAAAGAAAGAAAGTTTGTAGAAGGCAAGACACTGAATCTGTGAGGAGGAGGGGAAAAGGGCTGTGGGATATGGTGTCAAATTTTGTAACTCAAATGCATTGACAAATGTGCTCATAAATTTTCAGAGCCTCATTCTTAAGTACTACATTATTCAATAATGTTTTCTTTCCCTGTTTCATGATCTATGTATAGTGAAAGCATTTGCTCCATATTTCCTATAGTTGGGTTTCTAATGTGCCTGGAGAAAATAGAAGAATGTATTGCCTCACTATGGATAGATTTACAGATCATATTAAGGCAACCTTAGAATTCCACCTTTTTAAAAAATAGTAGAAACTTACCTCACAAGTTTCTTGCTTTTTCTAAAAACAATTAGACAGGCTGTAAATAAGTGCTATACATCTGTCATATTTTAAAGAATTAAATTGGTCCAATTGCTGCATTATTTATAAACTTGTGGAAAGGAGCTCACCAAAGTCAAATGAACCTTACTGATGCAAAGATTTAAAGATCTGTTTTTGGCTAGTTAAGCAATTTTCAAAGTCATCTTAAGATACATTTCTTTGCAATTTGTAATATATTCCTCAGCATAATTCATAAAAACAAAAGCAAAATAAACAGATGTTCATGATTAGCATTAACGTAGTAGTTTAATTAAGAACAAAACAATTTTTATCTCACTAACACCATAACACCATGTTAATGCTATGTTCAGAATTCTCACATCCCCCAAAAGGACAGCAAAACACTAAAACTTGCTTTTCAGATTTGGTGGTGGGATTTTCATTATTTCAATATATGTTTAATCTGCTAAAAATTAAACATGTGAATAGCTTTCTGTGTGCAGTCGTATCCAACTATTCGAGTGATGTGTGTTCTGAAATGGGTCAGCCTGGTGTCTATATCATAATGATAGTCCAAGGCAACCTGGTTTACATGTTTCTTGTTGCCATTATTCTTTCCTATAACTGTGAGGAGCTTAGAAGATTTTATTTCCATTTTGATTAGCCATGTGTTGCTGTTTTATTGAAACACAGTAGCATTGCTTCATCTTAGCAATAATTTAGGAAAACTAGCTAAGACAATAGTTTGTGAAGTCTCAATAAGAAGGCATAATTAAGATTAATCCTGTGTGATTCCTCTATCTAAAACCAAAATGAAACTTTTCATTTCATAATTGTTATCATGATGGAGGTAGTTTGAGAAACAGTATGCAGTCATCTTTGAACATGCGTTATCATAGTTTAACATTATATGTAAATCCTGCCCTATCCACATATATTTGAATGTAATCAAATGTGTTTGTTCAGAAGGAAAACCAGTGAAAGTTCTTGAATAACTACCTTTGAGAACAAAATGATTTCCATATTTTATTTTAGAAGTGGAATAATAATGGGAAGATATGTGAAGCATTTTTTGGTTGGTTAAATTATCAAGTCGTCAGATATTTATTACACTTGCTAAAGAAGAAAAAAGATATTTATGAGGGTTAAATGAAAAGTAATGACTCTACCTCCATAAAGTTTATTTAAATTAGGATGTTTTAGTAAATGAAACAAGAAAATAATCTTGGAAATTGGCTCTTTTCTTGCCTGTATTTATTTTTCCTGATAAACATCATCATTTGTTACTTGTGCCAATGATGGACAAGTTTTTTAAACTCATCACAAAAGAAGTTCACACTTTGTCTCTTCAATCAGGATCTGGCAATCCTTTCAACTCTTAATTTGAGTTTAATATGAGTTGCCTGTAAAGATATTTCTTTAATGTAGGGAAAAGGTGGAACTCACATGCCACCAAATCTTATGGTAGAATGGTGAGATCCAATTTTAGAAATACCTTTTGGTCGAAATACCATTAGGCTTAGCATTGTCATATGGCGGCCAATTTTCCCCTACTTTTTGAATTCTGTTTAATAGTTTTTTTCAAAGTTGCAATGTAGTGATCTGAGTCATAAGTGGTGTCAGTATCCCCCCAAATATAACCATGAATTTTTCTGCTGAAAAGTCAATAATGTGACCCATACATTTCTGTGAAATGCCAACTTTGACAGCAATTTCCCTCTCAGTGATTGTCCTTAATCAATTCATCAGCTTTACTTTTTTATGAAATTTGCTGTCACAGATCTTTCATTCATTCTGGATCACATAATTCATTTCTTCCCATTCACCAACTTTTCAATTTTTTTGGCCCAGCAATGGACAGTATTCATATCAATACAGTTATTACTATAACCAACCTTTTGACTCCTCTTGCAGTCAGAAATGTATGTTGCTTAAAGCAAATTAAGGAATGTTCACTGTACGCTTCAATTTCAATAGCAATTCAACAACTTTTTCTCATAGCAACTTACCAATAACATCAAAAAAGACATCAAAGTTTCTAGAATTCCAGTCCTGTCATCTATTGATGATTTATAATGATTGGAGCCATTCTATGGCTTTTCATTCTATGTATCTTCATTGATGCTACTGATGATAACATATATATTAGAATATATAAAATATTGATACGTTTGTAGATGCCAGTAATCTTTACCATCTTTACCATCTGAACCATCTTTACTAAACCTAGCACCCTGCTATCTGAATCAGGGGTCGTCAACTCTTTGGACCTCAGGGACTACCAAACTCATAATTTTAAATCCCGTGGACCACTAATATGAATCTAGCATGCTGCTTGCTGAAGCGCCTGGACTCCCATTGACAGGATAGGGTACTTCAGGCACTTAGCTTGGCTGCCTGTTTCTGCAACCTTAAATGCTCACATCTTTTCTCCCACAGAAAACAAAACACCGGGATCTCATATATCTCTTTCTCTCTCCGTGTCTCTGTCTTTGTCTGTCTGTCTGTCTCTCTCTCTCTCACACAAACACACACACATCTCTCTCTTTCCCTCCCCCCTCTCTTTCTCCCTCCCTCTCTCTTTCTCCCTCTTTCTGCCTTTCTTCCTCTCTCTCTTTCTCTTTCCCTCCATCTCTCCCTTTCTCCCTCTTTCTCTTTCTGCTTCTCCTTCTTTCTTTCTCTCTCTCTTTCTTCCTCTGCCTCTTTCTCTTTCTCTCTCTCTTTCCCTCCCTCCATCTCCCTTTTTCTTTTTCTCCCACTTTTTCTTTCTCTCTCTTTCTCCCTCTTCCTCTCTCTTTCTGCCTCTTCCTCTTTCTCTCTCTCTTTCCCTCCCTGCCTCTCCCTTTCTCTTTCTCTCTTTCTCCCACTTTCTCTTTCTCTCTCTTTCTCTCTCTCTTTCTCCCTCTTTATCTCTCTCTCTTTCCCTCTCTCTCTCTTTCTTCCTTTCTCACCCTCTTTCTCTCTCTCTCCTCCCCTCTCTGTCCCCGGGGATAGAGGGAAAGGAACTTCTAAACTGGTGCTGGGTGGTGAGAATCTGATGTCTGGAGGCTGACAAGCCACGTGCTGAAGACCAGATGGCTGGCGGGTAGATGGGGCAACAAGGGTAATACCAGTGGTGGATGGAGTGATATCCATCCATGTGGGAGATCACGGCAACAGAGCCCTTCCTGGGCATTCCCTGGCCTGCAAGGGGATGAGGGTGGGGGGAAAGGAATCTCGGAACTGGTGTTACCTCCTGCCTCCTGCCTCCATGCATCGAGGTCAAGCGGCTACCAGCGATTCCCTCAGGTGAAGATGTTGCAAGGAGGAGGCTCGACCCTTCCCCTCAGGAGCTTCTCTTCCTCCTCGCCAGAAGCACTCACATGCAAAGCGCTCACCGCTCCTCTGGCACCCACCAAGCCTCCTCCTTCCCACTGGGCATGTGAACGCTTCTGGTGAGGAGGAAGAGGGGGTCAAGCATCCCCCTCACAACATCTTCACCTGAAGGCATTGCTGGTAGCCACTTCCTGCAACTCAGGAGGTCCACGCTCTTCCCGCTGCTGCTCGGCCTCCTTGATGTGCGGAGGCAGGAGGCAGAAGCCATGACACAGGTTTGCTAGGGAGACTGCAGGATTGCAGGATTGCGCCACCTCCCTGCCAGCCATTTTGTCATCAGTACATGGCTCATCAGCCCCCAAACATCAGATTACCACCACCCAGCACCAGTTCAGAGGTTCCTTTTCCCCCATCCCCACCCCCTCGCGTGCCAGAGAACACCCGGGAAAGGCTCCGATGCCACAATCTCTGCACGCTACCATCCCTCCCTGCACACACCACTCCATCTGCCGGTATCCTCCCTGTTGCAGACATGGGTGCATTGCAGCCCACCAAAATTTTCTCATGGACAACTGATCTGAATAACTAGGAGGACATCTATAGGATATTAATTTGGAGAAAATTCAGATAGCAGCACCAGAAAATTAACTCATTGTAAAATTGTACTCACTATACAAAACAGGCCTATATCTGTTTAGTAGCAATAAATGCAACATTAAATGAGAGATGGATAACATGAGAGTAACATGTTTCAAAACAAGAATGACAATATATTGCCCATACCTTTATTGCTTAAAGCAAATATAAAGTTTGAGGCAGCATTGAAATCAGATCCAAATTCCATGCATTACCAGTCATCTGTTGGCCACAAATCTCCCAGGGGTAATGGCTACTTTTAGGCATTACAAATACCTCCCATCTGTTTATCCTCACCATGATACCATAAGAGGTGGGCTATTTGCATAGCCCACCCAACTCCCAAATCTTTAGCTACTTCAGCCAACATAATAAGTGTCCTTGCATGTCCTATAGCTATAGATCTTGTTCACAGTCTAAGAGATTTCTGAAGATTGACTTTTATTTAAAGCATGTCCCTGCTTGTCAGAATATTCTGTTACAGAATTGTTTTTCCTTTCTGTATAAAGGTAGTCCTTGACTTACAATGGTTCATTTAATGACCTTTGAAGTTACAACATCACTGAAAAAAGTGACATGACCGTATTTACAATCATTACAGCATCCCCATGATCAAAATTCAGACATTTGTCAACTGACTCATATTTATCACAGTTGCAGTGTCCCCGGGTCAGGTGCTCACCTTTTGCGACCTTCTGATAAGCAAGGTCAATGGGGAAGCCAGATTCACTGAACAATCATGTTACTAATTTAACAAGTGCAGTGATTCACTTAACAACTGTGGCAAGAAAGGTTGTAAAATGGGGCAGATGTCTCACATAGCAGCAGACATTTTGGGCTCAGTTGTGGTTGTAAGTCAAGGACTACCTATATCTTGCCAATCTCTTGGAATTCCAACTGAATCTCTAGATGCTCTGGCAAACAACTCCAATCATATGATGTGCATATTTGAGAAGGCATTGAACATCATATATAGCCATGAAGCTATATATGTTGAGAAAGTTGAAAAAGTCCAGAAATATTTCACAAGAAGAGTTCTCCTCTACTTGTTGCAGAATATCTTATGCCCAGGGGTGGGATTCTACAGGTTCGCACCTATTCACTAGAACCGGTTGTTCTAAGCAGTTCGGAGAACCGGTTGTTAGAAGAAATTACTGGCCTAATCCTGTAAGGAAGGCAGGAAGGAAACATTCTGGTGTTGCTTACAGAAACTGCCTCTCCGTTAACCCTTATTACATTCTTGGCGGGACTAGACTTCCTGCCTCTAGAACTTCTCTGGAGTTTTTTTTCCTCCTTTGCTGGTACTTTGCTTGTGTGGAGTGACCATTCAAAGTTACAATGGCACTGAAAAAAAGTGACTTATGACCATTTTTCACACTTATGACTGTTGCAGCATAGTCATGAGAGGCCAGGCAAGTAGATGCGTGTCTCGATGTGAATGATGTTGAGTTGACCACACCCAGCCAGTCACATGACCACCAAGCCATGCCCATCAACTAAGCCACGCCCACAGAACTGGTTGTTAAAAAATTTGAACCTCACCCTGCTTATGCCACCAGACTTGAAATTCTAGACCTAGAAAACCTAGAACTACGCCGTCTTCGGTCTGATCTAAGTATAGTATAAAAAATTATACATTGCAATGTCCTACCTGTCAATGAATACTTCAGCTTCAACCATAACAACACAAGAACAAACAATAGATACAAACTCAAGGTAAACCGCACCAAACTTCATTGCAGGAAATACGACTTCAGCAACATCAATGTCTGGAATACTCTACCTGATTCTGTGGTTTCTTCCCCAAACCCCAAAAACTTTAAACTTAGACTGTCTACTATTTACCTCACCTCTTTCCTAAGAGGTCTGTAGGGAGTATGCATAAGCACACCAACGTGCCTACCGTCCTTCAGCAACAGAATGATCAATGTCTGGAATACTCTACCTGATTCTGTGGTTTCTTCCCCAAACCCCAAAAACTTTAACCTTAGACTGTCTACTATTTACCTCACCTCTTTCCTAAGAGGTCTGTAGGGAGTGTGCATAAGCACACCAACCGTCCTTGTCCTATTGTTTCTTTTATTTTTTTATTTTTTATATATATATCCATTTCATATATTCATAATTATGTTTATACTTATACATATTATCTTATATTTGTTTGACAAATAAATAAATAAATAAAAATAAAATAAATTTAGCAATGTGCCCTGAAGCTTGTTTTCAAGACCAAGATGCAGCATCAGAATCAGAATCAGAATAGAGTTGGAAGGGACCTTAGAGTTCTTCTTGTCCAGCTCCCTGCTCAAATAGGTGATCCTACCATTTCAGACAAGTGACTGTCCAGTGTCTTCTTTAAAAACTCCATTGACGAAGCACCCACAACTTCTGAAGGCAAGCTGTTCCACTGATTAATTGTCCTCACTGTTAGGAAGTTTCCACAGTGATTTGCTTGTGTGGTTAGAAAACCAGTAGACCAGAGATGTCAAGCTCAAGGCCCACAGGGTGCTTAGATCTTCCCCATGGGGCCAATCTGGAAAGAACAAAGGACTGGCCCATGTGACCCTCCCAAGCTCCATTTTCACTGGCATAGGGTTGCAGGAGGCTGTCAGAGCCCGTGAGTCCGTTTTCACTGGTACAGCATTCAGGCCACCACAGGCGCCCCTGACATGAGTGACGTCGAGCTGGCCACACCCACCCTGGCCACACCCACCCCAGGCCCCCAAAGTCAAACACAACCCTGATGCATCCCTCAATTAAATCAAGTTTGACACTCCTGCAATAGACAATTCTATGACCATGTCTCCAAACTTGCAAACACAGCAGCAACACAGATGCAATACTGTTAAGGAGAGAAACGTACCATCAATGAATGAATGCTTAAATATGATTTGTATATCCTGGACCAGACCCTTCTATGATCTTGATGTAGCTTGCTGACAAGGCCTGTGCAAATGCAGGTGTAGCTGCACCAGGTCTGACAAACTGCTGTCATTCAAAGCATCTTGCACGTGATTTGTGTTCTGTGCCAAGGGAGAAGCAATTATGTTGGATAAAGAAAACATGTGGATAGATGAATTAAACAAAATAATCTGAATGCTGACTTAGGATGTCAAAGGGAAAGACACCCCCACCCCCCTTGATCAAATATAAAATCTTAAGGAGATGAAGTGGAAATAATGGTAAAAGCAGAGAAAACATTTAGTAAAGAAGTAATATGGAATCCTTGTATATTAAGGAATCTAAGTTTTTTTATTGTTATGTTATTACTACACAAAAGTGTTCAGCATTGTGCTATATAATACAAGAAATTGCACAAATCATCCTTATATTTTTCTTACTTATTTACCATGCATTTGGGTATACTTTTCAATATTGCATTTGTGTTATTCTTTTTGCTACATGAGCCACTTTTCTTTCCAACATCTTTGCATTTCCAGGAGGAGAATGACTTGTCATAGTTAATCAGATGTTTCAATATATGGAAATATTTTCAGTAAGCAGTGTGTCTCAGAAATATATCTTTTGGGAATTGCATTGCTTATTCAAATCTGCTTCATTTAATCCATCTACTTTTCTTTTAAACAACAGCATTGTTTTCTTGTTTCCAAATTTGACATTCAATCCACTGCTCTTTTATGGGGGGAAAATTGAAGTCTCTGGTTTATAAGGCCTGACCAGACACTTACTGTTAGAAAATATGAAAGCTAAAACAGGGGACCCTGGAGCTATGGTTACTACAAGAGATGGTTGATGAATTTACTGAATCCATCTTTCAAAGTAAAATCACTTGGTTTCCACTTCCTATGATAATGCAGTACAATTTGGTACAATTCTATACAGTATTGAAAAATATTTTACAAATGTACACTATAAAATAATACACAAGTGATTAATATAATGTATTTAAAAATAGTTTTAAATAGGTAATAGCTGTACATATGGAAAATGGACCCATAAATACTATTTGGTACTATAACATATGATACATTATCTTTCCAAGATGGAGAAATGAAGATACAGTAGCTCTTCACCATGTCATAATTTCTAAGATATTTACAGCCCATTTTAATAGGATCAATGAACTAAGCAGGCCAATCTCTAAAATGTTGAGTATATTCTATTTATTTTCAAGATATTTTACATTTAAAAAGAAAGAAAATCCAGATGTGAGTATGGAAACAGGATGGAGCACACTTACAGATAAGGCAACCACTTTGATGTACTATTAATACCACCCAATCTGGAAGTATTCTAAAGATAATAGAGATAACCTTAATCGCCAATGTAATTATTTTACAGTATGTATATATTTCTGATTCGCAACTTGTGACTCAACCCGTAGCTTAGCTTTACTAGTATATTTACTAGTATGATTGCTTCCGGAAAAAGATGGCGGACGGCTGCTTTCGCCGGAGCTCTCTCCGGCCCGGGTGCTCTTTGCTGCGGGTCCCCATGCCCCCTGGCCCCCCTCGCCGGTGGCAGAGGTGGGGGAGGGCCCGGGGAGACCAGCGGTTATCAACGAGAGCTGGTTGGGGGCTCGCCGGAGCTAGGGGAGCCGATGGGAGCGACGGCGTTGGCGGCGGCGATCCTGGCGGCCCCGGAGTTGGCGCGGCGGCCCTGGCGGCCCCGGAGTGGTCTCGGGATGGTCTTGCTGGCTTTGGCGGCCTCGGAGGCCTCGGAGGCCTCGGAGCGGCCTCGGAGGGGCTTCGGAGGCTCCGTTCTGGATATAGCAGTCCCGGAGCGGTTTTCCAGCTCGCCGGAGCCGCGGCGTCGAGAGAGGAGACAGCGTTGCCGCGGCAGTCCTGGCGGCCTCGGAGCGGCCTCGGGGTGGCCTCGTCGGCCTCGGAGTGGCCTCGGAGTGGCGTCGGAGGCCGCGCTCCAGGTGCGGCGGCCCCGGAGCGGTTTCTGAGCGGCCTCGGAGGCCTTGGCAGTGGTGTGGAGCGGCTTCGGTGGATTTGTGGCGATGGATCCAGTGCGTGTGATGCGGAGCTCCGCCGCGGACCTCTCCGGCCTGGACGGCCTCAGCGGTGGCCCCCCTTGTTCCCTGGGCCCCCCCGCCGGTGGCAGAGGCGGGGGAGGATCGAGGGAGACCAGCTGAGTCACCTGGAAGCTGGTCGGGGGTCGGCTGGAGCCGCGGGACCGATGTGGAGGGCGGCGTGGTCACGGCGGCCCCGGCGGCCTTGGGTCGATTGCGGAGGCTTCCTCCAGCGGTCGACGGAGCGAGGCGGCTGCGGACGGACAGCGAGCGGACTTGGGGCATTTTTGATAGCCCCGAAGACGACGCGGCGGCTGGGAGATCCACGGAAGGGCTCGGCTGGGGAGCGGTGGTGCCGATGCCCCCGTGGGCCGCTTAGGTGGAGCTGTGGTGTCCCTTCCTTCCCTGGGGCCCCCACCGGTGGCAGAGGTGGTGGGCCTGGGGGGGGGACTGGCTCTACCTGTGACTCTTCCCCCCCCGGGGGTCTCACCGGTGGCAGAGGTGGGACGACCGGGGGGAGGCGGAATATACCCCAGCTGGACTGGATTCCATTTTCCATGGCCGGAGGACAGCAGGCGTTGCGGACACTCTGGGACTGCCGAGATAGGACGTCTGGGTCCACGGAAGTACCTAAGGACAGAGCTTTGGGCCTTGAGGGATGCCCCCCTCTCCCTTAGGTGGCCTTCGAAGCTCTCTAAGACCTTCCGCAATGAGGGATCCTGGGATCCGGAGCGATGGTGGGGTCGGGGAAACCGGGGAGGGCGTGGTAAATCCGGGCTTAAAAAATTTTTAAGGGGATTTTTTAAAGGGGAAAAGTCCAGGGCGGGCGGGGGAGACAGCCCGCATGGAATTGGGGGCAGCCGGGCCGGCGAGCGCGCCTGTGGGGCCTCGGGGGTTCCCGTGTCGGGGTGGCAGACAGGGGGTGGGCAGCCGGGGGCCAGTTTTATCGGCACGGTAACTGGGAGAGGTAGGTATGCTAGGGGTGGAGGGCCATATCCGGTTAGGGGATCGCGCTCCCGATGTTTACAGGCGGTAGCGCGCTCCGACCCTCCTTACCCATCCTGCAGTCCTGGTTGTCCGGAATCTCAGGCCCTGAATACCCGGCTGCTGTTGTGCAATGCCAGGTCCGTGGTTAATAAGGCTCCCCTGATCTGGGAGTTGGCTCAGGAGGAGGCCGCGGACCTGGTAGGTGTCACCGAAACCTGGTTGGGCCCAGAGGGAGGGGTCCCTCTGGTTGAGATGTGCCCACCAGGTTTCCTTGCATTTCACCAGCCTAGGGCTCAGGGAAGGGGTGGTGGGGTGGCGGTGCTTATAAAGGAAGTCCTTTGTCCTAGGGAGGCCACTGTCCCTCAGACGGCTGGCTGTGAATCTCTTTTTGTGAAGTGGGGGCAAGGGGTTCAGATGGGTCTTTTGTTGACGTACCTGGCTCCCTGCCACGTCTCATCGGCCCTACCCGGACTCCTAGAGGTAATAGCCGGGCTGGCGGTTGAGACCCCAAGGCTTTTAGTCATGGGGGATTTCAACCTGCCATCGCTCGGTGAAACCTCGGGGTTGGTCCGGGAGTTCTTGGCTTCCATGACGGCCATGGACCTGACCCAGTTAGTTTCTGCCCCCACTCACATGGGAGGTCACATGCTGGACCTGATTTTTGTCTCTGGGCAGTGGTTGAATGACTGTAATTGGGGGGACTTAGTTATTACACCCTTGTCATGGACAGATCATTCCCTCCTGAGGCTGGATTTCTGTTCCGCTACCCCCCACCGCAGGGAGGCGGAGCCACTTAGATGGTTCCGCCCCAGGCGCCTAATGGATCCAGATCGGTTCCAGAGGGAGCTTGGGCCATTTCCTGAATCTCTGGCTCTCAGCTCGCCTGGGGACCTGGTGGCCACCTGGGAGGGGTTGGCCGCCGGGGCCCTAGAGCGAGTTGTGCCTATGCGACCTCTGACTCGGCACAGATCCCATTTGGCTCCGTGGTATACGGAGGAGCTACGGGAGATGAAGTGCCGAAAAAGACGTCTTGAGGGCATTTGGAGGGCGAGCCGTTCTGAGTCTGACCGAACACAGGTGAGATCTCATATTAAGACTTACCTTGTGGCGATAGGGGCGGCGAAATCTTCGTATTTCTCCGCTCTTATTGCATCAGCAGAAAATCGGCCTGCCGCCCTGTTTAGAGTGACCCGCTCTCTACTTGAGCCGAGAGCGCGGGATGACCTCTTGCAGGGTAGAGCAGAGGAGTTTTCCCGATTTCTGCATGATAAAATCGCTCAGATTCGGGAAGGGCTCGACTCCAATTGGGTGGTCCCGGGGGAGGTGTCCGGGGCAGGTCTTGAGAGTGTTATCTGGGGGGAGTTCGATCCTGTGACCGCTGAGGGTGTGGACAGGTTGCTGGGGGGTCTGAATGCCACCACCTGTTTATTGGACCCGTGTCCTTCCTGGTTGGTTTCGGCTGCCAGGGAGACGACACGAGGCTGGCTCCAGGGGATTGTCAACGCTTCTTTGAGAGAGGGGGTGCTCCCTACCGCCCTGAAGGCGGCGGTGGTGCGCCCCCTCCTCAAGAAGCCTTCCCTGGACCCAGCTATTTTAAATAACTATCGTCCAGTCTCCAACCTTCCCTTCGTGGCGAAGGTTGTTGAGAGTGTGGTGGCACGTCAGCTCCCCCAGTACCTGGAGGAAGCAACTTACCTCGATCCGTTCCAATCGGGCTTCAGGCCTGGACATAGCACTGAGACGGCATTGGTCGCGTTGGTTGATGATCTCTGGAGGGCTCGTGACAGAGGGTTCTCCTCTGTCCTGGTCCTATTAGATCTCTCGGCGGCTTTTGATACTATCGACCATAGTATCTTATTGCGACGGTTGGAGGGGTTGGGGATTGGTGGAACCGTCCTCCGATGGTTCTCCTCCTTCCTCTCTGACCGTTCGCAATTTGTGTTGGCGGGGGGGGAGAGGTCCACCTCTAGGCCCCTGGTTTGTGGGGTGCCTCAGGGGTCGGTCCTTTCTCCCCTCCTGTTCAACATTTACATGAAGCCGTTGGGCGAGATCATCCGTGGTCTTGGAGTGAGATGTCATCTGTATGCAGATGACACCCAGCTGTACATCTCCACTCCGGACCACCCCAACGATGCTGTGGGGACTATGTCTAGGTGCCTGGAGGCCGTGCGGGACTGGATGGGCGGGAACAGGCTTCGGCTCAACCCATCCAAGACCGAGTGGCTGTGGTTTCCGGCGCCCCGATATAGCCGGCTGACACCTACGCTGGCTATTGGGGGGGAGGTTCTGCCCCCCACAGAGAGGGCTCGCAACCTGGGAGTCCTCCTGGATGTACGGCTGTCGTTTGACCATCACATCGCGGCCGTCTCCAGGGGGGCGTTTCATCAGATCCGTCGGATCTACCGGTTGCGGCCCTTCCTGGATCGGGACGCCCTGCGCACGGTCACTCAGGCCCTTGTCACCTCTCGCCTGGACTATTGTAATGCCCTCTACATGGGGCTCCCTGCGGGGAGCATCCGGAGACTCCAGTTGGTGCAAAATGCAGCCGCGAGGGTGATTATGGGGGCGTCGCGTAGCGCCCATGTGACGCCTCTCCTGCGCGAGCTGCATTGGTTGCCGATGGCTCTCCGGGTTCGCTTTAAGGTTCTAGTTTTGACCTTTAAGGCGACCCATGGCATGGGACCAGGTTACCTTCAGGATTGCATTCTACCAACGTTCTCCAACAGGCCGGTGCGTTCCCACAGGGAGGGACTGCTCCGGGTGCCGTCGGCCGCTATGTGTCGTCTGGCGGCGCCAAGGGGTAGGGCCTTCTCTGTGGGTGCCCCCGCCCTCTGGAATACTCTGCCACCGGAACTTCGTACCGGCACGGACCTGAGGGCCTTCAGGCGCGCGTTAAAGACCTGGCTCTTTGAGCAGGCCGGCCTGGGCTGAAAGAATGATTTTAAATTTTGATTCCCATTTTAATTTAAATTGGGTTTTAAGGGTGGGGGGGGGTTTTTCTAATTGCAGCTAATTCTAATATTTAATTATTTTTTAACTTTTATATTTGTGGGGTTTTTAGATAAGCTGTTCACCGCCCTGAGTCCCTCGGGAGAAGGGCGGTATATAAATGTAATAAATAAATAAATAAATAAAATAAATAAATATTACTATCATCCACTGAACTCATTTCATTTTAATACTTAGGACAGGTGAAGAAATGAAAAACTATATGAAGCTTAATTTGCAGTGCAATAATGATCACTATTACAGTTTATATGTATCTTCTTAACTATGTGAATTACAACTCCTGACTGCTAGCATCATCTATGATGTTAGTGAACATTAAGGGTAGAAGCTATAGGCGTATGCTATTTTTGTAAGATAATTTAATGAGGTTTATATTTATGTATATATTTGATATGTACTAGAAATTCGAGGCCCTACTCAGGCTTGCAACATTTTAGAGAGCCATAAGAGACCATTGAATAATAAAGCAAAATTATTACAAGTTGGGGAGTAAAGGAGGAGAGTCAAAGGCTTAAAAAATGTCAAAAATGCAATTTTTTAGCATTTTTAAGTAATGTTTTTTTGGAAGGATGAGGGAAGGATGATTCCAAGTGAAAGAAAGAAGTACTTTGTTTCAAGAAACTTTATGCTCTTATTTTACTTTCCAGCTGCTCAAGATTGGGTTGAAATCATTCTGAAAGTCTTCTGAGAGCCATTCTCATTCTTAAAATACTAAAATAAAATTGCATCAAATTTTGGTGAAATAATCTTAGAATGCTAGGAGGTCCATGGGACCATCAATAATTTGCTGAATCTTGATATCAATTGGTATCAGTTGATTAAATTAAGAGACATTAAGAGAAACAGAGAAAACTATTACTTTCAAACAGATCTATTTAATATCTGATAAATATTAATACCACAACACTGGAGTATGTGATGGGATGAATTAACAACTGGAAACAAAAATTCTTTTGGTTGGACCACTTTTTGGGAAAAGAGGCTATTTTTTACCAGATGTGCAGGTAGACAGTAACGCAGATTTTTTTTTAAAAAAACTGTAGGGCATATAAGAAATTATGGAAGTTATAAATATATATACTATTACTGATGTTCTGAGAGATCAGTAGAAGAGATAAGACAGCATGCCTTTCTTCCTTTTTTCCTATTTCACAGCAGATCAGATTATCTTTATACATTTAAAAGCAATATAATCATAAGAACCTAGGAGAGCAAGAATTTCACTAGGACATGCTCTGATCACATCACTCCCTCTTGTATAACTTCCATTATGGGCTGTTTTTCTTAATGCAAAATTGGAGAAGCTGATGTTGGAAATATGTCTTTTGGGAATCATATTCCTTATCTGAATCTGTTCCTTTTAATTCTCTGCAGGGATGTTTCAGACTGTCTTGGAGTTCCTCATTATGTGTGAAGAAATATGTGAGGCAATGGGGAAAACAAACAGAAGTACATTTTCAAATCCTGAAAAATAATATCATAACAATGGGAAATTTTTGAAGTAATGAAGCCAACTAAAAATATGGATTCAAGATAGAAAGCATCAGTCTTAGTGAAAAAAAAGTAAAGTTAATAGTCAGAAACATAAACTTTTCATAATTCTCAAAGTGGAAATAGAAAAATTGAAATGCGTCTTCAGGGGAAAGGAATGCATGTATTCTTGAAATACTTTAACATATTTTCTTTCATTTTCTTAAACAAAAGTTCTCTCATAAATCTTACAAACATGACTTCTTCATGTATAGACATTTAAAAAAAAATTAGCCTGTTTTAGAAACTCATTATTTTAAAAAAACTTTCATGATAGAAGCCAAGCTCCAACATTTGTGAATTTAAATTTTACAACTTTCTAAAATTCTCAGATCCGAATGAAAGTTTTTATACAAAACTTTTATTAAATATTTCAATATGTAGTACTGTATGTATGGTTTTAAATAACCCCAATGAGCTGATACTAAAGTACAGATACAACCAAAATAGAATTTGATATATATGTCAATATGTTTATGATTAGTTTTAAAAAACCATTTGAATGTTTACAAACTTATTCAGGCTGACCAGTAACTTGCAAAGGAAATAGATTTTAAAAACCACTTAAATCTCCAATGCTTCTCAGTTAGTCTTTTTTAATGCAACATTTTCCCGATAAATTGGATTACAATCTCATAATCTCCAAATGACATGTTTAAGTTAGCTGAAAAATGGTTAGCTACATGTGAAGACCATAGTCTTAAGTTTATTGATTTATTGCTAGACTATATAACACGGGTATCAAACTTGCGGCCTTGTATTGCCATCACATGACATTTTCCCTATTTGAGGAGCTGGGGTGGGCGTGGCCTGCACATGACGCATCCAGCCCATGGGCCACCAATTTGACACCTCTGCTATATAAGGATGCTCTATAAGATCTCATGTCACATAGTTGCCAGGAGAAAATCGTAGACAATTCAGTATGGCATCCTTCTGAGTAAACAAGGAAGTGGTTGACTTTTAACTGTTTTAAAAAGTTGTGGAGAGTAGGTTCACCTCAATTTCCACACAGATGAGCTGTGAGGGATGGGAGGTTGTTCAAGAACCTTCATTGAGGATGGAGGAGAATAAAGATGGAGAAGGAAATTGTGTTAGTGCTCAGTTACAGGCATGAAAAATCTTGTCTAACTTAGGAGAAGAGCAGAATGAGGATAAATAAACAAGCAATTGGCCTTGACACGATGAATGCTAGAAATAATGTGAAATCCAACTCTTATTTCAAAGAAGGAAACATGGCAAAAAAGTAGGAAACATATGAGATACAAATTATATATCAGAACCATACCCATTTGTTCAGAAACTATCAACAGTCTATTACTATTGAAGCATAATGAAGAGAACTTTCATTATGTTTTCATTCTCATGTCTGGTGGTGCTTTCCTTGAAGAAATAAAATAGCGCTCTTTCAAAACTCTGAACAGAATGGATTGTGAAGGTATCTGGTTGTGAAAGAGCAGTGCTCTCCTAAACATGGGTTTAGTGCTCTTTCCAAATGCCACAATACAGAGCTACTCCGCAGGCTTGCAAATAGTGCTAAAGCTATGCTCCCTTGAGAGTGAAAATGGAAGAGTAAAAGGTAGCATCTTTCAAAAATTTTCCCATGCACAAACTTGCTGAACAGATTTTCAGAGTTGATGAATATATTTATAGGGGTGAAGTCATGTGTCAAAATAATTATTTCCCCAAGGTTGTCCCCCTTGGTTCCTCCTTTGCTATTATATTTGGTGGATTGTTTTTCATTGGCTAGTAATATTCTAAAAAATGGAAAGCAGCAAAGGAATTCTGGGAGTTGAAGTCCACAGGTCATAAAGGCGCCATAGTTGCTCACCTCTGTTCGAGAAAATAAGTAAATTTTGCTCAACTATCATTGCTGTCCAGCAAGGGATAATCCTCACTATATAGCACACAATGAATGTTCTAAGGTAGAATTTTAAAAGTGTCATTTTAGGCCTTGTAAAGTTAAGCAAGAACCACAAATATACATTCATTTAGTCTTGCACACCTGCTTAAGGTTATTTCCTAAATAGTTTAAAATGATTGAACTTCTAACTATGGAATTAGAAATCAAGTATTTAATTTCCTGGTGTCTATATTTTAATTGGTTTTGTGTTTTGTGTTGTATGGTTGTTTTACTTATTTATTTATTTAGGCATGCTTATGTATTAATTTTAAACTACCCAGAGTCATGAATGTGAGATGTGTGGCTATATAAATCAAATAAATAAATTTTAGCACCTCTGCATTTTAAGTTTTCTATAGGCACTTATGCAATATTTTTAATAACTTAATACAATGGTTTTGTACCTTTTCAAATTTGTCTAATATTCTAATATTCTATTTAAACAATGCTTTAGTTAAAAGTTATTCTGCTTTATAAAAGCATACATAATTCTGATCACTGACCTCAGTAAAGAAATTTGAAAATGATATATGCATTACTATAATAACTGTATTTATTTTTGGAGATCAGAATTGCCAGGGTACAGAAGTAAATAGGAAAAAAAAACAGCATAAGGATTGTGATCTGGGAGCTGGATGAAAAATAAAGCCCCTTCACCCTCTCATTCTTTACATAGAGTTGTACATAGAGTGATTAATGTGCTGAGCTAGGATGGAGAGACACAATTTCAACTACATCTTCAATCAGAAGTTCACTAGGTGACTTTCAGGCCATCCTTTTCTCTCAATCCAACTCTATTGTTGTGGGGGGAAATAGGAGAGAGGAGTGTTATGTATGCCACCTTGGTCTCTTGAGTAACAAAAGGCAGGAAAATCACCAAGCAAACATATGTGTAAATAATCTGAACTGGGCCCTTTGCATTTCTTATTATGAAAATTAAAATGTACATGGAGGTGAAAAACCATGTGATTTAGGAGAGAGATGTTTGATCCCATTCTCCAAAGTAAAAGAGGGGATCTTCCTTTTACTAGGACAAGTATAGCAAAAGATGAGAAAAAGTGTAAGAGAGAAATAACAGGTAATCCTTGACTTACAACCACAATGGAGCCCAAAATTTCTGTTGTAAAGCGAGACAGTTGTTAAGTGAATTTTGTCACATTTTACGACCTATCGTGCCACAAGTGAATCACTGCAGTTGTTACATTAGTTACACAGTTACTAAGTGAATCTGGCTTCCCCATTGACTTTATTAGTCAGAAGGTTGCAGAAGGGGATTACATGACCCCGGAGCACTACAACTGTCATAAATATGGGTCACTTGCCAAATGTCTCTATTTTGATCTCCTGACCATGGAGATTCTGCAACAGTTGTAAGTGTGAAAAATGGTCCTAAGTTACTTTTTTCAGTGCCGTTGTAACTTTGTATAGTCACTAAATGAATTGTTGTAAACCGAGAATTACCCGTATAACTTTTGTTCTTCCCATGAGATTAAAAATACACATACAGAGAGAGGGAAAATTTATTTCCATCAGAATTCATGTGAAGGTTGACAAAATGGATAAGTGAGGTAAGAAGAATAACATCCAAATCTAAATGAGAGAAGGCCATGTGGTCAACATTATTTCTACTATTGATGTGCTAGTTCCTAAGTATATCCCAGCTAACGAGGCCTTTTGGTCTCAGAATCTTTCCTGGAAAGAAGACAATATTTTAACTATGCTAAGTAGGAAGGAGATTAGAAAAGACAGAGAGAAATAACCTGATGCTGCCTTACAGGATTTCCTAAGCTTTAGAAGTATGGAGTTTGGACTAGGGGTAGCCATACCTATGGAATTTTTTCCCCATGCCCATATCTTTCATGTGGATGGTGACCATTACAGAAGTGACCTCATAAATTTACTTCAGTTTAGTTTAATTTACTTTAGTTTTTAAAACTTCTGAGTTACCACCAATAATGATCCTGTTGCATATTGGTTTTAAAGCGGAGATAATTTTTATTTAATTTTTTGGGTATTCTTCTAATCTAGGCTGTTTTTTCCCCAGTAAAAATCATTTGGTGGGAATTATGCAAAAAGTTTGCTTCTCTGGTTGCATCTGCCTCTAGATTATTGACATACAATTGGCAGTTCATTCTTATTCACAGTAGCTTCATACATTCTTATGATTATGATTTGATTCTATCTAACCTCTTTACCATTCTTGATATTAAACAAACCCAAATCACATTTACTTTTTGCATATTTCCCTCACATATTTGCTTTATGAATATTTTCCTCCTGTACTCATTTTTGCATCATTGCTCCCTAGTAAAAAAATTAAAATATAGCTTTCCTTAATATATAAATTTTTATATGCAGTTTTGAGTTGAGAAGAATTAAAAGTTAGCAGTGAAAAGATTCAATGTATTTATTAAACTATTGAAGACTACCAGTATTCAGTAGTTTACAATGAACATTTAAATCTTAGTCTGGGAACTCTGATTTTTTTAACAGTTATCATTTTCATTATATTGTGGTATATCTTGGTTTTTACTGTTTACTTGTGTTCTGTTTTATAAGTGAAATTAATATTATAATAGACATTATAAGACAAAAGGCAGATTTAAAATATTTTAATAAATCAATAGCTATATATTTTAACTTGATAACATATTATTGCCCAAGTAGCTAATGAGAGATGGATTACATCTACCACATCTACCACATTTATATAACCACAAAATTATGAGTTGATGATAGAGAGCTGTTCCAATTTGCTAGCCTGGAAATCATTTGTTTTAACAAACTCATAAATATTCATGGATGGTCTCTTGGCTAGCTAATTCCTGCCACATCGATTACGATGGCATGGTGCCTATTGACAAGCTGGTCAGTATCTTAAAAGGGAAAAAGAGCCAATAATAATGGCTTTATTTTGGCATCTTCTTTCACACTACATGCACATGTCTTTATTTGGGAAGCCAGCAGAAGAGTCATAGGCCGTATGCATGAAGAGTGGAAAACAGCAAAGTTTGAGTCTATGAATGAAAGAAAAGTATTAAATTAGCATGGATTCTATCAAGCAAATTTTATTTAGCTAAAGAAACAGGTCATCCAATCCAATTGACAAGTAGGTCTGAGTACTTAGGTGTATATATTACCCAAAGCATGGCCCAAAACTCCATCATCTGTTATCCAGACAGATTTCAAATTCAAATAGTCTTTTGGTTGATTCAGAGCTTATTTTTTCTGACAGAGAAGGTATTCCCAGAATACAGGTATTCCTCTGTAGGTATATTTACCTACAGAATAAAAAAAATACAGCAATAATAAATTGAACATGCCATTGCTCTTTTAAATAAACTCTCCAACATCCTACAGATCTTAATGATCTGAAGTAGAGCCCAAACATTCACAGGAATTATACCACAGAACTATTTGGAATTACACTACACATATATGAGTTGTTTCAGTGAATTCCACTGAATTTTAGTTTTTAAACCATCTACAAATATCTAAGCAGCAAGTCTCTGAATTAGGAACATATATATGAAAATACAATGTAGAATAAAACACCTAAAATAAGATATTAAGCCATATAAATAATAAAATGGCCAAGGCAAGGCAGCAGAATTTCCCAAAGCCACAAGAATTACAGTAACGGTGCTTGTGATAGAAGAAGTGATCATTCGAACCCTAGCCTGCAATTATGAAGGCCTATGAAAGTAAAAAGGTCTTTAGCACTTCTCCCAAAGCAATTTAAGGTTTTATAGGTTAATAACAGCAGTTTGAACTAGGCCCAGAATTATACTGGCAGCCAATGCAGATGGCATAATATGATTGCATTGGCCATACCAGATCTGGCTTCTCTGTTTCGAACTAATTGAAGTTTCTAAATAAATTTCACAAGCAGGCCCATTTGCAATGCATGCAATACCGTAATACAGCTGAGAAGTTACCAGAGCATGAGTAACGGTGGCAAGGCTATTCGGCCAAGGTAAAATCACAGGTGATAAATCAGCCTAAAATAATAAAAGCCTGACGCCATTTGAATCTTTAGCAATAGAGATGGATTCAGAAGTAACCCCCATATTTTGCAGGGGAACCTTTAGAGGGGGTTGTCATCCCTTCAGACACAGTGGATGCCACTTAACTGAGTTGTTGAACCATCCACAAACAGTAATTTCTGTCTTGTCAGGATGAGAAGCAGCTTATTAGCCCCATCCAATCCATTAGCCTGCTCCAGCATGAGTTCAAAACATTAACTGCTAAACCTGCATTATAGAGAGAGGAAGAGAAGAGAAAGAGATAGCTAAATGTCAAATTCTTCCAATGGTTTCAAGTAGATCTTAAAAAAAACAGGTGACAATATACTCTGAAAAATCCTTTAGTTTATCTGCTATGGAGGAGACATAATTTCCAAGCTGGCTGGGGAATTCTGGGCATTGAAGTCCAACTTTTAAAAATTGCTGAGGTTGAGAGAGAAACACTGTTCTTAACTAAGACTCTTATTTCCTGGAATGTTGTTCCTGCTTTTACAAAGGGGAAGAAAAAGGGTCTGTGTAACTACAGGCCAATCAGCTTGATGTTTATACTGAGCTAAATTCTGAAAGAGTTTAAGCAATCTGAGCATTTAGGAAAGAATTCATTGCTTAGTCGCAGCCAGCATCAGTTTATAAAGCATAAATCATGCCAACCTAACCGAATATTCTTGTAATTTCTGAACCCAGTCTCTCAAAATGCATGGCTACTCCAGTTAGTCTTCTCTCTTTTCTCTCCCAGGCCAATCTCATTTTTACAGGTTTGGGAACAAAAATGGAATTGGACAGATCTCTTGTCCAAAATTCAAAAGTTGAGTCTCAGTTCTATAAAGAGAATGTTTGAGAAGCAATATGGGTTTTGTAGACTTGTTTCTTTTTTATAAAATTGAGAAAGTTGTTTCAATGAAAAAATCAAGAATTTGGCTCATTTGAAATACCATAGCCGTTAATATTGATGTTCATTCCTTATTTGTGAACACTTAAATGTAAAGTGAGAGCCAATCTAAAGATATCAGGTTAGAAACTGGGAGACTGTGAGTTTTAGACCCATTTTAGACACAAAGCCAGTTGGGTGACCATGAGCCCGGGACTTTCTCTCAATCCTAGGAAGAAGGCAATGATAAACCACTTCAGAAAAACCTTGCCTAGAAAACTGCAGGGGTTTGCCTAGGCTCCGACTGGATGGAAGAAACAAATGTAAGAATAGTAGAAATATAGAAGAATCTAGGGATAGCTTTATTTTAACAGCAAGGATTCCTTTATTTATATGTTCCTATATTCAGATTTTCAAAGAATGACTTTTACCATTTCACTGGATTACATTCTCTTCTCATAGTCTCTTCTTTGAAAATAAAATATAGAGCTTATTTTAAGTAGATATGCCATATCTTGTCTATTAAGAGTACTGTGCCTCCAAGCATAGCTTACACACACTGTTGTCATTTATTATTTCTTTCCACTATGTTTATGCTTATATTTCATTAATCATATCTCAGACCCATGATAAATTTGTAATTAATTTGCAATTAATTGCTGAATTAATTGCTGAACTTTTGCAGCTTTACATTTGTAGGATTTCTAGGGAACAACCAATTCCTGATGAGCTTTTGCACTATTGTACACTTTATTTCTAGCTGGCTAAACAAACTCATTTTGGAATAGCAAACCTATGCTGATATAAAATTAAATTTGTTAAGGAAAAAAATTGAAAGATTTTTTTTGGGTAAAGTAACAGATTTTATAGCAAGATGTGAATTAGAGTTTTCATTCGAAGCACAAATGACTTGACTCAAATTATCCTACTTCGGACATATGCAAAGATGGAAAAGACTAAGTTCAGAAAAGTAAAAAGAAAGAGAAGAAGATCAACAACAGGGTGAATGGACTTAAGTCACAGTGGTGATGAGTGTTGGAATAGGTGAAGGGCCAATTTAAGGATAGCATATCACTTTAGGAGTTGAAAATAAGTTGATGGCACATTATCCTTCTTTTGTGCTTGCTGTTCCTTATTTATGTTTCATACAGTACCACTTTGGGATTAGCTGCAGATCTGATTGATTTCACATTATTATTTTGGGAAGTTGAGTTCAATTATTTTACACTCTTTTCTGGTTATCTATTTAATTACAGCAAGTTGGACTCTTATTTGAATTGCTGTGGCAATGATGAAAAAAAAGTCTGCTTCTCAGATCCTGGGCTCAAAATCTCTTCCTGTATGTTTCAAGCTTTCTTCCCCCCAATCCAGCCACCATGGCAATATACAACCCTATCGCATTTATTGGAAAAACAATCTTTGGAATAACTTCCCCTCGTAATAACCCTCATTTAAAAAAAATAATCTACACGACTAACGCACACAAATCTATGTATTGAAAGGAGGAATTACTAAGAATTTATCTTATTTCCTTCTTATTTCTTGTTCCCCAGCCTTTTTGTGTGAGAATGAACATGAGGGGATTTTTATTTCACATTTTGGGTTGGCTCAGTTGATAGGACATTAAATATGAAGCCTTAAATCCTTCTACTGGTGGAAAAGAGGCTAGGCTTGATTAGCCTGTAATATTCCCTGCATTTCCAGATCAGCAAACATGAAGACAATTACCAATTAATTTCAAAATGACTATTATTGCCAAATCATTTAAAAATGAGGTAAGGGTATAAAAGTCAGAGATATCTGTAACTTTTCATAAAATGGTAGATGCAACTGCAGATTGAAATTCCTTCCCTATTCACATGCCTTAGTATTGTATGCTTTTATAAAGGGTGGGGCCTGGTTCTGCAGTTGAGGCCACTATTTGGGCGTCCCTGTTATAGATGGCTCCAGTAGAACACTTTAGCCTTATTCTAAAAAAAAATACATTTAGCCTTATTCTAAAGAATTTGGGTTATGAAAAAGAATTATCTGTCCTATTAAAATTCCTTTAATTAACAAACAGTATAAAGTTTAAAATGAACAACAGTAATGCTAAATAAAGATACATGTTTATTCAAAACAATGGGCTTGTGTGGAGTATTTTCTCCCATAGCTGAAAAAGATATTAAAGATTTACTTAATAAGGAAACTTGGAAAATATTATTAGCATCCATATCTATATTAGGCTCATTCATCTATGAATGTTCATTAGTCACTGACTATAGTATTAAGTGTCCAGAATGTGTAAACCTATTGCAAATTAATAATCATCTGCTATTGATTTAAAGGCAATTCTTTTCAAGAAGAGGACAATTTAGTTGAGTTTCATAAAGTATTGAATTATAAGAGATGAGTTTCAAGTCCTGATTATATTTCAGTCATGAGAAAGATTAAGCACCATGAAGTCAACATTGGTTTTCTTTCTAAAACTTGTCCGATATTTTTTAACAACTATCTTGTTATTGTATTATATATAGGTGTTTCTTTTTAATACTATAATGCAGACTGAATAATACAGTCTTTAAAAAAAAATCACAATTACAAATAACCTTGCATGATAAAAATGACATATTAATAGGAAAAAAATAGGAATAAAAAAATTTATTACATTCCTGAAACACTTTGCCCCTCTGTGAGAGTATGTGACTTCTCTTGATTTGGGTTAGGGCAAGGGTGTCAAACTCACGTCATCACGGTGGCGTCATGTGACCTATCGGGGCTTTTTTCCCTTTGCTAAACTGGGCATGGGCGTGACCAGCGTGTGACACATTGGATCTTTGGTCCAGGAGTTTGACAGCCCTAGGTTATGTTACTTTATTCTTCTCATAGCCTAATATTTGAGCAACTTCCATTTTCTCTATTTTTATCTTTTGAACTCATCATACATTTTCCAAGAATCTTTAAGTTGCATTCTTAAACATGCTGATCTGATATGAAAGGTGAAGAAATGAGAGAGTACGATAGATAAATGGGAAATGTGGTTATTGAAGCCATCAATTGTACATTTTTTAAATGATGAAATGATCCACTCTTTGTTTGGAACCCACAGTCATAGGCATATGTATATAATTCCTTGAGCCTAAGCAATATTAAAAGAAACAGACAAGCTAATCCAGATGAATATTTGTACCTAATTAGTTCAATCATCTGTTGACAAGTGCAATGAATGATACATACATATTCCAGGAAAAAAATGTATTCTTTTAAAGTCAGTGATATACTTCTGGTGATATACTTTTGGAATACTTTTCACTATTGTTTCATGTCACAATTATTATTATTTTTCTGCTGGGTGTGCAAAACTCAATTCCCTCCTGAAATCTTTGGCAGATATGATGCCAAGCAGATGTTTTTCACCACTGGGAAATGATGACCCAGAGTAAAACTGCAGAAAATGGGGAACATGTGTGAAATGTTCAGATTGTGATCACCTGTCAGAAGGAGGTAGTTACTAAATAATGAAGGAGGTTCGCTTAGTATACCAGAAAAAGCTACAATTAAGCTCTCAGACAGACTACATTGCTTACTTTTGATCTTATTATCTCATTGGCTTCATTCCTTTCCTCCCTTCCAAACAAGATAATTAGAAGCAAATAAGATATATAGAGCAAGGAAGTGAAGGAGCCATGACATGTGCTGAACATGCTGTCAGCCATATGGCATTCTATAGATATTGTTACAGATGAAAATTGGACCACACGCTGTGCTGTACATTAATCTTGGAACAATATACAGTAATTCACATTCATAAACTCAGATGATTCACTATTGGCTAATAAATGTATTTTTGAAGTTCTACCCATAGCATTTTATTTTAAATGACAGTGCTTTCTATTAATGGGAGGGTATTGTCAGCTTCTTGACCCTGGCCAAGAAGAATGTCTTTTTGTTCAAATGGCAGCCATCATTTCCGTGAAGTGATGCATGTAAAAAAGCAAGCAAATGCAATTCACCTCACATGTATCTGTCACTCATGTTGACATCTACATGTTGAGAGCATTTTCTCCAAGTTTTTTCTATTTGACCCATGAGTTAAAGATCAGGAAGGTTACCTTTCCCAACCCATCCATGTGTCAATCATCTCCACCTAAAAATGAAAGTTACAAACAAGCTGCCATTACTCTTTATAGTCTCCTGCCTGCTCCATCTTTTTCATCCTACTCTTTTAGCTTCTCATTATAGACTCATCATGCCATTTCCTGATGCTGTTTTTGGAGCAGCACAAACTGAATTCTTTTGTCACCTTAACCTGACATGTTTTCCCGTGGAATTTTGTAAAAATAAAACACTTCATGATATTTGAGTACTTCCTATCACAAGTTAGTAACATGAATTTTATTTAGAATTTATTTCGTAGTGATTTTCTGTGAGATCCAGAAGTGACCTTTTCTATTGATATTGATTGATACAAACGTAGATAGTAATCTATTCATCTTTTTCAAAGCTTCCATTTCATTTGCAAACATTTCCAAGAAAAAAAAAACTTTTATTTATTGAGGAGGTTGAGTGGGAGGCAATATCTGTTTTTTTTACTACCTTTCAAGTCAATTCAGCACAGTTTGTTTTCCTCCAGCCTGTAAAGTGTCATGAAAATATGCTGACATCGTTTACTCTGTTCTGGCAACCTAGCTCTACCTTGGTAACCAGACCAATATATGATTTTATCCTATGGCTTTAAAGTGGGACTAAATCAGGGGTGTCAAATTCACATCACGGCAGTGTCACGTGATGTATCAGGATTCCCCCCCCCCTTTGCTAAACCGGGCATGGCCGTGGCCAGCGCATGACACATCCAGCCCAAGGGCCAGGAGTTTGACAGCCCTGGACTAAATTAAAGAAATTAAAGAAAATAGCAGCAACAATCCCTGTCATAATCACTGGGAGGGCATGAGTCTTGGGCTTAGCCATGTGTTTTCAAATAGTGTTCATGGATACTTCTTCATAAAATAGGAGAGGCTTTTTCCTCCTACTTTATTGGGAAGTCCCTTACCTCCTCCCAGGCCCAAATACCTACAGCATCTGATCCACAGAGGTAGAATGAAGAAAGTTTTGCTGCCTGGAAAACAGAAACTGCTTTATTGTGCTGCATCCATCCCCAGAGGTGAAGTGCTGCAGGGGGAGATGGCCTAGCTAGTAAAGCAGGAGATATACATTCTTCTGTTTTATTTGGAAGACCCTACCCAAACCATGCCCAAACTCCTACATGCCAAGCTACAGGAGTGAAGTAACAGAAAGAGGAGGGAAGTTACTATAGAGGTAGCCTCTTTCACCTTCATCTCTGAGTTGAGGTATGTGGCAATTACCAGTGGCTAGTTCACTTCTACTTTTCTTCCCCTGCTTCTTACCATCTCTCTGAAGTCTGGCAGTGAAGAAGAGGGTGAAAATTAGAAGGCTAGAACCCATGTCTCCTTTTAATTGCTATCCTGAGAATTGCTCCTTTTAATTGCTATCCTGACACTTTGACTGTCAGGCAGCCTGAACACCAGAACAGAACCAGATGAATGCAGCACAGGAGTTTCATCTGATGTGTGTTGAGAACTCCTCCCAGTTCAGCCAGAATAACTTTGCACTTTAAAGGGGAGTTAGGAAATTCAGGAAGGATACAGTTGTTGAGGGCAATTAAGTGTGACAGCTACATATAAACTAAATGAAACCATTGACTTCATATCTTACTAGCAGCCAACTTAAATGAATCCAGTTGGATACTAAAAAAAAATCAGGATTAAATTGATCTTTGGTCTAATCCATCAGGACTATATACACATAGATTTCTTGACTTGGTATAGCAAGTCTACATTTAGGTAACACCTTCATTTTATATAAACAATCCCATCAGCTTCAGCACCACTACTAGTTCCTTCTACATCTGTATGTTCAGGTTCTCCTGTTTTCATCGTTAATGACAATGAAACTTATTTAGAAAGTAGGCTATTTCTTATTGGCTGACCTTCTCATTTATAAAATCAGCAATATTTTCCACGTGAGAAGAGTGGAACTAATGTGGAAGAATCTCTTTATTTTTGTTTGGATTATATTTGTGGTATGAAGCTTTTCAACTTATGATATTCACTTTAATAAAAATTATGATACAGGGACTTCTTTTTCAATGTAGTTAACATCATGGACTCTGATAAGCACAGATTCATGTCAATGAAGCTTTTTATAGGCCTTTCTTTCTTGCACAGAGGATTAATGTTTGTTATACCTAGAATAGAAATTGTATTCCATTTTTTAAAAAATTATGTCTTTGGAGAGAAATGCATATGGCTAAACAATCTTTCTGTACCAACTCAGGAAACTCAAACTGCCCAAGGAGCAGTTCTACAGAGGAATGATTGAGTCTGTCATCTGCACCTCTATAACTGTCTGGTTTGGTTCTGCAACCTAACAGGACAGACACAGATTTCAGAGAGTAATTAGGACTGCAGAAAAAACAATTACTACCAGGTTGGTAGTAATTGGTAGCCTTCAATCGAGGACTTGTATACTGCACGTGTCAAAAAGAGGGCTGTGAAAATATTTACAGACCCCTCACATCCTGGACATAAACTGTTTCAACTCCTTCCCTCAAAACGATGCTATAGAGCATTGCACACCAGAACAACTAGACATAAGACCAGTTTTTTCCCGAAAGCCATCACTCTGCTAAACAAATAATTCCCTCAACCCTGTTCAACTATTACAAAGTCTGCACTACTGTTAATCTTGTCATCACTCCTTATCACCCATCCCCTCCCACTTGTATGACTGTAACTTTGTCACTTGTATACTTACAATTTATATTGACTATTTCCTCTTTTCTTTTATGTATACTGAGAGTATTTACACCAAGACAAATTCCCTGTGTGTCCAATCACACTTGGCCAATAAAGTATTCTATTCTATTCTATACTAACAATCTCTTAATATGTTCAACTATAGAATTTAAGAATTTTAGATATACAGTTTTTAAATAAGTGACATGTTGGGAGAAGGATAATACTTCATAAGTTGTTTCAATCGTGATAAAATGTAGAACTAAAATTTAAATCATGGTAGAATTAAAAAAGAAAAAGATAAACAGCCAGGCACAAAAAATTACAGTAGTTAGATCACATAGTAAGACATAAAACACTAGGCTTGCCTAGATAACATCTTTTCAATAGGATATGTAGAAAGACATTAGGACCACTAGATATCAGTGGTAGAAAATTGTAAGAGAATACAAATATTTGCAAATTTTAATGCTATAGGGCTGGAAATAGGTAATTGCTTGGGCTGTTGAGTCCAAACCTCTACTCAGTGTCGAAACCCATACTGAAATATTCTCAACAGATGGCTGTCTAGCCTTTACTTGAACAGATGCAGGGCAGCCCACCTCTCTAAATAATTGGTTCCCCTGTCAAACTGCTCTTGCTGTTAAAAAGATTTATCTTACACTCAGTTGGAATCTGCTTTTTGTAACAAATCTATTATTCCATTTCATGTGCTCTGAATGATGGAGGACAAATCTTAACCTCCTTTTATGTGATATTTTGTAGTTCTTTGAAGAGGATTATCACATTCTTCCCCAATCTTCTCTTTTTAAGGTGAACATGCTCATCTTCTTTAATCTCTCTTCCTATTTCCAAGTCCCTTATCATCTTCATTGTCCTTCTTTGAAACTATTCCAATGTTTCTGAATCCTTAAAGTTTGATGCCAGTACTGAACCCAGTATTCTAGTTGAGGTTTGACAAACACAGAATAATGAAAAACAAATACTGCACATAATTTTAGAATTGTAATTTCTGTAACTATTGATGCAGCTTAAGTTCTATTTGCCTTTTTACATTCAAATCACACAGCCCAAATATCATTGAAAGTTCTGTCAGTAACCAAAGTTGTCCTTCTGTGATCCCAGGACCAGATGGGTTGTTAAACAGGAAGAGATAGGAAATGGAAGGAACACAGGAGGATATGTGGGTGTCATGGGGATGATGACTACTGCAAGTAGGTGTCTGAGAGTGTGACCTGGTTGGCAAGGGTTGTAGGTGGGCATTGGGGACAATGGACCTGCTAGTAAGGACTGCAAATGGATGATGGGTAGCACAGGGGAAGGGTTGAGGGTAGATGCTGGTGACTGCAAGTGGCCCAACTAGGGTATACAGGTGGGCCAAAGGAGGCCCCAATTTATTTATTATTTTATTTATATTGTCGCCTATTGCTGCCAACTGGGCAGTAGCAGGTGCTCTGGGCAGGCTATGGGGTGTGAGCAGGTGGCTGAACGAAAGGATATGACATTCTGGGATCCTATGCTCTGTAGTAGGCTGGATAAAATGGTGCTTCAAGAGGCAGTACATATTCAATTGATGCCAGAATGTGAGATGACATTGGTGGTTGGAAATGGCCAGGACGGCACTGCAGAGCGCTTCAAGTCTTATGAGTGGGGAACTAGTCCCCCCCCATCATGGTGTACTCTGGATTCTCTCTGCGAACAGAATAGACTGCCGAATAACTACTTTATAATAACACTGTAGTCTCCTGGCTAATGTAACATCACCATACACTAAATAAATAAATGATTTATTTATTTATTTTGTCAAACGATTATAAGATAACAGATATAAGTATAAACATAGTTATGAATACATGAAATGGATATATATAAGAAAAATAAAAAAAGAAACAATAGGACAGGGATGGTAGGCACGTTGGTGTGCTTATGCACACCCCCTACAGACCTCTTAGGAAAGGGGTGAGATCAATAGTAGACAGTCTAAGGTTAAAGTTTTTGGGGTTTGGGGAAGAAACCACAGAGTCAGGTAGAGTATTCCAGACATTGACCACTCTGTTGCTGAAGTTGTATTTCCTGCAATCAAGTTTGGTGCGGTTAATCTTGAGTTTGTATCTATTATGTGCTCTTGTATTGTTATGGTTGAAGCTAAAGTATTCATTGACAGGTAGGACATTGCAATGTATAACTTTATATACTATATTTAGATCGGACCAAGTTCTAGGTTTTCTAGGTCTAGAATTTCAAGTCTGGTAGCATAAGGTATTCTGCAACGAGTAGAGGAGTGGAGAACTCTTCTTGTGAAATATTTCTGGACTTTCTCAACTGTGTTAATATCAGATACATAATGCGGGCTCCAGACTGATGAGCTGTATTCAACTATTGGTCTAGCAAATGTTTTGTATGTTGTAGTTAGTAGTGTGATATTACCAGAGAAAAAGTTACATAGGATTAGGTTCATTGTGGAAAGCCAGTAGGGAATGTCACAAATAGTAATCACATGACGATGTCTCTCTGCAATGTACTCATGAGGCTGGAGCATGAGCATCTGGATTACAATCACATGAACATGAAAACATTGTGACTTTATGGATAGTCATAAGTTCCCCTCATTCAATATCATTATAATTTTGAATGGTAGCTAATGAGTGGTTGTAAGTAAAATACTACCCATAATTCATCCAGCCCTGGTATTTTAATCTTGTATAGGAAAAAAATTATTCACTGTTTCTACTTTACATGATACTTAATTTAGATTCTTTTTGTCCTTTTTTAAAAAAAAAATCCGTAGGCAAGTTATATTTTAATTATGTTATATAGTTTAATTCCTCTTCATTTTCATGCATGATTAATATTGTACTGGCTTTGATTTTTCATTCATCCTATCCTGACAACAAGTAGTAAATGTAATTTGAAGAAAATGTGTATCAAATTTGAAGCACTTGAGATATGAAGCACAATGAAATAAGATTAACAATGCAAGAGCAATAAACTCTTTTAAAGCTCATTGATTTTTTTTGCCTAAAGCCAGACTGGTCCAAAGGTTAATTTGACCTAAAAGAGTTTGAAAATGTCTGACTGAAACAAAATGAACCTGTGATGGGACTATGTGTGTATTTGTTAAAATGAGCAATGTGCCTTTATGTTAAAAAGAATTCTTGATGTTAAGATTTTTATAAACTAAGACACATTTTCATAGAAACTAGCATTACTTTTCTTGATGGCATCAACAGAAGGTGTGGGGGTATGAGTATGATTTGAAGACTCCTGAGTAAATATATTATAGTCATGAAAGAGTTTATGTTTCATCAGTTTATATTTTATGACAACTCTATCACAGTTATACATGAAATCTGGCAGAATTGTGATGTATAATACAGCTACTGTATATTACTGGGTTTACATGTTCATACATTTAAAATATGGAGCCCCATATTTTAAATGTATGAACAAAAGAACTATTAAAATAATTAGAAACTATTTATTTTTAGGCAAACCACACCATCAACCTATTTGGCCATAATATTTTGAATTCAGCAAAGAATAAAGCATGTGAACTTTTCTACCATAGAGAAAGAAATACATAGGAAACCAGACTCCAAATGTCAAATATGGAGGAAGACATCAAAGTGGACTAGTACTCTCTGATAAAGATCAAGAGAAAAAGCTAATTTTTATGGCATATGCTGACAAATGACTGAAGTAAAAATGACTTGATTTACTGCTATCCCTACATACTGTCTGAGCTTTAATGCTTCAGAGATCAAAGGTTTCACTCAGAGAGAAAATACCCAAAGAAACTGCAAAGTTTCTTTTCCCTTTTCCAATTCACACTTCACTGCAAAGATACGGTAACTAAAAATTTATGTGAGTGTTTGAAAAGGTTACTGTGACAATTTATGAGAGAAAACAGTTTGATTTTTGTTGGATTACTGTTGTTTTCTTTAGAAAAATGGGGATAAAAGATTAGCATACACATTCAGACTGAAGAAAAGTATCATCCTTAACTCCCATCAAAACACACGCACACACACACACACGTGGGGGGGAGAGGGATTTTCTCAACAGTGTATGGTCATCAATAGTGCTTTTCTTCAAAATGCCTCATGGACATGGTCTTCATTATGTGCAGATTAATCTGCTTGCTTTGTTGACTCTTGTCAACATCTGGCAAAGGAATGCCTTTCTTCCACTTTTTTTTTTTATGAAACTGGGCATTGTTATATGGCCTTTTATCAATGGAGCTCAGGAGCTTAATGTACAACTCCTCCTACTCCTACTCCTCTGGACATTAGTGAGGAACCCATTTCAAACAAAATGAAATCTTATTTGTAAATAATTCATTGCATTCAAAGAGAGTTATGAGACTCAAGTGGGATAAAAGTGAAATGAATGAATGACTAAATAAAAAATAACAGAAAATTAAATTCAGTAGAGAAAATATAAGTGATGCACAGAGCAAATCAATTCATATGTTGTCATAGAAGGCTGCTTTTACTGAGTTCAAGAAGGGGACTTCTACCCAATCACTAGCTTTACCCACTTAGATTTTCCAACACCAATTTTATGCTACGTAGAAATGCATTTCCATTAGGCTGATGAGCATTTATTCCAGCTACCCAATGGGTGGACACAATAATTGTCAGTGTCCCCTTTCAATTCTTTTTTCTCTTGTTTACTTTCCATATCAAGGAGGAAAAAAGGAAGGTGCCCTTGAAGTGACTGGAAAGGACTGAGGAATGGTGGCAAGAAATCATGATTCCCTAGCTACAGGAAGGAAGAAGGAGTTTTAGGAATGAGAATGAGATGGGACTTCTTCCCACCAATTATTTTCACAGCATTTTTTCTGGAGGATGAGCCAACTGTTAATTGATTTAGCTTTCCAAAACCTTTGCAAGTTGCCCAGGACCATGGAGAGATTGATCTCAAGTCTAGGCTGCATTGCTTTAAAAAAAAAGAATTACAAGCTCAGATGAAATGATAATTGAGGAAAAATGTGTCCTCTGCTCTTTTTGATGTCTGACATGTCTTTTGATACTGTTCATAAATACAGTCATATTTTAAATGTAGAGGAACTACACAATGTGGAGACATTCAATAATGAACTAAAATAAGTTTAAATGTATCTTAAAAGATGTTGAATTTAACCGGTGTTTAAATGGATGCATCTGGATGTTGATATATTTTAATGTAAAAGAACAGCTGACTACTAATCTGAAAAATCTCTGATAAAATGTTTTATATGATTTGTCTTGCATTCAGTAATCTATTGTAATGTGACTCATTATGCATTTAAGCCAAAAATGGTACAACAATAATTTCAAATGATTGCATCACAAATCTTATGATTTAATCTATGAAAACAGAATATTGTTATTGCATCTTACCAGATGTGTATGTTAGAGTCTTACTGTCCAATAGTAAAGAAACATTGATGACTTTCAAATATATGTCTGCCCTAAATATTGGGGATATATATATTTATGTATATTATGTCTGAAACTACCTGAGATAAAATATTCCATGTGTCTTTTAAAAGTGCTAGCTATTGTTGAAAGAAATATCCTTCTGGGTTCAGTTCCAAGTGGGGAAAAAGACACTGGAAACATGGAGGCTGCTTGGAAGGTTTAATGGTTACAGGGCCACATGGCCTGGAGGTCCAGAGAAGAATAATCACATGCTTCAAGGTGAGAAGAGAAGGGGGAAAAAAGAAAAAAGAAAAAAAGGGAAAAAAGTGTTGAGGTGCTGAGAGTACCTGGGTTTTATACTCTCTGTTTGGATTTGAATTGGAGCTTGTATTCTAATTGGTTGTCAGACTCCCAAGGGCGGGGGTCTTAACTCTATAGGCTTGGTCTGGCCTTTCTGGGTGATTATGCCCTTAAAAGGGCTTTTGGCAATTGCTATAGCTTTTACCTGGAGTTCCTTCTTATGTAAAGTATTCTGGCCCAGGCCTTAATGGCCCACCCATTGACAAAGGTGGGGGTGAGTTTCTGCTTCTTGAGTAGAGTTTCTGCTTCTTGAGTGACTATTCTTTTTAGGAGAAATATTCTGCCTTTTTAACATTTCCTAGGCTATTTCAATTTTTCTAGGAGAGGGGTAGATGCTAACTTCCTACACTATATTTTGGTTTGCTTTAAGAAATAAATACTTTAGTAGAAAAGATTTTAGTAGAATTACTCAAAATGGTTTTTACTGATCTTTTTAAATGATATCTCTCTCTGTCTCTCTCTGTCTCTCTCTCTCTCTCACACACACACACAGATTAACATTTGCTTGAAATTTTACCACAAATCTGGAAAACAGTGAATTCACAGATTTGTTCATCCTGATAGAAGGTTGAATTATCTCACTCTGTAATTCCAATTTATGTATGATCCTGATTTAAGATTGCTCCTTTCTTTCCCTCAGTAGATTCTTTCGGTTTATCAATTATTCAATTACTATTTTTATTTGCTTAAATAAAGCAAATTTGTGTTAATCTAGACAAGACATCATATAAATAACTTGTCCTAAAATTCTGGATAAATCAGTAAGATGTATGTGAGTCACGGTGCCTTCCAAATTCAAATCCTGTTCATTTGCTGTCATCCTGTTTTGCTTTTTTTAATTCCTAAAGAAACAAGTGCTTGAAGTTTTTAATGGCTCTGTATACAAGTTTCAATGAGGCAGTGACACAATAATGACTACCTTTAAGCATAACTTACTATATTTTAGAATTTCTCTACTGAACCTTTAACTTATAACCATGTAAAGATGAATAGAGTAGAATAATTATAGTTAATGTTTACCTGTGGCTTCTGCTCTAGTAGATAATTTCCATAAACCTTTTACTCAGCTATTGTCAAGTAGGCAAAAATAGCATAATATAGAATTTGTGGATTTCAATTTTAAAAAAATCTTAAAAAAGGAGAAGCACAGATAACTGACTTTTCTATTAGGTACTAAATAAATGTTTGCAGCAGCTCCATCTACTGGGAAAATCTCTGTGGGTTTTTTTTTTCTCTATGTGTTTTTTTATTATCTTTTGTAATCCTACAGATACATTGAATTTGTTTGTTATTATCTGCAGCATAAGGAATCCTTGATTTTTTTAAAATATACAGTATAAACAGCTTTTCATAGGGAACAGAGTCATATGACTCTAATGAAAGAATGATTATAAGAATACACTTCTCCACAGAATTACTCAAAAAATTACTTTTGCATTAAAATTAAATATTAGGAGATCAAAAAATTATTTTAGTTTTTAGTATCAGAAAAATAATCATATAGGTTTAACTTTCTCCAGCATCAAAACAGAAGGTTGCTATTAGAAAAAAACTGGGTGAATAATAATATCATTGATATTGAGAAAAATCCCATTAGTCAAATTTACAGATTTTATTACAGTTTACTTGGAACACTTACAGTACATCCTCCAATGACACTTTAATATCACCAAACAACATCTGCCTATCCCAGGTCCTTGGGAAGGACTCAATAGAGCAGGGTGTAAAACTCAAGGCCTGCAGGCTGGATTCGGTCCATGGGGTGATTAGATCTGGCCCTCAGGGCTGCCCTGGAAACAGTGAAGGACCGGCCCACAGTGCCTCTGTCAGTGAAAACGTAGCTTGGAAGGCTGCATACTGTCCGCCCGAGCTCCATTTTTGCTGGGAGAGGGTTGCAGCAGGCCGTTGCAGCCGAAAATGGAGCTCAGAAGCCTGTTTTCTCTGGCAAGCAAAACCACAGACACGAGTGAAATCAAACTGTCCACGCTCACCCTGACCACTCCCTACCCCACAAGATCAAACACAACCCTGATGCAGCCTTCAATGAAATTGAGTTTGACACCTCTGCAATAGAGAGATAAAAATGACAAATCTAGTCTAAACATCTGACTTACTATGCAACAAACCACAATAATAAAGTTTACAAGCCACCCCATCCTTAACAACTTTGGGTGGTTCACAACAAAGGAATTGCAATAAATCCACAAACCATATTTTAAAAAAATATTTATCTGGCAAGTCTTACATCCACTGCTATGCTAATTAGCAATGAAAATAAATATATGTAGCTCAGGGTTGGTATATTGTGCTGTTCTCCCAACATGATTTGGGGGTTATAGGTATTTAATTACTATATCGGTTAACATCATCAATATAGGAGTTTTTGGAGAAGTTAAGTTCCTTAGCTGTGAAGGGATTTTACAGGTAGTCCTTGACTTACGACCACAATTGACCGGAGAATTTATGTTGCTAAATGAGAAATTTGTTAAATAAGTTTTGTCCCATTTTATGACTTTTCTTGTTACAAAGAAGAAATTAAAAGGAATCAAGTTCTATGACATTGTTTAAAATGACTAAAAATTAAGTGTTAGAAATAAAAGGAGGAAATATAAATTTTGTTTATAGGATGAAGATTAAAATAGATATGTTGCTATCTCTGGTATCATTAATGGACTTTTGCTGATCAGGACTTAACATCAAAGCTTCAAGAATTTATTTATAAATAAAAGATGATATATGGGAGGAAGAAATCATTTGTTATAATTTAAGAGGAGGTGACAAGTTATTAAACTGGGAATTCTTGTGATCAAGATTACAAATCAATTTTATATATTTATTTTATTTTTCTCCATTCTTTTCTTTTTTATTTGTATTCTTTGTTTTCCCTTTTTAACTCTTGCACTTTTAATTCTTTCTATTTTTATTTATTTTAGTTTGCATTAGCATTTACTATTGTAATTATAATTTTTAATGAAATTACTTGAAAAAAGAAAAAGAAAACAATATAAAAATACTAAAAAAAATTAACAAGTCAACTAGCATTTAAAAATTCCATGCTGTAGGTAAATAATATAATTGCCAGCTGAGATAATTAAAAATAAGTTTATCAAAAATTAATAGCAGGTGAATTCTAAAGTCTATTGCAGAATATTTGGCTATGTTTAACATTGTTTCTGAATTCTAATAACATAATGGTATTCATTAGATTGTTCAAGAAAAGGTTTAAGAAACTCTAATATTTTAATAAAGTAAACTGATAAACATTTTCCACTACCAAAACAAGAGGCAGAACACAAGTCTTCTGCCAAAAGGAGACAGCCATCCAGCTGTTCCACAGAGGTGCCATTTCACTGATTTCTTTTAAATAGGGCTCACTTTGGACACATAGCAGCTGTATATGGAAAATGTCTTGGGATTCTTTGATAATAGTTTTTCCAACAATAACTTAAATTAGCAGAAATTCCTGGACAATTGTATGTTTCTTTGATTGAATCCAGCCTAGCCTGACAATTTCTTTTGGCTTAACATTGTTCAGTGGAATCCCCTAATTCAGCTTTCTTTTATTATTATTTTTTAATTTTTTCATCTAAAATTGTTTGCTTAAGCTTTGCCCTTAACTGTTTATAATCAAAAACCAACTGCAACTTGGAAGAATATCCAATAAGTAATAATACCAAACTCCATTATCCAGGAGGAAAGAAATTGACTGTTAAGGGTTATAGAGCTGCATCTCATGGGCAAAATGCTGCATCAAAGGTAGTAATCCATGCCATGCTCTTGACCTTTAAATCCTATTACAGTGAGAAGGCAAAGTGGTGCATTGTTGCAATTGCCATCAGAAGCAGCTTTCTCAAAACTGTAGGTTGGGTAATGCCAAAAGTACCAAAACAAATATTTGGGTTTAATTAAACCCTACAAAGAAGATGCCCTACTGCCTTGGACTCAAACAGTTGAATTTGAGAGATATTTTGACTTGTTTAGTATAGAAAAAAAGGACATGAAAGCCAAAAAATGGTACTTTGAGCATTTTGGAGGACGTATTAAGATAAATATACTCTGGACTTGGAGGACAACTCCTATATATTTTAAATGTACCACTGCTCAATACTATATCCATTAACATTCTAGATTGAATGGGGTTTTTGTTTTGGGACTATGATCTCGGTTTTATTAATCTCCAATAAGCAGTAGTTTCAAAAGAGAGCCAAGGCCTTCATTTTCTTTAACCCCATTAGGGTCCATCATAAAATAATATAATCTGCATAAAACAGGATTGTTATGTGCTTATTCATTAGCTTAGTGGGATGATGTTCCACTCTATCTAATTAGCCTGCTACAGATTTAATATACAAATTAAATAGTCGTAGGACAAAGATTCATCTCGCTCCCAAGCTCATACTGATGTAGACATTTGAGGTGAAAATGAATAGTTATGCACCAAGAAGCCATAGACCACACACACACACACACACACGAAATAAAATCAGAAGTCTTCTTGAAATCTAAATATTTTGAATGAGGATATATGTGTGTATGTGTGTGTGTGTATGTGTGTGAGTGTTTTCGTAGATTTTCATGGGTACAGGTATGCAGGTCTTGGTGTATTCGGGTCTTTTCCTATGTAAGATTGAGAGTATCTTGGCAACGTTTCGATGAGGTCCCACTCGCCATCTTCAGGCTGGTGCTTTCGGCTTTGTGCTTGTGCGATCAAAGCATGATCGGACCTCCCGTCTCCCTTTATATATAGGTTGGCTGTGTTGTCATTTCTTGATTAGTTGATGGAGTTGATGTTTGCAGATTGGCTGGCTTTTTCTTAAGAACATGTGTGGCTGAGGTACTGGCTGTGTGTCTATCAGCCTCCTGTGTTGTATATATATATTCTTATCAAATTATAGAGCATCAAGCCTGCTACATTACGGAGTGACCAGATTTAACCCTGTCCATTTGCTAGAAGATTCTCTGAGTCCAACTAATAGGCTCCAATATAACTGGCAGAGATCTTACTGACAATCCAGCTATCATTAAGAAATTGAATTATCTCCTTGTATCTTTCAGGTTTCTTTTGATTGATTAATGCAGTGTATCTCAATCTTGGCAACCAAAACAGTTGATGTTTGGACTTCTAGAATTTCCCAACATCTCCAAAACCAAGATTGGGGGAGGGTCTGAGGGTATTAAGGAGATGATCTATTTCTGTATAAAATCAGAAAGGATAGAAATATTCTTTTGCACAATAGCTACAAACATATGTATACTTTCTAGGTAAACCTTGAAATCTCACGTCTAATTTGAGAGGGTGCTGAATTTGACCTCACTGCAGTTAATTTCCAGAAAGTGGCTGAGTCATTTGACTTCACAGTTATTAATTGCTTCCAAGTAGTTTTACAGCACTGTTCCTTTCGTCTACTGAGACTTCTGCTGCAGTATTTTCAAATGAAAAGTGCACGAAGGGTTTTTCACTGTTCCTTCGTATTGTATCTAATAATCAACGTTTTTCTGGCCCATACAGTTTCACAGTGAAGCTAGTGTTTTGATATTTGAAAAACCAAGGTACTACCATTTATTACTGAAAAAGGATAATAACTTCTAGACTGAATCAGACTATTCATGATCACACATTTTAATCTAGTTGACTTATAGTACTTAATCAAATTTGCAAAAATTGCTCAGATTTCAATATCTTAGAAACATATTCAACTGGGAAGGCTGATGCTTACTGCAGCACACCACCACCATCCCCAACCTTTTGGGCACCAGGGACTGGTTCCATGGAAAGAGGTTTTTCTCTGGACCACAGAAGGAATAGTTTCATGTGCTACCTGCACCCCATGGATAGTGCTTCACTTTTTTGTGTGGCCTGGTTTCTGGCACACTGCAGCCCAATGACAATCCATGGACTGGGGGCTGGCATCCCTGGCTTAGTGCAATTTTAACCCATAAAAAGTCTTGCTGAACTCAGAGAGTTAGGAAAAATGGTCTATAATGCCTGGCATTATGATGCAGGAGAACAGGGAATATAGATAGTCCTCGATTTATGATCACTTAGTGATTGTTCAAAACTACAACGGCATTGAAAAATGTGACTTATGATCCTTGACCATGTGACCTTCTCAGTATCCTCCCAGTCATGTGACTGTGATTTGAGTGCTTGGAAACTGGCTCAACTTTACAATGGTTGCAGCATTCTGGGGTTACGGGATCATCATTTGCAACCCTTCCAGCTGACTTCCAACAATAAAAAAAACCAATGGGGAAACTGACAGGGAAAATGGCAAGTTGCAGCCAAATGATGTCTTGCTTAATAACCCCAGTGATTCACTTATGGCAAAAAAAGTTTGTAAAAGGGAGTGGGATCATATGGTGCCTGACTTAGTACTTGCACTGGTTAAGGGTAAATTTTCGGATCCCAATTGTGGCTGTACGTTGAGGACTACTTGTAATAGAATAAAAATACAGGTAATATGTCATAGCATAAGCAGTGATGGCTAACCTTTTCCACATTGCATGCCAAAAGTGAGCGCACATGCCTGCACCCATGATTCAATGCGTGCGTGACTCCCCCCATGCTCCTGCACATGCACGTGTGCACTGCAGCCTCTGCACATGCGTACACACAACCCGTACTGCGCAGACCCCCTGCACGCCCCATGCCTCTGTGCATGCGCATGCATCTCCCACGCACACATCTCTCCTCGCAATTGCATGGCAGATACCCGACAATCAGCTGGCTGGCAGGGGCACGCACGTATGCACAGTGGGGCTCTTCTGGGTGACCTCTCGCTTGCCAGTAAAAGTGGCTCTGCATGCCACTTCCGGCACGCGTGCCATAAGTTTGCTATCACAAGCATAGAGTATTAGTGAAAGCCCATTCTGAATTTTTTACTGGTTTACAATTATACTTTTAGAGTTACATTTATGCTTTTAGAGTTCTACCATTATCTTTAGAAAACATATTCCTTCAAAGTCATATGCATGACATCAATTTTCAACACTTGCTACTATTTTTTACTTCTTATATGATTGCAAATGGCCTTTAAATTGTATTGGACAATCTAATTGTGTAACGTCTGTGAAAACTGATTTTCCTCAGTTGCTGATGATACTTAGATATACATATTCTTTCTTTTTCTCTTATTAATGGGCCGGTTCTTATCAATGAGCAGTACTAAGTGCTTATATGTAATCCACAGACAAGACTATGCATTCATTGCTAATGGTAAATCAGGCAGAAACTTAAGTGAGTTCTATTCTGTAACATCAATATGTAACAAAATGGAAAGTTTATGGAGTAAAAGTTAAAAGTTGTAAAATCAGATGAATCTTCTTTATTCTACTTAGGTTTATTCCACTAGATGGAAAGCAGTGTCAAACCTGTATGAAATCTTATTCCGTACCTAAAAAAATTCATAGAGACAAATTCAGCCTTTCATTAAAACCAGTAATGGTAACCTGTTTTTAATAAGAATAAAAAAATAAAAAAAATAAAGTTCTTTCATGAGGGGCCTTGGTGCTCTCTAAGTTTGGACCCCTCATTTCAATCCTGGGGCTACAAATAATTTCCTTTATAAGTTCCTTCATATTGCAAAAAAAATATGAAATCATATTAATATTAGAAAGCAGTGAAAATTTCCACACTATCCTACAGTTGTCCTTGAAAGAAAATGTCTAAACATTTGCAATGCTTTGTAATACTTGGCTACCTTTTCAAATACAGCTGTTGAATAGAAAGGAAAACAAAATTTGAATATTGCAACAGACAAAGTTTCTGATAATGCTGTGATTTATTGTTCTCATGGCTAGCTTGTCTGAAGTTCCTTCTCTTTGCTAAAGGGAGGAATAAGAAATAAAGATGAGTTATCTAAGGCACCGTATAAGAAATAATGTATCTAAATCAACTCTCATGAAAACACCCCAACTGATTATCAGAGGCTATTATATTCCTTTATTGAGTCCAAGACTGCTCACAAATTGTCATAAAGAATCCCCTATGGATAGATCCATTCAAAGAATCTCATGGTGAAACCCATTAAAACAGGTTGTCTATTTGTATTTGGGGTACTATGAGCCATAAAGAATCACACTTAAGTATTACATAGTCTCAAAGATAAAATACTGCAGCATTTGGTGAGCAGCTTTTTCCTATCCAGTACTGTAAACATGTTCAAAGGAATATTCTTCCTCCTTTATGGAGTTCTGTTCCTAAAAGTAGGAGAATATCAGAGTTGGAAGGGACCATAATCCAATCCCCTGTTCAAGCAGGAGACACTGTACAATTTGAGACAAATGGTTGTCCAATCTCTTAAAAGCTTCCAGTGATGGAGCACTGATAGCTTCTGGAAGCAAGCGGTTTCACTGGTTAATTGTTCTCATTGTCAGAAAATTTATCCTTAGTTCTATGTTGGTTCTCTCCTTGATTAGTTTCCATCAATTACTTTTTATTCTGCCTTCAGGTGCTTTGAAGAATAGGTTGACCTCTCTTCCTTGTGGCAGCAGTTCAAATATTGGAACATTCAGGGGTGGAATCTATTGGTTCAGTAGAGACTTTGGGAAGGGGAAAAATGGGCCTTCCGGAAGTCCGGAAACAGGCTTGTTTCTGGCTTCCAGTGGACCTCCAGAGCCTGGGGGAGGCCATTTTCGCCCTCCCAGAGGCCCGGGGGAAGCCTCTGGATCATTGGGAAGGCAAAAAACGGCCCTTCCAGAATTCTGGTAGGTCACGCTCACCATTGTCACGCCCACCCAGTAACCGGGCAGCAAACCAGTTGCTGGGATTTTTTAATCCCACCCCTGAGAACACTGCTATCATGTTACCCCTAGGCCTTTTTTTTTCCACTGGACATGCCCTATTCCTGCAACTATTCTTCATATGGTTTAGCATCCAGACCCCAAATCATCTTTGTTGCTCTTCTCTGGACTTTTTCTAGAGTCTCAACTTTTTTACTTGTAGATTAATGAGATTACATGCAGTAGGTACAGAGAACCACTGAGTACATCAGCAGGATGCATTTTTGGGTTGTTTCCTTCTTTGTGGTCTTTATGCAATCACAGAAGAAGATTCACTGAAAATTGTTTCAGTGGTGCTGAAACCAAACAGAAGCCCAGCAAAACAATGCCATAAGGATTTCAGAGAGAAGTCAAGAAGGAAGTATGAGCTCTGCTGGAATGAATATAGGTGACTTTTTACATATTCCTTAGATTCAGAACTTCATCTGGTAATATGAAAATATTAATACTAAGTAGGTCAAGCCAGGCATGAACGCTGAAAATAAGAACTAAGCAGCACTGAAACACACGAGAATCAAAAATACTTGTTGCACATCAGGTATAAGTCCTAAAGCTGCAGCTCACTTTATTATATGCATAGAATGATGGCTAGTCTGATTAGGGTTTAAATTAACTGTAAATTGATGGGACATTGTGGTGCTGTGGCAGGATATATGATGATGTTGGGTTTTGTGGGTTATATTTATTTTGATTTTATGAAATGTTGAGAGCTACCTGGGATAATCATGCATAAAGTAGGTGGCAATATATATTTATAAAAATAAATAAACAAATTAGGATGAGGTTGGGGATAAAGAGAGGGAAAGATAAGTGCAGATTCAGGTTACAGTACATTGGAAAGAAATCATAAGTACCTTACCATTAACGATTATAATGCATTAAAACCCACTAATATTTCCAGAAATCTCTTGACGAATGTGAGTTCAGAAATTTCTCACTCAATGATGCTTTTAAAATTCCACTTTTATAAATAGGATTCATGAAGTCAATCAGTATCTTATTTTCTAAATCCTATTTAGAAAAGTGGAATTTTAAAAGCATCATTGAGTGAGAGATTTCTGAACTTTCTTGAAGTCCTAAAGATGACTTGGTTTGCAACTTGAGAATTTAGACAATTTGCTGGAAATTCCCAGAGTTGCAGATTCACCATATCTTAAGGCAGACATGTCAAACTCAATTTCATTGAGGGTCGCATCAGGGCTGTGGTTGACCTCAGGGGACCTGATGGGCATAGGCAACTGGGTAGGTATGGCCAGCTGGGTGGGCGAGCCCAATTGGGTGGCCATAGCCAGCTTGACGCCATTCCCCAAACTGCTGGCAAGTTTCCTCTTCGCATTGGGTAGACTGGGCTGAAGCCATGCTGGTCTGATATTTCCTCTTCACAGTGGGTAAACGGGACCGAAGTGATGCAGGCTGGCTCCTTATATTTTCCACAATGGCCCTGCAGGCCAGATTCGACCACATTTGTGTTTAACACCCCTGTCTTAAGGTATGAAACTGAGGAAGACTGTCAGGGAATTTATAAAACTGTGCAATTATCAGATTACCATAAAGGGAATTGCACACAAGGTAAAGATTTCCAATTCTATCCATACCTCTTGACATGTGCTCAAAAGGGATTCAATAACAATATATTTATATACCTTCAAGAAATGAGCCCTTTTTCTTATATATAACCCATATAAACATATGGGGTTGAGATTATATATTTACAAAAAATATCTTGGAATCTTGATTCTTTTACAACCAATCAATTTTGTTTTATAAAAGAGTCTAAATATGAATTGCCTTCAAGTTCAAAGACCTGTTTGTTTCCATATTTTAAAATATTTGCTTTCCTGAACTCACTTAACTATCTTTGTATGCCTGTTCTTCAATAAGCGTCATTAATATGTAACCCCAATTAATCCTGGTTGAAATGATATCTCATCATTATGCATTTTATTTACTTCTAAATTTTATATATCAAAGTCGGTACAATGAATAATAAACTGAATCAGTCTTTTGTATGTGTTATGGTTATCGGCACTAGTTTTTAATTGCTAACATAAATAGACAGGGTTAATCTTTGCATTTCACTTTTCATAGTATAGATAGTGATTGAGTCCAGACAACAACAGCTTGGTTTATTTTAACAATGTAATGATTAATCCAGAATTGTCTGGGTTTATGCAATATCTTCAAACCCAGAACATTACTTATAAGCCACAATGACTGAATTCACATAGCACATTAAGCCTTCCAAATTTTGCTGGAGAAAGTTGCACTTTATTGACATCAGAGAGGGCTAAAAATTTCTTACTCTCAGCCCCATACAGCTTGGCATAATGTGAGGTCTTCTCCACTATAGTTTATTAACAAACCATGACTAAAACCAGCCCTGACATATTCAGACATATTCATAGAACAAATGAGTAAACTGCCAGAAGCTAAAAGATCTTAGAAAGAAAATATTATAGAGACCTTTATGCTGGCTGAATTAAGACTGAAGAAGTTTCGTTAGCAGGATAATGGTTAAAATAGTAAATTGTTAAATAGTAATAGTTAAATTCAGTAAGTCATGTTTGTTACATAATAAATGTCCAGCAAATGTACAATTGTTTAAAAATATGTAATTATAAAATTCCTATCCTTTTATATCTATGTATTTTACTTTGTCTGGAATGCACTAAACTGGATTTTACAAAGTCTACTTGCCAGAATTCTTAAAAATCAGGAAATGAAGCTTCTGAAAGCTTCAATAGTTTTATATGACGAAATTCAGCCAGCAAGCCACTTAGGATTTCAATCAATACTGTTTCTGCTTTTGGGCCAATCAGATTATTATGGATAGTAATCTCCATCTGTTCCTAAAGTGAATGCCAGGACTGCTGAAGTATGGCAACTTGCTGCTTTAAGTCAGGACCAAAAATCTTATCTGAGTGTATATAAAAACAGGTTCTTGATTGCTCAAAAAAATAGAGGTCGGGTGGGGGGGATTGTATATTCCTGGATTTAAAAATTTGCTTCACTGTAGTCAACAGCTCCATTTGGATTCCATTACCCTTCCCCTCACCCCCATGATTGTTGTCAACCCAATATTATATCATGATGGCAGCAGAAAGTAAGAGCAGATTAACACAATTACTCTGTGCATGGCTGGGTGCTTTTTCCAGCCAGATTGAACAGCACAGAAGACAAATGGGACATCTGAATAATTTGCTATGGGCAGAAATTGGTTGCATATTTCTTTTTTGCATAACTCAGCATCTGCTGTAAACTTGGATTTAAGCACTAACAGGAAAAAAAAAGAAGTTTAAATTCATAACAAACTGGTCCTAGTAACCCATATGTTGCAGGTACAATATTACTTGGACTGGTACAGTATTACTTGAACTGGGAAATGACATTATTTCAGGGCTGGATTCAGACTAAATTAGTCATGCTTTATTACTATAGTAATCAGTGAGGTAGGGTAATCATCATTAACTTAAAATCCATTGATTTTTATGGGATTTAAATGTGACTGAATTAGCCTGTATCTGTTATGCAGAATGATTTTAGGAACGAACCTTATACTTAAGGCTTGTTTGTTTAGTTGTGGTGCTAATAGCTAGATGGCTCCCCCTGCTATATTTATCTATTGTAACATGTTCTAAACAATTAAGTTACCTAAATCAGTTTTCCAAATTGTGTTTCAATAGCTCTGGGATTCTTTGGAAGGTTGTCAAATATTTCTCAGGGAGGAAATCAGCATCAGAGTTCAAATTTTCCAGGAAAATAGTTTGCCACCATTGATGAGACATGACATCGTTTGTAGGAACCACATTGTTCTTCTGAGAGAAACTCAAGGGCAAATACAGTTGCAGAAAGCTCTAGGCCTCTCTCCCTTTCTTCAAGGCAGATCCCATGCTGTTAGCAAATAACACAAAATGAATTCATAAATTGTGTTCAACCAATGTATGGCTTGTTTGGTTTGGATTGGCATGTTAAGAAGATACACATAGTGTCAGGGTTCCAAGTAATATACCCATAGTAAACTAAAATCTGAGGCAGGTAGGTTCCTCAAAGAATAATTTTATTGGATATCTCATATTTGCACAGTTCTGGTGAAAACCTATTCTGAAGGTTCCTGCAGTTTTCACCTAATTAAAAGTTTTTCCCCTTCCCCAAACAGTCGGTCACATGGTCCAATCAAGGTGCTGTATGGTTGCCTGGTAACATCTCTCTTTCTCTCTCTCTCTTATTTTGTTTTGGCTACAAAACCTATCTCTATTCCCCACTCCCTATCCCTCAACTCCAGTGTGGCAACACTGAAGCTTCAAAATGGCCTCGGTCAGGTCAGGTCAGCTTTGACACATAGTTTATAAAGTATTGTTTCTGAATTTGGGTAATGTGTGATCTTTGCCCCTGTCAATAAACCAAGGTTCAAGTGTGATGCACAATCCCTAACTCTCTTAAAAACATATAATATCAACATAATACATTGTTGACCATGAAATGCAGCAATAATGTTCAATAACTCTCACCTTATAGAAGCATTTGAAAAATATTCAGAAAATGGTTCTTCTTCCTGAGTTTTAAGCAATTGCCCTAAAGGTCAATGCAGGATGAGCACTAATTTTAGAAAATAATGAAAAACGTGGAGCAAAGGCACATCAGGAAAGGCAAACCTCAGGAAAAGCAAATGTTGATACTTATCTTCTTGTGTGAACCAATATATTGGACACCTGAACCTCCATGTTTTCTATCAGTTACCGATATTTGCATATCTCCCCTCTGTCTTTGGGGACATCCACACAACAGTCCCATTTCTGATCCTCCCTTCATTCTAATGACTCTTATTTAATATATAAAAACTAGTTTCATCAAAATAATATATTTGGCCATAACACTCTGACCATGCTATGTAACTCATAGAGCATTGCATTTACATTATAGTTTCACTGAAATCAAATAGAAATAACCTTGTTGAATTAGTTTGTAAATCGTAAGAAACTGGAAAAACGAAAAAAAACAAAACATTACATTGCCAACTGCTTAGTAAAGCATAAAAAATGAAACCTATATTAATGGTGAAAAGAGTAAATTTAATATTAAAAGATGAATATTTTAGAGTCTTACTTTTGCAAACTTTTCATTTTTCTGGCAATGATAACAACTGAAATATTTAGATAGATTGGTCTGGAAAGCATTAAATGCATTGTCTGAACTATCCTGCCTCAAATACGTTTTATACTTAGATAAGTGGCAATATTTCAATATATCACTTGAATACAAACTGTGGCGCAGGGGCAGAGAATGCTTAGCCCTGCTAAGTTGAATATATTACTCTGCTCACTCTGTGTTTTTCATAACCTGCCACTTTTTAAACCAGTGGTATTCTGTAAGCATGATAGATTACAGAGAATATTTCTCATGCCTAAAAATTGCAAACCTCTGAGTTTATTTTTCCCCCCTTAAACTGCAGTTCTCAGTATTGAATGGATCTGAATTTTTTAGCATAGTTTGTGACTGCTTGGTCTATTATCTTTTAAGGGTATGCTACCTTGCAACATATGTATGTATGTCTGGTGCCTTTAAGATCAGTAGTACATGTAACTCTGTTGAATTCTAATCTCACTAGCTCTTTCTGTAAGATGAATATAATGGCAGCTTGTGAGCCCATATGAAGAGATTTGTCATTCTACAATAAGTGGTATATATATTTATGTAGAACAATTAGTGATAAGTTTTTAAAAATAGTAATAAAATGTACTTTACATATTTTACAATTCAATATAAATAAGTTCAGATGGGTTTATTTGAATGATATATACTTGAAAGTATCCTAGAATAGGAAAGAGGAGGAGGAGGAATAACAGAATAACAGAGTTGGAAGAGACCTTGGAGGTCTTCTGTTCTAACCTGTTCAAGCAGGAGACCCTAAACCATCTCAAATAAATTGTCCAGGTTCTTATTAAAAGTAATGAAGTTCTGAAGGCAAGTTGTTCCACTGATTAATTGTTGTCACTGTTTGGAAATTTTTCCTTAGGTCTAGGTTGGTTCTCTTCCGGTAAGTTTCCATCCATTGCTTCTTACATTGCCTTCTCATGCTTTGGAAAAACAGATAGATCCCCTATTTAAGAGGAGGAGGAGGAGGAGGAGGAGGAGGAGATGATGATCCCAGTTGTAATTAAAATATTATTCAAAAAAAACTGAAGATGACAATATTGTCCCTAAAGCAGTTGGTCATATTATTTGTCTTTACAATCAAATGGGCCAGATAATCTCCATGAAGAGGGAGAGGCATCCCCAAATCCAGAGTCCAGATATCAATACTGGAAACAGCCAGACATGCCAATTCCTTACTGTCCTCCTCACAAATCAACTGGGCAATAGCTTCTCTTCCAGGCAAGAGGAAGGTCCACAACCTCTTTCTATCCCATTGCAAGACATGAATATATTACATATTTTTCGTGTGTGAATGCACTATTATAATTATTATGTAAAAATTATAGGACTGCAGTACTTTAATAAACAGTCAGGACTTCTTGAATTAAAGGATTGTTTTCCATGCTAAGTTATAATACCTTTCCCACGTATGGGTTTCCAAATTTATTTCTAACATTGTTGAATCTTGCTGTCGTAGGACAATTCCTCTGGTACAATGTCCAATGATCATTTGATTAATAGGATTTTCAGAGCAAAAAGCTTATTTTGGTACTTAATTAGAATCTGGGAACTGGCAGTACTATCCATCCCTCTCTATAAAGGAACTTATTGAACCAGGCTGCTTATTTGAGATTTGACTGAAGCTCCCCTTCAATTTAACAGGAGATTATATTCAGAGCTTAATTTATCCTGATGCATTTTGTCAAAGCAAGTATTAATGTATTTTGCTACTGGCGTGGCAGCGCACCAGAGGCAAATCTGTTATGCATGCACTAGAGATATAAGATAATTAATCCATAGTGGTTGGAAGAAACAAGACATATCAATTGAGTTTGGCACTGGGCTATTTCCCAAATATCAGGGTCAGCAATAAATATCAGAAAGCTTGGAGTTGTAGAACAGCCTTGATTGCTAAATGGATTGCATTAAGAGCTTGGCAAGCTAAATTCCTGCTAAGCCACAAAATGGGGTTATTGGAGCTATCTGCTTTGGAAGCCAGCAAAATATTTGCATATGAAATAATGTTGCTTGAGATAATACCTTTCCTGCAGTGCTTCATATGGATAGCAGGTCAGCTGCCCTTGATTCTACTCATCTTCTTCTTATATATATATATTTAAGAAAACCTTTTTCTTAAATTACTTTTGTGTAATTTGATGCCATAAATTTGATATGTGTAGTAGCTGGAGATCATTATTCATTGTAACGTGCTTCACAAACCTGCTTCACAAAGCAATATTATCAATAAAAACAAAATGAAAAAAGTGCTTCTGTTTTAATTGTGATTTATATTACAGCAAATTTGGCTTGGACTCAAATTTCCAGCCCTGTATAACAATAAAAAGAAACCTGACAGAATCGAATGTTTAAAAAAATGATGATAGATAATTCAACCATTTATACTAAATATATTTTAAGAGCTGCAATCTTTAAATATAGATTGGAATACTGATTTTAATTTTTCCCGCTACCAGTCATGCTTTTGAGAGATTGATTTCAGAGCTTACCCAACAGTGGATGGCAAAGAAGTGAAGGTGATAGAGGGTAAGATGAACAGTGTGCTTGCAAAGTAAAGAAGGAAAGCAATGTTAAACTTAGGCCTGAGCATAAAATTATATGTATATTTCTGTGACAACAAAGATCAGTACAGTTAAAACAATGCAACCTATCACAGTCTGCAGGAGAATGGAAAGGTGGGTTCCTGTACTAACATTTTTGCACTTTTCCATTAAACATTTATTCAGCAACTCATCTAGAATGAAAGCTGATAGCGAAAGCTTTATCTAGAAGCAGTTTCATGTAATAATAGGGAGGCTGTGCCCATCTGTCCTTGTTGCTTTGCAGTTGTAGCAGAAGCCTTCTCAAGAAGCCTTCCCTGGACCCAGCTATTTTAAACAACTATCGTCCAGTCTCCAACCTTCCCTTCGTGGCGAAGGTTGTTGAGAGTGTGGTGGCACGTCAGCTCCCCCAGTACCTGGAGGAAGCTATTTACCTCGATCCGTTCCAATCGGGCTTCAGGCCTGGACATAGCACTGAGACGGCATTGGTCGCGTTGGTTGATGATCTCTGGAGGGCTCGTGACAGAGGGTTCTCCTCTGTCCTGGTCCTATTAGATCTCTCGGCGGCTTTTGATACTATCGACCATAGTATCTTGTTGCGACGGTTGGGGGGGTTGGGGATTGGTGGAACCGTCCTTCGATGGTTCTCCTCCTTCCTCTCTGACCGTTCGCAATTCGTGTTGGCGGGGGGGAGAGGTCCACCTCTAGGCCCCTGGTTTGTGGGGTGCCTCAGGGGTCGGTCCTCTCTCCCCTCTTGTTCAACATTTACATGAAGCCGCTGGGTGAGATCATCCGTGGTCTTAGAGTGAGGTGTCATCTGTATGCAGATGACACCCAGTTGTACATCTCCACTCCGGACCACCCCAACGATGCTGTGGGGGCTATGTCTAGGTGCCTGGAGGCCGTGCGGGACTGGATGGGCGGGAACAGGCTTTGGCTCAACCCATCCAAGACCGAGTGGCTGTGGTTTCCGGCGCCCCGATATAGCCAGCTGACACCTTCGCTGGCTATCGGGGGGGAAGTTCTGCCCCCCACGGAGAGGGCTCGCAACCTGGGTGTCCTCCTGGATGTACGGCTGTCGCTTGAACATCACATCGCGGCCGTCTCCAGGGGGGCGTTTCATCAGATCCGTCGGATCTACCGGTTGCGGCCCTTCCTGGATCGGGACGCCTTGCGCACGGTCACTCAGGCCCTTGTCACCTCTCGCCTGGACTATTGTAATGCCCTCTACATGGGGCTCCCTGCGGGGAGCATCCGGAGACTCCAGCTGGTGCAAAATGCAACCGCGCGGGTGATCATGGGGGCGTCACGTAGCGCCCATGTGACGCCTCTCCTGCGTGAGCTGCATTGGTTACCGGTGGCTCTCCGGGTTCGCTTTAAGGTTCTAGTTTTGACCTTTAGGGCGACCCATGGCATGGGACCAGGTTACCTTCAGGACCGCATTCTGCCAGCGTTCTCCAACAGGCCGGTGCGTTCCCACAGAGAGGGTCTGCTCCGGGTGCCGTCGGCCACTATGTGTCGTCTGGCGGCGCCAAGGAGTAGGGCCTTCTCTGTGGGTGCCCCCGCCCTCTGGAATATTCTGCCACCGGAGCTCCGTACCGGCACGGACCTGAGGGCCTTCAGGCGCGCGTTGAAGACCTGGCTCTTTGAGCAGGCCGGCCTGGGCTGAGAAAATGGTTTTAATTTGGTCTCCATATTTAATTCTAAATTGGGTTTTAAGGGGGGGGGGGGTTGTTTAGTTTTATCTAGCAGCCGATTGAAATTTAATATTTTTTTAACTTTTGTATTCTTTGTGGGGTTTTTAGATGAGCTGTTCACCGCCCTGAGTCCCTCGGGAGAAGGGCGGTATATAAATGGAATAAATAAATAAAAAAATAATAAATAATAAGTTGCTGGATTCATGGAATGTAGAAGAAGCATATTCTTAATTGAGGATCTTTCTATTGGCTAACCAATATCCCTAAATGGTTTTCAGTGCCGTTAAAAACTAAATTACATCAGTCCCAGGAACATATCTTTTAAAAAATATTCATTACTGCACCTATTTGCAAGTATGTATTATTGTCAGTGAAAATAATATTTATCATCAATTTGTGTTGTAAAGATTGTACTGATTATTCACTGACGTGTACTTATGAAGTTATAATCCTTCTGAGCTTGACTAGATAATAATACAGTTGGCAGTGTCCCAATGTAAACAATGGATGAGAAGAATGGAAAAGTATATATATGGAAGCATGGAGTCTAAGAAATAATTAGAACAAGTTGATATAGAGAGAATGTGCGAGTATTACTACAATAGCATGAACAAATTTTAAACTCTGCATAAAGTATCAGATATAGCATTGACATTGTGCCCTCACCATTACCACCAAGTATTTGTAACGTATCCGTTATTTATGAAAAATAGGATAATTTTTTGTAATTTACTTAAGGCAGAATCTCATCTCCTGTCTCAAAATATAATGTATTCAGTGAAGGGAAAGTCTGCAATCATTTGAGGTGCATTTGAAGATGCTCATCTATACTTCACCATTCCAGCCTATTCCGGTGCTCACAAATCCTCCACTAGATTCAGCTGAAGTTTTTTATCCTAGTGCCTAGGAGCTGTTGGGATATGTATGGAAAAAATCAGATTGAAGTTGAACCCAAGCAAGTTACAGCTGCAATGTTCTTTGTCAGCAATCAGGTGGCATGTGAATAGATCTGTGACTTTGGAATCATCCTGGTCATATGGCAACTGCTGAATGGTCAAGAACAGATAATGATCAAGAGGGTTTCTGCTCAGTTTTAGCTGATATACCAGTCATAATTCTGCCTGGAGGAAGAGGACTTTTGCAACAGTTAACTAACGCTCTCAGCACCTTAGTAAGGTTATCATAACGCACTCAGAATGGGACAATTATTTGAAGCCACCCAAAACTCTAATTGATACAAAATGCAGTAGTGTCTCTATGTTAAATGGCTTTAGATGCATGACAATGTCATACCTGCCCTATGGACACTATGGTTGCCAATAGATTTCCAGATGCAATTGAAATTGCTGATTTTAACCTATAAAGTCTTAGTATTAAGTCACCTCAGGACTATGTTCTTCAAGTAGTACCTAATTATCATGAAGTTGGGAATGGGAAGTTGAGGCCAGGATGATGTATTTTTGAGTAGTAGCCCCTGAAATATGGAACAGCCTTTCCTAATATTTAACTAACCCCAGTGTTATTATATAGAAAACTTCCATAGGGCTCTATAAATGTGATTTATGGAAAGAACACCCACAACCAAGGTAGATACATACCACCCATAGGGGTTAGAAGGGATTTTAAAATATATATATTGCTCTTAGTTGTTTTAATTTTAGTAATTGCATTATTATATTGTGGATATTGTATGATTATGTAGACCACCAACAGTAACTTGACTATGGCCATTTAGTAACGAAATAAATGAATAAGCTCCTGTCTCCCTATTGGGAGCAATGGATTTTTACATAAATATTCAGATACTCGTTTAAAAATAACATGCAACTTATCTGAATAGCAAACTTTGCTAATCATTTCCCTAGCAGAGATATATTTATAGTAACATATTTTTAATGCTTCTTCATTAGGCTCTACAGTATGACTATCAAACTCTGGAGCAACATCAGAGCTTGTTGCTCTATTTAAATAATAATCTCCATCTAATCCAAGACATTATTTTCAATTGCACTGTTGTTTGTTAGAATAATCACCTGCTTGGGTATTAAGAGGAAATTATCAAAGTTCACTACCTTTGATATATTTGATAGTGATAACAATAGCATTTAGACTTACAGTACTGTATATACTGCTTCATAGTGCTGTTTAGCACTCTCTAGGCCAGTGTTAGTGAACCTTTTCAGTACCAAGTGCCAAAATGGGAGTGTGTGCGCACATGCTGGAAATTGGAAGAGCAGCTGCCCAGCAGGCATGTTTGTGTTAGGTGGCTGCTCTTCCATCTTTCAGCATGCACATGCGCACCAGCCACCTGGTCTTCCAGTTCCTGGCATGCAGCACACACAAAGATCATCTGGGCAGTGAGCATGCACGTGCCGGAAAGTGGAAAAGCAGCCGCCCAGTGTGCATGCGTATGCTGGGAAGATGATCTTCCCATTTCTGGCACGTGCATGCACACCAGCCAGATGGTCTTCGCGTGTGCATGAATGCCAGAAACTGAAAGATCAGATATCCAGTGCACATCTGTGTGCTGGAAACCGGAATATGAGCCTGCATGAGCACTGGGCAGCTGTTCTTCCACTTTCTGGTGCTCCAGTGCGTGAGAAGACCAGCTGGCCAGCGCACCGGAACCCAGAAGAGTAATGAGCAATGGCTCGGTGTGCTACTTCCGGCACACGTGGCACAGGTTCGCCATCATAGCTTTAGGCCATTTATAGAGTCAGCACATTGCCCTTCAAAATCTGGCTCCTCATTTTATTGACCTCAAAAGGATGGAAGGCTGAGTCAACCTTGAGCGGGTCAAGATCGAACTCCTGGCTGTAGGCAGTTAACCTGCAATACTGCATTCTAATCTCTGTACCACTATGGCTCCTATCAATCAATAACAATCAAAGTTTATTTATGGACTAAGGCCAAACACTGAGTATGATAGCGGTGTTATTGCTTTAAACCACAGACAAGATGGGTTACACCTTGTTACAGTTCAGGGGGATTTGCCCTGGAGCAAGATAAATATGTTCAGAGCATGTCTTTTGCTACAAATCCTTGAAAGCCAAAGCTTCCTTTTCTGAGCTTAGTGGCCAGAGGCTGAATTAAAAGACTGTCTTTTAGGGAGGACAGGCTTCCTAAAAAAATTACCAGAACCCTGCCTTTTTAAGCCATCCCCCCACCACAGTTTTCTATAAAAGCCATGATATGATAGCTGAGTGTGGTAGTATTGGTTTGTGTGAAAGAGGGAAGGAGATGTTTGCGTGTGTGAAAGAGGGAAGGAGATGTTTGTGTGTGTGAAAGAGGGAAGGAGATGTTTGTATGTGTAAAAGAGGGAAGGAGATGTTTGTGTGTGTGAAAGAGGGAAGGAGATGTTTATGTGTGTGAAAGAGGGAAGATGTTTATGTGTGTGAAAGAGGGAAGATGTTTATGTGTGTGAAAGAGGGAAGATGTTTGTGTGTGTGAAAGAGGGAAGGAGATGTTTGTGCGTGTGAAAGAGGGAAGGAGATGTTTGTGTGTGTGAAAGAGGGAAGGAGATGTTTGTGTGTGTGAAAGAGGGAAGAAGATCTTTGTGTGCATTATTTCTAATGCAATCTAAAGCAGCTAGAAAGATATAATTTTCTCCAGTAGCACGACTAACAATGAATAGTGGTTGGAAGAGCAATAGTGGGAGGGGTAGTAGCAGTGGCATAGAGTTGGAGTATAGGTAGTCCTCAACTGAGGACCACAACAGAGCCCAAAATTTCTGTTGCTAGCCAAGATAAATTTTAAGTGAGTTGTGCCCCATTTTATGAACTTTTTTTTTGCCACGGTTGATAAGCAAATTCCTGTAGTTAAGTGAATCATGAAATTGTTAAACAAATTCCACCCACTGATTTGCTTGTTAGAAGCCAGCTGGGAAGGTTACCAATAGTGATCATATGAACCAGGACAGTGCAATTGCTATAAATACATATCAGTTGCCAAGCGCCTGAATTTTGATCACGTGACCATGGGACTGCAGCAAGAGTCGTAAGGGTAAGAGTGAAAAACTTATTATAGGTCCCTTTTTCAGTGCTGTTGTAACTTCAGTCACTGAATCAGGTTTCCAAACTTGGCAACTTTAAGACTTGTGGACTTCAACTCCCAGAATTTTCCACCCAGGCATTCTGGGAGTTGAAGTCCACAAGTCTTAGAGTTGCCATGTTTGGGGACCCCTGCATTAAATCAATGCTTATAAAACAAGGGTTTCCTATGTTGAGCAGTGAGAACTAGTGTGCGTGTATTGCCTAGGGAGATGTATTGTTGTACTGGAATTTGGCTCTCTTGTGTTTTGGACCCCACTGACTTAGGTATACTTAAAAGAACCATATATGTATTCAAAGATTTTTCTAGAGGTTTTTCTCCAGATTTGCCTGACTTCTGAGCTTAAGTGGATAACAACAATCGAGGGCTTCCCCCCATCATTTAATAACCAAGCCCCATTTGGTCACAGGAGATTGCCTTCATGCCATGATGGTAGGTAACCTGGTAGTTTTAGCAACACCTAAGAATAAAGCTTTGGGAGCAGAAGGTCCTGCCTCCTTTGCTATAAGATCAAAGGAAAATTATGAAATTAAGGCTAATCTATATTGGGATAAAAGCAAGAGGGGCTTAGGAGTGAAGTCAAGCCATGTAGCAGAAGAAACTCCAAAGCAAACACTTCCTGCTTTATTGCCAAGAGAACTATACAGACTTTCTGGCAACATTTAGATGAGTTTAGTTGCCAGATAATCAGAACTCCCTGCCTGGAAGAAACTCCTTTAGTTACTGTGAGAAAGCACTGAATTTTCATAATAGAATTGGTGGTGACAGTATAACCAGACCAAAAGCGCAAGGAAGTTTAGACACTGATGGTGTCAGGTTTTAAAGAGTTCCTCATTATATAATAACTCATAGAATTGGAACTAGAAAAAAGGGAAGCATATACTCAGGAAAATTTGTGTACTATATTCTATCCTCCAAAACAGGTAACATTTATTTCCAAAAGCCCTGGATTCATCTGATCCCTGTTAATAACATAGTATTTGATTTAATTTATGCTTTGTTCAAAGTATGTTTTTAAATCAGAGATGTTTAATAGAGATAGGAATAAATTGCACATATTTGTTAACGAATATTATTTTGGAACTCATATAATGCTAATAGCTATTATAAAAGCTAGTGGTATTTTGTTAACTGTATAGCAAATCCTATCCATAAGAATGACCCCCATCCGTCCTCATGTTTATCTTCCTATATAAAATTATAACCACTTCCTATTTAATTATAACCACATCTTGATAAATTCCCAAATATTTTAAGTTCATTGGGTGAATAAAGTACCTGACTTCGTTCATCCAGGTAGTACACATTATTAGAATGAAAAATATCATATTAAGGTGTGTTTTTCACTTCTCCAGTGCTTGCAAAAACAATTTAACCTTTATCCTGAAGCAACCACAGCTACGTTAGTCTTCGAAAGATGAAATCGTGCTTAGTAGTGAATTCAACATCAACCTGACCTTTAGAATACATCAGTGTTTCTTGGGAAAATATTTTGGGCAGAATGCCTTCCACAGTAAACAATATAGCTGCTCCAACCCATTGTTGCTACATACTGTGCTACGGCTTATCAAAATAAGGGGTTAGAAATCAGCAGGGACCAGAGTTCTTCTAACAAAACTCCACAGGATATGAAGAACAATGTAAATTCTCCAGTCCTGGCAGATATTTTTCTATATTACTGTTCCAGAGATAACAACTACGGTGAATCATTTCCAACCACCTACAGTACCAAATGATTTCAGATTCTGAAGGGATCATATTTATTTCATTGCTAGCTAGCAATTTACCTACCAAAAGATCATTATATTTATATGTATGTGAAATGCTCACAATAATTACACATCTGAGTTCTCTCAGAATATATATATAAATATATATGTGTGTAAGGTTTTGAGCTGATAATTTAAATAATAAATAAGGGAGACTAGGATAGATCTATTTCGAGCTAGTTAGCTCTCTTCAGCTAGCCATACCCTTACTGGGATATACGATCTTTGGTTATTTGGGTTTTCTCCCGCGTAGAATTGGAAGTATATATCCTCATTAGTCATGTATTTCCAATAATATTACAGTTCCCGCCCCCAACAAGCTTTGTGATGAAAATGGAAAGTGCTATACTGCATCTGGCTTCATCGAGGTTTTGTTTTGTTTTTTAAAGACATTAGTTTAATCAAACAGCAGGGTGGCCAATACAGTATTCACATGCAAATACTAGAAATAGTGTTGAGGAATTTTTAAAAAATGACTTCATTGTAGTATTTCCTTAAGAACAGAGTGAAATGTTCAAGAACAAGAATAAAGTTTTGTTTTTTTGTTTTTTTATGGGTACATTGACTAGGGAATTCTGGAAACTGAAATCCACACCTCTTAAAGTTGCTATGTTTGAAAAATACTGGGCTATATTATCTTCTTCATCAAATCTCACTTCAGAGAGTTCATTAAAATTCAGGAACCATTTTTTGAGGATGATTAGGGCAGTAGAAAGGAAACTAGAAAATTCCAAGGCCGTTCCCCTTGTTGTCTTTGATTCCTGGCAATTTCTACTCTGGGAAAATGTAGTATTATCTACAGAAGTTTGGAAAGTTTTCAAATCTGATGAAATTTCGTGTGTGAGTCTTTGAGGTGGTTCTTAATTGTACCAATAAAAAAAAATCACATTGCTTTCCCATTTTTTCCTGTAACTTTTTTTTTCTGGGAAAGAAAAAAAATGAAATAGTGGGTAAATAGGCAATAATTACTGTTGGAGAAAAACACCATCTAGATACATAATTAATAAAATTCAGTGAATGAGGGCTGATCAAACAACTCAACACAAATAAATGATAAAAATCAAAGGTTATCATATCTTTCTTATCCCAAAAGTGCTTTTTCAAAAGGCATCTGAATTTTGTTTTTCCTTGAAGACATTTCACTTATCACCCCAGAAGCATTTTCAGTTTATATTCCATCTGCTCATTAGCACTCTTTCTGAGAGTCATTGAGGTCACTTGGAGGTTTTTCTGTGCCGTCAGGGTCACCTGAATAGTGCAAATGAGAACCTTCATGGAACTGCTGAAAGGACTGTGTTGTAGACAGGAAATAGGTGGTGTCGTATCCCTCACCCTCTGATGAGAGAGGCTTGTTCAATCTTAATGTACCATGTTTCCCCCAAAATATGACCGTCTTATATTTTTTGCCACCAAAAAAGGCATCAGATCTTATTTTGGGGGGGTGTCATCCACTGACTAACTTCACTTGTGCATGTCGCCCCCAGCCTCCTTTTCGCTGTCAGAGGCCTGCAGGAACTTTTTCTTCTGCAGCCGGCAAGGTTTTCCTGAAGGCCTCTGCAGCTGATAACAGAGTTCCGGATCGATCTGGAGCTTTGTTATCAGCTACAGAGGCTTTCAGGAAAGCCTTGCCAGTGTTGCCGTCTACAGAAGAAATGGGCCGGCAAGGCAGGTATCAGGGTGTGCGAGGCCTGGCTACAACTGTGCAAAGGTAAGTAGTGGGGCAGCTCTACCCCTCATTCCCATCCTAGCTTAGTTTTTATCCGTCCATTCTGGAGTGGCGGGATCTTAATTAGGGCTTATTTTAGGGGTAGGGCTTATATTGGGCGCATGTGTAAAAATCAAGCTAGGACTTATTTTCAGGGTACGTTGTATTTTCAGGGAAACGGGGTAGATGGCCTCTTTGATCCATCTTTCAAACTAGCGATCCTCTCTGTCCAAAATGTTAAATTTGCTGTGCTCTCTGAATACAATTCAGTGTAGTGGCTATTACTTTTAAAAACCCTTCATGGCATATGGCTTGGTTATGTGACAGATTGTCACTTTCTCATCATTTCTATCTGCCCTATAAGATAGGACAAAATGGCACAATTCATGCCTCATTCACTAATTATGACATCTGATGGGATCTAGAAAGCTTTTGTCTTTCAGTGCTTGATCTTTGGAATAGCAAATCCGCCCCCCTACAGTTGAGATTGGTCCAATCCTGCAAGCTTTTAAATGAACTCTGAAATCATGCCCCCAACCACCCACAAGCTCTGGAATAAGTCTATGCATATCTGATGTGGTATCTATTTCAGTTAGTGAATATCTTATTCCTCCATTATATTTACTGATTTTGTTTTGTTTTAGGCACTGTGTTAATCTGTATACTGTCCAGAGACAGTGTTGAGTAGGCAATCTTACAGATATAAATTTTAAATAAGAAAACATGTTTAAATTTTGGGAAAAATCTATCAGTGTTGTATATTTACTCAGGAAAATTAGATGTTTTTCATGTTTATTGATTTGCAGTGGTTTCAATAAATGGTTAAACTAAGTATATTCAGAGACTGAATTGATATCTGCCATCACATATAAAAGAAAATGCTTATAGCTGTAGATACTTGTGTTATTCATATGGGATATTTGTATAGTTTTTAAACACTGGTTATATCAAAGTACAAGAATGTTGTGCTGTAATTTGGGGGGCTCAATACAAAATGCAGCATAAAAATTACCATTTCTTCATTATGAATGATTTCTACTCTACCTCCTTGGACACAAGTATAAGCTTGAATTCCCATTGCATCTAATTTATTATTACTGCTGTAGATATTGTTTTGTGTTACATTACATAGAATATTTCTAGAAATATATTGCAAAAACCTACAGGGGAGGAAATGGCAAAATAAAACTGCTTTGGAAGTTATTACATTTTTATAATAGACCAGCACATTATTCCCATAGAAAAGCACTTTAAGAAAATGGTTTGGATATTTTCATCATATTTTTTTTGCAAGCCCATTTTATTTAGACTTTGTGCTGGCAACTTGGAACAGATATTTCAAATAAATTACATACGATGTTCTAGTACATGACCTAGTATGCTTAATTTCTTCAATTAGCATCTCCTATCAATGAACTCTTTCATCAGAAACACAGGAAATAGATGTTTTTCCTTCCATCTACTTTCAATTCTGAAAGCAGAAAAATAGTTTTCCTACCCAAATTAAAATTAAATTCCTAGAAACTGCTTGTATAATCAGAAATTGATTGCATTCAAGTTCAGGGGACTGATTCCCAATATGTACATACTATAGTGAACTCCTTTTCAACACTTTCTTCTTCACTGGGAAAATCTAAATAACTTTCGTTTAAAGATGTTTGGAGACAGACTTGCAAGACTGGAATTTTCAAGCTACTTATATAATATGGGCAGTTGCCTATTCAGAATTAATTTTTTAAAAAAATCTATATTTAAATATATCTATATTTAAAAATGATATATGACATGGGTGAAGACAGACAGAGCATTTAATAAATACTGAAATACTGCTTTGGTTCGGCTGTATTTGCTAATGACAAAATTCCTTCAATCTGAGGAAGGAGACATATGCATCCATTAGAAATTTGTACTCCTAGCAACTTTTACGCTATGTGGTAATCCTTTATTGAGACTCACAATAGGTTATGCAGCATTCATGTGTCGAGATTAGACAGGTCACAAGCAGTAGCACAATGCGATTGATGGCTCCCCTGTCTGAACTATGTGAGAAATCTTAATACTATTGTACCATTACTTATGAAAAATAAGTAGTAATATCCTTATTTATTATGTTCTACTCACAATAATCTCTTGTTAATGTTACACTTTATGCTGGGTTAATAATATCAATAATGGTCCTTTTGTCTTGCTTTGCAAGTTCAAGATGCTAATGCCATCTTCCATAAGCTCAGACTCATTTTTCAGTGCACAAATATTGGTCTAATCCTGTTAATTAGAATGGATATCATCTAATGAACAAGGATCTACATAATTATGTGCAAATGAAATATAAAATTGAAAATCTTTATGAAATCTAGATTATATAGAATTAGACAGAATAAAGTAATTTGGAATCTTTGATTGCTGCTATAAAATGGTTTGCTATATTCATTTGTAATGTTAAACCTGAGATAAATATTACAAATGTAAAAAGAATGCATTTTTTCTTCCACAGGAGGACCCAGACTGCCCTCTTGAGTATGCCAAAAAGCATGGAGTACTTCACATACTATGCAACTGGCATGCATTTTAGTTTGGAATCTGCTCAGGGTTGAAATTCTTGGCTAAAGCTCTGGAAATTCTGATACTGCAAGAGACAGGCTGCTTTAATCAGTGATGACATAAGAAATCACTTCCTTTTAACAATGCCATGCTCTTGGCTTTGTTACTTTCTATTGATAATGTTAATTGTTTTGTTTCAAAATGTGCAGCAGCACACAGGGATCTCAACAGGGAGTCTTTTAGAAACAAAATCATCATGACCATTTTTACCATATTTGTTGAGGGTACATACTACATTTGTTGGAAATATTCCATAAAATGAAGTATATCATCAAATGGCATACAATTAATACTCTGAGTGTGCATAATGCACATAATTTAAATGAGATGCTTCTGTATTGGCTTAGAATTTTATTGCTGATTCATCTCGCATTAGTACTTTTGGCAAAAAGTGTTAAAGGCTTAACTGCATCTTGATGGTTGTATGCTTCAGACAGAAAACTGCAGAATCTTCTAACTTCAGTAAACAATTTTAGCAACTAGCCATGAGAAAACAATATTTCAATCAGAGCTGAAGAAGCTTTTTGGATGAGAAGTGAAACGTCTTCAAAGAAAAACAAGGAAGTCCAGTTGCCTCTTGAAAAAAATGCCTTTGGGACAACCATAACCTGGATGACTGAGAATCTCCATAGATATTCAATCATTAAGCCAAATTAATTTCAACCCAATCACTTAAAAGGCCTTGACTTTGGGTGGCATATGACCTCAGTGGTTGACAACAGTTGATAACGTTCAGCAGAATTAATGAGATTGTGCAAAATGAAGAATAACTGGTGACATGGTCTGTACTGTAAAAAAGTGATGTTGTCCAATAATCATGTATTCCTAACATTTCATTTTGTTGTGAGAATAAATTTTATGAATATAGTTATAAAATAAGTGATGTCTATGGATTAGTGTCTTGATCAGGGAAGACAATGGTAACTAACTGATAGGTCTTATCAATTAAACCTTCAAGATCTCAAATAAGCATGGAAAACTTCAAGTAAGCATGGAAAATCTTTGGGCAATTCAGAATGATCTTAGTTGAAACCTTTTTCAATCCACACTTCCTTCGTTTTCTTATTTGGGATATTTACTTCCATCACTTTATTCTTGCCTTATGTTTCCTATCATTCAGATCATAGTTTCCAAGACTTTTATTGCAATGTTTTTAATCCCCCCTTTAGATGATGAGAGCAGGCTTAAGATGTAAGAGATGAGAGCAGGCTTAAGATGCATCTCTAGTGTTATAGCCTTCTATAAACCTAGAGACCTGATACCAGATCTAACAGATTGGGGAGCCGTCAGGCAATCAGACAATTGCGGCAGTTCAGAGTCAATGAACCAGAACAGGTGGAATCTAATGCAAATCATAGGGGGCCTGACCCAGAATCCTAATCCAAGAATATATCAAAAATTATGAAGGGAAGGACTGAAGTAGTCAGCTATTTTTCTCAAGAGATAACTCTCTAATTATGTTATGCCAGGAACCAGGGTTATGTAAGAGCAATCTCCAAATTCTCGTTGTTGGAAACAGCTTCCTGTTTCAGGACTGGCATGCCATTGGCTTCTTGTTCTTGTCTCCTTGCCAGACAATCTGAACTTCTGGTTATAATCCCGGACTCAATTCCTGGATTTCTCTGCCCTGGCTATTCTCACTGGCACTTTGCCCTGATTAAAAGGTAAGAACTTACCTTCTCTGTAAGTGCTATGTCTGCTCCTTAACTCTTGCATAAGCCCCCTGTCCCTTCCCCCGTTAAACTACACAATTATTGCTTGGGTAAATATCGGGGATATTCTGTCTTTGCAATCAGGTTTAAATTTACATGTTCATGTATATGAAACAGTTGTGTAAATATAACTTCAAGCACCACAGGGGCTACATACCTTAATGGGGTGACAGTGACCACTGCGTGTGGATTTCTAAGCATCTGCCAAGAATCAAAACAGGTTCCTCAATCTTGGAGAACTCAAGTACCATTTCCCCATTTTTTCCTAACCCCAAAATAGCTTTAAATATGTCTGGTTATGACAAATGAATAGTCAACATTTAGTATGTAAGAGCAGGTTATTATTATAGTTACTTTATAGGAGTAACTAGATGAAGTCACAATAAGAAGTGAAAGAAGTTAATATTTACCTTGAGATGGGAAAACTAAATGCATATTCAAAGCAGTATTAAAAGTTTGCTTTTCCTATGACAGCACTGATCTTGTAGGAAAATAAAGTATATGAATACAACCATTCATCCAATTGTCATGACTTTAATGCCATTTAGATTCTTGAAATAATTTCAGAGAAAGATTGGATCCCTTATTTTTCTTTAAAAAGTATTTTTAAGTCCTACATGAAATATGCTTTACTATTATGAAAACCTGAAGGTTTACTTTATTTTTTCTTCAGCTGTTGAAAGTTTTTCAGGTTCTGAGCTTTTAGTAGCCTCTATAGAAGCTATATGATTAGAACCAGTGTAATATTTTGAAAACCACATGTAATCATTCTTAGGTGCAGAATGTAGAGCAATGCATTTATCAATATGGTTTTTAGGATACCGACCTAGAATGGAATGTTTAATATCTGGATATTGGACAAATGAAGTCTGATAAACAGAATGGTAGGCATTGCTGCTAGGAATTTGTTCATGGGCCAAAAAATAGTAGTTTTGAGAATAGTGTTGACACTTATCTTGAAATTTTCTTACTCCTAGTCCCTAAAAGAAATGAGGAAAAAGCATTAATTTTAGAATGATATTTAAGATAACATGTTCTGTATTATGTTAAAGCACCATCAGGAAAGGCTTTACTAAAAGATCTTGGCTAGCTTGTTGATAATTAGTTACAAACTATTTCTCAAATTTATTCTCATTTGATACTTAGCAAAAGTAAGTTCTTGCAACTTCATTGCAGTAGAAGGGCAGTAGAAGTACTGCATGTTCATAAAAACATGTAGTTATCTAGGCAAGACCAATCTCTTTTCCTCAAGTGTGAAAAAGATGTGTAATTCCTTCACTTGTTACTGAATAGGTAATACATTTTTAATATGTATCTGTTTCTAACTAAAGAGTGCAAAGCAGTTCTGGTAAGTACAGGTAGTCTTCAACTTCCAATAGTTTGTTTAGTGACCTTTCAAAGTTATGATGGTACTGAAAAATGTGGCTTATGACCATTTTTCACAGTTACCACCTTTGCCACATCCCCATGGTCATGTGATCAAAATTCAGATGCTTGGCAACAGGTTATAACTGCTGCTGTGTCCCAGGGTCATGTGATCACCTTTTACGATCTTCTCACAAACGAAATCATTTGGGAAGCTAGATTCACTTAACAATCGGGTTACTAAGTTTTCAACTGCAGTGATTCACTTAACTGTGACATGAAAGGTCATAAAATGGGGCAATTCACTTAACAAATGTCTCACTTAACAACAGAAATTTTGGGCTTAATTGTGGTGGTTAGTCGAGGACTACCTGTACTGCAGGCCATATATAAGACAACTTCTGGATGGATCTTAGATGACCAAACCCTGCATGTCAGCATTTTTTGATATTACAGGTAGTCCTCGACTTGCAACAGTTTATTTAGTGACCATTCAAAGTTACAACAGCACTGAAAAAAAGTGACTTTTGACCATTTTTCACATTTATGACCATTGCAGCATCCCATGGTCACATGATTTACATTTGGATGGTGGACAACTGACTCACATTTATGACAGTTGCAGTGTCTCGGAATCATGTGATCCCCTTTTGTGATCTTCTGACAAGAAAAATCAATGGGGAAGCCAGATTCACTTAACAATCATGTTACTAATTTAAAATTTGCAGTGGTTCACTTAACAAATGTGGTAAGAAAAATCGTAAAATGGGCCAAATTCACTTAAAAAATTTCTCACTTAGCAACATATATTTTGGATTCAATTGTGGTCATAAGTTGAGGACTATCTTTATACATAGGTCTCTGCGTTTTCAAGAACTAAATAAAGATCCTCTAGTACACGGATGTCAAACTTGATCGCGCCGCATGATGTATCATGACGTATTGAGACTTTTTTGCCTTTGCAGAACCAGGGTGGGCGTGGCCTGTACATGATGCATCTGGCTCACAAGCCACCAGTTTGACAGCCCTGCTCTAGTACATCTCAAATTTTGGAGAAATATGAATTGCCCTACTAAATAATAAATGCTATTAATATACCTAAATTAACAGCCTATAACTTGATATATAATCAAGTTTAGTTATGTGGCATAACCGACAAGACATTTCAATAAGCTGTCATCAATTTTGTCATTCAGTTTAGAAGAAAGAAATTCTGTAATACAGAATGAATCTAAACATTTCCATAATACATGACATACCTTACAAAGAATTATTAAAAAGTATTTTTAAGAAAATACCATTAAAACAGAATACTTACAGAATCTAAATACTCTCCCATAGACAATAAACAATGTCTATTGTCATGGATTGAAAATGGAAATGTATTTACTGGTTTCTAAAAGAAAATGAAAAAACGTCTTGTGTATTCATACATAGGGTCATAGCTTTCATGTTTACAGAAATTAAAATTATATGCATATATATATATATATATATATATATATGTGTAAGGTTTTTAAGCTGATAATTTTAAATAATAAATAAGGGAGACTAGTATAGATCTATTTCGAGCTAGTTAGCTCTCTTCAGCTAGCCATACCCTTACTGGGATTCGAACCAGGGAAGTATTACATGTGAGGCAGTTGTAATTGCCTCTACACACATATATATATATATATATATATCACATATATATATATATATATATATGTCTGATACAAACCTACTTTGTCTTTTTTAATAAAGAATGTGTGCTATATTAATACCAGAATTTAATGTCATCTAATCTGAAGCTTGCAGAGCTATTGAATTAAATCAACTTTATTTTTATGGGAACAAATTACTAAAATAATTTCAAGATATCTTTTAGCGGCTTACTACTGAGTCCACTGCTAATAAAAACTCAGCTTCAAGAGGAAACTCTTAATTAAATCAACCTGAGATTTATGAGCTCAGTACAAAACATTGATACTATATATTAAATGGCAGATTGAGTATTTAAAAGGACTAAATCTCAAATCTAGAAAACATATGGATGCATGTTATATTTTATTATTTGCCATCTCCTTGGTTTAGCTCTCCTCACTAAACAAAAGCAAAGAAAACTCTAGTTTTCTTTGAAACAAAGTCAACACATTTCTACTTTCCAATAAGGCCCTAATAATGTTATTATTCTTAATTTAGAATCATAGAATTAAATAAGCCAAGCAGTGTATTTACCTGAAAAAAGAATATTTTTGGTGTTCAAAATATAACCAGAACATAGACCAGAAAACGCAATGTATCTAAATCTTCTCAGGATTGTGTTAGGAATTAAAGGACAACAAACACTTGGAACCAATACATTTCTAATTTTTTGTAACTAATATTTTTAAGATATTCCACCTTCAAGTTATTACAGATGTATAAACATAGTACAGTTGGTATGCCTCTATTTTCTATCGAAATAAGCTATTGGCATTATTTGAAAGCAATGTTCTGTAAAAGCTTGTCTTGGGCAATGGGATGTGAGCGACTGTAAGTAATGTGACATTCTTTGACTTTCTTTAAAAAATTGGCATTACTCAGCTAATTAATATGCTGAGCTAATTTACATATATACATACATACATACATACATACATACATACATACATATTACAATTTCTCTCTCTCTCTCTCCCTCTCCCTCCCCCTCTCTCCCTCTCCCTCTCTCCCCTATGTTTAGGATACTTACTATAACTGATTGGACAATTTACTGTGATATATCATTAAATTTTGATATAAAGCATTCATAATTTTTATTTAATTCAGCAATTTTAATACTTAGTATGTACTTCAGACAGGTTAGTGGATTCAATATCAAATTAAACATATAAAGGGCATTGTACAATATAAAATACAATATATAATATTTTTTGTTGCCCAAGTGTGCCTGGACACGCAAGGAATTTGTCTCCAGTGCATAAGCTCTCAGTGTCCATACAAACAACGAACAACAAAGTAATACAATTGTAAAATACCAATAGTAGTAGAAGGTAATAAGAAAAATGAGAAAGATACTATAATACAGCCCTACTACATGGGTAAATATTCTTAGACACAAGATAGTGCTGTGGGAATTATGTGTTCAGCAGAATGATGGCATGAGGGAAAACCTGTGTGGTTGTTTTGGCATGCAATGCACTATAGCGGCATCCTGAGGGGAGGAGTTGTAAGAGTTTATGTCTCGGGTGTGAGGGGTCTGTAAATATTTTTTCAGCCACTTTCTGGCTTGTCCATATATAGTCTGCAGTGGAAAGCAGACTGGTTGCAATTGTCTGCAGTGGAAAGCAGACTGGTTGCAGTCTGCAGTGGAAAGCAGACTGGTTGCAATTGTTTTTTCTGCAGTCCTAACTATCCGTTGAAGTTTGTCCTGTTGGGTTGTTGCACCAAACCATACAGAGAAGTACAAATGACAAATTAATAATTCCTCTATAATCCAAATAATAAAAATGGAAATCCGTATTTGGCCTAAGCTTGCCCAAAAATCTTATCTCTACCATACACAAGTCCTTTTCTGCATGCAATGAAATTCTGGACTCCCTTTTTTCTGAATGTGTAACTAAAGTATCAATATTATTTGGGCTTTGTCATTTTTTTATAAAAAATCAGATGGCACAATAGACAACTAAAAATCATGTTTTCTGTAATCGACATGCCAAATTCACTGTACAAATTCTGGCAACAACTTGTATGAAATTGGGAAAATGGTATCACAGCAATAATAAATAAACAATAAAACCTCCAGCAATATAGGACTGAAAGAAGATCAAGATATTTCTTATATCACTCAACAGAATAGCTATCAGGATCAGGAATTTTTCTGTTTCATATATTTAATATACCTTTTACTCCCTAAATAGAAAAAGGTGCATATTATCTTGATTGCATGTAATCTTTGAAAAAGCTCTTTATCTTTTTACAAATAACCAATTTCTTCCTTGGTAACCTCATTCAGTACTACATGCTGATTTACTATTTTAGAGTAATTATATAGGATGTTCCAAGCATCATTAATAGCAGAATTGTTATTACTTGATTGCTGCTATTTCAGTCAAGAGGTCAATAATTGATCAGGTATTTCATCTCATCTTTCAGCTCACTCCCCATGTTTGCTTTTTACAATTCAGTGAATATGCTGTATATACTTCACAAAGGAAATTAAGTTCCAATTTCACAGACATGAAAGGTTTATATAATTCCAGCTAACAGTGTTCAGATATTTATGCCATAGGGAAAATGCTTTTGTTTCTTTAATTTAAATGATCCCAGATCAATAAACATTTCTGCAATCTCTAGATTGAAAACTTTCCATATCAGAATCCAGGGGAAAAATTAAAATCACAGGGATAAAAGAAGATATTGTCTTTAATATCCTATTCTATACACAGATCTGAAAAAATGCATTCCATTCTGATGATCTTGCTTGCGAAGCTACATATATATGGTTCTGTATTACAAATATTAAAAATATCGTAATAGAATTTGAATTCTGAAGTAAATAGCAATGGAGGCACACACAATTAGCTATTTTAATTTGCAGCTTATATTTCAGCTGCATTAAGAAAAATCTTCCATATAAATTTGTCTCCAAAGACTGATCTTGCTCAATGCCTCTCAGAAGTGTACCTGATGTAAGACTACAAATAATGGAAACTAATATATTTATTGTAACCAATATAGTTTTAACTGTTTGTAATTTATGAAATACTGCAAAAAAGAGAAAGCCATGTAAAAACCTTTTGAAAACCTGCATTTTTCTTTCCTACTGTTAAGTATTTCCTATTGCCAATTAATAAACTGTAGTACTGTACCACTTTATGTGCTGCTTTTAATCTCTTCCTTGCATGCAAAGACATATCCTTAAAATAACAAGTGTGTAAGATTCAGTTACTTTTTAGAAACATTACTAATTATTGTATGAAACTGTCAAGTATGTACTTCAGAACTCAGATGTAGGATCAGGCTTATTGTTTAAAATATTTATGGGTTGGATCAGAGCTTAAAAGAATGACTATCAAAAAATAGAAGTGAGATAATAAACACCTAGAAGACAATATCACAAATCAGGAGAATCTTACAGTATATGCTAGAACAATGGGTGGAATTAAATAAGATGTTAAAAGTTTAGAAGGGACAAATCCCAAGTCATACATTTAAGTAGGGAAAATCCAAATCATAAATACAAGATGGGAAGAATCAAACTCAGCAGCAACACATGCAGTAAAAATCTGGCTATTTTGATACATCATAAGTTGAACATGAGCTTCCAAAAATCAAAAGCAATTCTAAGATGCTTCAAGAGAAATACAGAATCCAAAACTAAATCAAGTTATAATTCTTCTCTATTTTGCTTTGATCACATCACATTTAGTTTACTGCATCCAGTTCTGGGCACATTTTAGGAAGAGCATTGACTAATATGCAGAGAGAAAAGAGAATGAGATAAAGGGATTGGAGAGAAACCACTAAGGAGCAAGTGGAGATGTTGAAGAACAGAAGAGATATGAAAACTGTTTTCAAATATCTGAAGGGTTATCATTTAAAAGATGGGACAGAATTGTTCAGATTTGTTCCAGGACATAGGACAAGACACAATGGGTTTAAAACACAAAGAAGTGGATTTTATAACATAAATAAATATATGTTGCAGCAATAAAAGAGCATTCATAATAGATTTGATAAACCAATAAAATATAAACCAAACAATTTTCACAAAAAATGCCTAGCTTTTGCTTTATTACTCAATAAGCCTAAAGCATGCTTGCAATTACTAAAAGCAGAACACCTACCAGATTACAAACTGCTCAGATATTATAGGTTAAAAATGTCTTTCCTTCCCACAAATAAACCCCTTCTCCATGAAAACATATTATAAAACATTACACTGATTAAAACTATAGTTAAATATATTTCTTAACATGTCAATCTTTCCTTTCTAAAAAAGCAACTGTTCATTACAATCATTAAGGTGAGACATTATGCATTCCATAATATAGTCTACTTAGTTTTGGCTTACAGAATTGGATAATGAAAAAATAATATAATTTCTAAACCAAGCAAAGTTCATACACTGAGTTCTGGATTACTTAACCATAATTGACTTTGAATAAGTTCACACCATTAAGCAAAAATCCATTGTTTTATAAAATATTAGCCGATCACTGGGCGTTGTCCAGATATTTATTTATCCCAATCCTATATTAGACAGGAAATCTGTAGTCGGGACTCAAGCTGTTGTACTGTCTCTCACGCATTGTCCCAATTTCTTCTATTCCTCCACAAGAGGGAACCCCCTTGTGGAGTACTGTGAAACGGTTACCATGGCAAGTCCACTGTGCTGTACAGCAAAAGCCACTTTATGGCACACACACACATATACACACCCCGAGGGGTGTTAGGAGTAACTTACCCCCACAGTATTTGTTTCCAAACGATAAATCATCTGTGTACCAAGTTTGGTTGAAATTGCTCAAGGCATTCCAGAGTTATGCTGGAACATACACACACACACACACACACACACATACACACACGTTTATATATATATATATATAAAAGATAGAAGAAGATAGAATAGATAATGGTTGGATTCATACAGTGAATTAAATTACAATGTAGTTTCTTCACTTTTGGATTAGCATGTTGGGTGAACACTGAGTAAGTGATTGGAGATAAGACATTTTCGGTAGTGGCACCCTGCAGCTACAACTTTTGTTCCAGAGAATTTTGCCTGCCATTCTTTTTGACATGAAGTAACAGATTTCTTATTTAATCAAACCTAACCAATAGCTTATACTGCAAATCTATTGTTCCTTTTTGGGATTAAGTAATATAAAATGAAATTGGCTTTACTTGTCTTAAATAGACATTTATAGGATATGCTATATCAACCTACATGTTATTTATGATCTTTTTATATTAGTCTATTGAAATATTTGATTTGCAATTGTGTTTGTTAGATATTTTCCTATTTTCTTTTTTCAATTCTGAAAGCTACTGTAAGGGTTTAGGCTGAAGAGCAGCTAAAAAATGGCATGTGTACATAAATGAAAAGGAACTTAGAGCAACTAATGGAAATAAGCAGAATTCTAATACATGTCACTTGATCATTTTTATACGACAATGCCTGCCAGGGAGTACAGCTAATATTGATTGCTGCATCCATGGTTAGTTAATTATTAGTTAATTCCCGGTTTCTGTGTAGAAATAAATTCTGCACAGAGGCATCTAAGGTTGTTACCCGCACCCTGAAGCAGGAGGAGTTAAAAAAGAGTGATCAAGTATATTGATCAACATACTAGTTATTATCAGATATGCCAGCATTAAAAAGCAAAGAAGTAGGTACCATACTTTGATACAAACACATACATACTCTATCACTCCATATAACATAATCTTTATCTGCTTTGGATAGAAATAGAAAGCAGAACAAACTGCAGTTTTTGATTGGAATAGACAGCTCAGCTAAAGCTTCAGGGTTCTGTAAGAACAACAAAAAACTCCAGGTGCTATAAAATCGTTTCATTACGGTCTCTAGCACATTTCCGACACAAATCCTTCCTCAAGGGTTAATTTTAAAATCCTTCCTATAAATTATCAATTTCTGTTAGAAGCTGTGCTGTGTAAAAAGTTTTGAAGAAACAAAAGCTCTTCAGGATGGATTTGTACACTATCTAAAATACAATAAACAATTTTATCAAGAACCTGAAGCATTTTTGTGTCTTTGCTTCTCCCTCATTTTTTTTATTTTATAAAGGGATTAGAGTTAAGCCTATGGTGACCTCATCCCAAACTGAATTTGATTAAGTATTCTGAAACTGGAATTTCTGGCTCCTTAGAGAAATTGAAGCAAACATAAAGGAATTTGTACTGTTTATATCAAAAATTGTTGCAGCACATGTCAGTGATCAGGTCAGACCATATTATCTATAGGCATATGTTTGAGAAAAGACAGATATATTTGCTTGGGAAAATAATGTCTATATAAACTGTCACCTTACACTTGCAGTAAGGACAGTTTATATGGAGAAAATGACTTTAATTTGTATTCTTCTAATAAGTGAATGTAATATTTATTAATATCACCAAGGTATATTATAAAATAAATCAGATTGTGGTAGATTTATTTTAAATTACTGTATTTGTTAAAAGTCATAGGCAAATGACTCTAGGTCATGAGGTGAAAGTTCTGAATAAACAGGAATGTAACATTGAGATAAACACAATTTCATTACATTTTACTGGCAAGTGCTATCTTTGCAACTAAAAAGAATTATACATTTAATATAAGGGTTATCAATTTCACTGTACCACAGTGCCTTCCCCCATGATAAATATTTGTGTGATGGTATGTGATTAAAACTACATAATTAAGAAATAAAACTGCTACGATTGGTAGTTTTGCATATGGCTGGAACCATAGAGTTTAGCCATCTCTCAAAACTCATTCTGGTATTTTGCTCTACAGGAATATTCCTCTACAGGAATATCTAGGCAACAAATTTTGATAGTGCTGCCTCTTTGCCTATGAAAGTCTGATTAGCTAAAAAAAAAGAGAGAGAGAGAAAAGACTATCCCTCTGATGTGCTCACAACAGCCCAGGGACTTTGACTAGTCTGAGAAATCCTGCATCCATTTTGAAATTCCAAAATAGGTTATACTGCAAATGAAAATCTGTTAATGTCAGAAACAAACAGCCAGAGAAAACACTGGTCTTACCATACCAGTACTAACTTAGCAACAAATTAAAATTGAGAAGTTTCAAAATTTAAAATAAACTTAGATTTGTATTTATAGTAAGCTGGAGCATTGGAAAAATTGGAAAAATACTTACTTTCTCACGTTCTTTGTACACCAGTGGTACATTTTTTCCAGTTTGACAATTGGGATCTATATTAAGTATCTGCTTTTGCATTGTAGATGTAAGAGATTCTGGATATATTTGCAGGTGTCCACACTGTTTGAACTGCAAAACACAAACAAAATAATCTATACAACTCAATATTTAAAAAACGAACATGAGATTTTATAGTCTGTATTTTATTTTTTGTATTACAGCAACACCTAGAGGCTCTATATAGAAGCAAAATCTCATTCTATTTTCACTTTACAAAAATATAACAAATAATTTCTATTTTCCAAGTTACATGATATATAAAATATGCTAATACATCACACACATATACACTTCTTGGTGGATTGGATTTGAACAAAACTATTTCACTTATTATCTCATCTAGAGGGAGCTCTGACCAGGGCACATCACATTCATGTTGGCTGAAAGGATTAGTTAATGACATCATTGCCTAGAGGAAGCCCAATCGGGGGCTCCTTTCATGTCTCCAACAGGACATGAGCTGGAGTAAAGGATGGGAGCTCACCCCAACTCTCGGCAAGGTATAAACATTAAAGCCAATAGACATTAAAATGATATAGCAATAAAAAAGTACAATTAAAAGATAGGGAGGAAGGAAAGCACAAAGGACATGGGGAGAGGAGGGATCACCTACAACAGAGTAAGAACTGTAACTGCCACTATATAGGACATACAGGCTGAAGACCAGCAGATCATCAATGAACACCAAGTAGTCAGATGACATGATCAAAACTTTTTAAACTCTCAATACACGGACAAAGTCAACCGTGGAACACCATTAAAAAGAAACAATAAGCCAAGAACGAAACAAAAAGACAGAAAATAGCCAGACAAGCATAGATTAATCCCAGAAAAGCAGTCAAGCAGAAAACAATAGCCTGGTCAAAGAACTACTAAGGAGAAAATCACACCTCTACCAACACTGGCAGGGCAAGATACTATAGATAAATAGGGAGCAAACCTCACACTCATTAGAACTGAAGATGTTAACTATTAGGTTGATGAAAAGTCTGCAAGCAAACACGAGTTTTTAAGAGCATCAAGGACTCCACATGAATTTCTGTACTACGGTATGTTAATAAAGCAGCCCAACTCAATATTGATTTAATGTGCAAATTAAAAACAGATACAATACTTACGAACAAAATAAAAAGTATTCTGTACATAAAGGACTAAACAGACATACTCTAACTGCATGCCAAATGGGCAACCTCTCCTAGAACTTGCGGGGGGGGGGGGGGGGGGGGGGGGGGGGGGGGGGAGGGAAACCTGCTTTAAAAAAGCACTTAAGGCTTGAAGATAATCTAAATCTCTGGGGAAATACTAATCCAAAAAGGAGATACTGTCACAGAGACTGTGTACTTCTTAGGTCCCTTCAAATGACATTATTTAAGGGATAGGATATGAAGCACACTTTCTCTGTCAGATCTTACAGGGCAGAAATCGGAGAGAGAAAGAGAGAGAGGGAGGGAGGGAGAGAGAGAGAGAGGGAGGGAGAGAGAGAGAGAGGGAGGGAGAGAGACAGAGAGAGAGACAGAGAGAGAGAGAGACAGAGAGAGAATTCCTTCAGATAGCCAGGCTTTATTTCAATTATACATGCCAGGTTAGCAGCCGCATTCATGAGTGGGAAGACTTGTTATACACCAATCAGTTGTTTAATTGCTAGAGTTCAGAGCAACCGAGGATCTAGTTACCTAGCAATGGAACTAAACAGTGGAAGCTGGAAGGCATAACTGGCATCAGATATTGACTCAGGCATAAATATGCGTAAAACTGGTAGAAAGATAGTAGGTAATAACCGCTAACTCATAAGAAATGAATGAAAGTAGAAAGAAACAAAACGGCTTTGTGTGCATCTAGCCACCTTGTTGGAATGGTATCTAGAAGTTGAGTGTGTCAGAAGAAACATAAAATATGTGTCAGAAGAAACTTAAAAATATAGTGGGAATATGGTAATTAAGTGTGCAGGGTAAAACAAAAAGGGTTTGAGAATGAATGGGTGCTGAATGAATATGGATTAAATACAAAAGTGATTGACTAATATAAAGGAAGTACATTAAAGCAGTTTGGTCATACAGAGAGAATAAATGAGGATTGCAAAACAAATATATGAACAAAGAGAATGGAATGGAATGGAAGGCTCATAAGGATGTGGATAGGCAGATTTGATGAGATTCTCAAAGAGAACTGTGAGAACAGCAAAGAACAAAAAGCAATGTATAAATGTTGTGTGAATTCAGCCAATTTTACTCAATGAAATAATGTTGAACAAATTATTCCTTAGTGCAGTACGCAACCAATTAGGTATTATCATAGGAATAAAAAAGACAATCCATAAGAATAAAAGGCAAGTATGTTTGACAAGGAGGCTTGCTATTAAGGCCAAATTAAAAGTGAAAAAAGAAAATATTAAAGTACATCTTCAGCATGATTGCATTGTACATATTTTCAACAAGAGCTTTCATAAGTTTTATTTTGCATGATGTAGAATAGCTCTCTACATTCAATATAAAACAAATAATCTATATTAACACTGTGTGTTCCTTATTAAAGCACAGAGTAATTTGGCATTTCATAACAATAATAGTGACTGCTTCTATTGTAACATATACTCCCATTAAAGAGCAAGGTAATGAGCCATTCTCTTGCCAAAAGGGGGAAAAAGAGTGGAACAGGGGGAAAAAAGCAAATTAAGTAGATTGCATGAAGAAGGAAAAAATAAATTGGAGGGTGGAAAAGGATGGAGTAAGAAATGCTAAATTGTATATAAAGAAAAGCATTACTATTATATACAATGCTTCTACATCATACTTTCTTCAAATAAAAATGAAGAATGGTTTAGGAAACCATTTTTGGAGAGGGTGCTGTTAACTGGTAACATTTTGCAGACATCAGTAATACTAGGCAGATAAACGTTTGTGTACTCCATGTTAGACTGCAAGTGTTATACTCAATATATTTATATTTATATGTTATATTTATATATTATTCCTTATTCTTCTGCCTCCTTTCCTCCAAAGTCAGAGCAACATTTACTATAGATTGCTCCTCTCACAAATCTGGTGTGACAAACCGAGGATGAACAAAAGGTCACTTCCTGCAAGATATTATAAGTTTTTACATCACACAAGCTGTTAGTCAAACTCAAGGGGAGAGGACAAGATTATTTCCATATTAATTTTAATATTTTAATCTATTCAACCCAGGCATGTGCTTTGCGAAATATAATTCTGTTTCATAAAGTTTCAAATTATTTTCCTTAAATCACGCAACGAGGCACAGGGCAATACTTCGTTAAGAGGGAATACTTTTAGTGCTTTAGTGCAAGAGACAGGAAATCTCTCTGTATTTACACCATAGAGACCGGAATTAAAAAAGAAACGAAGGGCGAAACAGAAACATCTTTCCTTGGACGAAGCAACATTTGGCACCCATATATCGGGATCTATTATGCCTTTTTTTTCGCGGACCGTCTCTCCTTCAGGTTAGGGCTCTTCCTTGCCTCCATGTGCCAAATCGACCAAATGAGCTGGACTCTGGCCTGACCGTTGCCACCTTCCTTACCCAGATACCATCCCGGGTGGTGTTTGGATTGGCCCGCCTTCCTTTCGGCATGGTGAGGAAACTGAGGCCGAGCGCTCTGATGACTCCTCGCGTGTGGGGGTTAACTTCGTTAGGGAGCTAGAAGGAAGGATCGCCTCCTCCGAGGAGGAGGAAGAGAAAGAAAAAGAAGAGCAAAAGGTGCAGGAGGCAGTTCTGGTTGCCACGACTACCGTTGTCAAGTTCCTTGCTTCTGTGTCACGCTGAGGGATTCCCCCCCCCTCCCCCCAAACTTTCCTTCTGTTGTGTCCAGCGCTCCGAATGGCTTTCCCGACCATCGAAAAAAAGGCGGGAAATCGCTTCTGTGTCTCTTTACTTTTCTGTTTGAGGTAGTTTCTGTCTTTTATAGAGCTTCCAGCTGACATCTAGGGAGCTCAAATTGATTCGTCAGGCCAAGAATTAAAGAAAGGTGGAGGAATTATTTTTGAGGCGGGAGTGAATAGACTCCAGGGTATGGAGCGATGTCAACTCCATCTCTCCACAAGAGAAATAGTCAGCTTTCTGAATGGGACTTCTCAAGCAAATATATTATATGATAATTGAATTGCAGAGTTTAACTTATTGGTAAAACGGATCTAATTGCTGCAAACCTTACATGTTCCTGTCACAAGTTTTCATCAAAACCTAAACAATAAGCTGCATGGAGTCACCGAGACAGTTGTACGGCTATATACATTTTTGTAATAAATAAATACAATAAACAGCATGAGTTATAAAATGTTTTTTGGAGGTTGCCGACACTGAAAAGAGTGGTACTTTCTTAGTGACCATTTGGGAGAAAGCTTATATAAATTAGGGATTTCTACCTCAAAGAAATGAGTGGAGGTAAAAAGGTGAGAAGGCCAATATTTATTTACTCATTTACAAGTAGATCTTCAACTTACAACAATTAGTTTAGTGACTGTTTTTAACACTTATGACCATTGCAGCATCCCTATGATCACATGATCAAAATTCAGATGTTTGGCAACTGGCACATTTATGATGGTTGCAGTGTTCCAAGGTCATGTGATCACTTTTTGCAAAAATCTGACAAGAAAAATCAATGGGGAAGCCAGATTCACTTAAAAACCATGTTATTTAACAACTGCCCTGATACACTTAACTGTGGCAGGAAAGGACGCAAAATGGGGCAAAATTCACTTAACAAATGTCTTGCTTAGCAACAGAAATTCTGGGCTCAATTATGGTCTAAGGTGAGGACTACCTATAATTGTATATATGTACTCTAGATATTTATATGAAATGTGGGTTCTGTTAGCATTTAGTTCTATAGCAATCTTTTATAGATCAGTTATGGTCCAAGTTAAAGAAGCAAACTGGCAGACCTTTTGTATTTTATTTTCTATTTCAAGCTTTTGACCTCATCTAGAGGTCAATTTTTTCACAAACCCAATGTCATACTTAAAATCAACTTCATAATTTTAGTATATTTTTCACAGTGTATAAAACATAATAACATAAAATAATTCTGTTTAGAATATATTACATAAAATAATTCTGTTTAGAATATATTATCCTAGATTGCTTTATAATTCCCTGCTGTGATTGCTTCTTGCCCTATTACTTCATATTCCTAGTGGAAGCAATGAGACATTCTGTGAATAAGGCAAAATTCTTTTATTTTTACAAAGAGAAAACGCCAAGTTAAAGAAGTCGCTAGAAAATTGGCAGTCAGATGCTCTAAACTTTTTTGATTCAAATCTTAAGAACGTTTAATAGGCTCTCACAATATAGTTGCCATGGGAAAGCTTTTTCAAAATGGCTCTCATTGTGGTTAGGAACACAACAAGGGAAGGAAAAAATATGCTACCAAAACATCATCCTTACATTATATATTTATGCTTTAGTTTGCTTTATTTTACTCTTTTGTATCTATGTTTTTATCAGCTTGAAAATGTGAACTAGTTACATATATATTTTAAAAAATCAATACTAAAAACAAAATCAATAATCTATGAAGTAGATTATGGCCATCACAAACATTAATTTATAGTTACAATGACCATATGTCCTTTATTATAAAGGACAATTCAATTATTTCAGAAATCTGTTCATTAGACTTTTTTCAAAATCTCTTTTGTTTTTTAATGCAGTCTTTCACATTCATGTGAAAAATATGGAATTTAAATTTCAGATATTTTGATTAATTTTGTACAGTTTTTGTTTTGCTCCTGAATTTTCCTTTGTAGGCCAACATTATAAATAATTAAATTTAATCCTAATGAACCTTTTTCAGATCTGCTCCATTCTCACTTTTGTCCTTTTATTTTTTTCAAAGAAAATATGTTTACCATTTTTATAATAGGCTTTCTGCTGTGACTGTCTGTCATGCTTCTGAATAAATTTCATCTAAACTTCAAGCAATAGTCCTATATTCTCTGGAAAACCTGGCTTGGATCAAACCAATAATTTATTTATATGCCTCTCGTCTCACTGCTAAGCAACTCTAAATAGTAAAATTAACAAAGATTAAATAAATTAAAAAAAAACAGAATACAACGGAATAGGGATGAGATCTTCTTCCTAGTCCACTATCTCCAATATGGATGATCCCCATTGGGGACCAGGCCAATTGGCAAAGCCAGGTTTTGAGGCTGTTTAGGAAGATTAAGAGGATGGGAGGGGATCTCACCTTGAGGGAGATAACATAATATTCTGGAGGATGAAAGCCACAGCAGAAAAGGTCTTTCTCTTGAATCTTACAAACCAGACCCTTTTAGATTAACAATTTTCGTAGCATTACCCTTCTTCCAAAATGAACAGACCAGTTCCATTGGGGAGTTCCTTAGGTAGCTTGACTCATGCCATAAAGTTTTGCATTCCCTCTAAAAAAACAGGCCAGCAATTTGGACAATTCTGCATCTTCCACTATCACTGAATTTCCCTTTAGGACTAGTTTTATATAACCAATGCTATGTAATAGTATCTGTGGCAAGGATTGTGTTTGGGAAATTGCTTCTAATATAACCAGAGTTTTCAGGTAAACAGAAAAGAAAGATGAAAGCTGAATTAAAAATTCCAAATAAGCACACAGTAATAGAATTCTGCAGGGTATGCTATAATTTGCTGCTACACATATCTGTTCACAAGATACTTTTGTGAAGTAAAAGCTGTTATTTAGAGCATAAAGAAGAGTAAGTAAAAAAAATTGAGCTACGGGAATTATGGAATTGCAATAAACAAAATAAAAGGAAACTTAAACTGAGTTATCCCAGCACCATTAACAATATCACCTCATAATTTTATATTCCTGCAGGTGAGCCAATAACACTGCTGCATAATTTTCTTTTCTCTTTACAATTTTAACTTCTGTCATTTGAGGATCTTATCAACTCCAGTCAGGAATTCCTTGATCTTCTTTTTTATTAATTTACTCTTCCTTCATATATATTTTTCTTCAGGTCAAACTTGATTCATTCGCTATATGTGACCAAATTTTATAAACTGTTTATAGAGAGGGCTATAAAGCACTGTAAAGCAATATATAAATCCAAGTGCTTTTGCTATATGCTGTATCTACCAATATAGGTATCGCCCCACCCCCACCCCCGTGTGTGTGTGTGTGTGTGTGTTTCCCGAAAATAGGACCAGATCTTATTTTCTTTTGGGTCCCAAAATAAGCACTAGGGCTTATTTTTGGGTGGTGTCTTAGTTCCCCCCCTCCATGTATTGCTTGCAGCTAGGCAATCCACACCCCCATATTTGCTTCGTCTCACGGCCGCAGCACCAGCACCAGCACATTGCTCGGCCTCCTGCTCCGTTGTGGCCATGAGCAAGCAAGTGGCCACTTGGCCTGCTGCTGCACATGGCTGTTGGTGCTGTCATGAGGCAGGTATTTGGGTGTGGATGGCCGGGCTATGGGGACCCTGAGGTAAACCAGTGTGGGGCGCATGGGGCAGCCTCACCACCACTACCTTGCCTTGTGGCAGTGCGAGGAATGGGTGGGTGCCATACACACACACACACACACATGGATGCTGTATCCACCAAAACAGCTTTAATTGTCTACTTTATGCAATACAGAAAATATTTCTGTATGGATGTCTCAAAGCAATACACATCTAATATCACAAACATTCATAATGTGTTTATAAATTAACCAAGGGGAAATCATATAGTATTGTCTTTCTTCCTGTTCAGTGCTAAACCATTCACTATGCCTTCTATTTATTTCACATGTAGCTTATTTCCATAATATATGCCTTTATTCTGTTCAGCAAATAGTTCCATATTTATGCAAAACATCTCATGTTATATCCATTTTATTGTAATTTTCAGATTGCTACCTGGCAAAAATGCTATGCTGTATTCCCAAATTGTACTCATTTTCATTCAATCAAAATATTGCCAAACTACATACCCAAAGACACTGAAGAAAAGAATTCCTCTGAAGTTTATATACTCCCTCTTTCCTTTCCCTTTATATGAGAATAGCATTTTTCCAGTCATCAGACATCAATACTGTCTTTACATATTTCTAATGTTCCTTCTGCATTCTTTCTTCATCTAATTATGTCATCATTTTTAAAAACTTCATTTCACAGTATTTCATTATTTTTTCTTGGATACTAATATTTATTTCAATTCTACTGTTTAGTATATCACTAGCATTCCTATATAGTAGCTAAAATATTTTTTCCAGCAATCCCTCCCTTCAGTTTCAACTTTAATAATTTCATTACTTTTATTTTTAATTCTCTTCATTTTTGGGAGCTACTTGTTTAATTTGTTTAATTGTTCTTCATCCACTTCAAAGCAATGTTGCATTTACATCAAAATTGCTGGGATTTTATTCTGCCTCAGTAACTTGCTCTCTTTGACTATTTTCTCTTCAACAAACTGGATACATTATGTAATATTTTATTTTTATGTTTCCTAGCAATGATTATATACAAAATAAGTTCTCATTTACAATCTACTCTACTTCAGGATTTCACCAGAATCCTTTTCAAATGTCACATTATCACACCTGTGGCGGTCTGCAAGATTTTTACTTTGTTCCAAGTAAGTTCCTTACATCTATTTCCAATCATTTCCTTTTTGAGACTAATCTATTTTCTAGGTCATAATGGATTTATGACTTGTCCTAGAGTAATTTTACATTTCTTTCCATATTTTCCACGTGCATTGTTTCAACTCTGATAGTATCTAAAATCAATTTATAGATTCTGAATCTTTAACCACTGTCTATTTTTAAATCTTTTGTCATAAACAAGCTAGATATTTTTAAATTTATATTTGTTTCTTGTCATGTGTTTCTTGCCATTTTTCTAAGCAGATATTCATTAGACATCATTCTCATTCATTCTTGTCTCCAATTGGAAAATAACTTTTTCCGTATTTTCTTATCTCTACCTAATGTTGCATAATTTCCCCCAAAACTCAACTTTATTTCTTTCATTATTATCACCTACTGTCATGTACTTTGCAACCATTTTTTGCATCACCACTCTATGGTTCCTATTTTCCGATCCGCTAACAACAATCTAGATGACTTCAATAGAGACGTATTATAGCTGTTTCACTCTTAGTGTATATCTTCATTGCATGCGTTCAACTGCATGGCATATAAGCTCAGTGTACTTTTCCAGATTTATTATATTCTCTTTTCTCTCACCATCATAAAACACAATAAATCTATTTTTCTCTCATATTATTAATGTATAATATTCATTTACAATTCTTATATTCCAAATCATAAGCTTCCATATAACATGGTCACATATCTGTATGTGTTTGTATATCTATCTACTTACCCATTATGGCTTTTGGTCAATCAAGGCTTTTACAAAATACTTGTTTAATCAGATAGAGAAAATGTGGACTAGATTACAACTTTCATCACACCTGTGACATAAATATAATTCCCAGCTTGGGCAGTAACAATTCATTTTTACACCTTTTAATACGCCACAATCAGAATTAAAACCCAGTTTTATCCTGCTGTGCTCAGGTTATTCTATGTAAGCAAGATTTCTAATTTAGAGGCTTATCTTGAAAATCAACATATTGTTATCCCAACTCACCAACCAGATGTATGAAATGTATAAACAAACTTTAAAGATATGAACATGCCAAAAAATCAACCAGAATTGAAATACTAAAACGAATAAGAGATGATGGATAGAAATAGAATACTTACTAATACAAGATTTGTGCTATTAAGATTTAGAATAGAGGTAGAAATTAGAAAGGGGGAAATATAATTATGCATATTCCTATATAATATTTTAAAAACAGTATATAGATGAAAGGATCAGAAGTTGAAAGATGATTGTATTAGGTACACTTAAACAACATTATTATGATTATTAGTACTGTGCATTAAAATACTGAATGATTAAATGATGGATTATATACATGTTGGAGCAAATACTAAAATGTTAACAACTTTAATTGTAATATTTATGTTATGATATATGATTAATATAATTAAATTATCAATATTGTCAATATTATCACTATTATTTGGTATCAAAATTAACAATACCCAGATGCCACACTGTTCATGTATTCAATACATATATATATTTAAAAATAAAAAATTATGTATATAAAAAAAGATATGAACATGTTCATAATCATAACCTAGTGTAACTTGTATAATTTACAAATACAATAGGTGATTTTGGGCCACTAATTTAAAACATGTTATTTATGGCTTAGTGTGTTTATATGACAAGCTAAATTAGTCTACTTGATAATGGTTAATAAGCAATCTTAAAAGATTTAACAGATAATCAGAGTTGGAAGGGACCTTGTAGATCTTCTTCTTCTTCTCTCTCCTTGGAAGCCTAATAATAACATGAACTTTAAGGATGAATGTATTATTTGGACCAAAAGTAGCTGCTGTTTCAAGGTGATTTTTAGACCAGGGGTTGCCTTTTGGACCTCAGGGACCACCAAACTCATAATTTTAAATCCAGGGACCACTAATATGAATTTTGACTGACGGTGGCTTGCTGTCGTTGGTGGGAGAGAGAGAGACAGAGAGACGATCTGATCTAACCTCTCTCCCCCCCCCTCACTCACACACACACACGGACAAACACACAGAGGCCTGGGTGGGATTCAAATTTAACAACTGGTTCTATGGGTGTAGCCTAATTTGTGGGTATGCTTGGTGGTCACATGGCTGGACAAGGCTTGTATGTAAATATAAATTTTATATAAATATTGAATTTTTTATGAAAAAACAGCAACTTTTACCCAAAATAAGGCAAAGCAGGCAGGCAGATCGAGTTGCTCACAGAATCACTGATTCATTCAGAGATCTGTCTTTCTGTCATCGGCTAGTTGAGTCTGTCACATAAAATTTGCTTGCAAGCAAATTCACAAAATTAACTCACAACACATCATATATGTAAATATTGATTTTTTTTTTATAAAAAAAGCAACTTTTACCCAAAATCAGGCAAAGTAGGCAGCAGATTGAGTTGCTCACAGAATAACAGATTTACTTAGAGATCTGTGTTTCTGCCATTGGCTAGCTGAGTCTGCACTGCTTCAGTCCTAAGGAAGGTTCGGTTCTGCAGAGCCAAAGATCTAAAAATTAGCTAGAAAGCAAGAAATCCAATGATTTCCTGCTTTCTAGCTAATCTAAATCTCCCAGTACAGCAGAACAGCTGATGATTGGAAAAAAGAAAAATAGCAATTTAACAGGCAAGTTTGCCAGGTAATGAGTGAGTGGGCAGGAAGGATTCCCATGGGCCATGTGGATGGCACAGCCTTGTGTTTCTGCGCACCCTGGATTAATTGCTTTGGGGAGTGCTCTGGGGTGACATTTCTCTGCAGACCACCGGTTGGTGACCACTGTTTTAGACCATGGTTAAAGAGTTCTGTGGAACACAGTGATGGAGAAAAAATTATGAGATTTACACTAGAATAACCACATTAGCCTAACAAGTCATGCATAAAATCCAGCCAATTGTGGTTTATTGTAGAGCTAACCATGGCTTAATACCATATATATACTGGCTGTGCTAAGTTTTCATAGATTTTTTTATATAGTAAAGCCTATTATGGGCTGCAAAAACAAAATGTGATCTGAACTTCATTGTGTACTAAAGGCTTACCAGAGAACTTGCAGCCCTGATAGTGGGGTGGGGGGAGACAGTATATACTTGTGTTTCACAATTACCGGTATTACTGTTCTTATTAATATGTTTGGTTTAAAAGATTATGGACCAGTAATGTTCTCAGTTGTACAAAAATAACTGCAATAATATAAGAAGCAGACAGACTTTTGTTTTGTGTCATGATAAAATCAGATGCTTTGTGCCTGAGATATAGAGTCTAAACATAATGAGTGGGTATTAGAAACTAATTGAGTTATTTTCATTTAATAGTGAATACATAGCTAGACTTACCAGAAATCCTGGTTTACCTCATTAGTCTGTTTTGTGCTCCTATCACAGTATCTTGCTAAATTGCAAAAGTCCTGGACTACTGTACAAACCCACAGAAAACAAGCACAAGCATTAGCCATAAGAACTCTTTTCCTAATTGAGAGGAGCAATGGAATAGCCCTTAGATAAAATTCACACCCCCTTCCTCACATATACAAACAAAGGGGAACACTTTCAAATGGTTAAATCTACCATATGTTCTCCCTTTGAAAGAGGATGCACATTTGTCACATACCAGAAATTGCAAGATGAATTTTAGAAGACACAACCCTGTTCCCTAGCTTTGCCTACTGACTGGCACCTTGCCTCAGTTTAACCATTAAAAAGCTTATACATAACAATGTATTAGTATTTTTGAGAAATAAAAGTTCCAAGAAAACATTAAGCAGCATTCCTTGTTATTGGAAGGTATTTATTTATTTATTATTTTATTTTGTCAATTGCTTACAAGATAATAGGTATAAGTAAAAACATAGTTATGAATACATGGATACATATAAGAAAAATAAAAAAGAAATAGGACAGGGACGGTAGGCATGTTGGTGTGCTTATGAACGCCCCCTACACCCCTACAGACCTCTTAGGAAAGGAGTGAGGTCAATAGTAGACAGTCTAAGGTTAAAGTTTTTGGGGTTTGGGGAAGAAACCATAGAGTCAGGTACAGTATTCCAGACATTGACCACTCAGTTGCTGAAGTCGTATTTCCTGCAATCAAGTTTGGTGCGATTAACCTTGAGTTTGTATCTATTGTTTGCTCGTGTTGTTATGGTTGAAGCTGAAGAATTCATTGGCAGGTAGGACATTGCAATGTATGATTTTATACGCTATTCTTAGATCGGACCGAAGGCGACATAGTTCTAGGTTTTCTAGGTGTAGAATTTCGAGTCTGGTGGCATAAAGTATTCTGCAACGAGTAGAGGAATGGAGAACTCTTCTTGTGAAATATTTCTGGACTTTCTTAACTGTGTTAATATCAGATATGTAATGTGGGTTCCAGACTGATGAGCTACATTCGAGTATTGGTCTAGCAAATGTTTTGTAAGCTCTAGTTATTAGTGTAATATTACCAGAGAAAAAGGTATGTAAGATTAGGTTAGCAACTCTTAATGCCTTTTTGGCTATGTAGTTACAGTGGGCTCTAGCACTTAGATCATTAGAGATGAGTACTCCAAGATCCTTAATAGAGTTTGGATCATCAATAAGGTCTTGATTATTTAGCCTGTATTTTATTTTCTGCTTTTTTTTTGCTAATATATAGGACAGAGCATTTATTTGTTGAGATTTGAAGTTGCCATTTGTTTGACCATTCTGATACGTAGTCAAGGTCTTTTTGAAGGGCAGCAGTATTGTCTGTGGTGTTGAATAGCTTTACATCATCAGCGAAGAGAACGCAGTTGCTCTTAATATGATCACAGAGGTCATTTATGTAGAGTATAAAAACTAGAACACTGCCCTGGGGGACACCACTGTTGACAGGTACAGAATTTGATAGGACGCTCCCAATTTTGACCATTTGTTGTCTGTTTGACAGGAATGCTTCTATCCAGTTATGCAGGTATCCAGAGATTTTAGTTTTAGGAATATTTTGTCGTGTACCACTGAATCAAAGGCTTTACAGAAGTCTATGTAGATTGCATCTATTGCTTTGCCCTGATCGAGTTGTGTAGTCCATATGGTTTTGCAGTGTTGGAGTTGCTGATTACATGATAGTTTTTTCCTGAAACCAAATTATTAGAGAGTAGGTTATTTGTTTCTAATGGATGATGGATTGGTTAATAATTGATTCCATGACTTTACAGGTGAACGCAGCATAAAGAGATTGGTCTGTAATTTTCAACTAGGCTGGGGTCTCCCTTTTTGAAGATGGGGATGACCGTGTCTTGTGACCATAGTTTTGACAAGAAGCTGGTCCTGAAAGATTTTTCAAAGATAATGCTTAGAGGTTCGGCTATGGTATGTTATGTTAGTAGACAATATCATTGGAGGTAACTATTTCAACTTTGAATGTAATCCTTAAAAGGTTTGTATGGTTCTTTAACAGTTTTTTAAAAAATATAGAAACCCCTACCCTCAAGTGATTAACATAGGTGTGTGTGATTATCTGCAGTCATTTAATGGCATTTGAATATACATATTAAAAAAAAAAGTTCTGATTTCAGCCGAAGCCACAGCGTATCTCGAGAATGGGGTTCCAAGTACCAACTCTGTTATTTTGTTATTCTATTACGGGCGATGTCCTCCGAGTCGACAAGTAATAGTAGAAACTAATCATGTCTACGATTCCGCTCAGCGAAGCAAACGCCACTTCTACGCTTTTCCCCTCGGGTATCCCGCTCGCCTCCTTTTCCCTCCCACAGAAGAGATATCGCGTGATCTCGTCTGCGCGCGGGAGTTTTTCCTCTAAGCGAGGAACGGAACCAAAGAAACACAACGAGAAAGAAGAGGAATCGCTGGGCGGCCGGCGTGGCTCCGCGTTCTTTCCGGTGGTGTCTAAATTGCAGGCACCTCCTCCTGTCAGACTTCCTGTGGCAACTGCTGCTCTCTTGGCGGCCGCGAGCCGAACGAAACGAATGGGAGACCTCTGGGGAACGGGGGCTGGGGTTTGCCCCAGTGACACAAGCTACCCCGGGACGTCCGAAGCCGGACAAGTAGCGCTGACAGGAGAGCAAGAAGAGCCCAAACAGGTATCCCAGCGCGGCTTTACAGCAGCTGTTAACTCCTTCCCGGGAGTCCCAAAGACTCTGTGTCGGTTTTCTCCCGGCGGTCCCTTTAGCTCACCAGATGTGAAACCCACATCTGCCTTCTTTGTATGGCGGTCGCCGTGGGCTTTGGGGCCAGGTGAACAAACGCAGCGTTCAGTTCCTTTTTCACATGGCAGGACCTGGCAAATGGGTGAAGTTGGGACCGACAGAAGTCAAACCATATCTGTCTGTTGACACAGAGTCAGAGAAGTCGGTTTTTCTGGGACTCCTTGCCCACAACCTCTTTCCATGGTTAGTTACTTCCCTGGTGTTTGTGGTTTCCTAAATAGGTTTCCTAAATAGAGAGTGGGACAAGCTGAGTCCTTGTGAAATGGAATTCCAGGGAAGGGGTAGAAATATCTGGTGTATTAGACACAATTTGTATATTATATTATAATATATAATATAATATATAATAATATAATATATAATAATAATATAATATAATAATTAGGGGTGAGATGATAGCAGTATTTCAGTGTTTGAGAGGCTGCCACAAAGAAGGGGTCAAATTATTCTCTAAAGCAGGGCTGCTTGGCAATTTTAAGCTTGGTGGACTTAAACTCCCAGAATTCCCCAGCCAGCAAAGCTGAAAGAGTTGAAGTCTGCCAGGCTTAAAATTGACAAGGTTGGAGACCCCTGCCCTAAAGCACCAGAGGACAGGATAAGGAATAATGATTGGAAACTAATCAAAGTGAGAAGCAACCTGGAGTTAAGGAGAAACTTCCTAATAGTGAGGACAATTAACTAGTGGAACAGCTTGCCTCCGGAAATCGTGGGGGCTCCATCACTGGAAGTTTTTAAGAAGAGTCTAGACAATCATTTATCTGAAATAATATAGATTCTCTTGCTTGAGCAAGGGGCTGGACTAGAAGACCTCCGAGCCTTCCTGTTCTGTTCTGTTCTATTCTATTCTGTTCTATTCTACCTTATTGTTGTAGAGGGGCATCAAAACCACTTCAATGCATTTGCTAGTCTTCCTTCTTTTGTGACAGTAGAAATGTATTTATTCCTCAATTGGTATTGAGGATCCATCAGAAAGCCTTCCTCATTATCCCTAGGGATGAACTCTGTTACACAAACTGTTGATAGGCTTAGTTGTCACATATAAAAACTGAAGAAGCTTAGCTGGATGAGAAGCTAAACGTCTTCAAGGAAAAACAAAGTCCAGGTGCCTCTTGAAAAAGCACCTTTGGGACAACTATGACTTGGATGATTGGGAATCTCCATAGACATGTCAAAACTGAGTAGTTGTTTTTGCTTATTTTTTTTTATGATTTGTTTTGAAGGTGATCAAATGAATGTACAGAGTATGTGCAGTTGAATTTTGTAGTTCTTCGTTATTTTTAATATACAATTTAGGGATCTACCGGTATGCTATTGCTTGGTGGCAATGAAATAAAGAGCAGCGCTGTGGTAAAATATTCATCTGCACCACCACAAGCAGCATTTTCCCGTCTTCAAGAAAAGACTGATCTAAAACTTCCACCTGCTAACTGGCTGCGTGAAAGTGCAAAACTGGGACCAGCAGGGGCGACTATTCTTGGCAACAGCAAGAAAAGCAAACCATTTTCAAGGTAAATATTGAGAAACTTTTTTATCCCTATCTTACTAAAAATAATCTCAATTTTCTTAAAAGACAGTTTATGAATTATGATTTATGGATAAATTTGTGTGGAAGGTAAAATACAGGATCTAAAGAAGTTTTCAACAGTTCATTCATTTATACACATAACACACATACATATATGTGTGTGTTGTTAGAAATTTAACATTTTCAGCAAATGGAAAGCTGTTGCAGAAAACAGACATATAATTACGTTGGGCTCTTAGTAGATTTAAATCCCAATAAAATTTCTGGTTTAAGAACCAATTAATTATAATCCCAAAGTTTATCTTATGAAATGGTGATTTGACAGGAAAATTGAACATTGAATAGAGAAGATGGAAACTGGGAGAAACTATAGTGTAGAACTAGGGCAGAATATTATGGAGGCAGTGCAGAGGAACCCTTGAAATAATGTAATTTAGAGACAGCAAGGAAATCTCTATGAGGTAACTACAGTATCTGAGAGGAATATGCCTAGGGCTCCCTAATTTGGGCTGTAAAAATTCAGATGACCATTAGATGATATAGCAAATATTTTTCTGTACTGTATGTGTTATCTAATGACTGTCCCACATTTGTAATATATCTACCAACATTCATATATATATGATATATATATACACATACATACATACATATGTATGTACATACACAAAATAATAAAGTATGGATTAAAAAAAACCAAAGAAAACCCAAAAAGTGGAAGACAAGAAGAAAAATAGAAAAGGAAGAAAAAAGATATAAAGAAGAGGCTTCTGACATTCTTCACAGCAGTTATAAGTATAAATACATTTAATCTCTAAAGTTACATCATATTATTCTTCCTTCTATAATCTTAATAATCAAAACCATAAATTACAAGTTCATTTTCACTTAGTTATCATAAATACCTAATAGTTATAATAAACCAGCTTGGTCTAGTGTTTAAGGTTCCAGTCTAGAAAGCAGGAGATTGTAAGATCTAGCCCTATCTTAGTCATGAAAACCAGCTGGGTGACTTGGGCCTGTCATTTTCAGCCCAACTAACCTCACAGGGTGGTTGTTGTGGAGAAAATAAGAGGAGGTAGGTGTCTTGGATATGTTTATTGCCGTGTGTTATTGTGAAAATAATAAAGACACGATACAAATAAATTTATCTATTTCGGCAAAATCTGTCAACTTCATCAACCATTTCTTTATACTGTGTAGTTTTGAATCTTTCCATCTATACATCATATATTGAAGTAATCTTCCATGGTCTTTTTAGCTTTTTATTCATGAATCTTAAATCTACCTACCAAAATTTTGATGTAAAGCCAATCTTATTTTGATATGTGGGCCAGTATGTATTGTGTAAGAATCAACCAGAGTAGTGAATAGGGTTAGAAAGTAACAGTTGTATTCTCTGCAAGAAATACATATATACATATATGCTTACAGTATAAGTACAGAATGATACATTTCTGATCAACTCTCCCGCTCCCCCATCCTATCCCTGTATTTATTTTAATAACTAAGCATATATAGGTAGTCCTATTAAGTATGTATAGGTAGTCCTCAATAGATACTGAGTTAAAAAGAAAAGTTTTTCTGAAGAAAAGGACCAAGATCTCTTCCTCTAAAAATCAATAGCAATAATAGAGATGGTAGATTGTGGCTCTCTTTTTTCCTTGCTTACAACTGAATGAGTGGTAAAGATGGGTTTTCTTAGCATCTCCCTACACAGCTTTACTGCCAAGAGGTCAGAAAGAAGCAGTGGTCTAAACTCCTGATATTTAAACGATTTATAATATTTAGGTACATAATTTGGATTACATTTAAAAGCTATGCATTGATTAAAAATTATGGAATGCAATCCTTTCGCAGTTCTTCATTCTTTTTTGGTTTTAGAATAGGATAATTCCCTTTTTTGCCAGGTTTTTAAAAATTAGATTATGTGATTTTAACACCTGTTTTTAAGTAGGTTCCAATTTAAAAAAAAATCTGTTAACTGCTTTAAATGCCTTGGAGATGAAAAGACGGGGTACAAAACTGAAATAATAAAGTTAGTGCATTGATTTTGAAAAATAAATGCAAACTTGATTAATTTCATATCTTTATTTAAAATAGTTTTGGCATGGCATATGATTTTATCGACTCAGTTGGAAATGATGTGGATGTTGTATCTGATTCTGAGGTATGTATATTCTTAAGTAACGTAACATAGTGTATAATCCAGACTTGCTACACCATTTAATTACTACTTACTACTTTAAAGGGGGAGAGTTTCATGCTAAAATTATTTTATTTATTACATTTATATTGCATTTATATATTTATTACATTTATATTCCTCATATATTTGTATTTGTATTTTAGTGTTTATTGTCAATTTTGATTGATATATTGATATATCAATACTGATTTTAGTCATAAGTGCACACTAAATAATAATTACTGCTACTATTTATCAGCATTAAATGCCTACAGCTTTTAATGTTGAGTTAGTATATTTTAGAAGAATAGGGTTATCTTTTAATAGGATAATTGGCAAAAATCTAATTCAAATGGTTGATGAAATGATCAAAAACTTTGTAGAGATCAGTCTTGACCAACTTCCAGAAGACAGTTGATGTTCAGGCAAGTCTCACCTCTAAGAGCAGATTGCTTCATAGCTCTCACAGATAGATCTATGATGGAGAAATATTGCATCCTGGCCACAGTGCCACTAGTTGTATAGAAGTGCTATGATTTGTTCCATTCCTGAAATTATTATTATTATTATTATTATTATTATTATTATTATTATTATTATTATTAATTGAAATCATTAAATCTTTGCGAGTTCTCAGTATTTTGTCATATTTGTATAATTCATTATTTTTTGTAGTGTTTTTAATAGCAAATTTTTAAAATCCTGTTAGGGATATAAAGATGTCAGGCTAATGTCTTTGTACTATACACTTGACTATTTCCATCTCCAGTTGGAGATGGCTAAAAGCAATAGGTGCTGATTATGCAGTTTATTACACCAACTTCACAAAGACATGTTTTCACTTTTTCCAGACCAGCCTTAGTTTGTAAGATTATGGCTTTATCTTTGGTTAGGCCAGATCAAAATAATATCCATGTTCAGGTTATTAGTTCCTACAATAGAAGGGGATGATTTCTGAGTCAAAAAGAAATGTGGGTGTTATTTTAGAGTGGGAAAGAGATGCAAGTTATTGAGTCTAGCCCCATAAAAGGCTGGAATTAACATTTCAAAAACAGAGCTCTGGACCTCAATGATCACTCCTGCTGTATATTAACTAGGACTATTAACAAACAAAAATGAAAATCAAAACGCTATGAAGTATGTTAAAACTTTTCTGTTCGTACTTCCAGCGTACTCCTACTTCTACATAGGAGTTTTTGCAAGTCACAATATTTGACAGCATACTATTTAGCTAAGCCATGTTTACAGCTTTTCAGTTTCCCTCTGCTTAAAATTCCAGTTTTTAGTTACAGCAACGCTAGGATTAGAGAAATATCCACGATTTGTTAATTTGGACAACATTCTCCTAACTTACGTTTAGTATAAAATATAATTTCTGAACACTTTTGAAACCAACATTTCTGATTCACGATTTCAAGTTCATAGGAATTGTGGAGTGCTAATTCAATGTTACACCAAACCATAAGGCGTAAAGTGGCTTCCTTAATCAGAATTCACAGAGATTTTGCTGAATATCTGAACTATTTTCAAATTTCACAAAAAGCCTTTCAAATTTTGATGGTGTTCACAAATGTCAGTAATTATGCTCTAAAACTGATTCCTTTCTCTTTTATGATTCCTCTCAACTTAATCTACATGGAAACTTTTAAGTTGCCAATTTGCCTAATTCCTTAAAAACATTATATTTTCTTATTCTGCAGAATATTAAAAAGCTCCTTAAGATACCTTACAGCAAATCGCATGTCAGCATGGCAGTACATCGAATTGGGAGAACACTTCTGTTGGACGATTTAGATATTCAAGAACTCTTTATGAGATCATCGCAGGTGGTCACAATATATTTTGTAATATTTTATTTAGTTTACAGTGTTGCTATTTATCCTTCAATTATATTATCGGAAACACAATTCTTTCTAAGAGAGTTTGGACGGGGAAACAATTTGTGGTCCTCACGAGAATTCTAGGGTTAGATTATGGCAATCAATTCTAGTTTAATTCTGTGCAACATCTATCAATACATTTTGATAAAAGGCATACATCTTCATTTTTTTAGAATTTTGTCAGATGAAGCAGTTGAAAGAATTCAGAAGCTTAAGTTGTATGCAATGTGTGTGTTATCATAATATATAACTTAAACACTATTATTAGACAAAGTAGGAAAAAACACTAAAATAGTTGATTACTAAATAAAATTCATTATCTATTATTGAACAACAAATTAGGCTTTACCTCCTAAGAATCATATTGGCCGGTCTTTCTAATATATAATTAAAGAGGTAATTCATAGGCTAAGGCTATATACATTTCAGTGAGCCATTCCTTAACACCAAATGAACAGATATCTTTAACAGGTATACATTTCAGGACTGTAAACTCAACCAAATTTTTTGTTAAAAAGGGGTGGTGGTGGAGGAAAACCATTCACTTTTAATTTTTTGCAGGTACTCCTCAACTTATGAACACGAGCCCATAATTTCTGTTGCTAAATGAGACATTTCTAAGTGAATTTTGCCCCATTTTATTACCTTTCTTGCCACACTTAAGTGAATAACAGTAGTTGTTAGCAACAAGGTTGTTAAGTGAATCTGGCTTCCCCATTAACTTTACTTATCAGAAGACCCCAGGACACTGCAACTATCTTAAATGAATCAAGCATCTGAATTTTGATCATGTGATCATGGGAATGCTGCAACAGTTGTAAGTGTGAAAAATAGTCATAAGTCACTTATTTCAGTACCATTGAATACCTGTATTTCAGAAATAAGTGCTGCCTGAATACTAGGCTTTATGTATGTATATACTTTTGTAAAAAAAAACAGGATATGTCAGTGTAGAAACCAGAACTATGTTTAATTCAAGGGAATCTTTATTTTTTTTTTAACTATTAGTAAGGTAATTACTATTTACCTTTTTGAATACTTATTTTTTTTTGTCATTTAGACTGGAGATTGGACATGGTTGAAAGAATTCTATCAGAGATTAATAGATCAAAAGTGGCAACGAAAAAAGAAAAGCAAAGAACATTGGTACCACAAAGCTATACTTTCCAAATTTTTATATTACAGGTATCTTTTGGTAACTTTTTTTTGTAATTTTGTTAAAATTGTTCCTTTGTGTTTAACCTACACTTGTATCTATATCTTAAAAATCTTCATTTCAAAGCGTAGGCAAGATTATATATCTTCTGTTTCTGAACATTGACTGAGAAAAGAAGAGCGCATACAAGGTGATTTTTCCTCCTAATTTTATAGTCCCTCATTTGTCATGGAATGTCATTCCAAAAGATTCTGCTTTGGAGAACTGCAGTTGTCTGTAGCAGGACAAGGAAATATTAAAGTTTCCATGAACATGTAGCAGTTTGAATCCAGATGTAATACCAAAAACGAATGATCTCTATTTAACATTTTTCTAAAGGATATAAAGAAATTTAATTAACAGACCGTCTTAACAGTCTGCATATTGCTACAAAAATAGGCTCGTAAGTTTATACTTTTGTACTGATGAATCCATATGGTTGAAAGGTAGCAAATTGCATGCCTGGGAAAATATATGATTTTTCTAGTCTAATATCTAATTATCAGAAGCAAAATGATGAGACTCAGGGACAGGAAACTTCTTCAGGAAACTGGGTCCAAAGCAGAGACAGGGCTGAATCCCAAATTATACATATTAACCTGTACAAACTATGCTAAAATAATGTTTCATGGAAAGTAAATAGATGCTGTCAGAAAATGGCAAATAGACAGAACAATCTCCACAAAAGATAGCACAATACACAATGTATGTTATATCAAAATGCACCAAAACAAAACATGGGCAACATATATTAACATACTACCATGTTTTTCCAACAATACGCCCTCCCCAATAGTAAGATCCAGCATGTTTTCTAGGGATAAAATGAAATTAAGCCCCTCCCCCCAAATTTAGGCCTATTTTAAAACATGCGAAATTGGGGGGAGGGCAGTGGGGGACTTGACTTTAGGAGTGTCCCGCGGGCAGCCACACCTCGTCACCAGCCGATCATGGCCAAGAGCGGAGTGCTTCCTACCCCTGCCAAGCGCCTTTGCTGCAGACTCAGGTATGGGGCTGGTTGCAAGCCGGGTCAGCAGGCAGGTGGTGGTGTGTGGATGTCGGCCTCGGCAGGGCACTTTAAATCGCGAGACCTTGGGTGCCCGCCGCTGCTTCTTTCTCTGCCACTCTTGTTTTCCCTTTGCATTCCTCCACCGGCAGTGTTTCAGCCGCTTCTCGGGCGGGGGAGCCCCTCTGTAGCTTCCACAGTTCCTGCTGGCATTGGCGAGAGAACAGCGGCTGCGCTCATGGGAACTGTGGAAGCGTTTCAGCCGCTTCTCGGGCAGGGGAGCCACTTCCATATCTTCCACGGTTCCCATCAGCACTGGTGAGAGAACAGCGGCAGCACCGGCGGGAACTATGGAAGCGTTTCAGCTGCTTCTCGGGCAGGGGAGCCGCTTCTGTAGCTTCCACAGTTACCACTGGCGCTGCCACTGTTCTCTCTCAACGCCAGCGGGAACAGTGGAAGCCACAGAGGTGGCTCCCCCGCCCAAGAAGCAGCTGAAACACTTCCACAGTTCCCGCCGGCACTGCCACTGTTCTCTCGCCAGCGCCGGTGGGAACAGTGGAAGCCACAGAGGTGGCTCCCCCACCCAAGAAGTAGCTGAAACGCTTCCACAGTTCCCGCCGGCGCTGCCACTGTTCTCTCACCAGCGCTGGCGGGAACTGTGGAAGCTATGGAGGCAGCTCCCCCCGCCAGAGAAGCGGCTGAAATGCTGCCGGTGGAGGAATGTAAAGGGAAAGCAAGAGCAGCGGAGGAAGCAGCAGCGATGGGTGCCGAAGGTCTTGCAATTTAAAGTGCCCTGCCTTGGCCGACATCCACACCGCTACCGCCCACCCACTGACCCGGCCTGCAACCAACACCATACCCGGGTCTGCAGCAAAGGCGCTTGGCAGGGGTAGAGAGTGCTCTGCCATGATCGATCGTTAGGAGCAGCTGGTGGCGAGGCGTGGCTGCCCCTGGGGTGCTCTAGGCGAGGGTGCTCAGGGGGAAAATTAATTCACCCCCGAAAAGACGTCCTAGCTGTTTTTTTGAGGCTCAAAAAAAAAAAAGACCCGGACTTATATGAGAAACACGGTATTTACTGATCTCTTATATAGTACACCCATGATATTTTTCCATTATCCTTTCTGCATATGCTTCCTGGTAGCTGGGCATTGGGAAAAACTGCAAACACTTTTATAGACTTAAGCATTATCCTTGGAAAGAAATATGGCATTGTAAACTAAGGCTAAGTTTTTAAGTATGGTAGAATCCCATTTGAAAAACTATTATGTTGATATCTTGAGAACTTTAGTTTTATGTAAATAAAACAAAAGTGGCTGATTGAAAAATGTAATGCTTATATTCTCTTCTGTTGAAACCATGCTACAGTATGTGATTAAAAATACATTACAAAAAGTTCTGTGTTTGAATGTTGTAACTATTAGGATGTTATTAAAAATAACAATATTAAAATGTAATGTTTTGTGAAAATGGTTTAATTAACATTTTCAGTTTCTTTCTTGTCAGTATCAATGGTGATGAAGCTGCTCAACCTGTTCCTGGTTCCAAAGAGCAAAATCAAGAAGAGACAATAGAAGATGAATCGGATGAACCTAGCAGGGTTTCTTGGCCAGCTCCTTTTGAAATGCCTTCCTCCCTTTCTGAAGATGCAAGTACTTCTAATCAGGTAAATATTGTGTCCTTTCTATCTTGATAGTAGTAGCCCCCATTGCCAATGTCTACTCTGGTGACTGGAATAGCTGGAAAATTTGCTACTTCCTGCCCTTTTTTATAAGTAGATGCGAGCAAAATATACCTTACAAATGAGTGTACAAGAGCTCACTAGATAACATAGTGTGGAGAGTGTTCAGGATATCCAAGTCATTTATGTACATGATCTTAAGTATAAGTTCTAAATAAATTAGACTTTGTATTTCAGAAGAGATTACAAAGTGCTATGGGTAACGTGAATATTTGTCACCTTCCTAGTCGTACAGAAAGTAAAAAAGTTTGTTTGATAAAAATGCTTAAATTATGCTCTTTTCTGGTTTGATATGGTTTTCTTCCCTATTTTAAGCTCTGAAGGTAGAATGGAGAAGAAACTTGGAAAAATAGATTGCTTAAAGCCTATATATACCCCATGTCCTCATTTATGTCAGGCCAGCTTTAATTGTTATTATTTTGCTTCAGGTAATCCTGTTAATAAGGAAAATCTATAATTTAATTTCTTCTATTTAATCATTATTTCTGCTGCTGATATAAGGTGCTCTTCAAGTATATTCCTATTCTTGATATGTTCCTGAATTTGTTCCATAAATTTCCCCATCTCTTTATGGTCCTTCTTTACAGAAATTCTGGTGCAAAATGTTCCAGAGTCCCAAGTATCTAAAAAAGGAGAAATCTGTGTTTTGGTCTATCCCAAACTCCCCCCAACGCCCTGCAGCGCTCTTGTGGTCCTAATCTGGAACCCCTGCTGCTTCTGTTTAGCAACCCATGCATCTTGAGATTACGACTCTTAAATGATGTGATCACATGGTGTTGTACTTTACAAATAAATACATCTGTAGTAATGGCAATCTCATCCAAATTGCCATCTTAATCTAACAACCACCTGCACTTGAGAAAATTTTCTTTGTATCAAGGTCACAGAATAGAAAAAGACAGACATAGGAAGTTAGAGACTCAAAATTGGAAGGGATTGCCTCCTAGTGGAAGAATCTAGAAATAAAAAACAATGGATAACTGGCCAAGTCCAACTTCAGCATATTCAGTGCTAGCTAGCTTACCTTCCTAAGTAATTGTCAAAACTGCTCTGATTTATAGTATGTTCTGGTTTCCTATAATCTCTTCATATGATTTAATTGCCAATTGCTTTATCATCCCCTTTTTAATTTTAGATGATTCCAAGTCTGGTTCTTAAATGAGATATGATACTTTTGAGGTGGGGTCTGATCAATGTAGCATAGAATGAGATTACTAGAATTAGGAAAGCAAAGTCGTTCCTGTGTGCAAATGTAGTTCTTGTTCTGAAAATGAGAGCTAGTCTTAAAAGAGAAGTCAAGATTTGTTTTTCCATGATTGGGCTCAGAAGTTGTAAACCGAAGACTATTTATAATATAAATGCAAGCAAATATTTTGTCATCTATTGGGAACATTTATAATTTTATTATTACAAAATATTTCAGTATCTGTTTAGTACATATAGAAGACTAATATATAAATAATCTCGCTTGAATTTTATGCAGAAATTGGTAGAATCATATTTTCTGGATAAGACTGCTTATATGAACAAAGAAATTGCAAAGACTTAACAAGGATTTGTTTATAAACAATTTTAATGATGGACTGTTCAAAGATATTGGTTGAAAAGAACCAAAATATGTATGCTCAGTGACAAAAGCTTTCACAGATAGGTTATCTAATGTGCAAAGTTGGTACTTTATTAAAAGCAGAATTTATATCATTTCAACAGTAGAATCACTTATGCCCTTGTGCTTTTCACAGGGAAGTGTGCCTCTTGAATCCTCATATGTAGTGGGGCATGTGGCCTCAGCCCCCAAAGAACAAAACCTAACTACTTTGTTCAGTGACGGGGAAAGCAGTCAGGTATGATTTTATGTGGAATTTGACCTGAGGAAAAACCCTTGCTCAGTTGATTTACAGTGCAGCTGAGGGGAAAAAATCATTTTTATCAATCGTTTTGTGGCACTTGCAATCTTGATTTTTTATTGTGAAAGTCTAGAATGTATTATGTTTTATTTGCTCTTTGTGCACCTTGCTTTCTTTTAAGTCTGCAAAACTATCTACATTTTCTTTATAATAAAGAGAATAAATGTTTATACATGGTATGTTCTTCAAATTTAAAGGGTCTTAAAAATGACTTTGTTCGGAACATCTTATGGACATTTGAAGATATTCACATGTTGGTAGGTTCAAATATGCCCATATTTGGAGGAGGAAGATACCCTGCTGTCAGCTTGCGTCTCAGGTGAATTAAATGAATTAAATAAGAAAGCTCCCTGTTGAAAAATGCTACTGTTGTTTTTCCTTATAATTTGTTGCTAAAAAGTCACTTCAAAAATGAATTCCTTATTCAATATGAACTAAGCTTAAATAATTCCAATAGATGAGAAGATTTTAAGTCTAATCTATGTTTTGCCTATTTGGCAAAAAACAACAACTGCTCAGTATGTTTAATATATTAAATATGAAGAATTTAAAATATGTAAAATATTGATAGGTTAGAGTCTCTTATATTTTGGTTGTATTCTGTATAGTTTCTGTTTTTGTCCTCTGTACTTCACATGCAATTAATTATTTAATTTTTATGATCTTCTGATCACTTGGTTTTAAAGGACAACCTTGAAGTTGCCTCTTAAATTGAAGTTTCTAATACATAATAGAAATAAAATTACAAAAATGATCATTATTTCAAAATTACTGTTGATTTCATATCCACTGTAAATGTTCCTATTTTCCTATTCGTCCTGATAGTTAATATTCACAGGTTTATATTGTATTAACTTAGTATTTAATTTGGAATCAACACTTCAATTTATATTTTTAATGAGTCCTAACTATTTTATTGAAATAACATTAGAACATTTTTATTTAAAGGGATAACAATAAGCCAATTAATGTGCTAACAGGAATTGATTATTGGTTGGACAACTTGATCTGCAATGTTCCAGAACTTGTTATGTGTTTTCATGTAAATGGAATTGTTCAGGTACGTTTTCAGTCAAAATATTCTGATTGCTTTCTTAATCTCAACCAGCAAAAGAATAAGTCAGAAGCTTAACGTATACTTTTGCTATGATTTTATCCTATGTAGTATCCCCTATATAATATATATATCCTCTATATATCCCCTATATGTTCTGATGTAACCTTTGAAGTTCCTAGCTAGCTTACCTGAAGAACACACCAGTTTAAGAAAATGAAAAGTCATCCATTTCAAGTAAAGTTGCTATAGCAAGTAGATAGCAGCCCATCTGAGACTTCATCTGTGAATCTCTTTGTACACACGTATTATTTGTAAGCAGTGCTGTACTTTCAACAGTAACAAAAACTTGCATTTATGCATGTTAATAACTGAGTTTTATATTATACATAAAACATATCACAAAAAGTTGTGCAAGCTTTTCAGCTTTACAGGTAGTCCTCAATTTAATGGAGCCTGCCCATTATGATTGCAAGTGGTGACAGCCATTAAGCCTTGCTTAACAATCCCCATCCCCTGCTCTTCCTGATGCCACCAACAGGTCGTTAAATGGAGTATGGAGTGCCTCTGGTGGAGAATCTTGCTGTCCCAGATCTCTCAAGCTCTCCCCCACCTCCTGAAACTCCCTGTGCCACGCCCACCTCTCAAAGTTGCCACGGGCTTTAGGGAAAGCACTGCTGCATCCCTCTTGGTTGGTAGTAAGGACAAACTACTGCAGGCGCACTGCAGTGACCATAACGTCAGGACCAGGTTATAAATAGCTTTTGGGGCATCCACCATAACTTCAAATAGTTGCTAAATGAGGACTATCTGTATAATAAAACTTTTGCAACAAGTACTCCAGATAGTATATTTTTTTTCAGTTCTATAAATTATTCCATTTTTGTTGCAGAAATATGAAATGATTAAGACGGAAGATATACCCAATTTAGAGAACTCCAATTTCTCTACTAAAGTAATAAAAGATATTGCTCAAAATATTTTATCTTTTCTGAAATCAAATTGTACAAAAGAAGGACATACATACTGGCTGTTTAAAGGTAAACTTCCTCCTGGCCAATAGTTTTGTTTTTAAATTTTGTTTTTGAAAGGGTGATTTGCCATATGGCTATGACTTAGAATGAAATACAGTACAGAAGGCTCACAGTTCTTAGAAAATGAAGAACGTAGTGAAGTAGCAATCTCTCCCCAACATTTCTAATCACTGGCTTCATTGACAATGCATAGAATGTCTCTCTTCATTTACACCAGCATGATAGTATTTTGTGCTATTAAGTTTGTGTTTGCCACTACTGTGATCTTGTGAGCTTTCAGGCTTTCTGAAAGGGAGCAATAGCAATAGCACTTAGATTTATATACAGCTTCACAGTGCTTTACAGCCCTCTCTAAGCAGTTTACTGAGTCAGCATATTGCTCCCAACAACCTAGGTCCGCATTTTACTGACCTTGGAAGGATGGAAGGCCTTGAGCCTGGTGAGTTTCGAACTCCTGGCAGTCATCAGAATTAGCCTGCAATACTGCATTCTAACTGCACTACCACAGTTCATATGTCTAACATCTTCATGTACAACATGCATGTAACCAAACAGGAAAAAAGTTTCAAATTTTTCAATTATCTGTGTTGGTTGGAAGACCTTGAGCCATAATAATGGTTAGGTAAATGGAAAGCAGAGCAAATCTTAGTCATTAGCTTTATATTCTAAAATACTATTGAATTACCAACAATTCTGGTTTTTTATTTTTTGGACTTCTAGTTTTATAAGACAAATTGATAGAAAACATTTTTCTTTTCAGCAAGTGGAAGTGATATAGTGAAGTTGTATGATCTCACTACCCTGTGTGAAGAAACAGAAGATAAATACCAGAACCCTTTCACAATGCCAGTAGCAATTCTTCTCTACAAGTAAGTTATTCTATATATCATGAGGTTTCAAGTCTTTATAAAGAAGGGTTGGGTGACCCTTGTACTATGTACACTCAAGATCTTTACTGAAAGTAAAATGTTAATCCTAGTGGCTATGTAAAGTGTTAATTCTATGGGCAGTTGTTTTGAATCAGCAGTTAATTTTTTAAAAAGTAATTAAATGGAGTCTGGTATTGGGTTTTATATTGTAGGAGGCAAGAATGCAAGGGAAAACAAAATATTTTGTTGAGCAAAATGTTATATTGTTATAATAATAACATACTATCTGTATCACAACCTGTCCTATCCTATAATTATGTTGAGTAATACTTAATGAAAATTCATTTTCAATTACATCTCATTAAATGATTTATTACACTATTTGATTCCAACGTCAAAATACTAATATTAGTAAGTGCTAATTTGTGTACAAGAAAATTAGAAAATGCACTGTTGGATTTTATTTTAATTTTGTAATCATCTAAGTCCGTGTTGGCAAATCTATGTCACGTGTCCCTGAAGTGGCATGCAAAGCCATTTCCCCACGCACGCGAGATGTTGCCCAGAACAGCCCCACTGCACATGTGTGCACGCGCCACTGCCCGACAACTGATTGTCAGGTATCTGGTGTGCATGCAAAGACGGTGTGGGGGGGAGATGCACACGCATGCACAGAGACATGCTGCATGCGAGGCAATTGCGTGCGCATGTGCAGATGCGCTGGGCATGAGGGGAATTGTGCCTGCATGCACAGACATGCTGTGCACAAGAGAATTGTGCCCGTGTGCAAAGATGTGCAGTGCATGAGGGGGAATCACGCATGCGCAGATGCGCAGTGTGCGAGGTGGGCCGTGCGCCAATGAGCAGGGGCATGGGGGGCCCCAGCATGCATTGCCTTCTGGATGTGCCACCACTAATCTAGGTACTTGAAGAAGTTGACATGAAAAATGTAATTTATAACTCATGCTGGTTTGTACCACAAAGATAGACAAAATCTTTTGGGAGGGTGGGTGTTCAGATTAATTATTTTCTCTTTTGAAAGCAAAGAAAACATTATGCCAACTTTATTTAGCTTGCTTTAGCCAAAATGAACAGCTGTGGGATCCACTAGAACTAAAGCCAGCCCTGGCAAACTGTTTATCAGAGAGTGAAATACCTCACAATCTTTATAGGATTTTTATCAGTTGTTTTGTGTGTATTGATGTATGTTATGTGTTTAAAAGCAAAACTTATGCTGAAGTACTACAAAGATAACATTCAAAACAATACATGTGTGAAATTGAGAATTAATTTAAAGCATGTAAGAAAAATTTGTTTCAATTATATCAGCATTTTCTTGTCATTAAAATATTTACAATGCATTCTTTTCTGATATACATTTAAAATAAAATTTCAGTAGATATTTGAAATGTGAGAACTTTTATTTCTTTTCTGTTCCCTTTTGCTTAGAGTTGCGTGCAATATGATGTTGAAAAAAACTCAAAACCGGAAATATTATGGTACTATTAGGACTTTACTCCTTAACTGTGTAAAATTATTGGACAAAGGCAGGCATCCTCAAGTAAGAATTAAATCTGTATACACTCTTTGTTTCCAGATCACCTAGTCAAAGCATTTTATGTAGACTGGTTAAAATTAAGTATATATTTGATTTCCAATTACAGTGGAAGACTCTTCATATTTATGCAATCTCGCTGAATTCTAGATTGCACATAATGTTAAGGCACTTCAATGAACTTTGGCTGTATACATTCTCTTCATGTGTAATTATATCTGTAATTTGGTATATCTGGCTTATATTTGAATCTGGCTTATTTAATAAAGCACAGTTAGTTAACTCAATTTGCCTTCTTTCAGCTATAACAGAAATACTGGAACCATGACCTTACTGGGGAATTTTGGGTTGAAAACATTTTCACATTCTGCCAAAATAATGTTTAGTGAACTATGAGTACATCTTATTCTACCATTTAAAATAATCAAGCATGTTTTAACTACAATTTTACCTTTAAATCCATTTTTAAGATATTTGTAAAAAAAAATGTAGTGCTGGGAGACCTTTTGAATTCTTATTTCTATCTTTATTTCAAATAAGATTATTGCTTCAGCAAATTACATGCTCTCAGAACTGTTCCAATTAGATGAGCCAAAAAAAGAAGAAAGCGAATTTCCTTTAAATGGCAACTCTGATGAAAGTTATAGTGAAGACGAAGAAGAAATGCCTGATAGTGATGAAAATGGATTGTATAGCACCAGCTCAGATTTTCCAGATGACAGCAAAGCTGTTGCTATAATCAAATCTGTTGGAGAATTGTCGGTACCTGAAAAATACAAGTCTACCCATCAAATACGTGTAAGTTTATCTATTGCATTTGAAATGTCACTTCAGTTAATATTGAGAATATATTTTATTGTCTAAATCTAAATATGTGGGATTCCTTTCTGTCAGGGTAATTAATATGAAAGGAGGAGATTGTAGTTGAAGATTACCTCCATTGAGCCTTCAGTGTAAATGTGTACCTTTCAAAAATAAATGTTCAAATTATTTATTTCAAGTAAATAACTTCATATTGCTTTTTTTCTGAAGTCCTGCATGATAAATTATCAACATTTTTGACTTGTTAGAATCTTTTAAACTTATGTTAGAGAAATCAGTTATCTTGACCACTGGTCTTTTTTCTTCTTCTTTCTTCATTCTTAATTTTAAATGTATGTGTTCATTTTTTAAAAATGTGTATCTGTATGTCCTCTGTGTATAATATGGATTACATCTGTACACTCAAACAATTCCCCAAATCCCAACAATATCATTTGACTGTGTATACAACCACCACTGCCTCTGGTTGTCTTTGATGAGAGGCTATTCCTTGCTGCAAAAAACCATTGGAAAAAAGTATATTCATAACTTTCTGGAGCGACAACAGGGAAGGGATTATCATTACTTTGGAGGGGTGAGATATTTCAGAGCAGGAGAACTACCATACAACTAAGAAACTTTACCTTTGAATACTGGATTTCCTAACATTTTTGGATGAAGACTTTATACATGAATTCTGAACCCATAGATATTGGATAGACAGATTCTACATAAAGTAGATGGTCCTGTAGGCCTTTCTGGACTGTTCACAATAATTAGTGAAAAAAGGTTGCATTTCAAATTTCAACAGTTACTTATACATATTAGATATCACATGATTTTCATTTGTATATAATTCTTATTTTGTCCTATGTCTGGTGACTTTCTGTCCATATTAAACCTTTCCCTTAATCGCGTATATAAAAATCATTGAAAAATAAATCCTGCAGTCTCTTGATTTCATCTTACACTTATATTCTTTATAAGAATGGTTTCTTTGTTGGTTTTCAATGAGAATATAAGCTGAATTCCACCTTCTTTTGTCTTTTCTATAAAGCCTAGCTGTTCCTTTCCTGTTTGCCATGACACTGAAGAACGATGCAGACTAGTACTCAGCTACGTTCTTGAAGTAAGTTATGTAACTGAGAAGTGTGCTACTTAACAGTTTTTTTTAATGGGTACATGGTGGTACAGTTTTGAAATGCTTTTTTCTTTTAATAAATAGGGCTTGAAATCGGTTGATAAGAGTATCAAGAAGGAAAGTGATCTTCCTGCAGCGGACCCCAATATACCTATCCCTTTAAAATACGAAGATGAATCATCAACAGCTGGCCCTGAGTGCCTTGAAAAACAGATGGCCTTGTTTTTAGGCAAGAGTAAGTTTAGTTTGTTGCATCCTAAATGGCTTTTCACAGATAGTAAACCTCTTTGTCAAGAAAGCTTTTATCCCAAAATATTGTTTTCTTTATAAAGTGATTGTATTACTTTGAATTATATATAAAACTTTGCTATTTTAATGTGTTTGTCTACATTTGGTTTATTTATTATAAGATCTTTGCCAATTTGGTCTAATGGGGAAAGCACAGGTTAGAAACCTGGAGACTGAGTTCTAGTCCCTTCTTCAGGCATGAAAGCCAGCTGAGTGACTTTGGGCTGGACTCTTTCTCTTTGTCCATGATGTTGGGCTTGGGTGTCAAGCTAGTTTGTCAGTTCCTGATTTACAACCAATGGATTAATACTCAGTGGATAAAAAAAAAAAAAGCAGAACCTGCACTTGCAGGAAAATGCTAGGACAAAAAATTGTTATGAGATATTTGAACATTCAATTACTGTTTTAACAGTAATAGCAATAGCACTTAGATTTTGTCATAGGTAAGTTGTTAAGATATATTTTAAGTAAGTGGTTTTAAATAATTCAATTTGTAGATCAAAATAATTCAATTTTGATCCTATATATTTACTGATAAAGTACTAAGCAAAGGTTCTTCATGCCTTTATATGTATGTCTTCAAAATTCATGGTACATATTCAGATTGTATTATAGAAATGAAAAAGTGACCAAAAGCTAAAACAGTCTAATTTGAATAAGGAATTTTATCCTAATATTCAAAATGGCTAAATTGCTCATTTGAAGCTAAATTGAATTAAATTACTAATTTAATTTCAAAATGTAATCCTTTTAACTTTTATGTTAAGATGGCTAATCATTCTGTCATTTTTAATTCTAGTGGGGTCATTCCAGGAAGTTAAACATTCCAGTCAGTCAGGAATGATCCCTGGATCCTGGCAATATAAAATGAAACTTCAGCTAATTTTAAAATCTTCAAAGGCTTATTATGTTCTTTCTGATGCTGCTGTGAGTCTTCAGAAATATGGGAGAGCATTACGATACATAAGATTAGCTTTACAGTGTTATGGTAAGTAGGACTTTTATTATATATCTCAGATGTATATTTTTATATCTAACACTCCTAATTTTTTTATATCTGAGGGTTTTAAACTGGCTGCTTGAGAACAAATTATTTTTCAGTTTAATTATTTCTAATATCTCTGGAGATGTCAGTCAGCAGGCAGATTGGTGAGCTTTCTTCCTACCCCTCATCCCCCAGCCTCCTAGGATGCTTAGACCCACCCCAGTTTAAGATACAATGAAGCAGGGGCATCAGGTTAGTAAATGTATAAATAAAGCATTGAATTGTAACTCTGATGTATTTTTATTTTCTAAAAATGTCTGAAAAAACTGGGGAGCTCAGAGGTATCTTATTTCAGAGATATGATGCTAGCAGTTTGTTTTACTGCATGCTGACTTCTGATTTGCTATTTTTTTTAATCAAATCATTACAAAATCAAAAGAAGGAGATTGACAGTTCACTGATACCCACCATCTGAATATAAATATAGATTCAGGCAATTATATTTGCTACTAGCAAAATACTAATAGACACCACTCTTAGCATTTGCAATTTATGCAAGCATGCTTGATGTTAGAAGTTAGATAAATGGACTTTTATTTCTTGAATCTGCCAGAAAGTTTGAGGTTAGAATAGTACAATTCTTCATAATGTGGTTTGTTAGTAATGAGATATTCTAATTTCCACTTCACCAATATCCTTTCTGATTTTTTCCCCAATTAGATGCATATTGCTGCCTCTTCATGAACATGCTTTCTGAAGTACTCCTGTTTCTTTGTCAGAGTTTAACTCTTTGTGGTGATATTCAATTAATGCTGGCCCAGAATTCAAACAACAGAGCTGCATATCTTGAAGAATATAACTTTCAAACAAAAGAAGATCAGGAAATATTACATAGCCTACATCGAGAGTCTAGCTGTCAAGGTAATCACGACTGCAACCTGCGTATAGCAATATGTCAAGCAACTCTCTAAATCATAATAATTAATAAAAGAACTATGCTTTTTTTCAGCAGCAATATATTGCCCTTTGAATTATTTTGGCCATAAAATGTTTGGGTCCAGTAAAATAAGCAATAGCTGTGTATTTTATTATATAATATAAGGCTTTTAATGTATGTTTTGTTTCCTCAAACAATTTTTAAGGAATTGATTGAATCTGATCTCTAACCAATATCATTATGAGGGACATGTATACTCTGTGTAATTCCAAAATAATTTGACTGTTGGTAGTGCTTGTTTAACAGTTTAGCAACTGTTCATAGTTATGAGAGTGATGAAAAAAATAACTACAGCAATTTTTCACGTTTATGATTTTTGCATGTCTCTGGAACAAAAGAAAGCTGAAATAAGATCAAAAGGGCAGTCCTCATTTAGTAACTGCCTAACTTACAATGGTAATGGAAAAGTAACTTTATGACTAATCCTTACGTTTATGAATTTTTCAGGTCTGTAAACTAAAGGAAAGCCGAAGTCAGATCGTAAACACAATTGTAGTTTCGTTCAACTGACTTGCTGGTCTCAATTGTGGCCTAAGCAAGGATTAACTGTAAAGTCAACAGATACAGTTATCTGGTATAGATTTCTCTATATAGAGATATAGATACAGATATAATAGTAATCCAAATGGCTGTAATGATGAAGCTAGTTTTCTAAAATCTGGATGTTCAGGTTCTGATCTGTATTCCAACCGATAGATAGCACATTGTAATTAACCTTTTATTTGTTTGCCCGTATCAGATTTATAAATGATAATAGACATTGATTTAAAACGTGAATTTTTATACAGTATTTAAGCTTTCTTTGGTCTAAATGGAAAGAACAGGAGTTGGATACAGCTCTAGACAACTTTCAACTTTCAAGAACTGAAGCCATGTTAAAAGATGGTGGCTATGTGGGTCAGAAGGACTCTGCTGACAGTATTGAAAATTATTGAGAGGTATAGCAAAACCTAGATGGGAGTAGATTACTTAAACCTAGATACTAAGTATATTACTTTATAGTGTATTATGGCCACTGAGTTTGACCACTACGGCCAAAGATTCCATTGCATATCAAATTAGAATGGATCTAAACATAACTTTAGCTAGAAATATCTAGAACTTCTTGGTCAACAATTGATTATTGGCTCAGTTTATACATAGCTCTTACAAGCACTTAACAATCTGTTGCATGTACAAATAATGTATAACTAATGGCTGATTCCAGAATCCTCCTTAAATTGTTTTTCAATAGCTTTTCATGTACTTCTGTGTGTAATGGATTTAATATATAAATATCTATATAGTAAGTATTTGGCCATTTATTATGATAATTTTTTCTTGCAGTATTTTCTTGGGCTACTGACCTGTCTACAGATTTGGAATGCCAGCTTTCAGTTAGCTGTAAATGTTATGAGGCAGCTCATGAAATTTTGGTTTTTAGTAATTTAAAAGAGCAGAATCCAGAGCAGTATACCCAAGTGGTAAAGAGAATGGGCAATATTCAAAATGAAATTGGAGTATTTTATATGAACCAAGCTGCTGCTTTACAAAGTGAAAGAGTAGGCAAGTATATTTATGTGTGTATGTCTGTATTTTAGCCATGTGTATATGTATATATTCTGTTGGTATTTTAAGCATGGATCTACAATTGTCAGAAAATAACCCAAAAGTAGAAGACAGTGTGTTGACTGTGTACAATGTAATTGAGAAACTGCTATGCAGAATATAATTAAATATAATTGTAAAGCATTATGAAGTCACTTCCATAAAGTAGGTGATACTGATTTCATATGCATATATTGTCAATTTAGGAAAATAATTGAAAATAAGCTATAGGACTTGATGCTCCTTTGCCTAGGGTTTCTTTCAAATGCCCAATCCGGCTACTAGTTGCACATTAGTGGCAGAAAGCAAAAATAAAAGTTATTTTATAATTTTATTTATTTATCTATTTGTTAAACTTATATTGCTGCACATCTCGCCAAAGGTGAGTCTCGGTGGACAACAGACAGATTAAACTGCTATAAAGAAAACAATGTAAAACATAAAAAAACATTTTAAAAGGTAAATATTATAAAAAACAAAGATATAAACCCTAGGTGAGAATAATTATAAGAATATAAGAATAACAACAGTGAAGCCATCTAAGAAAGTCTTTAGGTCTTAAAGGGCCTTCTGGAATGTCAAAAAGATTGGAGTTGTGGGAAGGGGACAATATTCCAGAAGGCCAATGCCATGGTATGGCAGAGAAAGCATGTCTCTTAGAACCCGCCAAGTGTAGGTCTCTAACTGATGGTACCTGCATCATGCCTACTCTGCCAATTTAATAACAGCCATGCATTGCTATTATTTTTACTTTCAGGTAAAGAACTAAAAGTTTATTCTTTCGCAGTCTGGAGTAATATTTAAAAGAATCAATACAATATTATTGCTTGTAATTGCAAGAAATTAAATAATTTTGAAATAAATAATCAATTATTTTTGTTATATGCTTTCTCAGTTTTATTATTACAAAAGAAAAACTGAACCAAATTTTCTCCCTTATTTTCTATCAAATTTTCCATTAACATCTTTATCCCCATGGAGATACTCATAAAGTATATGAAGTGGAGTTTATACAGGTTTCTAATACAAAATATTAACTATTTCACTGGGATAATAATGCAGGAAGGGTATTAGTCGTACCCATCCTTCCTACAGAGAATGCTCTGTACTGTCTTCTCAGGCCCCTAATTCACATTATTTCTAGTGGGATTTTACCTATCTCCAGACTATACCCTTCCTGTAGATTGCCTGATACAAATGATGATTCTAGATTTTTCCCTTCTTAGGCTGCTGTCCCGCTTGGTTTGTTTTCTTTTTTGTTTTAATTATAGTCTCTAAGTAATCTTTTCTTCTTCTCATCTTGTTAAGTGATTCATTTTTAATTCAGTTTTAGTTCATTGGTTTATTTTATTTCAGGTTTTCAATCTCATGAATATGAACTTTAGTGTCTCAAACTGTTTAGTAGAATCTAAAACAAAATCTCTTCCTTGTTTATTAAAAATAGTATTGTTAACAGAAATTTCCATAACTTACTGTTTATTAGCCATTAACCATATAAATATGAAGCAGAGTTCCATTACTTTTACATTACTCTAATCACATCTGTCTATACTATTTATTTATAATACATATAAGGATCCTTATTTTATGGAAAATTTTCCCAGATTTTTTTTTTCATTTATAACTTGATACTATATAGAAAAGATCAAGCAGAATTTGCATCTGTGATCTGATAATTTATATATTTTTAATCAGATCAAAACTTATGATTTCTGTGCTCTTTTTCAAAACAAAATCTGGAAACATTTTAATAACATACACAAGATTGTTAACATGAAAACATAAATAAACATGCTTTTTGAAGAATATTCTGTTTTAGGAGTAATTTTCCTGTGAAGTCTTAAGAATTTAGATTTAGATCCTTAACTATTTATGACTTTTTTCACAATTCTGGTAGCCATCATGGAGCCAAAAAGTTCAGGAAGAAAAAAAAAAAGTTGGAAACAGCATTTTAAAAGTATTTATTTACTTGTTTTTGTACTGCCATGCTGCTGACTCCTGACAATTTCCAATCTGTCTCTTGGAAAAATAAAAACATTTGAAATGTTCTTGATGCATTTGAAGTAAACATATTTTTACTTCATTTTCCAGAATGGTGTTCAAATGTTTATTCCATATAGTTTTTCTGATTTGTTTGAGTGAAATGGGTTCCTTTCCTTTTTTTTCTGTTACAGAGAGCAAAATGGTATCTACAGCAGAGCAGCAGCTTTGGAAGAAAAGTTTCTCTTTTTTTGAAAAAGGGATTCAGAACTTTGAATCTATTGATGATTCAACCAATGCGGCTCTTCTCTTGTGTAACATGGGAAGATTAATGCGGATTTGTGCACATGCGCACTGTGCTGTGGGTGGAGACTTCAAAAGAGAATTTTCTCCTGAAGAGGCTCTTTATTATAATAAGGTAAGTCTGGGCCTACACATTTCAACAGTCCGCAATACACCAATAGAAAAATATGTTTGCACACTAATTTTATCATCATGGCATAGGCTTAAGTTTTCAGATATAGTTCAATAACATTAGTATGAACCTCATGGACTTCTAAAGCTAATATTTATTATGCAGTTTTATCTTTGCTATGGGCAAGAAATTCATATTAGTATCTAAATTTTATCCTATTAGTATTGTTTAAATCATTTTTTCAAACTTAAAACTCCTTTAAAAATTTTAATAGGTTTTTAATAAAATATGGATAGGTAGCTTTTACTGGTCTTGATTCAGATTGTTTTTCCACTGGATTATTTATATTAATAAGTACTCACATTGGGGCTTTGTGTTGTAACATTAGATAAATAAGTTATGGAAGCCCAAATCTTTTTCCATATTCTTTCCTTAATAGAAAACAATAGGAAACAATAATAATTATATAATTTTAGATATATATATATCACAAGGGAACATAAGTAGGCGTGCATAAGCGAACCAACGTGCCTATTATCCCTATCCTATTGTTTCTTTTCATTTTTCTTATATGTGTTCATTTCATGTATTCATAACTATGTTATACCTGTTATCTTGTAATCGCTTGACTAAATAAATAAATAAGTAAACTATAGAATATTGTTTTTCAAAAGTATAGTGAACACTTTGGGTATAAGGCCCTGATCTGTGATCATAAAAGGATATTGCTTTGGATATATAAGAATTTACACTGAATCTTTCATTGATTAATATTTGAAAACTTGATAAATTGTGAAAATATTTTCAGAATCCAGATTGTGTAGAAAGATTTAAAAACTGCACTAATATTCTGTAACTTGTGATTCTTTGATATACTCAGATGTGCCAAATTCCCAATCAGTATTCCCAAAGGCTAGGAATTCTATAGTCCTTTATATCTGGAGAATTCCACATCGAGAAACTCTGGATAACAGTCCTGTTAATATAATTGTATTTATATTTAGCGTTAAAAATCAGCCCGCAGTATTGACTGCCCTTTGTGAAAATTACAATAATATTATTACTGGTTTCCATACATCTGTAAATATCTCATATTTCATCATTATTAATCTTATAGGCTGTTGATTATTATCTGAAGGCCTTACGATCATTGAACAAAAGAGAAGTCCATCCAGCTGTTTGGGATTCTGTCAACTGGGAACTGTCCACTACGTTTTTTACCATGGCAACTCTGCTGCAAGATTATGCACCATTATCTAGGAAAGCTCAGGAACAGGTATCAGATTTGACCTGATTATTGAAAATCAACTATTTGTTTTACCAAGGGGTAAATAATGAGGATCTACCGTATTTTCCGGCATATAAGACGACCGGCGTATAAGACGACCCCCTAATTTTATAGTTAAAACATAGGTTTAGGCCTATATTCGCTGTATAAGACTACCCCCCCACTTCCGAGGCAACACCAGTTCTTTTTTAATTAAAAAGCCTGCTTGGATTGGCTGAGTTAGAGAGGCGGTCCGAGCAGCCTTGCAGTGATTGGTGCAGGATCGAGTTGGAAAATTATACTCGGCGTATAAGACGACCCCCGATTTTTGGTTGACTTTTTTTCGTTTCAAAAGTAGTCTTATACGCCAGAAAATACAGTATATATGGTTTGTCAAATGCCATAATAATAAGATTGTTAGTTACTGAGTTATTTTTCTGTTAAGCTTCTATCAAATAATTCTACAGAATTTAAGCTAAAGTTTAAAACAACTAAATCAAAAACTGTATTGTAATATACACATTTACAAAGGTCCAAAAATCTGGTATAGTTATGCATCTTGATGAAACAAAATTGTTGATGATTTCTGACATCTCCAAGACAAAAAAAAGTCATACAAGGTTGCAATTAATAAGGAAGGCTATATTCAGATAACTGTTCCTTAGGAATCCCATTGATAGAATTATGAACAGGATCATCAAAGTGCTCTATGATTGGATTGGTACACTTGGGACAATTTTTCCAAGAGATAGGTGCCACTCTCCATTATTTCAGAGAGAAATGCACAATCTGAGGTCTTTTCAGAGCCCCATGGGCCTTAAAGCTATTTCAATCATTTCTACTGAATTGTAAATACTGTATGATAAAAAAGTCAAACTATGTATATAGTGAGTATTCACTTTAACTGTATTCAGTTAATATAATTTAATTGTAAATAAGTATACTTCTAAATTAAATCAGATCAAGTATATATTTTTTTGTCCTGGCTCCACTGACCATGCTTTAGAATGTCATGCCGTTCATCTGATGTCATGGTCAGCTATGGAAACCTGGAAGGAAATTCAGGGAAATCAATATCACTTTCTGTCTCTCTCTGACATAGGTCATTCTTGTGGGGTTACCAATGATGAACCTAGGCCTGAAAATAGATTTCATGTGATATCATTGGGAGACAAATTCTATGATCACAATCAAGGCTTATAATGCTTCTATCATTTTGGAAAGGACTAAAAAAGGGGTTATAAATTGAAATGATTTTAATATAAATTTTGAATGTTTTTCTTTTGTGTATTTTAGATAGAAAAAGAAGTTAGTGAATCAATGATGAAATCTTTGAAATACTGCGATGTTGAGTTAGTGACTACAAGGCAACCTCTTTGCCAGTACCGGGCAGCCACAATTCACCACAGGTTGGCTTCCATGTACCACAGCTGTTTGAGAAATCAGGTATTTGCTCCAAAAGTGCACAGTTACATGGTCTTTTCTTTGACTGTGCATGCTTATAAACATGTATGTTGGTAAAATGTTCTAATATAAAACACTGCTCTCATGAGCTGACTTGTCAAAATACGTTATTGTTGAAGGTTGGGGATGAGCATCAGCGTAAACAGCACAGGATACTGGTTGATCTTCATTACAATAAAGCTGTGAAGTTTTTTCAGCTCTTGAAGGATGCACCATGTGAACTTCTCCGTGTGCAGTTGGAAAGAGTGGCATTTGCTGAATTTCAGATGACAAGTAAGTAAAGTAAATTAAAGCATTTCCCTAATTTAGAGTACAGATCCAATTTTAAATAGATGAGTAGTTTCTGAGAACCTGTTGGTAATGGCTTTAAACAAAATGTTCAAAAAGAAAATGTGCAGATTCCTATTTTGATGAACTATTTATGTTGGTTACCTTTCTGATTCTACTAGGTCAGAATAGCAGCACTGGAAAACTAAAGACTTTGTCTGGGGCCTTAGATATAATGATTCAGTGCCGGTCTGTTTTTCAATCTATCAGGAAAGAGCTTGGTGCTGAATGTGAACAGGTAACTATTACTTTTTAATTTGAATATTATGTTCAGATTTTTTTGCATATTGTATATCATGGTTAGTCAAAGTATCAAAGTTCATATTCTTTACAAATGTTTATATTTCAAAGTTAATATTTGTTAGAAAAAAATGTTTGACTGGACAGATTCAACTTTATCACTTCATTTTATTTAAAAAAACGTATTATAGAGTTCTGATCTAATAAAATTCCAAAGGCATACTATGTAATTAAAGTAATTCCATAACACCCTTTTGTTTAGAAGTGTGTTGATGACTCAAACAATGCTGAGAGAGTTCCTATTGAAGATCTATCTAGTGGGACTAACCTTAATAAAGAAGAAGTATTGAAGCTCCTTAGTATATTTGAATCTCGATTGTCTTTTCTTCTTCTTCAATTCATCAAGTTACTTTCGTCAACCAAAAAGAAAACTAGGTAAGTGCCAGCATATTGTGTTACTTTCATTTAAAATTTAATTCCAAACCACAGAGAAATTTCTTTAAATATGAATTTGAATCACTGGCTGGATATCAATACCCAAAATAGAAATCCTAGAATAGTTTTACAAAATCTGCAGAGTTCCCCACTGCTATTTTATGTGTGTTCTGTATGTATGGTCATATTTCAAGATGTACAAACAGTTGGGTAAACTATTCATTTTAGTGTTTCATTTTCATTTACTCCATGTTCTTATCTAATGTGAGCTGTGTTAAGTGATGCTACATATATTCTGTTGAACATAGAAGATTTACATAGGAACTGAATCTAAGAGCTGTTATATCAAGTCATGAAAGTTTTTGTTTTTAGCATTAAGCTCTTATTATTTGATTCAACCAAATGGGGAAAAGCTGTCAATGTTTGTTTTTATAAGAAAGGAAGGGAAAGATAATCTGCAATCTTGCCAAGAAAAAGTAATCAATTTAAACTAATGATAAAAGAAAAGGAGATGAATGTATGGCAGATTGAAATTGTAATAGAAGGTTCACAGGAATTGTATTAGAATTTCTAAATCTCCACAAGATGGCAATATAAATACAGAACATAAAGAATAAAATTTCTATTTCAAAAATAATTTATTTCTTATATAACCTGTTGATACCAATAATTGCTATAATTCTGTTGGTACTCTATAGTAATAGAAGTTTATTGTACATGACCATAGTTTTAGAAGTTTGAAATTTTCATTTAGGACAGATGGAAGGGAACTAAAAATCGGTATTTTTTTTTTCAGAGAGTATGATATAAATCATCAGCTGTATTATAATTTGCTCATTAAGACATGATTTCTGAAAGATCATACAAGTAGTCCTTGTTTAGCAACTGCCTTGTGTTATATGACCCATCTTCACAACTACGCCCTTTGCCGATCTGTAAAGCAAATCAAGATAATAAATGCAGTTGTAGTTTTACTTAATGATCATTTCACATCACAACCAAGCTGGTCCCACTTGTGGTCTCTAAATAAGGACCACTTGCACTTTTGAGATTATTTTTGAACTCTTCAGTTATGACTGATATGATAACACTTCTGTGTGTCAGCAGTGAAGAGCTATAATAGCAGGATTGCCAATAGTTCTTTAGACTTGATATCTAAATTTAGAGTTTAGTTTGATAAATTTTAATCAGCATATTGTATTGTATCACAGTTTTCGAGAGATAGATGATGTGAATATTGCCCTAGTTTGCATCTGCATTTATATAATTTGATAACTTGCAGATGTCAACAGAGTCCATTTAGAACAATTTTCTTGCTGTGTCATGGAACTTATTCAAACATTCAAGTTACAATGTGATGACCCCATTGTGAGCTTCATAGAAAATAAGTAAAAGAGCAAAAGGCATACTTTTATAATTCCTTTTGATTATATGAAATTAATTTTGCTACTAAGAAACAAATTAGCCTTAAACTACTTAGGGAGACGTTTGAGTTAAATATTCTGCATAGAAAGATTAGGAGTGCCCCTTGAATTTATTTACTCTCTGCTAAACTTCACATTTTGAAATCCAAAGCAGTGAGAGTGTTCACAGAGATAAAATTTCTTAATTTGATACATTTCCTTTGATTAAAAAAAATTGTAAGGTTTTCTTCATAGAAACGTATAGATAGTATTGCATTAAGAGAACATTTAACCCAATCAATACAATTGCAGTGCATGAACCATGTTGCCATTATTACATGCCTCTCAATATGTTTGGCTATATAATCCATTTTAAATTGATAATTAGAAAAACAATTAGGGATATTCTGATAGAATTATTGCAATTGGAATTGTCTAACTGGTAATTGTCTAACTCTGTTCCCCGGGTGGAGATGTGCCCAGCTGGGTTTTGGGTTTTTCATCGACCGAGGGCCCAGGGGAGGGGTGGGGGGGTGGCGGTGATTATTCGGGAAGATCTAGGGCCTAGGGAATCCACTGTCCCTCAGACGACCAGATGTGAATCCCTCTTCGTGAAGTGTGATTCCGGGGTTCAGATGGGCCTATTGATCACATACCTGGCTCCCTGCTAGGTGACATCGGCCCTGCCTGAACTCCTCGAGGTCATAGCCGGCTTGGCGGTTGAGACCTCCAGGCTCATGGTCATAGGGGATTTCAACCTGCCCTCAGCCGGCGGGGCCTCGGGGATTGTTCAGGAGTTCTTGGCTTCCATGATAGCCTTGGGCCTGACTCAATTAATTACGGACCCCACTCACACTGGGGGTCACATCTTGGATCTGGTTTTTGTCTCTGGACAGTGGCAGATGATCTAGGTATAGGGGACATTGTTGTTGAGCCCCTGTCATGGTCTGATCATTCGCTCCTTAGGCTAGACTTCCATGCTGCACACTCGTCACAGGAGGCGGAGCCGATACGATGGTTCCGCCCCAGGCGCCTGATGGACCTGGATAGGTTCCTGATGGAGCTTGGGCCGTTTCCCGGTGTTCGCATACACGACTCGGTTGAGGACCTGGTGGCCACCTGGGATAGGGTGGCGGCTGGGGCCCTTGACCGGATCGTGCCTTTGCCGCCTCTGACCCAATGCCAATCCCAATTAGCTCCTTGGTTTTCTGAGGAGCTGAGGGAGATGAAGTGCTGGAAAAGATGCCTAGAGAGTGGTTGGAGGACCACCCGCTCTGGATCTGACCGAACGCCATTGCGGTCCCATATTAGGGCCTATTTAGTGGTGATAAGGATGGTGAAGCGTTCTCACTTTTCCGCCCTTATTGCATCCGCAGGAAATCGCCCAGCCGCCCTTTTTAGGGTGACCCGCTCCCTTCTAGAGGTGGGAGTGCGGGAGGATCCTGTACAGGGACGGGCTGAGGATTTTTCGAATTTTCTGCAGGACAAAATCACTCAGATCCGGAATGGGTTAGACTCTGACTGGGCAACTCTGGGCGGGGGGGGGGGGGGCAGGGGAGGAGCTCGATGAGGTTATTTGGGGGGAGTTTGATCCTGTGACCCTCGAGGACGTGGACAGGATGCTGGGTGGGATGAATGCCACCACATGTTTACTGGATCCGTGTCCCTCCTGCTGGTATTGGCCACTCGGGAGGTGACACGAGGTTGGTTCCAGGGCATTATCAATGCTTCCTTGAGTGAGGGGTTTTTACCTGCCACCTTGAAAGAGGCGGTAGTGAGACCCTTCCTCAAGAAACCGTCCCTGGACCCAACTTTCTTATCTAGCTTTATGGCGAAGGCTGTTGAGAGTGTGGTGGCACGACAGCTCCCCCAGCACCTGGATGTAGCTGTCTATTTAGATCCACGCCAATCAGGTTTCAGGCCCGGGTACAGCACGGAAACGGTGTTGGTCGCATTGGTGGATGATCTCTGGAGGGCCCGTGACGGGTTATTCCTCTGTCCTGGTCCTGTTAGATCTCTCGGCGGCTTTTGATACTGTCGACCACAGTATCCTATTGCGGCGGCTGGGGGGGTTGGGAGTGGAAGGCATGGTATTACGGTGGTTCTCCTCCTTCCTCCGACCGTTCGCAATTTGTGTTGGTAGGGTGGCAGAGATCAACCCCAAGGCCCCTGATCTGTGGGGTACCTCAGGGGTCGGTGCTCTCGCCCCTTCTGTTCAACATTTATGTGAAGCCGCTGGGTGAGGTCATCCGTGGCCTTCGGGTAGAATTTCATGTACATCTCTACCCCAGGCCACCCCGACGAAGCTGTGGAATTGATGACCCGGTGCCTGGAGGCTGTGCGTGGTTGGATGGGGTGGAACAGGCTTCAGCTCAACCCAGCCAAGACCAAGTGGCTGTGCTTTTTGGCATCCCGATATAGCCAGCTAACTCCATCGCTGGCCGTGGGTGGGGGGAAATTCTTTCCCCCATGGAGAGGACGTGCAATCCGGGTATCCTCCTGGATGTACGGCTGTCGTTAGAAGACCACATAGCGGCCGTTGCCAGGAATTTTTGTCAGGTCCGTAGGATCTACCAGTTGCGGCCCTTTCTGGATCGGGATGCACTTCACACGGTCACATCTGCCCTTGTCATCTTCCGCCTAGACTATGCCAATGCTCTCTACATGGGGCTCCCCTTGAAGAGCACCTGGAGGCTCCAGTTGGTGCAAAATGCAGCTGCGTGGGTGGTTTTGGGGGCTCCTCGGAGCTCCCATGTTACACCACTTTTGCGCAAGCTGCATTGGCTCCCTGTGGCCTTGCGGGTGCGATTCAAGGTATTAGTGACCATCTTTAAAGCACTCCATGGCTTGGGACCTGGGTACTTACGGGACCGCCTACTGCCACCATCGGTCTCCCTTCGGCCAGTGTGCTCACATAGGGTGGGCCTCCTCGGGGTGCTGCCAGCTGGATAGCTGGCGACCCTGAGGGTGCGGGCCTTCTCTCTGGGAGCACCTTCCCTCTGGAACGAATTACACCCGGAGATGAGGACCATCCGTGACCTTTTGACCTTCCGGCGCGCTTTGAAAACCCACTTATTTCATCAAGCCGGTCTAGCCTAGAGTTTTGTGCAGGATTTTAATTGGTTTTAATCAGTTTTTAATTTTATAACTTTTAACTTTGATGGCTTTTATCTATCAACTATCTATCAGCCATCTTATTTAATCTTTTTAATTGTTTTTTAAATATTGTATTGTATTTTTTACTGCATTTTATTTGGCTGTACACCACCCTGAGTCCCGTTGGGAGAGGGGGCGGTATAAAAGACTAATAAATAAAAAAAAAGTATAATAATTTAGGTTGTTGCTTCTGTTGCCAAGTGTTAGTACTTTAATTGCTTCTTGTTTTGAATGAAAATATTTGCAGAAAATATCTGCTTTCTTATTAAAAAGGATGGGAAAGAAACATGGAGATGGACATTATGTTTTTGATTCAATAAATTACCACCAAAATGGAGCTTTTGCACCCCTTGAAAAACTGTTTTAAGGATTTGGACAATTTTTGGATCCTTCAGTGGGGGGCGGGGAAATTGATGTATATTAGGAAACTCTCCCTCTTGTTCCTAATGTTGTGCTGTAGGAAAGGCAGTTAATTAGGGATGTGATGGCTCAGTGGATAAGACACTGAGCTTGTCGATCAGGAAGGTCAGCAGTTCTGCAGTTCGAATCCCTAGCACCGCATAACGGGGTAAGCTCCTGTTATTTGTCCCAGTTTCTGGCAACCTAGCAGTTCGAAAGCATGTAAAAAAAATGCAAGTAGAAAAATAGGGACCACTTATGTGAGAAGGTAACAGTGTTCTGTGCGCCTTCGGCATTTAGTCAAGGCAGCCACATGACCACGGACGTCTTCTGACAGCGCTGGCTCTTCGACTTTGTAATGGAGATGAGCACTGCTCTTTAGAGCCAGAAACGACTAGCACGTATGTGCGAGGAGAACCTTTATCTTTACCTTAGGAAAGACAATATTTTTCAGAGTTCTTTATGCATTTGGATAACCACTGTTCCACTTTATTTTCTCTAGCAGTAAAGATGAAGAAAACCTTAAGGTGAATAAGCATGCTTACTCACTTCTCCTGCGATCAGCAGCAAACAAAAATCTAACTTTACTGGAAAGAACAGATATTATTTTAAACATACTTCAGCAACTGACTCAGGACAATGAAGGAAATAATCTGGGAATTCAATGATCCACCTTAATGCTGGCATACTGCATTGTGGTAAATCAGTGCCTTGATCAAATTGGAATGTGTGCTTCTGTCCAATATGGACTTCTTGATTTTATTTATATTGTTACATATTTAAGATTGTACAGTTGGAAAAATAAACTTTGACCATTATTCTTTAAATGCCACTCTGAAGGAATTTTTTTGGTTTATTTTATTTGTTAAATTTACTTGCCACCTGTCTCACCGTGGAGCTACTCTAGGCGGCTTACAATAACAAAAAGGAAGAAAAATGAAAAGATGTGTAGAAGACAGAAGTGAAATAATAGAGCAATAAAGTAACAATGATAAAGGAACACAACGAGAATAAATACATTAATATAACAAAAAGAGTCTGCCATCAATCTAGCAACCACACCTGTGGGACTCACCTGTTTGGACTCCAGGCCAACCAGCAGAACCAGGTCTTCAGATCCTCGCAGAAGGATTAGGAGGGAGGGGCAGATTTTACTTTAGCAAAGTACCTGAACCATGCCTGGCTCAGGAATTTTGGGAGTTGAAATCCACAAGTCAGTAACGGCCCATAGTTCCCCACCTCTGCCTTATTAGAGGGAGGGTGCTGCAGCACAGAAGGCTCTTCTCTATCCTACTAGTCAGAGTTCTTTGACTGACAGGATCCAAAATCTGCCCTCGGCCAACATGGATAGGATGGGCTTGTCCTAGCAGGATAATACAGGTCAAATGTGTATGGCCGCCCATATGTCACAAAAGTAGGTGGTGTAAAACAATTAAAACTATAAAAAGATCAATGATTAAAAATGTAAAATAATCATTATTAAAATATAAAAGACCACCAGGCACAATTGAGTGAACCAGTATCCTTGGGTTCCCAAACCTAAAGACATAGTCAGGTCTTGGGAGACTTCAAGCACATTAAGAAGGATCGAGCTAACCTCCCTTCAGGGGGAAGAATATTACATAAGGCAGATGAACTATTTTGCATTTCAGCCACCATTTTCTTCAGAAATGCGAATAAAGTTGTATATTAAAATGTGTTTTATTGAAAATGAGTCCTATAGGCTAGCATTTTATTAGTTTTGTTTTGTGTTCCTGTTGCCTACTCTTCCCAAAAGCAACATTTGTATTTTACAGAGTTAGCAATGATAGCATTTATTGCAACCTAATGGCACCTTAGCTATTTGTTTAGGATATTTTGGTCTATATCTATTTTGCATTAGTAGACACCTCTGAAATTTTCATAGTGTCACAGATGCCTCATTAAAAGCTTCCCATGGCTAATTACTGTGCATTTTGTCAGGCATGCCTGCTAAAATATAAATTTGTGCAGGAACCTAAATAAATGGCAGAAGAACAATTGCCCAATCGGAAAAACACAAAACTGTTTGCCATGAGGTTATTTAATAACAGCTGCTTTCATTTGTCTTAGAGTGGAGAAGTTCACATGTTAAAATAACAAAACAATATTATGATTCTATTTATAAGCACAATTCTTGCAACATATACCTCTTGGGATCCCTGAGTGATTGTTTCAAACTTCTGTTGCAAGGTCTGGTCAGTACAATTCTGCCCATGCAGCAATTCAGCATATGCAAGCTGGATATTGTGTGACCTCTTTTCTGTCATATCCATGGTTTTACAGATTAAATATCCAATATTTTTCTGTCACTTTGAAGATAAGCCCGCCATTTTTGACCTAGCCCTTTCACTTATTTTCTTCTCCGTAACCCCAGCAGTTTCTATGTACTGATACCCAACTTTCATTTTTCTGTCTTAATTTCCCATCTGTTGCCACCCTCCAATGTTTTAAGTTGATCATTCTTTACTGTCTTTGTCATCATCCAAAATTACTATATAGTAGCTTTCTTCTTTTTCTCTTTTTTTAAATTACAGTTTCAGTAAATTTATAGAAAATATTTTTAGAAGTGTTTCTAGACCATTTTTCAATCAGAAATATATTTAAAATATATTTTTAAAATATTTTTAAGTTCAAAAACAAGACAATTATTTAAATGGTAGTGTTAGTAGAATGCTAGCTTAAATATCAAGGTGACTAGATATGTTTCCAACACTAGGTCCTGAGTGCATATGAGCAATTTGGTTTCTGTAAAGTAATTTCTGTAGAATTCAGCGGTGTGGGGAAATACCCATCTCTGTGTAACATACTCAAGACATTATAGCTTCTGTTTTTTTAAAAAAATGGAGGCCATAATGCAATCATACCGTATTATGTCTGGGAATTGCCTCATTGCTTAATCAAATATTCAATGCAGCCTTTAAATGTGTTCATTTTTCTTTCCTTGAGCTAACTTCTATTATTATTTTGCCCTCTTCTGAATGACTTCCCACACAAAATGTTAAAAAAATAAATTTGAGATTTCACTATATATTCCAGTTGGTGTAGAATCATAACAGAATTCCTAATCTTAGCTCTAGTTACTCATTGCCCTAATTTGCATTCTGACAGCTGTTTCTCTGTTCCTGGAGACTAGAGAATACTTTGGACAGCTATCAATGCAGTTTTGGCAGAAATCAACCGTTCTTATGCGGTTGAAGAGATGCAAGCTACTTAATTCAAATTAAGTACTGTAATTAATATCTATTTGACAAACTAATTTATAATGGTTGTACTATAGAATGAGTTAGCGTCCTATGTACTGAGTTACAGTATTAACAAATCAATCCTTTGAAGCAACAGATTCCTTAAATGGTTTGCAAATTTTGAAAACACTCTAAAACAGAACCTGTTAGATGCATTTTACCATCACTTTTATTTATAACTAGCCAATAACCCGGCATTGCACATGTATTTATTTATCCCAATCCTATATTAGACAGGAAAATCCTGTAGTCGGGACTCACGCTGTTGTACTGTTTCTCGCACAGAATCACTATTCTTCTATTCTTCCACAAGAGGGAGCCCCCTTGTGGAGTATTGTGAAGCCGTTACCATGGCAAGTCCACTGTGCTGTACAGTAGAATCCATTTTAAGGCACACACACCCAAGAGGTGTTAGGGGTGTCTTACCCCACAGTATTTGTTTCCAGAAGGTAAGTCATCTGTGTACTAAGTTTGGTTGAAATTTCTCAAGGCATTCCAGAGTTATGCTGGAACCTACACACATACACACATCTGTTTTTATATAAGAAAAAAAGAAGATAGAAGATGATTTGATAAATATTAATTTGCAGAAGATTAAATGTAACCTATTTTTCCTCCTTAACAGCAATTCCTGCTTTACCAAATGCTAAACAAAAGATTTTTTTAAACAGCTCATGGTAATACCCCTGATACAAATAAAGCTGTTTTGGACTGTAGTTCTATTACTATCCCTGTGTTTTATGTTTCATTCTCATGAGACTGATCCTTTTCAGTAAAAAATGTGTATGTAAGGAAAATGAAGTACCTTCAAGCTAATAGGTCCCTCTAATTTTGGTTGTTAAAATGGATATCCCAACACCTTCAAAGATTATTGTAGATTTTAAACTGTAGCAAAACAACACACACAGAAATTATATATTATTGAATGTCTTATTATTTCTGCCTTTCAGTGAAATGGTAGCATCTCTCATTAGGCAGCCAGCTGTTCCTTTAACCATATTAAGTAGCAATTACTATTTCTTCTCAAAACAATATTTTCTAAAATAATGCTTTTTATAATTAGTGGATTTTAAAGAGTGAGATATTAGATGATGAACAAGAAAGTTATCTTCACTTTGAAATGCAGTCAATAATGCAGCTTAATGTGTGGCTCTTATGTAAGTTGTATGCAGGGAGTTGATTTGAAAAGGGCTTTGTTGTCAGAATGGAAAACTTAAATTGATTGTCGATGAAGAAAAATGTTCAGTGGAGTTTGAAGGGAATTCTCCAGAACAGAGAGCATTTTTGGACTAATAGAAACCAGATGAGTTTCTTGCTGTGAGGAGAATGTTAAGATGTCTACCTGTTACTTTGTGTTCTGCACTGTAGAATCAACACTAGTCTACTGCTACGAAGCTCTTATTTGAGGAGAATTTTTAAGAGTTGACATGAAAATGAAAAACAGAAACACAACCCCTGAAATACAGGAACTGAAATAATTCTGCAAGAGCTGACTGGATCATACATATAATTATGCTGACCAGTGACTACAAAAACAGTGGAATTGCTTTAGTGCCCATAAACCCTGTCCTTTATATTATATAAGCAGCAATTCTCTTCCTCACTAGCTTTACAGTTAATGTATTTTGGCATCAGAGAGAAATTACAGAGCAGGAACTGTCAGTTTTGAAGCCAGAGCACTAAAAAACTGGTGTAAGGTACCTTTTGTTCTCTACTGGAGCAGTCAGGCATCATACTTTCTGTCTGAACAAATTAAGGGATACTAATGTGTAAGCTTTCACATATGTATCATACTTTCTAGTAAGGCATCTGAAAGACCTCTCAGTTCAAAACTGTCACACAAGCTTCCCTAACAGAACAGTATCTCTTATCTTGTTGTTCTATTGGATCAGCCTTGGCAAATTCACTAATACGTTCTTCAGCTTACAAAGAGCAGATTCAGAAATATAAAAAGCAAAGTAATCAAAGATACGGTACGTTTGTCTAGAGCAGGAGTTGTCAACATTTTGGATCTCAGGGACCACCAAACTCTTAATTTTAAATCCCAGGGACCACTAACCGGTTCTGTGGGCGTGGCCTAATGTGGGCGTGGCCTAATGTGCATGTGGCTTGGTGGTCAAGTGATTGGCTGGGCATGGCTTGTATGTAAATATTATAAATATTTATATAAATATTGATTTTTTTTATAAAAAAGAGCAACTTTTACCCAAAATCAGGCAAAGCAGTCAGGCAGATTGAGTTGCTCACAGAATCACAGATTCATTCAGAGATCTATCTGCCATCGGCTAGTTTAGTCTGTCACATAAAAATTGCTTGCAAGCAAACTCACAAAATTAACTATTGTATGTAAATATTGAATTTTTTATTTTTAAAAAACAGCAACTTTTACCCAAAATCAGGCAAGGCAGGCAGATTGAGTTGCTCACAGAATGATTCAGTAATCTATCTATCTGCCATCAGCTACCTGAGTCTGTCACATAAAATTTGCTTGCTGTGAGTCTGCATTGAATAGGGCCTTCAGTCCTAAGGGAGGTTTGGCTGTGCTTAAAAGATCTAAAGACTAACTAGAAAGCAAGAAATCCAACAATTTCCTGCTTTCTAGCTAATCTAAATCTCCCACCACAGCAGAACAGCTGATGGTCAGGAGGAAAAAAAGGAAAAATAGCAAATTTGCCTAGTAAGGAGTGAGTGGGCAGAGAGGGTTCCCGCGGGCCATGTGGCCGCCGCCGCCTTGTGTTTCTACGTAACCTGGATTAATTGCTTTGGGGGTTGCTCTGAGGGTGACATTTCTCTACGTTCCACCAAAATTTTCTCGCGGACCACCAATGGGCCGTTGGGTCTAGAGTAGAATGTTTTTCATTTAGGCAGAATAAGCCTTTTCCATTTGTGACACTACAGCTTCTAACTCAATGACTTGTTCTTCTTTGTTTCCTGTACTTCTCTTGTTTAAGGTAGAAGACGATTAGGGTTTTGAGATTTTATTGTGTAATCATCATGGAGGATGTACTGTATGCATGTGTGTATGTTAGAAAGTTTATTGACAATGTGTTGATTTACAGAAAGGAAACGATAAAAGTAGTAATGCTTGAATTATGGAAGACTGGAGTTCTAGATTAGTTGATGAATATGGTACAAGATAAAAAAATAATCCATGCATGTAATAAAAGGAATCCTTAGCAAAATGAATACTGAACAGGGAGTAAGCTGAGGATGACTGTTTAATGTATTTATGAAGAACTATAAAAGGAATGCCTGTGGGTGATCTTAGAATTTTTTTGTTTGGGGATCTGAAAATATATATCCTTGGTGCATGATTGTATCATGCACCAAGGATATGACACACACACAAAAAGCATGAATAGGTGTGCAGATAAAGATAATTAGCAAAGATAGAAAAGTGCAGAGACATACAGTGAACGTATTGGAGAAAACTAGATTTGATTTATTTACTTCTTTTTTCTTATCTAATGCCTTCAATTTAATTGGTTGTTTCTGTGCTCTCCTTCCCTAATATACAACCTGATGAATATATTTATTCAAGTATGATAATCATCTATTCTTAACTTCTACTAAGGAAATGCAAAAACATGATTTGAAGCTAAAATTCAGATTCTTTTTGTGTAAACTAAGTTAACTTATCAAACATTAGTTAGAATACCCATCATATAATCTACAGATAAAACTCAAAAAGTTAGAATATCGTGCAAAAGTTCATTTATTTCAGGAATGCTTGCTTGTGTAAAAGGTAAAACTAATATATGAGATAGACTCATTATATGCAAAGCAAGATAGTTCAAGCTGTGATTTGTCATAATTGTGATGATTATGGCTTACAGCTCATGTAAAACCCCAAATCCACAATCTCAGAAAATTAGAATATTACATGCAATCAATAAAACAAGGATTGTACATAGAACAATATTGGACCTCTGAAAAGTATAAGTATGCATATGTACTCAGTACTTGGTTTGGGCCCCTTTTGCAGCAATTACTGCCTCAATGCGGCGTGGCATGGAAGCTATCAGCCTGTGGCACTGCTGAGGTGTTATGGAAGACGAGGATGCTTCAATAGCGGCCTTCAGCTCTTCTGCATTGTTCGGTCTCATATCTCTCATCTTTCTCTTGGCAATGCCCCATAGATTCTCTATGGGGTTCAGGTCAAGGGAGTTTGCTGGCCAATCAAGCACTGAATTACTACCCCACAGTCATTGAACCAGGTTTTGGTGCTTTTGGCAGTGTGGGCAGGTGCCAAGTCCTGTCTGAAAATGAAGTCAGCATCCCCATAAAGCTCGTCTGTGGAAGGAAGCATGAAGAGCTCCAAAATCTCCTGGTAGGCAGCTGCGTTGACCCTGGACTTAATGAAGCACAGTGGACCAACACCAGCAGATGACATGGCTCCCCAAATCAACACAAACCGTGGAAACTTCACACTGGACTTCAAGTATCTTGCAGTGTGTGCCTCTCCATTCTTCCTCCAGACTTGGGGTCCTTGGTTTTCAAATGAGATACAAAAGTTGCTCTCATCAGAAAAGAGACTTTGGATCACTGAGCAACAGAGCAGTTCTTTTTTTCTTTAACCCATGTAAGACACTTCTGATGTTGTTTGTTGTTCAGGAGTGGCTTGACAAGAGGAATACAACATTTGAAGCCCATGTCCAGGATCTGTCTGTGTGTGGTGGCTCTTGATGCACTGACTCCAGCCTCAGTCCACTCCTTGTGAAAATCCCCAACACTTTTGAATGGCCTTTTCCTGACAGTCCTCTCCAGGCTGCGGTCATCCCTGCTGCTCATGCACCTGTTTCTTCCACACTTTTCCCTTCCACATAACTTTCTATTCATGTGCTATGATAGAGCACTTTGGGAACATCCAACTTCTTGTGCAATTACCTTTTGAGGCTTTCCCTCCTTATGGAGGGTGTCAATGATGGTTTTCTACACAACTGTCAGGTCAGCAGTCTTTCCCATGATTGTGATTCCTACTGAACCAGACTGAGAGACCATTTAAAGGCTTGGAAACCCTTTGCAGGTGTTATGGCTTAATTAGCTGATTAGAGTGGGACACTTTGAGTCTAGAATATGGAACCTTTTCACAATATTCTAATTTTCTGAGATTGTGGATTTGGGATTATCATGAGCTGTAAGCCATAATCATCTCAATTATGTCACATCACAGCTTGAACTATCTTGCTTTGCATGTAATGAGTCTATCTTATATATTAGGTTCACCTTTTAAGTTGCATTACTGAAATAAATGAACTTTTGCACGATATTCTAATTTTTTGAATTTCACCTGTAGGTTAGCAGTATTTATCATTACTACTAATAAGCACAAGTGTTGAAAACATGAAAGATGTATCCTTCCAATGATTTCCGAAATAACCCAATATTAAATAGTAAAGAAGGTATTAATTTTAGACATTTTAATTTTAGGTATTACTGCAAATTACATAATTTCAATCATAGAGTTTTCAAATGTATTACAACTACAGACATTTTCTGAGTTCAGCAGCAAGATCCTGGGGGGTAGGGCGACTGGCAGTACAGCTTACTAAGATTCCTTCAGTTACAAGAGCTTCAGCTGTTGTGGGACCTATAGCAGCAAACTGAAAAGAGAGCCAGGTTATAGGATTTATTTATTTATGGATAGAACAATAATTAAACTTAAAATAAAACAGAGAAGTGATGGAGAAAAGCAAGATAAAATGCAGTAGATATGCTTGCTGCATTGGTCATCAAGCCTGGTTTAAAAAATGTGTTCAATAAGTTTATGGCTTTCAGAGCAATTCTGTAGCAGTTATAAAATACTACCTCTCAAAATTCTGGTATAAAACTTACCTTAATTTGAGAAATGAAATCACCTGACAACTTCAAAATTTGCTTCAGACAATATTTGACACCAGAAGGACTGAAGAAAATAACACTAGCAGGAACACCCTGTTCAAATAAAAATATTGAGAGGGAGAACAGGTATTTCTTTATGTTTTCGGTTTTCCAATACTCTCAGACTTTTATAACTTTTAAAAAGATAAGTTGCTTCAGAAGTTAAAAGTCACCTTTATTCCTAATCTAAGCGCATGATTACAATGGAAACGGCATTGCATTTTGTTCAGCAAAATCACTCTACTACTAGATGAAAGAATGACTTATTTGAAGCTGAGAAGCACCTTGGCATGTTGAATGTGTGAACTGTGAATGCTGTCATATTATGGTTACCAGAAAGCCTGTCAGTTCACAAAGCCATAGAAATTCTCTCTCTCAGTAGCAGGGCAAAATATCTCCAAGGCATTTGCTTGATCTAATCTCTGTTCATTGGTAACTCTGTACCTGATAAATAAATGGAAGTCAATACTTTCTTGAACTGCAACAAAACTCAGAAAACAAAATACCTCTTGTGAGAAGTAATTCGTCAAGGATTCCTGGAGGTCAGGATGTTGACTGGTTTGATAAACAGTAACCGCTTCCAACATAACATCTGCAATGTGAATAATGAAACTTGGTTAAGTGTTTATTAAATTGTTTTCAATTCAAACATGAATGGAAATATATTTAAATCAAAATGTATTCTTATCTTCTACCTAAAATGCAGACAAAGCCAGCTGATTATGAAAGCAAAATTCTTATCAATACTAGGAATATTTTCTAATGTATAATTTTATAAAGATATATCACAGATTTTTCACTGACTGGATTTTTCCAAGATAGGAAGAAATGTGACAGTTTGATGGATCTGAAGAATTTGTTTTTATTTTAGAACAACTAGATTTAGAACAACAACCGTGATTAGTTTATTGCCAGCAGATGGTAGTCATAAAGCCTATTTAGGCTTTCCTCTGCTATTTAAAAAAGGATAAAACCAATTAACTGAGCATTATAGAAGTGAGATGACAGACCAATACTCCTTTCCGGTGTCATACATATTGATATAAATGGCACACTATTAACTTTCTTCCATTTTTGTGTTGTCCTTAAAAGAATTAATAAGCTGGCCATAATTCAATGTTTTACTTGTCAATGTTGTGAAAAGAGGCATCTGTGCAAGATTAATTATGTGTAGGGGTGACAGAGAAAATACAAGTGAATGTCATCTCAAATATGACCATAAAAACTTGTTTTCAAGACCACTGTCATCATTTTAAAAATAATGAATCAATCGGTGTATTCTTTATGCCAAAAGAACTCAGTTAGTAAACATAAAAAGTGGTCCATCTTTGACAGCTAAAATCCTCTTAAATGTTTGAGTGACAAGTAACTTCAAAAATAATATAAGTGCTGTCAGGGCTATTACTAAGGATTGTTTGCTTATTGGATTTATCCCCATCTCAATCAACTAACAAACTCTAAGCAAAAAAAATTATTTATTTGATCTTATGTGTATCTCCCCCTCCCCACTCCTCCCATAACCACCAGCCTATGAGGTTGATGAATACAAAAAGAGTAACAGGCCCAAAATTATCCAGACAAATTCCTTGTGTGTCCAATCACACTTGGCCAATAAATAATTCTATCTTCTATGGCTGAAAGGGGATTAGAACTCTGGTCTCCCTGCTCCTAGTCTAACCCTTACTTTTATTGGCTCTCCTATAATATGAATACAGCAATTATAATAATGTAAGGTAAGTTAATAACATTATAGTAATATATTAAATTAAAATGGCACCAATCAGTGAATTTTGAGCTTCCAGAAATCTGTATGAGGGGGGGCCATCCTCTCCTTTTCTTCCATCTCTATGTGAAGATACTAAGGATTGAACATGAGATTTTCAGCATTTATTCTACAATGAACCTGCGCTCTGAGCTTGTTTATTCAATGTAATATGGTTGCCCACTTGCTGTGTGACTCTTAAGATGCCTAGAAGACATGCCAGTCATCGTAAGATCTTCTGCTTCAAGATCTTATTCCATGTTTTAAACAATGGGATTTTGTTTAGTTTTTTTCATTGCACAGAAGTGAAGTGACATTAGAGAGATTAGGTTGCACAGTAATATACAAACCACACCTACATCTTGTCTGTAAGCAAATCAGTTCATTACATAGAACGAGAAATGGAAAACAACAGTTGCTCGTCTATAACAGTAGTTCTAGTAGCCTTTACAAATCACACATATGGTTATTCCAGATTGTGATGGCATTGTTAGAACATTCTAGAGTTTAGCTGCATTTTGGAAGGCCCACAAGACCCTATCCACTGCACACATGTGGATACTTAATTTAGTTTCTTAAGATCCGCCCAGGGGTGGGATTCAATCAGTGTTACTACCAGTTCGGTGACTAGGTTTTGTGCGCGCATGTGACATGCACTGACATGCACTGCACGCATATGTAAAAAAACCTTAAGCTGTGCCACCCGGACAGCTGAAAAGTGCTGCACACGGGTACGCAGAGTTTGAAAAGCCTCTTTTTTCCTGCTTTTTCAACTTCAGCTGTGCCGCGCAAAGCAGCTGAGGTTGAAAAAGCAGGAAATAAAGGATAGGTAAGAGCCCAGGTGGGCGGGTGGGCTAAACAGCAGCAAACACACAACTGGTTCAGTGTGTGCTGTTCTTCAGAGCTACCGGTTCTTTAGAACAAGGCAGAACTGGTAGTATCCCACCCCTGGATTCACCCAGAACAGTCATGGTGACTAGAATATATAGTCTTTTTTAAAAGTGGAGTTGGAATCAAGAATTATATGAAACTCAAAGTAATTAGGCAATTTCCAAGCTTTAGATAATAATGTTAATGGCAGCAGAGTAGATCTTTCTGAGAAGACTGACTTAAGGCCCCATCAAGCTTCCCTGTGTTTATGGGGCTCCAGAATGGCCAATTCTTCTGCTTTCACTATATTGAAAATACTGGCCTCCACATTTTTATGAAGATTCAGAAAATCTGGAATAGGTGCAGAGGACAATGTCAATGACCAAAGGATTATTATAAAGGAAAAACAGGGGACAATGGATAGCTCAGTCTTGAGAAAAGAACAGAAGAAAATATGACAGTACTTTCCAAGTACCTACAAGCACTGCCATACAAATAGATTTGTTATCTAGCAGCCCAGAATCTAGAACATGGGTGTCAAACTCGCGATGTCATGTCGTCATGTGACTTATCACAACTTCCCCCTTCGCTAAACCAGGGCGTGGTCAGCGCGTGATGCATCCAGCCCGCAGGTTTGACATCCCTGATCTAGAATATTATATAATAATCTTATGTTACAGAAAGACAGATTCGGGGGTGGGGAAGGAATGTTAAAAAGCTTGAGAGTAAAAATGAGGTAGCAGAACTAATCACTGAGGCAGTTAGTAAATTCCTTTAACTAGATCTGTGCAAGCAGATTTTGAAGAGCCATCTGTGGGAGGAAGTTTCAATTTTAATTCTTGCACCATGGAGAATTGCATATTGTGAGACTCTTTCCAACTCTTCAAGTCATTAATTTTTTTTCATCTTTTATCTCACCTTTATTATTTTTATAAATAACTCAAGGCGACAAACATACCTAATACTCCTTCCTACATTCCTCACAACAATAACACTGTGAAGGGAGTTGGGTTGGCTTAATAGTCATCGTCTTATTCCCTCTGAGCTTCTTGGAGTAGAAAACTACTGCTCAAAAATATGTTTTATATCAAACCTTTGTCTTTGAGCTTTGTTGGAAGTGTTTCCCTTTTCAGAGCACCACATGGAAAAAGAAGAGGCAATGAATTGGATGGCTCTCCTGTTTTAAGAAATAAAAAGGGATTTGATTCAACATGGCATTTTGAGCACAAGCAGCACTAAGCAATGCTTTAAAACGGCCACACTTTAAAACACCATAAGAAGTGCAATGTATTTGACTTGTAGGGTTACAATTGCTGAAAACATTAAATGCTTAAAACTAAACATGCATCCTATAGAGTAGAAGCTATTTAGCATGTAAATTAAAAAGGAATCCATTGCTGAGTTATAGATGTTTGCCTAAAAAGATCTGGCAAAAAGATTAATTGCCCTGCTATTCTTAAGCTATTCAACAGAGAGCTCAGAGCACAATGCTTCCAAACATTTTAATACATTTTTTCCTCCCATTCTGACATTTGGCATTCTTCAGACTTCACATATAGGCACAGATGTAGAAACTTAAAGACTCAATTCAGCAGGATAAATTCATCTTCTACACAAAAGGAAAGGTCAAGATAGTCACGGGAAGGAACAGCTTGCTTTGAAAAAAGCTCCCAATTCTAATTGGTGTTTCTGTTGTTATTGACTGCAGCCAGCATCCTTTTTAACATTAGGAGTGTTAATTGGAATTATATCTATCACTTTCTCATCTTTCAAGGTAATATTCCCGTAATCACTAGTTCTGCTGGAACAAATTTTGTTTGGAGATTAGCGAAGACGATTTTTTTTAAAAAAAGAAAAACAGTTCTTTGCTTATGCACTTCCATGTCAGTTTTTCCTAACACTTTCTCATTAATTTTAATATTCACACAAAGCATACCTACAGGCTTAGAAACATTAAAAATGACTAGATTGCAAGTAGATTGCAGGTTCATTATTAGTTCTTATGTTCTGGACGTTCAGGTATACATGCCAACACTTTGCAGCCAAAATGGCACCACTCATGTAAAGACAGCAGATAAGCAGTGAGGGTTTTTTCCCCCGAGTGCAAATAAATATTTCCAGTACAAATAAATATTTAGGAGAAAAAATGAAAGGGAAAGAGAAAATTAGGCCCACAGATTATTTTATGGTAGTAGTTGGAAGAGAAAATTGGGAAGGAAGGATGAAATGTAAGAGGTAGGGGTATGGAGGATGGCCTGAGAAGAATCATTGGCCGGCTATAGAAATGAACTGAATCAATAAATAAAGCAGATAACTGGCAACCTTTGGTGCAGCTTATCCACCACATAAAAAAAGGAATTTCTATTGTTTTTTAATTTTATTTTTCTTGGTCGTCACATAGCCAAAAATGGCACTAGCTAGAGAAATCATCAATGAGAGAAATCAGCACACATCTTTAGGAGGCAAACCTTTGGGAGTCAACCCAACGGAGGCCTAAGCAACCCATGAACATTGTAAGGAGAGCAAATGGAATACTTTGTTTTTATTAGGTTCATTTATATAGTCCTCATTGTACAACTGTAATAGTAATGAAGCCTATCCATTATGGTCATATGTTATGACCGTCGTAAATTGGGTCAGTCATGTGACTGATCCAATTAGTCAACCTTTTTTTATAGGGATTGTTACGTGAACACTGTGGTGAAAAAATGAATGCTGCTGGCATTAAGCAAACCCATTGTTCACTATGGTGCAGTTTTGCTGACTATCAGAAGTAACTGATTTTCAACAAAACTGTTATAAAACATAGTCCCATGATTGCAAGACCCTGAAAATGGTCATAAATATGACTGTTGCCAAGTGCCTGAAATGCAGTCAGGTGATCCCACAGATTGATACGAACAAAGCTTGGGTGTTAATATCAACTGGTAATTTCCAATATGGGCTTGTCCCATCCCAATGGTTTTTTGTATCTCCAGCAAGAGTGCATTTATCATCTCTCCTTTGCCTGTGGTGCACTTTTAATGAGTTTCTTTGTAAGGGATTTAAAGACAAGTGAAGACCTTTTGATTTTGTTGAAACCTGTCGTTCTATTAGCATCCCAAAAGCACCACTTGCTTCCTAAGACCAATGTAGATATTTCTACTAGATTTGTATCCTTTTGCTTGCAGTGATTTATGTGTGAGGGAAAATGGGAAGGAGGAGAACAGATCTATTTTAAAAATCAGTTGAGATACTTATTTTAAACAGTATAAAATAGTTTTGCCTTTGAAGATTCCTAACTGAACAAAATCTAATAATCAATAGAAGGACCTTATTAAGATCTAATCATCTTCATCAGAATAACCTTATGTTTTATTAGGCACCACAGAGATGTCAGTAACATGAAGCAAAAAAAATTGAGGCAAAATGCAGAGAGAAAAGGAAAATACATTAACATCGCTGCTTCTGAAGGCTTAAGCCAATGTGATTCCTGAGAAGGAAAGTTAATCCTTTTAAATTGGTTTAGAACAAAAGAATAACATTTTGATAGCAGTAGACAATTTAACAAGGACAGATTTTCCTTCTGTATAACCACCTACATGTGTAAAAAACCTGTAAGATTTATCTTGGGAAAAAGACAAATATTGATGCTACCTATTTAATTAAGGGAGCAACTAACCTTTTTAGCACAATAGATCAGCCAAAGCCAATACCAAAGACAAAGCTACTTGAATAACAGGAACTGTCCTGGATCCAAACTAAAGTAGTTCTACTTTGGCCCAATGCAACTCAGTGCGATTTAAAGCGCTGTATGAATTATGTATTTTAAATGTTCTACTATCAATCACCTTTGTTTTAATTAACATGTAGTTCTTGAGTTTTCATAAAAATTTCATGAGAAATTGAAATAAAAATTATATAGGGAATTGGCATGCTGTAAAATGAGGCACCCATCTTTAGCTTTATCTTATACAGTATCTCCAGAGGTGCTATTCAACCGGTTCTCACCTATTCAGGAGAACCGTTAGTGGTGATTTGCCATGGGACGCAGAACTGGTAGCGACCCCTGGCTGCCACACCCCCGAACCGGGTTGCCCGCTTGTCCCGTTCACTCTCCTGGCTTTCCCAACCACGTGGTGCCATGGTGCAGCTCAGGTGGATGTCCCAGGGCTGCTGCACATGCGCACTGTGTGTGCAGCTGCTACACATGCAGTACGCATGTACAACCCCAAAACATCCGCCTGCCTGCCTGTCCTCCCGGAGCACATTTTCTGCTTTCTACTGGCTGACGCGCTGCTTCCAACCCAGCCTGGCCCAGCCAGCCAGTAGGTGGGTGGGCGGATGTCCCGGGGCTTCTCCTTTGTCCTGATATGCCTGCAGCGGCTGGTCCTCCTGCCCCTCACCCTCCCCTCCCTCGCCTGGCCTGAGAAGGTAAGGATGATGGCAGGGGATAGCCATCTCTCCCCCACTCTGTGTGTGTGTGTGTGTGTGTGTGTGTGTGTGTGTGTGTGTGTCTCAAAGCCACGGCTGGGCTTTCCTTGGTGCTCCTTGCTATTTTCATTTCGCCAGCCGCGTTGGAAGCATCCCTTTGGGGGACCCTTCTCCTCTTCCTTCTCCTCCTTGGGTATGCACGCCATCCTCCCGGCCCTCTCACGGCTGCCAGTTGCGAAAGGAGGGGGAGGGGGAGATGGGTTGACCGAAGAGACGCTTCCAACGCGGCTGGTGATCCTTGTTCAGCCAGTCTGGATTCCAAAAAAAAGAAATCTTCCCTCTCTCTCCCCCACCCTGTGTGTGTGTGTGTGTGTGTGTGTGTGTGTGTGTCCCTCAAAGCCACGGCTGGGCTCTCCTTGGTGCTCCTTGCTATTTTCATTTCTTCTCTTTGGAATCCACACTGGCTGAACAAGGATCGCCAGCTGCGCTGGAAGCGTCTCTTTGGTTGACCCATCTCTCCCTCCCTTTCCTCTTGCAACTGGCAGCCGTGGCAGGGCCGGGAGGATGGCGTGCACAGCCGAGGAGGAGGAGGAGAAGGGTCACCTGAAGGGATGCTTCCAGCACGGCTGGAGATCCTTGTTCAGCCAGTCTTGATTCCAAAAAGAAAAAAGGAAAAGGAAAGCCCAGCCGTGGCTTTGAGGGAGACACACACACACACACACACACACACACAGTGGGAGGGAGAGAGGGAAAGATAGGGAAGAGCTCTTGGCCAGCCGTGGCTTTGAGAGAGAGAGGGAAAAAGAGGGAAAGAGAGAGAAAGGTCTTCTAGTCCAAACTCTGCTCAGGCAGGAAAACTGAGGATGCCAAGTCTGAGTGGAGGGCCAGGCAAAGGTGTCAGAATAATCTTTGGAGGGCCCTATACCAGAGGTCTCCAACCTTAGCATCTTTAAGACTTCTGGACTTCAACTCCCAGAATTCCTCCCAGAATTTTGGGAGTTGAAGTCTACAAGTCTTAAAGTTGCCAAGGTTGCCTGCCCTATACCATTTCAGATAAATGCTCGTCCTGCCTCTTCTAGAAAACCTCCAGTATTGGAACGTCCAGAACTTCTGGAGACAAGCAGTTCCACTGGTTAATTGTTCTCACTGTCGGGAAATTTCTCCTTAGTTTTAGGTTGCTTCTTCTTTGTTCAGTTTCGATCCATTGCTTCCTGTTTTGCCTTCTGCTGCTTTGGAAAATACATTGTCCCCCCTTCTTTGTGGCAACCCCTCCCAAACCCTGTTTTGTAACCTGCCTATCACACTCTTGGACAAAGCATGTGAGCCATTTCCTCCTTTCAGTGGTCCATAAAAGTACATCTATAGTATGTGGATGCAGATAATAAAGTCGAAAAAAGTGAAATTTTTTACAGAACTATAGATACATTGAGGCTGGGGGTAATAAGGAGTGGCTGGGAAGGAAGGGACTGGGCGAAACGCCCCTTGACATGAGTGATGTCGGGTTGGCCACGCCCACCGAGTCACATGACCACCAAGCCACACCCACCAAATAAGCCACGCCCACAGAACCTGTAGTAAAAAAATTTGAATTCCACCATTGAGTATCTCCACATACTTAGCACAGCTGCAGATCCAATACAAGTTTTTTTAAAAATCAACATACAGTTCATGCATTGTGTGAAAGTAGATTGACTGGCTCAGAAAAAAATCTCAGAATTGTAGAAAGTACTATAGGAAATCAGAAAGGATAGCAGGGAATAAGGATTACTTCTGGTAAATGGATGTTCTAACACTGGCCAATACCCGCTGTGTTGGGTATTATATAAATAACACCCCCATAACAGCCATTTTGGGAAGTCCTTTACTGACATGCTCTCAATATGTCGAATGTAACATTTGGTCCAAAAAGATATTTTTGCCATATACAAAAAGTAACCAACCCGTCTCTTGGCAAAATAGGAGAAAATCATGCTGCAGCATCCAACAGTAAAAGCCTTACATGACTTCTCTTTCTTGCAAATGTTTTCTCAAGAGAAGATTAGAGACTTTAATTCTGTGAAGGAGCAGGTTTCCACCTCTAAACTAACATTGTATTTTAGCATTTATTTTTCTGTTATGAAATACCACAGGATACTATTTTTTGCTAATGCCGTTGATAACATATTTCAAGAATATTGAGAAGTTTTTGTAACTGCTTAACATGGTTACCCAGAGGAGAAAACATTGTGTATTTTATGTAGACCATAAAATTAGATCATAGTAACATAGACATACTAAAGATGATAAAGTCATACACCTGTTATTGAAACATATGTTTCCACTTACGGGAGCAAATGAATCCCGCTAGTTTTTCAGCATTTCCACAATCTTCTCCTTGTGGTTTGAGACCTATTTCAGTTACTGATAGGAAGAGGAGGAGGAGGAGACAAGATAAAGAAGATGATGGCTTATTTTATAGTCATTGTTTAAAAGTAGAATTTTGTTTTTAAATTATTATATGCAATCCCGGGACTTGATTAACTATAGAGGCACAAGAAAATTGTGCAGCAACATGGTTAAATCATGTTAGTTGTTCACCCTAACTCTGGTAACCAGATCACTGTACTTAGGCAAAGGATTATTTTTTTTACATATAGTATAAATAAAAATATGCTAGCATTATATTCTGCTGAAAAACATGACTGCTGTCTCATCTATTTGGTTCCTCATGTTATTTTTGCAGTAACTTAGCCTGTGTGTAGAGTACAATCATTACAAAAACTATAACAGGTTTACAATCTAGGAAGATGATAAAAATATGAGATTATACAGCTACAAAAGAGAACATTTTCAGATGATACTTAAAATAAGGTTGAGTTAAATATTCCATGCACACAAATAGCTGTAGCTCCAGTGGAACTGAAGGAGGAATATTTGATGGCTTTTAAGAAGTGGATATATTCAATGTACTTTTAAAGTTGGTATTTCACACAGAAAATAATTTTTTATTTGCCTTGCCTTTAAAAACAGAAGCTTGTTCCTCACCTACATGCAACAATCTTGCCAAACTAAAGCAGACTACTTGCATCATAAAAAATATACTGTGGGAACTAAGGAGGAAGCTGTCTTAACTCTCTTTCTCCTATACAAACTATCTAAACTGCAGTTATTTGCTCTTCTGGAATTCAGTCCTTCCATCCTGGGAATCCGACAACATCAGGTGAATAAATGACCAAAAAACATTTTCTAATGCTAATAATAAGTAGCTTCCATATATATAATATGGGGGACCATGCAACATACTTCATACATAACAATGTATTTTCTCCTCTAGCACATCCTCCTTATATGAGCAGTCTGACCACTTTGATACCTTACTTATTTGTTAGATATAAATCCCAACTTTCTTTCAACAGCTCAATCAGCCTTGTAAAGCATCCTAGATTAAGGGAGAATGACTGGCCGTAAAATATTCAGTGATATTGCATGACTAAGGGAGGACTTCCTTCTGGGAGAGACTCCAGCCCTGGATTGCTTCCCTAGAGTTTTAGATAAGCTGACTGAATCCTTGATCTGCCAGAGAGGATTAAGGAGCAAAGAATAAGACAATACATTTGCTAATCTTGTTTTAACTTTTTGTCCTGCAGTCAAAATAGACTTTATCTGTTAAAAGGCATAATGTATACTTTTCTTAAACATTTTTATAAATCTAAAGAAGTGTCTTACCTAATCCAGCAGTAGCTTTCCCTACCACATAAACAGGTTTAGTATTCCATTCTTCTTTTAGATAATTCTTCCAAGCTAAAAATGAAACAATGCATCTTTCACATGCTATGTTAAGCCATAAAAATTAGTGAACAAACCACAATTAGGTGGATTCAAACAATCTACTAAAGTAAAACCATGCAAACAACATTATGCTCACCTTCTTTTTTACAACTATCCACTAGGCATAATTTAATAGCTTCTACTGCCCTTGGACTGGTAAAAATTAGTCCATGGTATTGATCAGGATGAAAGAGCTGTTTGTTGAAGAGAGAAAAAATATAAGTAAAATATTAGCAGAATATTCACCACCAAGAAATCTTAAAAAGCGAAGTGTTTGTTTCAGTATTATTTTCATTAAAATCTCAATACATGTAAAAGCCCTAAATCTTGCCATTTTAAGGAATAATGGGAACCCATTATATCAAATCTTTGAAAGTTTATTGTGTCAATCTGGGATTGGCATATGGGAAGATTCTAGGGCAGATAATTCAAGTGCTAAATCGATAAGCATTTTGAATATAATCATTAGAAGACAACATAAAAGCTATCAATTTTAAGACTACTAAGGCACTTTTTTAAATAGTGTACTTCTTTTTTGAGTTATCAGAATGCTGGGCTACCACATGTCACTATGATTAAAAAAGAAATTAAGTGTGGAGATTTTTTTAGAAATGTTCCCATCAACATTTTGTTGCCAAATTGTAGGGATGTATCTAATTTTTCAAGCCAAGTCAACCAATACTGGTGATCAAACAGCATTTGTCATCACTTGAATAGAATAGAATTCTTTATCAGCCAAGTGTGATTGCACACACAAGAAATTTATTTTTGGTGCATAAGCTCTCAGTGTACATAAAAGAGATAAGTGATAAATTGTGATCATAGCCATCATAAAAATACATTCATCATAAAACATTTAGTAATAGTCATAGCATATTTTAAGCAATCAACATAAATAAAACTAGGAAATAAAATAAAATAATATAAATCATAAAGATTCAAGCAACAAAGTTATAATCGTAAGTAGAAAAGGAAATAGGTAATAGGAAAGATGAGAAGAGTAATACTAATATAGCTTTACTAAATAGTTAGACAATGTTGCGGGAATTAGTTATTTAACAGTGATAGCATTGGGGGGGGGGGGGGGAAACTGTCATTCTAATATGCAATGCCCTAGAGCCATGATGGCGAACTTATGCCACGCATGCCGGAAGTGGCACGCAGAGCCATTTCCCCCAGCATGCGAGAGCTCGCCCGGAAGAGCCCCACTGCACATACATGTGCACCGCCACTGCCCGACAGCTGATTGTCAGGTATCTGGTGCGCATGCTTAGGGAGAGGCAGGGGGCACGGGAGACACACGTGCATGTGCAGAGATGTGCAGCACACGCTGGGGGTCACAGGCACATGTGCAGAGATGTGTGGTGCACGGAGTGATTGTGCGCGCATGCACAGATGCACGGCACTATGAGGGGATCGCATGCACAGGCGCAGGGGTGTGGGGAGGCAGCACATATTGCCTTCTGGGTGCTGGCACGTGAGCGTGAGTGCACAAGTGTGTGTGCAATTATCGGCACAGGAGCCAAAAAAGGTTTGCCACCACTTCCCTAGAGCATTGTTTTGAGGGTAGAAGTTGAAACAATTTATGAATGCTGCTCTCTTTTCTTTTATATTTTGTTGCTTTTACTTGAGACAGCTCCTTATTGTGCTTACTAATACGGCTCAACCTATACCTAACAATGTGACAAGGTTTAAACTGAAATAACATGATTTTTATGTTTAAAAATCCAGGTTATATATAATTGATAATGCATGTTAATATGGGTGTATAACCTTATATCAGCGTATGTTTACAACCCTATTAGCATATATAGTTTTTATATACACACACACACACACATACATGTTTCTTTTAAGAGACCTTTCAACCATCTGCTTTGTGTACTATTTACTATATAAGATCCAAGTACCATTACAATTAAAAAAACAGCATAATTTCTAACTCAAGAGGTCCATTTTAGTAATCAAGTTATTTATTGTTACTATATGTTTCTGGACTCATAAAGCAGAGAAACTTAGGTAGATTTCTTCCCTTTGTGCTTTGCTTATGAGTTTTCATTCAGAACCTGCTTAAAAGTTGATGGGCCTTAAAATCATTTAGATATTTAGATTACTTGTTTTAAATTTGTACAGTTAAACCTTGACTTATGAAAACAATTGAGCCCAAGATTTCTGTTGCTAAGCGAGACATTTGTTAAGTGAGTTTTGTCCCATTTTATGTCCTTTCTTGCCACAGTTAAGAGAATCGCTACAGTTGTCAAGTTAATAACATGGCTGTTAAGTGAAACTGGCTTCCCCATTGACTTTGTATTTCAGGAGGTTGCAAAAGGGGATCACATGACCCTTGAACACTGCAGCCATCATAAATATGAGTCAGTTTCCAAGCATCTGAATTTTGATCACATGACCATAGGGATGCAGCATAGGTCGTATGAAAAATGGTCATAACTCAGTTCTTTTCAGTTCTGTTGTAACTATAAATGGTTGCTAAATGAAATGTTGTTAAGTCGAGGACTACTCGTTTTGGCCTCACTTCACAAATGCTCAAAATGGTGCTCGTTTTGTACTATAAATTAAAATATCCCGATGATAAACTATTTTAATCTAGTTTCATTCTCTTCGTCCCTCACCTCCTTTTCGATGGTCGTGATGGTAAGCTTGTTTCAGAGATTTAGAATGCAACCTTATACTAATACATGTTGGAAGCAAGTATCTTTATAATCAGAGAAACTTTCAAATTAACATACAATAATGTGATACTAAGATATACTAAATGAAATTCAATGCAAATGCTATAAACTTTTAAAATTGTTTTCAATCTAATTGCTGTTTTTTAATAAATCTAAGCTGTCCAGAGATATAAACGAGTGGGCAGACATATAGATTGAATGAATAAATAAAATTAAAATTAATACATCTAAGAATGAAAGGTTTATAATTTGTTCCGACCACCAAAATTAGATGTGGTCACAGTACTTCAACTCCATGATAGTAATTACCCCTCTCAGAATATTAGAACATTAAAGTTAATTGCAGAGCATCAATAAAAAGGGAGTCATTCTTCATGTAAAGAATAGCATTTGCTGCCATGAGAGATGCAAGTCACTAAATGATTTTAAAACACGACAGACTATACACATTGATGAATGATGGACCTATTAATGCAATCATCAACATGTACAATTATATTTACTGCTACAAGCATTAAAGATCAGTTCATATAAAGCAACAGTGAAAAATGTTTTGTGAGTTTTTTGAATATATAATGATATAATACCACATGCTCAGAATACTGGGTTAAGAGGTTTTGCCCTGGATTAACAAGATTATTTTTACAAATCCATTATATTTTTCTCATAATTCTTGATTATCATAATATTAGGATAGAAGAATTTGTTATTACCAAGCTGTTAGAAATCAGACATTTTTGCTTATCTATTACAATTCACACAATTACAGTCATACTTTACTATAAGTGTCCTGTCCTCAATAGGATTTATAACACCAACGTTTGAATTGCTAACCAAATAAACTGAATAAAAGGAAACGTAAATGCATAGTTACAATAGCATGGGATATTACTAGAAATAAATTTCAAAACTTACTTTTTCAGAGAAAGTTTGAAGAGAAATAAATTCAAATGCTAAAACTGGAATTAAAGTTGCTTTGAGTCCATTTGAACCAAATTCCTTTAAAAAAAAATACAGATTTTTATGGAAAAAAGGAATCCCAACTGAATTATTGCCCTTTACCCATTGAAACACCTTAAATTATGGATTAGAGAATAGAACAGAACAGAATTCTTTTATTAGCCATGTGTGATCGGAAACACAAGAAATTTGTCTCCCGTGCATAAGCTCACACATATAAACAGCAAATAATAAGTCATAAGTCATAATCATAGTTACAATCATTAATCATAAGTTACAAACAATAATTGATAGAAACCAATAGGAGAAGATAGCAAAAAAATTGAGAAGATGAGAAAATATTGTAAACATTACAGTATTTTTTTTATTTGTTTTTTGACTAATCAGGAACTTTAACTACAGCACAAGATTGAATGACCCATGTTATTAGACCTGGTTGAGCAACCATCTCCTTTATCCATTAAGCAGTTTGATACTAACATATTTTCACTAACAAATGCTTCAGCCCAAATACCTATCTGACTCTGACATCAGCTGTAACACCTAATCTAAGTCTGGAGGTGTATTTCATCCCAAGTCTCTGCTCTTGTCATTTCTTGCCTCTGGAAAAGTGGTGGAATGCTCTAAAGCTTGGGTCATTTTGCTGATCTAGAGAAAAGAACAGTCCAAGTATGGATTTGTGAAAATTTTATGTCAACAGAAACATAGGCATTTACATTTTACAAGTACTTCTGGTAATTCTTAAAGTAGCAGAACAAGACAATTCAAAAATTATATAAACATCAATAAACAGCACTGAAAATAAAGACAAATATATCTAGCCCTGAAAATCATTTCACAAATAACATCATGCCGGGTGGAAAAACTATGGTTTGGAAAATAATAGCTATAAAGCATATTTCATCTCCTCCTCCTCCTTCTCTCTCCCCCTCCCCCCAAGAATATACAGTATATATATAAAACTTTGGCAAGTTTCGCTGAACTGTTTTCACTGTGATGTTGAAAAATGGCTGAATTCATACTAAGAGTCTTGCACATGATTATACATGCTATGTAGATTACTTCGTTAAAAATTAATTTTAATGCAGTTAGTCTATATGATATAAAATGTGGAAGCTTGCTATAAAAATAAAACCTGCATTCCTTTATGTAGGAACAAAAGTATTAGAAGAAAGTCAGACATTAAAGGCATCAATCACCACTTCTACCATTCATTCTAATTTAAATAAGGAAGGAGATTGCTACAATGAAAACTAGCTTTATTCCTGAGCAAGGGACAGTCTAACAGATCTTCTATCTGCTGAAATACTGAACAGTAAATTTTGAAAGCAGTGTAAGAAATAAATCTTCTGTGTAATAGCACGCCAAATAAATATTAGGTATTAGCAGCCCTTATCTTAAACAGTCATTATCTATTCCTTGTTAATATATGTCTTACTTCATAAAGGGCTGATAAATTATTGTGAGGGCTTATGCAATTTTTTGACACTTTAAAGAAGACTTCTTTAAAATATAATCTGTATATTATTCACCTACAGTACATCAATTTGATAAAATGCCATGTATTTCATTTTCAGGAAAAATTCCTATAAAGTTGAAAAGAGAGGCTACAATATAATATATTTTTATAATAAAAATGAGTCACACATTCAATTACTTCTGGCTTACTGATGTCATGACAGTAGCCCTTAATTCATAGCTATCATGGAGTGTAAAGTACTATTTCCAAAAGACAATTGAAAAGAGGCATAAACAACTAACATATTGTCTGAGTTAGTCTAGCTGGGGTGGGTGGGTTGTTTAATCATTCAATTCTTAGTGAAATGTTATCTGTTCAGTATATCCATCACGCTAAAATAAAGAATTACATTTTGGATGAGCTGGAATGCAATTCCAACACAAATTTTCTTCGTAAGTTACTCACCTTTATGTAAGAATCTGGTCCACCATCACTTTCCTTTGGATCTTTCAGTAACAACACTTTCATTGTTTACTTGTGAAATACCTTGTAATACAGAAGCACAGAATGGAAATAAATCTAAATTAGGATTCTTTTTTGTACAAGAATTATACTGGTTAATAGTCACAAGAACAGGATAATGGTGTTGGTCACACAATGAGTATGCACTTAATGTGCACCCTCTGCAACTGCATATCAATCCTGATAAGGTTAACAAGATGCACGTTGTTTTTAAATGATACAATATGTCTTCATTTACTGAAAAGGAAAAGGTGAAAAGAATTTGCAATTGTGGCGAATAGTGGTTAAAAAAAATTATTTCACAAGTATGCAGCATTCTAATTTCATGTTATATATCTTGCATTTAACTTTATAATATATAATTTTGGACATTCCACCAAAGTGTTAGAAAAGTCTGTAACCACTGTTATAACACATGCTTTCCAATGACCTTACAATATTTGCTTGTAGACACCTAAACAAGCCCATCCCAAATGGTGGTGTTGTCCTGCACAAAAGAGATAAGCTATGTCTGCCAAGAGGTTTCAGATACGCTGCAAGTCAAATGTGAACATACAGCTCTTTTTCAGAGCAATATTGCAGTATTTGGCAGATAACCTAAGGTCCAGCAGGAGAGACATCCATTTTGTGTAATGCACTGGGGGTCAAACCTAGGGGATATTTTCTTTTCACAGCATGAAAACAGTCTCAAACTCACCAAAATTTCCCGAGGTTTAGGTATTTATACAGTGTACTACTCATTTGCCTTTCAAATGTGTGGATAATTTACAGTATAAAACACACATCAACATTAAAACCATGCATTTTAAATGAGCCAATTAAAGCAAATTAAATTTAGATTGAAATAAAAGTAGTGGTATTTTCTAAAAATGTGGCTGGATGGCCTTGCTGCTGTCAGAAAGCTACCAATCTCATTGGCAGTTTCTGTACTGCAGAACCTTGCAGGCTCTCTCCTAAATATTTAGGCCAACTAACCCAACTAACCCTGGAGGTAAAATCATTCGTGAAAGAATGAATCAGGGGTACTGATCCTCAAAATAGTATTACCAGAATTCTATCACCAATAGTTAGGTAGCCAGACACCCACTACTGAAAGATATCTATGCAATCTGACTTTAAGCAAATAAAGATGAGCCTTTTCAGAGCCCATGGTCTCCCATCAGCACTAAATGTGTTAATGTATGCATTAGTCATCAGGTTGATTTGCTTGTTTAGTGTGATTCTTTACTTGGGATGATATATGTTGTGTGTTTGTCTTCCCTAAGCTAATGTAGTTTATTGGGGCTTTTATATCTACGTATAGTTTGGAGGGGTATTTAATTTGTGCCTGGTTCTGTATACTTCTTTGAATTCCACCAAAGCATTTTGTGAAATACCTACAGGTAGTACTCGACCTACAGCCATTCATTCAGTGACCATTTGAAGTTACAGTGACACTGAAAAACATGACTTATGACTGGTTTTCACACTTAAGATTGTGAAAGATCCCCAAGATCACAGGATCAAAATTTGGATGCTTGGCAACTGGCATGTATTTATGATGGTTGCAGTGTCCCAGGGTCATGTGATCACCTTTTGTGACCTCCTGATAAGCAAAGTCAATAGGGAAGCAAGATTCACTTAACAACCATGTTACTAAGTTAACAATTGCAGTGATTCAATTAACAATTGTGGCAAGAAAGGTTGTAAAATGGCGCAAATTTCACTTCATTGTGTTAAGAAATTTTGGACTCAGTTGTGGTTGTAAGTCGAGGACTATCTGAATTTTGCTGATTTGTGATATTTGGTTTTATTTGGTATCTTAAAATGTTACAACTTCTTCATTGCTCAGTTTCTTAAACTTGCTTTCTTGGAATGGAATGGGAATAAGAATAGAATTCTTTATTAGTCAAGTGTGATTGGACACACAAGGAATTTATCTTTGGTGCATAAGCTCAGTATATATGCATATACTGTACATATAAAACAGTAATAGGTCATAGATCATAAATCATAGATATAATCATTAATCATGTTACAAATAGCAATTGATAAATCACTTGGTGAGAAAAGATGAGAAATGAGACAGTGATGTAAAAATTAAGTGTTCAGCAGAGTGATAGCACAGCGGAAAAAATTATCTTTGGGTCTAGTTGTTTTGGCACGTGATGCTCTATAGAGGCATCCTGAGGTGAAATAGATTATATCCAGGATGTGATGGGTTTGTAGATATTCATTAAATATGGTGGTAGAGAGCAGAACACCAACTTGAAATTGAAAGAATGAGTTGTGGGTTCAAGGACAAGCTTCCCCCCTCTCCTTTTATCTTTTTTAAGCCTTTCTTGTCAAGCTATACCCCAAAGGTGCTTTTTCAGGAGGCAACTGGACTTTCTGGTTTTTTCTCTGAAGATGTTTCCCCTTCTCATCCAAAAAGCTTCTTCAGCTCTGACTGGATGGTGGTAAAAGCTTCCCTATAAAATCTGGGGGTGGGTGGGGGTGAGGAATAGAATTATCTAAAGCACTTGTCTTGTCTAATATGGGAATGATACCAGGCCAAATTAAAATAATCTTAAATTACATGTAGGAAGTTAGCATCCACCCCTCTCCTAGAAAAATTGAAATAGCCCAGGAAATATTAAAAGGCAGAATATTTCTTCTAAAAAGAGTAGAAACTCAAGAAGCAGAAACTCACTCAAGAAAGCAGAAACTCACCCCCACCTTTGTTAATGGGTGGGCCATTAAGGCCTGGGCCAGAATACTTTACATAAGAAGGAACTCCAGGGTGATGGGATTAAGGATGGTCCTCAGGAAATGATAGGATTACCCATCTCACCACATGGTCTGGGAAGATTGCATTAGCCAGCATTCAGGTAAAGCCATGTGGTCCAGACCAAGCCTACAAAATTAAGACCCCCGCCCCTGGGAGTCTGACAACCAATTAGAATACAAGCTCCAATTCAAATCCAAACAGAGAGTATAAAACCCAGGTACTCTCAGCACCTCAACATTTTTTTCCTCTTGTTTTCCTTTTTCCCTTTTCCCTTTTCCCCCTTCTCTTCTCTCCTTGAAACATGTGATTATTCTTCTCTGGACCTCTAGGCCATGTGGCCCTGTAACCATTAAACCTTCCAAGCAGCCTCCATGTTTCCAGTGTCTTTTTTCCCCACTTGGAACTGAACCCAGAAGGATATTTCTTTCAACATACATAAGTCCAATTACCTTGTCTCCCATTTCCCGTAAGCAAAATACTAGGTTATGTTTTAAGGATGACTTTGGAACATAACTTCACCACACTATTGTGCTGACCTTTTTTCTGGGGAACTTTAGGGAAATACTATGATAACAAGAAAATAATAAACAGAAAATAAAGGTATTTTATTCCTCTCATTCTCCCACAGAAAAATAAGACTAATAATATATTTCCCCCTCTCTATTTAATGCAGTATTTCCTTCCCCGTCTCTTCAGGGGGTGAGGGTGGGGAACTTCAATTGCATAATATTCTTAGCTGGTGAAATTTAAATTTCAAGTTAAAACTTGAAAAAAAAAGCTAAACACACATATCCAGGTGGTCCTCAACTTACAACAGTTTGTTTAGTGACCGAGGATACAACGGAAAAGTGACTCATGGCCATATTGCCCTCAACAATCTGGGTCCTCATTTGACCCACCTCGGAAGGACGGAAGGCTGAGTCGACCTTGAGCCTGGTGAACCTCAAACTGCCAAAAAACGGAGCAAACTCACTGAACAAATCTCTCATTTAACAACCTAAATTTTGGGCTCAATTGTGGTGGAAAGTTGAGGACTAGTACGCGGTACAGCACACAGGCTGACTGTATTTGAGAGGTAAAGTCGCAGTAACCAGGCATTAAAAGGTCACCCTTTGCAACCCCGCCTGCCCTCAGAAGTCGCCCGCATTTTTGCAACTCGGATCTGAAAGGCTCCAACTAAAAATCAAGGAAGAAGCCAAGCTCCACCCTAGACCGTCGCAGCCCTTCCGACAAGGGGAAGTTCCGTTCCGGGAGTGCGCGCTCACTACCTACCCTATCTAAGCCAGCCAAGCCAGGGTAAAAGCGGTCATTGGTTAAAATAGGAGCAGCTCCCCTTCCCTTCCCCCCCCCTCCCCTCGCTCCCGCCTCGGGTCCTCCCCACAGGAGGCAGCGGCTCCGAACCACGTCGAGACTCGCCGCTCCTCTGCCAGATCGCCGCTCCTCGATTTTGCTTTCGCCTCCCCGCCGCCCGCGTTTCCGGCTCGCGGGCGCATGCGCGTAGAGGAAGAAGGGAAGAATAAATAAATAAATTTAAAAAAAAACAAAGAAGCATGGCCACTGGGGCAAAGCGGAGGAAGGCGGAGGGGCCTTCAAAGTCCCGGGTGGTGGAGGAGGAGGAAGAGGAAGACAGCGACGACCAAGACTCTGATTCGAAATTGGAGAGTGATGGCGAGGAGGACGAAGAAGAAATTAACGAGGTGAGTTGAGTCTCCCCACCCCTACCCTAGCCCGGCGGCTTGTCTTCCAACCTCTGCCTGCAAGCAGACGAGACTTTCCCTCCTTCTTGATTAGAGTTGTCCATAGCCTCGAGTCCGGGGAGAGGGGGTGGCTTGGTTGCTGGCCTTGGCTTCATGCCCCCCGAGAAGATCTCGCTGTTTCCACAGTGTAGTCTTGCCTGGAAATCCCTTTCATTTCCAACTTCCTTCCCATTCACTCCGAATTCCAGAGAATCCTCGCCTTACGACCGCAATTGAGCTCAACATTTATGTTGCTCGGTTGGAAATTGGTTAAGTGAGTTTGGCCCCGTTTTACGACTTTTCTTGCCACGTTTGTTAGGTGAATCGCGGCAGTTGTTAAATTAGTAACATGGTTGTTAAGTGAACCTGATCTCCCCCTTTTGCTTGTCAGAAGATGATTGCATGATCCCCGGGAGTGTGGGAAGAAATATCCATCTGGTTCAGTTCCAAGCTTGGAGAAAGACACTGGAAACATGGAGGCTGATTGGAAAGATGGCTTAAAGATGAAGCAGAACCACATGTGGCTCTGGGCAGCTGACCACATGGAGTTTAAAGTGGGTGGGTTTTTATATCTTCTTTGGGCTTTGTACTTAAACTTCCTGTTCCTGTGCAAGAATGTGTATTCTGTTGTCAGGCTTCATGGTGCCATGTAGGGATTATGTAGGGGGTCATAGCTGGCTCTATAGGGAAAAGAGGAAATGCAAATCATAGGTGCTTGTCCAACAAGCTGTCCAAGAACAGTTTTTTCCCAAAAGCCATCACTCTACTAAACAAATAATTCCTTCAACACTGTTCAACTATTTACAAAGTGTACACCACTATTACTGTTAATCTTCTCATCACTCCTTATCACCCATCCCCTCCCACTTGTGACTGTAACTTTGTTGCTTGTATCCTCTGTTTCCTAGTATGATTTGATGTTGATTGTACCCTATGACTACCATTAAGTGTTGTACATTATGATTCTTGATTCTTAACGAATGTTCCTTCTTTATGTATACTGAGAGTATTTACACCAAGACAAATTCCTTGTGTGTCCAATCACACTTGGCCAATAAAGTATTCTATTCTTGTCTGAGCTAATTTGGTTTACCTCTGGTTTATGTTTATCTGAGCTCCCAGGTGAAGTTTGGACTGCTCTGGAGGGGTCATGCAATGTCTGAAATGCCCTTAGGAAATTGTGCAATGTAGTGAGCTCTGTGTCTTCTGCTAAATGGTAGTAGGTTCATCCTATTATGTCCTGAAGGATCATGTCCTGTTCTTAATCCGATCATCCTGAAACTGAAGGTCTTTTGTTTTGTAGATAGGCTGGCCCAATCTTTCTTAATGGGCACAAAATATCTGCAGGGGTGGGGTGGGGGCTAGACTGAGTCTGCTGGCTGTCTTTTAAAAAATTTCTCATTTAGGGAAATATAATATCTTGCCTTTTTAATATTCCTCAAAATATTTCATTCTTCTAGGGGGGAACTTTCCACATTATACTGCAAATTGTCATAAATGTGAGTTAGTTTTCAAGCATCCAAATGTAAACCACATGGTCATGGGGATGCTGCAATGGTCATAAGTATGAAAAACGCTCATAAGTCACTTTTTTCAGTGAAGTTGTAATTTTGAATGGTCACTAAACGTACTGTTGTAAATTGAGGACTACCTGTAGTGAATTCATGAAAATTCCTTGTGGACCAGAAGTGATATTCAGCACCAGTTCTGGAGAACTGGTAGCAGAAATTTTGAGTAGTTCGGAAAACCGGTGGTAACCTTCCCCCAGGAGTGGGGTGGGAATGGAGATTTTATAGTATCCTTCCCCTGCCACGCCCATTAAGCTATACCACGCCCACCAAGCCACGCCCACAGAACCGGTAGTAAAAAAATTTGAATCCCACCACTATTGTGGACGATCAGTTAAAGATGAGCCAGCAGTGTGCATCAATGACCGAAAGCTAATACAATCCTGGGTTGTATAAACAGAGGCATAGAATCAAAATTACGTGAAGTATTGGTACCGCTTTATAATTCCTTAGTAAGGCCACACCTGGATACTGCATCCAGTTTTGGTCGCCACATTGCAAAAAAGATGTTGGGAGTCTTGAAAATGCAGAGAAGAGCAACTAAGATGATTAAAGGCCTGGAGACAAAAACATCTGAAGAAAGATTGGAGGATTTGGGTTTGGCTACTCTAGAGAAAAAAAGGACTGGGTGAGGGAACATAATAGCAGCATTCCAGTATTTGAGGGGATGCCACAAAGAAGGAGGGGGGTCAACTTATTTCCTAAAGCACCAGAAAGCAAGACAAGAAATAGTGGATGGAAACTGATCAAGGAGAGAAGCAACCTGGAATTAAAGTGAAACTTCCTAAAAGTGAGAACAATTAACCAGTGGGATAGTTTGCCTTCAGAAGTTGTGGGTGCTTCATCATTGGAGGTTTTTAAGAAGAGATGGGGCAGTCACTTGTCTGAAATGGTATAGGGTCCCCTACTTGAGCAGGGGTTTGGACTAGAAGACCTCTAAGGTCCCTTCCAGCTCTGTTCTGATTGATTGGCTTCTTGATGCCAGTTTCCACTCTCGGAGATTTCCTTTTCTTCTGGGTTTCATTCTCCAACTCATGTGAGTGATCAGAACCAAAACAGGAGGCCCAAGCATGTAGACAAAGTGTATTTCCTCACTAGCTTTGCCACCAAAACCTGGAAGAGCTTTATTTTGATACCTTCTAAATGTATTGGACTACACCTCCCATCAGCCAGTAGAGTAGTTTGTCAGAAGCATGGAGTAGCTTGTGTGGGATTGGGCAATGCAATTTCATTTATGGTGGTTGCATTTGTAGTCAGTGCTAGTGACAAAAGAGATTTAAAGTGCACATGATGATATATATATAGAGTAAGCACAAGGCCAAAGACACAAGCCTGAAGATGATGAATGAGACTTCATCGAAACGTCGCCTAGATATTTCCAATTCTATGTGGAAATTCTATGTGGGAGAAAACCCGAAGAACCAAAGATCCACATACAAATACCCGCGAAAACCTCCGATATATATGGATATATATATATATATATATATATGGTATATATGTGGATCTTTGGTTCTTCGGGTTTTCTCCCATGTAGAATTGGAAGTATCAAGGTGATGTTTCGATGAAGTCTCATTCATCATCTTCAGGCTTGTGTCTTTGGCCTTGTGCTTCTCTGAGTAATGTGCTTACTCTGAGAAGCACAAGGCCGAAGACACAAGCCTGAAGATGATGAATGAGACTTCATCGAAACGTCGCCTAGATATTTCCAATTCTACGCGGGAGAAAACCCGAAGAACCAAAGATCCACATACAAATACCCGCGAAAATCTCCGAAAACAAATATGTATGTGTGTATATATATATATATATATATATATATATGTAGATTTTAAAAGTGGATAAAGTTAGATGAATACTAATATATATTATTTCTCTTGGTTCATAGGAAGTAAACATCGAATTTGAAGCACATACAATAACTGATGGTGATAAAAATGGAATACAAAAGTTACTACAACAGGTATGTATGTTTTTCTTGTAACCCTGAATTTTAGTTTTTGTGTTTTAAAATAATGATTCTTGACTAAATATTGATTCTTTAACTGTTCTCAAATCATTGTGGACAAATAAGATTTTGTTTGTCACATTCTGAGAACATAGGAACTCTGTTAACGCAGTTGGTTAAAATGCAGTATTGTAAATTAACTCTGCCCACAGCCTGGAATATGATCATGATAGGGCTTGAGGTTGACTCAGATTTCCATCCTGCTGATGTTGGTAAAATGGGGGCCCAGATTGTGGAGGAAATATACTGACATTGTAAATTGCTCAGAAAGTGGTGTAAAGTACTATGAGGTGGTATATAAGTCTAAGTACTATTGCTATTTTTAATCACATGGCAATACTATTTTGTTATTTCTGTGACAGCTTGCTTATTGGGAGGGAAAGGAATATAAAGTTTACAATTATGAATTCCAATTTGATTTTAAAAATGCGTAGCTGTGGTACACATTAGTTTACCAAGGTGAATTGGAATATTACATTTCAATAAAGAAAATGAGTACAGAATAGTTAGATATTATAAATTAAATCGTAAGCACATTATGCAGAAAGTTATAAGTTTGTCTGAATACTGCCTTAATTCCTAGAAATGAATGCTACAGCTTTCTACCTGCCAAGTGCTAAAATGGCTTTATCTGTCAAATCTGATTTTACATAATTATATTAAATAAACATCTCTTTTATCTCAGCTATTTCTAAAGGCTCCTATTAATACAGGTGATCTGACTGATATATTGATACAACAAAATCACATTGGAAGTGTTATCAAGGTATTGTGTGTTCTCATATTTTCTTAATTTTCTTAATACTATTTTTTTTTAGTTAGAATAAGTTTTTAGTCTTGCTCTCCCGTTGTTGTGACTCTTATATCATGCATTTATCTGTAAGTAATTTTATTCGGACAACTATACATTGCTGAAGGCTTATCTTCACAATGCTCATGTTTCTAGGTCCATTTAACTTCATAACTTCTCTTCTTATATGCTATTTTTACAATATAATCATAATTTCCCACAGAATTACTGGTATATTATTGGTCAGCAAAACAGTTCCAATAATTTCCTTGTTCTACAGGACTACAGATCTCCAAACTTGCAACTTTAAAACTTGTAGAGACTTTGAACTCCCAGAATTCCTCAGCCAGGCATGAGGAATTCTGGGAGTTAAAATCCACAAGTCTTAAATTTGTCAAGTTTGAAGACCTCTGTTCTAGATTTTCTACATTTTAGGCAGAGCAGTATCATTTTTCTGCCAGTTATCTGCTAGAATCAGAGCAAATCAGTTACAATTTTGATATAATTGTGTAAATTCACTGTTACTACTGAAGAAGATGAAGCTGCTCATAATTCATACAGTATTTCAGAGACTAGATAGAATTGTTCAAGTTCACCTTTTACGTAATTCATTATATAATTCAGCAAATTGAGGAAAATGCTATTTCCTGCAATATTGTAGTTCTAAATATTGATCAGTATGTAAGCAAGTACAAAGTTGTTTGAAAACCTAGATTGTACAAATATGTTTGTGGGATTTGAGCTGATAATAATTGGTCAGAAAGCATATATTTGAGTCCTGTCAGCTGTCATTACAATTGCAGGTAATTGTTAAAGAAAAAAAGTTTCAAGGGAATTGCCAATTCAGTACAATCATAAAATATATAATCAGAGTTGGAACATTGTGCAATGTGTAATTTTGGTCATCATCATAAACTTGAGAATGTATTGTGGAATTGAAGAGATGCAGAAAAATCACAATGGCAACGAAATGATTAAGGAACTAGAAGGTTATATTTGCAGATAATGCTCTCATGGAAATGATACAACCCAAGTCCATGTGTTTTATATCTCTACTATGCTTAATAAGTATATTTCTGAATAATCTTGCTTTTTTAATAACAGAAACATATGTGCTCCACTGTTCCCAAAGTTCCAAGCACTTTACAATAAATACATTTTCTTCTTCCTTTTGCTCCAATTCTGTGATTAGTCACAGATTCCCAAGCATTTGCCAATGTGGTTAATATTCTAAGGTTTTAATTTGGATAAGTTGCCTGACTCTTCTTAATGAAAGTGGCAAGTGCAAAAAAAATAATAACTTCAAAAATGTTGGTTCCACAGATATGGTTCTCTGAATTGATTTGGGTCCTATAATGCAGATAGTTAACCTGGTGTCGAGAAACAAAATACTTTAATGCTCCTTCTTCCAATGAAACATTCTCCTTTTTTCTACTGAATGTAACTCTTTACAAGTGTTTTAGTCTTTTTATGTTACATTGTTCTGAAAAATCAGCCTATATATTTTAACTTAAATCTAGCCTTTTCAAGCTTGGTTATTTTTTAATTTGTTGGACTACAAATTCTATTGTCCATGTGGACAGGAAATTCAGGGAGTTGAAGCATGACCAGTTAGGAGGGCCATATTGGGAAAAATTCTTCTTTAAAATGTTGAACAGAACAAGCAACAGCTGTATTGAATTATTTTCTTTTCATAGCAAACCGAAGTCACAGAGGAAAGTGATGATGATGATGATGAAGAAGAAGTTTTTGGCTTTATAAGCCTTTTAAATTTAACAGAAAGAAAGGTCGGTGCTTATGAGCATATAAAAATCAATATTAGCTTAATCTGGCAATGAAATATTGGAATGTTTAACAATTAGTCCTTGTTTAGCAACTGTAATTGGGATAGGTTAAGTAAAGTAGTCACTAAATGAAAAATGTTACTGGGATTTCTAGCTGGAAAGAGAGAAATTACTCAGTTTCACACCTTCAGCTTGTGTTGCTTCCCCTTCCTTTGAAAACTTTGAGTGTCTGCTTGCTGCCTTGTAAACATTGAAAGCAATGAGACTGCACAGGCAAGCCATGTCTGGGAGCTTTGGGTACATACACAAACAGTCCATTCTCTTGAAATTCCTTTCTCTAATATCTCTTGGGGAGATGAGGGAGAGACAAGCAGTTTCTGTAGCCAATCTCTTCTTTACCTGATCTCACCGCCCCCCCCCCCCCCCCCCATGCAATCATATTGCTGGCAAAATTATTGTTTTCACTGTGTAGAAGAGCAAACATTATATTCTCTTACATTCCCTTTCTCTCCACTCTGAGCTTCAAAGGGAGGGGAACTATAGGTCAGGCATAGGACAAGGCTTACTGACAGGAAGGAAGATTATTTGACTGAGGAATGCTGCAAGGTCTTTAAATGGTCATAAGCATAAAATGATTTTTTCAACAGCATCATAACTTTGGTGGCTGAACAAACGGTTAGTAATGATTACTGTAACCAGAACCACTGCACCCAAAATTTGTGGAGACACAGCTTCTTTCAGTTATTCAGAAAAATGAGATATAAGTCTTTAGATTCTCTTTAATTATCAAGCATAACACACCTGCTGTCTTTATAACTGCTTGCATTATGTCATTAGTCTGCTTTTGGGGTACCTGGTGCTCTAGAAAATAATTAAAAAACATATGTAAGTTGTCTGTTGTAATAACGTTAACCCTTGAGATTTGAAATGTTATTCTCATTTGTAGCAGCAGAAAATCTTAACAAAGAACGGGTTAATAATGCTAAGTTATGTTTTTCATTGGAATTTTCAAATAATGAGGTTACTTTTATTTCGGGCATATTTTCATTTAAGGTAGAAGTTAGGCATTGGTTTGTTACTTTCGTTGAATTAATCTAGGCTAGAAGCATTTCATATTTTTATTAGGATTTCAATTCATATAGCTGCTTTGTGACTGAGCTAGTATGGAAAGTAAGTCTCTTTGTGAATCCATGAATAGATTTCAGAGAGTGGGGGGTGGTCTGTGAATTAGGATGGAGAAAAACATTCAGTTTTATTTTCACTAATACTACTATGTCACATATTCGATATTTTTTAGTATTTTCATAACAGTATAATCGGTTTCCTTCGTATTACAGTCTATATATATTTTATTTTAATACATTTTTCTGGGAAAGAGTCTCTAGGTTTCTCCATACAAAAGGGTGAATGACACAAAAAGTTTAAGCATTTCTGTTGAGAGAATTGAATGGATAATTTTAAAAGAAATCCTTTCAAATTATTAAAAGCTGTGATTTTCCTATTAAAGAAAAAAATGCCCAGTAACTTGCTTTTTCAAGTTGCCTTATGTAAACAATTGTTTTGTACCACAAAAACTATCTGTCTTTTGATTCCTAGGGTACTGAATGTGCTGAGCAAATTAAAGAACTGGTCTTAAGTCAATGTGAAAAGAACTGTGAACAGAATTTGGTTGAGCAGCTGGATAAGCTTTTAAGTGACACCACTAAGCCTGTGGGCTTTCTACTAAGTGAAAGATTCATTAATGTTCCTCCCCAGATTGCGCTGCCTATGCACCAGCAGCTACAGTAAGTGCTTCTCCCAAATCATTTTTGAACTGTAATTTTTATCCTTGGATGACCTCTGAAACCTTATTTAAATGGAAATATCTAGAATAGAAGGAAAAAAGAGAAAATACGCGTAAAGAAAAGAGCCAGAGAAATGAAGCCCAGCATTTTAATATTGTTGTCTAATATGGCCTTTAATTCCAATTTATTGTGATTGGATTATTTTACATAATTGTGGAAATATTGTTTGTAAAGGACATAAATATTTAGCAATATATTTTCAGGCAAATTGAATTATGTAGTTTTCAGAGTTGCATGATAGCTGGAGAATACATTTAAACAATTGCATTTTCTTCTAAGTGTTAAAATGTTACTGTAGTTACAGTGTGGGATGAGGGCTGGCTATATAATTGAAGTGCTTTGCCCGTGATCTTTAATGTAATTAACTTCTTCACTTCTAGAAAAGAAATAGCAGAAGCTCAGCGTACAAACAAACCTTGTGGCAAATGCTACTTCTACCTTCTCATTAGTAAGACTTACACCAATAAGAAGAATGCTAAAAAAAGAGGAAGTGGTACCCACCAGAAAGCGGAACTAATATTTTCAAATGCCGAAGAAGAATTTTTCTATGAGGTGAAACTATTGTTTAGTTCAATTTCCCAAGTGCATTTTAATTCACAAATTTACTTTTTACATGTATACATTGCCTGATTCCCAGCAACTTTAGGCAGTGTTGCCATTTTGTGGTTTAGGCTTTTTGTTTCTAGTATGAAATTACTATTGAATATAGACAATAAATGTATTACTGCCATAGTGATAAATCCATGTATGATTTGACAGCTTATTCTTAGCTCCTGTGTCCTTATTCTGTGGATTACTACTACAGATCTAGCTAAGAAGTATCTGCCTTGAATAGAAAAGTTTTGGAATTGATCTCTAGAGCTGGATGCTCACTGTTCTAAATCTGAAACAACTGTTTAACCTTATGCTTGGCTAACAGAGGAATGGTAATTTACGTTGTTTCCGCTGCTATGACTTATACCCTGATTTAGGGGGAGGAAGTTCCAAGTCTTCTGATCAGGAATTTCAGTTATAGCTGGTTTGTTTTCATTAAATGTCTTGCTTGCTATTTAATTTTGTATTCTCTAATTGTATACTATTTTCTCCACTAGAAAAATAATCCAAATCAATTTAGTTTTGTTTTTTCTTTTTTAAAATAGCAATCAGGGCTGAAATTCAGTTATTCAGTAGAAGAACAGAGTGACTCATGTTTGGGAGGCAGATGGTCTTTTGAAGATACACCTATGAAGCCTTTACGAACAGTGATGGTAGTCCCTGCTGACAGGATGAATGCCGTCATGGAGAAGTTCAAAGAATACCTTTCTGTCTAGACCATTTTCTATGCAAACTGTATTGAAGGGTGAAGTTGTCTTGTAAGACGTTGACATTTGAGTCATAAATGGACATTTTTTAAAAAAAGTAGTTTGCATTCTTTCAAGGTTTCCTTCATGTTGTAAATGTCAGGTATATATCTGCAACATCTTTATATGCTGAGTTGTCATTTAAAATTGTGCAATTGGGATTTTTAAATAATTGTCAATATTTATTTGCTGCATACTTTTCTTACTGACTTTTGTGTGCTGAATATATTGTCATTTATTCAGTTACAATATTCAGCAATCTCATGTGTCATGTTGTAAAAACAACTTGGTTTATCATACCTAATACATAGAAAAGAAACATACAAGTGATCATTGTTTAAGGACCACTCTTACCAAATGTTCAAACTTAGAACTACGCTGAATGAATGTTAGTTACAACAGGTCACAGTGTCCCACAGTTCCATGATTGTGATTTGTAACCTCTGCTAGCTTCTGCTAATGGGGAACTTGGCAGGAAATTGCAAGTCATAGTCATGAAGTCCTTTTTTTATGGTGGCAACTGGGACAGCTGGAACTGTTGTCACTAAGCATTGTCATGGGGGTTATTTGACTGACAACTGTATCATTTAATGATGGAATTTTTAGTCTCAATTAACTTTGTTAAATAAGAACTATCTATACCAGGGGTGTCAAACTTGCGGCCCACAGGCTGGATGCGTTCCAGGCCGGCCATACCCACCCTCCATTTAGCGAAGGAGGAAAAGTCATGATACGTTAACATGACGACAATATGACATTGCGAGTTTAACACCTGTGATTTATACTAATAGAGTTTGCAGTATGAAATTTATTAAATAATGCATCAGTCAGCTGGGGCTCCAAGAACTTTATCATATTTTCTGTTTTCATTTGCTGTTTTTTTAATTTCTGAAATGGTTGATAAATTTATGCAGAATGGTCTTATTTTCACTAGCAGGCAAATTACTGAAATAATATTAACTGAATTCATTTGAGTGTTTCACAACCTAAAGTGACTCTGAGCATATCACAATATGTCAAAGAGTAAAATGTAATATAATTCCAAAAGCCAAAATAAATATAATATTGAGGTGTCAAGTCTAGAAATCTGTTAAGATATCAAATAAATAAAGATACATATTTTCAGATTTTGTTTTTAATAATCATTATCGCTGTTTTATTTCTCATACCAACAAATACATCAGAGCATTGCTGGATTGTGCCAGCATTTTCTGTCACACAATAGTTACCTGAATGTATTTGACAAGTTCACAAAACTCGATTGGATAACACAAACCTCCTTTCACTTCCCATTAATAAGGATTTAACACATACATGCTGTGATCAAGAATTCATAAAATTGAATCAAGTTAAGGTCCACTGCTTGGGTGAAAATGATTCTATCTAGTCTCCTTTTCAAACCATCCAAATCGGCTACCATTACTACTAATTCCATAGTTTATGTTTAAAATGTTTTGGTTCCAAGTGGAAATGTACAAAAATTTGTACTTTTAAACCACATTGCAAAATAGGATGCTTCAACTCTCCTTGAAGTAGTGGTAGCAGACTTTCTTCAGGTGCTGTAATCTGCAAATTAAATAGTTCTTGGCTAAATTATATTCTTTACAAGCTATAAATCGTGTTTTCCAGCTGTAGCAATTTCCAGGTGTATGGACTTCAAATCCCAGAATTCTACAGTTAGCATGCCATTGAAAAGAATCCTGGGAGTTGATGTCTACACATTGAGAGTTGCCAAAATTGCAAAATAATTGCTTCAGTGTATAATTTACGGGAACTCGGAGGAGCTAACTTTTTTTTTCTAATTTCAAAGGATCTAGGAATAAGAGTATTTTCCTGCTGTCACATAGAATCTATTCCTTCTGAAATGTTTCAAGAGGATTACCAGCCTATATACAAGTGCACATTAAGCCCCCTGTGTTAATAAATATAATAAGAGACATGGATGTTTGATCTGCGAGCATAGCCCTGGAATTACTAGACTTTCATCTCTAGAAAGTACCATGGATTTTGTTCCTTAAATCTTACAATTGGATAGGTTCTGTGTATCAAAGTAGGTTTGTTGGTCTACAAATAGTCTCAGCTTATTTGATTAAAAAAAAAATGTTCTGGTTTAAATAACGAGACAAACTGAGTTGCAAACTCAATTTAACATTTCTAAGAAAGATTTTAACCTTTTATTCCATTTCAGTAAATAAAAAGTTTTTAAATCAAAATTCATTATTTTATACAGAAAAAAAAAATGAAATCAGCTATACTGAGCTGCAAGCAAGCCATTTTATACAAACAGTCCTTTTGACTAATTTTTAAATATATTGTGTCTAACATAGCATTTTACTGGGATAACACATCAAGAATATGGCTTGGATTCAAATCAGAGGTAGTATTCAGCAGGTTCTGACCAGTTCTGGAGAACCGGTAGCAGAAATTTTGAGTAGTTCAGAGAACCGGCAAATACCACCTCTGACTGGCGCCGCCCCCATCTATTCTCTGCTTCCTGAGTCCCAGCTGAGCGGCTAGGAGAATGGAACTGGAAAGCAGGTTAATTGGGTGGGTTGGGAATGGAGAGTTAAAAGTATCCTGCCATGCCCACCAAGCCACACCCACCAAGCCACACCACACTCACCAAGCCATGCCCACAGAACCGGTAGTAAAAAAATTTGAATCCCACCACTATTCAAATGTCTCTTGCCTTCATCGTGGTTGTGAATGAATAAATCCTTTGGAGGAAAGAGGTCTTGTTTACTAAGACTATGGCCTGAACAATAGTAAGGTATCCCAAAGGTGCTATTTCAGAGCTGAAGAAGCTTCTTGGATAAGAAGCAAAATGTCTTCAAAGAAAAACCAGAAAATCCAGTTGCTTTGAAAAAGCACTTTTGGGACAACCATGACCTGGGTGTCTGAGAATTATCCATAGACAAATAGTAAGGTATGTACATAATTGCTTTTCCAAAACAGTATTAGATAAAATTCAATGGCTGGGTATGTGAATTGGGATTCCCAAAGCCCCAGAAATAATTCCTGGTAGATCTTGATCTGAAATTCCTGAGATCTATCTAGCATGGGAGATCTACCTAGTATGAGGCAGAAATAATGAAGTAGTTGGACCAATAGTTTTCTGTGTTTCCCCTAGGGTAAAATTAAGGTTCACAGACATATCAACATCTCAAAAGCTTTGTATGTATGAAGACAAGCTCCATTGGCATTTAAAATGATGATAATGTAGCTTTTACCTACTTTTCTCAGGCAGAAGATCATTGAATAAATATACTGTTATATCTAGATTATTGCTTTTGATACATACAGACACATGCAGTGCGCAAAATTAGGAATGCTTCCAATAGCCATGCCTGCCATCAATAACTGAAACGAAAAGAGTTGAAGTTGAGGGTAATGAAATTCAAAGCAACACCCCCCCCCCCCCAAAAAAAAACCATTATGCCTTAGGCAGTATTTCAATTTCCTTGATTAAATCAGAATTTAGAATTTTTTCATTAGAAAAGCTTTTGGGGATTTGAAACTCTCCTGAGTAATAGCCAAAGCAAAGCTTTGAACTGAGAGACAGAACACAATCAGCAACTTTGCTTGCACAGGCTACTCAAGTAATATAGAAAAATGAATGGTTGGGGGAAAGGTTTGTCTGATACTGCTAAGATGATTTTTATAGCATTTTCAGCTACAGCATGCTGTACTAAATGTGTGCGATACAAACCATCTAGGATCCTTATGAAGTTACACTATCTATTTTTTATTAAATTATACAATAAAATACAAAAATATGAAAGCAAATAATAGGATCCAGAAAACTGAGGAACAGAAAATTGAGGAGAAGGGCAAGCAAAGAAAAGCATTGATTTCCAACTCTCATTACTGAAGTAGAATAAAGCATTAACACTGAACCTCAGCTTTTAATTTTCCCATAATAATATAAGCTAGCCATTTCTATAATAACAAATCAATCTAACCAGTAAAACCCAAAACCAAAGTTTCATTTTTTTTCACCTCAAGCACAAAGTCCAGAAGGGGTTACCACGCAGCAACACAAGTACTTACAGGTATATTCTTTTCTTTGATCAAAACAGTCAATTTAGCCATCTCTACCAGCTCCATCAACTTCTGTAGCCATTCGTCCACAGTGGGAATCAAAATGTCCTTCCATTTTTGTGCATAGGGTAGTCTTGCTTCTGACAACATGTATATAAGATCAAAGTTCCATTTTCTAAGTCTTTATGAAGTTATAGTATACAGGTGAAACTCGAAAAATTAGAATGTCGTGCAAAAGTTCATTTATTTCAGTAATGCAACTAAAAAGGTGAAACTAATATATGAGATAGACTCATTACATGCAAAGCAAAATAGTTCAAGCTGTGATGTGTCATAATTGTGATGATTATGGCTTACAGCTCATGAAAACCCCAAATCCACAATCTCAGAAAATTAGATTACATGCAATCAATAAAACAAGGATTGTACAAAGAACAATATTGGACCTCTGAAAACTATAAGCATGGATATGTACTCAGTACTTGGTTTGGGCCCCTTTTGCAGCAATTACTGCCTCAATGAGGTATGGCATGGAAGCTATCAGCCTGTGGCATTGCTGAGGTGTTATAGAAGACGAGGATGCTTCAATAGCGGCCTTCAGCTCTTCTGCATTGTTCGGTCTCATGTCTCTCATCTTTCTCTTGGCAATGCCCCATAGATTCTCTATGGGATTCAGGTCAGGCGAGTTTGCTGGCCAATCAAGCACAGTAATCCCATGGTCATTGAATCAGGTTTTGGTGCTTTTGGCAGTGTGGGCAGGTGCCAAGTCCTGTCTGAAAATGAAATCAGCATCCCCATAAAGCTCGTCTGTGGAAGGAAGCATGAAGTGCTCTAAAATCTCCTAGTAGGCAGCTGCGTTGACCCTGGACTTAATGAAGCACAGTAGACCAACACCAGCAGATGACATGGTTCCCCAAATCAACACAGACTGTGGAAACTTCACACTGGACTTCAAGCATCTTGCAGTGTGTGCCTCTCCATTCTTCCTCCAGATTCTGGGTCCTTGGTTTCCAAATGAGATGCAAAAGTTTCTCTCATCAGAAAAGAGGACTTTGGACCACTGAGCAACAGACCAGTTCTGTTTTTTTTTAGCCCAGGTAAGACACTTCTGATGTTTGTTGTTCAGGAGCAGCTTGACAAGAGGAATATGACATTTGAAGCCCATGTCCAGGATTTGTCTGTGTGTGGTGGCTCTTGATGCACTGACTCCAGCCTCAATCCACTCCTTGTGAAAGTCCCCAACACTTTTGAATGGCCTTTTCCTAACACTCCTCTCCAGGCTGCAGTCATCCCTGCTGCTTGTGCACCTTGTTCTTCCACACTTTTCCCCTTCACATAACTTTCTATTAATGTGCTTTGATACAGCACTTTGGGAACATCCATCTTCTTTTGCAATTACCTTTTGAGGCTTTCCCTCCTTATGGAGGGTGTCAATGATGGTTTTCTGCACAACTGTCAGGTCAGCAGTCTTTCCCATAATTGTGATTCCTACTAAACCAGACTGAGAAACCATTTAAAGGCTCAGGAACCCTTTGCAGGTGTTATGGCTTACTTAGCTGATTAGAGTGGGACACTTTGAGCCTAGAATATTGAACCTTTTCACAATATTATAATTTTCTGAGATTGTGGATTTGAGTTTTTCATGACCTGTAAGCCATAATCATCACAATTATGACAAATCACAGCTTGAACTATCTTGCTTTGCATGTAATGAGTCTATATCATATATTAGGTTCATTAAGCTGCATTACTGAAATAAATGAACTTTTGCATGATATTCTAATTTTTCGAGTTTCACCTGTACATTAGTACAAAGGGCAAAGATGAGGTACAGTAGCTGCCAACCTCACCACATTCAATAGGTTCCAGATCCATTCATATTATGAACAATCCATAACAGGGAAAAGCATCTGTATGTATGTAATTAGATGGAATTAATCTGAATATATGCCTATCTCAGTATGATTAAATCTGCAATCTCTTTTCAAAAGTGGATTATTTTGCATATTTAAAAACTGTCCTTTACTGTTAGTATAATGTATAATACAGTATGTTTATAATATTACACAGATATAAAGTTTATTTTCAGGTACTGGAAGTGAGCATAGGAGTGCGGCCATGGCATTTAAAGAAACCTAGTTTAAAAGAAAGAGTTTCATCAGTAAAATGTTAGTAACAAACCTCTCAGGATTTCAAGTGGAAATTAAAGTTATGCATATGGATACAATTAAGATTGTAATGTTAATTACTTAGTTGAAGCTAGGCAAGTGTTCTCCCTATTTGCATGAAGTAGCCAGATAAGAAGGGCTTATTTTGTGTTCAGTACAGTTTTTTGATTCCAGAAACTGGGAGCTCAATTTCTCTCATATTGGCCTCTGTTTCTGTTTTGATGGCTTCTGTCACTCTTAATACAGAACAATTCAGAACATAATCCTGACACATTTTCCAGTATTGTCTGAGGGGGAAATGCACAATTACATTTTACTCTAGGATTCCATGTTTAATTAAAGATTTATTATATCAACTGCTATAAGACATTTATGAAATTAATTGAGTTTGCCAGGATAGGCCACCTGACCTTCGAAATGTAAAATTACTTTCTAGTGCTCACTATTGCTCTACATTACCCGCAGTGATGAGACTTTAGCCAGTTACGTGTTGCCTATCACTGATATTTTTGAACAAATCACAGTGAATTCTAGTTTTTTAATAACTATAGTATGTATAAGACTGATATGCCAGAGAGTACAATAATCAGCATATATCCAGCCTCCATTGATTAAACCTGCTCACAAGATAGAGAAAATTAAATGCAGTGCTACATTTTATCTTATTTTATGTAATATTTAGCTTTTACATTTGTGTTTTTGAAGAATCTCCATAGTTTGGACTTGTTATTTTACACAAGTATTCTCTTTATTTTTCTCTCTCTCTTTAATTTATGGCTCATGTATCATATAGTTATCAAGCATCTTTTTTCTCTGTTTCAGCATGTCTCTATGACAGAAATTTCCTGAACTAATTCATAATTCCTTTACTTTTAAGAAATGTGTTAAAAGAACCCTTTTCATATATTTTTCTTACTACTTCTCATAACACTCTATACTTCTATTTTAGAATTTCTATACAGGTAATTCCTGACTTACAACAGTTTATTTAGTGAATGATCAAGTTACAACGGCATTGAAAATAGTAACTTATGACCATTTTTCACACTTATAACCATTGCAGCATCCCAATGGTCATGTGATTTACATTCAGATGTTTGACTCATATTTATGACAGCTGCAGTGTTCAGGAATCATGTGACCTTCTGACAAGCAAAGTCAATGGAGAATCCAGATTCACTTAACAACCATGTTAGCAATTTAACAACTGCAGTGATTCACTTAACAAAGGTGGCAAGAACAGTTGTAAAATGGGACAAATTCACTTAACAATTTTTTCACTTAAGAGCATAAATTTGGGCTCAGTTGTGATCATAAGACGAGGATTACTGGCATTACTAGAAAACCTGCTGGATTATTATTGCAGAGGTATTTCCTTAGGTAAATAGAAAGGGATTTACCACAGGTGGTCAAAAAAGCAATGAGCACAAGAGCAGCTTCTGACTTTCTATTGACTTTCCCACTGTCTTTCCTTGTAGGAAATGGCAGAAGGGCTGGAAATGATGATCACATGATCACAGCTGATTACAGCAGCACTGAAATGGTCTTACCTTGGCTGAATTTCAATCCCATAGAACTCATGGATCCCAGATTTTGGACACATTCTATAAGTTATCCCATTTGATTGATGGATACATTGATTAAAAAAATTGTTGTCCTGTGATGCACTGTTTTACCCAGGACAAACAATCAAATAGACCCAAGAGTTTTAATACCCGTGTTTCTCACAAAATAAGGCAGGGCCTTATTTTGTTTTGAGCCCCGAAAAAACAGCTAGGCTGTCTTTTCAGGGGTGAATTAATTTCTCTCCCCCCCCATCAGCGGGTGGGCGGCAACGGTGTTCCTGCCAGCACGACAACAGCAGCAGCGCCGGCGGGAACGTGGAAGCGTTTCTGCCGCTGCTCGGGTGTTTGTGGAAGCCTCCTATGTGACAGGACCGCTTCCCCCGGGCCGCTTCCTCCTCCCCTTCTCCTTCCACCCCACCTGGGGAAGGAAGCCCCCTCTCTGCTGCCCTTCCTCGGAGCGGCAGCGGAGTTTGCCCTCTCCCCCTAAATGGATGGAAGACGCGCATTAAAACCTCCCAAAGCCCACGCGGATAGTAGCGTGTTTGCATTTCTGTGGGCCGGGAAAGAGCCCGCCGACAGACGCTTCGGCGCTCTCCAGCTTTTGCCTCTTAAGGTCAGGGCGTCCTGAAGCCTTTTTCCCATGGGCGACCAGCCGGCAGCTTCCCATCCACGGCACCTGCCTCATGGCGCTACTTTTCGGCCAAAGGTTCTCGGTCTCCCTGCTCCCAGATGTAATTTTTTTCCCCCGGTCACTTTTCTGCTTTTCTCTTTGCCCTCCAAAAGGGGTCGGTAGCGACCTTCGTTTCTCTTGCTCTTTGGGCTTCTCGGCAGCAGCAGGGTGCGGGGCGCGGGGGGATGTCCTTGTTTTGCAAGGTAAACTGCTGGTGTTCGGATGTGTGCGGAAGCCTCCTGTCACACAGGAGAAGAAGGATGCGGCCGCGCGCCTCCCCAGCAAAGTCGCCGGGCTCCATCCCTTGCCCTCTGGGCAGCGCACGCAGACATTTCCCTTTTCAAAGAGTCCCCCCAGGGCCCTCACAAACTCCTCTCTACGTGACATGCTCGGACGGCTTGCAAATCCTCCGGCTCTGGGTTTCATCTTCAGCTCCGCAGCTTCCCCCACACCATTTTCCGCGCCCGCCACGAGAGAAAACCAAACAATGCCACCACGGCGCCACTGCCGTTTCCCCCCCCACCCTCCACCCCAGCATGTTTTAACTCCCGCCCTCCTCCCCCAGCATGTTTTAAACTAGGCCTAAATTTGGGGGGAGGGGCTTAATTTCATTTCATGCCTAGAAAACATGCTGGGTCTTTCTATTGGTGGAGGCCGTATTGAAACACGGTAGTATATGGATAATAATGCAACTTTGCACATTGTTAGGATGAATGAAGCTTATTTCATGGGTGTAGTAGTATTGCAATCTAAAAGTCACAATAAAATTGGATACCCTTATATCACTTAAACAAAATTCATATTCCTTATTTACTGTTCCTCCTCCTCATATAGTTTTATTGCTTTCTATTGATTTTGCGGTTAGGCTCTTACAGAATTTAGTTTTTCCATTGATATTCTGTAAATTCCCTAGTAATATATAGCAAAGTTTTATTGTTTTATTATTGACTGGTCCTTGTTTTATTTAAAAAACATTGCTCCCCAAACACCTGGTTTTAAAGCTGGATAAATACAACTGTAAAAATCATACATATCCATCTGTACTAGTGACAATGAAATTTCTAGTCGGTTTAATAAGACTGTCTAAAACAGTGCTATATTTAAGTGTGCTTATTTAGCAGGGTAAAATAACGTATTTATTCCTCACAGAAAAAGATTCTTGCATATAAATAGAATGCACAAATCTTTTTTTCTAAAATACCACATGCATTAGGATGCCAGCAAAGAGTATACATCCATTTTATGAAAGCTCTCAATTTTCATTAGAAATGATATTATCAAGAAGAAATGTGCTTATCACTTATCTTTATGAGACAAAGATACTTAAATAGTATGTGGCTACAACTGTGAAGAGCGAGCTATATTCCTATCAATAAAATTTATTTGCACTTTGAAATATGTGTTGTTATACTGCCAGTCTTTTGTTACATCATTGGATTAAATCCAATATCAGTTGTTCATATAATATAGTATAGACAAAGATCTGTAGAATTGTACAATTGTATTTTCATTAAAGATATTGTGAATGAAATCACATCACCTAATCTGAATTTCTATGTCAAACACACCTGCATAAGTTAAACCTACATTTCCAGACTGCATTAATTACAAATGTTGTCATTTTTAAGCATCCAATATGCATAAAATAGGTAATCAAAGAAATGTTTGATTGATGAATTGATAGAATACATTGTGAAATGAAAAAACTGTTAATGGTAATTGATGCCATTTTTATATTTTATATTTATATTTATATTTTATATTTTATATTTTTTATATTTTAATTCAGGTCAGTTTACTCAAGTAGAAGCAATGCTTATAACAATCAAATAATAAGGCTAGAATTCCTATTTAGTAATGTTGAAAATGTATTAATTGTTTATGAAGCAACTAATTTTTAAAAATTTGTTATCAACAGTTATTTATAGATATTCTGGGAGTCACAAAAGTTTAAAACGTGCTTGTTGCTATGACAGCAATTCTAGAAGCAATCAAATTTACATGAAGCTAAAATAGCTTTTGACAGCTGTGGATCAACAAGAAATTCAGACATCCTTGTTCCAAAATTGAAAAGACTGTCATCATTACCAGAGCAACTAAATAGTCCAGATTCTGCAATGCCTGCTTTTAACTTTCAGGTACTAAGATCAGAGGTGGTATTCAGCAGGTTCTGACCAGTTCTGGAGAACCGGTAGCGTAAATTTTGAGTAGTTCGGAGAACCAGCAAATACCACCTCTGACTAGAAATTTTATCCTTCCCCTGCCACGCCCGAAAAGCCATGCCTACAGAATCAGTAGTAAAAAAAATTGAATCCCACCACTGACTAAGATAGATAGAAATTATTAAAGTTTCAGAAAAAGATTCAGTATAACTTCAACCAAGAAATGCATTTTTTACCCAAATAATCTGCAATAAGTCAACAATTTAAAATTGCTGATTCATGACTCCTCTTTAATACATTTTCCTTCCACAAAATTTATATCATCACTTGGTCAAATATCTTTTAATTGATTCTGAATATCAAACAAGAAGCTATTTTTCAAACCTTCTATTTTATGTATTGCTATTATGCAATAATCATTGCATCAATCATATATTACTATATATTCTTAAGAAAAACAGACTGACAGATTTTTTTCAATAAACATTTCTAAAAAGTGAAGTATCAAAAGTCTAAAACTGGGATATTAATTTTCCAGTTCTGGACTACATATATATTTGCTGCCATCAGCATAACTCTTATATCTTAGTTTTTAACATTTTCATTTGCTCTTTCACTCAATTATAACAAATATAATTCTGGTGCTGCTAATATAAATGCTATAAACCAGAGGTGTCAAACTCTTGTCGTCGTGGCAGTGTCATGTGATGTATCAGGACTTTTTCCCCCTTTGCTAAATTGGGTGTGGGCTTGGGCAGCGTGTGACACATCTAGCCCGCAAGCTGACAGTCCAGGTATAGACATACATGGTATGTTCATTTCTGAATGAAAATGACCAGGAACCAATAAGGAAAAAATAGTGCAAATAGTTTTTTTTATTCCTGGATGGTGATGTTGGTGGTGGTGTGTGTGTGTGTGTGTGTGTGTGTGTGTGTGTGTGTTGTATAAGAGTTTTTTTGGGGTTAACATAGGAAAGATGCATAGAGATTTTCACCACCTAAATAAGTTATATCTACCTTGAGAATATGCAGTTTATGCTAATTTCTCCCTTGGCATTATATGTGATGCTAGGAACAGGCATAGCAACATCTGAATCTGAAGTCCATTTCTGAAACAAATCACAAAAAATCAGTTTTGTTTTAAAGCCATGGTTTATAAAGCACACTTTTATCAGAATTAATATGCTCTCATTCTCTTTTCTACTGCAGTGTCATTTCTAATTTAATGTAAAGGCAACTCAGATTTTCTTGAATGTAAAATTTTAACCATGTCCTCAATTACGCTTTTATTGGTGCAGTTTCTATGTGCTTGATTAAGACGATATTCAGTTTTCACCAGGAAATGGGTTTCCAATATAGATTCTCCATGTTACAATGGTGCTTTATGCACCATTGCATATTTTTAAGAATCATAGCAATGGATTTTTCTTCTTCTAGCAATACTTCATGCAAGAGAGTGGGCAATGAACAAGCTTTCTCCAAAGTTCTGTCACTAGAACCATCAAGAAGCAAGACCAACCCAACCAAAGATATTGCTGTATGCAGATGGCAGAGTTTATAGAACATATGTGGGATGTCAAGAATGATGTCATTCCTGTGCTGACATTAGTGACAGCTATGGCCATCAGGGCATCACTAAAAATTACAGCCTTCTTTCTCAGATATTAATCTGGCCTCATAAATACAGTTTGTTCTGACCCAGCCTTTGCAAGTAGCGATAAGATGTTTACTTGTGAGTAAAACAACATCTTTTTATAACAGGGCAGTAACAAGTCTTTTATTCACAGGGATAAATAAAAGATCAAAAGTAATTAGTCCCAACAAACCTGGGTTTATCCAAGAAATCTGAATTGCTTGCTGTATACTAGAAAGTAATGATTGTCTGCAACAGCCAGCCACTCCCAAACCTCTCCTATTTATTTCCCAGCCAGGGAGGGGCTGGCTATCGTCTGCATCTGCCTCTCCCTTAGACCTGGCCTACTGCTTTTCTTTGCTCTCTTCTCCTCTCTGCGCACATGTACATCTGGGATGGGCCTAGTGGTGGGATTCACTTCGGCCAAACCAGTTGTTAAATTGCTGGCTGTATATAGAATCAGTTGAATAAATTTTGGAGCTAGACATATATAAGTTTTATATCCGAAGTCAGGCCTCTGATTACTGCTTCTCCTAATTGCTGGCTTATAATATTAATCATGCTGAGTAAGAAAGTAATCTGTATGTGATCTCTATTAGTTTTAATGTTACTAGGCCTGGCAAAAGTTTGAGGGACCATAAGGCTTTCTTGAAAAACCGCAATCCTGTGTACATTTACTTAAAACGTATAAATAAACAAGCATACTATTGAGGTGCATGTTAGATTTCAGAATGATTACCAAACTGCTTGCATTTTCTAGTCATTTATCTTGCATTATGCAGCAAAAATGCCATGTGTTTACCTAGAGATTCAGTTTAATATAATTAAGATTCAGAGCCTTGTCTGCACATCATGAAAAAGAGAGAACATTTATTAGCCTGCAATGTTTAATGTGATAAAAAATGAGTCCTTGAGAAAGTCAAAGCACTGAAGAAGAAAACAGGTTGGGTGTCTAAGTGGGAAAAACTTCGAGAGTTTTATCACTGAGCCATGAAATGAAAAGTAACAGCTGATAAATGGGAGAAACCGAAAGGCATTGACAGAAAATAGGGATGCAAGATGTAAAGGTTGGGAACATGAACGGCTACCGTGTCTCCAAAGCAATTATCAGGGAAACACGGTAAACTAATTTCTATAAATCAGTATGATTGTTGTATTGTGAGCTGAATATTCAATTATTCTCCTTAGTAGCATTTGGGTCTGCCGCTAGTTGTACAAGTCTTACTACTTTGCATTTGTTTATTTTCAGGTTGCTTGCTGTAAGTTCAACAAATAGAGGGGCTACTAAAACTTGCTTCAGTGTTGTTGTAAAAGGAAGTACTTGGATTTTTATTAGAAAGGACAAATTGATAAACGCAGATTATATAGGTGAAGGAACAGTCATAAAACAAAAAACTTTGAATGGGATGTTCAGATATTGCTCTGCGCTTGCTGGTACAAATGTAGCCAATAAAAAATAGTTGTAAAAATGACAAAAGTTCATTGGAGGCTTCTTTATGGTAGTCAGAATTAAATAAACTTCTCATAAATACTCTGAATTCAAAACCCCATCTTTATATACTGTATATTAAAGTTTTTAACTGAGATTACATTTTTATTATGTCTGACCATACTAAAGTGAATGTTATCAGGAATCAAGTAGGAAACTTTATTTAAGACTTTGTTAAACAATTGTTACCTCAGTTACATAAACAAAACCTGTTATATAAAATTTAAGCTATTTTTTTTAAACTTACCGCAAGCATTGATTGCTACCAAGTTGTTTATCCCCCCATAAAAATTGCTCAGAAATATGACATACAAAAATAGATAAATGGCTAAAAATGATAACAGTCCTGAAGAATTAACTGTAAACATTTCTAAGGTACATATTCCAGACTTCTCAATCACTGGCCTTTAGAAATATAGAATATGATGTAAAAAAAGGGAGTCCCTGTGGATTTTACTCCATTAGTCATTGCCGACTGTAGGGGGCAGTGCTCATCTCCATTTCAAGGCCAGCAGTATCTGAAGACATTTCCACAGTCATGTGGCCAGCATAACATCACAAAATGCTATTACCTTCCCAGTGAAATGGTACCTATTGATCTATTCACATTTGCATGCTTTTGAGCTGCTGGGCTGGCAGTTGATAATGAGTTAAACTGCAAAAAAATTTAAAAAAAAGTTTTCAGTGCCATTCATGAACTACAAATGCATTACCAGTGTAGCATGGATTCATACTTAATACTATGCCATGCTTTTAACTCATAATTTTTTTAATGATCTATATGGGCTGATTCAAATATAGTACTTATTTATAATGGCTCATTAACCAAGCTTAAAACAAACCTTATTAGTCTAATGGGTAAACAAGATTTACTAACAATATATGTCTTTCAAAATTTCACATTTGCCTTCAAACTTAGTTTCATTCTAGAAATGCCCATATGACATAATTTTATAAACCAATGGCAGAAAAGTCTGATTCATAACTGTATGGTTACTAGTACTGTTAGGCTGGATTTTCATCACACATTTAACATGGTTACTAAATTAAGCAGTTTGCTAGATTTGCAAATATAGTTGAGTCATAAACTATTTGAATGGGTCAGGAGTATAGAACACATTAAGCTACAAATTTTTTTAACCTGTATAAAACTAGCTAAGTGGAAATGTAAACAATGCCTCCCAGTTAAATGTCCTGGTTATACATTGTACACTTAGCCACTGTAAAATGTTCAAATAGAGAAAGTATTAAAGCAATAAAATATCTGCCATGACAAGGAGCTGATTCATAAAGCCATTTTAAATAGGAAATGTGATCACAATGTGATCTGGAGGATATACTGTACATTCTATTGGTCTATTGCTTCACTAGGCTATTTTTTTCTAAAATGTAAAGTGATAATATTGATCAACATATTTTCATCTGTTAGTAAAATGTATTAAAATGACAAGGGAAGAGAGCGGAGGTTCATATCCTTTGTAAGATTTAACCCAAAAAGTGAGGCCAATACTGTTTATGATTAATCCTTTCCCTCCTGCTCACTCTGTGCTTCATTATATGATCATTCCAATTATTTGTGGCACAACTCACCGTCTGAAAACTACCACTTTAGTCAAGATATAGCATGGTTACAGAATATCCTTTAAGCACAAAAATGCACTCACAGTCACCATATAACAGGGATGTCAAACTTGATTTCATTAAGGGCCATATCAGGGTTGTTTGACCTCAGGGGCCAGGGTGGGCATGGCCAGCTCAACATCACTTGTGTCAGGGGCGCCTGTGATGGCCCAAGCATTCTGCTAATGAAAACGAGTTCCTGAGCTCCATTTTCAGCTGCGACGACCTCCTGCAACCCTCTGCCAGTGAAAACGAAGTTCAGGATGGTTGCGTGCAGTCCTTGTGGGCTCCATTTTCAGCTGCAATGGCCTTCTGCAACTGTCTGTCAGTGGAAACAGAGCTTGCAACGGCTGCACGCTGCCCTCTAGAGCTCCATTTTCACTGGCAGAGACACTCCAGACTGATCTTTTGTTGTTTCCAGGGTGGCCCCGTGGGCCACATCTAAGCACCCCATGGGCCAGATTTGTCCTGCAGGCCTTGAGTTTGACACCCCTGCTTTATAATATGTTAGGAATATAAATATACTTGCTGGAAGTGATTGCATCACCTTGTCTAATGTTCTTGTCAGGGTTAGGGTTAAGTACCCATCTCATTTAGGTTTAGGGTTAAGTACCCATCTCCAGAATGTAAATAGTGCAAGATCCATGCTTTCTATATTGTTTTTAAAACCAAAGAAGTAAAGCCTCAACTTAAAATTCACCTAGGGCTCAAAGTCTGCATTGTCTGTTAGATAAAATGATATAAAAATTATCTTGCAGTTCTATGTCCTTCAGGACCAACAGAACCCAAGAAAGAAATATGAATTAATTCTATGCTGTTTTACAATATCTCCCTTTTTAAGTATATATTTTAAGTATACAATAAATGAAAGACCTGCATACTTAAACGTGGCAGCATCTGGCTGTCCTTGTCTGAGCTTGAAAGAAAAGCAGGATCTGATCCTCTTAGTGCTTGGGTGGGATTTAACCCAGAATGTAGGCTAACTATTGTAGAAAGTTGGAAAAAAGCCCACATCCTGGAAGAAGAAAACAACAAATGGCTTTAGTCCCATTGCATGGATGTGCTTGTGTAGTCATGGCTTGATTCAATGGATTTTTTCCCTTCTTAAAGCTCTAATATGAACTCAACACCTATGATGACAGTTCATACAACTACCATTTCCAGGTAATAGTGATTTCAAATTTAAGGTCAAATTACACTTTAAAAAGGAAATATATGGTTACTTATAAAAGTGAATATATAATTTCTCTCAAAACTGTTTCATTTGAATGACATTCTGTAACCATCAACTTTTCCTTTAGCATTCAGGAAGTCTTCTCTATATGTCTCTGAAGATTATTAAAGATAACCTGTCAGATAACCTGCCAAACAGAAGAGCAATGTAATCTGCACTTCAATGAATAATAAACATCATCGGTTACAGTGGTGGGATTCAAACTACCAGTTCTGTACGCTGATGATACTCAGCTGTACATCTCTACCCCGGGCCACCCCGATGAAGCCGTTGAAGTGATGACCCAGTGCCTGGAGGCCGTGCGGTGTTGGATGGGGTGGAACAGGCTTCAGCTCAACCCATCTAAGACTGAGTGGCTGTGCTTCCTGGCACCCCAATACAGCCAGCTGGTTCCATCACTGGCTGTGGGGGGGGGGAATTCTTGCCCACACAGAGAGGGCTCGCAATCTGGGTGTCCTCCTGGATGTGCAGCTGTCATTGGAGGACCATGTGGCGGCCGTCGCCAGGGGGGCTTTTGGTCAGGTCCGTAGGATCTACCAATTGTGGCCCTTTCTGGATCGGGATGCGCTTCGCACGGTCATTTCCACCCTGGTAACCTCCCGCCTAGACTAGCACCCAGAGGCTCCAGCTGGTGCAGAGTGCTGCCGCGTGGGTGGTGTTGGGGGCTCCTTGGGGCTCCCATGTTACGCCACTCCTGCGTGAGCTGCATTGGCTCCCGGTGGCCCTCCGGGTGTGCTTCAAGGTCTTAGTTATTATCTTTAAAGCGCTCCATGGCTTGGGACCAGGATATTTGCGGGACCGCCTCCTGCCATTATCGGCCTCCCGCCAACCAATACGCTCCCATAGAGTCGGCCTCCTCGGGGTGCCGCCGGCTGGATGGCTGGCGACCCCGAGGATGCGGGCCTTCTTGTTGGGGGCACCCTCCCTCTGGAACGAATTACCCCCGGAGATGAGGACTATCCCTGATCTCCTGACCTTCCACCGTGCATTGAAAACCTATTTATTTCAGCAAGCCGGTCTGGCCTAGGGGTTTTTAGAGTTTTTAATTTGGTTTTAACTTTCTTAATCTCTTATTTTTAATCTTTTTGATATGGCCAACTTATTTAATTCTTTTTAACTTTTAAATATTGTATGTGTACTCTTTTATGTATATTTTATCTTGGCTGTTCACCACCTCAAGTCCCTCCGGGAGAGGGGGGCGGAATACAAATTTAAATAAATAAATAAATAAAAGGCTTGATGGGCGTGGCAAGGGAAGGATACTGTAAAATCTCCAGTCAGAGGTGGTATTTGCTGGTTCTCTGAACTACTCAAAATTTCCACTACCGGTTCTCCAGAACTGGTCAGAACCTGCTGAATACCACCTCTGGTCTGTTAGCTGATAGAGGAACTCCCACAAATAAAACCCCATTTATAGAGTTACCTAAGTGGTCCTTTTGCATTTTAAGTTGATGGAAGTCATAACCTTATTTTGGACTTATTCAAATAAAATACGTTTTTTAAAGTCCCTTAGGTAGGAAAGACATGAACAGAATGTGATTTGCCTTCAAATGGGAGTGATAAGCAATGGTAATGTTATTTTTCCCATAGAAGAATACTTCTCGGTATTGTCATTCAGGTAATATTCTATGTTATAGCTAGAGGCAAGGACTGCATTTTCTTTTACTGCTGGCTTGACTAATTTAAAGGTGACGTTTGTTTTGGGTTTTTACTGGAAACAAATCAATAAAAGAATAAAGGTCAACCTAGATAATACAGACTATGCAGCTTTCACACTTTTAAATTATTGTTGCTTCCAGCAAGGGATGGTAAAATAACAGAATGCATGAGAAAATAAAGTTCATATTAGGACAAGAAATTCACTGCTTCATGAATGCTATCGCCATTTATAAATTAATGTATTTTTATTGGGCTTTGATATCTTACTGTTCATTGAAATCCTGTGGTTCTGATTAAGCTATTTTGAAGATATACAAAGAAATGAAATAATAAATGTAAAGCAATCCAGGAAAAATATAAAAAGTACATGATTAGTTTCTCATAGTTTATGAAGCCAAAAGGATCTAAGCCAATGTTTTTAGAAAGAGAACCATGCTAGTGAAGTTAGATTGCTGAATTTTGACTGGTGGTATATATATTAAGGCTGGTTAAGTCTTAATATAAAAATTTTCCCAGATTTTGCTTAAGGGATTGTATAACTACAATACAGTAATGCTCAACTTAAACCATTTATTTAATCATCATCCTCATTTAATCAATGACCCCATAATCCCTTGCGAGCTGGAGCAACTGAATGAAGCTGAGTGTTTACTGGCCGGATGTTCTTCCTGTTGCCAATGAGGAATTTTTTCAGCAGATACATTCTCAGTGTGCCCAGAGAGAGAAATATCTACCTTTATCTAGGATTGAACTCACAGCCTCCTCATTGTGAGGTGAGAGCTCCACCTCTAGGCCACCACATCACTCAAACCATTCATTTAATGTCCATTCAAATTTACAACAGTGCTAAAAAAAATGCTGCATGAGTGCTCTTCGCAGTATGCACATGGTCACATGATCAGAATTCAATTGCTTGACAACCAGTGTGTTTACAATAATTGCAGCATCCTGAGGTCCCATGCTTGCTACTTGCAATCTTCCCAGGGGGCTTTTCTAATAAGCAAAGTCAATGGGGGAAACTGAAGTCACTTAATGATCATGTGATTTGCTTAATGATCGCAAAAAAGGTCGTAAAATCAGACACGGCTCACTTAGCAACTATATCATTTAGTGATAGGAGTTGCAATTCCAATTATGGTTGTAAGGCAAGGACTACCTGTATCTGCTTTGATTTAATGATTATACTGTATATTCTATAATATAAGAGGGAAATTATTGTGGTGAACAAATAAGGATTAATCAAACAAAAATTAGAACTGAACTGAGGGATTATATATGTGTGATAGAAAGGGTGAGTTTTTTCTTCTTCGTGTTTAGTAAAATGCTTGGCTACAGACTCATTTTCTTTCTCACAAAATTTATTTTTGTTTCACCTGTCTTGCAATGAAAAATGAAAGCATTTAGGTACATTGATTGAAGTGCTGCTAGTTGCTATCAGAATCACTATAGTTTTCTTGAGATGAACACTATTATTTTCTAGTGAATTTATCTTCAATAAAACATGTATGATCCATTTCACGAGGCTGCTGTGTTTATAGACAGAATATTACCACTGACTTTACAAACCAATTTACTCATACAGACCTCTAAATGATGTTTAAAAATAGGAAGTTCGTATGTTTTTTCCAACATCTCCATCTGGTACCCACACAATACTTTTGTTTTACTGTAATCACAATGAAATATTATTTAGAAAACTATCTCGGGGGAAGAGGCTTCATTCTTCCTGAATGTCTGTCAACTCATAAAGTATTTCTACAGAGTTGCCAACAGAAAGGGACGGGGGAACAGTGCAACAACTTGCAAACCAAAACTGCATTCCATACATTTTTCAAAGATAGTAACTAATTGACAGACGTTTCTGCTGCTGCAAAATTCTAACTGGAGAGCATGATTGATGACTCTTGGCTAGGGATGTGTCCCATTGGAGAATATGAATTACGATACACCCAGGGGATGGGGGAAAACCTGGGTCAAGGGTGACAATGAATGATGTGTCTCAGAGTCGGCTACATCCAGGCACTGCTGCACCTTTTAACTTCCAATAAACCCTTTTGAAGTTTGGAAGTTTGGCTTGAAACTCATGATTTAAATAGGGTTAAATGCCGGAATCCTGACAGGTTCTCTTAAACAGCAATATTTCATCATCTGTGTTGGGATACACAATTTTCATATTATAATCATATAAGCAATGTAAATTATATTATTCATATCAATTTGTGTCATTTGAATTATTATGGCATATAAAAATGTAATTCGCCCCAGAATTAACATTTAATTTAATGATATAAGTTTTGAAACAGATGCATTAAATAAGAAAAAATGAGATGTCCTCTCTTGGTGATGTCATTTGCAATTCCCTCTAAGGCAGGGGTGCTAAACGGCGATGCCATGTGATATATCGGGACTTTTTTCCCTTTTGTTAAACCAGATGGGGGTGGGGCCAGCACATGAAGTATCCGGCCCGTGGGCCGCGAGTTTGACACCCCTGCTCTTAGGCCAAAGAGAAGAAAAAGAGAATTGGGGAAAGGAAGTAAAACTGAAAATACTTTTTTTACATGATTGTTACCTAGCATTTGTATCACAGTTGTGTTAAGTAACAATGGTAATTGCAATAGTAGCATTGTAAATAGCATTTGTGATCCAGAGATGATTTTACCCCAAATCATGTTTTTCAGAATATATTTGTATTATATAGCAATAGCACTTAGACTTATATATCGCTTCATAGTGTTTTACAGCATATTAGAATCAGCATATTGCCCCCAACAATCTGGGTCCTCATTTTACTGATTTTGGAAGGATGGAAGGCTGAATCAATCTTGAACGGTCAGAATCGAACTCCTGGCCCCAGAAGGTATTCTTTTCAATCCCATCCGTATTTTCTAAAGTATCATTGTTGAACAGATTTGAGAAATTTGACAATTTAACCAAGGATGGGCTGCTATGGGTGCTATAGGTTCTAAGGGTTCGCCGGGATTATGCCTAATTTGTTGAACTGCCAAATCCCACCCCTGGCTGGACCTGCTTCCGGAGCCTAGGGGAGGCAGTTTTTGCCCTTCCAGAGACTCAAAAAAAGTCTCTGGAGCCCAGGGATGGTGAAAACGCCCTCCCTCATGGTGCAGGAGGCCAACTAGGCCACACCCACCATGGTCACGCCCACCCAGAAACCAGGCAGAGAACCCACTGCTAATTTTTTGAAGCCCACTCTTGAATCTAACCAGGCTAAACCAATCTCCTGAAAAGACTCTGCTATCAGTAATAGTGCGTGTACAGCATGAGTGCCCAAGGGGGACAAAAAGAACAAATGATAAATTATACATCAGGACACAAAAATACTATGACTTCTATGCTTGCATCAGTTATTCAGACATCAGTACCAAAAAAGCAGAATTGACATTGTGGGTTGCTGTAGATATGATTAATTAATATGCTACCAGAAATCTGTATCGATATTCTCAATCACCTGGTCCTAGAAACAGTAAGAATTCATTTGAAAAATCCTTAGTACTGTAAACTGCTACTGTATTTTTAATCAGTGTAGAATTTAAATGATCAAAACTGCTATAAACAGGTGAAAATGATTATATTTTCATTGCTGTTATAACAACTGAGTTTATAGAAGGACTGTAAATGATCTTTTTAGCAGTACAGTATTCCCACTATTAGATATAACCTTAGGTGAAAATAAAAATCAATAGAATGTTTTTAAAAACATTCACCAAAAATTAAGTCTAAGAGATTAAAAGCATAGATGTCCCAAAATTGAACAGCTGAAAATAATTTCCTGAATCTTTATTAAATTATGTGACATTATTTTTCCTATAGAATTGTTGCTTGCAAGATATAGGAGAGGAATATGGTACAAATGTACTTTTCCTTCTTTTCTGAATTCTTTTAAAAAATTAGTTGAGTTTGCTTTAAGGTAATCATTTTATCTAAAATACTAAACCAGAGATTATTAAGGTTTTAGGAGCAGTTTTTAAATTGAGTAAATAGAAAATAATTTGGGCCTCTGGCCAGGCAAAGGGTAGTGATTTCCCCATCCATATATGATTAGCACTTAGTAGTATTTAATATAGTTTATAATTTAATATTACTTATACTAATATTAATATTTAATATATTATAATATTAGTATAAGAGATTTAAACTACAGGTCTGACAGGAAGGTCTTCATTATGTGTTTCATATGATAAATGAAAAATATATGCACAAATTGGAAACATTCATTTTAATTTGCTCCCGTTTTCATGTTATTTTTTTTCTAACTTTCTAACAATCAGTCGACTATCTTGTGAGTCACCAATTTGGCAGCACAAATATGACTCTATTTTGTTCATGGTATAGACATATTCTAACAGTTATCCTCTGGGGAAAGATTTGTGTGTATAATCACCCTGTGATCCAAAACATCTTTGAAGTTCACCGAAGCACACCTGTCTTTAGAGTCATTCCATGTGCTTTAAACTTGCTGTCTTCAATACTTGCATTTGCCTGAAAAACAACTTGGCATTTATTTGCAACTGCAAGCTTGTAGCAGTAGTTAAAATAAAGCAAAGAGGACTGGAGGAGTGACTCACCACAGTTTAACTCATAACATAAAATAATAGATCAAATTGTAATAGATCAAATAAAGGAGTTACTACAACAAAAGCTAAGAGGGAAAACGATAGTCCACAGAGAAAAAAAATGAAACAAAGGAACAAGTCCAGTGGATAAGAATGACAATCAGAAATAAATTAGGAACTGTTTTGCCTCGGTGAAACTCAAAAATACTTTCAAGTACTTTCAGTCCACAGGAAAGAAAAACAAGATTAGGCTGAATAGGAGAAGTTTGAAAGGACCAAGAAGAAAAGTATTGATTGCTGTCATCTTATTTTGAGGAATGTCTCTAATGTATGATGGCTCAAATCAAAGGATAATGAAATGTTTTGTCTCCTTTGAGCACCAATCAGATATGAGATAAAGCACCTTCCAAGATTCATCAAACTCATTGGCATATTTCATGCTGATCACCAAGAGACAAACAGTACTGCCAAGAGCAGTGATGCCCAATCAACTGAATTTTGAAGTTCTCAAAAAGAAGCTAAACAGTTTGATAGTTCATGAAACAGGAAAATCCAACAATGTAGATGGGGCTATAATGGGAAAACAGGTTTTCTGGGACCATGATTTGCAAATACATTATCTGGATGCGTGACTGCAGCCAAGAAATTAAAAGACGCTTGCTCCTAGGAAGGAAAGCTATGGCAAATCTAGACAGCATACTAAAAAGCAGAGACATCACCCTGCCAACAAAATTGTGTATAGTCAAGGCTATAGTTTTCCCAGTTGCTATGTAAGGCTGTGAAAGTTGGACCATAAGAAAGGCTGAGCGCCAAAAAATTGAGGCTCCTGCAAGTGCCTTGGACTGCAAGACGATCAAACCAGTCAGTCCTAGAGAAGATCAACCCTGACTGCTCTTTAGAAGGCCAGATCCTTAAGCTGAAACTCAAATACTTTGGCCACCTAATGAGAAGGAAGAACTCACTGGAGAAGAGCATAATGCTGGGAAAGATTGAGGGTAAAAGAAGGGGACAACAGAGAATGAGGTGGCTGGATGGAGTTCATGAAGCAGTAGGTGTGAGCTTAAATGGACTCCAGAATATGATAAACGACAGGAAGGCCTGGAGGAACGTTGTCCATGAGGTCATGATGGGTCAGACACAACTTCGCAACTAACAATAACAAATGTATTTGAACAAGGATTGTAAGCCCACAAAGATTGAATTTGATCATATATCAACATCATATGATATCACGGCTTCTGTTACACAGGTAGTCTTCGAGTTACAATTACAATTGAGTCCAAAATTTCCATTGCTAAGTTGTTAAGTGAGTTTTGTCCCATTTAACAACCTTTCTTGTCACAGTTGTTAAGAGGATTGCTGCAGTTGTTAAATTAGTAACATGGTTGTAAAGTGAATCTGGCTTCCCCATTGCCTTTGCTTGTTAGGAGGTTGATCACATGACCCTGTGGCACTGCAGTCCTCATAAAAATGAGCAGTTGCCAGTGGCTGAATTTTGATCACATGACCATGGGGATGTTGCAATGGTCACTTTTTACATGCCATTGTAACTTTGCATGGTCACTAAATAAATGATTGTAAGTCAAAGACTATCCGCATTACATTATATCACAATATGCTTATTATTTTATACTGTATAGTGCTCCCTTCCAAAATGCAACTGCAGGTCAGGATCCCAGAAATAATCATTTTTTCAAGCCTGCCTTATCAACATTTCCTGGTAAAATACATGGGAAAATTCCATTGGAGGCAAATCCATTTAGGATTAAGGTTATGTCTCCATGAATATGGAGAGCAAAATGGACTTCACCAATGGATTTGTAGTGAGTTGATATGCTTAGGAGGGCATTGACTTTTCAAGCCTTTCTTATTTACGACTCCTGGTAAAATACCGTACATGGGGAAATCCCATTGGTGGACAAATCCTTTTAGGATTAGGGTTAGGTCTCCATGAATTTAGAGAGTGAAATGGACCTCATCAATGGATTCATAGCACATTGATATAGTTACAAGTGCACTAATTTTTCTTGCTCATTTTATCTGTTTCCTGGTAAAATAATTGGAAAATCCAATTAAAGGGCAAATCTAATTTGGGTTAGACTTAGATCTCTATGAATTTGGAGAGCAAAATGGATTTCTCCAATGGATTTGTAGTGTGTCAATATTCTTAGGGTGTGGCTGACTCTTCTAGCCTGCCTTATCTACATTCCCACATAAAATATATGGGAAAATCCCATTGGATCCAATCCACTTAGGGTTAGAGTTAGGTCTTCATGAATTTGGAGTACAAAATGGACATTGCAAATGCATTTGTAGTACATTAGTACACTTAGAAGGTTGATGAATTTTTGAACTCACATGATCTACATTTCCTGATAAAATCTATGTGAAAATCCTATTGGGGTGAATGGATGTTGGCAAGGATTAATGGTGTATTTATATGCTTATGAGGGCCCTGACTTTTTGAGCCCTCCCTTATCTATGTTTCCTGGTAAAATACATTAGAAAATCCTTTTGCAGGGAGGCAATTACACTTTGGGATAAGGTAAGGTATACTTGAATTTAGGCAGAAAAATGGACATTGCCAATGGATTTATAGTTCATCAGTAAGCTAAAGAGAACATTGACTTTTAAGCCTACCGTATGTATGTTTTCCGGAAAAATTCCATTGGGGGCCAATTCACTTAAAGTTAGGGATAGGTTTCCATGAATTCAAAGAGGAAAATGGACATCACCATTGGATTTGTAACACATTGTTATGCTTAGCAGATCAGTACATTTTTGAGCCTGCCTTGTCTATGTTTCCTGATAAAGTACATGGAAAATTCCACTTAAGGTTAAGATTAGGTCTCCATGAACTTGGAGAGCAAAAGGGACATTACCATGAGGCCCATAGCATCTCGGTATGCTTAGGAGGACACTGAATTTTTGAACCCACCTTATCTACAGTATATTCTGGGAAAAATACATGGGAAAATCTCATTGGGGGCAAATTCATTAGGGTTAGGGTTAGGTCTCTATGAATTCAAATAACAAAATGAATATTGCCAATGAATTTGTAGCATTGATATATTCTGCAAGGCACAGATTTTTATTTATTTATTTATTTATTTGTTCATGCTTCTATACCGCTCCCTCTCCCAAAAAGGGACTCGAGGCGGTGAGTTTTCAAGCCTGCCTCATTTACGTTTCCTGGTATCTATTGCCAACAGACTCATAGCATGTCAGTAAGCTTGAGAAGGTGCTGACTTTTCAAGCCCACCTAATTTTTATTTCCTGGTATAATACAAGTCTTTAAAGCAGAGGTCTCCAAACTTGGTAACTTTAAGACTTGTGGACTTCAACTGCAGAAGTCTTAAAGTTGCCAAGTTTGGAGACCTCTGCTTTAAAGAGAGACTAAGTTGCCATCTATCTAAAATGCTTTAGATTCTGACTAGATGATTCTTGAGATCCTTCTATGATTTTGCCTTATTGCAATAGCAATACTATGGCAATTCAACAACTGAAGGATATAAGTGGTTCAAAAAGAACAGAACTAATATAATATAGTTAAATTATAAAAAAACAGAAAAGAATGGATTTACCGGTGCTATTGAGAGCATCTCAACTAAAATAAATGAAAGAATAAGTACAGTTATTACTGTTCCTCACTATTAAGCCAAGATGTTTATGGTATTTCCCCAAAACAAAATGTTCTGGGCAGATTCATAGAACATATGCAAAGAAAAACAACAAGGATTATTAGAGTTTAAAAATTAGGCTCACAAAATGAGACTAAGCGAATTGGATAGGTTTAGCCCTGAGAAAATAATATTGAGGGGCAGGATCAGCAGAGGCATCTCATAGAAAGCCAAGGACTCTTTTTTTTCCCTAAAATGCAGGACACAACAATCTTACTGGAAGGCAAATTCCAGATGAATGAAAAGCATTCTAGTATTTAAAGAGTTTATTTTAGAGAGTTTAACAGTGGAACCAATTGCCAAGGGAGATGCTAAACATCCTTTGATTGGACATATCCAAGCAGAAGTCATGTAGAGAGGATAATTCATCTGGTTTCCCGTAATAAAAAAGAAGGTAAGAAGAATTCTGTGGCTTAAGTGACTCTTTCCAGTTCTTTGATAGTAATTATGTTTTTTTGCTATGAATCCTGTTGGTCAGAATAGAAGGAAAACCCTCCGCTCACTTATTTGCAAAAAATAATGATACCCTACATCGAATTTCTTGCCCTCCGGCATCAACAGCTAATAGGCTGGATTGTCTTTCAATACATTAATATAACATATATTAATATTATGAAATGTGTGGCTACTTATACATATTTGTGACTTAATTATGACATGTCCATTGAATAATGCAATCTTTTTCTTTCAATTGTGTCAATTCAATTTCAAGTATTTTTCTGATGAAAAATAATTATTTTCAAAAATACATGTTGGGAAATTACACGGATTTTTAAAAAAACCAATATGACATAGAACTCTACATTTCCAGAAATTTCTGAACATCAATTGATAGTTTGAAACAGATAAAAGGGAACAAAGAAAAGAAGGAACTGCTGTTCTCAACTCTTCAAGAATAAATAGTAATGTTGATAAATGGCTCATTGAGGAAACATAATACTTGTTAAATTCTACATTCCTATGCTGGATAGTCATGTAGCAATAAATTTTCCAGGGCTGGAATTGACAGAAAACCATTTATACAGCACAGCAGAGAAGGATTGAGTCTTCTTTTCCCTAGGGAATCAAATGGCTGCTTAGAAACTACTTTTGATTAAGTTAAAGATGTACTTTACTATAGTCCATGGATATATGGACTGTTAGTATGAAAATGACTGCAAGCATATGTAGTTAATGTAATTTTGTTAATGCTAAATAGTCAGACTCAACCTTACATCCAGAAATAAGAAGATTGCATCAAAATCTAAAATAAATTACCATGGAAGCTGGATCCCATCAGTTCTTATTTTAAAAATATGCTGAGTATATGTCAGTGAAGATATTGTTTTCCAATTGTTATGCCTCAGATTCAAGTTTCCACTATAATAGAAGGAGGGGCTTCTCTCAAGAGACCTGCTGGTTGGCTCCTCATCAAACAGCTGCTTTGAAAAAAAAAAGCTTCAAAAATTCTTCCAGGTTGTGTAGCAGAACATTTGAAACAAGCCCACTGCCTGTGATTTAGTAGCAGTCTTATAGGAATGCACTTATAATCCTGCAGATTGCTTTCTATGGTTTGTTTACAGCCTTTACATGTACAAATCTACTCAGAATGCTATTTAGATCAATGGAACATACTCCCAGATTAATGTATGGAACCACACGCTTAATGTAAATTGATTTTTTTAACAATTCAGTTTCAAAAATAAGTTATGCAGAGGCTGAACCCAGTGTAAAAGAAGAAATGTGGCAATCATTTTACTTTGTATTAAGCAAGCAACTTACCATATTTGTTCACAGATTACCTATTTCTTTGGAGTTATAAACCTCAAACAACAGTCCTAAAGCAGACACAAAATACTCTTTCTGACTGCCAGAAGTATATATAAACTGTCTGATTCCTGCTTTTCACTGTTGAGAGATCTGCTGTCAAAATATGATTGTGGTTTCCCGGATATTTGAGGAGATGTAATTATAATTAGCTACAGATCTGGTCATCACATCACAATTTCTTTGGGAAGCTTAAGTAGTATATGTTTGAGCATTTTTCACTTCTTTTATGAATATAAAAGAAATAAGCGGCCTAAGTGTTGGATTGACACTGCAATCTTATATGGGTTGCATATGGTCCCACAGCAATCAGAAGACATTAAAGGTGAAGTCTTAAGTCAAGCTTGAATCCTGATGACTTCATCAACATATTCATATAGTTCTCCTGGCAACAGGACAGCAGTAGTTTGCAATTGTCTCCCAGGTTGCTTTTTTGACCTCCCACTCTAGCTTATGGCTGTATTATTTCCCATCTTCTTGTTGTTAGTCGCAAAGTCGTGTCCGACCCATTGCAACCCCATGGACAATGTTCCTCCAGGCCTTCCTGTCTGCATACCATTCCCCATAGTCCTTTAGCACATTGGACACCTTCCAAGCTGAGAGGCTCATCTTCCAGGATCATATCTTTTTGCCTTTTTGTGCTGTCCATGGGGTTTTCATGACAAAGATACTGGAGTGGCTTGCCATTTCCTTCTCCAGTGGATTGTATTTTGTCAGAGCTCTCTGCTATGACTTGTCCATCTTGGGTGGCCCTGCACAGCATAGCTTATAGCTTCATTGAGTTACGCAAGCCCCTTTGCCATGACAAGTAGGGGATTTCCCACGTAGGGGATTTCCCATCTTAAATACTACTCAAATCCAATTGCTTAATTTTTTCAGATCAACTTCACTCATAGATTTAAAACCCGAATTATATCTAATGTTATATGAACAACAACCTAGCACCTTCTAGATAAATTAGATGATGACTCTCACTATCCATCATTATGGACCATACTTTAGTCTGAGCAAAAAGAAGGACTTAATATTGTTACTGGCAATAATGTTAAGAAATTAACTTGGCAGTAAGGTTTAACAGTTGATAAAAGATATTTTCCAGCTGGGGAACATTTTGCTCAATTTGGACTGCTTCCCCAACCATGGCAGTTGCATATTTAAACTGCCTGGCCAGAAATCTGCTCACATAAGAATTGCACCCATCAAAGAAGAAGCAATTCATTTACATAGGGAAATGAAAAGAGGTAATACCCACACATGTCTGTGCGTGTTATCAATTATCAGTCCTTATTCCCATTGACAGTAACTAATTTTCCATACTAACTATATCTCAGATTGCAGTCTTTTATTTTATATGTAAACCATATAAAGATTAAGATAGATGACAGCTTTATAATTCTCTATATAGTGGTCATATTAATATCCTTAGACTGTGAAAGAAATTCATAGACTGTGATCAACAATATTCATACACTGTGATAGACTGTGTATGTAGGCGTGTGCATTAGAGACCAAATAGGGAAGCAGTGTAGTTAGGGTAATGATTGCTGGATTACAAGATAAATAACCATGACTTCTGATCCTTTTTTAGGAATGGGAGCCAGCTGGGTGACTTTGAACCAGAGGTGGTATTCAGCAGGTTCTGACCAGTTCAGGAGAACCAGTAGTGGAAATTTTGAATAGTTCAGAGAACCGGCAAATACCACCTCTGACTGGAGATTTTACAGTATCCCTCCCCTGCCACGCCTACCAAGCCACGCCCACAGAACCGGTAGTAAAAAAATTTGAATCCCACCACTGCTTTAGACTAGTCTCTATCTTTCAGCCCCAGATTGAGAAGGTAAAAATTCTATATTTCAACCCACACCACACAGGCACAGTAAATTACAGTTCATGATCTTCAGTGATAGGTCTTCATAGTGTGTATGTATATGTGTGTGTGTATACAAATGTATGGAATGGGAGTGCGCTTGTGTGTAACTAAGGACATGATAATGTAAAGGATATTGGGGCACATTGTCTTATTACTTTGAAGGGGTAGGATTTATATTTTTCTTTTTAATTCTGTTAATACTATTTCAGCTTAAGCTGGTGGCATACATAGTCAACCTCAGCTAATCTTAGACCACTTAAGGTGTGTCAGTTTGGGGAGCAGTATGTGGTTGTGGTGTCACAAGTTATTCACCTCTGCTTTCAGGAAACTAAATAAAGATGCATAAATCACAGGATTGTTTCCCTTTGTAGCAGGTCTCACATTTATTGATTACTTCATAACCAACACTGACATTCATTTCATTAACCCCTTTCAGTGCCAAACATTCTTCTCTTTGTTGCTGTGTTTGTGTGCAAACAATTGTGTCATGTTGAAAAAGAGTAGAAAACAAATATTCTGCACGCGTTACTAAGGGAACTTCAGAGAAAGAGAGAATGACTTTATTATGAAATGAACTAATACAGTTTTTTAAAAAAAATACTGCAAGCACTGTCTCAAATGAACATCTATAGTTTGCTAGCTGTCTAACTCCTAGCAACTAAACAGTTCAATAAATTGAAATTATCAGCCTGGATAAATGTCAAGACCTGGGGTCAGCCAAATGGTCAAATCTGAAGTGAAATACAAGATTTGGGAATTTCTTGTTCTGACCTAGATTAGACTGAGTATGTTACAGAGTGACAGAAATTATTTATAGGGATAAAAGGACTTGAACTCTCTCAGTCTTAAAGACTCCATGTATTCCTTTGGTTTAACAATGAGAGAGCATTTATGGGGAGCATCAGAGCCGAAGTCACATCTACTCCAATGGGGCTAGTCTAGAGCACAGACCTTCCTCTGTCATTTTAGCAGAAACTGAGCTGTCTGCCAGGAAGAAATCAACAGCCAGCATTAATGTTTATTTGAAGCAGAAGGATGATTTATATTTAGCCCTGCAACTCAATATTTCTGGAAGAATTCCATCATGATCCTATCTTTTGTAATGTGTGAGCAGCAAAGTGATTTGAACATGACCTACATGACCATAAAAAATAAGGAAAAGACAATATATTATTTCTTCTCAGAAGAACACATTACACAAGTTCAGTTTATCTATATCAGGCAATCAATCCTATCAAAAATGACTGCATAAATCTATTATTGCCCCATCTCCAGTTCTAGCTTCCATCAACCTGACATAGAATATCCAAATAACATATAATGTATTACTTCTTCATGATACCCCAAATGTACAATTCAGCTACCTTCATTCATGTAAGACCAACCAAATGGAGTAATAAAGATTTAAAAAATCCCTTTAATTGGTATTGGATTATTAAAAGACATTGCTGTAAAGCCTGGCCAAATTACTGAATCTACTAAGTGTGAATGGGCAAAGCAGTCATCCTTTGCTTTCATCTAGCAGAGCAACAATTAAAATTGGCTAGGTTCCAAAATTACTTACAATGACATTGAAGAGAATCACTTCTTTTATAACAAATGGAGTTATTTTTTATTTCTATGAGTAGGTTCAGATATCAAAGGAAACATTTCTGTTGCTAGGATATTTCATTTTCTACACTCAAACAAAACCTATCTGGTGGGAGGAGCAAGAAAACAATGACTCTCTGACTAAATAACGTATTTGCAAATATAATGATTGTATGTAATTCAGTTGCATCAATCTGACAGGAAACTATTATAGGATTATTGATTGAATCTATGGTATCTATGAATTAGAGTAAATAACTGAATATTACTGAATTTTCTTATTGCATTTGTGACATGGCTTTTATTCAATCCCATTTAAAGCCTTGACTGCTATATGAGTACTCTAGTTTTACAACTCCTCCATCTCAGAACCTAGGAGCTTTGCAAATCCTTATTAATTAAATATGCTGTGAGCACATGAAAATCCCAGAAGCAACCAAGCAGATGGGCATATTAGGGGCTGATGTTTTAATGTCTACCTTTATGTTATTCCTGGTAAATATTAACTCATATTGCTGGAAATCTTCCACATAGTCTCTCTGAGCTATCTTGGATGTGGAAGTGCTCCCTTTCTTTCTAATTCTCTAATGAGGTTTTGAGACGAAGAGAACAAATGTAGCATGTAGGATAGTTCTATAGTACAGGGAAATTGTTACATCTACTGAATTTTCTATCATATTATTACGCTGCATATTCTATCCTATACTCCTGCTATCCAAGCTGGGACAGAAAAAAACAGTTTATTGGATCTGATGCAGCTCCCCTACCATTTGCATAAGGCTTGAATCCATAACAACATTTGGTTGGATTCTTTCAAATAACACTTTATAGATAGGAATTGAATCCCTAAAACACTGATCATATTCTGGAGAATATTAAAATGTAGACCATAATAGTATTCACATAAGCTGGAGAAGGAATTAACTCTTGTTTTTCTTTAGGCCAAAAGAGATTGTATATTACCCAGGGCATACATCTTAGATTTCACTCTATGGTGCTTTAGTTTGAAGTTTTCATTCATTACTTTTGATGCATTAAAGGAGTGTTTTTCTTTCTTCCTGCAGTTATGGGAAACATATGGAAAATGTAGTGACTATCCAATTAAACACCCTCTGTATTTTCTTTTTAAGAACTTATATGTTCACATCTTGGAGACGAATGATTACAGTTCCATTTTTATACAGTATATGCTCCCAATCTGCTAGTGCACCTTCCCACAAATGGCAACGGCCATTCCTAGTGCTGCCTGGCATGTGCAACTTCTTGATTGTGTTTCCTTTTGACAAGCCAGCAGGATGTTGTAGTCATAGTTAACACACAATCCTGTTTAATGATCTGCCATGGGAAGGAAGGAAGGAAGGAAGGAAGGAAGGAAGGAAGGAAGGAAGGAAGGAAGGAAGGAAGGAAGGAAGGAAGGAAGGGGGAAAAGGGGAAAAAAGGGGGAGTGTGCGTAAGAGTGAAGAAGGAAAGGAAAGGAGGAGGGAGGGAGGATTTCTAATGCTCCCTGCCAGTTTCCCACACAAGGAAACTCAGTGAGAAAGCCAGCAAGGAGTCAGAAGTCACCCTCACTCCCACTGCTATTTTGTCACCTATGGTCTTTTTGTTTCTCTGTTTATCTCTGAAATGATAACCCAATGAAGCACAGCCTGTCTAGTATTTCCTATTTAGGCTTTTCATTGGGGGTTGTTTGTGAGATCACCATTCTGCTTAATATTACTGTTCTGAATAATAACATTATGATCATTATTCAGCCATCTTGAATATTACTCCCTTTACCGAAATATGTAAAGTATCTACACCTGAGCTCAAAATAAGAATGATTAGGGTTGTCTTTAGATCTAAACTTTAAATGAAAATGGCAATAGCACTTAATACTTATATACCGCTTCATAGTGCTTTACAGCCCTCTCTAAGCAGTTCACATAGTCAACAATGCGGGTTCTCATTCTACAGACCTCGGAAAGATGGCTGATCAGAATTGCTCTAGAGATCCTTTCATTAGCATTAGAGCTGAAGTGAAAAACAGATTAGAAATCTGTTTAGCTATGAATCGCACTATAAGATATGCCTCCCATGCTGCTTGGAGACTGGGTAAAATCAGAATGTAATAAATAAAACACCAGTTTTTTACACCCACATAGCCCCAGTATATAACTGATTACAGGATGTGATTTTCAGTTTGTTCATGCAGGAAACAGCTACCTCTGCAATCTATTCCTTGTTTATTCTAGCACCACATCTCAGTAACCATAGATCTTTTCTGTGTATGCTTTACAGTTTCCTGAAGATTAGCACAGAAGCAGCACTAGTTTTCAGGTGCTACCGAAGGGAAGGTAATGTAATAATATGAGAGTGCAAGGGTTAAATTTGCTGTAAGTCTGTGAAGAGAGGCATTCTGTACAGATACTGATCATAGCTATAGAGTTGTTTCAAAACATAATAAGGGTGCTTACTGGAGACCCAAGATTAGCAAAATGCCAGCAATCCAAATAACCAGGTTGAAGATCAATCTGAATGACAGAACTCATAGCTTGTTCTCCTTGCTTTTGCTAAATTATATAGTTCTTTGTTGAATTGTGCTTCATTATTCTCACATACAAAAGCTATCAAATTTTATGTGCACATCTTCTCCTTATTGGTTGTGAAATTATTACTGCCAAAAATTCAGAAGGGAAAAAATGATGATTTGATGACAGAAAACCTAAGAATAGGAATATTGTTTTCCATTCATGATTATTGTCCATAGCACTGACGGCAAATTTTCTCCTGCATCCATGATCACAGGTATGGTAAGTTAAGATAGGAAGGGCTCCTTTTTTTGACAGACCAAAAGCATAACTTGGATAAGGTAGGACTTTACAAAATGGATATGTATGACAAAGACTTTCTCTGTCACTCTGGCTAGTTCCTACTTTTAAGTATGGCTAATAGGGCTACAGGTAGTCCTCGACTTATGACCACAATGGAACCCAAAATATCTGTTGCTAAGAATAGAATAGAATTTATTTGGCCAAGTGTGATTGGACACACAAGGAATTTATCTTGGTGCAAATGCTCTCAGTATACATAAAAGAAAAGATACATTTGTGAAGAGTCAAGAATCATAAGGTACAACACTTAATAATAGTCATAGGGTACAATAAGCAATCAAATCATACTAGGAAACAGTCAAATATATATTGTAAGGATACAATCGATAAAGTTACAGTCAGGGATGGGTGATAAGGAGTAATGAGAAGATTAGTAGTAATAGTAATGCAGACTTTGTAAATAGTTGGACAGTATTGAGGGAAATATTTGTTTAGCAGAATGATAGTATTTGGAAAAATCTGTCTTTGTATCGGAGACATTTAAGTGAATTTTGCCCCATTTTACAACCTTTCTTGTCATAGTTGTTAAGTGAATCACTGCAGGTATTATACTAGTAACATAGTTAAGTGACAAAAAGTGGCCCTGGGACATTGCAGTTGTCATAAATATGAATCAGTTGCCAGGCATCTGAATTTTGATCATGTGACTGTGGGGAAGCTGCAATGGTCGTAAGTGTGAAAAATGGTCATAATTTACTTTTATCTGTGCCATTGTAACTTTGAATGGTCACAAAATGAACTATTATAAATCGAGAACTATCTGTACTTCTTCCATCAAGAAGGTATACAATTAAACTATCTTTTTGCACATTGGGAATTTCAATGTCCCATCCAATGCACTATACAGTATGGTCACTAGGACCTACTTTTGATATAAATTTTAATATATTTTAATATATATCAAATTATATGTTAGTAGATTTCTCAAAAATTTAAATAATATTGAAAGCATATTTTATAGGATAAGATAATGTGGCAGGGACCAAGATTCTAGAAGTTAAATTTTGAGCATGTTATAGAAATGGCATTTTAACCTTTGCTATGTCACTCTTCAAACTACTATGATCTTAAAATCTTTTAGATGGAAAAGTGCTCCATAACTAGGGAACTTGGATACATATCTACAGGTGATTCTTGTTGACAGACTTTAATTGGGACTAGCAACTCTGTTGCTAAGCATTTTAGTTGCTAAGTGAAACATTATATGGCTTTGATTTGCTCACGACCTCATTTCTCCTTTGGTTGTTAAGTTAATTCCTGGAATTATTAGTAAAACGCTATGTGACTATGACTTGCAATTTTACTTTCACCTTCTCTATTAATTCTGCTTGTTGCAATCAATTGCAAAACCCTTGAACATGATCATGTGACAGATATGCTGCCACAGGATTGGCAAAAAACCCCTCCTATTTTTATACTTTTTATATTCTTTTTTACACTATTGTTAAATGAAGTGTAGATAAGTGAGAATGCAGAATGTATGGTTTTGACAGTGCCCTACATCTGGGCTTTCACATCTGGGTGATCTTTAGTTGCTGGACTATATGGGTTTTAGTTCAATTAGAACAATTTTTCTTATGTTGCATAAACTGTAATATATAAGATAGAGTACTGGAGTATGACATGCTGGAGACCTTGAACAGACATTACAAATTAAACAGCATTAACAATTAAATAATATTTCACAATTCATATTGTATTGAAACCTTTCAAGCATCAAGTTTAGGTTTCTACAGGGGCCCTCTATGGGTGAGATGGGCACTTTCTAAATTTGATAAATAAATAAAAGAAAAATAAATATCAGACTGGAAAAAAAGTATATAATATGTAAATTGTACATAATAAATAGGGAGTCAAATTATTCTCCAAAGTACTAAAGGGCAGGACAAGAAACAATGTTTGGAAACTAATTAAAGAGAGAAGCAAGGACAATTAACTAGTGGAACAGCTTGCCTTCAGAAATCGTGGATCCTCCATCACTGGAGGTTTTTAAGAACAGACTAGATAGTCACTTGTCTGAAATGGTATAGGTTCTCCTGCTTGAGCAGGGGGCTGAACTAGAAGACCTCCAAGGTCCCTTCCATCTCCTATTCTATCCTCAATGAAACGGAGTTTCTAAAGAATACCTTGGCCTGGAGTTCTAGGGCTCCTAATTAAAAATTAACTAAATAAATATCTACAGTTGTATGGTAACATTATTTTGATAAGACAACATTAACAGTTACAAGAATTAAGTTAAAAAATACAAATGTAGTTATTAAATCTATATAGCACATTGCAAATGCTTGGTAACCTGAACACTCTTGCCCATTTAATATCACTAAAACAATCACAATCAGGTAATAATGCAAACTTTCTATGAATAAATGTTTCACTTGCCAGCTAGGTAGTCTTTCTGGTTACTAGAGGGACTGCTTGCCTCCCATAACATCTGCCCAGGCATGTTCAAGAACCATCTGATTAAACAATGTGTCATGTCTCAGGATCCAGGAAGTATGCTTTCTCTGTGGCAATGTTGCCTTCAGGAACAAGGTTCCCCAAGAACCAGATGGCTCTCACTACGATTTTGTTTAGAATTGCTATGAAGACCTGCCATCTTTTATCTTTTCTATTGATCTTATTATAATTTTATTGCTGCAAGCCACCCTAAATCACTGAAACTTAAGTAGCATAATGTATTAGTTATTATTATTAGAATCATGAAGAGAAAAGCAAATCATTAAAAAGCCTCATTTCTAGCACGGGGCTGGACTATGATCTCCAAGGTCACCTCCAGCTCTACTCTGATTCTGATTCTAAATCTTCTATATTTCAGCATTCTTTCCTCTTCCAACTCTTTCCCATTGATTGATAGTCAAATAATTCTGACAAATACTGTTTCTTAGAGTAAAGGGTTAAGCAATCCATATTTCTTCCACATATGCTATTCCTAACAATTAAACACTGATTGGGTTTTTAGTGAAGACCATGACATTAACAAAATGCCAAAGTGTTAGAGTGCAGGTGAAAAATGAAAGCCATTAAAATAATTTAGTTCAAAGGTTATATACCTATTCAATTTGAAAATTTTGGTCCTCCTTATCGCTTTAGACCTTGAGGTTCATAAAAATATTTAAATCAAAATTCAAACATCAAAACACCCTCATTTAGAATGATGTATATCTGGAGATACAATTTAGGAAAAATCAGTAGTTTTTGGCATGTTCAGTTAATTAACTTCTTTTTCAGTTTGGACTAATTAATAGCAAGATGGTTTTGTTCTCCTGCAATGTAGTCTCCAGCTTCTCTTTTGCTAATATAGAATACGATTAAGAATTCTGCTGTGCCTCTCTTTTGCCAAAAACCTGTTTCCCAATTCTTATGAAAAAGTGTACTACAGAATCGGCATTGTGACTGATTGTGAAGACAGTCATTTAATCTCAATTCAATAGTTTTTAATCACAGGAATGTTTGATAACTGTATTATAACAATCTTTAGTTCTGTGTCAAACATTTAAAAAATTGCAAGTTTGAGCTTTCTGGGATTTGAAAGCGATAAAAATGAAATATTATTTCATAGCACTGTTTAATATGAAACATCTGGAATCAGATCAAGAATTTAAACCGTTTCCCGTGTGTGTGTGTTTATACATGCAAATATACACACACCAGCGCCTAAAACACATACACATCAAAATACAGATGTGAGAATCTTCATAAGGTTGTGAAAATTCTTCCTCTCGGTAAAAATAACCTTCGACGTTCCGTTTGTCTCCTCATTCGTTTGTTTCCTGAACAGGAAGGCAACTCGAAACTGGAAAATGGGACAGTCCCAAGCGGAGTTTACTCACTATAAGACTCGATTATTTTATCTAACCATGCCACCCTTCCCCAATTGGCATTCAGGCCAACAATACATGGCGACAAATTTCCGCCCCCTCCCAAAAAACAGCCACCCACGCGCCTCTCCTTCTCCCTCCCCGCCCAGAGATCAATCTGTGAGCTGCACGCCTAATTGGGCCGTTACGTTGTTATGGCAACCGGACGCCGGCGCGGCCTTGTAGACTGGAGTACAGCTCTGAAGGCGGATGATGATGGAGCCGGGGATAGGTGAGGGAGAAGGGACGGAAAAGAGGGAGCCGGATGATTTGAGAAGGAGGGAAACGGGGGAGATCCCCTTAGGGGCAGAGAGAAGGGCTGTCTCGGAGACCCAGGAAGAATAGCCCCGAAGGCTTCTTTGCAAGCTGACCGCGGGAACTTGGGAGGAACTCATGGCAGCCCAATGCAGCTGAGCCTGAAAAGAGGCACGTGCAGTGTGTAAAACCCCAGTGGCAACATTTCTCCAGAAAGAATATTTTTTTTAACACACTTTTCGTGGAAAAGGAGAGGCGCCAGCTTTTTCTGGAAGAGTATAAAGAGACTAGTGTGGAGCAGACCTGTAGCTCAACACTTGTGTTGCTAAGAGAAATATTTGTTAAGTGAGCTTTGCGTCATTTCACGGCCTTTCTTGCCACAGTTTTAAGTAAATCGCGACAGTTTATAAGTTAGTAAACCGGTTGTTAATTGAATGTGCGTTCCCCATTAACTTTGATTGTCAGAAGGGCGCAAAAGGTGAATTTACACTATGACCTTGGAACACAGCAATGGTCATAAATGTGAATCATTGCCAAGCATCTAAATTTTGATTGTGGCATTGTGGGGATGCTGCAAAGGTTGTATCTGTGAAAACGGTCATAAGTCCCTTTTTCAGAGCTGTTGTAACTTTGAATCATCACTAAATGAACTGTTGTAACTGAGGACTACCTGTATTGTATTCACTTGAGAGTAGGACACCTTAGAATGGGTGCAAAATTTGTCCTTTTAAATTTAAAGAGAAAGGACAGGAGGAGGAAGGATTGATATAAATGGACTTTTTTTCTTTCTTTTTCTGATAAGGTTTTCTCTGCAATCTTCTGCAGTGAGAAACGAGTTTCACCTGTTGAATTTGTGGTTGCTGAACAGCTGTTTAAAGCAGAGGGATTCTGCCAGTGAAAAGGTGGCAATTCCCTGAACCCTTTAGGATGCTTGGATCTTTTGTGCTCTGACCTTACTATTCCAGATCCAGAAAAATAGAACAAGGAATGATTTGTCCCATGCGTACCTTGATTTATAGGGATGTTTTAGCTCTAAATGGATCTCCATTCTGAAATTTCTTAAGAAAAAGAATCCTGTTGATTTAAACTGAAACACTGGGTCAAGTTGAAATGAGCCTGATGTTATTTCAGGGATAGAAGAAGAATATGATAATGTTGGTTTAAGGAGAAGCATACAGAGTAAGAGTCCAGTAAAAAAAAAAAGGAGTATTTTTCTTAGAATGGGAAAAGAATAGAAAATGCAGGAAAATTGGATAATGGAATTGTAAGGAGCAGATATCCAGGTTATAGTTGGGAATAATAGATAGGTATTAGTGCTGAAATCTTATAGTTTAAGGAGTTGGCGAAACTTTTTAAGAGTTCTTGCAAAGATCATAAACATTTCCTTAACAGTTGAATGATATTGTATATGATATAAAGCTTTAATGTAACTTTACAATCAGCTGACAGGATGTTTGAATTCTGTAATTTTTTCTTGAAAAGATTATTAACAAAAAATAGATATTAATTTGAGATAATTGGAATTTTTTTTTTATAATATGCCTTTGAAACTTAGAAATGTAATTCTTTGCCAAAAATCTGCACTTGCCCTAGTAGTATTTGTAAATATCTTTCTGGTTTTCTTTGTTAAAGTTTGCAATTTTAGAAATATTATCCATCAAATAACTAAATAATAATTAAAATATACTGCTCATCTTCTCAATAAGGCAACCCCGGGTGGCTTACAGGTCATAAATAGACAGAAAAGCAATTGAAAATTTAAAATATGCAAATTAAAAATGTAAAACACTGCAAAAAGATAGATAGATGTCACAGAGATGAGATCTTCTTATCCTGTCAACCACCTCTGGCAATGAGAGCCCCCCTTGAGGCCCCAAGCCAATTGGCAAAACCAAGTTGGGGCCAAATGGGCAAGGTTTTTCTCCTTGACCCTACCCATATTATAATATAAGCCTAATTAGTAATCAATATATTTTACATATAGCTACTCAAACAAGTCATTTGGGCTCAGTGCTCCTCCCTGCCCTTTCCCTAAATTCTCCAAAAGTATTGAACGAAGAAAGAAAGGATGGCAAATTAGAAATGCATGTCTATCAAAAAGTAATCCCACTAACCTAGTGCTCTATGATCAAAGTAAAACCCAACTTCCCACAAGAGGAGCTACAGTATATAAAAACATTCAGACAAGTACAAATGCAGTACAGCAACCTGGAACACCATAAAAAGAAAATAGACTAGAGGCCCCCAATCTGTGGCCCATGAGGTGTTTGCAATGGGCTGCAGAAATTGCCAGTGCATGCTCATGCACATGCATCCTCACTTAACAGATTTAACAGATAATAGCAGATAATCAAGAATTGGAAGGGATTTTGTAGGTCATCTAGTCCAACCCCCCGCCCAAGCATGAGCAGTGGGCTAGCACAAGTACATACACTTCATTTAAGTGAACAGCAAACGTGTGTGCATACCACTCACACCAGTGGAACTGCATGCACATGTTTGCTGGCTGCTCACATAGAACCATTCCTGCTCCCCACTACCAGTCTGCAAATCCGGACACATTGGAGAACTCTGATCTATATAACATCTAACAAAATAGACACCCATGCACCAAAAGTACCTGACCACTCATTCTTCTACAGCACAACCAACACAAGGTATGACAAGAATAACTCCCATACATCAAAAAGTCCCAAAGGTGCTTTTTCAGGAGGCAACTGGAATTTCTTGTTTTTTCTTTTGAAGATGTTTCACTTCGCATCCAAAAAGCTTCTTCAGCTCTGACAGGATAGTGGAGAATGGAAAGTTTTATATTCCTTGCAGATAGCTAGTCATTTGCATTCTTTTAGAGGATCATTGAAGCACTTGGAGGTTTATCTGTGACCTCAGGGTCACCTGAGTAGTGCTCCTGGTTCCTGTAGTTTGCAATTTTTCCTCTGGAAAAATTTCTATTCCCATACCATTCAAATGATGTTCCTCCCAAATTGTATAGCTAAAAGTCTGTAAAGATTCTCAGTCACCCAGGTTATGGTTATTCCAAAGGTGCTTTTTCAGGAGGCAACTGGACTTTCTTGTTTTTTCTTTTGAAGATGTTTTACTTCTCCTTTTAGCTATACAATTTGGGATGTGGGATCTTTGAATAGTGTGGAAGTAGGAAAAATTGCAGACTACAGGAACCAGAAGCACTATTCAGGTGATCCGAAGGACACAGGTAAACCTCCAGGTACTTCAATGACTCTCTAAAAAGATGCAAATTACCAGCTGTCTGCAAGGAATATAAATCCTTCATTTCCCACTATCATGTCAGAACTGAAGAAGCTTCTTGGATGAGAAGTGAAATGTTTTCTAAAGAAAAAAGAAGAAAGTCCAATTGCCTCCTGAAAAAGCACCTTTGGGACAACCGTGATCTGGATGACTGAGAATCTCTACCTTTTCCTCACATCAAAAACTTATCAGAAACAACCAACAGACTATTATACCCATATGGCATAATTGTAGCATACAAACCAGCTAAAGACCTCAAAGCATCTTAATGTAAACCAAAAGATCCAGCAGCCCCAGAATTAAAAATATGTTCTACAACATATAGTGTAGTGATTGTAAAGCCACTCTGTAGGAGAGACAGGCAGAAGACTAACAGAGCGCATCTATGAATAATACCAACTAGCATGAATAATGAAAACTTTCTGAATCTCAGAACATATGAACAGACCCCCAACATAATTTCAGCTGGGGAACTGTGAGCAATCTAGGCCAAGCCAAATCCCCAGACTTTAGAGAATTCCTGGATATACAGACAAATAAACTATCAATAAACATAGAAATAAACCATATTAAAATACCACTTAAAAGAGATAACAGAAAGCTAAGAAGGAAATGAAAAGACCAGAACACATACCCTGTAGCAATCAACACCCACATAAGCAAGAATTAACATCAGGCAAAAAATCAGGTAGAAAACAATACCCTAATGAAGGAACTACCAAGGAAAACTACGCTTCCATCAATATTGGCAGGGCAAGCTATTAAATATAAACAGGGAACAAATCCATACTAGCTAATATGTTCCCTAGTTGGATAATGAAATGTTTAGAAGCAAACAACCAAGACCAGAGAGCACCAAAGATTCTACTTTTATAAACCATTTGTCTGAAATGGTATAGGGTTTCCTGCCTGAGCAAATGATTGGACTAAGGTCCAAGGTCCCTTCCAACTCCTATTCTGTTTGCAAAGGTGTGTATGAATTATAGTTACACTCTAGAAGAGAAATCTGCCTAGTACACCTATGGCATGCTTTTAAATAGGTCTACAAGTAGGAGAAAGTGGAAAGTACCTGTCTTAAAATAACCAAGAGAAATACATGAATGGAGTGTATAATATGTTAATTCATCAGACTAGGTCAGGGGTAGGGAAACATGGCTCTTTTATCACTTATGGACTTCAACTCCCAGAATTCCTGAGCGAGCCATAAAAAGTTCCCCATCCCTGGCCTACTGGTTTTTCAGTTGTGGGGGAAATCAATTTTTGACTTGAATGGGACTGTTTTAATATACAAATGTAGGACATAGGTTATGGTGATTGTGTTCTGTGACTCAGACTGATATCATAATGGCAGTTCATATATATATATGCTGTATGACTAGATTTCTCAATCCTGGGATGGTTATTCCATGTAAGTAGTGCTCTACCAGCATTCATAGAGTTTAAAGGTTATCTTTCAATTGTTACCCCTATTACAAGATGGAGGAACAGTGAAATATTAATATGTCTGTGATTCCTTTTTGTTACATTTCCTATGTCGCCTCTTTATTTTTTCTTCATGAGTTTTACTTTCCTTCAGGACAAAATAAAGCAGATCCTGAATTAAGTAATTCTTCTTAAAGTAATTGCTTTCAATAATTAAAGCAGATTACTGAAAAGAAACCCAATTTAATTTTTCATTTTTCATAAGTTTTAAATGTTTCCAGAGAAGCTAAAGTTAACTACAAAATTGACTTTGCAGCAGGAGATTATAAGATTAGCTGATGGGAACTTTGGCTGATTTAATATTTTTTCATTATTAAAAATATAAAACAGTTCAATAGAAAACATAGTGAATAGAGTTAGATGAGCCTGTTCTTTTCTTTCTTTTAAAAGACATGTTCTTATGATAGGTCTATATAATTATTTATGTACATATAGTAATTATGTAGCTGTCTTGCTTACTAAAATTACTATGAAATCTCATTTTTACAGGCTAATTGAGGGGAAAGGATTTTGTTATTCATGAATGGTCCATTAAATTGGAGGATGTCATCTTTGCAATATGACATAAATAACTTAATTGTATCATTTGTATAACAACGGCATGCAAAGGTGTAAGTTACTGCAGAATTTGATATATAGTATGTAAAAAATCATTTCTAGACAGATCAAGTTAATCAAATTTCACACTATGTGATTTTACTTTTCTAGATCTGCTTAGGACAAACCTTACGTATGTTAAAATAATGATTTGGGTTTCTGAGTACTGAAAATATCTTCAACTGTTTAAAACCAAAACAATAAATATTGGCATAATTATACAATAATAATGTTTCTGTTTTAATATAACTATGATGTCATAAAGCTCCAAATTGGTCAAAACTATAAAATTAATATACTATACCATATCTAAATTGAATCTAACCCAGGCATCATTTTTATAGCCTCCAGTATTTTGTTTTGCACTTATTTTTTAATAGCTGGACTATTCTTACAAGCATACTTTGAAACAAAATATTTTTACTCATTATAAAATCATATAATTACTTCCAAGTTGATATTACTCTTGATCTTAGCCAAAAGGCTAAGAAGCTAATTTAAATAAGAGATAAAGAGTCTACGGTTTCCAAGTTTCCATCAACTATGTTTTTGTGTTTTTCAGATTAACCAGACAAGCACAAATTAATCTTGACATTATTTTTTCATTTCTGCACCCACCATCTATAGCAGTAAATAGTTTAGAATTTTTATTTGCTTCTACTATACAATTCTTAAAAACACAGAACCTCTCTACATTGCATTGTGCAAGCCCCAGCCAAACTTAACTGCACTGCCATGCAGGAAAAATCGGAAATGCTGAAACGGGCCCGTTTTCAGCCTCCAGAGGCTTCCCTCGAGTGTCCAGGAGGGCGAAAATGGCCTCCCCCAGGCTCCAGAGGCCCTCCGGAGGCTGAAAATGGGCACTTCCTGTATTTCCGGAAGGCCTATTTTTCGCCCTCCCTCAAATGGGCCGAAAATCAGCTGGGAGCCTCACACATGCACAGTGCATGCAAAGTGGCGGGGCGGAGGTATCACACACACATGCGTGGGGGGTGCATTGCATTGTGGGTGCCGGCGCATGTGTGCTATTGCATGCGCATACACACTTTCAGCACACCATAACAAAAAGGTTCGCCATCGCTGGCCTAATCTATGGTTTAGGCAGCAAAGCAATGTTTATATGACTATGGTATTTATTAGTTCTAGGAGTGGGTTTCTTTCTTATTTTAATCTTAGGAATCATATTTTATCTTTTCTTTAGAACTCACATAAGCCTTGTTAACCTTATATTTATCCATTAATTTTACATTCTTTGTCAGTGTATAGGAAACTTAACCATTGCTAGTTCGTGATATTGCTGGGTTTGTACTTTGTTTCTTAGAAAATATGGGAAATAGAAAATATATTATTTTAATCTGATGTACTAATTTATTATATTACAAATAATAAATTAGGGAGAGTTGTGTTTGAAGCCAGGATGAGAAAGTTAGGTGAAAATTCAATATGCCTGTCTTTTTCTTCCCTTACAATAAACCTAATAGTATATTTAGATTTTCAGCTGGACAATAATAATAGCAAGAATTGAGTTGACACTCAAATAAAAAGCTAAAACTCTTTTTTAAAGGTTTAAAAGCATAAGGCATTTTTGAACCAACAACAATCTGTTCTGCTGCTATTTTATATTTCTTTTCTGATTTACTGCCATTTACTTTAAGTTATAATTTGATTTTTTTCAGTTCTTGGAACTTGTTTGTATATATTGTCATACTAAATGAATTTTGATGTGGTTCATTTGTAGGAAGACATTCTATTGTAAAGCCACCCCCTCCAGTTGTAGGCCATGTGAGCCATCATAATATTGAACTGAGTTGGAACTTAGAAGAACAACGAAAAGGTCCTCAAGAGCAATGGCTAAAATTTTCAGTTGAAGGAGAAGATCCCAAGTTGCATAAATATGGTCTGATTTACACGTAAGTTCAATTCTACCGTTTTGTTTCTACAAGTAAAAAAAAAAGACTGAGCATACAAGACTAATTCAACTAACATAACTCCCAAGTCAGTTTCTGAAATCAATTCTTAGATATAGTTTTAATGTTACTAGAATACAGTGTTCCGTTCTTTGGATTGTAGAACTCTGTCACTATTTTTATGTAACTCATTGGAATATTTGAAATGAAATGTAATAACAGATGGATCAAATACTACCAAGGGGTTTATTGTATGGGAATGTGCAATCTTCCCTTTTACTTACTTTCTTATTTTGATATAACCAAGTTCTTACAGCATTGTACTGTTTGTCTATCTGTTCATAGACTCCCAATCTTTTCACTTATATAACAACTGTAGATAGCTTACAACAACTTAATACAAAATATTAAAAAATGACAGTACTATCAATATAATTAAAATCAATTAACAGTTAAGATCAAATTTGCATTTTTACAATTTTCCTAAAACCTGGGAATCAAGTACATCTCCCTGAAGTGAAACATTCATAGTCTTCACAAGACCCCTGAGGACAAGGATTTTGCAAAATACTAGTTATTGTTATAATGGTTCTTCAGAAGCGTTTCTCCAATAGAAGAGAATATTTTTATCTCAGAGTTGAACTGTGAGGCCCTTGATGCTCTCTGAGCTTGGTGGTTTTCTTTCAGACATTTCATTATTGGTGCACTGATGATGTTACCTAGTTGGGTAAAGAAACATCTGCAAGAAAAACACCAAGCTCGGAGAGCACCAAGCACCCTCCAATTGGGTTCATAGACTGAGATGTGGTATCATAGATTTTTATGCCATGAGCTATTAGCCAACACCTTAAATTGTGCCAAGTATGCAATTGGCAGGCAATGCAGAACTTTTTGTACAGACACCATGTATTCTACCTTGCACCATTTGGTAACATGAATGCTGCATTTGTAATGATTGCAATTTCCAGAAACTATTAAAGTGTAGCATAGAGCATGTTGCAATTGTCAAGAGAAAATTTAACCAAAGTAGAGATCACTGTCACAAATCTAATTTATTCTGAAATGTTCCTACAACCTGCAACTCCAGTGACAGTAGGAGTTGTTGTTTTTTCTGGAAGAGTGCAACAATATCCCAAGTAATTTTATGAGCAGCATCTTTCCTTTTAATAGATTTAATTTCAGACTCTTTTTATTCATCCAGGTTAAACAATATAAAAACCGATAACTTTCTTGGAAATACTGTAGAAAGATATAAGTGATAGAAAGCAGTAGACTTGCAGAAAGTGAAAGATGGCATTCACTTTAAAGCTTTAAATGACCTCTACCATCAGTTTTGTACAAATATAGAATAGTATAGGAAAAGATAAAATTCTAGCAAAACATGTCAGTGACCATCACCATCAAATGACCATTCTAAATCATGCTTGATAATATCAAAAATTGATCAGAAGACGTAGCCAAATCTATAACCCAGCATAGATAATGTATGTACCATGTCTCTCTGAAAATAAGACCCAACTGGAAAATAAGCCCTAACATGATTTTTCAAGATGCTTGTAATATAAGCCCTACCCCAAAAACATGCCCCAGTTAAGATCATTATCCTGATGTGTTTAGTACCATATTTCCCTAAAAATAAATCCTAACTGGAAAATAAGCCCTAATGCATCTTTTGGAGCAAAAATTAATATAGGACCCAGTCTTATTTTCATGGGTAGGTGACCAAATAGTCTCATCACTAAAACTCAAATTAGAAGTCTTATTGAAATAGTTCCAGATTATCTGTTTTATCCAAATGTATCTAGAAGTGCCAGAGATGACTTTCTCAATATATCCAAGAATTGAATGTAAGAGATTAGCTTATAATTATAGTGATTTTGTAGGATAAGGGAGGGATTTTTCAGTGAAGTACTTGAAACTCTCTGTTTAAACTCTCTCTCAGGCACAAACATATTCTGCACTCAGGAAGGCACTCATCATATATCTTAACTATAGAGTGAATTCCAACTTGATCAATTTAATCAGCCAAAAAGGAAAACGTCAAGCAGTTGAGTAACTCATATGTCTATATAGGACTTGTTTGCATCCTCAGTATGTACACATGTTAGGTTCAGTCGCAAAACCTAAGCAGAATCTTGCGAAAACTTGGCATAGCTTAATAAGGCTCTAATCCTTCAGCTTAAGATTGTTTAACAATATGACAATGCTAAATAAGAATCTTTGTTGCATTCTAGGAAATCACTGAAACAGTTGATTGCCATCTGTTATGATGAAAGTGCATTTCCTTTTTCATCCTTATTGCAATTTAATTTCAATGTTTCTTTCTTGTACACTTCCCACAATTTAGAACAGACGTTTTCCAATATTTTCATGCAGCAGAACCTGTTTGTTAAAAAAAAAATCCCTTTTGATCAAAAAGAAAAAGTTTTGGTAATAAAAAATTAGCAGCTCTTAAATGAATTTTTATTTATTTAACTTCACCTGTCATGGTACTTCATGAAGTTCTCAGAGAACCCTAAGGTTCTGTGGAACACAATTTAAATCCTAATGGACAGAATGGAGAGAGGTTACCTTTTGCTTCTCTGCCTTGAAGTTGAGCAAGTATTAGCTATTGCTATAACTATAATCTTTTTTTTGAGAAATTTTGACTCTCAACTTATACAGTAAGCAGAAAATAATTCATATGTTTCAGACATATGTATGTATGTAAAGGTTCCCCTTGCACATACGTGCTAGTTGTTTCCGGGTCTAGTGGGCAGTGCTCATCTCCATCACAAAGCCAAAGAGCCAGCACTGTCCAAAGATATCTCCAGCATGACTAAATGCCGAAGGTGCATGGAACACTTTTTTTCTACTTGCATTTTTACATGCTTTCAAACTGCTAGGTTGGCAGAAGCTGGGACAAGTAATAGGAGCTCACTCCGTTATGCGGTGCTCGGGATTCGAATTGCCGACTTTTCTGATCTACAGGCTCAGCCACCGTGTCATATATATATACACAAAGAAAGATGAAAATTGCTCTGACTGTTCCAACCTCCTGTTTACACTAATCGGAGAACGTGTTTCAGAATATGGTAATTCTCCTACGAGCTGCTCGGAGCATCCATTTGATTGGGTTGGTTCAGTCTTCGTCCTGATAGGCTGAGCTTAAATTTAGGAACGCTCCTCCTCCTCCACGAGACTCCTCCCAGCGTTCCCCAGTTTTAGCTCAGCCTCGCCTGAATAGGTTGTTTTAAGAGCTTGTTCTGGTCGAAGCAGGTGATTTCTGTATTTTTCCAATTCTCTTGATCCCTCCTTTATTCTTTAGTGTCCTTTCCCTGTCTTGGGTCCTTTTATTATTCTGTTTTTTTGCATTTCGATTTACTTCTGTTCTATTTATATTTAATTGGGCACTGAGAGCACAGTCCCTCTGTTCTCCCTTTTGGGTGATCAAGGCTCAAATAATTATTTGAGGGGGGTAGAAGTTTCAGCCCCCCCCCCTTAGTAAAAGGGGGTCCCCTGGAACGTTGCTTTCCAGCCCCCCCCCCCCGCTCCCCCCCCTGCCGATTTTGTCTGGCTCCGTTTTTTTGCAGTGTGGCAAGCTGCTTTTCTCTGCATTCCCCGAACGCCGTTTTTTTGTCTCAGAGGGAGTGGAGTGCGATTGTTTCCCTCCCTCTTTTAACTAGCTTTCTGTGGATTTCTCTTAGGGTCCTCCATTAGCTGGACCCTTGCTGCTAGGGATCGCGCGCGCGCCAAAATTCGGGCGGCCGCCATTTTGTTTTTCCAAAGGCCTCAGAGCCTCGTGGCCTTTCCCTGTGCCCTAATTGTTGACTGTGGGGATCAGATTGTGCTCTCTTATGATATCCTATAAGACAGAAGGCCTTATTTTTCTTGAGTGTTCTGAAACTTGTTGGCTAAGCCTCACAGTCTTCCCTAGCAGCATACAGCAAGCACCCTAGGCCTGAGTCAGCCTGTGCAGTTATTGCTGTTCTGGGCCTTTTGTTTTCTGAGTAGGCCCCACTGGCGTTCTTAATCTGGCTGATTGGTGATCCCTTCTTTTTCTTCCAGTTTTGCAAATTTATAAATCCAATTATTTCATCAAGGGGAATATATATATTAATATCAGGGCTCCCTCCCTACTGGGTACGGTCCCTGGGCGTGCCAACTGCCTCATTTACATAAATATCAGCAGATTGTATTATACTCAATTATCATGGCAGGGGGTAGCGGTTCTCGGCCTTCTGCTTTGCATGCCAAGTCAAAATCCAAATGCAAAAATGTGTGTGTGGGGGGTATTTCTAAAGCTTCTGAGCATGATGCCAGAAGGCGCCATAGGGCCTTAGAGAGACAAATAGATAAGTGTGCTCGTGAGGTTCAGAGACCTTCTCAGCACCTTGCTCCTTCTACTCCTGGGCCCTCTTCTCATGTCTGTTCCCCTCCACTAGATGTTTCCCTCTCCTCCAGGCACAGTCGTGGTTCTGTGTGACACCAGACTCAGTTATCCGACCGGCCAGCCTCTAGGGGTCCTCCGGAGGCCACCTTTACTCCCACTGCTGCAGGCCTTCACCAGGAATCTTCCTTGCCTGAGGAGATTCCACCTCAAATGCGATCTTGGATGGAGATGGCAATCAGGCAGGGGATTTCTGCCGGTTTACAACATGCTGTTATGACACGACCTCAGCCTGCCCCTGCTGACCCGGAGTCTCAGCCACCCCAGCCTCTAGTCAGGCCGGAATTAACTGCTGATCAGGTAATACCTTTTGAGATATTCCGATGTAGGACACTCAGAGAGGGGATCTGGACATGGAGGCTGACGAGCTGTTTCAAATGCAAGATTTGGAACACAGTGACCTAGAATCCTTTCATGAGGCGGAGCACTCCTTATCCGAACAGGAGCTTTTAGAGGGGAGGATGTCCGAGGATGAGGGTCTTTCCCCGGACCAACTGGCTTTTACTGGCCTGTTTCAGCCTCACCTATTTAAATCCCTCCTATTTAAGGCAACTAACACGGCTGGCATCGACACATCAGCTCCCCCCGTGGGTCCTGTAGAGGAGGGTCCCCAGGATTTATTGTTTCATCAGCCTACTGTTCAGGCTGAAGTGATCCCTGTTCCTCCAAGGTTCATGGAACTAGTTCAAAAACAGTTCCTTTCTCCCGTACCATGTCCGGCTCCTACTAGTTACGATAGGAGACTCTTTAATATGGCCCCAGAATACCTCAATTTGTTAAATAGCCCGGGGGTCGATGAACCCATTGTGGGTATAGCCTCTCCTACTTCTCTTCCAAGCAAGCCACTTGAGGTTTTAAAGCCTGAGGATAAGAGGGCCGAGGTAGCGCTACGCAAAGCCCATCACGCTGATGCTTGGGCTATCAGAGCTGCCACAGCGGCCTCATTTTTCAATAGGACTTCACTCAGATGGCTGATACAACTTCGTGAGCATGTCCCTGCATCTAATCTAAGGGCCCATCAGGACATTGCTAAGCTCACGGCGGCTACTGAATTTTCAGCCGATGCGACCTTTCATGCCGTAAAATTTTCTACTAGAGCCATTGCATCTCATCTTTCAGCCAGACACCCCCTTTGGCTTAAGCCTTGGCAGGCGGACATCAAGCCCAAATCTAAGCTTGCTTCTGCTCCTCTCAACAGCGACAAGCTGTTTGGCCCCTCTCTAGATCCGCTTCTCATTGAGACCCGGAACAAGAAAAAGATTCTTCCTTCTCTTTTTTGGAAGTCTGACCCAAGGTATCCTCAGTCCTTTCGGAGGAGTTCCTTTCGGCCTTACTCCCAGAGTTCCTTTCTGTCTCGACCGTCTAGATCCCAGTTTCCTCGCCCGGGATTCTTCTCAGACAGGTTCGACCCTGGGGATCGGTACCGGAGAGGCGGCCAATCCAGGCGATCATTCCGTTCTTCTGGCAATAGATCCTTCAGGCGTCCACGTTAGCCTTGAGGAGTCCTTTCCCATAGGGGGCCGTCTCAGGTTTTATGCGGATAGATGGGACGCTTCTACTTCGGACGCCTGGGTCCGAGATACTGTGAGGTTTGGCCTGGCTTTAGAATTCCAGTCCGCCCCATCTGATTTTTTCAGGGTATCCCATGTTTCCAAAAATTTGGTTAAACATAGCCTCATGGAAGCAGCCATACTGCATCTTCTACACATACGGGCCATTCAACCGGTCCCCGCAGACCAAAAAGGGCGTGGTTTTTATTCTCTACTCTTTTTAGTTAAGAAAAGTTCTGGTGGGTGGAGAGCTATCTTGGACCTCAAATGACTCAATAAATTTTTAGTCTATCGCAAATTCAAGATGCACACTTTACATTCCATCCTTGCTAGCATCAGAGAGGGAGATTTTCTCACCTCAGTAGATCTCACGGAAGCTTATTTGCAGATTCCGATCAGGCCATCACATCGTAAGTTTTTAAGATTCTGCTATAACAGTCAACATTTCGAATATTGGGCTCTTCCCTTTGGTCTAGCCTCTGCTCCTCGGGTTTTCACTAAGGTCCTCGCTGCTCTAGCTGCCCATATTCGCGCCCTTCCCATCAGGTTGCACTGTTATCTAGATGACTTTTTAATTTTGTCCAGCTCTTCTATCCAAGCTGTCCGAGATACTCAGATGACTCTCCGCATTTTGCAAGCACATGGATTTGCTATTAATCGAGACAAAAGCCAGTTAATTCCTTCTACAAGATTGTTACACTTAGGTGCCATCATTGATACACGGGCATGCAAGGTTTACCTTTCTGACGAAAGGCATAAAAGTTTACAACAACTAGTGCAGCTGATCAAATCACGACATACTGTTTCTTTAGCTGATCTTTCTACCCTTCTTGGGAAAATGATTTCAGGTATTTTTATTATTCCTTGGGCTCGTCTTTATTCCAGGTCCCTTTAGTGGTTCCTTCTCCCGTTTCAACGTTCCGGTCTCAGCAATTCCGGTCACAAAGTCAAGGTTCCAACCAAAGTTCTTACATCACTTCTTTGGTGGTCCCGGCCCACAACCAACAAGGGTTGTCTCTTCAAGGTGCCCCGCAGACTCACTGTCACCACTGACGCCAGCCTGCTGGGCTGGGGTGTTCACCTTTACTCATCCACAGTTCAAGGTCGCTGGTCAGCAAGGGAACAGTCCCACAATATCAATTGGCTGGAACTTCGGGCAATTCATCTGGCCCTTCGGGCTCTGCTGCTGCAGGTATGCAACCAACATATCTTAGTTCTCACAGACAATACAGCAGCCAAGACGCACCTAAACAAGCATGGGGGCACACAGTCTCAACCTCTCATGAAGGAGGCGGAACGTCTCTGTCGTTGGGCAGAGGCAAATTTACTTTCTATCAGGGCAGAACACATCTCGGGCATCTGCAATACCCAGGCAGATTGGCTCAGCCGGGCCACAGTCGATCCCACGGAGTGGCGTCTTCATCCGTCGCTCTTTCAAGAGGCAGTCACGAGGTTTGGTTTTCTGGAGGTCGATCTTTTCGCCTCCCCTCTCAATGCCCACCTGCCACGGTTCGTGTCCCGATTCCCCTCTCAAGGGGCGGAGGATTTCAACGCCCTTCGCTGCCCGTGGCCCCCAGGGCTCTTGTACGCCTTTCCCCCTCTTCCTTTGATCCCTCAGGTCATACGGAAGAGGCTAGAGGAACGGGCAGATCTACTTTTGGTGGCTCCATACTGGCCCAGACGCCCTTGGTTCGCCGATCTTTGTTGTCTGTCAGTGTTCAAATCATGGAGGATTCCTCTGGACAGGATTGTGCTAACCCAGGGTCCTCTTCAACATCTGAACCCTCAGTGGTTCCAATTGACCGTCTGGAGGTTGAGCGGTCGCGTTTAATCAGCAAGCAATTATCCAACAAGGTTATTGCAACCATCCAGGCTGCAAGGCGCCCCTCAACAGATCGCATTTATAATGCAACTTGGTCCATATTTACCAGCTGGTGTTCCCAATTTCATATTGATCCACGATCTCCTTCAATTGCTCAAATTTTGGAATTCCTACAAGCTGGTCTCGATAGGGGGCTTTCATGAAATACCTTGAGAAGACAAGTTTCTGCCCTGTCTTCCTTGATTGACCATGAGAATTTCCTATCTCTTTCTCATCACCCTCTTATTCGCGCCTTTCTTAAGGGTGCTACTAATTTGCGACCGCCCATGGTTCATCGTTATCCTACTTGAGATTTGAACAAGGTCCTTCTGGCCCTTACCAAACCTCCTTTCGAACCGATTCGTTCCACATCACTACTATTTCTTACATATAAGGTTGCTTTCTTAGTGGCCATTACTTCAGCTCGGTGCATTTCCGAGTTGGCATCCCTATCTATCAGGTCAGACCTCTGTGTTATTCATGCAGATAGGGTTGTCCTCCGGCCGGACCCCACGTTTATTCCAAGGATTAATTCGGCCTTTCACAGGGCACAGGAGTTGGTCTTGCCCAATTTCTGTCCTCATCCTTCCCGAGAGTTGGAACATCAGTGGCATAAGTTGGATGTTCGGCGTGCCTTGAAGATCTATATCCATCGCACGGCATCCTTTAGGAGGACAGAGGCCTTGTTTGTTGTATTTCTGACTCATAGTCAAGGTACTAGGGTCTCTTCCACCACCATAGGTCGTTGGTTGCGGGCCACTATTGCTAAAGCTTATCAGGGCCAGGCCCTGCCAGTTCCCAGGGGCATCACGGCGCACTCCACTCGCAGTGCTGCCTCCACGGTGGCTTGGGCCTCCCAAGCTCCTATCTCTGACATTTGTCGGGCTGCCACCTGGGCGTCTCCTTCCCCCTTTATCAGACATTATAAGGTCGATATCTTTGCATCTGCAGATGCGTCTTTTGGTAGGAGGGTGCTACAGGGTGTGTGCAGGACAGCGACAGACTCCAGGTCCAGTCAGCATCCCGCCCGTAGTCCAGGCCAAGCTTTGGTATGTCCCAATCAAATGGATGCTCCGAGCAGCTCGTAGGAGAATAGGCGTTGGTTCTTACCTGATACGCCGGTTCTCTCCGAGCTGCGAAGGAGCATCCATCCCCACCCTATGTGTTATTGCTAACTGTGTTTATTCCTTCCGTCTGTGGGAGTCCTGCTATACGACCAAGCTGATGTACTAGTTTTCTCAGAAGCGACATCTGCCTTTTCACTGCGATCTTCGCTAAAACTGGGGAACGCTGGGAGGAGTCTCGTAGAGGAGGAGGAGCGTTCCTAAATTTAAGCTCAACCTATCAGGACGAAGACTGAACCAACCCAATCAAATGGATGCTCCTTCGCAGCTCGGAGAGAACCGGCGTATCAGGTAAGAACCAACGCCTAATTACTGCCATTGCATTTGGTGCAATGCAATGGAGGCAGAGAAATAAATCCTTTTTGCTGCATTTGCTACCATTGAGCATGAATTCAGATGACTCTTACAATATGTAGATTCCAAATTAGTGGGAAAATTGATCCATCTTTGAGATCCTCCACTTTAAATTGATCCATCTTTGAGATCCTCCACTTTAAACTATCACTCTCTACCTTCTTTAGTTCCCTAGAAAATCATGTTGCTGATATAGCTCTGCTTAAAGGAAAGATATATAGAAGTTATTGTGTCAACCACCTGGACCATCTCTCTGTTCCACAGATCAGCTAGAGTTTGAACAGTATCACTGACAGATCAGATGAGAAATTCCCCAAGCCCATTCAGAAAATTATTCAAATCCTTCAGGTGTATGGTCAGACTATTTCGATCAATCAACATTTATTTGGTCAATGACCAGAAAAATTTAAAAAAACAAAACAAACAGATGTTTCAGAATAGATGTTGAAGATTTCCAGGGTAACAAATCTTGAATAGTTCACTAACATGCCAAAGATTATTTGGTTTGGGAAGATTGTTATGCAGCAGGTAAACAGTACATAAACAATATAAGCATACTATAGCAAGTCATGGAATCATGGTTGCAAACACTAAGATTTCTAGATAGTCAATGAGATAAGTAGAATCTTAATTTCAGAGCTAGCCTGTTGCGTTATGGATTAACTTAGAATAGAATACACATTCCCCTTTGAAGTTGCTCTTTTCATTACTTCACATAAAAGCATCATTCATTTTAAAACATATGGAGAGATAATGAAATCTTTTCAAAATTTCTTCGGCAGACCTTCACTGGTTCTCTTCCTTTTATTTCTCTGGAGTTTGATTAAATTTGAGGAACAAACATTTCACAATTAAATTGATATAATGAATCTGGAAGCAATTTTCATATTTCTTTATATCAGCTATTTTCTACAATTGGAAATTTATCATATAGGAGAAAAGAGAGAAGGTATGCAGTTATTTTGCCTATCAGTGGTGCCATAACTGCTGTTACTTGCTTTGTTTTAAATTACAATAGGTTGGGGTTTTTTGGAAGATTCTTTGGAATTTTTCACTAGGTGGCAGAATTAGACTGTTTCAGTATTCTCCTTTACATCATTTATCAAACTAGCCATCTTACACCATCAACAGTATTTTAAATTATTTTGAAAGGTCTAGGAAACAGCTTTATAAAAAATTTTATTAAATGAAGCAGTAGCACATGGCAGTTTTGCTGGTATTCTGGTGTCTTGGTCTAATCCTAGTGCACACCATTAGAATAATCAGCCTTGTCTTTTCATCCTAGAAAATATGCTGTAAATGTATATATGATGACACTTCTGCAGATATTCTGACTCTTGTTTTCAAAGATGTTCAGTTCTTGCATCTCTGATGTTGTTTTTTTACATCTGCATATTTTAAATATTTATGCAAGAATTGGTTTATTCTGCATCTGTTTTGCAGTCGTTACATGATAACATTGGATGGACACACACACACATGAATATGCAGATAGTTCATTGATGCATAATAAAGAAAAATAGTATGTATTTTAAAAAATGAATTCACTTTAACTCACAAAATGAATTTTTCTTTCAGTAGCATTGACATTTACAGGTATTAAGTATTAGACATGCTCATTGATTACAAATGCTAATATATTGTTCAAATTTGTAGATAATTACCTTTAAATATGAATTGTCTAAAATTGTAGAAAGTAATTAAAAAAATTAAATTACTTCCTTTTTAGGGGATATGCCCGACAGCATGTTGTGGAAGGTCTTGAACCTAGAACAACGTATAGATTTCGACTTAAAGTCACAGATCCTAAAGGAGAATCTGTTTATAGTTCACCTATTTGTGTAACTACAACAAGTAAGGTCACAATATGTTAATAAAATGTTAAGCAAACAATTTAGAAATATATGCAAAATGAAAACAGCTTTGGAAGGAAAGCAGAAATTCATTCATTAAAATAAAGATATAGTACTATTCTCATTTAAGCAGTTTCCTCTTAGGGCTATATTTTAGACTTATTTTGTATTTGCCATTCCTGATTATTATTTGATCTTTGTCTTTATTTATTTCATATTATTCAAACATTTAGCCCTCCCCAATCAAAAATAAGAAATGTTAATTGGTCCTTTCTGTCCAGACTTTCAGCAGTTCCAAGAAGATGTCACAACCATTTGCATTCTGATTCAGGTTGATCCTGAGGGCACAGATAAACCCCCAAGGGGCTTCAACACTCTCAAGAACTAATGACCCATCTTCAAAATGCTAACAAAAATCCTTCCATTCCCCAGTTTTCAGTCAGAACTGAGGATGCTTCTTGATGAGAACGAAACATCTTCAAGAAAAAAAGGCAAATCCAGTTGCCTTTTGAAAATGCACCTTTGAAACAACCATGACCTGGATAACCGAGAATCTTCATGGACCTTCTTTCTTAGCTTAACTTGTAGCTTGCTTGCGTTCATGATTTGATCTATAGTCAGTAGCTGGTCATGTATTTGATGCTATAATTTTGGTCCTCCACCTAAGTCAGTTTGATTTGGATTTAGCCCATCTTATTTATTTATTTAATTAATTATTTAATTAATTAATTAATTAATTAATTTTGCCACCTATTTGCCCATGGCAACTCAAGGCGGTTTACACAATGTGAAAACATATTTAAAACAAAAATAAAAACAATAAAAGCTAACAAAAAGAATCAAATAAATTAGTAAAGTACAACAGAACAAAATTTGAGAAAACAAAAAACAAAACAAAAAAATCAAAAACCAACTCCCACCCCCTGCTCCAACCACAGCAGATCACACTAGCCATTTGATGGGCTCCATCCCTCTCTGGGTTCCCCAGGCCTGCTGGCAAAACCAGGTCTTTAATGCCTTTCGGAATAATATTAGTGAGGGAGGCATTCTAATCTCTGGGGGAATGAGGTTCTAGAGATACGGAGCCACCACGGAGAAGGTCCTTCTTCTGGATCCCACCAGGTGTATCTCCCTCAGGGGTTGGACCCACAATATTCTCTGCTTCCTCATTCTAATGGGTCGGGTGGATGTGACTGGCAAGAGATGTTTCCTTAGATAATTCGGACCCAAGCCATGAAGGACTTTAAAGGTGACAACAAGCACCTTGATATTATGATGTCCATGTATAAGAGGCCTTGTTTTGATTGTTTGAAGACAATGTTAGCTATAAGGAAGTCAGTGGAGTAGAAGAAATTGATAAGGCAATCTACTTCATTTTAGTTTCCTAAGCCATTCAATCCTTGAAACCTGCCATGCACACCATTGTATTAAGTTTTGTCCTGAAGACGATCTCATTGACAATGACATTCACCAATGCAAGAAAGGCCTTTAATTGCTCAAATGTTATCATTGGGTTCTTTGAGACCTCCCAGAGTTTTGTTCTTGATGTGATCTTGTTTGGACAACCATTCATAGGGAAGATAACGGTGTTAAATTGCCCTCATTTGTAAGTAATCTGCTTAACATTGGACTGATGGAGCCAAAACTTTTTGGAAATAGTTTGTAACCTTTCCACAACTGTCTTCAGATATTCCCTTTGTTTGAACTATGACACACTTCTACAACCTGTGTGGTAAAATTCAGACTTCGATAGTGAAAACCCAGAATTCTTTAAAAGAGAAGCTCCCACATTCACATCAGATTATCTTCCCATTGATTGAAACACCTGACTCTCATTTCTCTTTCAAATATACTAATAGTTCTAGAGGTTTGCATGTTTTTTTACACACAAATATGTAGTGTTAGATCATTTTCTTCAGTAAATAAATGAACAAATATAGTGTTTTGATTCTTTTGTATCCTCTTGTTTCTAGTGCTCCATACTGTCCTGATTGGGTGCCTTCTGGTTTCAGGCTCTGTTCCTACTCAGTCTCTTCATGCTAGGTCAGGCAGCTTCATGTGAATAAACTATTCTTCCAGCCATAATAGCTTGTCGAGATAACCATACGGGGGGGGAGAGGTCCACCTCTAGGCCCCTGGTTTGTGGGGTGCCTCAGGGGTCGGTCCTCTCTCCCCTCTTGTTCAACATTTACATGAAGCCGCTGGGTGAGATCATCCGTGGTCTTGGAGTGAAGTGTCATCTGTATGCAGATGACACCCAGTTGTACATCTCCACTCCGGACCACCCCAACGATGCTGTGGGGGCTATGTCTAGATGCCTGGAGGCCGTGCGGGACTGGATGGGCGGGAACAGGCTTCGGCTCAACCCATCCAAGACCGAGTGGCAGTGGTTTCCGGCGCCCCGATATAGCCAGCTGACACCTTCGCTGGCTATCGGGGGGGAAGTTCTGCCCCCCACAGAGAGGGCTCGCAACCTGGGAGTCCTCCTGGATGTACGGCTGTCGCTTGAACATCACATCGCGGCCGTCTCCAGGGGGGCGTTTCATCAGATCCGTCGGATCTACCGGTTGCGGCCCTTCCTGGATCGGGACGCCTTGCGCACGGTCACTCAGGCCCTTGTCACCTCTCGCTTGGACTATTGTAATGCCCTCTACATGGAGCTCCCTGCGGGGAGCATCCGGAGACTCCAGCTGGTGCAAAATGCAGCCGCGCGGGTGATCATGGGGGCGTCACGTAGCGCCCATGTGACGCCTCTCCTGCGCGAGCTGCATTGGTTGCCGGTGGCTCTCCGGGTTCGCTTTAAGGTTCTAGTTTTGACCTTTAGGGCGACCCATGGCATGGGACCAGGTTACCTTCAGGACCGCATTCTGCCAGCGTTCTCCAACAGGCCGGTGCGTTCCCACAGAGAGGGTCTGCTCCGGGTGCCGTCGGCCGCTATGTGCCGTCTGGCGGCGCCGAGGAGTAGGGCCTTCTCTGTGGGTGCCCCCGCCCTCTGGAATACTCTGCCACCGGAGCTCCGTACCGGCACGGACCTGAGGGCCTTCAGGCGCGCGTTGAAGACCTGGCTCTTTGAGCAGGCCGGCCTTGGCTGAGATGGTTTTAATTTGGTCTCCATTTTATTAATTCTAAATTGGGTTTTAAGGGGGGAGGGGTTGTTAGTTTTATCAAGCAGCCGATTGAAATTTAATATTTTTTAACTTTTGTATTCTTTGTGGGATTTTTAGATGAGCTGTTCACCACCCTGAGTCCCTCGGGCGAAGGGCGGTATATAAATGGAATAAATAAATAAATAAATAAATAAATAAATAAATAAATAAATAAATAAATAAATAAATAAATAAATAAATACCATTTTTGTCAGTTTCATAGTGCACTCTTTGCTATCTGTCTCATAGGGAACCCCATGTTAACAAATTGGAGCCATATTTCTATCTGTAAAGCCTACCTACTTGGATTGATGAGACCCCATAGCCTGACTAGAATAAAGGTGCATTGCAGCATAATAGACAATTTAAATATTTTTAAAATTTTAACTGTCCAGTGCTTTTGTGAACATACAACAACTCTATTATTATTTTCTCCACATTGTAGATAGTTAAGATGGCAGAAAAAAATAACTGATTACTTAAACACTTGACTAACTTTGCTTTTAAATAGTGTTGAACCTGATGGAAGTTCATTAGCAAATAGAGATGTTGAGGGCTTGAATTGGAAATCAAAAACATTCCAAAAGATAGCATTAGCAAACCACTTCTGTTGTATTGTCAGGAAAACTGAAGAGTTCTATTTATGTAAATATCCAGAGTCTGTCTATATTTGAGAGAGTCTTTACTGTTTATTACCTAAAGCTCTTACGCATCTCATGAGATGAAATTTGGGCTAGGGATTTTTCTAGCTCATAATTTCAGAATAATGGTCTTAACATTTTCTAGCAGAAGACTTTGAGGTTATCTTTTAAACAATTCCTTTGTCAATAAAACAGGAACTTTTAAAGATATCCAAATGCTGTATTGAAACACATGAATGTTAATAAATTATATTTGAGATTTTTAATCATTGACAAACACAAACAGACATACACACATACGTATATAAACTTCCTTTCTTTTCTTTAGGTGAACCAATGAGTGGAGAACAGCTCCACCGTGCTGTAAGCAGAAATGATTTAGAGGATGTTATTCATATTCTTCAAGGAAGGTAAGAAAGGATACACACACACACACACACACACACACACACACAGAGTGTCTGTAGATGTGATAACTAATTGAAGAAAATGAAATTGAATAAGCTAAATATTGTACCACATTTATTTTAAACCTAATAACAAATTTCTGACATGATTTATCATTGTGTCATACCAACTGAATACATATGATTTGTATAATGGAACGTTCTCATAACATTGGCTTGGATCCAGCAATGTTACAGGTAATCAAAGACAATGTATCATCAGTGATGTGTGCTGCTAGGAAAGAGATTCCTCCTATAGATCAACAATATGAAAAGATACAATGGGTGTCAAGCTCATCTACAAATGCAAGACTCAGGACTCCCAATTTCAGCATGGTGCAGCTAATGATTAGACACTAAGAGATGAGTAGCCTATATTGCTTCTCAGCCAGTACAGAGATGCCAATAGAGCATACAAACTGTATGTATTAAGAGATGGAGCTGGGTTTCCTGTGAACATTTTAAATGTGTGTATTGATAGAGTTGGAAGTTATATAGAGCATAGGAAAGGGATGTCATATGGAACAGAAATAGGACAATCTTGATTCAGAGCACTTATTGCATTGGTGCTATAGTCAGGGATGGGATTCGAACCGGTAGTTCCAAAGATCATTTGGCTCCACCCACCCGCGCCTGCCCTAGTCTGTCCTTTATTTCTGTGTTTTGCAGCTCAGCTGATTTGCGTGGCACAGTGCATTGCTGCGCCTCAGCTGTTTTACTCACCGGTGCTGCAATAGAAGGTAAGTATCAGAGTTGAAAATGGGCAGTTTTCAAATACTGCGAACACATGCGTACCGAACCAGTTGTTACAGTGGTTCTATCCTACCCCAGGCTATAAGCTCTTAAATCATTGATCAATTCTTCTGAAAGAGTGTAGAGATAAAAAGAAAATTAGAGCATAGCAGCATTCTGGGGAGAATATCAGAAAGATCTTATATATCTTCTAGTGTGGGAGAAAAAGTTATCATAGACACTGCAATTTAATAGGGGAAGTAGGGAGAGGAATTCAAAGATCTTGAATAACCAGTTCTGTACCACTGTTCATCTTGGTGGATATTTGTTTTTTAAAGAAAAATTCAAAGATAATTGTAGCATTAGGCTGAGAGAAGCAGCCTGCATATGTGTTAATACACACAATGCTGTCTGTCATTCACTCTCATGGCATGAAGGAAGATAGTATGTTGCTAAGATCTATCTATGCTATGTTTTTGTTGTCTGTTGAACAATAGTGGTCCTTATTTGGAAAGAACTTTAGTGTGGGGTCCCATTCATGTATTATTTCTAGAAGTCATAATTTGAAAATATTTTGGCATTAAATGGTTGCACTTCTGAAAAAACAGATATTTGAATCAACTGAGGAGGAGCAAAATTATTACCATTACTTGCTTGCTTTCTTGGAACCTGTTGAGAAATAGTTACTAAATAATGATTTAGCACAATAGATGATAGACCCCATTGGCCATCAGTTTTAGAAAACAAGACTATATCTATCATAAAAGTTTGAAAAGCAGCAAAGCTCTTCATAAGACCTTTTCACTCTCCAGTCTATTTAAAAGATACCCAGATTGATGGGCTCCTCTCTCAGGATGTTTATTTACTTGTATAAATAATAACCACCATATCCTAAATTGATGGAAGATGGCAATTGTAATTCCTACTGAATATACAAAAAAGGGAATGAAGAGGATCCTAACAATTATAGATCCTTCAGTCTAATAACTTTTGTGGCTAAAATATATGCCAGCTTGTTCTTGAATAGAGGGACTTGTCATATATTTTATTCTGTTATATGTACATTCTTCTTCTTCTTCTTCTTCTTCTTCTTCTTCTTCTTCTTCTTCTTCTTCTTCTTCTTCTTCTTCTTCTTCATCATCATCATATTATTAATATTATTATTTTATATTTTATATTCTGATATGCCCTAATGGCTAATCAAATTAATAATAACTATCACCACCACCACAACTGTTTATAGTGGGGATTAAGCAATTGCTGAATTAGGAATAAAATGAAGCAGTATGAAAGTGGTGGAATCAGATGGTTACAGAAGCAGGGAAAACTCGGACTAGTAGAATGACAAATGAGTAACTGCAATGACAAAATTGATATAGTAGTAGGGAGAAGAATGGAACAAGAACAGATAGAGCTAATTTTTAAGAAAACAACAACAGAGAATGGCTTCATTTCTGGCTGCACATGGAATTGAAAAATATATAGTAGTGATTACTATATAGATCAGAAGTAGAAATTGGGGTCCTCCAGATGTTGCAATTCCTAGCATCTTCAGAATTTGAGGCTTTAACTGAAGTTGATGACCACCTATTTAACAGTGTCTGAAGGGTAAAGATTTTCTGTATGTGCTCTGGATTTTCCACATTTCATTATAAATTTAAGAAAGCAAATTCTTAACCTTTAGGCACATTTGGAGATCAAATTGTTCAACATTTGGTACTCTCTGAATAATATGTCTGTGAAGATGGAAAAACTGATCAGTGACTTAGTTCAGAGCTTTCCAAGCTTCTTGATATACTGCAGTCTTAATATCTCAATAATTTTTTCACTGTGCCCTGCAAATATCCCAGATATCTAGATGCCCCTGTGAATTTGATGCAGTAACCCAGGGTACCACAGCACATAGTTTTGGAGCTATAGTTGTTATTAGGTACCAGGAATATACAAATTCCTGCATACATTCTGTTGGAATCTAATTTTGGCGTCCATCAGACTTTTGTTGATTAGAACTACCTTTTGCATCAGATTAAAACTTTCTGGTTAATCATGAATGGGGTTAGTCATAATTATTAGTCATTGATTAATAATAAATGATTAGTTAATCATAAATGGGAGCAAAATATTGTTCTGACAGTTCTGAAAGTACTGCACAAATAGTGATAAATATGTTAAAATATTAGACTATATTGAAAGGGTATACATTTCAACATTTATCTCTGAACTCTTAGAATGAAATTAAAATGTAATATGTCACAGATATATGATGACAGAAGAAACCAGACTGACCAGATTCTAAGCTATTTCTTTCATTAAAGCTGTTGTTGTACCTACTGCAACCATTCACATAACAGTATTTATTGAGCAAGTCTAAACAGTATTGATTGGTCTTGAAATTGGTCTCCTCCACAGACCAGCATCTTATATAGAACTTTTGGGTATCACTGGATAGCAATTTATACTCTCTATATATGTATTTATTTTCTATTTACTGTGTATATAAGCTGCCTCAATAAACTAGGATGGCAAATAACATAACTGGTATACACAGTTAAAACCATAATATAAAGTGCATACAAATACAAGTTGAAATTAAATACTCAAAAGGCAAAGGAGCTGAATGCTGACTATAATAACACAAGTTTTCATTTTCTTCATAAATACAAGAAAGGGGCACCTAGCCCTACTTAGGAAGGTAAGATATTCCAAAAAATTAAGTCCTACACTGAAAAGGTCTATTGTCTGGCCTATACCTCACAGACCTTTCAGAAGAGAGATGTGATGAGGGCTGTCTCTTTAGGTGTTCATACTTAATGGGCAAGTTCTCTCTTAGAATGTTAGAGTGCAGTACTGCAAGCTACTTCTGCTGACTGCCAGCCAACTGCAATTTGACAGTTCAAATCTCACCAGGTTCAAGGTTGACCCAGCCTTCCATCCTTCCAAGTTGAGTAAAATGAGGAGCCAAATTGTTGGGGGCAATATATTGCACCACCATGGCTCAGTATAAGATACTTTTAATGTTCATTATAAGATACATTTAAAGAATTTGGCTGCCAAAATCAATACTAGGAACAACATACTCCAGAAATTGTGGAACTAAATGGAGAGCTTCAGCTGCCATCTTCAAGTCATCAGCACTCAGGTTGGTCTACTCCACAGCAGAATACTGTGCCTCTACATGGGCTTAACAGCTGCCATACTAGTAAAGTTATACATAGGATTCAACACTACCATGAGGATTATAAGTGGATGTATTAAAACCACTCTGACTTGCTAGCTTCAGGTTTTAAACTATCATATCAGTTATGGACAATCCTGAATAGGATTTGCACCTCACAAAGCATTTGCCAGGATTCTCTGTATAAATAGGACATAGTATCCTCACCTCAGTGTGAATATGGGGTCCCACATCAAACTGTAGATCACATCATGATCAGCTGTAAGCTGAGGACATATACTGGTCCAGTCTCTGATTTTTTTTAATATAAATGGTGCTGCAGTTCAATGGTTAGATGTTTAGACATTGATATTTGAACATAGATCCTCCTTATTTATATTTTATTATGTTCTATTAATCTAGGTGAAATATATATATATATATACATACATACATATATACATACATACATACATACTTGTGTTACAACACCCTGGTAAGCCCCAATCAAGGGAGGAAGCATACTACTATCCTTTTCTGCCTTTCGGCTCATCACCAGAGACCATCCAGAAAGAAAGCTATTTGTTTTGTTGTCTTTTGTTTATATGTGTAATATATTATGTGTAATATAATATATATATTATGTGTAATATATATATATATATATATATATATATATATATATATATATATATATATATATATATATATATATATATATATATATATATATATTACAAGTCCATATGTGATATGCCATACACTAAACAATTAAATATCGACATATTTTACTTAAACCTCTATCTAGTCTTTCCATCAGTTCAAATTAATATTATACTGCCTACTTCAATTTTCTCCCACAACAAATTGTGACCAGTTCCACAACAGTTCAACAGGATCCTCTTGAGGTTTTGTGGCAGTTATACAAAACTATTGAAATGATTAATACTAATTTTAATTTTATGGTTAAAAAGTGCAATAACATTACAAAATATTATTCAGGAATGAGATGAATGAAAAACTGTGGATAATGATTTTTTTCCCCTTAAAAGGCAAACTATAGTAAATACACTCAACAAACTAGGACTTTCAGCATTGATGGTTGCTTCACAAAAAGGATATACAAGGTATGGCATTATCTTTCTTAAATATTTCACCTGAGTATTCTTAGGTTTGTATTTTAGCAGCTGTTTAGATCCTCATTATTGTCTTTTTAGAAGTATATGAACATAATAATGTTTTCAAAACAGAATGACTATATGGTGATGCTGTTGAAGATTTAACTCCAAAAGACTTAACAGTTCTTTCCCATCACTCTCCATAATATTATGTTGATTTTTCCTTAGTCATAGTTGTAAGTATTCAGTAATTAAGTTGCAATTTTTTGAATTTTATATGAAATATATGTAACTCTGAGTATATAGAGTAATACTGCTACTCTTGATCACATATTCTGCAGCTGTGAATCCACAGGGCAGGCTGTGCTATTCAATTATTGAAGTTCAAATATTAAATATCAGATTGAATTATAGAAGATATGCCCACCTATGCTGTCAGATACATTGCTCTTATTTATGGGTGCTAATTTTTTTAATATGTTGCCACTGTGCTTGGATATAAACAAATATCAAATAAAAGTATTATCACTAGTATACCACTAGAATGATAGTCCTAAGTACCCCTTTTCAGTCTTCTGATTTTAATCATTATGTCATTGTAATATAATTAGCAATTGTTCTATATTACAGTATTTTATTGTACTGTACATTGAAAATCAGCTGCCCTTTCTTGCTCTATATTATTTAATCAATTATAGGTTAAAATACATTGAACCTATGGTTGCAGTGGCTTCTAAATAATATTGTTAGCTTATAAAACAGTGTTTATGAAATTGAGATTGAAAGTTATTTTTAATTTCATCCACTTCTTACTAAAGAACTCTAAAATTGGCATCTAAATCTGAAATGTATTTTTACAAACTATAGAAGGAAGCTAGTTATGAAAACAATATAAGGTAAATATGGAAATAATATGAAGCTACTCTTTTATATCTAGCCTTGTACAGGTTTTGGTAGAAAATGGAGCAGATGTGAACCTGAAAAATACCAGTGGAAAAGATAGGTATATATAAGATTACATTAAATATATGTATTTGTTTGAAAGAAGTAGTTAAATAATTGAGAATATCACTTAGGCTACGTAAACTCGTAAAAGTATTTTACAATGCAGGGAAATACTACAAAATACTTCTTTTGGGGTCATAAAAGCTGCAGCATGTTTCCAAACTCACTCAGCTACTTCAGAAGTTGTTCAGAGTTATCTCAGCATGTGTGTACACACATTACCAATTCATTCATTATCTTTCCTGCAACAGGATATATGTGCCCCAGCATGCAAAGTCAGCCTGAGCCTGTCTGCTAATTATTTGAAAGGAGGTGCTTTGTACATACATATTGTGAAGCATCTTCTTTGAAAGCTTTGCATAGTCTTAGTTCCAATAATATATAAATGTTTGGTACTAATGCGTTAATATTGCAATGGACAATATAGGCAGAACAAATTGCATTGTGTTCATTCATTATTGAGGGAGAGAAGCATATAATCCTTCATGGTGCCTTAATTCTGGATAAATCTACTAGACAAATGAAAATGTATCTTAAGTAAACAAATATAAATATCAGGTAGCATTTTATGGCATTGTATATAACTATTTTTATTTTTCATTATTAGATATTAGGTAAAGCAATATTTATTACGATCTAGTGCCAATCTGATGTATGTAAACACTTAAGCAGATAATATGTAATTAGAGATATACAAAACAAAGTTCCTGAAAAGTGATGAAAATAAAGTCATTTAATTCTGAATTTCACTGAAAAAAAATCACATATATATGAAGAATGTGTATTAATGATCTCATTCAACTAAAAATGTGTTGTTTATTCACTTGTAAAAATTATAATGGAAACCAGCTTTACAAAGTACTTACTTCATTATGGTCACATTGATCTAATTTAACTGAAATCAACATTAAGATCATTGTATGAAATCAAGACAGTTATATTGTCCAGTTTCTCAACTGCAGGATTAAGCAACTGACTTTAATTTTTTAAATCTTTGAAAAAGTTTTTTTTTGTGTCAAACAGCTTTGTTCTTTTTATTAATCAAATCACTTCTATTGTCAAAAGAGAATTTCTTATTTATATTTATGTATTTGATTTTCATCCAGACTTTATTTTGTGTATAAATAATTCAAGGCCCTTCTCTCATTCAATCCTTCCTTCTATTTTCCCCACAACAATAACCCTGTGAAGTGAGTTGGGCTAAGAGTGAGTGACTAGCCCAAAGTTACCCAGACGGCTTTCATTCCTAAATCTCCTGGTGCCTAGACTAGCACTTTAACAACTAGACCACCCTTCTCTAAAATACTTAACAGCCATCACAAAAAGAGCATTAATAATATTAATTGTACATATGAGGGAATATATAAACCTTTTCAAGCCAGAGGACTTAAGACTGAAGACTTGATATATGCCTCTTGATTTTGGATTGTGTAATAAACATGCTTAATTAACTTTTATCCTCTTTTTTAAATTGCTGATACAGTACATAGTTGGAAAGATAATCTTTCTGCAGTTTTTCCCCAGAGCTGTAGAGAACAACCTACAGTCTAGCCTATAAATTGATAGACTCTACAGGCAACCAGATGAACAACTAAAGCTTGTAAAGGCCTAACGTCCTCCATTTTGTTGCATAAGTTTCTACAGTGATTGGCTAACATTTGGAGATGAAATTATTTTCCTTCAGTGCAAGGGAAAAACTGCATAAATATTTTTTTTCTCTCCTTCTTGCTTCCATTCCTCTGCTCTTCAGCCTGGAATAGAGATTTGAGAGCAGAGGTGGAGAATTTAGTTTTAGCACTTAATTTGGACATGAGGGTGAGGTGGAGTAGATCAACAAGTCCATTGCTTCCAGATTTGTTTGTTTGGTTTATTGAAGAAATGTGGTTTTCTGGGGGAGGGGATTAAGCATGGGAAAGGTTTGGGAAGCTCATCCTGAAGTTGCTGCCTTTCCAGCTTTCCAAAGCCTAGCTGAAGGCAGGAAAGTTTTGCATCCCCCCAATGGCTAGCTGATCGGCCATCGGGAAGTTCTAAAATGTTAGGAACTGGTCCTTCTTTTGCCCCAGAAAGGCAGTGCATCTTGGCAGAAGGGAGAGTAGGGGCAGAATTAGGAAAAGCATGTGTGTGCTTTTTCTTTTCATTTTCCTTTCCATTGTTTCTCACTGGCAAGACAGTTGTACAGTGGCAGAAATGGAGCATTTGGCCACCCAGGATCTCCCCCAATTCTGAGCTCCACTTAACGAATGCGTTGGGGAGAGCAGAGATTTATTTATTTATTTATTTATTAATTACATTTATATACCGCCCTTCTCCCTAGGGACTCAGGGCGGTGAACAGCTCGTCTAAAAACCCCACAAATACAAAAGTTAAAAAGTAATTAAATATTTGAATCAGCTGCAGACTAAAATTAGGAAACCCCCCCCCTACCCTTAAAACCCAATTTAAAGTTAAAAATGGAGATCAAATTTAAAATCATTATCTCAGCCCAGGCCGGCCTGCTCAAAGAGCCAAGTCTTTAACGCGCGCCTGAAGGCCCTCAGGTCCGTGCCGGTACGAAGTTCCGGTGGCAGAGTATTCCAGAGGGCGGGGGCACCCACAGAGAAGGCCCTACCCCTTGGCGCCGCCAGACGACACATAGCGGCCGACGGCACCCGGAGCAGACCCTCCCTGTGGGAACGCACCGGCCTGTTGGAGAACGTTGGCAGAATGCGGTCCTGAAGGTAACCTGGTCCCATGCCATGGGTCGCCCTAAAGGTCAAAACTAGAACCTTAAAGCGAACCCGGAGAGCCATCGGCAACCAATGCAGCTCGCGCAGGAGAGGCGTCACATGGGCGCTACGCGACGCCCCCATAATCACCCTCGCGGCTGCATTTTGCACCAACTGGAGTCTCCGGATGCTCCCCGCAGGGAGCCCCATGTAGAGGGCATTACAATAGTCCAAGCGAGAGGTGACAAGGGCCTGAGTGACCGTGCGCAAGGCGTCCCGATCCAGGAAGGGCCGCAACCGGTAGATCCGACGGATCTGATGAAACGCCCCCCTGGAGACGGCCGCGATGTGATGTTCAAGCGACAGCCGTACATCCAGGAGGACTCCCAGGTTGCGAGCCCTCTCTGTGGGGGGCAGAACCTCCCCCCCAATAGCCAGCGAAGGTGTCAGCTGGCTATATCGGGGCGCCGGAAACCACAGCCACTCGGTCTTGGATGGGTTGAGCCGAAGCCTGTTCCCGCCCATCCAGTCCCGCACGGCCTCCAGGCACCTAGACATAGTCCCCACAGCATCGTTGGGGTGGTCCGGAGTGGAGATGTACAGCTGGGTGTCATCTGCATACAGATGACACCTCACTCCAAGACCACGGATGATCTCGCCCAGCGGCTTCATATAAATGTTGAACAGGAGGGGAGAAAGGACCGACCCCTGAGGCACCCCACAAACCAGGGGCCTAGAGGTGGACCTCTCCCCCCCCGCCAACACGAATTGCGAACGGTCAGAGAGGAAGGAGGAGAACCATCGGAGGACGGTTCCACCAATCCCCAACCCCTCCAACCGTCGCAATAAGATACTATGGTCGATAGTATCAAAAGCCGCCGAGAGATCTAATAGGACCAGGACAGAGGAGAACCCTCTGTCACGAGCCCTCCAGAGATCATCAACCAACGCGACCAATGCCGTCTCAGTGCTATGTCCAGGCCTGAAGCCCGATTGGAACGGATCGAGGTAAGTTGCTTCCTCCAGGTACTGGGGGAGCTGACGTGCCACCACACTCTCAACAACCTTCGCCACGAAGGGAAGGTTGGAGACTGGACGATAGTTGTTTAAAATAGCTGGGTCCAGGGAAGGCTTCTTGAGGAGGGGGCGCACCACCGCCGCCTTCAGGGCGGTAGGGAGCAACCCCTCTCTCAAAGAAGCGTTGACAATCCCCTGGAGCCAGCCTCGTGTCGTCTCCCTGGCGGCCGAAACCAACCAGGAAGGACACGGGTCCAATAAACAGGTGGTGGCATTCAGACCCCCCAGCAACCTGTCCACACCCTCAGCGGTCACAGGATCGAACTCCCCCCAGATAACACTCTCAAGACCTGCCCCGGACACCTCCCCCGGGACCACCCAATTGGAGTCGAGCCCTTCCCGAATCTGAGCGATTTTATCATGCAGAAATCGGGAAAACTCCTCCGCTCTACCCTGCAAGAGGTCATCCCGCGCTCTCGGTTCAAGTAGAGAGCGGGTCACTCTAAACAGGGCGGCAGGCCGATTTTCTGCTGATGCAATAAGGGCGGAGAAATACGAAGATTTCGCCGCCCCTATCGCCACAAGGTAAGTCTTAATATGAGATCTCACCTGTGTTCGGTCAGACTCAGAACGGCTCGCCCTCCAAATGCCCTCAAGACGTCTTTTTCGGCACTTCATCTCCCGTAGCTCCTCCGTATACCACGGAGCCAAATGGGATCTGTGCCGAGTCAGAGGTCGCATAGGCACAACTCGCTCTAGGGCCCCGGCGGCCGACCCCTCCCAGGTGGCCACCAGGTCTCCAGGCGAGCTGAGAGCCAGAGATTCAGGAAATGGCCCAAGCTCCCTCTGGAACCGATCCGGATCCATTAGGCGCCTGGGGCGGAACCATCTAAGTGGCTCCGCCTCCCTGCGGTGGGGGGTAGCGGAACAGAAATCCAGCCTAAGGAGGGAATGATCTGTCCATGACAAGGGCGTAATAACTAAATCCCCCCAATTACAGTCATTCAACCACTGCCCAGAGACAAAAATCAGGTCCAGCATGTGACCTCCCATGTGAGTGGGGGCAGAAACTAACTGGGTCAGGTCCATGGCCGTCATGGAAGCCAAGAACTCCCGGACCAACCCCGAGGTTTCACCGAGCGATGGCAGGTTGAAATCCCCCATGACTAAGAGCCTTGGGGTCTCAACCGCCAGCCCGGCTATTACCTCTAGGAGTCCGGGTAGGGCCGATGAGACGTGGCAGGGAGCCAGGTACGTCAACAAAAGACCCATCTGAACCCCTTGCCCCCACTTCACAAAAAGAGATTCACAGCCAGCCGTCTGAGGGACAGTGGCCTCCCTAGGACAAAGGACTTCCTTTATAAGCACCGCCACCCCACCGCCCCTTCCCTGAGCCCTAGGCTGGTGAAATGCAAGGAAACCTGGTGGGCACATCTCAACCAGAGGGACACCTCCCTCTGGGCCCAACCAGGTTTCGGTGACACCTACCAGATGGTGGTAGTTGATTGAGGCAATTCATGTTGTCCCAATTTTTTATCCTAATAGACAGGCTCCATTATAGTTGTAACTTGAGGATCATCTGTAGTTGAAATGAGGTACTATTTCAATGTGGTTGCTCTTTTTCCAGTTGCTCCCAAGTGCAGGCAAAACTCTAAGCACTAGATAAAGCCCCCACCAGGACAATGCTGCTCACAGTGGGTTGTGATCCTGGCAGTTGAATTAAAATTGTCTTGCGTGCTTGTAGGAGGTGACATCACCTCTTGCAAGCAGACAAGAGGACTTTAATTCAGTTGCCAGGACCATAAGTCATGGTGAGCACCGTTATCCTGGCAAAGGAATTTTAATTCAGTCTGCTGACATCGCTTCCACTTCCTTATCTGTAGGCCATTTGTGTTTACCTTTCCTTCTGTACATGCCCCTTTCCCCTCTCTGTCTTAGCATTTGCTTTTATAAGGTCCAAAGATTGGATAGGGTAAGGTTGCCTCTGGATACCAGCATGTCCTAGAAAAACATCAGGGTTTGGTTTTGTTAGCCAGGCAATGCAACATTGATTTGAGTGCCTGTGTACATACAATTTTGTGGAAATTGATTTTATTTATTTATTTTTATTTATTATTTATTTCTTTGATTTGTCAATCGCTTACAAGATGATAGGTATAAGAATAAACATGAGTAAGAATACAGGAAATAGATATAGATAAATGGGGACAATAGACAGGGACAGTAGGCATGATGGTGCACCTTACAGACATCTTAGGAATGGGGTGAGGTCAGTAGTGAATAAGGTTAAAGGAGTGGGGGTTTGAGGATGTAACAAGAAGAGTCAGGTAGTGCATTCCAGACTTTGACCACTCTGTTGCTGAAGTTGTACTTTCTGCAATCAAGTTTGGAGTGGTTTACATTGAGTTTGTATCTGTTGTGTGCTCTTGTATTGTTACTCTTCTTGTGAAATACTTCTGGACTCGCTCAATTGTATTAATGACTGATATACAGTGCGGATTCCAGACTGATGAGCTGTATTCGAGTATTGGTCCAGCAAAGATTTTGCCCTAGTTAGCAATTCAATATTACCAGAGGAGAAGCTTCGTAATATTAGGTTTACAACTCTTAATGCCTTTTTGGCAATTCTGTTACAGTGAGCTCTGGCACTTAGGTCTTTTGATATGAGTACTCCAAGGTCCTTGACTGAGTGAGGGTCATCAATGATGTCATATCTGCCTAGCTTGTATTTGTTGAACTGATTTTTTTTACTAATGTGTAGGACAGGGCATTTGTTGGTCAAGATTTGGAAATGTATGAATGCCTGAAGCACCTACTTTTTAAATAAGCAGATAGAAACTGGATACGCTCAGATGACCGCAAAAGCATTGATTTTGGCTATTCATAAAAAACAACTGTTTGGAGAGCAAATCTCCAGATCTCTCTTTATTCTAAATGGAATTTTGCAGTTACACCCAGTTGTCTTTTCAGTTGTAATAACCCTGGCAAATTTCAGAGCATTAAAAAATATGGGCATTAATTCACTTGCCTCATCAGAAACCCCAGTCAACAACTTTTATTTTTAATGAAGTTTGGTTTTTAGTTTCTGAAGCTTTCAGTCAAGGAGGAAGATAAACATTCTTCTTGCATGCCCATCTATGAAAGAATTATTTTCTTACATGAATGTGAAGAGGCAAAGGAACCTGATGTTCTAGCAATGTTTAAAAAGGTTATATACTATAAAATATTTCTTGTTATCTAGCATTTTGGGATTTAGGAAATTAATTACCTATTTACTAAGAAAGGAATCAAGATGATAATCACCAGAAATCCAAACAGGATTGCAGTTACAAAAGGTGAGATCATCTCATACTTCTACCATCTAATATAGCAATATACAATATAAAATAATAAATCTTCCATGAAAATTAATATTTAATTAGAAGTATATGTAGACTAACATAGGGGTTAATTAGTTAATTTCTACCTCTCAGCAATTCAAAACGAGTGATTTAGCCTTAATAAATGCTTTTATTTTATAGTTTAATGATAGCTTGTTTCGCTGGTCACCTGGATATTGTCCAGTATCTCAGATCCCAAGGAGCTTCCTGGCTAAGCAAGGATTTCGGTGGATGTACAGCTATGCATTGGGCTACGGATGGAGGTCACTGTGATGTTATTGATTGGATGATCCAGGATGGCTGTGAGGTATTGGAAACATTTGTCTAAAAACAGCATTTTACATTGTGTTTTCTGATATGTACATATTTCTTTGCGTGAAATCCTGAAGAAGATAAGAGTAATGCTAATCAGTAGATAACGTGTAAAAAATACATTACAGATAGTCCTTGACTTACAAGCACAGTTAAGACCAGCATTTACATTGCTAACAAGGCTGTTGATAAGGTGAGTCATCCCCAATTTTACAATTTTTTTTTGCCATGGTTGTTAAACAAATCAGTGCAGCTGTTAAGTGAATCACATGGTTATTAAGTGAATTTGGCTTTCCCCATTGATTTTGCTTGTCGGAAGTTGGATGGAAAAATACCAAGTGGAGATCATGTGATCCTGGGATGCTGCAACCATCATAAATATCTGCTGGTTACCCAGTGCCTGTATGTTGAGCCCATCACTGTGGGGATACTGCAACAGCCATAAATGCAAGGATCCATTGTAAGACTCTCTTTCAGAGCTGTTGTAGCTTCAAACAGTTGCCAAATATATGGTTGAAGAAATTGAAGATCATCTGTATTTATATAGGGATGCTTTTATAACAGTCTAATTATTGGAAATGGACTGTATCATACCACTGGATTAATTTTCCTAATGGAAAAACTGTTAACAACTTTTATTAATGTTCATCATTGTTATCAATATAGAAAAATAAGAAAAAGCTTAAAGCTTAAAAGATTAAAATGATGCCTTTACATTTTAATTTAATTTAGCAAGGAAAATATAAGTTGATCTGGTTTGGCTTGACTAGAAGCTCATGCAGTGGAAATATTTATTCATTTATTATTTTATTTATTTATTATTACTTTTTATTTATCAATAAATTTATATCCTTCCCATCTCCCTTTACATTACATTAAATATTAAAATAAACAGAGTTTAAATAAGTTAAAAACGAAAATATAAGAGCATGCTTTTCTATTTCATCCCCTGTCCTCTTTCATCATCATCATCATCATTTAACGACCCCATAATCTCTTGCGGGATGGAGTTCGGACAACTGAATAGAGCTAGCGGAGTGTTTTAATGGCTGGATGCCCTTCCTGTCACCAATGCAGAGTTTTGTTCAGCAGATATATTCTCAGTGTGCTGTCCTCTCTGTCCCTCTTCACTCCCACAAGTTGTTTCTGCCTAATTGTGCCTTTCCACTACATTTCTCTTCTAGATCTCAAGTCTTCTTTGGATTCTCCCCTCCCCATCTCTAACAGATATTTTTGGAATAGTAGAACACTAGGCTGTGATAAAGAAAAAAAGGAGGAAAACCCATAGATCCAAGGCACTGATATCACTCATACATTTTAAGGTAGAACATTTACATATATAATTTGAATACTGTGAGGCATATTTCAGAAGCCAAAGTTACGACGTTAACAAAATAAAATTCATTTAATTATGTAAACTATGCTTTATCTAACAAAGTTACTTATTTACATAAGTGACTGTTCAGTATTGCTAGGGCTAAGGCTGTAATCTTTTCTGAGGCTGACTTCAAAATAAGCCTCATTAAACTTAATTATGCTTAGTTTTTTAAAGACATGCTTAGGATTGTGATATACATTACAATAACTCCAAATGGATTAAGACTGCTATATTTCCTTTCCTATTACTTTGGGGAAACCTTCATTTGTGTGAAAGGCTAGTTAGATGGAAGAATTGTTGTCCTGATCATTAGGATAAAAGATCGAAATGGAACAGTGTTTGTCTTCCAGCCTTTTTAAAGAATATCTTTGAGATCAGGTATTATAGAGAGCATTATTCCACTAACTTATATCATTTTTCTGTCAGCTATTTTGCAATCATACTGGTATACCTTTTTGGAAAAAAAAATAATTTCAGCATTAAGAATTTTTAAAATAGAATTAATATTACATTCTAAAAAATAAAACTAATACAAACTAAAAAAGTAGAAAATGCAGAAGATATAGAAAAAAATAAGAATATAATAAAGAAAAAGAAAAATATATATCAAGAAATGACTTCCCCCTTCATCACAAGTATAAACAATTTTAATAACATATCACCTTCTCATAAAATACAAATAATCTCTTCCTCCCATATCCCATCTTTGTCTACAAACAAATTCTTAAGGCCTGTCATTCAGCTCTGATCAACAAAAAAAATCATTAAAGGGAGATAGCAACATATCTATTTTAAGCTTAATTAAATATACCAACTTTATATTTCTTTTTACTTCTAATAATCTTGATCTTTAGTCCCTTCAAATAATGTCCTAGAGCTTGATTTCTTTTCATTTTTTCTTTTTACCTTCTCATAAAATTCTTCAAAGCTTTAATGTATCCCTTTTGTAAATATAGGAAAGTTATTCATGTAACTCTTAGGTTTTTTTTTAATTTGTTCTTTTGATTATTAAAATGTTAGCTGGTTTCATTTGTATATCCAATGTATAATTTTTTTCCATATCATTCTTGTAGTCTGTTATTTTACCCACTTTCAAATTAGTCTCCATCTTGTCTAGTGAAACTATTTCCTCTTCCATAAAATCTTTAAACATATAATAGACAGACAGTCTTAAAATTAATTTCTTGGTCTATTGTTCAAAAAATATCCTTCAGTATGTCCAATATTAAAATATTTTGCTCCATTCTGTATTATGAAGTCAAATTTGAGTAATCTTTAATTCCTTCTGATTCTTTCTGTTTTCTAATATTCAAACTTTCGTTCTATCATTTTTTAAAGAGAAGTCAAAACAAAAGCATTTTCCCATGGGAAAGGTTCTTATAATTAACCCCAAAGTCTGATTTCATATGCATCTAAACCCTTAATCTGTTTGTATCTTTCCAAAATAAAGTTCTAATCACTCTTTTGCTGTTTATTCCAAGAGAAAAATGTTTAAGTTCTTAAACCTGTATTTTAAACTTATTTTGCTAAGGATTAAAGAAAACACCCAGTACTGTAAAATTTGCTGATCCAAAGGTTTCTAATAGTTAAGAAACAGTTAACAAACAATTTTTAAAGTGATTTTAAAAGGAAGCATACAAAGTGTCCTTTTGAAGGTACCAATCACAGTTTCAGCAAAAAGGTGATTATTCCCTCATTTCCTAGAGTTGTAATCCTGATGGATGGTGCTACTGTGGCTTCCTTGCTATGGAATTGTACTTATGGACAATCTCAAACCCTTTCCTTGTCTAGAAAGGAAATAGACTACTCACCGTCTATTCTGCTGCAGTTGTTGGCTCCACTTTTAGTGGAGCTATCTTTAGTTCACCATTTCTTTCCAAATATCCCTCTCAACATTAAGGATTAAGGAAATCAATCTGATATTTTTAGTATTTAGTATTTATTTGATTTGTCAATCGCTTACAAGATACAGGTATAAGAATAAATATAGTTTTGAATACATGAGATAGATACTTATAAGAAAAATAAAAAAACAATAGGACAGGGATGGTAGGCACAAGGCCTCTTAGGAAGGGAGTGAGGTCAATAGTAGACAGTCTAAGGTTAAGTTTTTGGGGTTTGGGGGAGAAACCATAGAGTCAGGTAGAGTATTCCAAACATTGACTACTCTGTTGCTGAAGTCGTATTTTCTGCAGTCAAGTTTGGTGCGGTTAACCTTGAATTTGTATCTATTGTGTGCTCTTGTATTGTTATGATTGAAGCTGAAGTATTCATTTGCAGGTAGGACATTGCAATGTATGATTTTATATACTATATTTAGATCGGACCGGAGGCGGCGTAGTTTTAGGTTTTCTAGGTCTAGAGTTTCAAGTCTGGTGGCATAAGGTATTCTGCAATGAGTAGAGGAGCGGAGAACTCTTCTTGTAAAATATTTCTGGACTTGTTCAATTGTGTTAATATCAGATACATGATATGGGTTCCAGACTGATGAGCTGTATTCAAGTGTAGGTCTAGCAAACGTTTTGTATGCTCTAGTTAGTAGTGTGATGTTACCAGAGAAGAACCTACATAGGATTAGATTAACAACTCTTAATGCCTTTTTGGCTATGTAGTTACAGTGTGCTCTAGCACTTAGGTCATTTGAGATGAGTACTCCAAGATCCTTGACAGAATTTGGATTATTAACAAGGTCTTGACTATTCAGCCTGTATTTTATTTTCTGCTTTTTTTTGCTAATATGTAGGACAGAGCATTTATTTGTTGAGATTTGAAGTTGCCATTTGTTTGACCATTCTGATACATAGTCAAGGTCTTTTTGAAGGGTAGCAGTATTGTCTGTGGTATTGAACAGCTTTGTATCATCAGCGAAGAGAATGCAGTTGCTCTTAATATGATCACAGAGGTAATTTATGTAGAGTATGAAGAGAGTTGGTCCTAAAACACTGCCTTGGGGGACACCACTGTTGACAGGTACAGGATCTTGATAGGACGCTCCCAATTTTGACCATTTGTTGTCTGTTTGACAGGAATGCTTCTATCCAGTTATTTAGGTGTCCAGAGATATTTTATTTCTTTGCATGGGGTGGGAGTTCAGATTTAGTTTCAGAAGGAGAAATTCAATTTTCTTATATCAGTTTGGATACTTTCCCAAAGTATGTAGGATTTTGAGCTTTAGAATCTTATTTTTTACAATCTGTTGATATTCAATAGCATTTAAGGAAAGGCAGGTGCCATTCTTCCAACAAAATATCAGTGTTAACATCGGACTGCCATACTTGACTGCTCTGCAATTATTGCGGTTTATTTTAGAATTAATTTGATCACAGGTCATGTTTGCATGTTTAAAATTATATTCCTCTGATCTTTTTTTTAGCATTTCCACTATCCTACATGTATTTAATACTAGAAAATATAATTGGAATTATGTTTAGCATATGAGTTAAACTTTTGCAACATCTAATGTTAATACTTGTATTACAGAATCATGTAATTTGCAGTAATGTAATAGCAGCACTTTGAAGAATGTAATTACACAGATTTCATCCATGCCATACATTCAAAAATTACAAGAAATCTTTTTTAATCTATTCTGTATAAATGAGTCCCCTATTTCATTATTCTTGTCTATACAAAGTCTAAATCTATGGGTAATCTGTTCCTAATTAGCATGTGTAATCAGGTTTTCAATCCATTGAATAAATGCAGCCATACGTTTATCTTTCCAATTTTGCAATATCAGTCTTTTTAGCCATAATAAGGATATAAAGAATCCATTTATTTGTCCAGTTATCAATTCCATGTACTAAGTATATAGTTCAAAAGAATAGTATCCTCTGAAAATTTAGCTTCTGTCACAGAGTCATATTTATGTGATCCATTACTTTCTCCCAAGTAAGTATAGGATATAGTAGAAACATATGTTTTAAAGAAACATTATCCTTATTACATCACCAACAAAATGCTGTTTTTGACAGTCTCCTTCTATATAAATGTAATACAGATCAATAAATTCTGAATATTATGTTGTTGTTGTATAACCTGCAATTTCAGATCCATTGACACCCTTGCTATTGAATTTAAGATGTTTTCCTGTTGTCTAGATGATGTAGGAGCCTCTAGTTATTTTTTCCACTCATTTCTTAACATCTGCATATTGTATTGATTTATTATAAAAACTAATATGGTTTTTAGTTTTGAAGAATTTAAGAAGTTGATCTAGCATCTCAGGTGTCTCCACTTCCATTCAATTTTTCCATAATACCCTCTTTCTTCCAATTTCCCCATAAATTTGGTATGGGAAAAAGAGTTAAATCTTCTTTATTAGCCATACAGAAAACCAAATCCTCATTAATTGATAATTGCATTTCCTGTAAAGATATTTCATGTTGAAGAATACCATAAAAATCTTCTACACAAATAATTTATTTTCTGACAATATTTCTAGATATATAAACTGGAATTCCTCTCAGAATATAAATTAATCTGGAAATAATGCTAATTTTAAGAGCATTCATCTTTCTCCAACGGGTAAAGTTTAATGACTTTAAATAATTATCAGTCTGAAGAAATCTCTTTATATAATTTATTCATATTACATGTCACTGAATTATGTCCTATATAATCTATATTAAAGTTAAGTTAAAACTGTTATACACATCATTTTTAAAACTATTACATGTATCTTGTCCATTATTAGTACTGTTACTTTTATTAATCTGTTTTTATCAACAACGTGGTCTTAAATCTAGAGATGATAGTAGTGATACCCCTGTTGTCCACACAAAGGAAAATGAAAACAATAAGTGTTAAAATTAAAGATATCCTAAAGATGGTACTAAAGATGGTAAAGTTAATTGGTCAATTCTTGTTTTAATTAATGAATGAACATTCAGTTGATCCAAAATAGTAGGCCCTGCATCTGCGGGAAGAACAGGAAATAAAAAAACTCTGAAAGACAGTAAAATGAGACTGTTCAACTGGCAGGAAAAAGAACTAGTGATGCTAAGTGGCAGGAGAAAAAAAATAGAAGAAATAGTTTTTGAGGCAGGCTATAGTGAGAAAAGGAAATTGAATTAGTTTAATATAGGAAAGATTGAAAAAGTTGTTAAAGACGAAAAGACCAAGATTGTGTAAAGCAAACTTTAAAAGGAAATAGAAAATATAGGTGCTATTCAGAATAACACTGAGGTTCTGGATTTTCTATATCTGTAACAGGTTGACTGTAGAGATTCTGGCTTGGAATGGACTCCACTACTGAGATTATGCGCATTATCAGGAAAAACAGATGTAGCCACAATTTTAATAAATGCTGAAGCTGATGTGAACGTAAAAGATAAGGATGGGAAGACACCTCTGATGGTATGTTGTACTGCTAAGTAACATGTTAGACTGTTTCTCAATAAGGAGAATGAAAGAGTCTTGAACGGTTCCAAACATTCCTAGATCTCACTTCATTATTCACTATTATGTCCACCTTAATTCACAATAAATTCAAAGGTAATTCATTTTTAATTTGGAGGAGGAGAATGATGCAGAAGATCTTTTTTTTTGTACTGCACATGTGCTAGGGCTGTCTTGATTATCACTTGTCTCCAAGAAAAAAGTGTTGGTTTATAGATACAGAAAGAACTTTAGTCTAGGAAAACAGCAAAATGCTCCTTTCTCCCATATCAGCACACCCTTTTGTTATTGTTTTAGCTTTCATGGATATCTGATCGATGGAATCTAGAGAATTCTCAGTGATTGTACTTAAATTCTACTGTGGGAGATAGGCATCCCCTAATAGGCCTTCACCATTTTGTGATGTTGTTCTTTAGAATGATAATGTTGTTCCGCTGTATGTGATTGCATTTAAGCTTACTGAATGATGTGTGATAATAAAAATTTGTACATAAAGATACAAGGGGCAGACTATTTTAGAACATATACTAAAATCTCAGTCAGAATGGTGTCTGAAATGGCATAGCCTCCTTTTTTGGCCAATATTTATTTGGGGAGTATACTATACTGTGTGCACAATTATTACGCAAGTGAATATTTTGACCATATCATTTTTATGCATATTTTCCACTTCCAAGCTGTATAAACTTGAATCTTAGATGGCATAAGCATATCAGGTGATGTATTTGATGTAATGAGGGAGGGTGTGGCCTAAGGAGATCAACACCTATATCAAGGTGAGCATAATTATTAGGCAGCTTCTTTTCCACAGGCAAAATGGGCTAAAAAAGAGATTTAATTGACTCTGAAAATTCAAAAATTGTACAAAGGCTTTCAGAGGAGTGCAGCACTCTTGAAATTGCTATGATATTAGGGCGTGATCACAGAACCATCAAATGTTTTGCTGCAAATAGTCAACGGGATCACAAGAAACATGCTGAGAAAAAAAGACATACCTTAACTGCCAAAGATTTGAAAAGAATCAAACATGAAGTTAACCAGGAGCCCATTATCCTCCAGTGCTGTCATATTTCAAAACTGCAACCTACCTGGAGTGCCCAGAAGTACAAGTTGTTCAGTTCTCAGAGCATGGCCAAGATAAGGAAGGCTGAAATCCGCTGAACAAGACACATAAGTTGAAACAATAAGAGTGGACCAAGAAATGTCTGAATACAGATTTTTCAAAGGTTTTATGGACTGATGAGATGAGAGTGACTCTTGACAGATCAGATGGAGGGGCCTGTGCCTAGATCAGTAACAGACACAGAGCTCCACTGGTATGGGCTGGTATTATGAAAGATGAGCTAGTTGGACCTTTTCAGGTTGAAGATGGACTCAAAATCAACTCACAAACCTGGTAGTTTTTAGAATATACTTTTTTCAAGCAGTGGTACAGGAAAAAGTTTGCATCTTTCAAGAAGACCATGATTTTTATGCAGGACAATGCTCCATTGCATGCATCAAAGTACTCCACTATGTGGCTAGCCAGTAAAGGCCTTAAAGACGAAAGATAGCCTCCTTCCTTACCTGGCCTAAACCCTATTGAGAACTTGTGGGGCCTTTTTAAATGGGAGATTTATGGTGAAGGAAAACAGTACACCTCTCTGAATAGTATCTGAGGGGGGTTGTGGTTGTGCTGCTGCACAAAAAGTTGATCGTCAATAGGTCAAGAAACTGACAGACTCCATGAATGGAAGCTTATGATTATTATTGAAAAGAAGGGTGGCTGTATTGGTCACTGATTTTTCTTTGAACTTTGTCAGAAATGTTTATTTGTAAATTTTGAATTGTTTGTTTGTTATTCTCACTTTAACAGATGAAAATAAATGAGTGAGATGGCAAAATTTTCATTTTTCATTTAGTTGCATAATAATTCTCCACACTAATAGTTGCCCAATAATTGTGCACACATAGATATTCTCCTAAGAAAGCCATAACATCACTTTTATTTTCTTAAATATTCAGGTTTGAGGTTTATTAACATTTTGGATTAACCGAGAGCATTGTAGTTATTCAATAATAAAATTAATCTTCCAAAATACAGCTTGCTTAATAATTGTGCACACAGTGTACTGTCAAAAATAGGTCCTTGTAGGTGGGTGGAGGGAGGGGCAAATAGATAACGTGTTCATCATGAAACACTATGGCATGTGCTTTCATCAGTAGCTGTTACAATTATATCATTGCATAATAAGTGTGATTATGATTATGAACCTACATTTTAATATTATCATGGATTGTTATGCATATGCTTCAAAGAGTTCCAGAATTCCTAAGTTCATTAACTTGCATTTGGGGAAAAAACATTAACACTACTGGCAACCCAATGGACAAATTTGAATCAAGCTCAGGAAAAATGCTTGAACATTATATTATTATACTTCTTCACATTGTTATCCTGCTGTTTGCTGCTGTGAAAAAAGTAGTTTTCAATTATAACTTATTTTCCATAATAGGAGAGACATTATTCTGTGTCTTAAAATATATGGGATCATCTGAGTGTTCCATAAATAAGATAATAAACTAAAGAAAATCAATTTGCATACTTAATCAGGCAAACAGCATGACTCTTTTTGGCTATGTGTGGTATCATTACTAATTAGTTCTAAGTATCATTAATAATTAGTGATAGATGTAAAATTTTCAAAGAAAATATTGTATATCTTTAACATTTCCAATGAATTACACTATGAGCATAATTACCATTGAGTTGTGCATATTTGTTCATTTATGTTCATTTGAAATTTGTTATTATGACTATTACATCATTCTATACTTGCATACCATTTGATTATATACAAAAAGCCGTAAATTTGAAAGTAAAAGTAAAAACATTTATTTATTGAATTATATGACTGCACATCTCACGTAGATGATTCTGGATGGTTAAAAGCACAAACAATATACTTTTTCCTTGCTAGGATAAAGCAAGGACTCATCAAAACAAAACCTTCAACAGGAACAGAACAAACCTAACCTTCTGACCCAAATATCTGGGGAAATTTGCATGATATTGTTCAGTTTATCTCTATATTTGTATAAACATAGGTGGAAAGCCTGCCAGATATCATATATTATTCCTATTTGTCCATAGAAACATAATCTATGCCTGAATAAGAACATTATTTCTAACCATTACGAAGCTCAAGGCATTTTTAAAACATGACTTCATTTCCTCTTAGATTTCTCCTTCTAAAGCATTTTACATCAAAATATCATTTCTGCTTTATTGCATGAAATAGAGTAGTCTGAGTAGGTTCCGATGTTTCTTTAATGGGATGAGGCTTATTCCTTCTTATTCATTTTTCTGAACCACTGCATTTGTAGACGTTATAAAGATCAAAAAGCACTCTATCATGTTTTTACCCCAGTCAACATAGTTAGCAAGTATTTTTCTGCTCTTAAAAATAGGCGTTTGGATGGTACTTTAATGATATGAAGAAGGGGAAGTACGTACAGTATAGTACTCCAAATTCTGATTGCCGATTAATATCCAGTTCCCTCCTATTTTACTACCTCTACAGAATTATCAACAGAATTCTTAGAAAGCAGTGGACTTCAATATATTTACATAATATGTCCTCAGTTGCTGGAGAATAAATTAGTTCTAATGATCTTGCAAATTACATTTTCTGGACCATACATATGTTTTAAATATATACTACAAAGAGAACATGTAAATGGAATCAGTGTATTTGAAAATACTCACATTGAACAAGAAAACACATTAATGATTTCTGTTCTTTTTTTTTTTTTTTGAGTGCCCAAATTTGCCACAGTGAAATCCTAAGATCTTCTTGCTACTGGATCTGCTAGCCGAATATGACAACTTGCTGCAGCCAACACACCATAGCCAATTTGCTACAGGACAACTCACTGTGGGACAAGAATTATTAATATCAAAGAAATGGTGGAATAGAATCACCAAGGAAAGGATGCAAAAGGAGCGGACAGAATGAAATGTGAACAACAAAAATTAAAGTATTTTTTTAATTTTAAATAATTAAATAGAATTGTTAAGTTGTCCTGTGGTGAGTTGGCTGCAGCAAATTGGCCAGGGCAAGTTGCCCCATTCTACTGCTGGCCTGTCTTTTATGCAGGAAATTGGGCATTCTTGCCTGTTTCTCTGTCTTTGGCAGAAACATAAAATTGAAAGGCAATAGAACAAGCAGCAGTCAAGAATATGATACTGTGCTTATGCCCAAGGCAGAAAATGAAGAAATCTTGTTGATTTCTCTAGAATGACATTTTAATATTAGATAATGCCTGTATTATCTCAGTTGTCCTTATATAACAGCACTTACATGACAGAATGCAAACACTAATTTTCACCGAAGAGAAAGAGAGTTGTGTATTTGTTCTCTGGAGAATTCTATTTCTTTGGTATCTTTTCTGTGAGGGGGAAACCTTATGCAGAGAAACAACTGTGGCATATAAACCAACAAAAAAAAAAGGCAATTGATGACAAGCTCATGAAGAATAATACTCCATTTGGGATTAAAACACTCTTCTCATATGTACTGTTTTGATTATAAATGAAACAATTAAAGCTCATTAAAAAGTCAAGTCCAATGAAATGATCTCAATTTCTAGTGACATTAGGTACATACTTGCATACAGTAAGAGTACCGTTTTATAAAGCCTTAGTAAGACCACACTGGAATACTGCATCCAGTTTTGGTCACTACATTACAAAAAAGATGTTGAGATTTTGAGAAAAGTGCAAGGAAGAGTAACTAAGATGATCAAAAGCCTAGAGACAAAAATATATAAAGAACGGTTGCAAGAATTGGGTATGGCCAGTCTAGAGAAAAGGACTAGGGGTGACATGATAGCCGTATTCCAATATTTGAGGGACTGCCACAAACAGGAGGGGGTGTTAATTCATTTTCCAAAACACCAAAAAGAATGGAAACTAATCAAGGAGAGAAGCAATCTGGAATTAAGGAGAAACTTCCTAACAGGATAATTAACCAGTTGAACAGCTTGCCTTCGGAAGTTGTAGGTGCTTCATCACTGGAGGTTTTTAAGAAAAGACTGACAGCCATCTATCTGAAATGGTATAGGGCAGTGATGATTAACCTTTTCAGCACCGAGTGCCAAAACAGGAGCGTGTGCATGTCAGAAACTGAAAGAGCAGCTCTCAGCGTGCGCAGGCATGCTGGCTACCTGGTTTTCCGGTTTCTAATGTGCATGTGCATGCTGGCCAGCTAGTCTTTGCGCACGCATGCGCGTTAGAAACCAGAAAACTAGGGGCCAGCACACATGCGCGCGCTGGGAGCTACTCATCAAGTTTCCAACACTCCTGGAAGAGCAACAGACAATGGCTGGATTGCCACAGGCATGCCACATGGCACAGGTGGCATAGGTTAGCCATCACGGGTATAGGGTCTCCTGCTTGAGCAGGGGGTTGGACTAGAAGACCTCCAAGGTCCCTTCCAGCTCTATTCTGATTGAAAGATAATACAGAGGTTTGTCAGTGGGTTCTTTTGAGTGCTTTTCAGATCACAAATTTGCTACGTAAGAAATTGAAGGAATCCCTCAGTGAACATATTTATTTTCAACACATTCGAATCTTTGAATACTTTCATTGCAAAAGGCAAACAACATATGAGATTTAGAGTGTTTATACACAAGTGGCATTTAGTTTGACTTTTGTCTTGTGCAAAAAAATCCCTCAAGTTCCCCAGTTGCTGAAAAAAATGTAACATTAAATGACATATTTTTCTTTCCTTGTCTTACAGGTGGCAGCTTTAAATAATCATGAAGATTTGGTTGCATTATTATTAGAGAAGGGAGCAGATCCTGATATTAAAAATGAGGTATTATATTTCTCTCTCTTTCTTTCCATACACATATTTAAAAAATAAGTTGAATGTGTCATTTGTCTGCTGTGTTATTTTTCAGTTTGGTAAGGGTGCTCTGGACATGGCCAAAGGCTTGAACAGACAGGTAGGGATCTATCTATCTTGAATTACTCATTTCTAGTTTTTTTAAAACATTCTTTATCCTCTGGTGATTAACTTGCTCCTTTTTTTTAAGAGTGTGGTTTCAATAATAGAAGAAAAGAAAAAGCAATTAAGCAATACAGCTGTTGATCTTGCATCTTCCCCATTATGTGAAGAAAGTGCATCTTAATCTTTTTTTCCCAGGAAGGTGAGACTATGAAGATTGATTTCTGCTGTTTTTTTTCCCTGTAAGTTTTTTTTTATTATTCTTGGACACTTTGATTAAAATGTTTCCTTCTTGAGGATTTTCTCTGGCATTTTACATTTATCTGAATTTTAAAACTGTCTTTCTTTAATGATGTTTTTACAGTAATACCATGTTTTTCTATCTTTTGGAGATTGATTTTAAAATCCAAATGCTAGTTATAATTAGCACAACTCAAGTATGGAGTTTGTCACATGATACGTCCTGCTTGAATTTTTCACTAGCTAGATAGGAACCATGGAATCAGGGCATTTTAACTCTTTTCTCAACCATGATTCTTATTAATGTCAGTGAAAACATTTTCTGTTTGGAAAGTAGATTCTATTAAAGGTATATGTCTAGAACACAGAAAAAAAAAAATCACCCTGCTCCTGCTATCATATGCTTATTCCTCCCCACCCCTCCCCTGGCTACCTGGATCCTCTGTTTTTTCAAGAATCAAGCAGCTAAGGACAAACTGTAACAACCAGTTTATCAAAGCAACCAATGTCAGGGAGTTGCAGTGCAGGGTTTTAGTGTAACAGGTTTTCTGCAATGGAACACACTGAGAATAACAATTGACAAAGTAGGAAATAGCTCACGGTCAGGATCTTGAACATAATCAAAGACTGCTCATATAATTCTCAGTACTTAAGGCTAGTGCAGCTTTACATCTGCCAGGAGTTTAGTAGTTGTAACTTGGCCTTATATAGAGAGGCAGCTGAAGCAGAAATCACAGTCCCCATAATAAAGCATGCCATCCTAACAGACACTTAAGACTGAGAGTAATATCTGTTAGTGGATTTATTTCTGAGTAAACATTTATTGGGGTGCTCTGTTAGGGCATTAGACTGTTCTGAATATATTTCATTGAACTTAAGTGGAAATTCTGCTTAGATGTTTGGAATTGTATTGTAAAATACAATTTGCAATTGTAAATTATTAATGAAATCAATTAATGTTTTTTGATTGAAAAAAATGAATTTGTTTTACACAGCCAAACTGAATTTATATCTGTATGTAGACTGTTCTCCAACGACTATATTCCTATTTAAAGGTGAGAATCAATGTAACCAGCTACATTTCTAATATTTCTGTTAAAGCCTGACATCCACAAGCCATTTGAAATCTACTGGGATTTCCATTTGGATTCAATAATTATTTTGGTCTAATGAAGTAGGAATGGATTCATAACCATTTTTCTTCTTATATTCTAAAGTCAAGGGAAGAAATGCTACCATTTTTTTCACAGACATTTGAGTTTAAAACCTACTCAAAATTTCACTGGGATATTTTCTACCTACATTTTATTTTGCTTTATGAAATGCAATTCACAATGCAATTTAAGGTATAGTCTTATGGGTTTAGAGAGGTTATTCTATGACTATAGAATAGAATCATTGAGGAGATTCAACTCAAAACTGCTATATGCAGCTCATAAGAATTATTTAAAACCTCAGTTCCCCAATTTCGAATCGCTGATGCCAAAGAAAAAAAATAGAGATATTGTAGGTAAGTGGAAAGGGGAATTTTCTAAGCTCTAGAGCTAGAAAAAAAATTACCTGTTGGAAAGAAAAAAAATAGTGCTGCTCCTTCTTTTCTTTTCTGCTGACAGGTTCCAGAAAAGAATTTGGATCTCTTGGAGATTCTAATGTAGAACTCTTTATACCAATCTTCAGGATTTCTCTTTCTAACCAGAAGAGCATAATAACGTAAGGAGATATCTAAGTTTCTCATAACATTTTTGCAGTAAAGCATCCTCCCCTTATTCTCTTTGTGTCTTTACAAAGAGTTAGAGGTTAATATAGGAAGATATAAAATAGAAATGAAACGTTTCGAAAAATAATTGGCCCATTCTCATTTATCTCCCAATTCAATTTGTTGCCTCAAACTGCATTTGCTAAAACAAATTAACATTACTATTACAGCCAAGCTTCATTCCTTACCTTATCTTTAAATTTATTCAATTTATATTGCCGCCTAGTCGCCCATGCCGAATCAAGGTGGCTTACAGAATATAAAACAATAAAATAAAAAGAATCAAATAAATTAATATAGTATAATATAATAAAATCACTCTCCACCCTCTGCCCTGGTGACTGCAGATCACACACGAGCCATTTCATGGGCTCCATTCCACTCTGGGTTCTCCAGGCCAGTTGGCAGAATCAGGTCTTCAGCCCCTTCTGGAAGAGTATTAGAGTGGGGCCATTCTAATCTCTGGGTGAATAATGTTCCAGAGAGAGGGAGCCACCATGGAGAAGGCCCTTCTTCTGGGAGCCATAAGGTGTATCTCCCTTGGGAATGGGACCCACAGCATTCCCTGCCTCCCCGCTCTGATGGGTCAGGTAGATGTGACCAGCAAGAGACAGTCCCTCAGATAACCTGGTCCCAAGTCATGAAGGGCTTTAAAGGTGACAACCAGCACCTTGAATTGCACCCGGAAGCAAATTGGCAGCCAATGCAGCTTCTGTAGGAGAGGTGATACATGTGCACAAAACCATGTGGGCCGCTGCATTTTGCATCAACTGGAGCTTTTGGATGCTCTTCAAGGGCAGCCCCATGTAGAGCGTGTTGCAATAGTCAAGATGGGAAATTACTAGGGCATGAGTGACTGTGAATAGGGATTGTTGGTCCAGGAAAGGGCATAACTGGCGCACAATCTGCAGTTGTGCAAAGGCCATGATCTCCACCTGTTCTTTGAGCAGGAGTCATGAGTCCAGGAGAACCCCTAGATTATGCACAGGATCTATTTGGAGTAGTGCCATCCCATCCAAGACCAAAGGTAGCAATTCTCCCTGAGCCAACAAACCCTAAACTAAGAGCCACTCGGTCTTGCCAGGGTTTGGTTTCAACCTGTTGCTCCCCCTACAGCTGAATATCTCTTGTTCTTTAGCATTGGGTATTTATTCCTAAAAGATAACCCAGCTTTGGAAACAATTTAAAAGCTCTTCTTTTATACCAGAATGTGAGCCAAATTTCCATGTTATATCATAAGCACACCGTTCATTAAATTCAGATTCTGCCATAGTAATTGGATATGAATTTACCTCAATTGTTGTTCTTTAACATAAGCAACATGAAATAATTTTTCAAAGTATATTGTTTTAGAAGGATCAGTGATACAAGATAGATCAGATTATAGAACACCAAGCACATAAATAGGAAATAGTTTAAAACCCAAACTTTTTCTAATTTTGTAGAAATCTAGCTTTTCTGGGCAGGTCAAGATTCACAATTACTATTTAAAATGTGTGATGTACAGTAGTAGAACCAGTGTGGTTGTTTTTAGAAATACGGTTATAATTTTGAATTTCTTACAATACCTGAACAAGTAAAATGTTTTATCACTTTGACAGAGACTTTTGTAGACACAAATGGGTACAGCTAATTAGTGAGTAACATAAAAGCAAACATTAGACTCTCCAAAGGTGTAGAGAACCTGGGGAGATTTATTCTGCCTAGTCCCTTGAGCATTTAGGGATAGAAAAATCAAAATATTCAAATTAAGAACTCAAAGTAATCAAGCAAGTGTCTGGTCTTTATATTTCTCTTTGTTGACCTCTACTGTTTTTTCTTCTCTACAAAACTCTGAAACAGAACTGACTTCTAGTAGCTCAGTTAGGATGCTCGAAGGCTTTTTGGGGTAATCTCTACATGAACTTTGCCTCAGGGATAATCTCAAGCCAAATTGTTGTCTGTGAATTGTGCAATATTGTCTGGATAAGTCAGCCTTCCAGGAACATCACTATTTCTATCTTTCCAAGAAAGGTGCTTCCACACTTATCAATACACTTTGTATAATATCCTTCTAAATACTCTCTGCAGTATTATAAATGACATCCACCATATGCGAGATTTTTAGAAACAGCAGCCCCGTATGGTGGTGGTGGTATAAAACAAGTTTACAATATCTCTGCACAGGAGGGATAGAAAGCCTGAGGCTTTTTTGTTGATGTTGGATTCCAGTTTGATTGCAAAGAGGAAATAAATAAGAGGAAATAAATTTAGAGTGGCTATCTAGTTGATCTGAATTATTCTCATGTACAGAAGTGAGAGAACTTGAGATTCTTCTCAGGCTTTCTGAGGTCAAAATATCTCTGTAGAAGTAGATAGCTACAGGATATAGCCAATAAGCAGCAGAGGAAATCCAGGAATGGATTTTTTTCTCCTTCTGCTATTTAATCCTGTTTTCTGCTTCAGAGAAATAAATATGTCTGATAAATCCATTTGTCCTAATGACTTTGATCATTATTTCAATCGCAGTAGCAAAGATTTGCTATGACTGAGAAATTTATTGTTCTCTCAGTCAAGATCTTAACAGCAGCAACAAATTTATATACAATATAAATTACAATATATGAATAGCATAAACAATATCAGTAGCTTAATAAACATTTCTCTTCCTTCAGGTTGATAACACTGTAATTACATTTTAATTTTTCTCCAACTGTGTCCATTAACATCTTCATATTGAATAGAAGTTAACTTAGTCTTACCTGTTAACTTAGTCTTACCTGTTAGCAAAAACCTATTGTTTCTCATCTTCCTGCAATTGAAACGATGTGATTATTTTCATATTTTTTTTCAGAATGATAAAAGGATAGTAGTTGATTTCTAAGCTTCCTTTCAATCTTTGTTGTGAACATAGTAATCAGCACTGAGAATTTGTTTACTATATAAAACAAATGTATCTTTATCTTCTAATGAAATAGTTGCTTTAGACTTATTTTCCATCTTATTTCTGTAACTGTATGGCATAATTTTCAAGAAGACTTGAAAATGTTTTATCCTGAAGACATGTACTGTGATCTAGAACCTCTATGCATTCTGAATTGCATAGAATTTTGACCCAACCAATATTGTCTTATTTATCAAGTGAACAATATAAGAAATGCTCAGTGTGATGTCTTCTCTGTCAAAGAAGAAATTGATAAATTTAGCTGCCTAATTATTTTTTTCCTACCATTCTGAGCCCATACTTATTAAATAACTGCAATATGTATTAAAAATTACTGACTTTAAAGAGACTTATTCCTCAATAAGTCTATATACAATTGAATCGTTAAATGTAAAACAAAATCTTTATTCTTAGTTAAATGTGTTGATTTATAAAGTATGCCTTATTTGAACTGCAGAATAAATAAACATTTATTTCCTCAATAAATCTCAATTTGAAAAATCATTTAATAAAATAGAAAATAACAGATAGCTAAATGTGTATTTACAATTTATTTGATATAAAATATTTAAAATAATATATAGTGTCCTGATATTGAAACATATTGACACACTGTAATAATCTGTATAAAGTCTGGACAGAAAGAAGATAAACTGTAATATAGTGTTGTATATCAAATAAAGCAAATATAATTGCAACCATTGTAGAGATGTATTTCATAAAAATGAATGTATTCTAGTATATATGTATAGTGTATAGAATGATTTTGTTAAAATAACCCTACACACATTAAATAGAATAATTAATTTCATTGAATATAAAAATGTTTCAAGAATCATGATAGCAACAGTTCAAATTATACATCAGTTGCTGTTCCTTTAGTAAAGAAGAAATGGTGTTTGGATCTCTTGTTCCATAGTATGAGTCCTAAAGACAGCTCACATTGCATCTCATGCAATTCATTTCTTGTTGTAAAACATGTCTGAACAATAAATAAGCATAAAAATCTTTCTTTTGGGATAGGCACAGTTCCTAACATTGCTGCATGTGCTTTCAAATCTCTCTTTTCTTATTGCATTACCTTTAGTTTCAAATATATGTTTTTACTTACTGATAGTTAATTTGCTAGAAAGCAGGTTAAATACAGTAAATATGTAATCACAGTTTGATTATCTGTTTTAAGTTTGAAGGTATCTGAAAGTTATTAATTCTGCTTCCTTCTAAGTTTACGCCTACAGGTTCCAGTCCAATGCTTTGGTGGAGTAGAAAATAAATCCCACCTTTTAGATGTCTGAAGAATTGTCGTTATTGTCAGCCTTTCTCAGACCTTTTAACTGTTGTATATTGGGCTTGTTTCCACAATCTTCAACATCTTTGTAACTCTCTTTTGAACTCATTCCAATTTGCTGTTGTCCTTTTTTGGAACTATGGTTTCCAGAACTGGAGACATTCTGTGTCTGCTGCTTTTTTCTTTTGATATTAATTGTAATTCAGAAAGTAATTCATAAGCATTTGTTATGGACCAATCAAGAGTATTATCCTACCAGTTCTCAATTATTAATGGGGATGTAAAATCATTTGTATCTAAAGTAAATGTGGTTCAGGTAGAATTTGAGGTTGCTTGTTACACCTGCCAAAGCCTTAAAGATGTCCCAACTTTTTCTGGTTTCACACAATAGCTGTGTGATCCTAGGAAAATGTTTATACTAAGGAGGTAATGACAGAGGCTTAAAAAATTAGCCGTGCAAATGTTTATCCAAATGAACAGTTTGTTCATTACTTCTTAGAGTCTACTTTCCTAATTGACCTGTTTTTTGGCTAGCCAACCTTTGACTGTTGTAATCTTTAAAGCACACCTTTGTTCAGGACTAGGTGAATTGATTTAAGAATCTGAGAGGCAGATAGAGGGTGCAGGCAGCGATTCTTACTAGATCTGCTTCAGTAAGAGTGAAGTGGGAGTAATTGGCTACAACAGTGCTGGAGTCAATCAGAGGTAGTATTCAGCCGGTTCGGACCGGTTCTGGTGTATAGGTAGCAGAAATTTTGACCAGTTCAGAGAACTGGCAAATACCACCTCTGGTTGGCCCCGCCTCCACTTTTACCTCTCCTATATTTCCTTTGATTTTTAGCTCAGCTGATTCGCGTAGCAGAGCGGATTGCCACGCCTCAGCTGAGCTAAAAAACAGCTCAACTTACCAGCGTTGACCGAGGTCGGTCTTTGAGCCCTACACGCGTGCTTAGGACCACTCATAGAACCTGTAGGAAAAAATTTGGAAACCTGTCACTGGAGTCAATCCCACCAGAGTTATTATTCCTAGATGTCCCTAGCTTTTTTTCTTCCTCTTGATCAGAAAAAAAGTCCAGCAGGACCATGACCATAACAAATAATCTTTTGAAAATAAGGGCTTTCTTTTGAAAACTGCCTCTTTCTAAAGCCATAACCTCCAGGTACGGAGATTATCATGTCCAAACGACCGACCCCCTTTTTTCTCCAAAGCACAGCTTCCAATGGTGTGAGGTTTGCTCTCAAGCTGTAGTAGTCCCCAACTGTTTGGAGGGAAAAATAAGATGGCTTAATATCCTACATATCCTAAATGCCCCAATGCAGACCAACAAAGAGATGATTGAAAACATCACAGATTGGGCTAGGCACCTGCTTTGGTCAAGATGAGGTCTACAACTATTCTGTTGGGAAACTAAGGAGGAAGACCTGTTTCAGGAAATAGTAGTGTTACAACTCTAGCTGTAAAAGTAAAATGATTGATGTGCTTTGTTGTAAATAAGAAAAATATTCTCTTAAGTTTACTGATACTTTTATTGACTCCTTTTGTGATAAGGAATAATGGACTCAATAACAGACACGTAGAACAGTGTTTCTTCTCACTTATATAATACTAGATAAGATCAAATTGACTGGATCATCTGCTGATTTTGGTTGTGATATGCATTTGACTCCTGCCTAACTTATGCACATTGTACATGTTGTGAGGCCCAATATTAACTGTTACCTACACAGAGTTGTACACAGCCTCACATCTACAATGCCTGCTAGATTGGAACATTAAGAATGCATAGTGTCTTCTAACTGAAGGTTATAACTCTTAAATAGTTTTGCTTCCACTTTTTTTATAAATAAAGAGGGAAAAATGATGGGGAATTAATACCAAAGAAAAAATAAATCTTACATAGTTCAATATTTTTATAGGCAGTCTCTTCCTGGGTTTCTTGCTAGGTGAAATAAGTGTCATCTTTTTAATAAGCAATTACAAATTTATTTTGAGTGACAGTCAAATAGAATTAATTTTCATGGAGAACGGAGGGTCAATGCTCTCAGAAAACCTACAACTATTCAAGAGGCATGAATTCTAAAGAATCCTAATAGCACTTGCCAAATCTCATTTTAAAAAACTGAGTTCCACAATCATCAATAACCCTTCCTACTTAGCATAAATATTACATTAATATTTCCAAATAACTTATAAATTAAAATATCAATTATTACTTGGTAACATATGCAAGGTTTATAAACCAAAATGTTTTCTAGATAATTCCATTTTGCTTTATTTTGAGATACGGATATTTTTACCTGATTTCTTCCTAGGTATCACTGCTCTTGTTGCTTAGATACAGAGCATAATAATTGAAAAGTTAAATTAGGCACCAAAAAAGAAATAAAGATCATTTGGTGTTGGTTCTGTCTATTAGGAAGCAAAGATAAGTGACTTGGGAAAATAACATGTTACATATACAACTGGAATGACCCAAAGTCTGGAAATTCAAAGCAGTTTTATGTATTAACAGATGATAATATTGGTCTATTTATAATAATAGGAAATATGTAAAATATAGGGATCCAATTGGTGAATATTTTTATGAGAAAGGAAAAAATAAATGTAGCTCTGTCATTTAAAAAATGCAGTTATTTTTTATAAACTTGCTAAACCAAAGACAAATATATTTATCTTATGCTTCCCAGCTGCTGTTTGGGCTAAAATAATTTTAATGATATCCTTTAGATGGTAGGTCAGTAATCCATGCTGCTAATGAAATAAGCCTTGAATTGCCATTTTGCTAGTTAGCAGGGAAGAAAATAAATGGTAGAGACTTTCTGACCGTAAAGAGACAGCAGATGAAAGAGCCTACATTTACATAGAGGCATGGGAAATTCAGTAAATTTTAGGAAGACAAATTGGAAATGACTTACTTCTCTCTCAGAAATCTAAGTGATCAGTGTATATACTACTGGGATAGATGAACTCAAAATTTGCCATTTTCATAAAAGCACTAGAATTCTGCCCTATTAAGTGTGGTTCTTTTGATTGGAGATGATCCGAGCGTATCTTCAGATAATGAAGGCTCCCTTGGCTAAGCAACATGGATGAACACTGTCCACTAGAGTCAGATATGACTGGACAGGAGAAACCTTTTACCTTTTCTATTGTAGCTAATTACAGAGCAACATATTTGGTCATCACCATGCATTAAACTAATGAACAAAACGTTCAGCATAAGAGGAAGTCAGGTAAATAACAAAATGTTTTTGAAGTGTTGAATTCTTCAAATTGTTTGGCATGCAACAGCCCTGATATAAGAACTGATTAAATTATTTTTATAAAATCAGTAGATATATGGAGATGAAGAATTGAAAGTGATGGCATGGCAGAGTCACATGTCTGAGAAAAGACAAAAGACTGAGTGAATGATTACCAGAGAGCTGCAACAACAATAAAATGAGTTGTCTATCTCCTTGTTGCCATCTAGCTGTCTGCTATTTTTCAGCCTAAATATGGTAGTTTAACTCAAACAGTACATCAATAGGAATCTATTCTTTGTAAGTGCTAAACATTGTACTCTCACGCGAGTATTCTGGGTTTTCACAAAATATTTTACTGGGTTGATTTTTTCTTTTAGTATGAAACAATGCATTTTTGTTACACTGCACAGCTATATTTTTTAAAAATATGACTGCTACGATAATATATTTTTAAACCCATGCTGAGTTACTTGCTATTCTGCATATGAAAACATCATATAAATGGTAGGTAAGCATCTGAACTGGGTGTTATGGAACTATAAAGCTACCTATAGGTTTTATGGCTATATGGTCTGTTGCATCACAAAGTAAGAAAAGGACAAGCAGCTTGTGCTGTATTGGTGGAAACCATCGAAGTGTGAGCCTCATGGGCACTGTGTGCATGCAGATGTGTATATATGTATACTCACACACATACAGATAAACACTGAAAACCGAAAAAATTGAAAAATACATTATGATAGAAATTACACACCATTTCTAATAAAAATGGTCTTCAATATACAGTACTTTAAAAGCTACTTGAAAATCTATACGCTGTCTTGGAAAACAGGCATTTAACATTACAGTACAGTGAGTTAGGATATACAGTTACGGCTAACTATATTTTTGTGTATTACAAAAAAGAAATCACTGTGTTAGTACAATTAATCTGAAGATTTCTCTAACCCATTGTAATTCTGGAACAGATGACTGACATGTTATAGAACTGAAATAAATACAAGAAATATACGTGAGACTCTTACAATTGAAAATAGATTCTGGATACTGGATAAAACTGCTGATCTTGGGATAGGTATTTAAGCCTCAAGAGATAATTCAGTGTATATTTAATGTGCATCTGTACCATGATGATGGAAATGACTTTTGCACAAATCACATTTTGTAATATTTTCTCCAAAGATGGTTATGTTCTATATGCACAGTTTAATAGAGGTAGATTGGACTTCCATTTGGTACATGCATAATTACAGTGAATTTTTGGTTGCCTTTGGTTACATAAGTTTTCAAATTATAAGAAAACAGTATTTCTTGATTTTTGCAAATAGTATTTTTCCATCTTTCTAATGGAATGTCAATAGGAACAGCATTGGCAGTTGTTTACTTTACCTTCCTGTAAATTGTACACCACAAATTACATTTTGCCTCCATTTTGCCTTTTATTGGCAAATAATAAAAACATACCTGTATTTAAAGTTTCATTGGTCCCTTGATCTCAGCAATTTTATTTCAGTCCTAGTCAGCATCTTACAAAGAATAGAACTAAACGGAACAACAAACACTGAGAGGTATTATATATATAGCCTGCTGTGAAATTTAAAATGAAAGATGGTTCAAGACTGCTTAAACATCATAAAAATGGCTTCCATCCTAGGAAAACTTGATTATGATGAAATAATATTTACTACAGTGCTCTGCACTGTAATAAATATGAGTATAAATTAATAATTTATTAGTACCTGAGCAAGGACGCAAACCACCTTCACACACTGTAGCACCAAAGGCAGTAGCTCAGAGTTCTTAAAACAATGGGATATAGAACATTAAACATTCTATTGGTTGATATAAAAATATTAATTTCCAGCTGAAAAATAGTGCAAACTTCTATTTTTTCAGAATAAAAATGGTCATTTTTCCCCATTTCATTTCATATAGACAGCATTAGAGGGCCTAGGCACGTGAAGTGGAGGTTTTGGTGCAGGCCTGTTCAACAGAAGAGGGTCAAGGGACAAAAAAGACAAATAGATGAAAATCAGGAATTACTAAGATATTTATTTACGTAGTTATTAAATAAATCAAACAATTTTTATTTATAGGGATGGGCATGCTATAGTTTCAGGTCACATAAATATCTTGGACCATTTTCCTGAAGCCCATCCATCTGCACCATCAAGCTTAATTTCAGGAGGCTGCAGATGGGTGTGGTTGTACATGTGTATGTACATGTGTATGTGCTGCTGCACCCAGGACAAGAGACTTTGCTGCAACAGCAGGTCGTGACCTTATTGCCACCCATTTAGATTACGTTGTTAGGTTCTAGTTGGGGATTGCTTTAAAATGGCCCAGAATGTTGTGGCCCATAGGTTCCCTAACATCTGGCAGGAGCACATTATACTATACTACAGTGCTTGCACTGCTTACCAATCAACTTCTGAGTGCAATTTAAACTATTGCTTTTAACCTTTAGACCCCAAGCCTAGTATCAGATTATCTTCACAATCTTCAGCTAGAATCAGCCTGACCAAAATTATCTTTCTGGGAGAAGCAGCTTGTGGTTTTCCCTCTTTGGGGAGAGAATAGCTTAAAAGATCTCTTTCATAGAACTTTGGGTGTGATGTCTTTCATTTCTAATGTCTTTCAATTATATTTTAATTTTAAATTTTACATGAATTATAATTGCTCTCTCTCTCTGTGTTTTCATAATATTGAAATATTTTATTCTGATCATTGCCATCTCTAGACCACTAAGGAGCTGGGACAGGTTTATCTCTTTAGCATATATATTAAAAGTGTTAAAATGATTTGGGGGATAAGACAAGAAATGGTTTTTCCACAGTATTAAAACCTGCTAAATTAAATAGTCAAAGTTCAGGGCAGAGAAAAGGAATTTTTTTTACATTGTGTACTGTCCGTCTGTGATGGCTCGATTTATGCTGAAGTTGATTCTTCGCATGACATGTTTATTGCAAAATTAAGCAACTTTGTGCATCATGGTGCTCATAAAATCTGACTTGGATAGCTTCTATCAAGAGCTTAGTGTGAAACATACTAAGAGACAATCAAACTAACCTGACAGGAGCAATTTGAGGCATAGGTTTTGGAAGCTCAAACGTCCTAGAAACAGGATTAAACTGAACAGTTTTGTTCTTCTGAGGATTAGCTGGCAAAGGCTTCTGAGGAGGACTTGGTTTGCAAGATTCCTACAGTGTGGGAACAAAATCATAATATTGTTGCAATTCATTGATTTTCTTTTATAGATTTTATCCATGCACAATGCAGTCAATGATAAAATACCAAAACATTGTGTATTTTAAAGAATGCTACTAAACAGTTCTTCACAATTTGTAGTTATGGTTTGTGATAGTTTAAGCCAAAAACTGAAGCTCTTTTTGATTTAGCTTTTAATGTTTCTATTATTCATCATCCTGCCCATCCCTCATAACATGCTTTAATTGAAACAACATTTGCATTATATGAGTTTCCATGATTTCTATTTCTAGTAAATAATAAAAAAAAACATTAAGAAAAAAATACAGTCAGAAAGGACTTCTTGGAATGTATTCAGGGGAGCTATGAAAGAGCTGGCAAAACTGAAATGCAACAAAAATGCATGGCTTTATTAAGCATACAAAGCTATCAAATCTTTTTAAATGCTTTACCTACATAAATCTGTTCTTTATTTCAAAAAGAGAACATGACAAGGCACCTAATAAATGTGCCAAGAGCGGAAACACAAGATGATCATTGTGTACATCTGTCATTGGGACATTTCCAAATTATAGCAATTTAATATCACTTTTCTGCCAGGCAGCCTGCTAAATGTTATCCTGTCAGTTATACCCTGGTCTTTTTCCTATTAACTGCTTTAAAATAAAACCCAAATTCTTATCAATTCTCATATTCCCCAAAAAGATGCAAAACCAATAAGCATTTTATCAATAAAGCACAATAAGCAGGTTCCAGAGATAAGGCATAACTTCAAATAAATGTAAAGTTAAATAGAAGTCTGGCTTTATGAATTATAAACCTGGTGATACTTGCATCTAGACTCGAGTGAATAAAAAATATCAAACACATTGCTGTTTTTGTTAGTTTGATTTATGTCTAGCCGTTCTGGCTATAGGACACTTGAATAGGTAGTTCTGGGTTAATTGAAGTGTTTTCTTAACAGTTACAATCTGCAATAAACTCATTTATGTCCTCTAACAAAAAAGGCTGCTATTAAAATTGCATCTGTAATGGACATTTAAAATTACTAATTTTTATAACGGAAAAAAAATACCAGCTTCTATGCCATTCTTCTGACAGATACAGGGAGAAGAAATATTACTAAAATGTTTATTATGTTATAAATCATGGCTGTCCTTTTTATAGCTTCCAGAGCACAATAGACACTTCAAATATATACTATGTATTTTGTCATGAAAGAAATGGAGGCTCTATTTTTTAAAAAAACTTCACTATAATTTGTTCATTTTTAGTAAATACACAGTTTCTGAAACGGCAAAAAAACATCTGAACTCAGAATACAACTAGGTAAATATTGGACTTCTATCTAGATGCTTGTTTGTGAGGCACAACAATGTTATTCAATATTACCTTTAGCAATATTCTTGCAGGGGATGAAATTATAACAGCATTTTACCATTTATTTATTTATAATTTATCAAACAAATAAAGTTTGTTCTCCCTTAGGCATGGAAGCTGACTAGGTGACTCACTTTGGGCTTTTTCTTACTCACCTCACTTTTTTTTTAATTGTAAGGAAAATAGGAGGAAGAAACGTGTGCACCTTCAGTTCTACAAAATGAAAGGTCTTATAAATCCAATAAATTAATAAGTATGTTGGCTATATTCTTCAATCGACTAAAATCTATAATTATACCTATATATCAGAGATGGGACAGAAAGACAGTGGATATTAGCTAAGAGTGAGAGGGCAATAACTAAATTAGATAAATAGGGAAAGTCATGCTTTTAAAAATTCTACGTTATACTCTTCATCAGGTATTTGCTTGTGTTTACCAACTTTATTTGACTGAAACTCTAGATTCTAGACACCTTACAGAATTTACATAGTAAAAACAATACAAAATCAGAACAAAGTTAATTACAATAGCAAGTAAAAGTAAAAAGTTAAAATTATTCAAAATTGTGTCATATTACACATAAATTTCCAAATTTTGTAGAAGAGATCATTCATGTGTGTCTGGAAAGCCATGGATTGTGTTTCAGAAGGAAACTATTTCAGAGTTTGGGTGATGCCATCAGATTCCCTCATCCTATACCTCCTCTTATCTGGGGACACTTAAATCTCTCTAATTGTCTAGGTAAGGCAAATGGAAACTAAACAAGAAAGTGGTTTCTAAATGCTGCCAGGCCCCAAACCATATGTGCTCTTATAGATAGTGACTGGCACTTTGAATTATATGTAAAAGTCTATTGGTAATGTAACACCTGCAATAGAGATATGATATGGTTGTGTTACGGCTCATCACTAAGCAAGCATTCCTCTGTGCACCAGACCAGCTCAAACTTCTGGGTTGATTTTCCTGTGTAGCTCCAAGCACAGCAAATTACAGTGGTCTAATTTCAGCTTGTTTTTAAGACAAGGGCCTGATCAACTGTCTTATGGCTGGTGGTCTTCTGTGTCTTCAGTGAACTGATGAAGGTTAAGGCTCCAAGCATCAGATTCCAAAACATTATTAGGGGGGGGCGTGAACTCTAGAGTAAATTGTAGATCATGCTTGCACCTATCTGTGGCAACTTATTCTTAATTTTAAATCTGAGTTTTGCTAAATCCAGTCAAAAGCATGCTTAAGATGGAAGAAACTTGATTTGGAATAATACTAAGTTGCAGGCTAGATAACAACTAACAGCGTGCTTGTACTGTATAGGTAAACCAGAACTTGTAGATAAGTGAAGTAATGTTATCACACAATTAACTGACCTACAGTTTTGTTTGTTTGCTTATTACCAATTTCAGGGACAGCTGGTGGTTAGGTCAAACTGCTGTATTAATGTTGACTCAAAGAGCAAAGGTTATCTCATATGTACTCACATAAGCACCTCATACTGCCTTAATATGAATAGAAATACAAATCAGGTAACTAATAACACTAAAGATAAATTAAGAAGAGGGAAAATCCTGCAAGAATCCATCAATTCTCCAGTTTCCCTCTAAGCAAAATGGCATTTTTTTATGGTCTGGCTCAGACAATACTAGGGAAGCGGATGAACAAAAACAAGATCAAAGTAATTTCAGTACAGAGACTAGCAATTACTAAAAAAAAAAAAAAGCTGCCAGCTGCATCATACAGTTCCAGCCTAGTGCTTGCAAAAGATAATGAGGTGGTATCATAATTAACACCACCACATTCAGGAGGTTTGTAGAAAGCAGGAAATGGAATAATGTACTATTTAATTCATGTTTCTTTCAAAAAAAATCTAGGATTGTGGTCTGACTAATCAGATTCCACCAAAAAGTTATTTTATTGTGTCCTGATTTTCGAAGGAATGTAAAAGTCAATGCCAATTTTTTTTTTTTCCAGAAGTAAGATCTCCAAGTAAATAGATAAAGTTTAAACAGTGGCAACTTCAGAATTATCAAAATGTTACAAATAAAATATCAAACTTTATAGATTCCTTCAAGCGAGAATTGATGTGGAAACAAAACCAGCAGCAATGTACTGAGGTTACGGAACCCACTCCACTTTTAATCGTTATGAAATGCAGTTGTGGTCAATCTGAGGGATTGGTTCAACGTTTCTATTGTTATTATAACTCTCAAAAATTATGCTTGGGTTTTGAGGCTGGCTGTACCATCAAATGCTTTCAACAAATCAAGAGTTGTAATCAGAACATGTGAAGTGGTTAAGCTACCATCCTAGCAAAAGAACAATAATAACACCAAGCAACAACAGATGGAAGTGGGCTGGCTCAGAAAAGAGTAGCTTTGACCAAATTAAATTGAACAAATTTTAAAAGTTGTAATCTGAGAACTAAATAATACATAGCCGGCAAAACCTTAGGATACTGGACGCTGTCCTAAGATAGGGTAATTCTAGATAGGGCCAACTACATAGGACAGCTCATTTTCAGATTCCTTCCAAAATGGAAATTTCATCAGTTGCAGTCAAGTCCTGTGATGCCATTGTTTCTGTTCAGAAATGAATGTTTTAACCATTCATATATGTGTTTTAACATATCAGAGGCTCCTAGTGCACAAGTGTCTGGAGAGGGATAAATGATGAAAGGAATATTGTGTCATAATCCCCATTTGCCATTGTGTATGCACTGTGATGTCACATGTGTACGAAAGGGGCAGAGCTTACAATGCAATGATATGACACTGCTTGCGTCATTCTGATGAGAGAGTACAATCCTGCAGATGCTTCTATCACATAATTTTCCAGGATGAATCAGCTGAGAGCATAGGCTGAACACAATTTCTCATCTGTAGATCACTGCTAGAATTACTCAAATATAACATCAATTATTTAGAGACTAGTGACATCCAGCTCTTCTGACCCAAAGCGGCAATGTGCCTTGGAGAGGATGTTGGCACGCTAACTGCATTTTTCAGCACTCCCTTAAAGAAGCTTCAGCTTCTTTATGTTTCAATTATGAAAGCATCAATAGAGTGTGACAGTATCAGTGTACCTTGTCACTGCTTCTTTAATGCCTCTTTAGTTCAAACATGTTTTCTGTGATCATGCAGCTGGTGCAAACGCAGAAGAAGATGCAGCTTTTTTTTAGTGATGTGCCAAAAAGCACACTCACGTTTCCTCTAAAGCAGTTTTTCTGCTTTGAATCTGAATAGGTGCACTTCTATACTACCGCTCCTCTTCAACAATGATCCTCCCCTTTTACATCTCCGGTATTAACACTTCCACACTAATACCATTGCATGACCTACTAATGAAATGTACAAGCAGTCGTGTGATTTTTCTTGGAGCAAAAATAGCAATAGTGTTTACACTTGTATACTGCTTCATTGTGCTTTTACAGCCCCCTCTAAGTAGTTTAGAGAGTCAGCATATTGCCCCCAACAATTTGGATCCTCATTTTACCGACCTTGGAAGGATGAAAGGATGAGTCAACCTTGAGTCTGGTGAGATTCGAACTGCCAAATTGCAGTCAGCCGACAGTCAGCAGAAATAGCCTGTGGTACTGCATTCTAACCACTGCACCACCATGACTCATAAGAAGAAGCAAAGATGGAAGACAGCTGGGCATTGTTGAATTCTAGACAACCTAGCATTTAAACAGCTACTTGACAGCATGTCACAAACATTGTAACATTGGCACTGGAGGAAGACATGCTGAGGGTGACTGGGAATGTTTAGATGAACTAGAATTAATTCCATTTACTGTAGCCATTCAGAATGAAATCAGCTAGTAAAGAAATGCCCAAAGAAATCGAGATTGAAACTACTTAGGGTTTTCTTGGTAAGACAGGTAGAAGTAAAAGAATTAGAAAGGGCTATTTATTCTCCATTCAAAGAAATCTCAGTTTGGCCCTCTGGAATTTGCAGGTTCTGTAGAAATGAGGTGGGGGGAAAACAACATACCAGGTCAAATTTCAGAGGGGCCTTGGTGGGCAGCACCTTTCCAAACACAGACTGTTGACCGGAAAGCTCACAAAGATGTGGCTGGACCCTCTCTGGTGGACTCCATTTCGATACATCCTGGGCCTTCACAAAGTAGCTAATATCCCTTTTCTGATACTGGAGCAATTGTTGTATGTTGTTTCTCTATAGACCATAAAAACAATATGCAAATAAATTGCAGTTTAAGTACACTGCATATGGCACAACTAAAACTAAGCATTTCAAGTTCAGTTTATTGCAGTTAAAGAAAAGCAGATGAGAAGAACCCAGGGAAAAAGTAAATGCTATGAACAAAATTATCTTTCCCACTGAAATAAACGTTAAAATCATTTTGGCTGAATTGTGCCAATATGCTTCTTCTCAGATATACAAATTAATGGTTAAATGTCACTGCTTTCAGGGCTAGTTTAAACGGCTCTTCCTTTTTAATATACCCTCTTTATTTTTCCTGAAGTCAACTAACAACCAATTAACAGCATACTCAAACACTAATCCTTGGATGTTTAAAAAGCATTATTTCTGTCTAAGAGAACTGGCTGCAATCCAGAAACCAGTACATTTATTTGTTTCAGCTCTTAAAATCTTCATTCGTCTAGAGCATGGAAACCAGTATGCATTTTCCAATCTGGCTGTGTTGATTTTATTTCAGTCATTAACCAAATTTGTGTTTTACTTTCTTTATTTCACAGAGGCTCTATTGGTGCATACCTTAGTTGTTTCATGCTTCTTGGAGCTCCCATATTACACCGCTCCTGCGCGAGCTGCATTGGTTTCTGGTGGCCTTCTGGGTGAGATTCAAGGTATTGATGGTCACCTTTAAAGCGCTCCATGGTTTGGGACCCGGGTACTTATGGGACCGCCTGCTGCCACCATTGGCCTCCTGCCGGCCAGTGCGCTCCCACAAAGTGGGCCTCCTCGGGGTGCTGTCAGCTGGGCGATGCCGGCTGGCGGCCCCAAGGGTGCGGGCCTTCTCTGCGGGTGCACCCTCCCTCTGGAATGAATTACCCCCGGAGATGCGAACTATCCCTGACCTGCGAACCTTCTGGCACGCATTGAAGACCCACTTTTTCCAACATGCCAGTCTGGCCTAGTATCATTGGAATGGTTTTAATTTTTGTAACTTTTTTACCCTGTTTTTATAGTTTTATTATTGTTATCTCAGCCACTAATTTAATCTTTTTAATCTATTTTAAACTTTTATATTTGTAATTGTGTTGTTTTTATTTGGGCTGTACACCGCCCCGAGTCCCAATTTGGGAGAGGCGGGCGGTATATAAGTTAAATAAATAAATAAATAAATAATAAATAAATAAGATTATTGCAATAGTCTCTTGGCAGGGTTTTTCCGTGATCTTAAACAAACCAGAACAATGACATTCAGGCTATTCTGGATCCTATGGGTTTTCTCAGAATTCATTGCCCAGGAGGGGTTCTAATTGGCTCCCGAGAATAGCCGGAATCTGTTTTAAACAAGAAATGCTCATAGCTGAAGTTTTCTGGTTCATAAATGTTTGCAGAGGGTGACAGGAAAGGAAGGAGAGGAGGAACAAGTGATCAAATGCGCATCACTTGTAGCATTTGCCCTTTATGTAATTCCATTGTCACATTGTAATAGGCATTTTGTCAGCTTGTCATCAGTGGTAATGAACTTCCTAATACCAATAGGAACATCCTAAAAACTTCTTGATTTATTAACATCCCCCCCTACAAACCTCTTGACTTATGTTCTCTGGGCAGGTGTTTCTTTCTGTTGCCCCATTAGATGGATGTATAATTTCTTTTATTTAATTAGAATATTTAACTAGAAGGCTCTGTTTATCCCATCTTTCACTCATTAGGTTGGCAGTTTCAAGGTTAATTCCTTTTTTATAGAAATTCTGGATATATTAGCACTTGGCTGTACTGTAGGGTGTTGTCAATATGCACAGTTGCAATGGTTAGTGTGTATTAATTGGCAGGTTGTTACATTTTGAATTCTTTGGGGGATGACAGTTTTGTAATTACTGTGTTTCTCTGACTTGTGCTGCAGGTTGGAAAAGGCATATAACACATAAATATTATAAATAATAACTACTGAGAAAAACATTAAAATCATTTTTAATGATATCCAATTAAATATCCTTAGACATAGGTGCTAACAGGTCCAAAGGTTGTTCAAATCCTGGAAGAAGGCAACGACAAATTATTGATAATAAAGAAACTACACAGATATGTCCATACAGACACTTGAAGCTGAGTTGACTCGAGGGAATCTTTAACTTTACTTTATATAAAACCCACCTTGGGTGTGGTTGAATTTTGTGGCTGTTTGGCTAGTTTCTTACTGATGGATGCTGCAGTATGAACATGATTAGATTCAGATGAACTGGAAGGCCTTGTTTGACTCACAGACCTGCAGTGCAAACACACTCATTAAAAGATAGCTACTGCTTGGAAAATACAACATCAGGGTTATAGTTTGATATAATGCTCCTTTACCTTTATTTTATTTTTTTAGTAACAGCGATTGCAAAATCCATCCAATACTCTTGCAAGAATAAAAATATTGATTTTGTTGTTGTTTAGAACCACTAGTCTGTTAAATTAGCTCCGGCAATCTGTGGAAATGCTGCTTTGTAGCCCCCAAGGGATACTTCTAATGAAGCTGGTGTTTAAGAAGTAATGACCTTTGCTATGGATATTGTGCTTCATTCAATGGACTAGAGACAAAAGGCTACTTCCAATATTTCAATATTTCAAGCAGGCAAACGCATTCTATTTTTTAATTGCTTACCACAAAACAAAATGAGAAACAACAACAAGAACATCACAAAGTGCTGTGGTCTTGATTTAGTGCAAGAAAAACCCCCAAACAATTTATATTCACAATAGATACGGTATTTCACCTCATCTTTCTAATATGCTTACATTACACAAAACAACTACACTTAAATTATCTACTATAAACAATGATATCAACCAAAAGGTAACAAAGGTAAGCAAATGAGGTTAAACACAATTTTATTTCAAATATTATATAAGATTTTCAAGGTCTTAAAACTTGGTATTCTTTTTTGTGAAATAGCAACTGAAAAACCTTTCCCTTTGTTTAGGTAATTTCTTTCACCATAGGTGAGACTAAAAGCTTCACTATCTGAGATGAATGAATAGGAGAAAATAACCGCTTCAATATCTTGTCCATTTTAGGTATTAAAAGAAACATCTCCAGTCCCACCCAGTAATGGATTGTCAGATATAGCAAAATAAGCATATGAACTCCCTGACAAATACAAATACCGAGTTTAATATTTATATGCTTTAATTATGCTTATTGTTTTGTTTTACTTTGTATCTTGATGATCACCTTGGTAGAGTACAAAGGTGGGATATCAATCAAATTAATAAAATAGTATCTCCTTCTTAAGAGAAATTTTCCTGGACAAGGAAGGATAAAGTTAATCCCCCACTCCATACCAGCTCCAATCTCATTAAGACTACTTTCCTTAGATGATCCTTTACATTTTTTAAAAAGAAGAAATCCAATATGAGAGACATGATGCCTCATTGCTGGCAAAACCAGATTTTGGATGAACCGCTTCCTGGATGAAGCGAGTTATCTTGACCCCCTCCAATCGGGCTTCAGGCCCGGGTACAGCACGGAGACGGCGTTGGTCGCGTTGGTTGATGATCTCTGGAGGGCTCGGGACAGAGGTTGTTCCTCTGTCCTGGTCCTGTTAGATCTCTCGGCGGCTTTTGATACTGTCGACCACAGTATCTTATTGCAGCGGTTGGAGGGGTTGGGGGTTGGAGGCACCGTGTTGCGGTGGTTCTCCTCCTTCCTCTCCAACCGCTCGCAATTTGTGTTGACGGGGGGGCAGAGATCGTCCCCAAGGCCCCTGCTTTGTGGGGTGCCTCAGGGGTCGGTGCTCTCGCCCCTTCTGTTCAACATTTATGTAAAGCCGCTGGGTGAGATTATCCGTGGCTTTGGGGTGGAGTTCCATCAGTACGCTGATGATACTCAGCTGTACATCTCCACCCCGGGCCACCCCAACGAAGCCGTCGAAGTGATGTCCCGGTGCCTGGAGGCCGTGCGGGGTTGGATGGGTCGTAACAGGCTTCGTCTCAACCCGGCCAAAACCGAGTGGCTGTGGTTTCCTGCGCCCAGATACAGCCAGCTTATTCCTTCGCTGGCCGTGGGGGGAGAGGTTTTGACCCCCGTGGAAAGGGCACGCAACTTGGGTGTCCTCCTGGATGTGCGGCTGTCTCTGGAAGAACATATTGCAGCCGTCACCAGGGGGGCTTTTCATCAGATTCGTCTGATTTACCAGTTGCGGCCCTTTCTGGATCTGGGCGCACTTCGCACAGTCACTTCTGCCCTCGTTATCTCCCGCTTGGATTATTGCAATGCTCTCTACATGGGGCTCCCCTTGAAGAGTCTCCGGAGGCTGCAGTTAGTTCAGAATGCAGCCGCGCGGGTGATCGTGGGCGCCCCTCGGGGCGCGCACGTAACACCACTTCTCCGCAGGCTGCACTGGCTTCCTGTGGCCTTCCGGATTCGATTCAAGGTGGTACTGACGGTATTTAAAGTGCTCCATGGCTCGGGACCTGGGTACTTACGGGACCGCCTGCTGCCATCAACTACCTCCCGCCGCCCAGTACGCTCCCACAGGGTTGCCCTACTTGGGGTTCCGCCACCTGATCGCTGTCGGCTGGCGGCCCCGAGGGTGCGTGCTTTCTCTGTGGGAGCGCCCTCCCTGTGGAATGATCTCCCCCCGGAGATACGAGCCATGACAGATATCCTCTCCTTCCGGCGCGCAGTTAAGACCCTATTTTTTAAACAGGCTGGCCTGGCCCAGTAAGGGTTAAAGGGGTTTTAGGTTAATAGGGTTTTTAAAATTTTAACTATTTTTAAACTTTCGGGATACAGCTATATTTATATTTAATTCGGTTTTAAACTCTATTTAATCTTGTATTTTTGTATTTTAATGTATTTACTAGGCTGTACACCGCCCCGAGTCCCTTTTCGGAGAGGGAGCGGTATAGAAATATGATCAAATAAAATAAATAAATAAATTTTATTCTGTTGAGGGACCCAAACCTGCAGAGATACTGAGCTGAAGGGTTAAATGCTAATGACTAGTAGGGCTAAAGCAAATAGTTGATGGAACTAGAATGCAAAGTGGGTGAGGTTAACTTTTATTTCTTTTTCTGACATATTTTTTTCTTTCTTCTCTTTCCAGGCAATAGCTACAAGTGAAGAGTCATTAAAATTAAAAAAATATATATCAAAAGTATCCAAGAGTTTTGATCACCACATGCGGTTTTATACTGTTGCTCCAGGCCACCCATTCCTGCTTTAGTGGATCTTCTGTGTTTTTAATTCGTCTAATAACTCCTCATATGTTGCTTCTGTTTTGAACTAATAGCATCCCTTTTGACCTTTGACATACACTGCACTTGTTCAATTTTATATACGAATAAGAACAAACTACACATTCACACAGAACCTTACTTCTAACTGAATAAACTAAAATGTTTCATTGTAATACATGATATTAATGAAAGAATACAGAATTAGCTATTGGTCTGAGCTCCGAGCTCGGCAATTTGGTTGCGAACATTTCATCACCATTCGAGGAGACATTGCCAACATTTGCAAACATTTGAATTGCACTCATCTGTCAGAGCACTGGCCTTTAAATACCTTTTTATGTGATGCAAATTAGTGTGGATGTTGTTTGTTTGGCTACTTCTGAGTCATGGTCTGACTTCGGACTGTTTGATTGGCTGGCTGTTGTTACCAAGGCATGGTCTTTGGTTTTAAGTACCATCTGTGTGATGTAAATTAATGTTGTTTGTTTGGATACTGCTGAATCATGGTCTGGTTTCGGTCTATTTGAATGGCTGGTTGTTGTTCCTGAGACGTGGTCCGGTTTCTTTATAGCCTAACTACCAACCTGAGCTACTTATATTCAAGTACATTTCAATATAGGTAATATTCATTCTGGAAGACATTGGTCAGCAATAGACAATGGGTAGTTTTTCCTGAGGTTGCAGTTTCAAAAAAGAGCAATGTTAAATACCATACCTAAGTTTCTCTATTGTAGTCTTCTTATTAATAAAGAACACTCTAATCAAGATCTTCCTCTTGAAGTACACAAGTAAACTGGCCGCCAGAAGGCACAGGATGGTTATAAGTATTGCAATTAAGCTTCTGTTATCTAAAACAAACAAACCCATAATCCTTAATTAAAAAGAAGGTTAAATTAAAAAAATCACTTACTTAGGATTTTGGGTAGCAGTATTCCTAATCCGCAATCATGCACGCACACACACGCACACACATACACACAAACAAAGAACTACTAAGGACTAATTTTGAAGTTAGATAAAAGGCATGGTTACAGATATTCTGTGCTTTAATCTTCTATGGCTCAAATAATGTAGCAATGAATAAATTAGATTTTCCTAAGGTGATAGTCTTACCCAAATAGGAATCACTATACCTTATTGACCACTCTGGTTGAGATTATGAAAGCAGAGTTCTGGCACATCTGAAGAGCCCCAATTGAGAAAAATTAAGCAAAGTTGGACAACATATACGGGGAAATTAAAATCACATCACTCCTTCACAAGAAATTGCCCTGTCTTTGATGTTCTTTATCATTTTTGTGCATATAACTCAATATAACTATTACATCAGTATTGATAAGAGATTACAGGCATGTTTGTAGGTGTGTGACGAAGGAAGGAAGGAAGGAAGGAAGGAAGGAAGGAAGGAAGGAAGGAAGGAAGGAAGGAAGGAAGGAAGGAAGGAAGGAAGGAAGGAAGGAAGGAAGGAAGGACTCATTTAATTATCACAGTTGGAACCGGCAACTCCATCGCTTTATCCATGATGTGACAAGTAAGCAACACATCACATATTTGTAACTTGTAATTTTACTGCCAGCCAATCCACTGACTGTCAGAATCTGATTGTGAAGCATGCAAATGGTGATCATATGACCTAATTTTGGCACGGTGAGCAGACTTTCATTTTCCCAAGCTTTTTAATCATAGTTTAATCATAGTTTAATTCACATTATTTTAGATAAGTCAACCTCCTTGCTTCTGCCTAGTTTGTATGGTATCTTTATTTTATATTTTGTTGGATATTTATTTATTTATTTCTTGAATTGATATTGGGTATATATTGGAGACTCGAATTTATCATTTTATGTATCTTTTTTAGTTTGATTGTGGTAAACATCCCACAGAGTTTCAGCTATTGAGAAGTTTAAAAAGTCGAATATAAATACAAATTTAGCACAGAACAGTGGATTCCTACCTCTGTTTAACATTAAAAATATTTTGTATCTACTTATTTTTAACTTATATTTATTTAAAATGCAATAGCAGTAGCACTTAGACTTATATACCACTTTATAGTGATTTACACTACTCTCTGGGTGGTTTAGAATGTTAGCATATTTCCCCCCAACAATCTGGGCCCTCATTTACTGCCCTTGGAAAGATGGAAGGTTGAGTCAACTTTGAGCCAGTCAGGATTGAACTCCTGACTGTGGGTAGAGTTAGCCTACAATACTGTATTCTAATCACTGCACCACCACAGCCATAAATCTGTCCTGTGATCTCTCCTTCCAAGCAAAATTAACTTGCTCTGGGATAAATAACACTTGAATGTTTATTTGTCCTTCTGTTGAAGGCCGAGACTTACATTTCTGGCAAATAGCATAAGCTACTTCTATATCTGGTGACAGGCCAGGAAAAATGAAAGAGATCAGGCATCCCTAACATTTTTCGTGCCATTTCTTACTCTCTTCCCATCCTGCACCCTTTTCTTTGTTGGCATTATCAATTCTATTCACTGCATGTGTGAAAGGACAGATTGTGCCCTTCCCTGACCTCCAGAATAAATTGAAACCAATAGGAAGAAGATCAATATATAACAATCTTATTTAAATTACTGGGAAAGAGATTGAGCAGAATGTGCTTAGCATTAATGTGATCATATCCATGGAGTTTATTAAGTTTATTTGTTATGATAAAGAGTTGGATGAAAGAGGCTTCAAATGAAAAAGCAGAATGCAAAGACATAAGTATATCCAAACTTCACAGTGTTGTTACTTGGCTTTATATAGGCAGTAAGAATGCTGCTGAATATAAGCAATGTTGATGTGTGATTAAATTCACTTATTCAACTCCTGGAATTTTTTGTTTTGTTTTTGCTATTATAATTCCAAGAAGGGATTCTTGTCTGAATAAGAACGGTTGCTTACATTTTGATCTAAACTTCATTTTACTATAAAATTGTTATGCCACTGTACTGGTACAGAGATTCGTATGATGTCACAAACTCACTTCACTATCATAACTTTGCAGTAAATGCCATCTCATTTAATTGGAATAATGCTGTCTATCCTTTCCACCCCCTCCAAATTGAGATCATTTCCAAACTTCAGTGGTAGGCACGAATGTATTGCTGATTCTGTTCTTATACCCAGTCAACATAGAAATATCTTTACAGACTTCAAAGGTTTGGTTGTATATGATTTACAAGAGGAAAATCAATTCCTACCCAATTTCAGGCACAGATAAAGCTGTCTTAAGACTTGCAGGCAGAATAAATATATTTTTAGGGGGTTGCCAAAAAATGAAAGGTTAAGGAACTAGAAGAGTTTTCCTATCAACCCACACATACAAAGAACCCTGTGGAAAAATTGATGGTTCTTAAGTAAGTAGGCTGGGAAGGACTCTGCTTTTCTTAGCAATTATTGGCTACTGCATAGGTATAGCTGTTTATTTAATATGTAGCTCTTTAACAAAGTTAACTTGGAGGATCACAAGATATTTAAATTTTAAAATTCAATAAATATATCAATACATGTGTATGTGCTCCTACTCACCTGTACACCTTCTAAATTCTTTTTCTTGAATGATAGTTATGTGAGGTGATCTTATATGAACCAGTGGATCTTACTTGAATCAACTTAGTTATTACTAAGTTTCCTACTTAATCAAGTATCAAATCTTTAGTTAAAGAATTGAAAGAATGATGTGGAAAATGTCAACAATAATCTAAGGATATCAAAACTGAAGTCTATACTGTCTGTGATTTGTTAAGCCAAGACAGTTTAAGATTAGAGCTGTTGTCTAGGATAGCAAAGTATGCTATATGCAGATGAAGTTTAGGTGACCCATATGAAGAACCTAGTGTTACATCTACCTTTTTCGCAATGGGCGAAAGAAGCAGTTAGATAAAGTTCAAGGTTGGACTGCAAAGGATATGAAGATTGGCTAGCCACGTGTACAACTTTACAGCTGGCTATGCTACCTAATCTCCCTGAACATCTCTGCAAAATATGTTTAGCTATTTTACCCTGATGGAAGGATGTTTGCCATTTCCCTTAGCAAAAAATTAATTTCATTATTCTGCAAGAGCAACTCAATATTAACAAATTTCAGAGCCTTCTAGGAATGAAACATTGATATTTACAATTAATGGGAAAAAATTACTTCTGCCTCTTGGAAATTCCCAAACTTTGTATGGGAAAGCGCTAACAAAAACACCCATGCAAATCTAATAATGCTGATTTTGCTGTACCCCTTGACCTCCTTGCAACAAAACAGCAGAAGTGTGTAAATACAGAGTTAAGATTTTTCTCTGCATTCTCTTTACCTTTCATTCTCTCTATTCTTGTCCAACACTGCTAATTGTAGATACTTTTTCTGCAGGCACACATGAATGGAGTGGAGTGGAATAGAATAGAATAGAATAGTTGGAAGGAACCTTGAAGGTCTTCTAGTCCAACTTGCTCAAGTAGGAGACCCTATGCCATTCTGGACAAATGATTGTCCAATCTCTTTTTTAAAATCTCCAGTGATGGAGCTCCCACAGTTTCCAAAGGCAAGCTGTTCCAGTGATTGATAGTTTTATCAGGAAATGTCTCGTTTCTAAGCTGGATCTCTCCTTGATTAGTTTCCATCTTTTCCTTCTTGTCCTGCCTTCAAGTGCTTTCTTGTCCTGCCATCAGGCGCTTCCTTGTGGCAGCTAGATCCTAGGCCTTTGCCTATATATTTCCTATAAATAAATTCACCTTCTGTTGTAAGTATTAAATCATTCTCAGGGATGCTTGGAAGCATATTTAGAATGTTTCAACCTCCAACATTATTCATCTGTGATCTTAAGTTTCCTCTCACTGTATTACATTGCTTGTACCGGTCTGTCACTTATATTATGCTGCTGTCATCTGAAAGACCCAATTTTATTACAGGACAAAGGTGAAAGACATGAAGATGTGCCAGCACAAAACAATGGAAGAGAAAGATTTTATTTGGGAAGGTCTATGGAAGAGAATAACAGTCTTTTGTTACCATAAATGGACAAAGGTACAATCAGTAAATTACATCTGTAACTACTTTTGCAATTAAAGTGAAACAAGGCACCACCCTACACATAATTCAATTTGTTTATATCTGTAATGGCAGCTAGAAGTGGATACCGAGGTATAAAAACTAGATCTCTAGATAATCTGATGTCCAAAGCATAATGTGATGTCTAAAGCCAGTTCTTCCATTTATCTTTTCTTTTCTTTTGTCTGTTTACTCACCAGATTGTCGGACTGGCCCACTGTCAACACTGCCACCAAATCCTGGCTTGTCACAAAAGGGAGGACCCCAATGAGCCTCACAGTGGCAATTTTTTTTATTGTTGCAGACCTCAAAAGCAAAAGCATGTACACATATGAACATGGAAAGCATTACCAAAGATTTATGCCTATCATAAAAATAAAAAAAGTAAATAAGATACAGCAATCATACTTTGTGATGTTACAAAGACTACACCCTTTTATAGATGGTTCACCCTTTTATAGATGGTTCCAAATGTAACTCCAAGTGGAACAAAACTAATGGACTCCACAATTAAAAAGTAAGTGTAGGATCACAGTACCTGCATCCAGAATGATTTTAATAGCATTTTTTCTTCTACAATGTCCCCTTGAAGGAATTTAGACAATTTACTTTCTAGTTTGGAAGCTGCAATTCAAAGGATGTAAATCTGATGTTACAACAGATCAAAAGCCCAGTATTTTGGGTCTCCCAATGGCCATAGTTACCTAACAATATTGTCACTAGATTGTTGGCATGCTAGAAGATTATGGAAAGGCAGTCCATTTTTCAAAGAGTTTGTTTGTCCCTAGAGTGTTATATATGCATTATTGTGAATAAGTTTAGTTCTCAGATTTACTAAATAAGTTTAAATTGCACTTAGTCTCACAAGACTGAAGAAGCTACAATGAAAATAGGTGACCAGTGGGTTATCATTTGTGGTTTGGGCATAGATAGTTAAGTGTCTTACTGAAATACTTGTGAACGCTGATGTATGCTAGAACAAAATATGCAAAATATTTAAGCATATGTGACTAAGTTAAGCACTGCCTAAAAAGGAGCCTTCATCGTTGAAATTTAGAAGGTTGATCATCCAAGACAGAAAGAAATCATATCTGCTCCTGTTGTCATATATACATTCTGTCTTGTTTGATTATCTGAAACACTGTTTACAATAACGGTGGATTACGCTTTTAATATATTTATATTTTAATTTCATAATTGATTTTCTCCCTGAACATTTCCTTAGAGACCTGAAGGATGGGCTGACTCACTAAATGTTCTCACTTCATTTTTTTTGTAAAACATTTTTAAAATGTTTCAGTTCTGTTACATCTCCTTGGCTGAACATGCCTATCAGCCTCTGTTCCAAACAGATGGATATATTTGAAAGAATCCTTCACCCCAGTCTATTATGCCTGAAACATTAACAAGAGCCTAAGTGAATTCATTCTAGTTTTTAAACTGCTGAATGTTAATTTTTGCAAAGATAAGGTCACCGTGACCAGCAATATTGCTTTGTCAAATAAAAGCCACATTTCCTTTCTTGGACATTGAAAGGGCATTGAAAATTGATCTTTCTGGAAGCAGAGGCTGAAAAAAACCTGACAGATATATTACAAAAAAATCACCGTTTTAAGCGCTGTAATCAATGAATGATTTATTGCTCAGCTGGAGATTGACTGACTATAAAAAATTGAATCTGTAATGCTTACCCCACGTCTGTGACATTTTGTCGCACATTCATGAACACCAAATATACTGGTGTTTTGGCAGCGGCGATTAAGACAGATCTGTAAAGACATAAGAACAGGCAAAAGAAAATTTATGGTATAAAGACCAAACAACTGAATTTTTCTTTCTGTATTGTATTTCTAATTCAACACAGAATTTCCAATCTCTTCTGGTTATGATTTTAAACTAAATTTTGATTTAATATATTTAATAAATCTATCAACCAATATTGCACCATGAAATAACATAGAAAGATGCTAAGACCTCAACGGTTCTGAATGAAATAACTTGGAATATGGAACAAATCTCCAGGTATAGAATATGTAGGAAGTATCATGACTGCCTTGTTCACCGAACATTGTACATATATCAATCTAACCTCTTTTCTTTCAGAAATCTGTTTTTTTCCTGACTGCTATATGTTATGTCTTTAGGACATCTATATTTCTGTGCCACATTGAGTATGATGTATTTCAAAGTTAAGAATAAATAAATATAAAACATAAATAATTTAAATCTGATGTTACATCAGATCAAGGTCCTAGCATTTTAGGTCTCCCAATGGCCATGTACTGTAGGTCCATGAGGAATTCTTAACTAAAGCTTATTGGAAACTAGCTATGCATATTTTGGGATGGGATGAGTGGGCCACCAAACTGCTTTTTTTAACGTGTGGCACCTACCAGAGATAATTTATCTAGATTTACATTGGGTCTATTTGCAAGTTCAGCAAATATTAGAAATATACTGTTAATTTTCACCACTTTCTTCTCTGAAGATAATGGAAAGTAATCCTATATGTGAACATCATTGCTGTGTGTATATGTATTCAAGTCGGTTTTTGACTCGTGCATAGATTTTGGCAACTGCATAGATTAGTATCTGTAATTTTCTTGGCAAGATTTTTAAAAAGCGGTTTGCCCTTGTCCCCTTCCTAGGCTGAGAGAAGGTCACCCAACTAGCTTTGTGCCTAAGGCAGGACAAGAACTCACAGTCTTCTGGTTTCTAGCCTGGTGCTTCAATCACAAACTGACCGAATGAACATCACTATTTGTGGAAAGCTATGTTAGCATTCCTCTACATGATGGAGGAGTTGGCATACCCTATTACATCCAACAATGGATGGAAACTAATTAAGAAGAGAAGCAACCTGGAATTAGGAGAAACTTCCTAACAGTGAGAACAATTAACCAGTGGAACAGCTTGCCTCCAGAAGCTGTAGGGTGGTTCACTGGAGGTTTCTTAGGAATAGACTGGACAGCCACTTGTCTGAAATGGTATATGGTGTCCTGTTTGAACAGGGGGTTGGATTAGAAGACCTCCAAGGTCCAGTTCTATTCTAATTGATTGACTATGGCACTGTCCAAACTTGGATGATCCCTGTTTGTCCAATTTGGGGTGGGGTGGAGGTTGAGTTTGGGTGGGGTTATATAAGAGAGACAAAAGTGAACAGAAATAAGATAAGGGGGCAAAGGTTCACCTCATGAATTACCATCTGCATGACAGAAGTGGGAAATCTGCTCTTCATCTATGTGAGGAGAAGCTAATTTGAATTTAAATTTTAGAAATCAGCGGCTTCTTATTGATGCAAACACAAGACTGCAATGACGACACTATTAAAGCCAACCTCTTTAACACATTCTTTGGCTCAGTATTTGTAAACAGCAATGGATCATGCCCAGTATTTCCTAGTTGAACCACGGACAACTACAATGATCTAATACATATCGATTTTACAGAAGACAATGTTGAAAAAGCACTACGCAATCTAAAACCATCTCTATCTATTGGACCGGACAGAATATGTACCTACTTCTTAAAAAAGCTATCCACTGCCATAGCAGGACCTCTAAGCATAATCTTTGAAAAATCTTTCAGGACCAGCTCCTTGCCGAAACTGTGGTCACAAGCCACGGTCATCCCTATCTTCAAAAAGGGAGACCCCAGCCTAGTTGAAAATTACAGACCAATCTCTTTATGTTGCATCACCTGTAAAGTCATGGAATCAATTATCAACCAATCCATCATCCTCCACTTAGAAACGAACAACCTACTCTCTAATAAACAATTTGGTTTTAGGAAAAAACTATCATGTAATCTGCAACTCTTACATTGCAAAAACATATGGACTACACAACTCGATCAGGGCAAAGCAATAGACGCAATCTACATAAGACTTCTACAAAGCCTTTGATTCAGTGGTACATGACAAACTACTCCTAAAACTAAAATCTTATGGTATCTCTGGACACCTGCATAACTGGATAGAAGCATTCCTGTCAAACAGACAACAAATGGTCAAAATTGGGAGAGTCCTATCCAATTCTATACCTGTCAACAGTGGTGTCCTCCAAGGCAGTGTTCTAGGACCAACTCTTTTCATACTCTACATGAATGACCTCTGTGATCATATCAAGAGCAACTGCGTTCTCTTCGCTGATGATGTAAAGCTATTCAACACCAATACCGCTATCCTTCAAAAAGACCTCGACTACGTATCAGAATGGTCAAACAAATGGCAACTTCAGATCTCAACAAATAAATGCTCTGTCCTACATATTGGCAAAAAAAATCAGAAAATAAAATACAGGCTGAATAGTCAAGATCTTGTTGATGACCCAAACTCTGTAAAGGATCTTGGAGTACTCATCTCAAATGACCTAAGTGCTAGAGCCCACTGTAGCTGCATAGCCAAAAAGGTGCTAAGAGTTGTTAACCTAATCTTACGTAGCTTTTTCTCTGGTAATATTACACTAATAACTAGAGCATACAAAACATTTGCTAGACCAATACTCGAATACAGCTCATCAGTCTGGAACCCACATTACGTATCTGATATTAACACAGTTGAGAAAGTCCAGAAATATTTTACAAGAAGAGTTCTTCACTCCTCTACTCTTTGCAGAATACCTTATACCACCAGACTTGAAATTCTAGACCTAGAAAACCTTGAACTATGCCGCCTTCGGTCCGATCTAAATATAGTATATAAAATCATACATTGCAATGTCCTACCTGTCAATGAATACTTCAGCTTCAACACAAGAGCAAACAATAGATACAAACTCAAGGTTAATCGCACCAAACTTGATTGCAGGAAATACGACTTCAGCAACAGAGTGGTCAATGTCTGGAATACTCTACCTGACTCTGTGGTTTCTTCCCCAAACCCCAAAAACTTTAACCTTAGTCTGTCTACTATTGACTTCACTCCTTTCCTAAGAGGTCTGTAGGGGGCGTGCATAAGCGCACCAACGTGCCTATCGTCCCTGTCCTATTGTTTCTTTTATATTTTATTTTTCTTATATGTATCCATGTATTCATAACTATGTTATACTTATACCTATTATCTTGTAAGCAATTGACAAATAAAATAAAAAAATAAAATAAATAAATTATGCAATATCATGCCAAAGAATTCTGTGCATCCAAGATATTTGTCAAAGCCTTTCTTTTGAACAATGGCATCTATATTAAGAGGCTTTTAAAAAAAGAATAATGACAGAAGCAATTTGTGATAAGGTCAGCTGTGGGGTGGAAAGCAACAGCTCGAAAAAACTCCCAAATATTTAAAAATTGAAAATTCAAAATGGGTAAGGGCAGTATTTTCTATTTTCCCAAGACAGTTCTTTCTGAAGAAGAACCCATAATAGCTAAAATATTTCAAATGCTGCCAGAGGTTAATCTCTGTCCAACTATATATTAAGCCTATTTCACATCCCATCCCCACCCTCAATTAAATTGCTTTCCTTTGTAAATTAGATGTATATGGACTCAGAGTTTAAACAGAATCATCATTTTATTGCAGGGTTAAATTAGCATTTGCCTGAGAAAATACATTTATCTTTTATTTATAGGGAAATGAATAACAGGGAGTGGCATGTAATCGAATGTTCATTGTTCATGGAATCATCATAGAGAGTTAACTTCACTATTTCACTGGAGCTGAAACACAGGGACAGAGAAAGATTGACATCCCCATAAAAGCAGACTCACAATGCAAACTAAAATGACCCACTTACAGAGTGCCTGATATATCATCAGAGTAGAAGAAAGATTATACAGTGCCGGAATGGGTATGCCAGGTCAACAATCAGATCTCTCCCATAATATCTGTTCTCCTTTAATTTGGGGACTTATTTCAGCAAGGGCTAAAAGTCAGGCACAATTTTTATGAGCAGGCAGGGGGCAAAATGAAGCAGAACAGAATACTGACACTTAATCAGGGTAGATTTTCCCTCTAGGGAAAGGGGAAATTAGGAAAGAAATGAAAGGGAACCGGCTTCACAACAAATAAAATATACCACTGAAGCCTCACAACAAACAAACAAACCATTCAGTATCCCATGGCACACCAAATTGTTTGTTTTTATTTACTTATTGCATTTATAACTCAGCAGAAAAGAGCTCTCAGGAGGCTATACTGGATCCTTTCCTAATTTTAATATCACAAAACAGCCCTGTAAACATGGCTCAGCTAGAGAAGAGTGACAGGCCAATGGCTGGATGATGTGAAGCAGTTCTTTGTCTAGTCATTATTGACCACACTCCATTAAAGTGGCTGCTATTAAAATAAGAACAAAGATGTTTTAAAAGCAGGTTGTTGTTGTTGTTGTTGTTGTTGTTGTTGTTGCTGTTGCTGTTGTTGTTGTTTTTCTTCTTCTTCTTCTTCTTCTTCTTCTTCTTCTTCTTCTTCTTCTTCTTCTTCTTCTTCTTCTTCTTCTTCTTCTTCTTCTTCTTCTTCTTCTTCTTCTTCTTCTTCTTCTTCTTCTTCCTGCTCCTGCTCCTCCTCCTCTTCCTCCTCCTCCTCCAACTCACGTATTCCTGCAGAAGTAAGCTCCGCTTTTCAGATAATTGAATGCCACTTTGCACGGTCAGCTGTGTCTCTTGAGTACATGGTGTTGATGGTGCTTGCCATCTCTGTTTTGGATGCCCGCAAGATCACCAGCCATCAGGTTCTAGTTGGTAGGCTGTCTTGGCAACAGTGGAAGATGGTGCTCTCTGGAAATGTCCATATCAGTGGAGCCATCCAGACAGCAGCACTTTCCACTGTTTTCAAGACAGCCTACCAACTAGAAGCAGGTGATTGTACATTTTAATTCCATTGATTTAAATAACTATGGGTCTCATTGTTGGGAAGGAGTGCAAGCCACTCTCCCCCTCAGTATCCCTGCAAGCCACATGATGTTATCCTGGATATGGATGCCTTTTATAAAAGGATGGATTATTGGTACAGAGGATTTTAAAGATTAATATTCAACTGAAGCAGGAAATTGTCTTTTAAGGATTAAAGGATAAATAGTTAGATAAAAGCCATGGAAGATTATTTCAATATATGATTAAAGCAGCAGAATTTTTATATGTGCATAGTTAGAAGGATTCTATATTGGAATGGTTGGTAAAGTTGACATATTTGAAACAGTTAAACTGATTTCTTTGATTAGAAAAAAAGACTATCTATTTTCATTGATGATAGGAAGCCTCTTATAGACCTTTTGCATAAAAATAAAATAACTTTGATTTATGGTTTTGATGCTAAGATGGGATAAATTAATAGAGAGAGGAGAAAATGTAACTTTAGAAGGGAGAGACTAGAATATATTTGTAGTTATATATTTATGTAAAGAATGTCGAAGACACTTTTTATATCTTTTTCTTTTTTCTTTATTTTTCTTCAACTTGTTTGATATTGAAATACTTTGTTTAAATCAAAGTACTCAGGTGTATCTGCAAAGAATTGTAATTCCATCCAAACTACAATACAGACACATTGTGATGCAAATGCTGATCCTGATGTACCATGTGTGAGATGTTGCTGTGCCCTTTTCCTTTCCCTGCTCTCCTTCTAGGATGCTGATGAAGGTATTTTATGGCTATTTCTGTGCTCAATTAAATTGGAACTTCTACCAAAACGAAGATCAGATGGCAAGATTTTTTCTCTAGTAAATATATGCTGGTTCCATAGCAAATCATTTATTGTTTTCTAAATATTCACAAACTGACGACTTAATAATCTGTTCTAAACTTTCAAGCTGACTGGCTTGAATTACTGTCTGGCATTTTGAGTTACTTGCCTGTATGGAAGGATATTCTGTCTTCATATATACTGCCAAACTCCTCTTCCTTATGCCTTTTAAATGACTTATGCCCCTGAGTTTTGCATTCTGCTCATGAGTTCCATCTACCAAGTTTCAGTAATACCTTCTAAGTCATAAGATCTTTACTCTTCCTTGCTTGTTCCTCATACTCTGGGTAGATGGATAAAGGCCATGAAATCCTCAATTCATCAAACTTGACTTGTCCCTTCCTTTAATTATATGTTCTTTATTGAATATTTCCACATCCTGCTATCCCTCCCCATCTCAGTCCCTAGGGAAGTAGTATTAATGAGTTCTCATCTCCTTCCTGATAGTATTTACTCAATAATGTTCTGAATCAAGCTCATCTCTTGCCAAATGAGGGACTTCTGGCAAGAGATGAGCTTGACTCAGAGAATTATTCAGCTTGATTCAGAGCATTATTGAGTAAATACTATCAGGAAGGAGATGAGAACTCAACAATACTACTTCAATTGTCAGAGAATCCAAACTATTTCTTTTGGCATCATCTGTGTAGCCAGTTTTCACACACACACACACACACACACACACATGGTATGCTCAAAGATGTGTCTGGCTGTGTCATGTAGATGAATTTCCATGTGTATCAGTAAAAAGGAATAATTATCAGTGAGCTAAGGGGTCTTCTGAACTTGTACACCATGCAAGATCTTCTTCCTTGAGTCCTCCGGTGCTTTATAGCAATAGCAATAGCACTTAGACTTATATACCATTTCACAGTGCTTTACACACTCTCTAAGTGGTTTACAGAGTCAGGATATTGCCTCCAACAATCTGGGTCCTCATTTTACCAACCTCGGAAGGATGGAAGGCTCACCCCTGAGATGGATTGAGTGAGGATTGAATAAGCCTGTAATACTGCCTTAACCACTGCACCATCATGGCTCTATGCAGCTATTCTTCATCCAGAGATACATGGGTGGTTAGTAGGTAAACCTCCTGCTAACATTTCTGTGTCTATTGCAATAATTCCTTATCTTTCCTCATAAGCTGGAAAGAGGACTATTTTGTTTCTAGCCTCTTCATCTTCTCTTCCATGAGGATAATCTGCCTGAACTCGGAGCACGTACATTTCTTCTAGTCTTCAGGGAGGAAAACAAATATGGCACATCCCCTACAGACCACAAAAGCAGTTACTCTATTTCCATCTTGCTCAGATATATAAAAACAAAGAATTTGGTCACAAATATTTAGATACTGGCGCAATCTTATGTATAACACATGAAGTATATGGACCTCAAAAGTAAGCATAAGCTCAGAGACTTAGACAAGCCAGAAACTAATCTTGATTTGTACTCTGCCAACAGTAGGGGATGTTGCTTTAACCCTACCTCTCTCAAATTCTCAGAGGCACTGTTCTCATAGCTTTTCATTATTTTCCTTCCTTGCTTGACTACTCTGGAAAAGCTATGCATAGATATACTGAGAAGATGTTTTATATATTCTTCTCGATGTGAAAAGTTTTTTCTTTGCTTTGCAGGAACTGCTTTATGCTTTGGCAACTTTCCCAGGTTTGAATATGCTAAAGCACATAGTTAATGAAGAAGATGAAAATGTCATCCAAAAGCCACTAAATAGCATAGTTCCAACCGTTAAGTCAAGATGTTCTCCATTCTCCTTTTAGAAAAAGACTATCGCTTTGACACAGTGTTAAGATCCTAGAGTCCGTTTTCATAAAGAATCCCACCCCCAATCAAGGAAGGAAAACCAATAACTCATAACAAAAGGCAGGAGGCAGAAGGACTCAAGCCTATTTGGAAGATCAGTCTAAAAAAATTCAATTCTTATAAATCAGAGGACATTGTCTGGGCTGTGTGTTACTCATTATTTATTTTATGCTTTAAAGACATTTCTAGGTTACCTAAGGACTAAAGCCCTTCCCCATGAAGCTTATACAATACAATCTAATAAATAATAAAGGAGCAAAAATTAATAAAATCAATAAATCAAGCAATAACCATCTATAGCTAGACAGTATTAAAATATTGCACAACTGAAGATGAAAATCAAGAACAATCCAACTGAACACAATCACAAAAAGGCCAAGGAAAACAGATGAATTGTTGGGAGTTAATGACAGAGCTTGATGAATCCCAGCTGGATTATCATTTTTATAGGCATCTGCAGGAAAGTTTCCAGGAGATTGCAAAGCTACGCTATATAATGCAACTATTTTTTGCATCCAAAATATGTATCTTATAATATACCAGTCCATTTTTTCTTATATTTATGCATTGTTCCTAGTGTTGCATTCCATAGAAGAAACATGCTACTAGTTTCAAAGACCTGTATATATTTTAGAATCCTCCGTTTTAAATGAATTTGATCATTTCACATGATCTTTCAGGAAAAAGATTTTATATTCTAAAACAGGAACATAGGAAATTAAGTTAAATCACATCATTAGTTCATTATCTTGACCATGCCAATGGAGACTACCAGCTCCACTACATGGAGAATTTCAGCCCAGCCTGGAACAAATTTTAATGTATTTGAAATAGTTATAACCTGCTTGATATAATCTGCATAACACTCTTGGGACGCTGTAAAGTCAAATTCAAAGAAGAACACCACCAGGTCCCATTTGTTACTGTTCTTCAGCCAGCTTTATTTCATGTCAGTAACTGGATAAAACTCTTATGCTTAATATTGGCAGGGAGGGTGATTGGGAAAATACTAACTGATGTTTTAGGGCTTGATTTTTTTATTGTAGAAGTGTTGAGCTAAGGGTTTCTTTCTTTTCACTTGATCTTGCCCTGCAATCACCCTCTGCTTCTAATTCATGAAAATTTCTGTTGCATCCTGTTTCTTCTTGTCTACCGGGCTCCATTTTGTTTCCATTTCTTACATTTCCACGTGGTATACTATTTTAACAAGAAGCAGGCAGACTATGGTAGAAACTGTTCCTGAGGACTTTTTGCTGTTTTTTTCTGCGTTTATATGCCATATTAAAATAGGAAGTAACCAGCAGGTGGTTTTTCAAAAGAAGTATTGTTTTCTTGAGGTGAGCAGCCCTATGAAAGTCTTAGCACTTCTATGTGTTATTGCAATTTCTTCAGATCATCTAGCCTTTCTGTAATACTCACTTGTTCAGTATCTCGCAAGATATTGAAAAAGTGAATCAAGTTTATCTCTAAGGGCTCTTCAGAACATTGACTTCTGTGGAAGGTACAGATTGTTTGCTCAGGCTGTCTCTTCTCAAGGACAGTGATGATAGAAAGTCTTTGAAGTTACCTATTATTATGTTGCTACAATTAAAATTTAATGTAAAAGCACTCTTATTGCCAAGATGAGTTATTAATGAGCTAACTCCCTCTGTGTGAAACACATGCACTGGGAAGATTTCAAAATTGCCCAAAATTGATCTCCTTTTGACAACATGCTGGCCCAGGTAGGATGTTTAAAGGTTAGAAGGATTTGTTTAGACTCTCCTGGATAGAAGCCATTCAACCTTCTGCAAATCAATCAACTGCCTTTCACAATGTAGAAGCTAATGGAGGGAGATAATGGTTGCACTTCTGGGCCTTCATTTTCCTCTATTTACTCTGTTATTTTGAATTTGTAGAGTGATCTGATTTGGCTGTAAGTAATAGTTATGGTGAAATTGCCTGTTGTCTAATACTTCCTGAGAGAGTGATACTTGCCTTCCATGCTCCTCTGGATGTAGTTTTATATCTATTAATTTATGCTCACTCTTTTTTTAGGTTCCAAAATAGGATCGACTTCCCACTACTATTATGTGTTTTAAGACACAGTTGTTTCTGGATGAGCTTGACTGACTTAGCAGTAGTATTTGTATGACTATGTTTAAATTTAATGAGAGTGTCTTTTACAGCATTCACTTTGTTGTTAATTGTAGTTAGAAGCTCAAAATTGACAAAACTGTTTATGCTGTCAATAATAATTGTTAAGTTATAGTCAGTAACATTTTTTAAATCCTTATCATCTTGTTGTATAAGCTTTGCAGTTGGTGGACAAATGGCTTTGATCTGTGAGGGGGAAACTTCTTCAGGCATTGAAGCAGAAAGATATAAAAGTCTGGAGTTCTCAATCTCCACTTGTATTTTCCATCCCAGGAGGTCATATTTATTACAGAGACTAGCGGCAAGAGCGGGGCCTGGTTGCTTAGGGCAAGAGATGTTTGCTTTTTTAGATAACTGTCAACTTGGAGCAGTTTTATAGATTTCAGTGAAATTTGAGAAACAGAATGTGAATGTGGCCTCTTCCTTTCCCCCCCATGGCAAAAAAGGTAAAAATACAGATCTCCAGAAAAATAGCAAATATACAGGTCTCCAGCAGAACAAGAATGGAAATAAATAGAAATAGAAATAAAGTAGAATGGAGTAGAATGAAAAAATGCAAAAGCTAAAGTTAAATTTTTAAAATCGGCAGCTCTTAATAAGAGATGCTATGTCAAAGCCTTTTTTAGTCTCCTCAACATATATTCATAATTATAAGCATTTTAACAGAGAAGTAGTTAATAGATAAAAATTATAATCAGGCAATAGTAACTGATGCCTGAATTAAGAATAAAAAGCCATATTTTCACATGATCTTCAAAAATAATATCGACTTTAATCATCCAAGCAGTGCGCAAGAATATTAGAAGAGTCTAAATCTACCCTAACATGTTATCTGAGATAGCACAATGGCTGATGTGATACCCAAACCTTGAACTGCTCTTGACAAATGTTGATGGAAATTCTCAATTATCCAGGTCATGGTTGTTCCAAAGGTGCTTTTTTTCAAGAGGCAACTGGACTTTCTGTTTTTTTCTTTGAAGTCATTTCGCTTCTCATTCAAAGAAGCTTCTTCAGCTCTAACTGGCTGGTAGGGAATGAAAGGATTTATCCTCCTTGCAGACATCTAGTCATTTGTATTCTTTTAGAAAGTCACTGAGGCCACCCAGAGGTTTATCTGTGTTGTTAGAGTCACCTGAGTAGTGCAAGTGCATGTGGAGTCTTCTTGGAATTGTTGAAAGGACTGTGTTGTAGACTGGAGATAGATGATGTCATATCCTTTCCCCTTTGTTGAGACAGGCTGTTCAATTTTGACATAGATGGTCTCTTTGACCCTTCTTTCAAACCAGCGGTTCTCTCTGTCCAAAATGTGGACTTCTCTGTCTTCTTCACTCAGAGCTAAAGAAGCTTCTTGGATAAGAAGCAAAATATCTTCAAAGAAAAAAACATAAAGTCCAGCTGCCTCTTGAAAAAGCACCTTTGGGATGCTCTTGACAAGGCAGATTAGATATTAATATTTAACTTGTTTAGGATAACAAGCCTCGGGATTTTCAGTACCATACATTCAAACTAGTTCAACTCATGTTCAGAAAAATGTCAGGTTGAGGGAAGAACATCAACAACAACAACAAAAAATTTCAGTCCTATTTGATTTTCAGATAACTGATACCAGTGTTGCTGACTATTTAAAGCTCTATAAGGCAAGGAAGATGAGAGATCAGGAACAGGCAACTAGTTTTCTGGCCGGCAAGTATATTAAATGAAAATATCTCATCACAAAAAAATAATTAATTTGTTGCTGGGTTTTTAATGTTGTAATCCTGCGAAGAGGGGAACAAAGATAGTGTTTGAGCTGCTTGTGTCTCACTGATTGTCTGCCCTGTTATATTCAGCCCTAAGGGATGAATTTGGGAGAATTTTTTTTTAGTATTCATCCAAAGATGTTTTATAAAACAAATCAATCAGGAAGGAAAGTTTATCCATGTGCATGGTGACAGATATTATAACTTTTATGCGTTCAACATTTATTATTCACACATATTATTCATGTACGTGTCAATGTGTCCACTTTGCATATTGCTTCGTTGCAAGAGTAACTTATATAGACCAAACACTTGCTAATTCTCCACTTTTTTTCTAACATATAATTTATCAGAAACTGGTGCAACATAAAAAAATAAGTATTTTTTTCCATACTATATACACTTCAATTTTTTTATGTACCAATTTACCGCTACTCCTTCTGGCTAAACAGTAAACTGATTCCATGCATCATCCATAAACCCTTAAGTATACTTAACATTGGAAGAGCTATTTGCATAATCCTTTGTGTTCGGTTTGCCAGATTCAAAGCGCAGAAAGTAAGACTGAAAAAAGGACTAGATGCAATACATGTACATATGAAAGACCTTAGATATCAAAGGGATTGAGGGAAGGATTTCTAAGCCTTACTTTTTCATCTTCACATTTGGTTCCAGCCAAGACAAGGCCCGGATCAGGCATATCATCCCCCAAGTAAACATGTGTTCCTCGGCACAAAATTTTGCCTCCTCCTTGTAGAGGGATGTTTGTTTCTATTGAGACAGCATTGGTGCCAATTACAGGTCGACTTGCTCCCCCTTGACATTGAATTTTTCCACACTTTGAATCTCTGAAAAGAGAGGAATAATGTAGGAATAATAGAAATCAGCATCTCTATTAGCACTGCTTTACTTATTTTTGTTTTGGACAGATGCATAGCTTGTACCTGGGTTCACATTTGGCGAAAGTACTTTTGGAATCCTTGCCACAGTTTCCATATGGATCTCCTGCAGAATTGACTCTCTGGAAGCATATCTCAGGAGCAGGTTTAGCGCCTAAAACAGAGGCAAAAATAAGGAATCCGTATGAAGAATGTAAGAAAGTAGAAACTTGGTAGGAAAGAGTGAAGAGAGGAAGTAGAGGAGGAAAATTCTTGGATTATGCCTTTAAAGCTCCCCCCTCTTCCTTCCAAAATACAAACAGGCATTTCTACCCACCTCTGTGAAATCATGAGATTATTAGCAATGGCAGTCCCTTGGAAGTAAAATAAAATTAAAGAATACATTGTAATTGGAATTGCTATTCACTCGGATACATTTTATTATTTAATATAACTACTTACATTTTGGAACTATAATTATATTCATATTCTTAAGGGTGTGGGGTGTGTGCCTCTCTCTCTGTGTCTATCCAAATGGCTGCAGCAAGAAATACTTTGTTCCAGTTTTTAAAATAAACTGTGATGGAATTTAAATTTCTTGGTTTGGTTAAACATGGTTTATTAAATAGATTACAATTTGCTGGGATCAAATAACACATTATACCCAAACCATCAAACCATTTTATTCCTTAATATGATACCATCTGAGCTGCATTAAGCAATCATAATAAAGTTAGTGACATAACCTTCTGACATAAATTAATAGTTTTCTAGTAAGAAGGAAAACTCAGTTTGGGAAAAACACAAAATTAGCAAATAGAAAATTCTGTTTGTCATAATATAACTAAAATACTAAATGTATTTACTTTGTTCTTTTGGGTTACCAGCGGCAATCTATTTCACTGAGACAATTTGGGGGTCTTGCATTTAATTATGTGACTTCATAATTCCCATTCAATCTCTTTATTTCTAACTAAATAGAAATTTTTTTCTGTTCGATAAGCTAAGTAAAAGTAAACAAAAGGTAAGCAAACACCCAATTTTTAGCCCTTCAAGGTAAACCTGATTAGAAAAAGAAGGCCATACAGATCAATATCATTTTTATTTTAACAGAACCTTCCAAGTCTCAATGTGCTTCCACCCCCCCTCCCTTTATTTTTGTGAGAAGTAGGGAGGGTTTTATCTGAACCATTTTCTCAGGTTACAGTGCTGCTCCAAACTCAGGTTTCATTGATCTGATTGTGGCTATGGTAGTAGATGTTCCTCTTGTCACTCAAGGTTATCCCCATTAATCCAATATATTGCTAGTTAAACAATGGATAAGGTATAGAAGTAACTTCTTGAACGAAAATATCTGATTTCTGAGTCATAAGAAATGAACAGCATTATCTTCCCTTTCTTATTCAATTTGTATACCAAAATGACCATAAGGAAGCTAGAGTTTGAAGAATCAAAAATTGGGGTAAAGATTGGAGGAAGAAGCATTCACAAGTTTCAAGATATTGACAATATAACTCTTCTCTCAGAAACCAAAGAAGGCCTGGAATGTCTGATCAAGAAAATCAAAGAAGAAAGTGAGAATTTTGATCACTTTCTGAACTTCAAAAAGATCAAGCTCATGACCACTGCAAAGAATGAAAAATAAAATCAAAATTGACATTGACATTGAAAAGATAGAATGTGTGGAAAAATTCACTTTCTTAGGGTCGCAGATCACTCAAGACAGTGAATGCAGCCCAGAAAGAAAACATTGGATTGCACTGGATTGCACAGCAATGATGAACATGAGCTGAATATGAACATCAGCCTGGCAACCAATGCAGGTGCATTCACTCTATTTATGTTTCCTGCAGCTACCTATGATTGTGAAATTTGGACCTTAAAAAAGCAAGACAGGAAGAAAATCAATTTGTTTGAATTGTGGTGCCAGAGAAGGTTCCTATATAGGTGACCAACAAGCAAGTATTAGAACACACAATACCAGACATATCACTGGAAAGAAAAATCACAAAACTGTGCCTCACTTAATGTGGGGAATTCATTGGGAAAAAAACAATTATACTTGGGAGAGTGAAAAGTAAAAGGAAACCAGGCTGCCAAAGAACCCAGTGGCTGGACACCATAAGAGATGAGATCAGAGCATAGAAAAACTCAAAGAAGTAGTACAAGATAGGAAGATGTGGAGAGTTCTGACTCATAGAATTGCCAAGAGTCAGAAACTATTGAATGGATAACATCATCATTACATATTTTTGTACTATCAATTGGTAGAGAGGTGAAAGGCAGAAGACTGGCATTAGTTGGTTGGTTGGTTGGTTGGCTGGCTGACTGACTGACTGGCTGGCTGACTGGCGGGTACATGTAATTTAAAAGCTTGCGTATTATTGGATTTTTACTGAGACTGGATTTCCAGGGATCAGATATTTTCATACAACAATATTTTAAAGCCTATTAAAATATTTTCTCCTACAAAGCATTTAAACAGTAAGAATAGTAATACTATTAACTAGCTAAATACAAATCATAGAAAAAATAAGAAAATTTTAACTGTTTTTTAGCCTATTAAATATGCTTTCTTGATTGCTGAATGAAAAATAAATGCATTTGAATATATTATGCAACAGCTGTATTTTTTTTCTGATGAGACATGCTGAGGAGGAATAAAATGTGTGAATATGTTTCTGAGCAATTCTTTTCATTCAGGCTTGAAAACTGTACCTACTGGAACACTGAGTCACATAATTGCAATCTTTCTTTTCTCCTCTCTGTTTCACTTTCCCTGCAATGGTTAAAAAAAGCCCATTAAATCTGTCTACTCCAGTATTCTATTCCAAAAAAAATTTATCTAAATGTTTTTTGATGTCACAGAGCATGAAAGGATCATCTTGTGGTTTATCTCCAACAGCTGAAACCTACAAATAAATGGTGTCTTTATAGGATAGAAAGGATAACGGTGGTGGGAAAATGTCTTATCTACTACAAATTTTTATGATTTATTTATGTGAACATTAATATCTCATCTTTCTAGTGGTTATGCAACAAATGGCTTCCATATACAAGTATAAATTTACTACTGAGACAAGAAATCGAGAGGATTTAATTTTCAATGAGGAGAAAGAAAAGAAGCAAGCTTTTGTTTTAGTTATTCTTAGATAGTTAACGGTGGAAATTTTAGTTGATAAATTATAAAAATATCCAGCAATTTACTCCAGATATAGAAGCTAACAACCCCTTTGAGGTCAGCTAGACTCCTCGTGCCTACTTGGTTGCAGCCATATTGCTTTTCTGAGCAATTAATGTAAAAATAATTTTTCACTGCCTTTTTCTGGGTTGCTATTTGACTTCTCAGCCTAGTCTACATCTCTCTATTCTCCACCGTATTCTCCAGTCCAAAGCTTTCCATAATCAGGATGAAGAATTAGTCTAAAAAAAAGATTTAATTTTTAATATTCCATTTTCTGGGATTCCTGAGAGGAAGGAAAGAAGGACTTTGTATGTACTTCCAACACTGGATTTTTAGAATACTGCCCCATGTTTCTTGCTGGAATTTTCTTCAAAATAGTGTACCCAAAACAGAACTTTGGAAGCACTCAAGAAGGTCAAGTGATTTTTTAAAGATATTCAGATTCCAAGCCCCAAGAACTACCATCTAGTGGGATCCTAGAAGCATGCATTTACATTCTCTGTCATGGTACCTGTTGTGTATTGACTTTAGTTTCCACTCAGGTCCGTGCTTTAAGCGGGAAAGCACGGACCTCTCCCATTGGTTGATGCTGTTTGACAGCCGGCTATAAAAGGCAGCTGTCAAACAGCATCAGCTGTTGCCACTCCAGCTGGCTGCCGTGTTAGAGCGGCAGTAGCGGTAACCCTTTATTTCAAAAATAAAGTGAGAGTTGAACCTTTGCCTTGGTGTCTGCCTGAGTGATTACCGCCACTCTACAACAGTACCAGACCTCTGGTATAAGGTTCCTCCTGAAATATAGATAGTTTCCATCTGGAAGGCATTCCAAAGGGATTTGAAGATCTGGTTCTTCTCCCACACTTGAAGCTAGAATTCTAGGAGCCTGTTGCTAGGTGTATATGTTTGTTGCTATTGAGCAGATCTGCCATTTTGCTACTATTAGATGCATTTTTGTTTTAAATACAGTATATATATTTTGTTTTATGCTCTGAGCCACTGAGTGCCAATTGCAGCAGACAAATGGTTATCTAAGGTCAAATAAAATAAATTAATAAAGTATATTCCTGTGTTGATTGAATCTTTCATTGTCAATCTCAATACAAGTTTATATAGCTGAAAGGCCTTATTCCCATTCTTCAATCACTTAGTATTAGCAAATATTTATGGTGCCATTTTTATAGAAATTATGTGTGTATTTTCCTTTCCTTTTTAATTCATCCTATTTAAACCTATCCAATGAAAGTTGGTTCTGGTAATGGAAATGAGGAAGATTCTTGCATTTGGAGCAAAGTTTCATCTTTCTTCTGGGCAATCTCTATAGGTATACCTCTATCACATCTGATATCTGTTGCCTGGTTAGGTGGTTAGCCAGCAGTTACCACTGCTTGCCGAGGCTCCCAACTAATAGGCATTTAGCAAGTAAGAATATGTGAAAAATTATCTTGACTTGGTAGTCATTGCTAGAGCACTGATGAAAAAATATGTTTTTGTACACACACACACACACACACACACACACACACTTACAACAGTTTATTTAGGCACTGAAAAAAGTGACATATGCCCATTTTTCAAACTTACGACCGTTGAGAGACCCCAATGGTCAGGTGATCAAAATTCAGATGCTTGGTAACTGACTCATATTTAAGATGGTTGCAGTGTCCCAGGGTCATGTGATTACTTTTTGTAACCTTCTGACAAAGTCAATGGGAAAGCCAGATTCACTTAAGAACCATGTTACTAACTTAACAAGTGCATTGACTTACTTAAGAACTGTGGCACTTAACAAATGTCTCAGCAACAGAAATTTTGGAATCAGTTATGGCGTGCACGCATGCACGCACACACGCACACACAATATCCATTTGTTGTGCACCACCCAGAGTCACCTTCAGTGAGATAGGTGGCTATATAAATTTGATCAGTCAAATCTATTTCTTTATTTATTGGAATTTGTCAAACAAAAATGAGAACAAGAATAAGAGAATAAAAATACAATGACAGGGACGATAGGCATGTTAGTGCACTTATGCACGCCCCCTCTACCGACCACTTAAGTATGAAGTAAGGTCCATGGAAGTCAATTTGTGACTGAAACTGAAAATTTGTAGCTAAGACAACTGAATCAGGTAGAGCATTTTAGACTTTGACAACTCTATTACAGAAATCATATTTTTTACAGTCAATTGGTATGTAGTAATATTTATGATGTTGTTCTGTTTTGTATGGGCCTTCTTAAAACTGCCTAAACTAAGTTTATAAGCTTTCATGGGAAAGAATCTTACTGAGGTAAGAGATTTTTTGAGGTGGGATGGGATATAAATCAAAATAATAAATAAAAACAGAATAGCATTTTTTTTTAATACAGAAGAGAGAAGTTGGCTTGTAAACAAGTTTTTCCACCATCTCTTTCAAATGACTTTTAGGTTTCAGAAACACAATAACTTGTTACTAGCTTTCTGTCCCTACAACCCATATGTCTAGTCTCTTATAATACCACAATGTTACTATCATTCAAGTTGTATTCATATATAAATAAGGAGAATTGATGATTCTTGTACAGCCTTTCTCAGCCTGGCAACATACAGATGTAAACCGACTATAACTCTCAGTAGCCAGAATGCCATTCCTGATTAACATATTGGAGAGGGTCAGGTTAGGGAAAGCTGAAATAGTAGTTTAAAAGAAAAAGCACAAAGTAAGAAACCTTCAGAAAGATACTTAAGGAAACCAGCTGTGATGTGTTTCTTTAGGAAAACCATTTATCATAATTCTACCAGATAAACTGAAGCAGAAAGCCTTGTCTCTCTCTCTCTATTTTGTTACTTGAAGAAGCAAAGTGAAAATGATTGGTGAAAGATTGCTAGCAGATTTTAAACTTGCTGGAACAGAATGAATGCTTATCTTACTTCCTTTCAGCCATCAGAATAAGATTTGTCACACTTTTTAACTGAAATCTCCTACCACCCATTTTTAAGTTGGTATAAAATAACAATTTTCACAGTGGTTCACACACTGCTCTAAATTTACTTAATTATGGGTGGATAATTAAATAGACTACAGTGACAAATCACTTTGGATCCTATAACACACAAAGTCAAATTAAACAAACCATACTGTGCTCAGGATATGAACCTTTGTTCATACTTGTTCTCTCACTAAATACAACAGGCCATTTCTCCTCATTTCCATTTTATACCAGAACACAGAGATGTTGTGGGTCATATGGACTAAGAAATACAGTTTCCTGAAAAACTATTTAGCTCTTATATTTTTGGAATTCTTGCTATTTTTGCTATCTTTGCCACTATATTTTACCAGAACTTCATGGGGATCTACTAAGATATACATATTTGTGTGTATGTGTATTTATATAGTCTGAATGAACAAAGAGCACCATCTTTTGTTGTCTGACATTTCTTTCATAAACATATTCAGAAAAGTTTCAGTTTTGACTTATCTATCCATACAACTTTTCTCCAGAAGTCTAGGCCATCCAGGTCTTTTTGGGCAACTCTGGTATAAACATCAGGGAGCCATGATTTTTACTTTGCTACTTTCCATTCATCATATTTTTTTAATCTACTGCTTTGCTATGATACTGAAAATAGCTGAGAGCCAGATAAAGTGATCTGATAAGAAGCTTCAAATACTGTTTAAAATTGTCTCTGCCTCATTAGATGAAGAAGCCTCTGTACCCAACTACTAAACTAAAAGAAATGAGAAGGGAAGACCGGTATAGATGACTGATGAAGTAACTCTACAGCCAAGTATCTCTTAATTTGAATGACAACATAGAAGAACATAGAAGGGAACTATATACTACCCAAGAAATTATGATGGGACTCTTGTCTTGAAAGTATCCATAAAAGCCTTTAAGATATGCCTTAGAGCTAACGGCAAAATAATCAAAGCCACCATGTAAGTCTTGAATAATCATACTGTCATGTCTTCAGCCTGCTTGCCGGAGGTGATAGCAACAGAATGAACTGTGAGATCAGCAGGAAAACCTGCTGATATTTCTTGATGAAATGTCTACAGAAATAATCCTTCCATCCTGAAAGATCATCATGGGATGATCCAGTATGGACTATTTTTATTCGCCCTACCAATCTATCATTAGATTGAATTGAAGACAGCCAATTTATAAGAAAGGGGAGAAATTTTATCTGTGATTTTTTTTTGTCTAATATACTAAACATAATTTGTAAACAATGTACTTGACATTTTGATGGTAAATCAAATGATGGGCTGGATCAGTTTACAGTATTGGCTGAGAAACTAACTGGGTTCAACTGGGGAAATCACTGATCAATTATTGTATAGAGCTGTATCAACTACTGTAACAGAAAAGTATTCTAACCATCACCACTATTGGTTTCATGGATTTAAAGACAGCATTAAATTCAGCACCCTCTTCCAATGTCCAGAGATTACTGCTTTTGTTTTAATGAACTAAAATAATTCACAAATATTTTAATGTGCTGTTTATTCTTTGTGATCTGGCACTCAATTTCGTTATCCATTTTTTATAAGTCTGATAAATCAACTACTTTTTTAAATTTGCTGATCACTTGCTGGTTATCTTCAAAAGGGCATACAGCTCAAGGAAGTATTTGCTTAATATATGTATTTTTACCCATATGCATTCTGCTCATTACAGAATCCTCTGCTCAGTTTAAGCTCAGTCTGACTATTTTGCCCTTTTTACATTATCATCTTGATCTTTTGTAAATGAAACAAAGACATATTTACTTATCATCAAAAGGGGAGTCAAAGCTTATGATATTTATATTAGTCAAGGCTAGCCTAAATTGTCACCATTGTTTAAAGACATGCTCAATTATTGAATCTATTTTTTTAATTAAATTGATTGCCCTACAGGGGTTGGTTACTTTTTCATACTTGCATGTTAGATAACAAAAGAAAAGCACTTGGCTGTGGCAGATGCTGGTGACAGTCATGGTGAAGGGACTTTCTGCTCTTGGCTTGCCACCCTATGTGTCCTCAAGGTCTGCTCCAGCCAGGGCACTGTAGTTGTCACCAGTCTGGCAATGGGCAGCCAATGCCTAGCTAAGCCATCTTCCCACTAGCTAGGCTAAGTCCTCCCTTCTATGTGAAGGAGGAACTGAGATGCATGATAGTCTGGGACTGCTGGTGTTGCTATTCCTCTTCCCTTCTCCCATGGGCTGGAGAATGAGAAATAGAGGAGGGTGGAGTTTATTAGAGAATATAAACATTATACTTTCAATATAAAACTATATATTGTTTTTTTAAATAACTCTAGTAAAGATAGGATAAAAATAAATAAATAGACATATAGAGAGAGGTGATTCACTTGACATGGCATATTTCGATCTTCAACAGCTTTTGTAACTAAAAATTCTTCAATAGTTGTGGGTTACAGTGACAGGCTCCTCTTATGATTAGATAACTGATTAAAGGGCAGAAAACAGAGGATAGGAATAAATGGACATCTAGATACTAATTGTAGGAAGACTCTCACAATGGTAGATATGCTTGTTTTTCTATTTCAGAACAATTGGATTTAAAATCCAAAGGACTATTCTGTAAAATGCCTTCTGGAATTTTGTAAAAGCTTTCCTTTTTTTAAAAAAAAGTACCGTAGGGTATAAAAGTACCATTGGATGTTTATTTCAAAAAAGACAAAAAACAGAATATAAAGACAGAGATATATAGCTAAATAAGTGTGTGTTTGTGGAATTTTCTGAACAGTTGTCTTATATTTTATTTTGACAACTGATTCTCATAGTAAACTGCACACATTTATATCGGTCAGTCATCACAATATTGGTGATAGTATTTAATTATCCCATTCCCATTAAAACATGCACAGAAACCCTCATTCGATTTCAAGAATTTAAAACAAAAATTCATTTCTTTGCAGTCTGAGAAAGTCCCAGTTTGTTAAAGGTTGAGGCTTCTTTTCTCTCAGAAAAATCAATGTTTCTCTCACCAATGGATTTATCTGCATATCTAAGCACCTCCTGGAAATGCCAATACAAGTAGTAGATAATATCCAAATGCATTCTACTCTACATAACCATCAATCATATTGCTATAAATAGGTCACAGCTATGGCAATGCAACTTTACAGAAGCGAAGTATTAAAAAGTTTCATTTTAATTTAAAGGCAGAGATTGCAGGGAGGAAAAAGAATAGGATTTTTCTTATGTAAAACAGATTCTTGTCCTGAATTCAGTCTGTGAAATATTTCTTTAACATGGGATTCTTTATAGAACTATAAAACTTTCTCTCTACTATGATTTTTTTGGAATAAATTATGTTATTTTTTTAAAAAAAATAGATATAATGGTATGATATCCAACAATTTGAAACATTTTTAAATCATGAGAACAACTGTAAAACTTAGTAGAAATTTTGCAGCATAATGGACATTTTGAAATTACTGTATGTCTTTAATTGGATAATTAATTGATATCAATGTTCCAATATCTAAGGGGCTGCCACCGAAGAGGAGGTCAACCTATTCTCCAAAGCACCTGAAGGCAGAACAAGAAGCAATGGATGGAAACTTATCAAGGAGAGAAGCAACCTAGAACTAAGAACGAATTTCCCAACAATTAGAACACTCAATCAGTTGACCAACTTGTCTCTAGAGGTTGTGACTGCTCCAACACTGGAAGATTTTAAGAAGAGATTGGACAAGCATTTGTCTGAAATGGTATATAGGGTTTCCTGCCTGAACAGGGGCTTGGACTAGAAGACCTCCAAAGTCCCTTCCAACTCTGTTATTCTGGAAGCAAAAAGATTTCTCAAATAATTTAATGATCAGCTACATGGGACTTTTCTACACAAATTAATTTTTCTACCTTCTCTGTTTTTGCTTAACAGCTAACAAAACTGCTGGGAGTTTGAAAGAAGAAACCACCAGGTTTCCATGTGTTTTTCAGCAATTGCCAGCACAGCATTTCTAGCATTTCATTAACAGTGTTCCAGTAGCTGTAGCTGAACTTTTGTTTTACTTTTATTTATACTATTGAAGGGCAAAATACAATTTGGATTGTATAAGAGTAGGTCTTACCTGCCTATAATCCCTTATACTAGGGGTGGAATTCAAATATCTTAACAATCAGTTCTGTGGGCATGGCCTCATTTGTGGGTGTGGATTGTTGGTCGTATGACTGGGTAGGTGTGGCTTGTTGGTCATGTGATTTGGGGTAGGCATGGCTAGTTGGTCATGTGAAAGGCAAACCAAATATAAGTGGTCCTTGCTTAATGGCCAGTTGCTTAGCAAGTGTTCTAATTTATGACTGACCTCCCCAGAGCTACTTGACCTGTTTTGGTGTTTTGACAGCCATGTGCGCACATGCGTGCCACACACACACACACACACACACACACACACACACACACACACTTATGATCAGTTACAACATCCCACACAGTCTTGTGATTGAGGTTTTCTATGCTTTTTGCCAGTTTCCAACAATTTGTTCTGGTTTCTGGTTAAAAATGCCCATTGGGGAAAATGGACTTGTTTAATAACCACAGTGCTTGCTTAATGACCACAAGGTTCACTTAATGACCATGATGTTTACCTAACTTGGGGTCTGCAACCTTAAACACTCAAAGAGCCATTTTTCTATTTTCTTTTAAGCAGGTATCTCTCTCTGTCTCTCTCTTTCTTTCTCCCTCTTTCTCATCTCTTTTTCTTTCTCCCTTTTTCTTTCTTTCTCTCATCTATCTATCTCTTGTCTCTCTTTCTCTTTCCCTCCCTCCCTGTCTCTCTCTCTGTGTCTTCTCTCTCTCTCTGTCTTGTCTCTTTCTTTCCCTCCCTCCCTCTTTTTTTCCCTCTATCTGTATATGTCTCTTGTCTCTCTCTTTCCCTCCCTCTGTGTCGGTCTCTTTCCCTCCCCCCCCCTCTGTGTGTATGTTGCTCCCCCCTTTCTCTCTTTCTCTCTGTCTCTTGTCTCTCTTTCCCTCCCTCCCTCTGTCTCCCTCTCCTTCTGTCCATCCCTGGGGGGGGGGAGGTATATAAGTCACTTTTTTCAGTGCTATTGTAACTTTAAATGGAGGCTAAACAAATAGTTGTAATGAAAGACTCTCTGTATCTACCGCTTTAACCTTTCAAGTAGCATCTCACTAGAGTTCAGCTGCATCTCTGCACCAGGCACATAGGATAATTTCCTTATTCCCAAAATGCAGGAAAATTACTCAGGCTCACAAGAAGTTATACTTCTGATGTTTTTCCAAGCTTAGCAAATTTAAGACATGTGGACTTCAATTCCCAGAATTCCCCAGGCAGCATGAGCCCTGATCATTTGATTACTCCCAAGTCAGTAATATGAAAGCATTACCAACTTTAAAGATACTGAGCATTGAGTCTCTGTATGAATTGATTTAATAAGATCCCATACTTACCACGCTCATGTCTCTGCTTGGACAGAACCATTAAGACACTTCTACTGGATTGCCCCTTGTACTAAGGCTCTGATTTAATATTGCCTCCTCCTCCTCCTCCTCACTAAATGCATGGATTGACCTCAAATGGATGTTAGCTATTTTCTACTGGTGGATTAATCTATAAAATGTAATATAAACTGCTCCTTCATCACAAGGACTCAGCTTTAAAGAGTAAAGTCCCCCCCACAGGGATACTTGCTCCAGGCTACTTTAAAATGCTTTAAAGCTCGGTTCGACTACAGCAACGCTTCCTGGAACTTTTCCTTGTAGCACTGAGCTCCTTGGCTTTTATTTTGAAATCCAGCCGGAGAAGCAGTGTTGGATTTTAAAAGGCAAGCAGCTCCTCAGTACTACAAGAAGTGCCGGGAAGCCAATGAATTAGTCAATTAAATAATACTTTTAAACTACTTTCTCTCCCAGCAATCTGGGCTGAAGCAGAATTAAACCATATCTGCTCCTTTGTTTCTGAATGGATTTTATAGGAAGAGGGCTTAATTTCACACACACACACACACCAGCCACTTCCCACTCGATCTACCTCATGGAGGATCAGCAACAGCAAAACTCAGTTATCTTCCAAATGGGATAAGTGCAGGTGGGGGGAGGAGAGAAAGGGATTCTTGCTGCAGGCTTAAAGCCCGGCAGCTCCAGCAGCATATCTTCAGCCTCATGAGAGGCAAGTGGCTGGGAGGGGAAGTTCTATAGAACTGGTGGGAACCGGTAGAATCCCAGCCCTGCCTTATACCGAATGTCTATTATCTTGGGATCACACATTTGTTGCAGAAGCAGCTTGAATTGAACCCAAAATGAGCTGTGCATGTGGCCTCATGTGCCCTGAATCACATTTTGCCCTTCAGATCCAAATTTCTGCAGAACCCTAATTTGAGGCTTACCTGTCTGCTAGTAAAAGTACAATATGGCAAAGCGTTATTCACCATCTTCATTAGCAATAGCAGCAACTGATTTTTTTTTTAAATGCATTTTAGTGAATGCTGTAGAGAATTGAAGTTGAATTATAGAGTGAAGTTGATTGAAGAGAAAAGAAGAAATTACTTAATTCTTGGAATCTTTCTTCTGACCTTCTCTCAGAAGGATTCTTGCAATCCTAGTAACATCATGTTATTTTAATTAATTTGCCTATTTGCCTTTTCAGGACCTCACTACTCTCAGTCAGTATTTTGCAGTCTAACTGCCCCATTTGGCACCACTCTATTGTCAAAAGAACTGACCACAGAAAAAAGTAACAAATAACTGAAATGTTAAAAAAGGGATGGTGCAGAACTACAGCAGCAAAAAGTTTGGAGTGGATGGATATGCGGTTTTCTAAAGCACTTCCTCTGTTCTTGATTCAGATTACTTTCTATCAGTGAAAGCCAGATAATGGTTCAAGTCGGTTCCCAGATTGATGGAAGTACATTTGGTGGCACCATTTCATCCTAATTCATCTTCAACTATGACTTTTGTTTTCAGAGTTAATGCTGTGCACTTACAGAGTGGCTCACATCCCAGAAATCTCTAAGTGCTTAAGCAAACGTAATAGTAATTATTTCTAAGAGGAAGGCAAGTATTTGCATTTTTACAGTTAAGTAACTTCAAGCAAAGCAAGTCAACCTTTGTTCAGGAAAGGATGCAGCTGTTCTCACGTAGTACCAGTAAGGACAATGATGGTCACTAGGAATCTCCATGTAACATTTAACTATGTGCACAGGTCTGAAGTGAGACTTATGGCTATAACCCAGCAAAAAAAATCCTGGCTAATTTTGGCAAAACAGATGTTGACATATATGAGCTGTAACTGATGTTTCTGAAAGCCTGAGAGAATGTACCCAGCCTTCTCCAGCCTAGAGCCTGTCATTCAATATGTTGGAAGCACAGACCCATGCTGGTTGGAAGCTGTACCCCAAACATAGCTGGAAGCAAGAGATGGTGAAAGAATGATGTGGTAACAACCACTTCCCAGAAAACTTTAGGCTTAATAGGCTAATAGAGGTAGATGTACACTAAGGCAAAGAGGTTAATGAATTAGAAAATAACATTCTTTGAATATTTTAATTCTATTCTTTGATTGTATCCTTCACCAGCTTACTTACTATCAGCTTGAGGAAAGGATTGGCATGTGGTGATGAAATGCAGTGGGAAAGATTTATTCTGGGATCGTGAATTCTGAGAGGTAAGAAATCATTACATGCCTCCTCCAAATGTCAATGCTAATTTGTTTGTGTGAATAAATATTTAGAGAAAAAAAATACTCAAGTATTCAAGCTCACCTGGTCCCCAGAGGGTGATGCACTGTTGTTCATGAGTTTGGCACATCCCGTTATAGCAGTACCCATCTACCCCGTAGCAAGAGTGCCCATCATGCAAGTAAACATTGGCTGGGCAATGAGGATTGCTTCCAGTACAGAATTCAGGGAGATCACAGGAATTACTGGTACCCCTGCATAAAATCCCTGCTGGCCTCAGCTGTAGGGAAAAAGAAGGGGCTGCAGTTTCAAAAAAGAAAATGCATTATATTGTGGCTTTTATGCTACAGCCTAAAGTTGTCTTTCTTCCTAAGATTCTGTACCAGGCATCTATTAAACACAGCATGAGAGGCGAAAGAGCACTTTATATGCCTCATTGATATACTGCAGAATTGTTTATGGCTTACTTTCAAAGGCCTACCTTCATTCCTCATTAAAATGCAAGCACAGCCCTTTGATGTTCTGCATCACACAGAAGCACACATCTTAAACCTCAGAGAACTCTGCCATGGTAGGCATATGCATATAGGGCTCCGTCTATTAATACTAGCAGCAAAGGGTATTTAAAAAAATACATACTATTTTGTGGGAGCAGATATGCTGGCTTCTTTCTTTAAAAAATAATCTTCTCAATATTTTTTTTTTCATCATTACAAGACAGGAACACAAAGAATTCTACTGAAAACACACCCATATCCCAGCCTTGAATATCTGAACCAACACCAACACCCTATCCTTGAATATATGAACCAACACAAACATTACTATGAAATCCTGCCCATACCAAATAAAGAATGTTCAAATATTCACCTTGCAATCTTCACAGCAAAGTCCATGTGCACACACTGCTCCTGGCCTTAAAGTACAGGTTGTGGCATTACAGCATTGGTTTGTACATTCCTAAAGAGGAAGAAAAAAACCCAGTTGTACTATAGGGTTGCATCAAACAATCAAGTTTGTATACAAACAGACTCAGTGTACAGGATGATTTGATTCTCAGGATAGAATTAAAAAAAGTTCAGGCTCAATGTTGGATTATTTTGTGAAGTCCAGAGATTTCAGAATTGTCCTTGCCTCAGTCTTACTTTTTCTTTCCTTAAATGTCCTATCGATGATATCCTACCAAAGAGATCCAGATACAAGTCCATCTTTAGCCAAGGTTAACTTTGGGCCAACTTTCTCTCTCAGCTGCAGACCTCACAATGGACCAAGCGCTATGTACATCCCCTTGAGTTTCTACACGATAGTCAGTTCTCCATCCAACGATAAAAAAAGCATTCCTAACATATCTTTATTTAAGTTTTTAAGAAATAATAGCATGAACAAACATTGGAAATGCTTGATGGTATTGGTGGAATCCTATTATGGTAGGAAGTTCACTGCAATGCTAAATTTATGAACCAGCACATGTTATTGAGACTATCCAAGCACTCACACTATTTCTGCAACAATAACTCTTATTTGGCAAGGGGTCATAATCATATAAAGGGCAAAGAACCAATACAATCCAATAAACTGAGAAGTTATTTCTATACAAATCCCACTATATTATGAACAGATTGCAATACTAGCTACTTTTATAAGAGCCATTTAAAAGTTTGAATCAAGACAATATTTCTGCCAGCCTCCTTTATATATATATTAATATTATATTATTATAATAAAGCCATCAATAACTAAATTTTATAAGGCTGGGATTATTCAACAAACTCTTGTTCTTTGTTTACTGGCAACTGATCTACTAATTTTATTTCCTGTAATTCTTTTAAATATTTCAAAACAATTATTATGGAGCTGTTATTTTTTTAAAAGGGGAGTTAAGGATATTATATTAATTTATAATTTGTTTGAACTTGTTCTGTGCCTATTCGAAACACGTTAAGTGTATGTATGCATATATGTATGTCTGTACATATATATCACTTCATATAAATAATTAAACTCCAAGTAATTGAAGCTACAACTAGTAGTATCTTCCTAAGTTTTTTTCTCTCTCAGTGAGAACTAGATCTTCCCTTCTAGAACTTTATCACTATTTGTGCTCTTCCTGAATTGCTTCCAATTTATCTTGTATTGATCAGAACTAGCATAGTACATCAATGTGATCTAATCTCTAAACTGAGCAGAGTCATATTATTGGTTCAAGTGTCTTGGTTGTTAATGCAATTTGAAAGGACATTGACATTTCTTACACGGTAACATATTGCTAGATTAGTAATCTGTTCTAACCTTTAGGTTCTCCTTAGAAATACTACTTGATACAATGTTCTCAACTTCATTTTGTTATATGTGTATTATATAATGCCATCTGTTGAAATGGGTTGTAGACTTTTCTATAATAATAGTAGCTACCCATTCCCATGTACTACCCTATTTCTTCTTGTTGTCGATTTTTATTTTCTTGGTATGTTTTTCACTTACTACATATATTTTCCTATTAGTCTGCTGTTTTGTTTTAACTGAAAATAAATGGAAACAAACAATTCAAGTATTTCAAATGTCACAGGGGATGATAATTCTTTTAGATTAAGGATTGGCAGAATCACCTTTTCCCCTTCCATTGAGATTTCAAAAAAGCATAGCAAATTCTTCCTGCTCTGCCCAATTTCTGGAGTAGGTAATATAATCTGAAATAGCTTCTATAATTCCATGGAAAACTACAATTTGGGTGGCATCTGGAATTCAGAAGAGAGTGTGTACCTCTGCTTTAGGGCTATACTTAGACCCTCTCTCTTCATAGACACTTGGGTGTGACAATTTTGAGAAGACAGCTATAATATGCCATTTACTTTTAGTTTTCTTATCAGTAGGACATTTTTATATAGATCTCATTTTTATATAGATCTATATAAACTATAGATCTATAAGTATCATCTATCCCATTGGAGAGCTGAAGAAGGTAGCCATCTCTTTGCTAGCATAGTCATGTAGTTAGCAACCAGTAATGAACAGGTTGGGTTAAACATACTGATGAAGTCTAAGTTGAAATTAACAAAACACACAATTGTTGTGTTCAAAAATCCACATTTTACCCCAATAAATCATATTATGCTTCAAAGTATTGTCTTGAATAACACAACATAGTATATAATGATTAATTCTTACAACACACCAAAACAAAAATTACCCAAATCCATTTTAGTCTAATCTAATATGTTGTTTAGTGTTGCTATGCAGTGCTTTGTATTAAAAAAGGGGGAAAACTGTTTTGGTGTTTGAAGGGCTCTTATGGTGCATCAAGTTAGTGAAAGGTTAGCGAAAGGCATTTTAAATTATAAGCTTTTGTCAATTAATAAATTAATGAAGGGTTAGTTAAAAAGAAACATAAATAATGGGTGTGGATATAGTAATTGACCTGAGAATAAATCTACCACTGATATGAAATTACTTCAATAGAATAGTTATGTTCATCTGATGGTTTGGCCTCAGCTGTACATTCTGTCCACTGTAGATATATAGTTTTAAATCTTAGATCTGAATCTAATGAAGGATAGGTTGCAAATATAATCTGCACCATTGGCTAACAAATACATTAACGATCCATGCAGCACAATTTAATCATGGTACTTCTCCTTACACATAAGATCATAAATATTTTGTTGCCTGTAGATTAAACTAATAAGAACACTCAGAAAAAAATTGGATTTGTTTCCAAGGTTAAAGTCAGAAGGAAGTGAGTTAAATTGATGATCCCTGAACATCAGGTCCCTGAGGACCTCACCAAAATAGCTATAGATAAAACTACTCTTCAACTTTTACCTCCACCTGACTGAACAAATAAGAAAACTCTAATCCTGTTATCATAACATAAAATAGCAACTAGGTCAGAAGGAGGAATACAAGTTATTACTTTTATTATATTTTACAGACCTTAAGAAAAAGAAGATATAGATAACTGATCCTGTTGGAGATATTTAAAAGAATAGGGACAGAACATTTGAAAAGTCTTTTACTCGGAATGAAGAGCCAATGTGCTCCACATTTTCAATGGATATAGATATAAGAAAGATTGATTATTTCAGTAGCCTTTTCGGATGGCATGTTGTTGTTCGAATCAACACACTTGAATAAATTGTGCAACAAAGGAGATAGTGGTGATGCTCGTAAATAGTGCTGAAAAATTGAATATTTGCTATCACTTTTAAAACTTGAAATCAAGAGAATTAACATTGACTATTTAATAGCAAAAACTAACACTCTCTCTCCCCCCCTCTCGCCTCCCTCTCTCCCCTCCCTTCCTCCCCTCTTCCTCTCTCTCATTTGATAGCACAATAAACACTGTTAGATTCCAAAAACAGCAAAATGCCTAAATTCATCAGAAATATCTAAATATTCTTTTTAAAAATTACAATCTCTTTTTGGCCAGGTAATTGAAAATATGATGCAAAGCTCTCTGCCTGATCTTATAGCAAGTTTTTTGTTGTTGTTGACTATGACAGTACTGAAAAGAGGAGTCATATCTGTTGAGCATATTGTAGCAAAATTGCCTTAACAAAAACAAAAAAAACGCCTAGCAAAAGAAGCAATATAAATTTTAATCTGAAATCCATAACTCCACGAACTATTTTGCACTAGTTTTTAAAGAAAACTGAAGAATCTGAATTTCATTGAGATTTAATGCACTTTTTGACCAGTGTGCTATAACTCCTTATTTACTATATATGAACTCACAAAATTGCATCTAGATTACATCCAATATAACATTACTGATTATTTTTTTTCCAGGAGACAATGTTTCATTAGTGATGATGCCTCCCCTGACAGTTGTCTAACTGTAAGCGGAAAGATGAATACACAAACAAAAAAAAATCTAATTCAAAATTAGTTGTGAAACCTGCTTTTACAAGTAGAATCAAACCTTTTGTTCTTTCACAGAAGGATAATAGAAATGCAGCATTTTATCTTCAAGAATACAATTTTCCAAATAAAATTCTAAGGAGATCTCAGAAACTCTTGAATTTCTATAAATCTAGTCATCTCAAGGCAGGGTGCTGTGGAGAGGGGTATCCAGTTTCATATACAGAATAATCCTATTTATCAACAACATACACAGAATTAAACTGTGGAAGGCAGATTTAAGCACACAGGCCTTGGCAGTGGCAGATTAAGGCTCACTGGTGCCCTAAACACTGACAAATCTTGGTGCCCCCTCCTTTGTACATATTGTACAAATGAAACCATATTCTCAACTTTACAGTGCCCCCTTTGGGCCTGGTGCCCTACCGTCCCTGTCCTATTGTTTCTTTTTATTTTTCTTATATGTATCCATTTCATGTATTCATAACTATGTTTATACTTATACCTGTTATCTTATAATCACTTGACAAAATAAAATATAAATAAATAAATAATGGTTAATACACCACTGGGCCTTGGCTGCTTTCAGAGTTACAGAGTATTTCTGCAAGTATTTTAAGAGAGTTTTTAAATTTTTGATGAAGAAAAACCAAATCTGCCAAACGGGCATATGATGAAATATAAGCATATTGTGAGTACATTACATCTGTACTCTGAGTACTGCTCTGTCTGTCAGTGTAGTATCAGCTTCAGTTGACACTGTCAGCTTCAGGTCAAAGTGCAAATATAGAAAATTCCCAATATGCTGGATTTGCACATATTTACAGGACGGCTTCCTCCAACCATAATTGTCTGCCTTAATTCAGGCATCTCAAGAAAAGCTGTTAGTAATACCCCATTTCCGCAAATTCTATTGTCTGCAGGCCCATAAATGTTGTTTTTCATTGGTGACACCCCTGCTAGGGAAGAATCTCTGGTAAAGATCAAATCTTCACAATTCCCAGACATACTTAGTTAGCCTTCTGGAATCTTTTGAAGATTGGGATATTGCAGAAGGCATAGAGGAAGTGAAAGAACAGGCAGAAAGGTTGTTCCTTTTTTTCTGATTTAATTGTCATCTACACCTTGTCTTTATATGGACTTTTTTGTTTTTAAAGTTATGTTTTGCTCTTAATTATGGTAATTGCAGAGACTGTGGCTAATTGCAATAGGTATTAACTTGATCAATATAAATACAGGTATCGAACAATGAACAGCATACCGAACAGATGACTGTTCAGTCTCTACTAAAATAGTACTAGCAATAGTACTTACGACTTCTGCACCATTTCACAGTGCTTTACAGCCGTCTCTAAGTGGTTTACACAGTCGACATATTGCCCCCAACAATCTGGGTCCTCATTTTATCGACTTCAGAAGGATGAAAGCTCAGTCAACCTTGAGCCGATGAGATTCGAGCTGCCAAACTGCTGGCAGTCAGCAGAAGTAGCCTGCAATGTGGCAATCTAACCACTGCGCCATCACAGCTCATGAATAAATACTTCCAGCAAGAGAGAATCCATAAATTCTCAAGGAAATCCATTTCACTCAAAATTTTATTTTTATCATTAAGCCAATTCTTCTAATCCTGAGTTGAAATTAGCTTCACTGCAAATTCTATCCAGTTTTTACAGAAGGGAAGTAATTTATGAACATTCAACAACACTTCTTTTGCACACAGTTATTTATAGTTAGTTATCAACTTACAACAGTTCAATTATTTATTTATTTATTTAAATTTTTATACCGCCCCCTCTCCCAAAAAGGGACTCGGGGCGGTGTACAGCCTACTAAAAAACGAACAGTATGTACAATTAAAAACAAATTAAATAACATTGATCCGGTCGAAAATCCCATCAGATATAAAATTATCAAAATTTAAAATTCAAGGATTGTAATTAAAAATTTAAAAATTTAAAACCGAATTAATTTAAAACCCCACGAACCATTTATTGGGCCAGGCCGGCCTGTTGGAAAAACAGGGTCTTTACTGCGCGCCGGAAGGTCTGGATGTCGGTAATGGCCCGTATCTCCGGGGGCAGATCATTCCACAGGGAGGGGGCCCCCACAGAGAAGGCCCGCACCCTCGGGGTCGCCAGCCGGCAACGATCAGGCGGCAGAACCCTGAGGAGGGCAACCCTGTGGGAGCGTACTGGGCGGCGGGAGGCTGTTGATGGCAGCAGGCGGTCCCATAAGTACCCAGGCCCCAAGCCATGGAGCACTTTAAATACAATCAGTACCACCTTGAATCAGATCCGGAAGGCCACAGGAAGCCAGTGCAGCCTGCGGAGATCACGCAGGTGATCTTGGGAGCTCCGAGGGGCTCCCAAGATCACCTGCGTGGCCGCATTTTGAACCAACTGCAGCCTCCGGACACTCTTCAAGGGGAGCCCCATGTAGAGAGTGTTGCAATAATCCAAGCGGGAGATGACGAGGGTGGAGGTGACCATTCAAAGTTACAACAACACCGAAAATGTGACTTATGATCATTTTTCAAACTTATGACCGTTGCAACATCTCCATGGTCATGTGGCCAAAATTCAGATGCTTGGCAACTGATTCATATTTATCATATTTATGTTTCATGAGGTCATGCAATCACCTGTTGCGACCTTCTGACAAGCAAAGTCAATGGGATAGCCAGTTTCACTTAACAACCGTGGTACTAAACAACTGCTGTGGTTCAATTAAAAAATTTAACAACTCATTTAACAAAAAAGCAAGAAAATTCACTTAACAACTGTCTCGCTTAGAAACAGAAATTTTGGGCTCAATTGTAGTCATAAATCAAGGACTACAAGCAGAGATTTTAAAAAATGCTGAAGAAGTAAACCCAAGATGTGTCTCTTATCAGCTTTCCTAGATAGACCAGACAGGAAACACAACCAGATGAACAAATGATTCTTCATTGTAAGGCTATAGTAACATAAACTTTCAATCTGAAAGTAAAATTCTCTCACCATCAGAGGGTCCCTCTGAGCCTCTTTCTCCACCCATTGTGCAGCTGCAGGCTATGTCCCTATTAGACTGTTCCCTAGGCCAGGGGTCTCCAACCTTGGCAACTTTAAGACTTGTGGACTCCCAGAATTCTTCAGCCAGTGAAGCTTCACTAGCTGAGGAATTCTGGGAGTGGAAGTCCACAAGGTTAGAGACCCCTGGCTTACGTAGCATATCTCCCCATTATATTCCCACATACCATTTACATCTCTTTTGGGCAGCAGTCACTTTTAATCAATCAGATCTACTTCCCTTCTTTTTCATTTGTAAGTAATTTTACCAACTTGAGATCTGTAGGTTTCTTGAGTCCGCCCCCTCACAGTGACCCAGCTTCTAAGAAATAGCTTACTAAGATCCCCAGATACCTTGGTTTTTGTTTTGTTCATTTGAAATATGATATTTGATCTCCATCAGCAAAACATGCATCCTAGAACTGCTTAACGATTAATAAAATGAGTTTTGCACGTATGTTTTAGAAGAACCTTCACAGAGGATGCCTCAACCTCTTCAAGGATTTGAATTATACCGATGTATAGATCCTGGGTTTAATTACTGAAATAATGTAACTTCAATTAATGTAATAGATTTGCCACACTTCGAACTGTTTTGTGACAATATTAAGTTATTCTTTCATTTAAAAATATTAATAAGATGGAGAAAAGAAACCAGAAAGGTCTGCGTTAGCATGAATTTTCAAGCATCAGGCAGGAGATGTCTACCTCAAGAAATGAGTGGGCTGTCAGGAAATCTTTATGACTTCAATCAACTTAATAAACTATATTGAAAACTAAAGTAATTTCTTGCTATTTCAGTGCCTCTCAATTTATTATGTATTAGGGGAAAAAAACCAAAACAAATCCATCATCTTTTGATATAGTTAGTTTTGATTATCTAAACAATTCCCCCCACTCCCAAGCATGGATGCTAAGATATAAATTAAACAGAGGGATCTTATCCGGCATGTTGTTTATGCTAACAACTCTATACTGAAGAGAAGAGTCATAAATCAGAAGATTTGGGAAAATGGTTTTGTGCAGCCATAGAAAATAAAAACAGGGTATTAGCAAAAGAGCCATCTGTTCTAGGCCTGCAACTGAATAGCCTTTGCATAATATAGCTTGGGGAACATTCTTCTGCATAATGGATCATCCATCCTTTATGTCAATGTTTTCCACTTCAACAATTTTAGTATGTATGGACTTAGTTCCCAGAATTCCCCAATCACCATGGGAATTTTGGGGGTTGAGTTCCGCATGTTTGCTGTGAGTTGCTGAGGCTGAAAAACACAGTTTTAGGTAATGTTAACTTTGTAGAATATCATGGTCTTGCATATGGCCTCTAGGTCAGGTTATTTAGACATTTGAGCACTGCAATGAAGAATTTAAAGAAACTAGATGAAAATATGGTGGGATATTCCAAAATGAACTTGGCCTTTCTTTTACAACAAAGAGTGTTACTCCTACCTCAGGCTCACCACAATCACATTCTTCTCCCTCTTCTACATAGCCATTCCCACATTTGGGGCCACCAAATGATTCCTTAACCTCTGGAAGGTTGAAGAGACACATCCCCACGCCTTTCTCCAAGCTGTTTTCCAAGTCCTCCTTGCTGCAGCTGCTGAACATCATAGGAAATGGATAGCTAGAGAAAAACAGGAGAAATGTTGTTACTATAATGGAATTTAGGTGAAAGAAGATGCCCTAACATGCTGCCTTGTTAGCATAAATTGTACGGCATCATAATACACTATAATCAACAAGGCAATAAGTGTTCCCTGTATCGGGGACTGAATGCAAGGATTTTGACAATTGCTGATGTTAATGCTTCTTCCATGTTAATGCATACTTTGTGTACATTAATAATTATTATAAACATACAAAGCTGTCTTAAGAAAAATAGACTGCATAAAATTAACTGCAGTATATTTTATATATCTTTTAGTAAAATAAACATGCTTAAGGATAACTAATCCTCACTCCAGTACCTCTAAGCCCTCCATATTAAGGCAGATTTTACAAAGTGGGTAGTTTTGGGGAGAGAAGGAGTAGGAAATGGAACACAGCAGATTAGAATCTGTAGGAAGGGAAAATTGGCATTACAACTGCTTGCTTAACAAGTTTGAAATTACAACGGCCTTGGAAAGGGTGATTTACGGCCTATAAAACACTCCTAACCACCATAAAACATCCACCCACCCCAAACACATGACCACATTTCAAATATTGGTAACCAGCTCACATTTATTATAATAGTTTGCAGCATTCTGTGGGCCAGGATTTTGATGGTTTTGGGGACATTTCCCAGCAGAAAATGGCAAAAAAAGAAGTGGCCATTGGATATGCTGGATTCACTTAACAAAGACATGATCCACTTAACCACCACATGGCTCATTAATATGACTAGCTTCACTACCATCATAAAAGCAGTGTAAACTCTAGTCAGGTTATGGTGGTGGCCCTTTTAATGACTGCCTTGACTGATGTCCAAAATTCCAGGCCCAATTCTGGTTGTAAATTGAGGACACCCTATAATACTCTAATAGCAAACCATGGATCAAATGTTTGTGCTGCTTTTACTACCGATTATATATAAGGATACTCCTATGTGTTTTTAACATAAAGAGTATCTGCGAAGTTTCTATATTTTAAATCTTCATTTTTATGCTCTTGCATGCTTTCTTCCGTTTTCCATTGGATGTTTGCTATTCAGTTAATTGTGAGTGAGGCTCAAAAACCTTTCTATTCAGTTTAATGCCAGCTGTAACTAGAAGGTAGCAAGGATATCATGCCACTGCTATGGACACTAAAAGAATGCCAAAACACACATACTAGCTCTTCTGGGACATTTCTTGTGATTACATTAGCTTGAATCACAACCATCTGGCAAATAAAAAGCAAACTGCCTTATTTTCTAGGCTCTGGAATCAATTCTCTTGTCCTTCTGCATTTAACCAGCAGATTCACACTATAGCTGGATAGGGAGTTAGCCAGCTCAATAATCACTGGAGTTTGTTCCCAAAATGTCTTATATCAATCCTCTACTATAAAAGCTAGGATGAAGACTTAAATAGACAAATAAGAGAATAAACAGAAAATCTGCATAATTGAACGAGAAAGTGTAATGATTATAATTTATAACTGAGGAAGAGTGTGTTCTAACTCAGATAACAGATAATCAGAGTTGAAAGAGACCTTGTGGGTCATTTAGCCCAACCCCCTGCCCAAGCAGGAGACCCTACACCATTTCTGACAGATAGGAGTCCAATCTCTTCTTGAAAGTCTCAAGTGATGGTGCTCCCACAACTTCTGAGGGCAAGCTGTTCCATTGGTTGACTGCTCTCACTGTCAGAAAGTTTCTCCTTATTTCCAGGTTAAATCTCTCCTTGTTCAGTTTCCATCCATTATTCCTTGTCTGGCCTTTAGGTGCTTTAGAAAATAGCTTGATCCCTTCCTCTCTGTGGCAGCCCCTCAAATATTGGAAGACTGCTATCCTGTCTCCCCTGGTCCTTCTCTTCACTAGACTAGCCAAGCCCAGTTCCTGTAACCGTTCTTCATATGTTTTAGTCTCCAGTCCCCTAATCAGTGGTGGTATTTAGCCGGCTCGCACCAGATCGGGCGAACCAGTGGCAAGTATTTGGAGTGGGTCACCGAACTGGTAGTAAGTTCTGGCTGGCCACACCCATCACCCGGTCACCCTCCCGCTCGCTCACCCCGCCCGCCCGCCTGACATTCGTCTAAGGTATTTCTTTCTTTTTTTCCCCTCCCGATAATCAGCTGTAGATAAGATCAGCTGTGCTGGGATTCCCCTTGCTGAGGCCCAGAAAGGCAAAAAATGGAGGGAAGAGCTCAGCCCCCACTCCATTTTTTGCCTTCCAGAGCCCCAGAGGAGCCTTAGGGGAGCAAAAATGCCCCCGCCTGAGGCTCTTCTAAGGCTGGGAAGCTCCCAAAACGGAGCTTGGGAGGGGTGCTGCGTGCCCCTCCCATGCTCTGTTCCTTTTCTTCCAGAACCCCAGAGGAGCCTTAGGGGAGCAAAAAGCCCCCCCCCCCACCGAGGCTCCTCTGTGGCTAAGAAGCTCCCAAAAATGGATAGGGGCCACAAAAAAGCCACACCCACCCAGTCACATGGCCACACCCACCAAGCCATGTCCACAGAACCGGTAATAAACGTTTTTGAATCCCACCACTGCCCCTAATCATCCTGGTTGCTCTTCTCTGTACTTTTTCTAGAGTCTCAACATCTTTTTTATGTGTGGTGACCAAAACTCATCAAATAAGGGCATCTTATTAAAGGAATTAAAGAAAAATGTCATCCCTCTTTCTGTTTACAGTGAAGAAATTATGGTTAAATAAAAATGCCTCCTCCATATCACAGGTTGGAGATCTGAATTGAGTCCTGTAATTTTATTTTTAGGAAGAGCAGCATTTTCACAAGCTGCTGATGGAGATCAGTATGACTTTGCTTCATTTACAGTAGTAATCTGAGCCTCCTCACACATATTTTTATTTATTTCTTTTACATATGCTTGTTGCCATTTTTGCCACGATCCTTTCTCCCCAAAGTCTCCCCCCCTTATATGGAATCAAGACTACTGCTTTCCCCATTTTTTTGTTTTCTTTTAAAAATAATTTAGACAAGTTTAGAAGCAAAACTATTGCTGCACTCAACATCTTCCTTTCCTCTAAAATCAGCTAGAGGAGGAAGACAGAGCTTTGGCTGATTTTTTAAAATGATCTGGGTGGTGAAAATACTGGACTGTGGGACAGTGGCCTTTTGCACAATTGTTCTGCAATAGTGACACATTCATATGACCTGAGGTGATGTGAACATCAGGAATAAATAAAAGTAATCTGGAAATTATGAGAAGTAAAATGAAAGAGGAATAGATACATTCAACATGAAGATTTATGTGGCCTTCTAAATACAACTCTTGATACCAACAGTCTTTGTTGAAAAGGCCAACAAATGTGACTACATTATTTCACAGGCCCAAGAACTGCTCAAAGTAATGCTCTGTGACAAATTTACAATAGGTGCTTCATAAGTACCTCTTCCACTGGCCCATGGAGTGCAGTAGCAGAATTGTTTAGAATTTATATCTATGTTAACCGATATGTTGTACTGCATAAACTGCTTAGTTTAGGCATTGAAAACGTAAGTTGAGATTTCAAGCCAGACACAGAAGAAAGTTATTTCATCTCAGTCTCAGAGACACATTTTTCAGAGTAAAAATGAAGTGAAACAATTAGCTATGCATCGTATTCCTCTCTGCATTCAGAAACCAGTCTCCATTCAGATACAAAATGTAGCCTTCCAGTTGCTTTCCATGTAAATTTAAGAATCATGTCATCTTGGTATCAGTTTCATAAATATACAAGTTGTGTCTTGGCTTATTGTGTTGATACTGATATCCAGCTGGAAGCCAATCAGAACTGGGATTGGAAGACAATATGATAGGCTCAAATCATGACAAATGCAAAACAGGGATTTTTTTTTTTAGTAAATACTGAAAATGTTACATAGAATACACCAAATAGATACACCAAAACTACAACCCTTCAGCTTATCAGTAACTCCTTAAAATGACAATGGACAGAACTTCTGGAGCCATCAGGCAGTTTAGTGGCACTTTCCTAGGACTTTAGATCTATGTTGAAGTTCTTCGTATTTGCAGTATTTTGCCAGCCTTTATACTTTTTACAAGAGAATAAACAGTAAAATACTTAGTGATAGTGTGGTGGTGCACTTTATCCATGACCTGGTTACAACTAAGCTAATTGACCAACTGCCAAATATATTGTTTAAGTAATGCATTGTCTCCAGCATGTACCATGAGAAGATGGTCTGGTGACATATCTTATCAATAACTGAAGAAGCCAGACAATGCTTGGTCAAAGGTATCGGCACATGAAACATTGTTTCTAGGATAGGGCTACCCGCTCTCCAGGGATCATGTTACAGAGATCATATCCTTCTCTTTATCTTAATTGTTGTAAGTAGCAAAGGTTTAATATGAGAATAATTACATACAAGTTGTAAGAAGCAAAAGTGATTACTTTCAAATTGCGTTAGATTGTTAAGTAACTCTTGCTTAGCATGGGTACAGAGTATAGAAGAGTTCACAATGCAATGATGTAATTTGCAAAGCTTGCTAAATACCACTAATTGCTAGCCTGGGGAATTCCATCTTATATGTATATAGATACAGAAAAAAATGGGGTACACTACTATGCCTCCCCACTAATTTTTTAGCAGTAACTAAAAACCCCATTCAAAGTGCTGTTTTTAACCAATAAAAATCTTAAACAAGGACATCAAAAAGATTACTACTTTACATTGCTTATTCTAGTAATCATTGGAGGCCCTGTCATGCACCTTACAACACGCCTCTCCAAATCCTTCTATCATGGTCTACCTAATGTGAAACAATGCCTTCTATCTAACATGAAACAGTGCTTTCATTTCACCTGCTTCATACCTACCTTTTGACCAAAAAAATGTTTGTCCCCTCTTTCCTTCCTGATTCATCTCTTCTACCAAAATTTCTACCCTATTCCATTCTAGGATCCTTCTCTTACCAATTAGTTGAGACTAAGAATTAGGAAACTGTGAGTTCTAGTCTGTTTTAGGCATGAAAACTAGTTGGGTGATTTTGGGGCAGTCACTCTCTTGCAGCCTATGACATTCTTAGGTGATAAACTGAACAGTCAATTCCTATCATAACCAATGGATCAATACTTGATTGATCTGGGAAAAAAAGCAGACCCTGCATTGTGAGACAACACCAGAAAAGAAAAATCAAGGAGGCAAGGGAAGAGAAAGATTATGTAAGTTTCTGTCTGCCAGCATAGCCAGTAAAAGCCAGTGTTTGATCCTGCAGATTCTGCTTTAAAGATTTAACACTGTTTATCAGAAGCAGATCTGAGTTTTAATGAGCATTTTAAAAAAATAAAACATACCATAGCTGATCCTCCTTTTTCTACAGGTCATTTTTAAGATTGGCACTATTACTTTTTATTCTTTGAAAGATTTTCCATAGCATGGTTTCAAATGCTGGTTTGAAAGTTACAGGAGTAGCAAAATAAAATAAACAGTAACAGCAAACAGTTTAAGCAATTGAGATTCGGAAGAAAAATGTCAGTAAATATTTCTGTAATTAACATTTAATATTTATGACCATTTCTCTAGGCAAACATTTCAAGGGCCTCTCATTGGAACAGCAGATGCTTTGGTCTGTGCTGGTGGCCACAGAGTGTCACTATTAACCAATGCTATTCTTCAGCCTTCAAAGGACCTTCAAGCTGTTTCCTATTGTGAAGTAGTGGAACCATTAAATTTCTGGATTTTCCTCTTCTTGACACTCATTCCCTCATTTATAATCAGTGGCATATTCACTATTTACCACAGAAAGCAGAAAGCTATTGAAAAGATTTTGCTGGAAACACAAAACCCCAAGATAAACAAGAGATGAGCATGAGAAATCTGACACAGAAAAAGTATGAATGAATCTTCTATAAATAAAGAAAGGATGGCCTTATTTCCATTCAAGCATCTGAACTAAACTGGAGGCAATATGAAGCTTCATAGTCTCACCTCAAACAGAAGGGGGAAGATGTTACAATCAGCCTTATATAAGGTGGAACACACTATTGAGCACCACCAAGCCAAGCTGCTTAACAAAAATGAATATTCAGCACTGACGCAAGATTGAAATAAGAAGCAGTTCCAACATTATCAGGATTAACATCAGAAAGGAGCATTTAGACAAGCCTGCTTAGCTATAAGCCCAGACAAAGAAATGAAATCTTATTTGAAGCATAGAGAGAAGGGTATGAGGAATGGGTCTTTAGCCATTGTTTTTGCTAAATACTTCTAATTACCAGTCTGGAGAAACAGCAGTTCTTAGATAATTCCAACAGATAATTCTGTAGAAGGAATTACACAAGCTTTCATCACAATGAAAGCTACCTAATATATTTTAATTTTTTTTCTAATTGGATGCTATATCTTGGATGCATCAAAAATTTGGATGCACGTTTTGGATGCAATGCAACACGTTTTGGATACAATGCAACATAGCTGATTATTGAGTTATATATTATGTTTTATATCACATATTTCCTCTGAGAATCCAAGGCAATGCAATGACAGCACTCTTGTGGATACAACACTCTTGTGAGGTGGGCTGAACATGACTGACTGATTTGACAAAGTTGACTGGATCCCAAATGAGCTCTACAATCATGTGGACATTTCAATCAGATCTCAAATAACACATTACTCTTTATATTATTAAAGCTTTCCCAATAATCCCTTTCAGAATGCATCTTGTGAAAGTAACGTGAACCTGGATTAAAATGTCCAAACTAATGAATGACATACATTTCATATGTGCCTGAACCTAATAGAGAACGTATCATTTGCTGTTGTAAGATCACATGGCCATCTATGGCAGAAAATGAAATGGGGGAGAAAATATACTTTTCAGATTTTTTTATGTGGGGGGGAGAGGAGTGAAGAATAGAGAATTGATGGGTAATTATAAACAAAATATGGAAATTGAGACTATTATAATTAATAGTTGATTTGGAGTTGGCAGTCAACCTTGATAAAACCAACAGGGCTAGAAAGTCTTTGCAAGGAAAAATTCCCATGTTACCCAGATATTAATAGTCTTCTGCAAAAGACAGTAATTCTACAAGTGTACAGAATCTCAGCTGCATATTATGGCATATTGTTATTGTCTAATACTGGAACCCATAGCTGATTTATTTTGCATTAAAAGGGAAGAGCATATGAAGATGAATTTTAGAATATATTCTATTCCAAATACAATTTAACAAAATGATCAAGGGCGGGAAAATTTCCCCTATTATGAAAAGATTCCAGGCTTTGAACTCTTTAGCTTATTTTTTTTTTAAAGGAACAGATAAAATGAATATGATTGAAATATATGTACAATTATGTCACATTTCGAGATAGACTAGTGTAAAGATTTTATTCTCTCCTTTGATGTATTTGCTATCCCATAAGGCAAAATGACAGGTGAGTCAACACAGATAAAAGAGAGTGTAGTTAACCTATAGCACAGGATGCAGTGATGATAACTAATCATGAGAGTTTTATAAAGGTTTTCAAAATTCATGGAGGATAACACTGCCTACTTCATTGCTAGTCGTGACACCTATATCACCTTCAGGGATGAGAAAGATATTAAACTGGTCTCTTGATGTCTTTGCTGCAGACATGACTAGGAGAGTATTCATGTTCACCTTGGCTTGAGGGCTTCCTCTTGGTATTTGGCTCATGAGGGCAGCAACAGATACTTGGAATTGAAGGTTATTCTGGTATTAACTTTCCCAAATTATGCATTGATCCAGTTTTCACATCTGAATCAAACTGTAACATTTATGAGCAAGACTCATTGAACAGTATCAGGTATGTTTGAGTTTTCTGAGCTATCAGATCTATTCTGCTATGTTGATAAATGGAAAAAACATGATGTTCACATAATTGTGTTTCACTATTACATCCCCTTGCAGAATGCAATTTGTCAAAATAATTTGAATGTGGAAGATTAGGGTACACATTTGTACTCAGCCATGAAACTCACCGGATGGCTTTGGGCATGTCATTATTTCATAGCCTAATTCGCTTCAGAGAGTAAATTATAGTTCCATCTAGGCAGCTCTGAACTGCTTGGAGAAAAAATGCACACTATTCATACCTTCATTGTAGAGACCATGAATACCATGTTCAATTATGTTTCTCCCACATATTTACACATCTGTAATTCTCATTTTTTATATTAGAACACAGAGATCTCAGATTTAAACTTTCAATATATCTGTTGATAAATACAAAACAATCTGAAAGTGAAATAAATCATGTGGACATATATGGATTATATTTTCTGCAAAGACAAATTTGACAAATTACACACAGAGATAATCAGTGACAGTACAGCTGAGGCTGCTGGGAACTGTAGTTCAATATAACTGAGGAGCCAATTTGTAAAGGCACTCATTTAAATGTATTAGAATAGGATATATTAGTCTCTGCATATATTTAAAAATCATATCACCAATAGATATAGATTAAAACCTAAAAAAATCAAAGAACTAATAACATCAAATTTTAAGATTTTTTCCATTGCTTTTCTCCTCCCAGCCCAAAAAGTGAAAATTTATCTATGAGAAAGAAGTAAATTCAATTATTTCTTTCCTACTAGGTGCAGAAGAGCTTTCATTTTTCACCTGGACAAAGACTTCGGTGCCCTTGTAGGGAGAAAGAATGTGAATCATCCACAATTTAACTGAGTTCCTTTTTACTTGCCTCTAATGTACGAACTGTTCCCAAGAGCTCAGAATGCATTTATATTGTCAATAAATAAAGTGGATATTAGCTTATCTTTCTTAATAAGGTTGTTGTGAGGATAAAGTGAGTGAGAGAGATGGGGGAGGGGAAGGAGGGAACACTATGTTTACCAAAGAAAGATTGGATATCGATGCAATGAATAAATGAGACAATTTAATTTTGAATGGAGAAAGTCTTTCAACCCTGTCTGACAATAATGGAGCTGAAGGACACAAAGCTGTTATTAAACACCTTTTTGGTTTCCATAGCCATTCTCTTATTTTTTCAATTTTCTCCTCTTTATTTAAATATAATTATCCTCATTTGCTTCTTTGTTATTTACCAACTAAGCTTCTTTTTGGGATGTAAAGTAATTTCAGGTTTGTTCCTTCTTTTTTATTCTTTCCAATCCAACAGAATATTTGAAAGGAATTCTGTATAGAGGCTTGAGATATTGTCTGTTTGTCATCTTCCTTTCAGCACAATAAGTCTCCAAATTTGAACACAACAGGATCAACATGGGTAGAGAAACCATCCAAAAGAAAATGAGCTGACAAATGGCTGAGGAAATCTTTAGGGAGAGAAAATTCAGCATTCCCTATAGGCCATAGCTCGAAATGCTATTGATTGCCCCATTCTAAGTCCTCTGTCCCCCTTCTCATGTGTGTTAGAGAAAGCATAGGCAATATATGCTGTGCTTCTCAAAGATATGACACAGGAGAGAGGAGAAATACACCCAGAATGAGAAGCATTAAATACGCATCGACTCTGGCAAAAATCGTTCTCTCTCTGTGTGTCATATAATCACACAAATGTACCCATCCTGATCAGACACACCCAGATGCAACATATTACTTCATTAGCCAGATGAAAATACAGATGCAGCCATTGCCGATTAAGGAGTTGGAAAGAATCCCAGTATTCATGCTTTGCAGAGTGTTGTAAACATCTATGACAAATCTTTTGGTTTACACACATATAAACTGTAGATCTAACTCGTCGTCTTTTGTTCTCAGAGGATTATATGATCTGAAGAAATTCACAGTGCTGCACTAAAGTTTCAGACAAGTCTTTCCACTGCTGGAGTTACTTATATGAATTATAAATTACCCTTGATATATCCTTGATATAAATGGAGCACAAAGCATATGCATTGCCATTGAAGTACTCAGAGCAAAGTAGCAAGAATTAAAATTGAGGGGGATGTGCTTTTTGCTTTCTCTGTCCCTCATTTCCTACTGCAGGTCATATATCTACTGTAAGTGGGTGCTTCTATCTTTTTGGCAGACATCATACTTTGCAATCATTCATATGAATGTCCACCTGAATTTCAATAAGGACAGTGTCTGTGTTGTTTCTATAATGTGTGAATAAACATAGGCAGTCAAACATCTGATTGTAAAATATAGAATTTAGTACATACCAAATTGAGCTTCTGAAATAAAATGAGGATTGAATAACAACTTTCCAGGTGTGCCACTGTGTTAATTCAAGTGAGATGTGTCATTAATAACTTGGCATGTCATTATGGCTCTTTTTTACATTGTAACATAAAACATTTTCCGGAAGCTGTGTTAGAAAGATGCAACTACACAGGATGAAGACTGTTTAACAATTGTACAGTTAACCAATCAGGTTCATCTAATATCCTAAGAAAGGATGGCTTTATTCTATTTGTTTTTTTTTTTCAAATATAACTCAGATCATGAGGTTTAATTTGAGAAATAGTCAGATAAGCAGCTTTACAAGGAAAATGCAAGATTCCAATTAGACATTGAAAGGACCAATGGCTGGATAATTTAAAAAAACGTATTTCAAAAGGAAGTAACAACTCCTTTGTAGAGGGCACAGCATAATAATTCCACAATCACAAAACTGCCAAGTAAAACATTATAAAGTTTCTTTTCCTTTGACAAATATACAGTAAGTTTAAAAAAAAAAACAGAACTCTGTGGTCAATGTCATTCCTTATTCCAAAGGTGAAGCACACTAACTCAATTTATCAAGCCTGACATTCACTTCTAACGGTATTCCAGAGTTATCTGCTATGCAAACTCTGGAAACTGTACACAACTACTGTTCCTATTGGAAATTAAGCAGTCAAGGAGAGTACTTAAAATCAGTTTACATTTGCCTCTGGTTCATCTATTATTTCATTTCCTTTTAAATTGCTACCTCATTAATAACAATTAACTTGACAGCAAAGAGTCTGGATTTCACCATTTACTGTGTAGATTTGATGTCAACTCAGTGATTTAAGAAAACAAGAGAAAACCAGAAAGAGGAAGGTCACCCTAGTTTCACATTTAAGGGAGTAAAAAGAGTAAAAGTTGTAACATGCTTTGTAGCTTTTGCCAATGTTAAAGAAAATTGTAGATAAGAAACCAAACTAAATTAGTTTGTGCCTAAATTGTTGCACTAAACATGACATCTATTCCTAACAATAAGTGAATCGTGATAAATCACCAACATTACTATTGGAAGCACATAGTTTGCAATCAGTTTCCAAGTTGCCTCCTCTACTCTTGTGATTAAATGGATGCTGCTGGACAAATATTCAGAAAATCTTCAAGAAATGTGTAGCTTTCATAGCATGATGAGGGATTTTCATTAGAGTAAAAGTTATGCATTATTAACTAAAATCTTCCAATTGCTAATCTGTGTCCTGTATCTTGACTGTTTTCTGCGTGCATGTAGAATACAGATGTCTTGCCAGTTAATTGCTAGATTGAAGGATCTAGCTGACCTAAAATAGGCTGTGCATGATTGACATGTCATATGAATCACACATGTGTCATATGGCCAAAATGTGCTTCAGTTGACTGTATCTATAGTTTTAGCAAGGGAAAGAAAATACCTATACCATCACAAACACATACACACCAAATATGTTTGTGTGTATTTATGCATTGGCTATTTATCTTTTTCATATTATATAAAAAACCTAGAGAATTAAGTAATACTTATAGCATCTACCTTAGATGAAGAATAAGCAAACAGCATGTCTTAATCCATCATCTTAAAATAACTCATTAAAGAAAGCAGCTGCTTTAAATTTAGATCTATTTATAAAAGGAAAAAGAAGACAAATGACATAGCATTAATCAAGCGAAGGTCTGGTTTTCACAAAGAGTAAACATCTTTTTCAGCAGTCACATTATATAGTTGGATGCTCACATTGTGGTGCTTATTTTTCTGTTTGTTTATTAGATTTGTACAGCTCCCCATGTGGAACTTTCGGCACTCTTGGAAGCTAGGCTGTTGCTTGCAAATGTTTCATTAGCCAGCTAAGTAAGATCAGACTTGCACTGATGATGTTACCTAGTTGAATAATGAAACATCTCCAACTCAATAACCATGCTCAGAGAGCACCAAGAACTCCACAGTTTAACCCTGAGCTACAGATAGTGCCTCTTTTATTATCATCACCCATCTCCCCCACATGGCTCTGTATGACATAGAACGATTAAATATACAGATACCCATGACATAATCCAAAGCGTCCCAAAATAAACAATAACCCCTCTCACAGAAAAAAGAAACACACACTAACAATAGCAAAACTTATCTAGCCATTGACTAGATAGAACTTATGTAGCCTGACCCAAATATCTGAGGAAAAAGTCTATTCTTCAGGTCCCTACAAAAGGCTATCAGGATTAGAGTAATACGACTCGCCTAATGCTCCTTCTCTTTTTAAAAAAACACACACAAAGTGTTTATACTTAGTAAATTAGTCTAACTAGGAAAAGGCTTAGTTAAGTACCTTATTTTGAGGGTGGTTTTTTTGGGGGGGGAGGATTTTTTTGTTTCTTTCACATGTTGTAAAGAATTATTTTGTTTCAATGTGCATTCAGTCACAAGTATTCCACTCTATGCATTAAAACAAAAGTCTAAAATCATTAATTGTTCACTGTAGGCATTAGGCTAGATATGCTTTTGAAAAAATATGTGCATGTTGGAAAATAAAATAAGGAAGCATGGAAAATGTGGACATTGTTTAAAGTTATAATTACGATTTTTTCCATTGGAAAAAAATTAAAGATATTTATAGTGGTGTTACATGCTTAATAGAAAATGAACAATGATTGTCCCTCAGCTGCACCATGTTGATTTCAAGAATGTAAATGAGATGCTGACATAAGACTATTCTGACATTTCATGCTTGTTTCTTAGCATCGAAAATGGGGAGACATTAAACTATATCACTGTGATTTTTTGTTTAAAAAATGCAAATTACATTGCTGGCAAAACAGCAAGTCTGTCACAATTAATTTATTGGGCAAGACTATGTTTGTGGGTATGTGTATTTAAATTCAGACTGGACTGGAAACATAGATACTGCAGAATTTAATTAGGAATGGTTTACCTTGCCAAGATAATTTTATTTTCTAAAAATCATTAAACAGATAAATTCAGAGGTTTCTGCTGAATCTGCATCTAAATATCTATAAACATCAGCAGGCCTGAGAAATGCAAAGCATTTCTAATTTAAGAAAAATCAGTTAATCTGGGGTTAACCATTCTTGCCTGCAACTAATAATTGTTCTGCTTACTGAAGATGTTTAGACGTTTTAATCAATTCTCTCAATTTTATTTCCACCACACATCCATTATAGCAAACTACCACATGTACAATGGACAGAAACAAAGAGGGTTATTCTTTGCCTAAGAAGCAGATGGCACAAGTAGAAATTCAAGCTTCTCCTGCTTTACCTCACTGTGTCCAGGTTTCCACAGAATTCCCTTCCACCTGGTTTGTTTCCGATGATGGTATCATTCAAGGCAAAACACAAGCACAGCATAGGAGCCCAATTGAAGAGAAACTTTAAGTAAAACACTGATGTACATGGACTGGCTGTTTCCAGAGCTTCAAGATATTATCCCTCCATTTCTGCTGAAGCTCTGAATCAGATCGAGGGGAAGCCCAAAATCCAAAGAGGATGGGGTAATTTGGAATAGATTTTCATTTGTATTCAGTTGAGTGGAAAGATCTCATTTGTTCCACTTCAAATTCAAGCTCTCCCCAAAGCCCTGATCTGGATCTATTGCTTAAAATCATAGCTACATTATATTATAAATTATGGTTCCATTGCTTGCATTTTTTTTTTGCCCATGGGGTAGGAAATGGGTTTTGTTGTTTGTGTAAGATGCTGTGATAGAGAGCAGAAGGAAGGAGAATATTGATCTGCCCTTAAGTAATAATAATCTTTGCAGTCCCCCTTCCCCCTTTCAGTACTGTGGGAAGTTGATCAATCTTGGAAAATATTATTTTGCTACTTTATGATGATGTTTTATGATTTGGCTTAGCTAGCTGGCTGGCTTAATATCTGTCTTCTTTCATTATATTAATCTTTTAGATTTCTTCCTACTTCCAGAATTGAAAGAGGCACCACTGATCTTTACACAACTCCTTTCTTGCCTAAATCTCTCCAAGTATTCCCTCTGGAATACTCTGCCATCGGAGCTTCGTACTGACACGGACCTGAGGGCCTTCAGGCGCGCGTTGAAGACCTGGCTCTTTGAGCAGGCCGGCCTGGGCTGAGATAATGGTTTTAATTTTGGTCTCCATGGTATTTAAATTTTAAATTGGGGTTTTAAGGTGGGGGGGTGGGACCTGTTTAGTTTTATTTATCAGCCAAATTGGTTTAATACTTTTTTAATTTTTGTATATTTGTGGGTTTTTAGATAGGCTGTACACCGCCCTGAGTCCCCTGGGAGAAGGGTGGTATATAAATTTGATTAATAAATAAATAATAATAAATAAGTCTTGATATCTGACAGATGTCTTGATATAAACAGAAACATTTTTTGTTCATTATTTCATGGCAGTCTGCCTCAAAATAAGAAAGATGTGGTCATTTTATTACAGTGGTACCTTGGTACTCAACTTCTTTGAAACACATGAAATTTGGTATTCTGAGCATTTTGATGTGAAAATTTTGCCTTGGTACTCGTTGTTTGTTTGGTACTCCACACACAAACTAGAACTTGTTGGTGTCAGCTGCCTTGTGTCTCACTACATTATTCCTTACAGGAAAACTGTGTTTGGTACTCATCATTTTTGATATCATCGCACCTCCTGGAACCAATTAACAATGAGAACCGAGGTACCACTGTGTTTAGAAAAATAAACTTTAAAGAAACAGCTGAAAAATTTTGAAACTGATTTCTAGGAATGTCAGTGTACTTCAACTGTTCATATTAGCCTAAACCTCTTGTTCGTTTTATCCCATTCTGATGAAAAATAAGGCAAATTAAAGTCGTTCCTAAAATGATTCAGAATATATGAGAACATTTATGAAGTTCTGGAGCTAGTCCTTAGAGTGGACTGGCTTGTCTGTTTTCTAATACACATAATGCAGATAGGAATGAATCTTTCTCTTTTTTAACTCATAAAAAGGTTATCCTGATTTTCACTAAAATAACTATTGTTCTGGGAGAATTAAAAAAAACCTGGATATTACTATTTATTAAAAATGTATAAGTCCACAGAGAGAAAACATCACACATGGCTGACTATATAAGTAAAGAAAGATCTTTTATTTCAAGAATCAAAGTTTAGGAAATGTGTTCCCTATTGCAATTAATACAGAGCACCCTCATTAAACTCAATAACTCAAAAACATAGACTTGAATAAGGGCTCTGAAAAAAAGGGCAGAAGCTTGTTTCTGATCTCATTATGTGTAGAAGTGAGTTTGCATATGTATTGGAAATCATCATTCAGAGAGGCCCAAAGACTCTCCAGAGAGTTACAGGCTTTCAATGTACATCAATTGGTGGTGTTTAGGTAGGTTACTTGCCAAAAGAAATACATTGCTTTAAACTTCCACTATGTTATTGTTTCCAAGCTACCTATATGAAATGAATGAAATGAGAGACGAAAGAATAATTTTAAGCAAGCAAGATACAAATGATATATGGTGTATTGCTAGTATCATTGCCTTTCAATAGCATCATATGGGTATTTTCCTTTTATCTCTGAATTTTCATTGAAGATGGCTTCAAAGAAGCTGAATTATTAATATACCAGTTATTTAAATAATCTATTAAAAATCAAATTCAGGATAATCTTTAGTTCTTACTGTTGCAGTTGCTTGGTCAAAACTTTATTTTAAAAACCTTTTCCAGTTTAATACACACAGTAGAACGTATTCATATGTGTCCATATATTCTTTCTCCATATGTTGGGACCAGGAATCACAGTAACAAATGAAATGATGCTCAGTATCTTGAATACAGTTCCATTGCAGTTTTTGAATGACAACATTTGTTTAATTAATACCTTTTCAACAGTATAACTTTTTATCTACAGGTAGTCCTTGACTCATGATCACAATTGAGCCCAAAATTTCTAAGTTGCTAAGTGAGACCTTGGTTAAGAGAGTTTTGTCCCACTTTACGATCCTTCTTGTCACCGTTAAATGCAGTGTTCTTAAGTTAGTAAGTAAGTTAGTAAGTTAAGTGAATGTGACTTCCGTATTGACCTAGCTTGTCAGGAGGTCACAAAAGCTGATCACATGACCCCAGGACACTGCAACTGTCATACATATGAACCAGTTGCCAAGCATCTGAAGTTTGATCATGTGATCATGCAGTTACTGCAATGGTCATAAGTGTGAAAAATGATCATGTCACTCTTTCAGTGCTGTTGTAACTTTGAACGGTCATTAAGCAAACTGTTGTAAGTTGAGGTCTACCTGTATTCATTTTATTTTTATTTTTTTCTTGTTGAGATATTTAGCCAATTATCCTGATTTTGACTATGAAAAAAACCACCTGGATACTGCTATAATCTCAAGATGCACTATTTTTTCTTATTACTATTTATCCGATATTTATGTTATGAAACACGATCTCATGTTCTATTTAAAAAATTGCAGTGCTGTAAACTGTGCCTGTTTTACCTAGAAGGACTTCAAGAAGTGCCAACTCTCTATTGAAAGTCAAAGAATGGTAAAATGCATCTAGCATTTGAGTTGCAACCATAGGCAATCAGCTGGCTTGAACTGCTACTGAGTAGGAAAGGATGGCAAAGACATTAGAATTATAATGATTCTACACTGGGAGCAAACTTCTTTAAAGCTTGAAGGAGACTTTTCAAAGATTGTCTTTTCCTCCTTCCTTTTCAATGTCTACACTGAAAAATATTGGATGAACTAAGCACTAGACCAGGATTGAATATGAGGATGTGAAAATAAACAAGATATGCAGATGATATTGTGCTCCTGGTAGAAAAAAAAAAAAGAACCAGGAGTTTCTAATTGAGAATACAGCAAGAGAAAACTTTGGGTCATAAATAAATATTTTTTAAAAGGGGGAAAAATCTCCAAAATTTAAATCAATGGTCTATAATGGCATGTTTAAATAACTCAAGGAGTGTACCTATCTTGGACACTGGTTCCCAGAAGATAGAAAGACAGCTGGTGAAATAAAGAAGAACATATAAATTGCCAGGAATATCCTTAGAAAGGAAAACTTTTCTAAGCACAAAGAATAATCTGACCTCAAGGAAAATTGACTTAAAATTAAGAGTAAGAATGACTAATTAGAACATCTGGTGAATTCTTCTTTGTAACTGTGAGACATGAACCATATTCAAGGAGGCTTTGAAAAGAGGCATCTAGGATGAATAAAAAGATCAAATCCTCAAGTCCAAAGGATAGCATGGGAATAAGGAAGCCTCAAAAAGGCCATCGAAGAAAGAAAATGGAGACATTGTTGGGTCATATATTCAGACACAAGTATATAAAAAGACTTCTGGAAGAAATTAGGGAACAAACGAAGCAAGGGATTAAAAACGATATTTGGAATAGCAATATACACATATAAACTGAACTGGTCTAAATTATGAAGATTTTGCAAGTGTGGCAGAGAGGCAAACCCAAAGTTTTGCTTACATCTCCAAATGCTCTAAAGCAGGGGTCTCCAACCTTGGCAACTTTAAGATTTGTGGACTTCAACTCCCAGAATTCCTCAGCCAGCGAAGTTGAAGTCCACAAGTCTTTAAGTTGCCAAGGTTGGAGACCCCTGCTCTAAAGTATCTTTCTGGAATCAAATCTGAAGTGCTGCACACAGTAGTGGGATTCAAATTGTTTTACCATCGGTTTGGTGGGTGTGGCTTGGCAGGCATGCTTTGACTAACGCCGATGTGCAGCTTTCCCCACATCAGCTGAGACCTGCAGGGCTAATCAGCTGAGAGGATAAAGAAGAGAAAAGTGCAGGGGTGGGTGGGAAGGCCAATCCTGCACTTTTCTCTTTGTTTTCCTCTCAGCTGAGGAGGATTTTTTTTCCTCCTCTCAGCTGATTGTCAGCTTTTTTTACAATACTGGTTCGGCTGAACCGGTCCAAACCAGTAACATACCACCACTGGCTGCACAGCCCTAATAAGAAAGGTGTCAGGTTCTTTGACAGCTGCCTAAAACCAAAAGTAAATATTTTCCAAGAAAAGTTTTATTGTGACTACAATTCTTATAAAGACTAACTTACATGATTCCCAAAATGCTTATCTGATCTCTTTATTTGTACTCAAACTTAGGCTTGACCGAGACTTGTGTCAGTATGGGAGTTACAGAACAATGCTGTGGCCAATCATAACATACTTGTGTATCAGAAAGCAAATTTAATCTGTTGGTGTCTTTCATCCTAAATAGCCTACTAGAATGCTTCTTATTATTTCAGCTCATCTTTATTTTTATTTTTTTTCTGGACAGGGTGAGATGACATAATTACTGGACAAAGCAATGCATGTTAGTCAGCTTCTCAGCATTCATTCTGCCCCTGTGTACACTCCTCAATCTCCCAAAACATCTAGTCAAGTGCAGCAGGAGTCTAACCAAGCATCTCAGTTGTATTCATGAGGCTATTTGCTGAATCTCATGTAAATCTGTAATCTACACCAAGGGTCTGCAACCCCCAGGGTGTGGCCAAGTGCTGGACCATGGCTGGTTTGGAAGTGGGCCGCATGAGCGGCTGGTTTGTACACACATGCACGCAGCTCAACTCATGTGAGTTGGGGACCGATGCACATGCACTGGTCCACTCCTTGCACAGACCAGTTCCCCATTCCCTTCTCTCCCCTGCCCAGCCAGGCCGCCAAGTCATAAAGGTTGGGGACCGCTGATCTACACTCATTTATTTCCTGTTTGCTGCCTCTTCTTTCAATAATTTCAAGAAACTGGATCAAAATTGTTGAGCTGAAGCAATTTAATTATGTTCTACTGGGAGGCATGGTCTCTCCTAAGCCAGTAAACTAATTAGTGCCGGGCAAAGGTTACAAATGGCCCGTTTTCAAATTCATTATTGAAATAAAATAACACAAGTGTCATGACATGCTCCCTCCCCCCTAGCCACAAATCATTTAATAGAGAACCAAGCAGAGAAATCTTAACAGTGACATGATCATCTTCAAAGAAGTTTCTCTGTTGAATAAGCTTTTCCTAACACTTTGTTTAAGCTTTTTGCAAGCACATATATGATGGTATGGTGAAAGTGTAATATTCCAGAAATTGTTAAGGTCTCATGAGAAGAGTAAAGAAAAGTAAAGAAACGTAATTATGCCTGTTACAATCATGCAATTTGGATACACTAATAATATAAAAATGTATGCAAATGGTAGAATATACTGACCTTGTATCAGTATTTGCACGTTAATATTATTGCTACTAGCATCAAATGCCAACCAATATATTGCTATGGAGCAGTGATAACCTGTAGCTTTGTATGAATAGTAAGACATCCGAAAGGCAGAAGGGTTTCTTCATGAAGATTTCATGTGAAGAATAAAAATGGAAGAAATCTCAACAAGATAAAGGAACTAAAGTTTTCATGACAAAAGAGTGTTCTCAAAATAATAAAGAGACTCCATGTGAATTGGATGAGGCAACAGCATCCAAAATGAAAAAAATACTGGTAGGTGTGAAAGATGTGCAAATGTGTATTGGTGAAACTTAGTTTCTACAAGTCTTAAGTCTCTGGAGAGAGAGGAAAAAAGAAGTAACACTGGTACTGTTTTGCGGTCCTCATTGTGAGTGAGGACTGCATAAAAAAATATATCTCATTATTGTTATTATTTTGGAGATCTTATCTCCCAAATCTTGATCATCATTTCTCCTACATAATATAAAAACAAATTGTGGCAGTTGCTTGTGACAAATAAGAATAACTCTAGAAAAGTTGTTCAAAGATCTACAGTTATCTTTTCCATTAGGACCCAGGTATCTAGCAAACATCTGTTTGATTAGAAAGGCTGGTAAGTAAACTAGTGATTTTTCTGGGCTAATTTCCAGGCTAATGAAAATGTCCATTTATAAAATCACCCAAATTTCCTTTAAAAATTCTGATATAACATTCAGACCAGTAACTCTCCTAGAATATTCAGCATGGCAGTACAAATTCTTGGTTCTGGCTGATTCAGAATTAAGCATTTTCAGCTACCTAAAGATAACTTGAAATACAAGAGGGGGGGAAAAGGATATTTATTTTAAACCAGAAGTGAAAAAAAGAAAGGAAATTATAATGGAGTTGACATCTGGATGTGATTGGTAAACTAGGCTATCATTAGCAAGCACTTGTATTACCATCGCCACTTGATTTTGTTTAAACAATAGGCAGCAGAGCAGAAAATAAATTCCATGTATATTCATAAATAAAACCACATTGGCAGCAGTATCTTTAACTAAAGGGCAATGTTCACATTTATGTGCATGCACACATTTAAAAATAATGAAAAAGAAGATCAGAACCATCTTAAAAGCAAAAAAAAAAAAAGTAACCTACTCTCTTAAATTGAGCACACAAATTGAATTAGTTAAAACATGTTTTTTTACTCTCAGTGAAGTTTATTTTGATTTTGCAGGCCCTCAGCTTCAAACAATAAATGCATGCAATAGAAAAAAATGAAAGAAACAAACAAACAAAAGTCACAAATTCTGTGAAAGAAACAAGCACTGCATTCAGGATGAGTACAAAACTATTTGAGCCAGCAATAGAATATACTATTGGGCTGTGACTGGGATAGAATTGGATCAGTTCCGATGACTTAAATTGTGTGTTCCTAGTAATGTACTCCAACATGGTATTTGAATTTTTAACAGCTACATCTCAGGCTCATGTTTAATTGGTATTCTACAAGAACTCCCAGGTCTTTTTCCTATCTACTGTTGCTAAGCTAGTTCTCCTCACCATATAATTGTGGCTTTTATTTTTCTTACCCAGACGCAGAACTTCCTGTTTGGCTTCATTAAATCCATCCTATTCATTTCAACCCACTGCTCAAGCCTCTCTAGATCTTTTGGAATCTACCACTTCTCAAGTATTAGCCACTCCTTCCCAGTTTTGTATCATCTATAAATTTGGTAGATATCCCCTTAACCCTCACTCCAAACCCTGCTGCTCAACAGCACTGGGCAAAGGGCAAAGCCCTGGGATGCTCCACTCAGTACTTCTCTCAAGCTGAAATTAATTAGCAGACTTTGAGTGCAGTCATTCTGCAATCATCTGTACCCTTCTTTACAATTTTAGTAAGGAGAACATCATGAGAGATCTGTCAAAGGCTTTGCCTAGGGGCAGGTACTCTACACTCCCTACATCCTTTGATCTATCAAACTACCACTGATCTACCATACAATGATATCTTGGTATTCATCATTAATTGGTTCTGGGAGGTGTGAAGAGTACCAAAATATATTTATTTTCTTCAAGAATTGAAAATTTTGAATATTTTTATTCTAACAAATTATGTAGGGTCTCTGCACTAACGTCCAGTTGTTATAAACGGGATTTATTCCTCTTACAAAGTTTTCAGAGGCATACCTCTCACCTAAAAAGGAAAGCTACAGTAATAGATAAATATTTTTTCAAACACAATTTGCACTTACGCAGTTGAAGGGTTCATAATGCAGCCCCCTTTGTCTGCAGTTGTTTTGCAGTTGCAACCTCTTTCCAGTGTATCATGGTTCATACCAAAATTGTGGCCCAGTTCATGAGCCAGAGTTACTGCTGCCCCCAATGGATTATCTGCATGATCCTACAAAGAAAGAACAGAAATTGAGAACACAAATCCCATTGAAATAAACAATCAAGCCCTGGAACACACCCTAATTTATTAAAATGTATTATTATTATCAGAGAGTGGTATTACCAGATACCTATTATTACTATACTCAGATGCTTGCTGTTTTCCAAATTCATATTTGCCTTATCTAATTAGGAGTTATACATGCAAGCAGCTTTGTAATATTCTTTGAAAGGCAATCATTTGAGGCAGTAATAGAAAGCTATTTTTATATCAGCAGTTATCAATGCAATTTCATAAATGTTGTCTACAGAAAAAAACATAATAAAATTATTGAAGAAAATGTTGTTTATAGAAAAATATACTCTAAAAAGCATGAATTACATTGGTTGTATGTAATATTATTTGAAATAATTTGCAGTATGAAGGGGATGTTTAAAATAGTTGCATTTCAAATGGTACAACATTCAGTTGTTTGTGTGCATAAACTAAGTCTAACTCCAGCTTGAAAGATACCCCAAGTTGGCCTGTTATATCAATGTACAGTCTACTCCACGTAAACTAATAATGTAAAGCAACCAGAAATAGCTACTGTGTGCAAGAGAAAACCAAAGTAAAGTCTTCAGAGAGAAGGTAAAAGTCCTAGGTGCTGAGAAGTGGAATGAGATAAAACATTAATCCACTGGGTAGCTGCCTATTCAATAGCTTCAAAGAAAACACTCCAAAATTAATTTTGTATTTTCATAGGAACAGGAGGTATTCTGATTAATGTTTGAAGCCTTCAAATTTCTATAGAAGCCCAACTACATCATTGCAACAAAGGGCTACATTGGTGATCTCAGATTCAGCTCTTATGAACAGAAAGGGTCTCTGTGATGTAGATGTGACTTCCTATTCATGGTCTGGTTCGCACATGAATGTGTAGCACTGATTGAAACATGAATAGGAGACTTGACTGATGGTCCATTCAGACACAGACAGAGCTTTCACACTGCCTTAATGTAATGCTTTAACTTTATATAATGATGTGCCTTTCATGAATGGCAAAGAAATAAAGTAATGCAAATCCACAAGTATACCAAACCTAAGTAATTATTCATCAAATATTATAATGCAAGAAATCATGCAAAAGCTTGGCATAAGTACATGTTTTCCAAAATCTTGGTAGAAAGCATATTTTCCTCAGAGTAGAGTAATATAAATGAACTTTCAATTTTCTGGGTAAGCATTTTGTATTCAGAAAGAGTAAAGGTAGCATTAAGTTCTTTTCTTTTACAATTATATCCCGGTAGGAACTCATTTCAGTGATTGACATCTTGACTCAAACATTTATATGACAACTTTTCCACAATATTCTCTATGACATCCACCTAATTCACTGCAAAACTGATCTTCTTATACCCCTTCCCCACCCAATGGATTAGACATATATCATAAATGAACACTTGGCTATAAGTCAGTAATTATTATGCATGTCTTTTTCTAAATGTCTATTCTTCAAATGATTCTTCAAACTGTACTCTTCAAAAATAAGTCCTCTTCATAACCTCTTAAGCACTCTTTTGAGCACTGAGAATAGATGTTCAGAACTGTCTAAAATCTAAAGAAAAGACATTTCCAATATATTAGTGGTTCATATTTCATAATTTTCTGATATTATGAATAAACTGTCATATGAAAGACAGATGAAATAAAACATCCTTTCAATTCAGAAAAGACATTATTTTTTGATCATTGGAATGAATAGAATTACTTGGATGTATTTCACCCAAACCTTTATGATAGTAATTTTAATACATTCAGTTGTGCCAATTTGGTTTTGAAGGGTTTTTTTAGAGAATGAATTCGCCAAATATTATCTTCAGTTGTGGTGGTTTTTTTTTTTTTTTTTGGGGGGGGGGGGGAGGAAGGTAAGGGTACCGCTTTTTTCCCATTCATTGTATTGCATTGAATAGGATTTGTCATGGGTCTTGAGGGCTGTTACCCATGAACCCAGTCATCAGCCCTATAACAGCAATAGCATAGCAATAGCATTTAGACTTATATACCACTGTATAGTGCTTTACAGTCCTCTCTAAGCAGTTTACAGAGTTAGCATATTGTCCCCAACAATCTGGGTCTTCATTTTACCCACCTCGGAAGGATGGAAGGCTAAATGAACCTTGAGCCTGGTGAGATTTGAACTGCCAAATTGCAGCCAGCCAGCCAGCAGGGAGCAGAAGTAGTAAGATTCTAACTACTGCACCATCATGGTTTTAAAGAGGGAAAGAAGAAATTCCAGCATCACCAAGGCTACTAGTTTATGCTAAGCTAGTAAACTCTAATATCTTTGTTCAATATAATTACTTTCTTTGCTCTATAGACAGCTGTAAAACAAGTGAAACCAGTTTCTGTTTTAAAGCACTCAAATACTTGTATGCTGTAAACCACATTATGTAGTATTTATTATCCTCCGCAGACAGTAGGAAAAAAAAAACATGGCAGAGAAACCACTGGATCATGAACTCTGTTCGACACTTGTCAGGATGAAAAAGAAATGAATATACCAGTTTCAGGCTAGTAAATGTTTTATTTTCCCTCAATATATCCCATGAGTGCCAGAAGCTAAGGATTGCAACAACGGCATCACGAGAAAGACTTTTTCAGATGTAACTTAGATATGGCTCCAGAGCCCCTCAATATCTGGACGGCTGAATTATAATTATAATCTGAATGATAAACTTGTTTATGTGAGGAATGGGAAATTATAAAATACTTGGGAATAATCACATTCTGTGAAGAATGGGTCAAATTCTTCCAAGATAGTAAAATCGCACACCCCTAACTTGGACAAATCTTTGTAGCATTAGAAACTCTGAATTTCTGATATATTTAATGAACAATTGTTAATATTATTCATATTAAGACATATAGTGAAAAATAATGTTTTAAGGTGTTGCGACTTCAACTAAAAAGGGTTTTATGATGGAAAATAGTGCTGTAATATGTCTTCACTTCAACTAGAAAAAAAGATTGGAGAGATATTGTTATGTGGTTTTTCCATTTTTAAAAATATGTACAAAAATAGTAAACATTTTAAAGAAGCAAATCATGCCCCAAACCATATGTCTGGATTTTTCTTTAATGTAAGAATCCTCATACTTTTAAATAATCACAGAAATAAATAAAAGCAAAGATAGTATCACATCTGGAGCAAAGCAATGAATGATATAGTTTGAAGACAACATCATTATCATCGAGTAGGAAATCAGAACTATTTGATGCCTTCTGAATACAGGTTTAATAGTTATCTAGACCAAATTCTGCAAAGCAGGAAGTACCACAATGCAGCAAAATTATTACACAAAGACATTCTAAACAAACAATTGAAAACTTCCATGTTGATGAGAAAATTACAGGAAGCCGGAAAAAGGCTCATGTTTTCTGGTCTGTTTCCCCCCCCCCCCGCCTCCTTCCATTTTTCAATTGTTTTCCCTTGTTAATTGATTTTACAAGATGTTTCATAGTCATCAACCTGAAATCATCCATGATTCCAACCACTGAGCCCCAAATTAGGATGGTTTCAATGAAGCACGGACCTTAAAAGTTTACAATCAAATCAGGTTTTGAGAATCAAACTGAACAATTGGGAAGTAGAGCCATATCCACTATCTGGTTTTGTAATCAGCCACCTTAGAACTGGATTGTTATCAGGGTTATCTGCATAGGAAGCCAAAACATTAAGAAGACAATCAAAGTCCTGCTCCCTTTTCCCCCCACATTTACTGATTTATATAGGAGACAGATGATTGCCCCTTCTTCCCAGTACACTCCTGATTGCTACTCTGTTTTGCCTTAAATCTCAAAGAAGAGTAGCGAGGCAGGGACAAAAAGACCAGATCAAACAATAAAAAATAAAACACTTGAAACAATTGGAAGGAGTAATGCATTACAGGATTCAAGACAAAGTGTTCCAGCATGTGTATCAACAATTAGGTTGAATTCAGAGAGTTAGGTTGAATTATATTCCTTGACGGACACTATCGTTTATATGAGTGTATTTACGTTTATCTCTAGTGTTGGCTCAGTGGCTAAGATGCTGAGCTTGTCGATCAGAAAGGTTGGCAGAACGGCAGTTCGAATCCCTAGCACCGTGTAACGAGCTCCCTCTACTTGTCCCAGCTTCTGCCAATCTAGCAGTTCAAAAGCATGTAAAAATGCAAGTAGAAAAATAGGGACCACTTTGGTGGAAAGGTAACAGCGATCCGTGTGCCTTCGGCATTTAGTCATTCCGGCCACATGACCACGGAGATGTCTTTGCACAGCAATGGCTCTTCGGCTTTTAAAAGGAGATGAGCACCGTCCCCTAGAGCCAGAAATGACTACCACATATGTGTGAGGGGAACCTTTACCTAGAGTTGCATTGTCATAAAGCTCTCCTTTCAGCCAATGTAAGTTCTGTTGCTGTCCTTCCTTCCTAGTTTGCAACTCTACCTGCTTTTCATTTCACCTGTGAATAAAGCCCTTTGTAGGCAATATTCTGTATTTTTACTTGATGATAGCCAACAAAAAAATGGGGCAGAGAGTTCACTTCACAAAACACCTTACGATTGGATTCTCCTTACATCATTATTGTATGTATATTGATCGAACAGCATGGTTGCCATGCTGTCACTAGAGTATGTATTATGACACTGTGCTCTCACCACCATGAACAGGCTTTGTGCTAAATGCTACTGGCCAATTCCCCCAAGTTGTTTTAAAGGACAAAATCTATTGGCTTGGCACCAAGTACTCTGATTTAATTAGTTGGTGAACTGCAGCCAAAGTATTCCATCATTCTTCCTTCCTAAGTTTATTAATACTATGAAGCTAACAGCAAATACAAATACGTGAAGCTATTGGCAAGGGAGTTTTTAACTGTTGTGTCTCCATCCTGAACCGGTTTTCTAAGGCTACCTGATGGCCCCTGACTCCCCAAGGATGACCACAATGTGCCAAACGTAGTCCGGTGCAGCTCTGTGCAGGCTCTTGAGCTTTAAATTCACTAGACTTCACCTCTACAATAGCTTGCAGATTTGCACCATCCATCCAGCTGGTGGGTAAAAAATAACAATCATTGTGCAGCTGCTGGGATAGCTCATTATGTTCCCCTTTTCTTTTGTTCTTTTGTTTTTATTGTTGTATTGCTTTACCATTTGGGGCCCTACATTTTATTCCAATCTGATCTGTAGTGTTTGGTTTTATTTATTTAAGGTGCACATATGCACATCCTGACAATACCGAGAATGGAAAGGACAGTATTATGTAAACATTCCAAGCACTTTGATTTCTGCAAACCCAACAAAAAAATAAAAAAACATACCAATATTTTCCTTTAAAAAAAGCAACTAATAAGAGGATAGCAAACAAGGAAGACAAATTAAATTCTTTTCCAACAGATACAATGTTTCTGGAATGGGAATCAGTGCTCCGAATCATAGAAGCAATGTATAATCCACCTCCTATCTTCTTTCCTGGAGAAATGATGACAAAAAAACACATTGTCTTCTGCTTCTCTACTTTGCCTTTGTCTCTTGGAGACCCTTCTCCGCCCTTTGTAATGAACAAAAGAAATTATTTCTAAAGGAAGATGTAGGACATTAAAAGACTTACAACCAAATGGAATCCAGAAGTTTGGTCAGAAGTTATTGCAAAGACATCAGCGGACTTGATTTTATGACTGGTTTTATGATGATTGTAAAAGTGAGTTCAGTGGTGTCATAAAATGAATCACCTGGTTATTAAGCAAATCATGTAGTCATTTAGCGAATCTGTTCTTCTGAATGGCTGCTTTTCTACTGGAGACCACAAAAAAAAGGGTTTTTATTGCTGGAAATGGGCAAAAAGTGCTGGAAACAAGCAAAAAACATTGCAAATCATAGTCCTGTGATTGTAGGTCTCTTTTTTCACAAAACATTTGTGAAAAAACATCCAGATAGGCTGACAGCTTTTGTAAAAGTTCAAGATTACAGAAGCCTTCAGCAAACTGACATACTGGATAACTACATATTAACTGATTCCCAAGTTAAGACTGAATAAAAATATTTACGAAAATAAAAGTAACTCCAAAACAAAACAGTTGGGCTCAATCTAACCAGATTACATTACAGATTCTCTCTAATACAGTTAATAGAGGTCACTGGTTCTCTTGGAAAGCATTTGTTCATTACTGAGTCCACTCCTTTGCTGCTAATATTACCAGACTGGTTTGAACGCAATCCAATGGTTGCCAAGCACGAGAGGAAAAATAATCTCACCTTGGCAGAAAGAGGGATCTTCTCATATTAACTGTCCTGCGGTCCAAATTGTATAAAATGAAAACCTTTTTGTAATAGTAGTTTATTGACTGATTATTTTTGCAACCTTATCAGTAACTTTTTATTATTATTCCACCATGGTTGTTTTCATAATGAGAAAATAAACCTGTTGGTTATTTCAAATGAGACAGCTGTTGCAAATGACATTGATATTAACTACATGGGTATAGTGCCAATTGATAATGTCCCCAATGCTCCTGTACTATCTGTGACCTTGACAACCAAGTTTAAGCAGCTACTCTGTCTAATGAAAATTCTTTAGATGACACCTTAGAAACCGGGCTGATTAACTCTTTTGGCATACCACCAGGGCATGAACGATCAGAAATCCTATATAGCCTGGAAGGATTTAAACAACATTAATGTCAATTACTGCTGCAGCTGAATTATTAGCTGCTGCTTTGCCTTCAGAAGCCAAGCCTAACAATAGCCATGAATGAAGGAAAATACACGTATCTTAGGATAATGTTGCAGGATCCAATTTTGGTCGGTTACTGGGCTTTTGGCCTCTGAGCTTTTGAACTCATGCTAGAGCCCATCCTCAAAAAACTTTTCTCACACCAAAATGTGTCTGGTAAGAGAGAAGTTCCCTGAGGATGGGCTCCAGCATGACTCCGAAAGCTCGGAAGACTAAACCTCTGATCCTGGTGACCAACCCAGATTCTGATGATAACTGTTTAAATTAGGAAATATTTCTTTAAGTGGATGCTCCAGTGATGGGATTCAATTTTTTTTTACTACTGGTTCTGTGGGCATGGCTTGGTGGGTGTGGCAGGGAAGGATACTGTAAAATCTCCAGTCAGAGGTGGTATTTGTTGGTTTTCCGAACTACTCAAAATATCTGCTACTGGTTCTCCAGAACTAGTCAGAACCTGCTGAATACCACCTCTGGGATTCTCCTAAAAGTGAGAATTCTGAAAAGTTGCTGCACAGCCCAGATAAGAAAAAAGGCAACCAAGCAAAGATTGACTCAATCTTTGTTGAGATGCTTTTGCTATAACGAATGGTCAAGAGGCAATAATCTGGTTTGTTTTGAGGCGTCCGGGTTTAAAAAGCAGAGTCGGAGAAATGTTGACTCTCTGAAGAGAATAGATCCTTCTCTTCTTTTCTTCTCTGAAGACTTTGTTTATCGCTTTCTAAATGCCATTTGGGACTGCATCACTTGGAAGCTTCTGTCAACTGTGCCACGGGAAATTAGGAGTTGATTATCTATCACAGGTGAAGATTTACAACTACCAATTGATTAGCCATTAAATTTTATTGTAAAATTTGTATTGGCTGCCTGTTATATTCTGATTATTTAATTAAATTAATTGACTGTTATGCATCTTGTTGGATTGTGCAATAATAATGATAATAAACTGTGATCTTATACTGCAAGAATTAATAAATTGTTGTGGGGTGGGGTGCACTTACGTTAGCTGACTTTTTACTTTGTATTACTCAAACATTCCATATACCAAAAACAGCGGCTTGGCCATAGGAATCCCAGTCCATAAAAATAGATGTTCTCATTCTGTTAATTACAGAAGATTTAGTCTACTTAAGTAATAATTGTACACTATACACCTTCTTATGAATTTATCAAAGTGGGATGGACAGACCAGGAAGAATAAGCTGGCTTTATAGAACCAAGGATCATGTATTAGCCCTGCAATACCTATTTGAAAAATATTCAGGTGTCACTAAATTAACTCTTTGTGCAACTTGTATCTTTATCAAACCAGTTTTTGTCTCTTTATCCAGAGAAAAACTTAAATAAAGCCACTGATTTTCATAATGCAGCACTTCTATAACCAATATGACAATATTCTCCAAGGGTTAGGTGCAATCCAGAGGGTTAATGGCATTCTAGCATACCAGTTTTGCTCCCGTTGCTTCCTTTGGAGTGAATAGACCAGGTAGCCCTGATCGATTTATTATTTGTATTTGAAAAATATTTTTTTTTCTGCTTTGCCTGCCATGATCTAGGAGTTTGACCTGTTAATTTACAATATTTAAAGAGATGGGCAATGTGATACTTTCATGCATTCAGCTTGAAATTATAATTTATGAGCAGTCTGTCCTCTCTGTTTGCCTTTTTCTCTCTGACATTCTCTCTTGATATTTGATACTGGATTATCCATAAACATTCATTCATTCATTTGTTCGTTCATTCATTCATTCATCTTAACTCTCATATACATGAGAGATCACAAGGCCTAGAAATGCATCAGTTTCATTTAAAAATAACCAAACAATGCCTTGAATGGTATTTATGTGTACTATTTACAAATGCAATAAGAAATACTATAAAAGTAATTATAACAAACTAATGATGAATACTAAATCTTCCTTTAATACACTATCCTCTCAATTTTTTTTTCCTGGATGACTCATTTCTATTGAAATGGGTGCTGTTTCCAAAACCCATTTCTTTCCGAGAACATTTCAATATTAAAACATCAGCACTGAATCATAAATACATTAAAGTGGCATGGAGAGAAAAAGAAAGACAAGATAAAGTTGTGATGATGCCAAGAAGGAAGAACGTGGGGAGGAAAACTAGCAATTCCCAAAATATGCATGCATTACCCTGTAATCAGCCTGAAGTGTTAATTAGACTCATATGAATGATGTGTATTTCAGAATGTGTTTAGGAATTGTAGCTTATTTTAGAAGTGTATTATAGACATTTCTGTAGCTGTTACCAAGGGAGAAGTTCATTATCAATTTGTTAAGTATAATTTTGGATGTGAATATAAGTTTACCCTCTGATAGATATTTATTTATTTAATTTGTATACCACCAGCCTCAACTGACTCTCTGGAGTCTACATCATAGTCACCTAAAATGATATACAATGAAATATCACAAACAATATAATAATGACAAACTAGATCCACAAGCACTACAAAGATATTATGAAAGAAACCCTACACCACTGTGACATACAGCCAAGGGAATTAAGGTAGCTGCTGACAGAACCCACTGTGGGTCCTGGGCTATTGCTATGAAAACTCCACCAGCTTTGAAGAAAGCCACCAAAACCTGATAGAAAACCATGAGTGGCCTCACAGAATAACATCTACAATTACTATAGCAATGGACTGTCAGTGCCTCCATTTTGCTTCCGGACTGGGACTTCAGAATCACTTCTACAAATGAACTGTATAGGTAATTCTTGACTTTTGACCAGAAAAAAAAATCTGTCGCTAAGTGAGACATTTGTTAAGTGAATTTTGCCCATTTTATGAACTTTCTTGCCACCGTTGTTAAAGTGAATCATTGCAGTTGCTCAGTTAGTAACATGATTGTTAAGTGAATCTGGCTTCCCCAACAGCTTTGCTTGTCAGAAGGTTGCAAAAGATGATCACATGACCCCAGGACATGGCAAGCATCATAAATCTGAACCAATTGCCAGGCACCTGAATTTTAATCACTTGATCTTGCGGATGCTGCAACAGTCGTGTGAAAAACAGTCATAAGTCACTTTTTTCAGTGCTACTGTAACTTTGGTCACTAAATGAACTGTTGTATGTTGAGGACTACCTGTACAACCATGTTTCTCTTTCAACCCCAAAAGATTACTATCAATTAATCAATCAATCAATCTTATTTATTATTTATTTATTTATTTATTAATTACATTTATATACCGCCCTTCTCCCAAGGGACTCAGGGCGGTGAACAGCTCGTCTAAAAACCCCACAAATACAAAAGTTAAAAAGTAATTAAATATTAGAATCAGCTGTAGACTAAAATTAGAAAACCCCCCCCCACCCTTAAAACCCAATTTAAAATTAAAAATGGAGATCAAATTTAAAATCATTATCTCAGCCCAGGCCGGCCTGCTCAAAGAGCCAGGTCTTTAACGCGCGCCTGAAGGCCCTCAGGTCCGTGCCGGTACGAAGTTCCGGTGGCAGAGTATTCCAGAGGGCGGGGGCACCCACAGAGAAGGCCCTACCCCTTGGCGCCGCCAGACGACACATAGCGGCCGACGGCACCCGGAGCAGACCCTCCCTGTGGGAACGCACCGGCCTGTTGGAGAACGTTGGTAGAATGCGGTCCTGAAGGTAACCTGGTCCCATGCCATGGGTCGCCCTAAAGGTCAAAACTAGAACCTTAAAGCGAACCCGGAGAGCCATCGGCAACCAATGCAGCTCGCGCAGGAGAGGCGTCACATGGGCGCTACGCGACGCCCCCATAATCACCCTCGCGGCTGCATTTTGCACCAACTGGAGTCTCCGGATGCTCCCCGCAGGGAGCCCCATGTAGAGGGCATTACAATAGTCCAGGCGAGAGGTGACAAGGGCCTGAGTGACCGTGCGCAAGGCGTCCCGATCCAGGAAGGGCCGCAACCGGTAGATCCGACGGATCTGATGAAACGCCCCCCTGGAGACGGCCGCGATGTGATGTTCAAGCGACAGCCGTACATCCAGGAGGACTCCCAGGTTGCGAGCCCTCTCTGTGGGGGGCAGAACCTCCCCCCCAATAGCCAGCGAAGGTGTCAGCTGGCTATATCGGGGCGCCGGAAACCACAGCCACTCGGTCTTGGATGGGTTGAGCCGAAGCCTGTTCCCACCCATCCAGTCCCGCACGGCCTCCAGGCACCTAGACATAGTCCCCACAGCATCGTTGGGGTGGTCCGGAGTGGAGATGTACAGCTGGGTGTCATCTGCATACAGATGACACCTCACTCCAAGACCACGGATGATCTCGCCCAGCGGCTTCATGTAAATGTTGAACAGGAGGGGAGAAAGGACCGACCCCTGAGGCACCCCACAAACCAGGGGCCTAGAGGTGGACCTCTCCCCCCCCGCCAACACGAATTGCGAACGGTCAGAGAGGAAGGAGGAGAACCATCGGAGGACGGTTCCACCAATCCCCAACCCCTCCAACCGTCGCAATAAGATACTATGGTCGATAGTATCAAAAGCCGCCGAGAGATCTAATAGGACCAGGACAGAGGAGAACCCTCTGTCACGAGCCCTCCAGAGATCATCAACCAACGCGACCAATGCCGTCTCAGTGCTATGTCCAGGCCTGAAGCCCGATTGGAACGGATCGAGGTAAGTTGCTTCCTCCAGGTACTGGGGGAGCTGACGTGCCACCACACTCTCAACAACCTTCGCCACGAAGGGAAGGTTGGAGACTGGACGATAGTTGTTTAAAATAGCTGGGTCCAGGGAAGGCTTCTTGAGGAGGGGGCACACCACCGCCGCCTTCAGGGCGGTAGGGAGCACCCCCTCTCTCAAAGAAGCGTTGACAATCCCCTGGAGCCAGCCTCGTGTCGTCTCCCTGGCGGCCGAAACCAACCAGGAAGGACACGGGTCCAATAAACAGGTGGTGGCATTCAGACCCCCCAGCAACCTGTCCACACCCTCAGCGGTCACAGGATCGAACTCCCCCCAGATAACACTCTCAAGACCTGCCCCGGACACCTCCCCCGGGACCACCCAATTGGAGTCGAGCCCTTCCCGAATCTGAGCGATTTTATCATGCAGAAATCGGGAAAACTCCTCCGCTCTACCCTGCAAGAGGTCATCCCGCGCTCTCGGTTCAAGTAGAGAGCGGGTCACTCTAAACAGGGCGGCAGGCCGATTTTCTGCTGATGCAATAAGGGCGGAGAAATACGAAGATTTCGCCGCCCCTATCGCCACAAGGTAAGTCTTAATATGAGATCTCACCTGTGTTCGGTCAGACTCGGAACGGCTCGCCCTCCAAATGCCCTCAAGACGTCTTTTTCGGCACTTCATCTCCCGTAGCTCCTCCGTATACCACGGAGCCAAATGGGATCTGTGCCGAGTCAGAGGTCGCATAGGCACAACTCGCTCTAGGGCCCCGGCAGCCAACCCCTCCCAGGTGGCCACCAGGTCTCCAGGCGAGCTGAGAGCCAGAGATTCAGGAAATGGCCCAAGCTCCCTCTGGAACCGATCCGGATCCATTAGGCGCCTGGGGCGGAACCATCTAAGTGGCTCCGCCTCCCTGCGGTGGGGGGTAGCGGAACAGAAATCCAGCCTAAGGAGGGAATGATCTGTCCATGACAAGGGTGTAATAACTAAATCCCCCCAATTACAGTCATTCAACCACTGCCCAGAGACAAAAATCAGGTCCAGCATGTGACCTCCCATGTGAGTGGGGGCAGAAACTAACTGGGTCAGGTCCATGGCCGTCATGGAAGCCAAGAACTCCCGGACCAACCCCGAGGTTTCACCGAGCGATGGCAGGTTGAAATCCCCCATGACTAAGAGCCTTGGGGTCTCAACCGCCAGCCCGGCTATTACCTCTAGGAGTCTGGGTAGGGCCGATGAGACGTGGCAGGGAGCCAGGTACGTCAACAAAAGACCCATCTGAACCCCTTGCCCCCACTTCACAAAAAGAGATTCACAGCCAGCCGTCTGAGGGACAGTGGCCTCCCTAGGACAAAGGACTTCCTTTATAAGCACCGCCACCCCACCGCCCCTTCCCTGAGCCCTAGGCTGGTGAAATGCAAGGAAACCTGGTGGGCACATCTCAACCAGAGGGACACCTCCCTCTGGGCCCAACCAGGTTTCGGTGACACCTACCAGGTCCGCGGCCTCCTCCTGAGCCAACTCCCAGATCAGGGGAGCCTTATTAACCACGGACCTGGCATTGCACAACAGCAGCCGGGTATTCAGGGCCTGAGATTCCGGACAACCAGGGCTGCAGGATGGGTAAGGAGGGTCGGAGCGCGCTACCGCTTGTAAACATCGGGGGCGCGATCCCCTAACCGGATATGGCCCTCCACCCCTAGCATACCTACCTCTCCCAGTTACCGTGCCGATAAAACTGGCCCCCGGCTGCCCACCCCCTGTCTGCCACCCCGACACGGGGACCCCCGAGGCCCCACAGGCGCGCTCGCCGGCCCGGCTGCCCCCAATTCCATGCGGGCTGTCTCCCCCGCCCGCCCTGGACTTCTTGGATATAATTATCAAGTTGCAGTTTTAGATTTACTTTTTTCTCCTTTCTAAAGATAAGGGCAACTTTTGCTCTCTTCTGGTCAGTTGGCAGTCTACCAGACTAATAAATGAATTTGAGTGATAACAATAAGATAGCACCAGGATAATTTCTTCATTATATTAAGATGCAGTTCATTTGATATTGGAAATTAAATTCTTAGTAAACAGTTATATTACTAAGCAAATAGTTATTCTCTGATCATTTTTATTAATCCTGCTCTTCACAATTGTTTGATGAAGCACATAATCTACTGTTGGAGAGAGTTGAAGATGAATAGTTTTTCTTTATTATCTAAAATTTTTTACTCTCTTCCCTTTTTAGTTGACTATGTGAAAAGAAGCCCTTTCTTAGCATGTTAATTTCAGTTCATTCTGTTGTTTCATAATTCTTTTCCCTGAATTTCTTGCAAATGTCCTTTTTATTTTCAGATTTTCACTTAAGTTTTTTGTATAGTCTGATTTCTTCTGTCGTTTTCCTTTTCCCCCTCATTGGACTTGTTTGTAGTTGCGTTTTCCCATCAATCTTAAGTTTCTTTTCCCTTTAACTTTACTAACAATTTAACTTAGAGACTTTAAAATCCACTTTAAAAAAATCTAAACATGTGCTGCACCCAGTTTTATTTTCCTTTAAAGTAACGAACTGAACAATTATATGATCACGTTTCTTAATATTCCTACTACTTTCTCATCTTCAAGAAACCTTAACCAGATATTTAAAATCAATTTAAGTCACTAAAAGTTACTTCACTTGCATCAATCCCAAAATCTGATGCTTGATATTGCTACTACGCTCTCTGAAATAGCGTACTGTAATTATCTTTCTTCATTGGACACAACCAGTTATGACATGTTTGTAAAAGTAAACAGTTTGATTTATTATTTAACAGTATTTTTCAAACTGAGATCTCCTTACTGAGTCCATCTGTAATTCTTCCTTGTAAAAATATCAGCTGTTAAAATATACAAATACTAATTGCTGTGATTTCACTATTGTTTCTAAACATGTTACAATCAGATTGCAAATGTTCTTACTTGTCAATTGCAGATGTTTTGGAGGGAGAAATTGCTGGGTTAGTTTAAAATCTGGGAGGGTTTTTTTTTGTTCCAACCAATTAAAGCAATGAGTTTGTTTAAAAGGGAAATGGGGAAAGTGGAAAATACTCCTCAGGAGACATTGTGATATGTTTGAGTTTGGGAAAACAAAGAATTTTAACCATACAAGACACGGAATTAATGCTGATGTGATGCTTTTTCTTTGGGTTTTGAAAAACATTTATTTTTCCTGGTTCTTTTTTTATTTGTGTGCTTTATTTGTGTAGAAGTCCTCGCTTATTTGCTGCTTACTGTTCCATAATCGATTTCTTAGCTGAAGATTTATGGGCATTTGTTGCTCAAAAAAGAAGAAATTACTGAAAACTTGATACAGACATATCAGTATTTTGATACCGAAGCTACTAGTAACTTGGTACAGATATATCAGTACTGTTGCCTCTCTTCAGCCAGCAAGTAATTTGCATTATTTTATATTTAAATAAATTTACATTATGCTCACTGGGAAACATCATAAATGCTTGATTTAAATGGCACACTGTTGGTAATCTTAATAAGAAAGGATGAAGACAAAGGATGCCTACCACCACCACCCCCACCCCCATTAGAAGGGAATTTATCCATTTCTGGCAGGGCAGGGCAAGTCTTCAAGAGAATATTTTACTTCAATAAAGACAAATGAAGCACTTCCTTGATGCTGCTTCAGGATTTAACAAGGAATTCTCAGAAATAAGAGTTTGCTGAAGAATCAACTTCCCATCAACATTTAGAGGCTTAACTGAGCAATTTCAACATTGTCTGTTCCTGTGGAGATCTATTAAATTACACTTAAAGGAATCCTTCGATCTTCCTTTAGTATTCTTTCTGGACTTGTACTTTAAACCATGCATTTTATTTTTAATTTATGCCTGAAAAGGAAAATATTGTGACATTACTGTTATTTTTAACATAAATCAAAATCTTCAGGTAAAGAACAGCTGATAACTTAAGGATAATTCTTTGAAATCCATAGCTACACTGTATTTAATAGAAGCGAAGTCTATCATTTTCATTCACACATATACATTGGAAAGGCTACAAAAACAATATTAAAATATTTTCTATCAAAAATACATGAAATCTTTTTCAAAGTTATGATAGCATATTGTACTTTATCACCTGTCAGTATAACAAAAGCTTCTTATTGGGAATTGGAAAAAATAAGCAATTATCTTAAAAAGTTGTCTTTTTAAGATCTCTCTGGACAGCAGCAAATTGTTCTGACCAAGCCTTCCTAGACCATAACTATGCACCTACTTATTTTAAAAACAAGAGTTGTTTTATCGCAATGCTGGGAATTATTTTTTAATTCCCAGCCAGAATTAATCTCAAACAGTCCCTTGAGATAAGCACCCACCTTTCTTTTCTGTGAAGTGCTGCAAATAACAGAAGTATCAAATGAACTAGAAAAAAAAAACCCCAACCAAAATACAAAGAGCTTCAAGAATGAATCTGAACCAAATGAATGACTTTGCTTCCTGCAAAGGTTTTGTCATCTTTGCCTGACTTTTATGCCTTATGGGAGGGGCAATCACCTCCCAGTCTTACTCCTAAATCATCCCTTTTGTTTCAACTGCTCTTGCCTTCTAGCAGCTCTGCACACGCACACACTGGGAACAGGCTCCCCTGGGTCCTCTGCCTCACTGCTGTCAGACTCCGAAGGCTCCGGAGCAGCACCCCACTCCCAGATAGTCCTGGCCCCACCTCTGAATCAGATGCAGGACCCTCATCCAAGTCCTCTCAAGACTCCTTAACTGGTCCCCGTTCTTCCCCACTATCCGATTCCGATTCCATCTGCACCAGCTGCCGGTAAACCACAACACAAATTTAGCATGTCTCAAAAATATTTTGGGAAGGCTTTCGTATTAAACACAGATAGTACAGTTTCAATTTATGTGGCTGGTTTTGGTAGAACATTTTAGTAGAAAGTAAAAATAAAATGCTAAAATTGAAGCATCTATTCAATCATTTGTAAATTCAAATAGCTGCAAAAAATTGGAAAAAAATTAGGCAGAGATTTTGAAAACAGAACAGGAGTATGTTATTTTGTCCCTGCTTATTTCTTTCCAGCCATATATAGGATCAATCTTGGTACTTGTAGTACTTACCATAACAATACCTCCAGATTGCTCTTTGGTGCACATGCTCATTATAGGTGCCATGCCAATGGTGGTACCTTGGAAATAGATTCCACTAATGGAAGACAAGAAATTATGTTAAACATAATGAATACGACAACAGTTATACAGGAACATAATTTTGGATTTTACTAATAGAGATGTGATATGGATGTAGGATTTTCTATATTATTGTCATTCCTCTAGAATCCTGTATTGAATTCTATCAATATGTAGCCTATGTATTGGCTTTCTATTCACCAATTTCATTTTTGTCATATCACTAGCAACATAATGTATCTAAAATTTTAAATTCCTGTTTTGGTAGGCTTACCTGACTAGTTGTGCATTATCATGTGGTTTACGAGGTAGTAGTTTCATCTTTCGCCAATCCAGAAACTCATGAAGAGTGGTGAAGGGATCTTGAGTTACTGTACACTTATCCACATCATTCCAGACTTCTAATCCAACCAAGGCTATTCTAATATTTAATGGCCTGTAGAACTGATGAGAAAACCAGATCATTATTCTGGATTATATTTGCGTAACTCCTAAAGTTAATAAAAGAGACAAATTACTGATATATAAACAGCAGACATTTTAAATAATTCATTGGACAACTTCCTACACAGTTTCTTGTCTCGGTCAGTAAAAATGATGCCTTCTAAAATATTTGATGGCATACAAGAATGTACTATTTGATTAAGAGCTGTGTGTCAGCATATGTGTCAAATTACACAGATGATTGCTAGATTATAAGAGACAGCAATTGATTCACAGCATTTTAAAATAGCACATATACAAGGGAATACCTTGAAATTATGTCAAGTATGTCATAAATTACTACTACTACTACCTCTGAGTTGGGAAAGTATGCATCTAAATAACAGTTGCAGGGAAAGAGCAATAGAAGTAGTAGAAGAATCTACATCTCCTTCTTGAAGTACCCAGATAGGTCATGATCTGGTCCAGCAATTCTCATGCTTTTGTATTTTTATAAAATACAGATTTTCTATACACAAATGTATTAATATGACCTGACTCTATGAAGATTCTCAATTGTCCAGGTCACGGTTGTCCCAAAGATGTTTTTTCAAGAGGCAACTGGACTTTCTGGTTTTTCTTTGAAGACATTTCGCTTCTTCAGCTCTAACTGGATGATGGGGAATGGAAGGATTTATATTCCTTGCAGACAGCTGGTCATTTTCATGATGCATCCTTTTAGAGAGGCCACTTGGAGGTTTATCTGTGTCCTCAGGATCACCTGAGTAGTGCAAATGGGTATGGAACCTTCTTGGAACTGCTGAAAGGATTGTGTTGTGGAGCTGTGCTTTCTGCAGGATGTTTTCTGCCCTGTGTCCCTTCACTGTTGAACAGAGGCACAGGCTGTAGGGGATGAGTCTGTGTAGTTTGAATCTAGCATGGCCATGAAATAGATTATATAGTATAGGTTAATTTGGATGAGAAGCAAAAACATCTTCAAAGAAAAATAAGAAAGTCCAGATGTCTCCTGAAAAAGCACCTTTGGGATGACCTGACTGTAAGATTAGACTCAACTAGTTAGTCAAGCAGACTGCTCTATAGCAAAGAAATTATTATAGCACCAATGAAAAACTTACTCTATCAACGTAGTTTGCAATTTCTATCAGTCTCAGTTTCACTTTTTCCACATCCTTGCCTTGTCTCTGAAACTAGAAAGGATTTTTAATCATTTGAATTATCAACAATTATATTTATTGCTCTATAAATCTAACTTGCCTTCTTCAGAAAAGCAGTAACACCAGTGTGATTTTACATGGAAAAAAGGCCAGAGGCAACTTTCTACTGCTTATAAAGTAGAATTCTTATATAATTGAAAGAAGAACCGATTGGGTGAAAGAATATAGTTTTTCAAATTTAAAGAAAATGTTGCTTTTAATTCTGCCATCTCACACAATTGTTTCATTGGGACACTTCATACTGTACATAAGGGGAAAAATTATTTAGTTGTTTGTCATGGATGGACAGGGAGAAAACATTGCTATTTAACTAATCAGTACATTTTAAACATAGAAAAATGAAAATGAGGATATAATTTATTTTTTTAAAAAAAATCTGATTACACTTCACAGCTTCCACTAATTTTTATGAAGTGTGTCATCCATCTACTGTGAATTTCTTTAGCAAAAAGTTAACAGTTTATGCATCCTTGAATGTAACTTCTAATTGGTAAACTACATCTAAAGCAGGTGTGTCAACCTCAATTTAATTGAGGCCACATCAGGGCTGTGGTTGACCTTGGGGGGCCAGCTGGGCATGGCTGACTGGGTGGATATGCCAGCTTGACGCCACTCACTGGGCATAGTCTGCTCAGTGGATATGGCTGACTGGGTGGGTGTGGTCAGCTTGACACCACTTCCCAAACTGCTGGCATGTTTCTTCTTCACATTGGGTAGACTGGGCTGAAGCCATGCTGGCCCAAAGTTTTCTCTGTGCATTAGTAGACCAGGCCAAAGCCATGCTGGCCTAATATTTCCTCTTCGCATTGGGTAGACTGGACCGAAGCCATGCTGGCCCAATATTTCCTCTTTGCATCGGGTAGACTGGGTCGAAGCGACGCAGACCGACCCCTCACATTTTCCAGGACTGCCCTGTGGGCCAGATCCGATCACATCAAGGCCTGAATACATCTCGTGGGCCTTGTGTCTGACACCCCTGATCTAAAGACACCAATACCATAAAGGTTTTCTTATTTGCACAAGAATTACCATTCCCCCTAGTTCAAAGTTAGGCAATGCAGCAAAGATTTAAATGTCCAAATGGGACAGATTATTATTTTAGCATTGTGTGGAAAATTCAGAATAGGATTAATGTCATTCCATTAATTTATAAATACATGTATGCCAGGGGTTTTAAATGTATGACTTGCAAAGTGGATGTATTACGTGCTGGCCACATCCATGCCTAGTTTAGCAAAAAGGAAAAAAGTTGTGATATGTCACGTGACACCATCATGATGACATGAGCTTGACACCCCTGGTGTATGTCTTTACACCCACAGTCTTTTTTAATTTTAATTTTTGCTTACCTCACGATTATCAGCCACAATAACGAGCTCCACATACTTGGTGGACTTTAGAGTTTCTCTTTTGTGCTATCAAAACAAGCATGAGATAAGAGCTGTTATTGTTTTAAGAAGATCTACATTTCTATGTATATCTTTCTACCACAGTGCTGTATTACCAAGCAACTTAAATATTATGAATAATTTATTGATAAAAAAAATTAACCAATCATTTTGAAGGTGGATTGGGCATCCAGGTACAAGGAAAATCAAAATTTCCTTATCTTTAATAAGCACCAAGGTTATTTCAAATATCATATTCTGGATATATTACTCACTTGTCCTTCAGTGTTGTATAAAATTTGATATTTTTCAAAATTAACACGTCACCTATAGATCATTCTATACTATAAAAGCTGCTATAACAACCACATCAGACATATCGTACTCTAAACATGGGGCATCTCCATGAATTCTACCATTTTATACCTCAATTTATAGCAATAGCACTTAGACTTATATACAGCTTCACAGTGCTTTACAGCCTTTTTTAAGCAGTTTATAGAGTCAGCATATTGCACCTAACAATCTGGGTGCTCATTTTACTGACCTTGGAAGGATGGAAGCTGAGTCAACCTTGAGCAAATGAGAATTGAACTACTGAACTGCTGATAGCCGGCAGTCAGCAGAAGTAGCCTGCAATACTGCATTCTAACCACTGCGCCACCTAAGCAAATAGCATCTACTTTACAAAGCAGTGTAGTTGTTTATACACTTGTATTCAGATATATTTTCATGAATAAAAGTAATACATTTACAAGTACATGCCTTAAACAACTCCCAAAATGTGAAATATATATTAACATAAATTCATATGAAATTATAAATATAAAATTATTTTAAGATATATGGGCATAGTTACAATGGGGAATATTATATATTCTGATTCTTTTTCTTTGGGTTTTAAAAAACATTTATTTTTCCTGATTCTTTTTTATTTGCATGCTTTATTTGTGTAGAGGTCCTCACTTATTTGCTGCTTACTGTGGCATAATCAATTTCTCAGCTGAAGATTTATGGGCATTTGTTGCTCAAAAAAGAGGAACAATCCATTTTCTAGCAATTAAAAAAATTAAATGAACTTTCAACAGTATGTATTATGTATCACTTAAAGCTTTTATTGTATCAAATTAAATAGTGTTTAGTGTGGTGAATGTTAAAATTATTCCTATTGCAATTCCTGCAAATAAATAGAGCAGTCCAATTTTGATTTCTTGTTCTAAAACTATGATTTCCAAATCATCTCAATCTGACATATTGAACTTGGAATCTTTAGCAAGTATTTAAGAAGAGACACTATGCTTGGCTAAAAGACACCAGTCCATTCATCATTATTAATCACTTACAAAAAGTAGTTACTTTCAAGAACATCACTCCAAAATAAACAATAAGTAAGCTTTTATTTTTGTTAGTTATGGATCTGATCTTCTATTATTATGACAATGGTAAATGCAAAGAGTTTGGTAATCTAAATGTGAAGACCTTGGTGCTCTCTGAGCTTGGTTGTCTGTTACAAACATCTCATTACCCAACTACATAATATCATCATTCCTGGTGAGTGTGGGGTTTGCTCCCTCTTTAAATACAGTAGATTGCCCTGCATTGTTGGTGGGACGCTGTTTTTCTCCCTGGGAGTTCAACAAACAAATAGACAAACAAACAAACACATGCACTTTTATCAGCTGGCACCTCTATTTTGAGCCATAACACCACATTTGTCTGAATATATACTATAAAAATGTGAAAAAACTAAATTAAATCAACTAAAATGTGAAAAAATTAAATTAAATTGTCACTTACTCTGCTAGTAAATGTCTGTGCAATAAACTGTACAGTATCCCGTAAAGTGATGCCTGTAAGATTGAGATGATGGCCACATGTACCCAGGATTAGGTTTGGGTGTTTTTGTCTATAGATTATATGTTCATTCATAGCACCTTCCAGTGGCTCCAAAATGTAGGCTCTATCTTCAAAAAAAATAATACCCCTGTGATATAAAAAAAAAACAAATGAAGAATTCCTTTATTGTATTTAGTTTATATTTTATTTGTAACCAAATGATATTTTTGTAAAGAGGCAACATGGTATATATTTAAAGTCTGAAAATGTACAAAGAAAATTCTGTAAATTTGTAACATTGTTGTACAGCTCATTACTTTGAAAAAACCATTATTCCTTTGTATTTAAACACTGGAGACTGGCACCAAAGTATTTTTATGCTTCATAGTGATACAGCTGGCTGAAGTTGTTCTAAGACAATGATCCAGGGGTGGGATTCAAATATTTTAACAACCGGTTCTGTGGGAATGGCTTAATTGGTGGGTGTAGCTTGGTAGTCATGTGACTGGGTGGGCATGGCCAACTCAACATCATTCACACCAAGGGGCGCTTCTCCTCGCCTGGCCTCTCATGACAGTGGGGATGTCATAAGTGTGAAAAACGGTTATAAGTCACTTTTTTCAGTGCCATTGTAACTTTGAATGGTCATTAAATGAACTGTTGTAAGTCAAGGATTACCTGTACAAAAATACAAAAAGCTTCTTTGCTTGCAAAAAGCTGCCCTAAATACCAATCATTAGATTAAAAATACCTGCAAGCCAGAGTTACAAATCAGGCAGGATGCCAGAGCACCTTGAGGAATTAAAATAGTTAAAATGCAATGATAACTATCAGCAGCCAACTCTTGCTCATAAAGTGAAACTCTTTAGCAGAGAGGTCATTTAAGCTCTCCAGAAAGAGCACACCCAGGAGAAGCAATCCTTAGATCCATTTGCACCACTTAAAGATACCAGCTGGTCTCAGTCCCCTCACAAGATATCCTAAGGAAATCATCCAGATTTAAGGAAAGGTCACATCCCCCCCAGAAAGGCAGTAAAAAAATCAATGCCAAGCTTGCATCCTGCCTCTTGGAAATACACCCCAAAGGGACAGTGCCAGATACCATTAAAACAGTGAAGGGAAGACCCCCCTCTCCCCAGATAGAAAAAGAAACCATGAGGCAGGAAAAAAATTCAAACGCGATATAAATAATTAAATTACAACAGTAGCTGTTGCTTGTTAAACCAGTTACCAGAACAAATAGACACAGGAACTAGCCAGATTTCTCAAACCAGTTTCTTTTCAGAAACAGAGATTAATCTTTTTCCTTCCAAACAAAGCTAAATAGGGAAAATTATCCCATCAATAAACACAGGATTAAATGTCACCAAGCACAGAATTAAACTTCACCAAAAACCAGTTTTAGATCAAAACTCAGAAAGGGTATGTAAACTCATGTTTGAATGTCAATCTTTCTAGCTAGCCAAGAAGAAGTATTTCCAGGGAAATATTTCCTCCCAACAGCAGTGTAAAAAGCTTAAAACAACCCTTCCCCCTTAAGAAAATATCAAAGGAAAAAAAACCTCCTTTGGAGACAGTAAATCTAGGCATACTGCCAAGAATGTAATAAGGGTGGAAAAAACAGAAGGAGATTTCTTCTAACTACTGGTTCTCCAAATTGCTTAGAAAGTTAACAAGGGGTTCTATAGAACTGGTCAAAACTGGTAGAATCCTACCCTTGCAGTGATCCCCAACCTTTCCGGCTTTGCGGGGGGAGGGAGGAGAAGGAATGGTTCCACGTAAGCAGTGTGTGTGTGTGTGTGTGTGTGTGTGTGTGTGTGTGTGTACTGCTTCATTTGCAGAAGGGGCAGGCACCACTTGCACAAATGGAGCTGCACGAGCATGTGGATTGCCGCGGGGGTCGGGGACCCTGTTTTAACATGTGCCAGCCTTAATGTTCGATCTGTATTTATTCTGGTAATAACAAAACTGGCTTTAAGGTGATTGTTTTTAATAGCAAGAAACCGCTTCTAAGGAAAATACATTGGTAATATGGCAATGAAATAAATACTGAAATAAAGCTACAAGGTACCATCGGGAATTTTTTTACAGTTGATATTGTTATGTGATCCTTGAAGGAGCCCACTGTGTTGGAACATGTTCTAAGAGCTTCTATGTATTTCTACATACATTGGGTTTGTTTGTTGTTATTGTAGTAGTATTTGTGGTAACTATGCAGTGCCTTGGGAACTAACATACATAAATCAAATGAGTACTTTTTTTATTTAGCCATAATGCTAAACTCTGCTGGTAACACATTACTAGGATTAGACCTGTGTTTTTCAAACTTGGCACTTTAAGACATATGGACTTCAAGCCCACCACACTGTCAAGTTGAAAGACAGAGGATTAGATTGTAAGAACGTACCATGGCAGCCATGAAATTAAAGCAGAAAGGAAAGAAGTCATGAGAAGTGCTAGAAAGCTCTTGCTCACATTAAATTCACCTTGTTTCAGCATATTGGAAACATTGTGTTCATCTGCTAATTGAGTCATAGCTGTATCAGAGAGTTGCAATCTGAACTTAGGACCTTTAGAGAAATCGAACAACAGGGAATGCTATGGTAGACTATGATAGCATAAAAGAAAGCAAAGGAGATACAGTTCAGGTCCTCCGTTTGTTTTGATTACATTATATCAAAGTGATTAGAAAGGGTGAAATTTACAAATCTCATTTTGACTATTGTATCTGAAATTAAAAATAAGAAGCTTTGAACCACTTATATTTTTGCTTTCCCAGTTTTTTTAAGTTTTTTTTAATTTTTTTCTCGAACACTTTGATAAACTCTGATTTTTCCTCCAAAATTATTTTTGGATACTTTATCCAGTTTTGTATGCACCCATTTTCACTTTGTGGCCTTCTAATAGAGTGCTGTGTTCTCTAAAACAGGGATCTCCAAGCCCCAGTTTGCCAATTGGCGCCCCAGAAACTGGTCTGTTCAAATGATCAAAGCCCCATCAGCACATGCGTGAGATGCAGGCAGAGCACAAAACCATGCCACCTCCGGTCCACCAAAAAATCTCTCTGTATGGAACCAGATTTCGGCACACCACAAAGGTTGGGGGCCACTGCTCTAAGGCATCACTGCCCAAATTAACTTATACCCATGATGGCAAACCTATGGCATACGTGCCACAGATGTCATGCAGAGCCATTTATGCAGGCACACGAGCCCCAGACAAACTTACCTGAACTGCGCAGGCGTGCACCTCGGCTGGTTTTAGCTGGTTTCAAGCCATTTTCGCCCTCCCAGAGGCTCGAGGGAAGTGTCTGCAGCCTCAGGAGGCCGAAAAATGGGTATTCCGGAAATACCGAAAGTGCCAAAATGGGCCCGTTTTCAGCCTCCTGAGGCTCCAAATCCTTCCCTCAAAGCCTCCCCCAGGCTCCAGAGGCCCTCTGAAGGCTGAAAACAGGCACTTCTGCTATTTCCAGAAGGCCCATTTTTCGGCCTCCCGAGGCTGCAGAGGCTTCCCACAAGCCTCCAGGAGGACGAAAACAGCCACAAATTGTTCTGACCCGAACCTGCTTTCAAGAGAGCAAACACAAGACAAAGGTAGCAGTATAACCTTTTTATGTTTCAGCTAAGAATCCTGTTTCTTCACAGATAAAAGGCTGCTTCCAACTAATTAGCTCCGACAAGGAAGAGCCTTGACAAGTTTTTTCAAGTCTGCCAAAAAACAACAGATAAGAAATAGTTTACAGGAGTCTTCAAATACCAACTGTAATGTCCACGAGGCTGAGTTCAAAACTTCTTTGCCCTATGCAAAGTGAGTTCGTTCACAGCTGGCTTTTATCTTCTTGAAGGAGGGGCCATTACCTTGCAGCCTTACTCCCAAGTTGTCCCTGCTGTTGTAATTGTTCTTTCCTCCGAGCAATCCTGCATGCATGCACGCTTGGCATAGGCTCCTCAGGAACCTCCTCGTTGCTGCTGCCAGCCCCCACAATCTCTGAAGGCAGCACTCCACTTTGAATCCTTGCTCTCCTCAGCCGTCTGCACCTGCTGCCGGCTAACCACAACACTAATGGGCTGAAAATCAGCTGGGAGGCATGCACATGTGCAGTGTACCTAAGGGACGGGCTGGAATGTTGCATGTGCATGTGCAGGGGGGGGCGGGACAAACACGCACGTGTTTGTGCTTTCGGCACACCACAACAAAAAGGTTCACCATCACTGACCTATACAATATTATCTATTTTATAGCCTTGCTAGATTTGAGAACAATCCTGCATTAGTGAAACATCTTAACAACACATATTTTTGTTTCCTTGTGTTCTTTAACTAATCTACTTACTCTTAAGAGTAGTTTTTCTAATAGTAAACTATCAGCTATGCACAGCCCATTATTCCAATACATCATGTTTTACTATACATGGATAACAGTATATTGTGTGTTATTGAAAAGGGAATCCATTGATATGGCACACACGTCTGGGAGGGCTCAGAGGGTCATGCGTTGAGGAGGCGGACAGGGAGTGGGTTACCGGGGGGGGGGTTCCATTGGCATGGTAAGTGGGAGGGGCAGATATGATGGGGGTAGAGGGCCATATCAGGTTATGGGATTGCGCAGTCGCTGTCTTCAAGCGGTAGCGTGCTCCAACCCTCTTCACCTGTCCTGCAGGCCTGGTTGTGCAGAGTCTCAGACCCTGAGTACCCGGCTGATGCTGTGCAATGCCAGGTCCGTTGTCAATAAGGCCCCCCTGGTTTATGATCTTATTCAGGAGGAGGGCGTGGACCTGGCACGTATTACCAAAACCTGGTTGGGCCCAGAGGGTGGTATTCCTCTGAAGGAGATGTGCCCACCAGGTTTCTTAGCATTTCATCAGCCTAGGTCTCAGGGAAGGGGTGGTGGGGTGGCGGTGCTTATTAGAGAAGTCTTCTGTCCTAGGGAGGCCACTGTTCCTCAGACGGATGGTTGTGAGTCTCTCTTTGTGGGCAGGGGGTTCAGATGGGCCTTTTGATAACATACCTGGCTCCCTGCCATGTATCATCAGCCCTGCCTGGACTCCTCAAGGTGATAGCCGGGCTGGCGGTTGAGACCCCTAGGCTTTTAGTTATGGGGGATTTCAACTTGCCTTTGCTCGGGGAAACCTCTGGGGTGGTTTGGGAGTTCATGGCTTCCATGGCGGCCATGGACCTGACCCAATTAGTTTCTGGCCCCACTCACATGGGGGGACACACGCTGGACCTGATTTTTGTCTCTGGTCAGTGGTTGAATGACTGTAACTTCGGGGACTTAGACATAAAACCCTTGTCATGGTCAGATCTCTTCTTAGGCTTGACTTCTGTACCGCCACCCTCCACCACAAGGAGGCAGAGCCGTGTACATGGTTCCGCCCCAGGCGCCTGATGAACCCTGAGCAGTTCCAGAGGGAGCTTGGGCCATTTCCTGAAACTCTGGCTCATAACTCGCCTGGAGACTTGGTGGCCACCTGGGATAGGTTGGCTGCCGAGGCTCTGGACCGAGTTGTGCCTTTGTGACCTCTGACCTGGCACAGATCCCATCCAGCTCCGTGGTTTACGGAGGAGCTGAGGGAGATGAAGTGCCGGAAAAGACATCTGGAGAGTGTTTGAAGGGCTAGCCGTGCCAAGTCCGACCGGACATAGGTGAGGTCTCATATTAGGACCTACCTTGTGGCGATAGAGGCGGCAAAACGTTCGTATTTCTCCGCCCTTATTGCGTTGGCAGAAAATCGGCCTGCCGCTCTGTTTAGAGTGACCCGCTCCCTGCTTGAGCCGAGAGCATGGGAGGACCTCTTGCAGGGCAGGGCAGAGGAGTTTTCCTGATTTCTGCACAACAAAATCGCTTGGATTTGGGGTGGGCTGGACTCCAATTGGGTGGTCCCGGGGGAGGTGTCCGGGGCAAGTCTTGAGATTATCTGGGAGGAGTTTGACCCTGTGACCGCTGAGGGTGTGGACAGGTTTCTGGGGGGGCTGAATACCACCACATGTTTGTTGGACCCATGTCCCTCCTGGTTGGTTTCGACCTCCAGGGAGGTGACACGAGGCTGGCTCCAGGGGATTGTCAATGCTTCGTTGAGAGAGGGGTCGCTCCCTACTGCCTGAAAATGGCGGTGGTGCGGCCCCTCCTCAAGAAGCCTGCCCTGGACCCGGCTGTTTTAAATAACTATCGTCCAGTCTCCAACCTTCCTTTTCTAGCGAAGGTTGTTGAGAGTGTGGTGGCACGTCAGCTTCCTCAGTACCTGGAGGAAGCGACTTACCTCGATTCTTTCCAATCAGGCTTCAGGCCCGGGTATAGTACTGAAACAGCATTGGTCGCATTGGTTGATGATCTCTGGAGGGCCCGTGACAGGGGGTATTCCTCTATCCTGGTCCTGTTAGATCTCTCGGCGGCTTTTGATACTATCGACCATAGTATCTTATTGTGGCGGTTGGAGGGGTTAGGAATTGGAGGAACTGTCTTATGGTGGTTCTCCTCCTTCCTCTCTAACCGCTCGCAATTTGTGTTGACGGGGGGGGGAGAGGTCCACTTCTAGGCCCCTCATTTGTGGGGTGCCTCAGGGGTCGGTCCTCTCCCCTCTTTTGTTCAATATTTATGTGAAGCCGCTGGGGGAGATCATCCGTGGTCTTGGGGTGGAGTGTCATCTGTATGCTGACGATACTCAGCTTTACATCTCCACCCCAAACCACCCCAACGATGCTGTGGAGGCTATGTCCCGGTGCCTGGAGGCCGTGCAGATTTGGATGGGCAGGAACAGGCTCCAGTTCAACCCTTCCAAGACTGAGTGGTTGTGGTTTCCGGCGCCCCGATATAGTCAGCTGACTCCGTCGCTGGCTATTGGGGGAGAGATCTTAGCTCCCACAGAGAGGGCTCGCCATCTGGGCGTCCTCCTGGAGGCACGGCTGTCTTTAGACGATCATATTACGGCCGTCTCCAGAGGGGCTTTTATCAGGTTCATCTGATTCGCCAGTTGAGGCCCTTTCTGGATCAGGATGCTTTACGCACGGTCACTCATGCCATTGTCACCTCTCGCCTGGACTATTATAATGCTCTCTACATGGGGCTCCCGAAGGCTTCAACTGATACAAAATGCGGCCGCACGGGTGATTATGGGGTTGTCATGAAACTCCCATGTGACACCTCTCCTGCGCGAACTGCATTGGTTGCCGGTGGCTTTCTGGGTTCGCTTTAAGGTTCTGGTTTTGACCTTTAAAGTGATCCATGGCATTGGACCAGGCTATCTGCAGTACCGCGTTCTGCCGGTAATCTCCCACCGACCTGTGCGCTTCCACAGAGAGGGCCTTCTTCGGGTACCAATGGCATCTATGTGCTGCCTGGTGACCCCGAGAAATAGAGGCTTCTCTGTGGGGGCTCCCACCCTCTGGAATAATCTGCCTCTGGAGTTACGTAACAACACCGACCTGAGAACATTCAGACGTGCATTGAAAACCTGGCTCTTTGAGCAGGACGGCCTGGGCTGAAGTGGGATTTTTAGAGCAATTTTAGTATTTGGAGTTTTAAACTGGGATTTTAATATTCGGGGTTTTATTAATTTATTTTTTATTTTATTTATTATTATTATTTTTTTTATTTATTATTTAATTATTGGGGGAGGGTATAATTTTAAAGGCAGCCTTAGGATGTTTAATTTTCTTTTAACTTTTATAATTATAGAATGTTTTATGGTTGGCTGTACACCGCCCTGAGTCCTTTGGGAGAAGGGCGGTATATAAATATGTTAAATAAATAAATAAATAAAAATAATAAAATAAAATATTTCAATATGTTTAATACAATGGAAGAATCCAGATGTCCATTCATATCATTTACATTTTAGATACAGATACAGAATTGTAATAATTATAGTATTAGGCAACCTAATGTTATGCAATCTGTGCAGGATTAGAAGACTCCAAAGTATTTTATTTTATGGAAACAATGATTAATACATCAGATTTTATCAGATTTTATTTCTTCCTATTTGCAAGCATGCAAAAAGGTAAAGAATTATCTAGGAATGAACCATAGAAAAATTAAAACTTGAAGTACAAGTTTTAAAAATAAAAGCAAGAATACTTTGTTCATTTACAGTGTACATGCAATGGAATGTTCCCTTAATAAATGAACACTTAAGGCCTCATTAAGTATTCATTTCAAATTTGTGTTAGATAAGGGTGAGACACTGGGTGATTTCATGCAGTCTTTGATCTATTTTCAATGCTTTGAAAACTCTTTGCTACCTTTTATGCAGCTGTTCCTTGAAGAAGAAGAAAACAGTGTCAGCAAAGAGAAAATTACAGGAATCAGAACATCTCAAGGGCAATGGCCTCACCTTGGGGAAAGCCATCTTCATGATCACATTAACTCTCTTGCTAGGTGAAATATTGTGCTTTGCCTTGCTTGGTGTCCCAGGTTAATATTCTTCCTCTCCTTACTTAAATGCATGGGTTGCCCTGAAATGAAGGCAGTGAACTTTCTACTAATGGATCGATCTGTAGAGATTTATATGAAATCTACCAAATTCTGTTCAGTTTGCAATTACTACTGGAAAACACAAGCTTGAATGAGATTTCAGTTTAGCCTGGCCACTTATGCCTTGTGTAGATCACAAGAATTTAATGTCCTCCTCTTATAATAATTTTTCATCTTGTTTTGTGAATGTATAGTATAATATTAGAGCCAATCCGGTGTCGTGGTTAAGGAATCAGGCTAGAAACCAGCACACTGCGAGAATCCAAGTCCCACTATAGCAGAGGTGGTATTCAGCAAGTTCTGACCAGTTCTGGAGACATTCTGAGTAGTTTGGAGAACCGGCAAATACTGGCTCCTCCCCCATCTCCCAAGTCCCAGCTGATCAGCTGGGTCTCCTTTTGTTGCCCTGCACAGGAGAACAGAGCTGGAAAGCAGGTTAGTGAGGTGGGGAGGGAATGGGATTTTGCAGTAACCTTACCCCTGGAGTGGAGTAGGAATGTAGATTTTGCAGTATCCTTCCCCTGCCATGCTCACCACACCACACTCACCAAGTCAAGCCACGTGCACAGAACTGGTAGTAAAAATGTTTGAATTCCACCAGGACCTCTACTCAGAGTTTGGCATCCTCAGTTTTCCTGCGTGAGCAGGGGGTTGGACTAGAAGTCCTCCATAGTCCCTTTCAACTCTGTTAAACACACCTGTATTTATGCTCTGGACTATTCACATGTAAACCTTGAAAAATAACTGGGCAAAAGAAAGGCAGTAAAATCAATCTAGGGACAGTGCAAAATATTAATATATGATAAATAATGGAACAATTAAAAATAATAGCACAGAGTTTTCTCTTCCCCCCTTCCTTCTTCTTTTCTTTCTCTCTCTCTTTCTTTCTCCCCCTTCCTCTTTCTTTCTTTCTCTCTTTCTCTCCCTTTCTCTTTCTTTCTTCCTCTTTCTTTTTCTCCCTTCCTCTTTCCTTCTCTTTTTCTTTCTCTCCCCTTCTCTTTCTTTCTTGTTCTCTTTCTTTCTCTTCCTTCCTTCCTTCCTTCCTTCCTTCCTTTCTCTGTCTTTCTCTCCCTTCCCTTTTCTTGCTCTTTTTCTTTCTTCCTATTTTTCTTTCTTTCTCTTTCTTTTTTCCTCTTTATTTCTTTCTCTCCCTTCCTCTTTATTTCTTTCTCTTTCTTCTTTTCTTGCTCTTTCCTTCTTGCCCTTCCTCTCTCCCTCCCTCCCTCCGTCCCTCCCTCCCTCCCTCCCTTTTCTTCCTTGTCTCTATTTCACACACACACACACACACATACACACACACACACCTTTTCTAGGAAGAACTTATTGGGCAAACTCCAGAGCAGTGAGCGGCGAAACAATGAAGAAAGCAGCAGCCCTGGAACATCCCTTTCGAAGCACATGGGTGGTGGCAGTAGTGGCGGGCATTGCGCAGTTATGGGAAGCAGCCTCAGGAGATCCCGGCCTCCCTTTCAGGCCACAACAGCAGCTGTGGTGGTATGGGGGGGAAGTGATGTGGGGGGCAGTGGTGTGGGGGGCAGTGGCAGTGGCATCATGGATTTGGGAAAGGGTCGCAGATGCGCCCCGAAAGGGACAAAGAAAGCAAACAGCTTTCTGTTCATTTTCTCCGCTGTGCTGAGTTGGAGAGGGGTGTGGAGGTGCCTTGAAAGGGAGGCCAGGAACTCCTTCGGCTGTTTCCCATAACTGGGAATGGATAGGGGATGGGCCAGGGTCCTCCTCTGACTGCTCAGCCAGTCTCTTTCTTTCCCCAGCCTCCTCCACAACCTCCAGAGCCACACTTCCACTCCCTGTCAGCTCTTTCTCCTCTCCCTCAGAATCAGTCTCCACCAGGGGCATGACATAGCTCCGCTGAGGCCAAGAAGGTTGTAGGAGTCCATAATATCTTGAATATTAATTAATAAAACACTCACAGGTTTTTATGGGCAATCAGCTCGTTTTGTTTTGTATAATACTAATAAGAGGTACTTGTATAAATAACAATAAAGCTTACAGCAGAGAATTTAGCAGTGATTTAAACGGCATACAAACTAATCCTTTACTGAGTGTCTCCAAGGTAAACAAACTTTTGAGATGTATGCAACTGGTTTAGAAAATGGATGGGAGGAAGAAGCTCCAATAAATCATTCTAAAGTCCTCCCTGTGAAAGCTGAAGCAGAATTATCTCTAAATTAGATATGAATAATTTCCTATCAGTATTTCTACCACAGTAATCTCACTTAAATGGAACCTACTTTCAGCCAATTCCCATTTGAGGATGTTCCAGTCACACCATATCCTACTGAAACTTTTGATAAAAGTAGCAAAATTATTGTTAGCTTATAGGCTTAATAATATAAAAATAATCCCAGGATGTTCAGAAAAACAAGTTTAAGATAATGAAGACAAAGAAAACTTAATAAAAGTTGATTATATCGTTTAGAGAAATAATGACATTTAAATGATACTCTGGACCATGACTATTTTAATAGAACAGAAAGACATGACAGCAACCAATATGGCAATATTCCATAATAGGGAGCAGTTGCAGAATGAGGAGACCTTTTCATGTTTCATTGATGAAGTTTATCTAATGATCCAAATCCACAAACACTAGAGGAGAATCATAATTAATTAAGTTAAGGTCACTATGCATGATTTAACAGAAATATCTTCAGCACAAGTGAAGGTCTTCTTTTGAAATTCTATAATTCACTGCACAGCAAAATATCTTTACAGCACTATCTAAGGTGAAAATAGATTTCAGTTAATGCACATTATGGGGTAGTTTTAGTTTACCCACAATAGATTATGCTAGCATATCTCAAAGCGTTTTAGAAGTACTAGCAGATTTTAGGACTGATGTCTATAAAGGCAATGATCACTTCTTTTTGTCTTTATCACTTACTGTATAACCTTTACCAAGTGTGGCATCAGAACAGCTGTCATATTCCTTGGTCCTAAGCCAAATGCTTGCCTCACTCGGAATGTCCAAATACAGAAAACTGTGATGAAGTCACTTAATTTATTCATATCCTTTTATGAGCTTGGGAATGTTTTTCCAGATACAATCAATGGCTACACCAGTTTTTTAAAACAGAACTAACTATTAATTAATAAATGTCAACTCCCTTGGTGAAAGATGGTGCGGCTGTTTCCATTTTCTAGATCTTATTGGGTGAAATATAGCAAGCATATCCATCAACAATGGTGTCATACTCATGATGTACAACAGTATTTTTTTCTAACTGGTGACCAAGCCATACACATACATTCATAAGATGGCATAAAATAGTATAAAATAACCCCTATCTAAAATCCAAAACCATGTTATTTTATAGACATCATAAGTGGAATTTGGGAAATTTCTTTTTACTAATCAAGAGAAAGCAATACTTTTTTCATTACTCTTACAGATCACTGCAGAGTGTTTAGTAACTGTAAATATTTTATATCTATGACACCATGGTTAATGGAGATGCCTGCTTTGTTGGTAAATTTAATTATTGTTTTTATAAGGCTTCATTAAAGCTTCTGTCTTTCCAGGACCCACTGCAAAGAAGAAACAACAAGTGGTTCAGTATCCTATAAAAACAAGCCATAATGCTAAAAAAACCTTAGCAGACATTTCCATTTGGTATGGGAAAAAAGTGTGGAAAAAAAGAAGTTGGGCCAAAGAAAGAAATCTATTTTTAAGAATAACACAGATTCTAAAATATTTTGATAAACTGTGAGTTTTTCACAACACTGTGGACTTACCACCATGTCAAGATTCTGTTTCAAGAATCTTTTCTGGATTAGGAAAACCAGGGAGCAGCATCCACAAGTAAAACATGATGCTTTCAGGCCCTAAGCCAAGCCTGTAACAGACTCCCTTATCCTGTCCTAGACCTAGAAGACTTTGATCTATATTAGGATCCTTGAATATGCTGCCATCCAAACATAGAAGATGGAAAGGCATAATCACATCGAGAAACAGCTACACCAGGCAGAGTAATTCAGGATTTACCTACTAAGGGAACAAAGTCTCATCAGGCCAACTATGCTGGGTAGAATCAGAAGTTTCAAGTTTAGGAAACAATCCAGGGGCAGCAAGATGCTGGAAAAATACTGCTTCTCAGATGTTTACAGATCAATTGTTTTAGATTCTTATTACTTACCAGTGCCTACCTGATTAGCTGGTAGTTCCTTTTTTCTCACCTTTTGAAGGTATTTTTATCTTCATCTTTACTACTACTACATTAATTTAGAGCTAGAGGCAGAAGAGTGTACATAGCAACACAAAAAACACCTCATTATATAAGGAGATTAGTAATAGCACTCTAACAACTCTGTAATAATTTTTATTTATTCTTTATTTATTCTATTTACCTATAACTATTTCTCCACATCAAAGACTATCGGTTTAATTATTTGCAGGGCTTTGTCTATTCTGATTACTACTACCGTAAGAATTTTAATGCTGTAAGTCCCCAACCTTTTGGGCACCAGGATCCGGTCCATGGAGAGAAGTTTTTCCATGGATCAGAGGGTGTGTGGTTTTGTGTGCTGCCTGCACTCTATGGATGGGGCTTTGCTTGTTTATGCAGCCATTTCTGGCATGCTACAGACCAGTGCCAATTCACAGACCAGGGGTTGGGGACTCCTGCTATAAACCATCCCGAGTTGCTTCAAAACAAGATGGGTGGCAAATAAATTTAATAAATAAAAATAAGTAAAATGAAGTAATAAGCTTAAATAGAATTCAATACAGAAAGAAGAGACAGATCTGTAGATGGATATATAGGCAGAAAGACATGAAAGTTCAGTGTCCTTAATTAGCATACAAATCAAATATAGAGCCTTCTAATAGCAATTGCAATTGAATAAAACTTTGTTCCTTAACCCTAACCCTGAACATTTCAATGGAGAAGTTAGCAAGTAAAAAAATACATGACTATTTTCAAATGAGTCAGGGCAATGAGTGAGGAATAGCATTGTAAACTCTACACACCAAGCCTGGTAAAAAGGACAGGATATGGCTTCAACTGCAGAAACAGAATAAATGGAGAAATGGTCTCCACAAAGGATGCTATTGTATCTCCTCGCTGTTAGACACTGAGCCTTCCTAAAGCGAATGTTCTCCTCTATGAAGTGGAAGTATCCTATATTGATAATTGAGGAGCACAAGAGAATTATGGAATAGGTCTTTGAGTCAATAGTATGGGATTTCATTTACTTATTTACTTATTTATGTGGCCAATCATATCACAACAGTGTATCTGAGCTTCGTACCAAAATATCAACAATTAAAACAACAATCAATGATGTCCCAAGTAAATGACAACTTCCAACCATAAAGACACACATCAACAACAACAACAATAGGGCTGGCCTAACCATTTCAGTTGAACATCTGTGAAACAGATGTAACAGACTTCAGAACCTTATAAAAGGCCAATAAGGTCAAGATTCAGATCTCCAGGGGATGCTTTTCCACAAAGCACGCATTGCCACACACCCAACATAGCTCCTAGATCCAAAAGATCATGTTGTTTAATAGAAGGAACTTGGAATATGCCTCTGTGCTAGAAACTGGTGGTTTGAATAGAAACAATGGGATGAAGATGGTCCCACAAATAGATCTGCCATTCTATTTATCCAGGTCAAAGACTGTCTGTTTAATTATTTGCATGACTTTGTCTGTTCTGAATACTATTAAGAACAAGCGTAAGAAAAATCACAGAAGGATAAATTGTTGGCAATGTTCTTCCGTGTGGAAGTAAACTTCTTTTCTAAAATAAGCTGGGCCAGCATTTCACCTAACGAACACACACACACTCAAAATGTCTTTGTCAGAATCTCAGTTAAGAAATCTCCTTTTGAGCTGCTATAGAGGGCAACCCAGTTTCTTCCAAAGAAGCACATTTGCACTGAAGTGGGAAACTTGCAGCAAAGTTTTGATGATTGATTAGATGTCAAAACGTGAATCATCAGACTATGCACTAAACTGGGCACTTGAACAACAATAGGCTCAGCATTTTAGCACTGAAAACTTTAATGGATGCTGGGAACAATATGTTCTTTTTGCAGCTGGCTAATCTGATGACTGCACTAGTAGCTTTCTGAATTGGGCTGTGACCTCTTATGTTTGCTGTATCCAGGAAGTGGATGACTAGAAATAGGAGGAAATTTACTTACTTAATGGAATGGCTATTGATTGTCCACCTGTGTTGGTAGCATCCCTTGGTGAAAAGCACAGCTTTGGTTTTGCATATTCAGTCTACTAGAGTTGGACAACCACTATTTAAATAAGTAAATGAATCATAATAATAATTTCAGACCCTCGATTAGCAATGTTCAGTCAAAACTCAATAGCTGCAGCAGAGTCAAGTTTATTTGGGGAGGAGAGAAACTCTATCATCAGCATGGGAGTACATGAAAATTAGTCTCTAGTTGAATGAGCAGCAGAGGTAGTATTCAACCGGTTCGCGAACCAGTAACAGTGATTTGGCATGGGTCATCAAACCCGTGGTGACCCCTGGCTGGCCACGCCCCCAACTCGGTTGCTCACTTGTCCCGGTTACTCTCCTAGTTTTCCCTACCACGTGGTGGCCATGGCACAGCTTGGGTGGATGGCCCTGGGCTGCTGCACATGGACACTTTTTAACATAGGGGGCCAGGATACACATTTAATTCAACTCACAAAGCATTCCTGACCTTGAGTTGCTATAGGCAATAGGGATGGGGAATCGAGCTTCACAGCTGCCTCAAGGAACTTACATTTCAGTCAAAACAAAGCACATTCCAGCCAGCAATGTCAAGGTCATCTCCATGGAGACCCACAGTGGCCGAAGGGAGTGACTTCTACAACCCATGAAATTGCTTCATTGGGGAATATAACTGACGACACATCTTGGGGGGAGGGGGAAACATGGTCAGAGCCAAAGCATGAATTAAGTGAGGTCAGAGTTGGGAGAAGGGCGGTATATAAATATAATAAATAAATAAAAAATAATAAATAAATAAAATAAATAACTGGATTTTTTTTGAAGCTTGGCCTGAGGCACATGATTTAATTAGGTTGGAACCCTGACATTTGTTTAACTCTGTTTTGTCAATTCTTTTTGAACCTTGTTCATTTGGTAGGATGTGAAGGCTAAGTAATTCACGTAATTAGTAAATGTCACTGTTGGGGTAAAGAATTAATTCGTGATCAGTTCTGCCAATGGGGATATTAACACGTAATCAATGTTTTCTGGGTCCCAGAAAGTGAATTTTCCCAATTTTCAGGAATAGATTTGCTGAATGGAAGGGAAATAAATAAAAGATAAGACATAACTTTACATATAATGTTATCATATCCCATCCCATCCCTTCATATTTATAGGAAAGGAATACCCAAATCTGTTGTAGATATTACTGTGTAAGACATTGAATGAACAGAATTAACATAATCTTATTAGTTAAACAATTATTATTATTATTACACTATCAATATCAGCATTAGTCAGTGATGCTGTAACCAAGATAGGCTAGGATTGAGAGAACAGTAATTTCCAGCATAGTTAAGGTTAGATCTCAACCAGCGTTTCATATTAAAGAGTAAGTGGCAGGAAATCTTTCAAGAGAGAAGCTCTTTCTGACTCAATCATCCTGTCATTTTATTCAATTCAAAAATAGGTTAATTTGAGCTGTTGTTCCTGCTGTTATTCTGGTATATATTTAAGTAGATTCATATCTGAAATTCTGATCATCCTTGACATTACCGCTCCCTAGTTCTTTTCTACATGCTTTCTAAGGTTTTGGTTCAGTGTGCAAAGTACAAAACTATTAAGGCAACTGCTTAATAGCCTTGGTTAGAAAATACCAGCATAGCTGTATTCTCATTTTAAATGCCTTTTCTGTATAATGAATTCATTTTATTTTCATAAATATAGAGGATACACATTAGCATTCTGAAATCTATTTAGCATCCAAAGAAAAGGATGTGCATATTCATCGTGTCATCAAGAGACACTAGTTACGCACACTAAATCTTTCATACTGCAAATCCTATTTATCCAGCAGGACTTTTATGTCTGCTATCCAGGAATTTAAACCTAGAGTTAAAATGTGAGTGATAGCACTAATAAGATTAAAAGTCCTGCAGTTAGGAATCATGGTACTATAATCTTGGTATCAGCAACAGGTTTATGTACAGGTTTTTCCCCCCTGTATAGACAATGGATAAAAAATATAGAACAAAGCAAAGAGAGGAGCTTAGCTTCAATAACATTTAGCTGGATTTTTCAAATAACACTGCAGATAAAATAGTTATAGAATAAATGCACTCCTGTTCCTTCAAGCTTAGTGTAGCACGTAGTGCTGCATGAAGGCCTTAAGTAGAGCTTGAAAATTTTTCAGGTGTCATCAAATAATTATGCATGGTGGAGGGAACCAAATATTATGATAAGGATACTATCCATTCAACCATGTCTGATTTCCAGCAATTCTATGGACCAGGTCTCTCTCCATATTTCATTAACTTTTTACAGCTTCTTTTGCTTGTTTTATGCCCTGGCTGGTAAATAGTATAATGTATGATATCATATACCACATTGTACCATATCTTATCAACATATCATATCATTATGCCAAAAATACAGCATTTCAGGATTCTTTCCCAAGATATTGAAGAACTGCATTTTAAAAATAATTTTCAGACTTCAGGAGAGAAAAATGAAATCTTGTGAGGGGCGCTGTGATTTTGAAATAAAAAGATATTATATCTGTGGATACAACATTACCAAACTCTCCATTAATATGTGTCTATGAATGATATATCCTACTAGAGAAAAATTCTCAATAAATATCATGGGGTGATGTACACATACACATGTTCACAGTAAATAAATAACTGCAGCTGTGAATCTGAACATACTTTCCTTAATTTAATAAGTTTTCAAAAGCTAGCATTTTGTGATTTAAAATGGTTTTTACAACCTAAGGGGAGGAAGAAATGCAATAGTAATTGGGAATCTTTATCAACATGAAGTCCTCCTGCTACATTGGACTTTAACTTCCAGGTTTATGTGCACAAGATCAAGGAGAAAAAAAAAATAGGAAAAAATCTGCAGTCTGGAAAAATCAGCAGTGTCCACCACAAGGTGGAAGAACTCTCAAATGACAGTGTTTGTGTGATGACATCATACAAATGCCACCATTATGTATTTCCATTTTGCTGTCTGAAATATGTATGCAAATTTGTCCAATGTCATTGCTATTCACCTTTAGTGATTTGTCTTTCCCCTTTTGCCCACCCCCATGGACTCCCATGAACTTCTTAATTTAGAAAATGTCAATGAAATGTCATATAGGCTCAGGCAAGCTGTAATCAAATAAAAGGGATCTTTAGGTTACCAGCTGAGTCATACAATTTATTTCTCTGTTTCACACAGCTACAGAAGACAAGTAACCTGCTGTGGATTTATGTAGACAATTACCTTACTAACCTCGGCCCCACTTCCACAACAAGACAACTCAACCATATAGTGATTATCCCTTCATTTTTAAAAATGTAACATTCCTATTATGCAAGACTTTCTAATTAGTTAATGGAAATAAATTTAAGGCCATCAGAATATACATTAATTAAGCTGCCATTAATATGGGTATTAGAATTACAATGGCATTAAAAAAAACATTTCCTCCTCAACCTTGCTCTTAAGATGTTTGTTTCTTCACTATGTGTTTCTACAGAAGTCCTTCACAGCACCTAGATAACAACATAAGAACTCCGCTGAATCAAGTCCAGGACCCATTCTGTTCAATATACAGTATACTCACAGTGGCCCACAAACTCTGTCCACAAACTTTATTCTTCTTCAACTTTGTGTTTCAATGATTAGTGTAAGAAATGCTATGCCCTCATGACTGGATGTAATTTATAGGTATCATGATTAATAGCCTTAGTTAGCTTTATTTATCATACTCGTATAAATTTCCAAAAATAGATCTTGAGCATTTGAAGTCGGTCAGGATTCTCTCTAATTGATATACAAACTTGTATATTCGAATGTAAAATCACTGTCCTTAGGTATTGCAAAGGTGCCTTATTCAGATCACACTACAGACTAGTTTTCCATTTTTAAAGGTCTTCATCCTTATTTTTAATGGCACAAACACTTTTACAATTAATTAATCCTTGATCTCTATCCCTCTTTAACTTTATGGCCCACAGCAACATTTCATATTTCTCTGCACGTCACTCTTTGAAGCCTCTGTAAATATATCTTCCTTTTGTTCTTTGTTTATAGCGAGATGTATTTTCTCCCCAACATGATTGAAATACGTTTGAGTTCAAATGTCCTAATATTAAACTACATATCAGCATCAAAAGAAATCCAATTATAATGATGCATAGTATTATGAATATTTCTGAAAACAAAACAAAAATCCCTTTTTGGCCTAAACCACAGTAAGAAAGACTATGCAATAAGTTGTTAAGTCCTAGAAAATGAGTTGCATTGCTTGCTAGTTATTATTAACTAGCTCTGATTCTAATATTATAAGACTAAAGGTTATTAAAATTAAATGATGCTACCAAGCTGTGAATTAGGTTTATTAAGTTAAAACAACAGATAATTCTGTGTGACATATCATCTCACATGGATATCTCAGCTGTATTGATCTGAATTTAAATAGGATAAACAGCAGAATAGGTACAGTATACGAATCGCTAAATGTTGCTTTTTGAGCAAACTAAGAGGAAAATCTCGAAATATTCATAACTGTCTACTTCAGAAAATGTTAAATATATTGAGTTAGCCCCTTAATTGGTTATGTATCATTGGCAATATCACAATGAAGCTAAAGATATTCATCCTGAAACAAATGAATAACAATTATATTTAATTCAAACCTTGCTTTTCTAAATATATTCACAATGCAAACTTACAGTAAATCACATAATGATCAACTCAGAATGATTTAGTGAGCAAACTCCAAACTCCAGTGTTCCCAATTGCTGGCTACATATAATAATAGATTCATGAACTGGATCCAGGATATAAAAAAAAACATCAATTAAAATTTTCCCAACAGATTTGTGACTTTTCCCTGCATTATTAAATCTGCTTAATTTTATTCATTTTCTCAAATACAAGTTTCCCTAGATTAGTAAACATCTTACATACTATGTGAAGAGTTTCATCTATGTGTTGACATTTAGATTTCCCAGGAAATAGATTGATTACCTTAAGCAATACAAAGTTCATTCCTAGCTTCTCTTTTTGGGATAAATTCGAATAATATTCTTTTAACAAGTGTCAGCACTCAGATTGTTTGTTTCTAGCATTTCCTAAATGGTAGCAACCAACCAATATAGCATCCTTACAAAACCATGATGGTGTCAATATAACAACAACACCTACAATGATATCATCATGTCAATGACATAATCGTGTTTTTTGCATCACAACATTTGACATATGAATATTGTCACTTTGGTGCCCCATTCAGCTCATGTTTTATATTTAAACATTTTTAATATTCCTAATTTATATTATTATAGTTGAAGCCTATATATAATTCAATACTAGCACACTTGAACTTCTCTCAAAAACTTTTGAATAATGCAGAGAGGAAAGACAATTCCTATCACAGAGAACAAAAAAAGAGGGATGTTTATAGTTTCAAAGAGATTAATGGAGATTCAGAGAAATGCAACTAATGGACAAAATAGATAAAAGGACAAAGAGTAGGAGAGAATCCCTAAAGGGATAAAAGTATACCATAAAAGTTTATGATGATCAAGTGACCTCTGTGGTGATCCTAAAATCACAGAAGGTAGCAGGAGGCAAGAGAGCAAGAGATCCCGAGATACCTGTTTTATAGAAATTTTCTAGTCTATCTAATTATAGGCCAATACCTTTATTTCAATTTCACTTAAGAGCTTCTTACAAGTTCTAGACTAAGGCATTAATATTGACTGGCAGCACTTTATTATATCATGCCCATAATCTCAAATACTTTGTCTTACCTGAGTCCAGAGCATGTACTCAAAATTACAGCAGATTCAGCATATTCTTGTACATGGCCATGATAGAAGCAATGATTCTAATGAGATAGAGAAAAAAGGATCAATTCCAATGTTCCATATATAATCTTACTACAGATGTATGACATGTTCCATTCATCATCATCATCATCATCATCATTATCATTATTATGATCTGTTCTGAATTCCAGTGATTGAGGAAATAATCATGCTGAAAGCATCTTTCTACCTAATTTGAAACAAGCCATGCAACTTTTCAGGGATTAATGCCCGATTTATATGAACTAAAGGCAATATCTATGCTCTACCTCATTCAGCAAAAGACAATGATCAGACAAGTATTTAAAGCAATTCTCCTCGACACGCCTGCTTTTTTAAATTATATTATTATCGGAAAACTATGATGAGAACAGTTTGTAAAATTAAACAGCAGAGCAAATTACACTGTCATTCACCTTTAGGCGCTTGCTGTAGATATAAATTTTAAATTATGCAGATCCATAAGACATAATTAAGCATACTACACAATGTAATAAAACCATTTCCTATTTTACAGCTTCACAAAGAAATTGATCATGGGAAATAGAGTGGAGAGGAAAGAGAAAGCATATTTTATCATCCTGTGCTGACTTGGAAGCAGCTTGTTATTAAGAACAGGAATGAAAAGGAATTCTATTTTCAGAAGGCCTCTCCTGTTTCACTTTGTGGCAGGTTACTGTATTTCTTTTTAATAAATCCAGATGCTTACCAAAAAAACCATAACAGAAGATACATAGTCAATAAAGTTGCGAATTTGCCTGGAATTCAAGGTTAATGCTATTGCTGATCAAATTTAATACCTTCTCCCCAATTAGGGATCTGGTTATAAAATCATGTTTGTGTCACAAGCAGCATTTCTAGCTCCTTTGAATGCCATCTTAACAAAAGAATCTCTATCTCCCAACCTCCTTTGTGAAAGGTTATCTTATTAATGCAAAGAGCTGTCTCTCATATTTCTGCATAACAGTCATCTCACCAACCTCTATTTCTTGGTTCATTCACATCTAAGCTGCATTAATTAACCTTTCAGTATCGGGGCATGGTTTTAAATTACATCGTCTCAGACAGTAGCCTTCTAAAGACTACCCTGATTTTAGTTAGAGAAAGTAATCATATGAAAAGATCACAATCAAGTTTTAATAGTTCAGGTGTATAAATTTTTGGCAGATTTGATCACCGTGTAAAGAAAATATTAGCTTAGCCCAAAAGCTTCCTTTTGGATGAAGACATGTAAAAAATGACAAGTGTTCTAGAGACTACATGCAGGGCATTATCTACATGAATAAAGTGAACGTAAGACAGTTGCCTTGAATCTTTACTGAATTACCTTTATAATCTGTTCTGGTATCAGCTTAATAAAAATAACGTAAAAGGGGAGAAAGCCAAATAAAGGAAATGGTGTGTATCCATGTTTATGTGTTCATAATAAAAGCAGGAATACCATGTATAACGAAAGAACGATATAAAAATAATGTTCAACAAAACATACTCATTAAAAGCATAGTGGCAGGCGGGGGAGGAAAAAGAAAGCCCCACCCTTCCAACATGATTTTGTGGAAGGCTGGAGAAAGAGGTGAAATTCAATAAGCCTCTAAAGACAGAATACCCACAGGATTTCCCAGAATGGCTGGCTGTGGAATTCTGTGAGTTGAAGTCCTCCCATCTTAAAGTCAGCAAGGTTAGGAAACCCTTGGGTAGAAGATGCTGCCCAAATATCAGGAAGCAGAGCATTCCAGACCTTACACTCCACTTGACAAGATTCAGTATTTGCTTATTAGCTCTCATCTACTGAATATGGCTGAATACCACCTCTGGTTAATATGAAAAGCACTGAGTTCAACAGCTCTCTCTAATATATACTTTTAATGTTGTAAGTTCAGCTTGAATTAATCAAAAGACAAATACTTTATAATAATTATGTTTTATCTATTGCTTTAATTAAGAAACCTTATTTATGGCTAGAAAACAATAACGTCATTACAGTCTTATATTTTTTTATTGAAAAGAATGCTTTATAAAGATGTTTGTTAATATTTTAATAAATACCAGGCAAAGCTTGAATTCATTCATCAATTCTTCTTCCATAACCTCATCTATAATATATTTTCAGGGTCTGATCCCATGAAAATGAAATAAAAAAGACTTTCTAGCTCCTGTATTGAAGAAAGCCAGGAAGTCTTTATAATCTTTTTTTGAGAGCTTCCATATCTCAAAATCTGGTTCTCATGCTACATATTTGCAACTGTAGATGCTTTCAACTTGTTTGAAACCTCTAACAGGCATATTTTCAAAGAACATTAAGTGCACAAATCTTATTGTTATTTAAAGTCCTGACATCGTGGTTCAATTGGAGCATTTCTTTCCACAGATATGTATTTTGAACAAAGGGGTGAGTAAACCACAGCAGCCAAAATCTAAAATCAAATATAGGCTACCCATTTTATTTGCATTGATTTCCAACCACAGGAATTCACAAAGCTTACCGTGTAATTACGTGTGACAATAGTGCTAGTACCATCTTCCAAATAATGCATTTCTGAGATGTTGCCAGCAAAGAGACCACTAGGGAAAAATTAAAAGGAAATCTTAGACAATATTTCTGCACCAGATAATTGTGATTTAATTTACTCTTTTCAAAAATAAATGAAAATAAGAGGAAGCTCAATTCGGGAACAAAAATAGATATAACATTTGGATAATGTCTGTAAACAAAGAAAAGGACAATTCCATAATTAGTCTTTCTTCCTGAATATTAACAAGTGTTCCAGCAAAAATAAATCAGCACTTTTGATACAATAATTCGTATTGTATCCAAATTCCAAATGCATTTTAAAGCACTATCTTTCATTTATAATCAGATACTTCAAATCAATTGCTTTGAGCTATTATGGAAAAAAGTTGATTATAAGGCATATAAAATTTGTTCAAATATAAATTATCTGGAATTGTCTCAAAGGGTTTACAAGCAACATTTTACACTCTGTTTTTTCTCCCTCTTTTGTTCAATCATTTTCTTTTCCTAATTGGGCTACTCCCTGCAATTTTATTGACAAAGTTTTACAAAGTGATTTGCTGTTGCTTTCTTCTTAGGAGTGAGAGAAAGTGAGTGGCCTAAGGTTACCTTGCTGGCTTTGTGTCTAAGGCAGGACTACAACTTACATTCTCCTGGTTTCTACCCTAATACCTGAACCATTACACCAAATTGGCTCTCTCAGCAATACATTATATTTTAAAATATTCTACTGGAAGATTATGTATGGATTTTATGGACATGATATGCAGGGGTGGGATGCTACTGGTTCTGCCCGACTCTATAGAATTGGTAGCTCTGAAGAGCACCAGACACCAAACTGGTTTTGTTTTTGCTGCTGTTTGGCCCGCCCACCTGCCGGGCTCTTACCTATCCTTTATTTCCTGCTTTTTCAACCTCAGCTGCTTTGCGCGGCACAACTGAGGTTGAAAAAGCAGAAAAAAGTGGTTTTTCAAATGCTGTGTATCCACATGCAGCACTTATCAGCTGCCCTGGCAGCACAGCTTAAGGTTTTTTTACATGCACGCGCAGCAAAACGTAGTCACCGAACTGGTAGTAACACTGGTTGAATCCCACCCCTGGACATATGTAGTTCTTTCTCAAAGAATCACTGGAGTAAGATTTGATTATAATATCGGAGTTTTGGTTACAGGAAGGGGGAAACTGAAGACCTGGTGAATTTATAACATCTGCACCATTCAAGAATTGTGCTTTGATAGTGAGAATGCTATTTGATTTGATAGTGAGAATGCTTTAGAAGAAATCCTCCCATACTACCACCTCTTACAATACTAGACAACACAGTATCAACCGTAGAGACCTTCAAATTTCTAGGTTCTACTATATCACATGACCTAAAATGGACACCTAACATCAAAAAAGCACAACGAAGAAAGTTCTTTCTGCGCCAACTCAGAAAGCTCAAAGTGCCCAAGGAGCTGCTGATCCAATTCTACAGAGGAATTATTGAGTCTATCATCTGCACCTCTATAACTGTCTGGTTTGGTTCTGCAACCCAACAGGACAGACACAGACTTCAGAGGATAATTAGGACTGCAGAAAAAACAATTAAAACCCACTTGCCTTCAGTCGAGGACTTGTATACTGCACGAGTCAAAAAGAGGGCTGTGAAAATATTTACAGACCCCTCACATCCTGGACATAAACTGTTTCAACTCCTTCCCTCAAAACGACGCTATAGAGCACTGCTCACCAGAACAACTAGACACAAGAACAGTTTTTTCTCGAAAGCCATCACTCTGCTAAACAAATAATTCCCTCAACATTGTTCAACTATTTACAAAGTGTACACTACTACTACTGTTAATCTTCTCATCACTCCTTATCGCCCATTCCCTTCCACTTGTGACTGTAACTTTGTTGCTTGTATCCTCTGTTTCCTAGTATGATTTGATGTTGATTGTACCCTATGACTATCATTAAGTGTTGTACATTATGATTCTTGATTCTTAACGAATGTTCCTTCTTTATGTATACTGAGAGTATTTACACCAAGACAAATTCCTTGTGTGTCCAATCACACTTGGCCAATAAAGCATTCTATTCTATTCTATTGTTCCACCTATCCCTTTCTAACGTGTTTAATAGTTTTTATGACACTAAATGTGAAATCTAGAATGCCCTGGGGAATTTCTGTGTTAAATTATTGGAATTCCTTCCCCAAACCTGATCTTACATGGAACATTGAGATGAAAATTTGTGCCAACATGTCACCTCCCAAGTACCCTTTATAGCCTGTGATTTATTATATGGTTCTGGAGAAAGAAAAGAATGGGAAATGACTCAAGAGGGAATAGTCCTAGATGCTTATGTCCAATTTTCAGATATATTTTTTAAAATTAATCTGGCTTTTTATGCATTAAAAATGTCTTGATCTTTGGTCTTAGTTTTTGAGATTCAGATCTAAATGTATTACAAACAGAATGTTCTGGAAGAGATTAGATTAGAAAGATTCGCTATGGCTGTGTAATAGCTTACTATGTCATGGTTTCTTTGTATAAAGAATCCATTTATCTAACCCGATCACTCAGCTCACGCTAATGTTTCCCTGAAGAGACACCAAGAAAAAGTTTTAGTACTTAGACCTTGGGAAACATATCCCAATAGCAAGCACCTGGACCATTTGGCTTATGAACAGTCACTGGTATGAACAAATCAGGAAAATGACTCTCTCAGAGCTGTTGGTGCAATCCTGAAAATGTCATGGATTTTTCATTCTTGGCATGTATTTCATGCTAAAGTAATCTCTATTTATTTCAAACCTCCCTCCCCCCCCTCTTTTTTTTTTTAATAGCAGGATCTCTGGAACTGGTGAAATCATTTCTATCATTGTTTTCTTTGTTTCAGATTTTTGGCAACCTTTAACCAAGTTACTTGCATGTCAGAGGCTGTACTGTTTCCACCTTGATTATGCCAGAAAACGACCTGCAGTTTGAGTTTTAAGAATTTATTTTGCATGAACTAATTACTTCCACTTTAGAACTGCCTATTAATTCTCCCAGGTAAAATAATTAGAATATCTCTTATTTTCTAATTCCCCAAAGAGCTTATGTGAACACTTTGATTCAGACAAAATTGTTGTTCTGGGGAAAATAAGGGGCTGGAATATTAGGTATGTCTGCCACCAAATGTATGATTCTGGATTCAAATCACTCTTAAGATAAACATGGGACATAATTTTTTTAAAAATATACTGATTAACTTGCCATTGCAAAAATAAGAAAGAGACTCAACTAAGATTCCTTCATTGCATCCTCATGAAGCCAATCAAAAGAATGGTTTGACAGTGAAAAAGCTATCCAATCTAGACTATGTGAGAAATATTTTAAAACACTCGAAAGTTTGATGTGACAAGTTGGTTAAATATTTATGCAGTGAAATAAATTATATATCCTTCAATCTAGACATTAATATTGTACAGTTTCAAGGGAGTGTCCAGTGATCCAGCTTTATGCAATTTATTTTGGTTATTTCAGCTATAAGAGAGATACAGTACTTACAGAACTATACTACTGTAAATCATTTGTATGCTCCCTTTTCTGGGTATTGATTGGACAGCTCCAAGACTGTATTAGTGCTATATTAAAAGAGGAAGGGGCTACGTTTCTTTGAAGCAATAACAATGATAGCATGCCATCTCACTGAAATAAAACTGCATATAAACTATTGCCCAATTCTCAAATATCTCATTTTTGCCAAACAGTTGTACAGTTGCTCTCAGTTAAAATATTTGTGCCTGTTTAAATCAGGCCTAGACTAAAGGATTGAATGTGAAATCTTTTTTGATCATCCTATTGGACCTAGATTTGAAAAAGCAAGCAAAATGAAAATCTGAATTATTCCTCTGTATCTTTTAACAGCTTTTGATATCAGCCGTCATGGAATCTTAACCAATCTGCTTTCAGGGTTGGGGCAAAACAGCTTCACCCTGGAGATTCAATTTGTCTAAACCAGGGGTGTCAAACTCACATTGTCACATGACATATCAAGATGTTTTCCCCCTTCGCTAAACCAGACATTGATGGGGCCAACCCGTGATGCATCCAGCCCATGGGCTGTAAGTTTGACATCCCCGGTTTAAACATTTCTTAGAAGTTCAATTGCAAAAGGTAGTATAGAGAAACTTCTTTGGATTTTTTGATGCTTAAAAACTTTGATGTTGTATCCTCTCTCCGTTCTCTATAGTATCTATATAAATCTGCTAGACAAAGCCATATAAACATTTGGAATTAAGTCTCAAGCATACATTGAGGATTTCTAATTCTCTTTTACTGTTATCAGAATCAAGTGAAGCTATAGAAATGCCGAAGCTCTAGATTCAGTAATGAAATTGAACTGGAAGTGAAATAACTGAAAATGAAACCAATAAAGCTGAAGTCTATTACAATAAATGGTTTCAATATCCCCCCCCCCCCCCGGCCCATGCAAAGAGTACCCAATCTTTGAAAGGAAGTATAATTCAGAGCAACTTCTGGATCTAACATTACCACTAGAGCAGGAATCGCCAACTTTTTGGACCTCAGGGACCACCAAACTCATAATTTAAAATCCCGTGGACCACTAATATGAATTTTGACTGATGGTGCTTGCTGATGTTGCTGGAAAGTCACTCCCATATTCCAAAGCTGCAGTAGTCACAGGACTGGTCCTTTGGTCATCTCGGAGCAACTGCTCCTCCACTCGCGTGCACCGGCCTGCCATGAACTGGAGGAGCTGCTCCGGGATGACCAAAGGACCAGTCTTGTGACTACTGCAGCTCTGGAATATGGGACCGACTTTCCCACCAACGTCAACAAGCCACCCCAGGGTGGATTACCCTCCCCCGCTGTTGGTCTTACCTTCCAGTTTTAGCTTGCATGGCTCTACTCAAGGTAAAGTTTGTGCTTGACCAAAGGGTGGGGGCCAGAGGATGGGGGGACCATGTGGGTGGCGTAAACTTGTGTTCCTGCACAGCCTGGATTAATTGCTCTGGGGGGTGCTTTGGGGGGGACATTTCTCTGTGGACCACCAACATTTTCTCATGGACCACCAGTGGTCCCCGGCCCACTGGTTGGCAACCATTGCACTAGAGAACCTTAGTAGCCTAGAATATGGAATATTTTTTTCAAAATATTCAGCCTTTCTAGACTGTCAGAACCTGGCTATGCTGATCTATGTTCTGGAAATTTTACATGGGAGTCCTGGGATTTAACATGAAGTCATAAGTCCAGGAGGACTCACCGGTTCGCCCAGGGTCAGGTTGGCTGTCATGGGAAGTATGGACCATTCCCGTCCTCCAGCTCTGCCATACATGTGGGAGGAGCTTCCTGTGATGGCCAACCTGACCTGGGCAAACTGGTTGTTAAATTATCCCCACCCCTGCTATCAAAGTGGATCCTGGGTGCTGCGCTGCAATGGAAAAACAGGTAACGGAGTGGCTGGCATGAGGAAAGGAGGAGGAGCAGGGAGAAGAAAGAGGGAAAACGGCCTTCTCCTTCTCTTGCCCTGGCCACTCTGTTGCCCATTTTTCCATTGCAACACAGCGCACAGGATCCACTTTGATAGCAGGGGTAGGGATAATTTAACAACCTGTTTGCCTGAACCAGTGATGTTTGAGTCCTAGAAGCAGAGGGCCCTAAAACCCAAAGTTACACAGTTTTGCCAAGGATCAGCTGAAGCCTATTGTTTCCCTTCCATTCATTAATAATCTGGGAGCCAACCAGTACATATATAGTCAAAATTCAATGTAGATTAAAACTGAATTCATAAAACTGAATGTCAGCAACAGTGAAATAAATTTTCTAAATTACAAAAGTAATAATTCTACTTTATGCTTTATATCACTACATATTTGCAGCACTCAGATTATTTGAAGCCAAGCCTATGAGCCAGTTATATGACTATGGGCCACTCATTCTTCCTCAGCCTAACTCACCTCACAATTTTATTGTTGCGGGGGGTGGGGGGGGATATGTTTGCTGCCTTGAGTTATTTGTAAAATAATAAAAACAGGATAAAAATCAAATAAATAAATAAATAAATAAATAAATAAATAAATAAATAGCTAGCACAACTCCTGCATGGAGCCCAGTTGGGCTCTTCCTCCAATTTTGCACTCTTAAAACTTGTTCTATCCAGATTTCTAATACTGGCTTTTCAAATCCCAAAATGTCTCTAATGACACCCTAAGACTAAATACAGTTCTCATGAAAGTAGAGGCCAGAGTGTCCATGACCTTGCTCAGCTATTGGCTCACATTATTCCTCTTGGCCTTGCCTCATTAACTTGAGGGCTGACTTTCAGTCCACATAGAAAAAGGCAGTGACAATTAAAATCCCATTCTTGGGTTCTTCTCCAGTCTTCTACTCACCATGGGAATGATCAGGCCAAAGCATGCATTAAACTGCAAGTAACAGAGACAGAGCACCAATGGGATCTAATGAGGTTCCCAAACTTTACTGTCAATAAATCCATTAAGTACCCTGCTTCCCCTGTGACATAACTAATTTCAAACTACCTAGTCACTCAAAGGCCTTTTCTTTGGCATGATGCAAATAAGCCCACTGTATGCATTGGAGCAGCAGTTGTCAATCTGTGAGCCGTGGTCCACTGGTGGGCCATGAGAAAATTTTGGTGGGTCGCAGAGAAAGCTCAGCCCCAGAGCATCTCCCCCAAAGCAATTAATCCAGGCTGCGTAGAAACACAAGACTGTGCCACCCACATGACCCGTGGGAACCCTCCCCGCCCACTCACTCCTTACCCGGCAAACTTACCTGCTAAATTGCTATTTTCCTTTTTTCCCCCTGACCATCACCTGTTCTGCTGTGCCCGGAGATTTAGATTATCTAGAAAGCAGGTAATGGTTGGATTTCTTGCTTCCTAACTAGTCTTTAGATCTTCAGCTCTGCTTTTAAGCACAGCTGAACCTCCCTTAGGACTGAAGGTTCTATTATTCAGTGCAGACTCATGGCAAGAAAATTTTATGTGACAAACTCAGGTAGCCGATGGCAGATAGATAGATCAATGAATGATTCTGTGAGCAACTCAATCTGCCTGTCTGCTTTGCCTGATTTTGGGTAAAAGTTGCTCTTTTTTAAAATAGAAAAATCAATATTTATATAAATATTTATAATATTTACATACAAGCCATGCCCAGCCAGTCCCATGACGAACAAGCCACACCCACAAATTAGACCATGCCCATAGAACCGGTTAGTGGTCCCTGGGATTTAAAATGATGAGTTTGGTGGTCCCTGAGGTCCAAAAGGTTGGTGACCCCTGCATTGGAGGACAGAGCTCCATCAGCATGGTAAAGAGTTGAGAAAAAACAAGCAATTCAAATATGGGGAAAATTTTAAAATATATTTCCTCTCAAGACATGACTTTGTTTTTTTTGTTTTTTTTTTTGGGGGGGGGGAATATACATTTTTAATTTTCAATGGTTGCCACTTCTATAGATTCTTTTCTTCTTCACTACAGACCTCTGTTAACTAACCATTCAAAGCATAAGTCTTGTTTATTTATTTTTTATTTACCTTGCTTTGTTTGATTTCTTATTTAAATTGCATTCTCAACAAAATGCTTTTTAAAAATAATTATATAATGTTGTTGGGCCTTCCCACAGTGACACAATTACTACACATGCTTGACTTCCTGACATGAACATCCAAATTAAATAATAAAAATCCAGGTGGTATCACCGTTAACCACAATACCAGGAAACCAGTATATAAAATACAACAACTGGATGCTTGAATTCTTATTAATTTTTAGTTTAGTTTCAAACTTATAAAAGAAGTGTTTTTTTAAGAAACAGAGTTGCAAAGATTAAAAAACATCTTTTGTTTTACCTTTTTCACCATAAATCTTTAAAGCAAGGAATCTATGATAATTGATTTTGGGGGAGGTGGGGTTGCCGCCTAATTATTATGTATTTTACTCTACAATCTTGGTCTATGACTTTTGATATTGTTTTGATAGCTAAATGAAAACTTGGGTACTGTATAACGTCTTTCCTTTCTTTCTCTTTCCTTCTTTTTTTCCTTCCTTCTTTCCTTTCTTTCCTTCCCTTTCTTTCCTTCTTTCTTTCCCTTTTTAGCAAAAGCAATCTCCCCTTTTAAAAATGGCTAATCCTTTAAATAAAGCATGTTGTGGTATAAACAGTATTGTTATCAGGTGATTACAAATCATAGGTGGCCTCTTTTTTAAAAGGATTTTGGCAAGAAACAAGAAGGAAAGATGTATGCATTGAGAAGTTGCAATCACATACTGCTCATACTTAACTATCAAAACCATATTCAGCACATACAAACCTATGAGATAATTTGTCTCCCTTTCAAAGCAGACATGATTTACCGAGTTGATTTACATGGTTTTGTGTTTTTTAATCTTCTCCCCTTTAAAAGAGAAAAACACCGAAAAGCAAACCAATTTAGAGGGCAATCTTCTTAACGTAATTGAATCAATGTTACTGAGAAAGGACATGGATTTAAACAGCCCTAATCCATTACACTTCAGGATCCACATTATGAATTGTCACTATGCCTGAGAAAGAGTGCCCCCACTAACATCTTAGCTGTTGGTTCCAAACCCTTTTGATATACAAAATGAGAGCACAGCTTTCTCAAACATGTGTCAAGTTTTAATGAATCCATCAACTGACTGAAGTTGACAAAACTGGCAAAAACCCCTCAAACAAACCCACCCGCCATTTTTTGCATGCCTTCAAGTTTGCATTCTGCTCCGGTGTCAAAATAAGATGAAAAGTCAAATCTGTAAATCAAACATAGGGAGTTATTTGTCATGAGTTCATACCTATATCTCAGTACTGTTGATGTATTTGCAAAACATGCTGATTTATGGTTCACTGATCCTTGTTTCATTGAATTAACTAAAATAACTTCACAATGCAACGAAGAATAAAATTACCACACAGGCAGGGTCTGTTGGTCTAAATGTTGTTGGCTAGTTTGCACAGCAGATATTATTACTTGATAGATGGTAATATCTACTTGATTGATCTCTGAAAACTAAAGAGTTGTGCATCATTAAGAGTTCAATGGGATTTCCATTTGTTGTCAACTAATCTGGCATAGGATCAGGGCATCTGAGAAGCTGTATCACCCCATTCATCCATTACATGTAGAGGGAGGGAAAAAAGCAGCAAATTTAAGACTTCTAGTTTTAAGACTTAAAAATACTTAGGTATAAGAGATACCAAATTTAGTGGGACTACTTCAGAAAGAGCATGTGCATAAAGTGCTTTTTGTAGCACTGTATAAAGGCTTCCACTGACTCATTTCCTTGTTGCAAATAGAAGGAAAAACAGTTCAATATTGCAAGGAACTCTTCTCCTATTTCCTCTCTCGTTATGCAGTTTAAGCTGGATGACAGATTTGTCCCTGCACGTTTCCCTAGGAATAAGGCAACTTTAGCTCAAAAACTGCCTTTTTTTGCTGTTTAGATTTCCAAGCATTGTCTGCGTGTGTATGCATGAATAACTTAGATGAGAGTGATTATATGTGCATGCTTGCACAGGTTTGTGTGAGATTGAATAATGCATGATTATGTGTGTACATGCAAGATTAGGATAAGGATTTGGTTTTAGGATGTCTAATTTTTCAGGAAATTAATTTTTAACAGCACATTCATATTTATTAGCTAGTTGGTACTTACCGTATTTTTGAAGGGGAGAGTAGCTCCCTACCATTACTTATTATCTCTTTAAAGTTAATTAGACTGACACAATGGTGGGTTTCCAAATTTTTTCCTACCGGTTCTATGTGCACTACAATCAGCTGAGCTTCGCACGCATGCAGGGTTCAAATAACCTCTTTCAATGCTTCTGAAATGTCTGAACTGTTTTTTAGCTCAGCTGAGGCATAGCAATCCGCTCTCCTGCACAAATCAGATGAGCTAAAGAACAAAGAAATACTGGAGAGGTAACGGCGGGGGTGGGTGGGCGGGGCCAGTCAGAGGTGGTATTTGCTGGTTCTCTGAACTGGTCAAAAATTTCGCTATCAATACACCGGAAGTGGTCCAAACTGGTTGAATACCACATCTGGACTGACAGCACCTGGCTAACACTTATATTACTTTTCTAATATATTGCTATCTACATGGAAACTGTTATATAAATCCTCTATGCATAATATAAAATGATTATATTATAAAATACAAAAAAGTCTTGCAAATTTCAGGGCTATGAGATATACTGGTTGTTCCTTTTGAAATGCATTGGTGTTTCTTCCTGTTGATTCCATCGCCAATGTGCAAAGGTTTCTCCTGTTAAGTCAGTTCAACTTTCGCAATGGAGATTGCTATTTTTTTATTCAACTGCTAGCATTCCGATTATTAAACAGGTTCACAATAATAAACAGGTCCTTATTAAACATGTTGCTACTTGCAGGAATTTGGATAACTAAGGAGAGATACACATGCATTTTCCAGGTTGTTCTCATTACAGTATAAAAAATTAAGAATGCCTGTTTCTGGGTTTTCCCATTTCCGGTATCTACACTGAAAACAGACACAGATAATTTCCGTATACTTTTTATGTATGCCATATTCATTCCCTCTGGTTAATTTATTTATTTATTTATTTATTAATTCCATTTATATACCGCCCTTCTCCCAAGGGACTCAGGGCGGTGAACAGCTCATCTAAAAACCCCACAGAGAATACAAAAGTTAAAAAATATTAAATTTAAATCGGCTGCATAATAAGACTAAGAAACCCCCCCCCCTTAAAACCCAATTTAGAATTAAAAATGGAGACCAAATTTAAAATCATTTTCTCAGCCCAGGCCGGCCTGCTCAAAGAGCCAGGTCTTCAACGCGCGCCTGAAGGCCCTCAGGTCCGTGCTGGTACGGAGTTCCGGTGGCAGAATATTCCAGAGGGCGGGGGCGCCCACAGAGAAGGCCCTACTCCTTGGCGCCGCCAGACGACACATAGCGGCCGACGGCACCCGGAGCAGACCCTCTCTGTGGGAACGCACCGGCCTGTTGGAGAACGTTGGCAGAATGCGGTCCTGAAGGTAACCTGGTCCCATGCCATGGGTCGCCCTAAAGGTCAAAACTAGAACCTTGAAGCGAACCCGGAGAGCCACCGGCAACCAATGCAGCTCGCGCAGGAGAGGCGTCACATGGGCGCTACGTGACGCCCCCATGATCACCCGCGCGGCTGCATTTTGCACCAACTGGAGTCTCCGGATGCTCCCCGCAGGGAGCCCCATGTAGAGGGCATTACAATAGTCCAGGCGAGAGGTGACAAGGGCCTGAGTGACCGTGCGCAAGGCGTCCCGATCCAGGAAGGGCCGCAACCGGTAGATCCGACGGATCTGATGAAACGCCCCCCTGGAGACGGCTGCAATGTGATGTTCAAGTGACAGCCGTACATCCAGGAGGACACCCAGGTTGCGAGCCCTCTCTGTGGGGGGCAGAACTTCCCCCCCAATAGCCAGCGAAGGTGTCAGCTGGCTATATCGGGGCGCCGGAAACCACAGCCACTCGGTCTTGGATGGGTTGAGCCGAAGCCTGTTCCCGCCCATCCAGTCCCGCACGGCCTCCAGGCACCTGGACATAGCCCCCACAGCATCGTTGGGGTGGTCCGGAGTGGAGATGTACAGCTGGGTGTCATCTGCATACAGATGACACCTCACTCCAAGACCACGGATGATCTCGCCCAGCGGCTTCATGTAAATGTTGAACAGGAGGGGAGAGAGGACCGACCCCTGAGGCACCCCACAAACCAGGGGCCTAGAGGTGGACCTCTCCCCCCCGCCAACACGAATTGCAAACGGTCAGAGAGGAAGGAGGAGAACCATCGAAGGACGGTTCCACCAATCCCCAACCCCCCAAACCGTCGCAATAAGATACTATGGTCGATAGTATCAAAAGCCGCCGAGAGATCTAATAGGACCAGGACAGAGGAGAACCCTCTGTCACGAGCCCTCCAGAGATCATCAACCAACGCGACCAATGCCGTCTCAGTGCTATGTCCAGGCCTGAAGCCCGATTGGAACGGATCGAGGTAAGTAGCTTCCTCCAGGTACCGGGGGAGCTGACGTGCCACTACACTCTCAACAACCTTCGCCACGAAGGGAAGGTTGGAGACTGGACGATAGTTGTTTAAAATAGCTGGGTCCAGGGAAGGCTTCTTGAGGAGGGGGCGCACCACCGCCGCCTTCAAGGCGGTAGGGAGCACCCCCTCTCTCAAGGAAGCGTTGACAATCCCCTGGAGCCAGCCTCGTGTCGTCTCCCTGGCGGCCGAAACCAGCCAGGAAGGGCACGGGTCCAATAAACAGGTGGTGGCATTCAGACCCCCCAGCAACCTGTCCACACCCTCGGCGGTCACAGGATCGAACTCCCCCCAGATAACACTCCCAAGACCTGCCCCGGACACCTCCCCCGGGACCATCCAATTGGAGTCGAGCCCCTCCCGAATCTGAGCGATTTTATCATGCAGAAATCGGGAAAACTCCTCCGCCCTACCCTGCAAGAGGTCATCCCGCGCTCTCGGTTCAAGTAGAGAGCGGGTCACTCTAAACAGGGTGGCAGGCCGATTTTCTGCTGATGCAATAAGGGCGGAGAAATACGAAGATTTCGCCGCCCCTATCACCACAAGGTAAGTCTTAATATGAGATCTCACCTGTGTTCGGTCAGACTCAGAACGGCTCGCCCTCCAAATGCCCTCTAGACGTCTTTTCTGGCACTTCATCTCCCGTAGCTCCTCCGTATACCACGGAGCCAAATGGGATCTGTGCCGGGTCAGAGGTCGCAGAGGCACAACTCGCTCTAGAGCCCCGGTGGCCAACCCATCCCAGGTGGCCACCAGGTCTCCAGGCGAGCTGAGAGCCAGAGATTCAGGAAATGGCCCAAGCTCCCTCTGGAACCGCTCCGGGTCCATTAGGCGCCTGGGGCGGAACCATCTAAGTGGCTCCGCCTCCCTGCGGTGGGGGGTAGCGGAACAGAAATCCAGCCTAAGGAGGGAATGATCTGTCCATGACAAGGGCGTAATAACTAAATCCCCCCAATTACAGTCATTCAACCACTGCCCAGAGACAAAAATCAGGTCCAGCATGTGTCCTCCTATGTGAGTGGGAGCAGAAACTAACTGGGTCAGGTCCATGGCCGTCATGGAAGCCAAGAACTCCCGGACCAACCCCGAGGTTTCACCGAGCGATGGCAGGTTGAAATCCCCCATGACCAAAAGCCTGGGGGTCTCAACCGCCAGCCCGGCTATTACCTCTAGGAGTCCGGGTAGGGCCGATGAGACGTGGCAGGGAGCCAGGTACGCCATCAAAAGACCCATCTGTACCCCTTGCCCCCACTTCACAAATAGAGATTCACAGCCAGCCGTCTGAGGGACAGTGGCCTCCCTAGGACAGAGGACTTCCTTTATAAGCACCGCTACCCCACCACCCCTTCCCTGAGCCCTAGGCTGGTGAAATGCAAGGAAACCTGGTGGGCACATCTCAACCAGAGGGACACCGCCCTCTGGGCCCAGCCAAGTTTCGGTGACACCTACCAGGTCCGCGGCCTCCTCCTGAACCAGATCATAGATCAGGGGAGCCTTATTAACCACGGACCTGGCATTGCACAACAACAGCCGGGTATTCAGGGCCTGAGATTCCGGACAACCAGGGCTGCAGGATGGGTAAGGAGGGTCGGAGCGCGCTACCGCTTGCAAACATCGGGAGCGCGATCCCCTTACCAGATATGGCCCTCTACCCCCAGCATATCTACCTCTCCCAGTCACCGTGCTAATAAAATTGGCCCCCCGCTGCCCACCCCCTGTCTGCCACCCCGACACAGGAACTCCCGAGGCCCCCCAGGCGCGCGTGCCGGCCCGGCTGCCCCCAATTCCATGCGGGCTGTCTCCCCCGCCCGCCCTGGATCCTTCTAACCCCTTAAAAAATCCCATTAAAATTTAATCCCAGATTTACAACACTTCCTCCGGTTTCTTCGGCCCCACCATCGCTCCGGATCCCAGGATCCCTCATCACGAAAAGTCTTAGAGAGCCTTGGAGGCCACCTGAGGGAGAGGGGGACATCCCTCAGGGCCCAGAGCTCTGCCCTCGAATAAGTCCGTGGTCCCGGCCACCTCGACAGTCCCGGAGCGCCTGCAGTCTCTGCCATCCTCTGGCCGCGGAAAAAATCCAGGTAGGCTGGGGTATATGCCGCCTCCCCCCAGTCGTCCCACCTCTGCCACCGGTGGGACCCCCGGGGGGGAAAAGGTCACAGGCAGAGCTAATCCCCCCCCTGGGCCCACCACCTCTGCCACCGGTGGGGGCCCCAGGGAAAAAAGGGGAACAACCATGGCTCCGCCTAAGCGGCCCACGGGGGCATCGGCACCACCACTCCTCAGCCGAGCTCCTCCGTGGGTCCCCCAGCCTCCGCGCCGTCTTCGGGGCCATCAAGGGTGCCCTAGGTCCACTCCAGGGCCGTAACTGCAACAGGCCCGCGTCAGGACCAACCGGAGCCTCCCAAGACCGCCCCGGCCCGAGTGAGGCCGCCGAGCCTGCCACACCGCCGTGCCTCACTGGGGGCGCCAAGGCCTCTTCACCACCCTTTGGAACTCCGGGGGTGTCACGGCCGCTGTTCCAGGGCCTCCGCGGCTGTAACAAAGCCGCCGAGGCCAGTCCAAGGCCCTCCAGACGGCCCCCCCGAATCGGCCTCGCCCTGGGGAATCCAGGACCACCATACTCCTCAGGGGGCCGCTGGGGCCATGCCGTGACACAGTCTCTGTCCTGAAAACTGCTAAGGCCGTCAGCACACAGGACGCCGCCACAACGACCCCAGAGGCAGCCGCCGCCGCCGCCGCCGCCGCCGCCGCCGCGGCCACCGCCGCCGCCGCCGCCGCCACCGCGGCCGCCGCCGCCGCCACCGCGGCCACCGCCGCCGCCGCCGCCGCCGCCGCGGCCATTGCTGCTGTCGCCGCCGCCGCCAGGCGCTCGTCCACAGACACCCCGCTCCGCCGACCGCCGACTTACTCCGCCGACCGCCGACCGCCGGGAAAGGCCTCCGGGGCCTCCACAATCGACTCGGAGCCGCCAGGGCCGTCGCGACCACGCCGCCCTCTGCACCGGTCCCGCGGCTCCAGCAGACCCCCGACCGGTCTCCAGATGTCCCAACCGGCCTCCCCCGATCCTCCCCCGCCTCTGCCACCGGCGAGGGGACCTAGGGGACAAGGGGGGCCGCAGCTGAGGCCGTCTAGGCCGGAGCGAGCAGCGGCGGAGCACCGCGTCGGCCATCTTCAAAACCCGGAAGATCCGGAATCATATTACTTAATATGATTTAAAATGCTGTAGGATGTTTGTCCATTCAACATTTTTCTCCTGTAACATCTTAGGGGATAACATTTAGCATTTAAATATTATTTAACAGCATTATGAAACAGGTAGTTAAGGAGAAAACTTTACAAGGTAGGCAAGGAAAGAAACAATCAAGAATTTTATGTTTTATTAGCAAATACATTAAACAGCTACTTTCCTTATGTCCTCATGTCTTTTGTAAAGGACAATTGTATAAGGCACTTTAAAAAATAGAGCTCTATAGCAAAAAATAAAGTTCCAAGATGGAACATTTAGATGGCTAAAGATACATGGAAACAGTCTAATTTTTTATTTACACTTTTGACTTTCTGCATCTATACCACAGACGTTTTCCGTGACAACCTGAATATTATTAGGAAGAGCTGCCTAAAAACCATCTGTCAGATTGAGAAGATCGATGTGATACTTTCAGCAGGTGGTGCCAGCTGAGGACTGAGCTATTTTCCATAATAAGACTCTGGATCATCCCATTCAGATACTCCCTTTGGGATTTGACTGGGTGACAGTCTTTGACATTCAGGGATATAAACGGAGAACAGGGCCCTTGAATTAGAGCCATCCAAAAGATTAAAAACTATCAATTGTTTTAAAATATATAATTAAAAAAAACATGCAAAAGTAACAAAAAGCAATATATACAACACATAATCTAATTAGTTATTACATTATAAAACCAAAACAGATAAAACAAAATAAAAATGATTCTTTATGAATTAATGTGCTAAATAAATAAATCACTATATGTGTATGTGTGTATATGTGTTTGTATGTGTATATATAATATATATGTGTATATGTATGTGTGTATGTATATATAATATATGTCACACTCTTAATAATAGTATATTAATAATAGATACATATAAAATTGTATAGTCTTGTAAAAGGGAAACATCATGTTACACATTTATTGAATCTAGTCTTTGATATCAGTAGTAGTAATACTTTTCCATTTTAAGTATAACTATCTTGGCTATTTTTCATGTCAAAATAACCATAATTCCTAAAAAATGGTTGGATTCCACAGTGTTGGAGTCTAATACAAAATAGCATTAATATTTACAACATCAACATATTTCCACTTATACCTATTTAAAATCTTTGGTTTTACCGTCCATTTTTGCACTGTTATGTTGAACTATCAAGGTAAAATTGTATTTTGCTGATTTTTGTTTAAAGTTGATAATATCTGGCTGAAAAATAATGCTAACTAGATGCTCATTACATAATTACTGCTCACACAGGCAATATAAGTCTGAAAAAAATTGAAGAGTCGTATCACCTTCTTTGTTCCAATTTACTACAGATGTTGTATTCCACAAAAAATTATGCAAAATGTGAGTTTCTTCAGTTCAGCAAACAAGGTGAACTGAAGGGTAGCATCTAAGTATAGTATATAAAATCATACATTGCAATGTCCTACCTGTCAATGAATTCTTCAGCTTCAACCATAACAACACAAGAGCAAACAATAGATACAAACTCAAGGTTAATTGCACCAAACTTGATTGCAGGAAATACGACTTCAGCAACAGAGTGGTCAATGTCTGGAATACTTTACCTGACTCTGTGGTTTCTTCCCCAAACCCCAAAAACTTTAACCTTAGACTGTCTACTATTGATCTCACCCATTTCCTAAGAGGCCTGTAGGGGGCGTGCATAAGCGCACCAAGTGCCTACCGTCCCTGTCCTATTGTTTCTTTTATATTTTATTTTTCTTATATGTATCCATGTATTCATAACTATGTTTTACTTGTACCTATTATCTTGCAAGCAATTAACAAATAAATAAATAATAAATAAATAAATGAATAAATAAATTGCCTTAGCTTAATTAGCAAGACAGTATGTCATTACTTAACTCCACTGATAGATATCCCGTATGCAAAAAAGATAACAGCACTTCTTTTTCCTAGCAATTCTACAAACCTTGTAATTTTATATTTCTCCTGGAATAAAATAGAAGGGTTGTTTCAACATGTCTGGGAAATGTCTAAGGCAAACGAGCTTAATAAACAGCCATCACATTTGAACAACTCTATAACACCATCAATAAGCAATACTTGAGAACATAGATTGGAAAGCACTAGAGACAATAACAAAGAGCTCAACAAAACAGACAACTGACCTTGGCAAAGGAATGAGAAGTCATAAATATACTGCAATCAACAGTATGTAGCCTGCTTCAACTCCTGGTATCTTTCCATAATATAGTTGTTAGTCTATCAGCTAATGGCTACCTTGCCAGATGAAACAACAGGAGCAACAGTTGAAAATGTGTTCCTACTGATTCTTAATGCTTTTTTTCTAACCACCAAGAGAATGGAACTTTTGACAGCTGCCTACAATATAATTCAATATTGAGTTAACCCTTTATCTCAGCGTAGGTGATAATGGAAGTTAGTCACTTCTGACACGAAGGGCTTTTCAGCAGAAAGGCAAAGACTGACAAAGGTTAAATAATTATTTATTGTTCTATGACAGGGCTGCCAAATTCATGGATGGCAGGCTGGATGAATCATGTGCTGCCCATGCTCATGCCCAGTTTAGCAAAGGGGGGAAAAGTAGTGATATGTCATGTGATAATGCTGTGATGATGCAAGTTTGACACCCCTGTTCTATGGGATGGATAGATAAGTAGGTAGGTGGGTAGATAGGTAGATAGATAAATAGATTAGATAGATAGATAGATAGATAGATAGATAGATAGATAGATAGATAGATAGATAGACAGACAGACAGACAGACAGACAGACAGACAGACAGACAGACAGACAGACAGACAGACAGACAGACAGACAGACAGATGATATAGATAGATAATAGATTCTAAAAGAAGTTCCCCTAAAATTACATGTGTCAGGTCCAGGAAAATAAATACAATTAACACATTTATTCATATATTTAGATCTGTTGCTCAAGAGCTAAAATAATCAAATTCAAATAATATTTTAGGTTAATTTAATAGGGTTAGGGTTAAGTTAAGTTGTAATTTACAGATACAATGTCACCTGGTCAGACAGGACTTGAAGATAATTTGTTTGCTTAGCATTTAAATATATAGCCCTAATTAAAAGGGTTGAAGGTTTTTGGTTAGAATAATGTAGCATAAACCTCTAAAGAGATTTTAAAAATAAATTCAACAGTTCTGATACAAATCACAGTGTTCTGTAATTAATTAGATATTGTTGCTTGCATAAACTTGGAAGAGTTACAGTCCAAAATTTGAGTTTTGTGGGCACTTGTCTATCTACAAGAACATGTGTTTCACAAAATATGTGGGTTCTCATGAGACATATCTTGATTTTTTTTAAATGAATACGATTATATACATATGTAAACCCAAAGATACATAAAAGCAAAAAAACCCAAGAATATAATTATAATATATAAATGCATTTGGTATATTAAAGAGAGATATTAGATACCCAAATTCAATATTTCTGTGCAGAAAGACATTAACACAGACAGATATAATCGAATAGGAATAGCTTATTCCATAACACTAAAAATTTGGGCCAAATGTGAATAAAGTAATATTTAATTAAAGCATTTTTCTAGGGTCATTAATGCTGTGTTCATTTTTAAGTACAATTTATACAAAGAAGTATGAAAATCAGTTTTTAGTATTTTGGTATTAATTTGCTATAAATATACCCACAAACAATTAAAAACTGAATAAATTGTTTGTATTGCCACATGTCATATGTCCTGAGAAAACTGGATAACCGAGGTACAGCAGCATTAATTTTTAGAAACAGTGGCCTTTTGGGATTTTGCCAACTCTCTGCTTAATGCTTAGTGGCTGTTGAAAGTTGGCCTCAGAAAATGAGCCAAGCACTAGACTTTATTGTGCCTAAGCATCAAGGTTGGGATTCAAATTTTTTAACAACCGGTTCTGTGGGCATGGCTTAATTGGTGGGCGTGACTTGGTGGTCATGTGACTAGCTGGGCGTGGCCAACTCAATATCACTCACATCGAGGCACGGTTCTACTTGCCTGGCCTTTCGTGACTATGGGGATGCTGCAACAGTTGTAAGTGTGAAAATGGTCATAAGTCACTTTTTTCAGTGCCATTGTAACTTTGAATGGTCACTCCACACAAGCAAAGTACCAGCAAAGGAGGGGGAAAAATTCCAGAGACATTCCTGAGACAGGAAGTCTAGTCCTGCCAAAAATGTAATAAGGGTTAACGGAGAGGCAGTTTCTGTAAGCAATACCAGAATGTTTCCTTCCTGACTTCCTTCCAGGATTAGGCCAGTGATTTCTTCTAACAACTGGTTCTCCAAACTGCTTAGAATGTTAACAACCGGTTCTAGCAAATAGCAAACTGGTAGAATCCAACCCCTGTTAATCATCCACTTTCTGGGAGCTGATCCCACAAAGTGCCTTCATTTGCTAAGGCCATTGCTTTATTTGTTGAGGAGACAAAGTGTTAGAAATGACACCTGGAACACTAATTTAAGGTGCTGGTACTGACCCATAAATATTTTGAAGAATATTTTAAAAATTTTCAGGTTTGGTGTACTGAATCCTCCATCATATCACATTATTGCTAATGGAAACTATAATGAAAAAGCATTGTAGAACACAGGAAGGAACCATGGGTAAGACCATTCACAGGCATCAAGTTGTTCTTTGAAGGTTTATACCAGTGATGCCTAACATTTTTGGAATGAAGTGCCCAAAGCGCACGTGTGCATCCCCAAAATGCAATGTGTGCACAGCCTGCGTGTGCGCCCTGCCCCAGCACATGCATGCATATCCCCCCCAGACTTGCACATGTGCTGGTGACCCCACACATGTAACCCATTCCCCATGCATGCATGCTCAGCCCCTGTGCATGCAACCCACCCCCGCACATGCATGCATGACCCCCATGCATGCCCACCCGTGCACATGCACAGCAGAGACCCAAAGACCAGCTGGCCGGCAGGAGGCATGTGCGCATATGGGTGGCAGAGCTGAGCTGGGGCGATGGGTCGCATGTCCGAAGAGAGGGCTCTGCGTGCCACCTCTGGTTCACCATCACATCTTTATACAATTGTTTCATTTTAGAGATGCTTTTACCTTTTCAAAAGTTCCTTTTATTTGAGATTCCCTATTTCTGGATTTAGTTACAGGAAAGAGCGAGAATTCCTATTACTACAAATTACAAGATTATATTCAGATCCTAATATGATAATTTAGAGATCAGCCTGATTTAACTCAGATTAAATTGGAATCTGCCCACCCAGTCTAACTTTAGACCAAAATGAAATTCAGAAACCTGAGCTTTTTTTTTTTTTTTTTCTGTTGAGAGGCAAGAGAATTCAATACATGGCTATACTGTTTGCATTTTCAACAAATAGAGGAGGGTTGCAAACCAGAGGTGATATTACTGAGGGCTTAAAATTTGCCAAGAAAGTTCAGGATGTTTGGTGCCTGGCTTCTTTTGTTTTTATTCTGTTAAAGGGAAGACATGTTTGTTTGTTTGTTTACACCCCAGCTCCACTGAAAAGGCTGTAGATTCCATCTCCAGAGTCTGACACTGAGTTAGAAACCATATTCACCAGCCTGTGGGAATGTTCCTGGTTTTGAATAGAGACAGAACTGGAAAGGAATATTTGTTTATGGAAAAAAGTTCATAGGGGGAGTGTGTCATTTCTAATTAGCATGGGGCATCTGTTCAATAATTAGGACTGACATGTGAATTGCCTTTTGTCAGACCTGCTCCAACTTGGTTCTTTAGGAAAGAAAGACTCTTGACTCCATTCATAATGAAAAGTACACTTTTACTACAAGCTAAATGCTTTACAGTATAACAAAGCCAGAATTAGAATTTTAGCACCAAAATTGGTGTTAATTAACTTTTCTCCAATTCCTCCCCTTGAAGGCCTCCCATTGTCCAATAAGGTTTTAATAAATTATTTTGAAAACAATCTCTGCAATAGCAGGCTATGCTGAATTGTTGCATTCCATTCCCAGGGTTTTGACCTTGGGCTGTTGAGATAATGTCTCTGGAAAGTAGATGAATGGGTAGTGTTCCTTCCTCCCCACCATAGTTCATGGCAGACTGGCAGCTAGCGATGTGAAACTGAAGCATACGATGGCATCTCTGACACCTTGTTAGGGAGATGGGTAGCATACAAATTTAGTAAATAAACAAAAATAAAATTTACTGGTTCTGCTTAGATGGAAATTAAGAGCATATGTTAGATTGGCTTCCTGTTTCTAGACCATTTCCATGTGGATATTGCATTGAACTTTGTTAGGTCTTGATATGTCCCTGTCTCATTCTAGCTGCTGTGCTATTAGTCTTTCTTGGTCTTCTGTTTCACTTTGATCTTGTACTTCCTTTTGAATATAGTTCGAAATAACTGATAATTCAAATCAAGATATAGAATAATTCTATATCTTGGTTTGAATTAAATTAAAAGGTCTTGTTTTGCAAATTGCCTAAAACACCTTCAGTACAACCAGCAGGGTATGAATGAACATTGGCATGCCAGCAAAAATTATGTCTATACTTTATCTGTCATTTGGATCCAATCCCTAGCCTGATGATTATCAAAGTAATATGAGTCATGATATTGTATGAGTTGCCCACATCTAAAGTGAAGATTAATGACATGTTTTTCCTATTTTCTCACTATTCAGAGGAAAAAGACAAGGATGTCCAGTTTCATTTTTGTTTTTTAGTATCTTCTATAATAGCTTGTGCTATTAGTTAGCGTAAGGAAATCTATGGAGTAGTACATAACTCAGTTGAACACAAACATGTTTTATTTGAAGACTATTGTCTTATGTTTACTTCTAAACCTCATATTATTATTCCAGTATTGATACAAAAAGTGGATACCATTAGTAAAATAGCAAAATACTTTATTGGTTCAAATAGCAATTGATATCAATAGGTGAAAATTGGGTTACCCATCAATGATATGAAAACATTGGATGGAAATGGAGATATTGACTTTGGACCAAGATGATGATGATGAATTTTATCATGAATTGATGAATTGATAGCTGATGAATTGATAGATGATGAAGATAAATGTTAGCATATTTATTTATTTATTTAATTTATTTATTTTATTAAATTTTTATACTGCCCCCTCTCCCGCAATGGGGCTGGGGCGGTGTACAGCCAAGATAAAACCACACAATAAATAGAATTTAAAATAATTTAAAAAGAATTAAATTAGTAGCTGAAAGAACACAATAAAACAAGGTAAAAAAATTAAAATTATCAAAAAATTTAAAAATTTAAAACCCTAGTAATTGATACTAGGCCAGACCGGCCTGTTGGAAGAGGTGGGTCTTTAGTGCACACTGGAAGATTTGCAGGTCAGTAATAGCTCGCATCTCCGGGGGTAATTCATTCCAGAGGGAGGGTGCTCCCACAGAGAAGGCCCGCACCCTCGGGGCCACCAGCCGGCATCGTCCAGCTGACGGGCACCCCAAGGAGGCCTACCCTGTGGGAGCGTTCTGGCCGGTGGGAGGCCAATGGTGGCAGCAGGCAGTCCCATAAGTACCCGGGTCCCAAGCCATGAAGCGCTTTAAAGGTGACTACCAACACCTTGAATCGCCACTGGAAGCCAGTGCAGCTTGCGCAGGAGCGGTGTAACACGGGAGCTCCGAGGAGCCCCCAAAATCACCCACGCGGCCGCACTCTGCACCAGCTGAAGCCTCCAAATGCTCTTCAAGGGGAGCCCCATGTAGAGAGCATTGCAGTAGTGTGTGTGCCTTTGTGATTATTACAGCATTTCCCTTAAGAGAAGAAACAATGTATCTTATACAGGATTTCAAAAAGTCATGATGACTCAAGTACATACAGTTACAATGTATCACAAGTACAGAAATCTGTCAAAGTTCAGCAGGCTAAACTTGCTTAGTATTTGTGCGGGACATCATGAGGAAATTGCAGACTAGAATATGAAGCTGAAAAATTATTCCAAAAGAAGAAAATGATATTCCATGTTGAAATTTATAACAAGAAAACCAGATGGTTCTAGCCATGGAGATAATTATAGAGAAGGGTCTCTTCCCATTCATGTATCGTCTCCCTTTTTCTCCCTTTTTTCCCCTATACTTTTTCTATATCAAGTGCTAACTTTCATTTTATTTGAGCAAGTGATGCCTGTGCTGATGGCCTATGCTGATCAGCACTACGTTTATGTGGAAAAATAGACATATAAGACTGATTGTCACAATGAATGAATGTGCAGCTGATATGAAGTGTGGTGAGCCAGTATAATCCCAACCATCTCTCATGAGAAGGGATGATCATGTAAAAGCGCTCATGTTATTCTCTTAAGTAACAGAAATTATTAAAGAGAACAAAGCAATATTTGCTCTTATGCAACTCTATGAACCCAATAAGCTCACATTTGGGAGTTGAGGATGATTGGATTCCAAATAACTTTAAACTAAAAACATAGAAATATGACTTTGTGTGACAAGCATATACATAAAACTTCTAGCCATTAGTTCTAACAAAAATAGGCCAATAATCTTTTAACAGAAAGCAAAATCTGCTGTAAGTAAATAGCAAAAGATTTCTTGTTTGATTTTCAAGAAAGGATCTTCAGACAGAGCTGAATGTTATATTTTTTTCTCTTCCAGATAAAGACTACCACTACATATATTGTGAAGTTTTGTTGTTTATACCAGATCAAGCTGTCTCTTTGTAGAATGTAACTATTTGGGCATCTTTCTATATTTCTTTACTGTTAATAAGTTGCTGTACATTTTCTGTATGTTTTGGTTAATGTGTTCCTTGCATTCAAGTTGCTAATTTAGTGGACTTACAACTGCATTTCAAAATTGCTTTTCAATTCTATAAATCATCTAGTTCTTGGTGCATAGAAATTTAATTTGCTCTTTGAAATTCACAACTCAAGGACCTTTTAGTATAAATCAAGTCAGTAAGAACTTGGTTGCTGAGAGTGATATTAGGTAAAATATATTTGCAGCATTGATTCTCCACAGCTTCCATCTTGCATGTTTATTTGCATGCACTCCTAAAATTGATTTTTTTCTGAAAAGGCTTGTATTAGGCCACTGTATTGTATTATAGTCTGGATGAGTGTTTTTGTTAATTCTATTGCTTGTTATATCTTCATTTTAATTAGTATTATTAATTACATTTTTAATCTTGCCTTTCTATCAGAGTCTAGATGTATATTTGTATGGTCCAATTTTCCCACAAATGTACTATTGCCACATTAATGTTGTTACATAGATTAGATTAGGCTGTTTTATTCATGTACTGAATATCCAATATAACTTCACTTAACTCAGTCACTAAAGTTGAGACATCTTCATTCAGCATTGAAATTCAGATCTCAACTCAGAAAACAAACTCAGTAAAGCATTTTTTTTAATTTATCAGGATGATACAAAGGAGAAGATGCAACTTTACTTTCCCTTTAAGATTCAAGAAGGCTTTCTGCCATAGTAATCAGCCTTTATCAGTTCAAAGAACTTTGCTGAAACAACAGTTTGCCAACTGTAACCAAGACATCAGCCCATGCTCTGTCCAAGGTCCTGAAGAGTTCTGTAATTCCAGGTTGAGTTATAAATGAATTCCACCTTTGCTAAGATTTTCCCCAATCTAAGTTCATCGTTTTCTTCTCACTTTTCTCTCTCTTCCAAACAAGCAAGCAAGCAAGCAAGCAAGCAAGCAAGCAAGCAAGCAAGCAAGCAAGCAAGCAAGGGATTGGTTTGGAGTGACAAAAATATACCGGTTCTGGAACAGAAAGCTTAAGGCAAAAGCTTAAACAGATACATAAAGTAATTGGACAGTTGATTCTGAATACAATGAATCAAATAATGCAATTGCAGAATCCTACATTCTATCCTTTGCTCTATGGTAGAAATTTTAATCTGTAATAGTCTATCCACGAGCTAATTAAAAATTAAATGTTTGGAGACTTGCTGAGATCCAGGTGTGAAGTTTAACAGCTAAAGAGAATATCACAATTTAGCACCTTTTTACATGTAGATACGCATTCAGATTTGTGCTTATGTATGTTTGCAAGTATGTAAATGCAACTATGAAGGAGAGCACATTTTAAAGAGTACATTTTTATATTCTTTTATGAGAGCCCGGCAAGCCAAATGTCAGTATCTTAATTTTTATAGAAAAAATATGGTAAATATAGTTTTATCAGCATCTTAGCAAATTAACACACACAGAATAAAATTGTGCAGAGATCCAAGGAAAAGCTGATTTTCATTGCATGAAGGCACTCATTCAGCACCTGTCAGTAACTCCTTAAAGCAGCTGTGTTTATGCATTTAAGGAGGCGTCAGCAGGTGCTATGTGCATCCTCAGGCACGTTTCAAAATCACCTTTCCCCCTTTGAAGCTGGATCACTACGTAGCTCTACACAGTTCACTGAGTATATGTGACTGTTCCAACCGTAGCAAATTGATCTACATGCCTGCACAATACTCTGTATTAAAAAAAAAGTTTAAGAGAAATGCAATAGTATAAAGAGTAATAATATAAAATAAATAATAAAAAAGATGCCATTGGGACTCTCTAACCGTGAAAAAAAAAATATAGTAGAAATACAGAAAGAGCATAAAAATGCTGGGGAAAAATCGGTTACAAACTGACAGTAGAACATTCAAGCCCTCTCTGCTTTCTTTTTTCTGTTTAATCTTATTTTGATAGCATGAGCTTTGTGACTCTGCTAATTGCCCTTTGTTCTTTAGGAAAATCTCATTATTTCTCATAAAGTGACCTTTCTCCCAAGATCAGAAAAGATGGGATGCACCAAGAATATGGCAATATCTAGCTGACCTTCCTTGATCTAAAAAAAAAAAAAAAGCACCCCACAGCAGGCTGAGATCTGCTTGATGCTTGAATAAGAGATCTCCAGAAGATCTCAGAGCTATTGACTAAACAGAGCTATTGCAAAGTCATGCTAAAAGAAGGCAGTGACAAACATGTAATCACCAGGAACTGAAGTTGACTTTATCTTCATCAGATACTAGCACTGATGATGTTACCTAGTCTAGGTAATGAAATGTCTGCAAGAAAATAACCAACCTCAATCAAGGACCCCTCAATCTGGGTTTAACTGAACATGAGCCATACTTACATGTAGTTTACTTACATGTATTTACATCAAGTTCTCATACTCTCCCTTAGTCTACCTGCCTTCAGCTGTCTAGGATTTCCTGACTGACAGAGGCTGTAAGGGCCTTTCTATCTTTGTCTTCATGTCTTATTCTTGAATATTTGAATTACTTTTCTTGGGTTAATATTCTTCAGTATTCCTAAATATTTTTGGATTACTATTTTATGTTATGCAATTATATTGTTTTCTTATATTACCTTGGAATAAAGAACTTCTCTTGCTACTGACCCCCAAAGTACCTGCAGAATCTGGGACCCAGCTCTGTTCGGTTGGGAAGGCAGTGATATAGTAATGAGTATGCTGATTTTGGAAAATCGTATTTGGATTTTTTTTAACCTCTCAATACATATACTTTTTCATTTTATGACTGCACTCCCTTAGAGTACAAAATAGAATTTGAAAGTGAGCTAGCATATTTTCCCTACTTTTTTACATTCTTCATCTTTTAAATCTAATTCTCGTTAATATGGTTCAAAGTCTTTTTTTCAGAACCATTTTATATAAATAGAATTGTCTCTCTATAATATTTTTATTTATTTACATTATATTGCTGATATAAATCAAATGCAGAGTAATATTTCAGACTTAAAGCTTTTGCCATATTTCTATGAAGGGCATTATCATTATGGCTTGTTTCAAGAAAAAAACTGGCCAGACACCTTCACAAAGAGTATTAACAGCTCATGTTTTTCAGGTGATTGATTTCATGGGAATTAACTGTTACAAGATTGCTTCACGATACAAGAGTACTTAAAATATTCAGAAGAGGAAAAATGTATCACAGAATGTGATAGGCATCTCCGCATAATTTAGATCTCTTTTTTTATTGCTTTGGACCAAAAGTGTTTGACTCTTTGCATACCAAAAAGGCAAGGGTTACCTCTGTTCTGGATACCTACTATTCCCCAGAAAAATGTCAACACTAAATAAAGTATGGAGAGTAAAATACCTTGCTGCAACTAGCATTTGTTTTGTACTTTACAGGGCCCAATTTGCACATCTATAAGTTCTCAATTTTCTAAGACTATTTGGTATAGACAAGGCTTGAAATCTAGATATATTATTCCTTCATCTTACCTTTATTAATTTTTATTTATCTTGCCTGTGGAAGCTTGCAGCTATTTGATTACCTTCAGTGTGGATTTTGGAATGGTCTGTTACACTGTTTAATCCACTTACTTGTGTGTTATAATTCTGCAATGGATTATATTGTGAGAGGTAGGTGGGTATTTTTGTCAATTCTTCACATTTTTCTTCACTAAAAACATCAGTTTTAGGTTCCTTGACTGAAATAACAAGTTCAGTCTATATCACATACAGTATAGAGATGTTGGGGAATGCCATGTCCCATCCAAACAGGGAGAAAGACTCAAGTGGGGAATTAGCCTTGATCTCACTGCACAGCCACAAAAGATCCAGGATTGATCACTGCCCCTCAATCTCCAAAGGACCTTATCTACTTGTTCCCAAGGGAAGGCATGAAATCTTGGGAATTTCCGGTATTATAGGCAGAATAATTCTAGTTTCCTGCACCTTCAAACATTCTACAATCTCAAAAAAGAAAGAATCAGATGTTCTCAAGATTATGGTTAGTTCTGCTACCTTGACTATTATGCCAAAACAACAAAACTCTATTTAGCATGCTCTTGATTAATTTGATTTCCTAAGATTAATTTAAGGACGTTGAAATAGAGATGCATATGAGGAAATGAACATATCCTTTTGTATAGGTAGCATTAAAATAGTTTTAATGGCTACTTTTTCAATGACTAAGAAGTTACAAAATGAACAATGAGAGAAAAATGGGAGAAAAACGTGTACAGTCTTGTCTCTTATCTCAGCTGTAAGTTGTAAAGCAATTGCACAATGAACAATCAATAAATGAATAATTAATCTTTCACTTTTTAGACAACTTTTTTCCTCCTTTCAGATTTTGTTAAATGAGATTGCAAGATTCCCCCCTCCCTCCCAAGAAAAAAAATTAACCTATTGCAATTGTAGTCATGCTTTGACCAAATTTTCCACCTGGGAACATCCTTTAAGCTTTGCTAATGGATGTAATGAACCTTGCTAATATGACTTACAATTAATGAAATGGCAAGGAGAACAGAATTAACCATGGCAGTGTCACCTCCAGATGGAATGATTGAAAACTGCTGTTTGGAATTGACCTTGAGCCTTGGGCAAAATGTCAATCAGTACTATACTATAGTCTGATGTGTAGTGCTTTTGGTCATGAGACATTTTGGGATAATCTATATTACTCAGATCACGTGTAATTTAATTCATTCTAGTTTTGTCTTAAGAGTTCTATTTTCTCTTTCTGTTTCAATATATTTTCAGGTGTTACAACAGCAAAATCAACCTCACTAGTTTATCAACATGTTTTCTTTCTGGATTCATGCAGATCCCCATTTTTTGTTTCAATTATTGATTAATATACTGTATGTGTCTGATTTCATGTATCTTTTCTATACAGAGCACAACAGTTAATGAAATGAAAATAAACTGGTTATCTTGTAGCACGACATCTTAAGATATATGAAAATCCATTCCTATATACGGTATGATATTCATATTCACATGAAGGACTACATTATGCCATGTACATGGAAAGAGCTTTTATAGAAATATATTGAACTGAACATTTTATTCTTAAAATGGAAGGGAGGTTCAAATCTGCAGATAAAGTATTCTATCTTTGTTTGTATTTGACATTATTGCGAAGTACAGAAACAACAATGCTTATCTAAAATTGAGGCATTTTAAACATCACATCACATGATGGAGGAAAAATAATTAGTCTTTCAATCATGCAAAACTGATAAGACATCCAAAAAATGGAATAAAACAGAAAGTCCTTTTTGTTTTCAAACTCACACTCCTTGATGTGATATCCCTAATTTTCAGGTAGTTAAATATGTACCACAAAAACTGATGAAAAAGCAATAAACTATTTTCAATAAATGTGCCTTGGTTACTACATTTTTTTTATACTTATCACTTTACCATATGTGAAATGAAAATTTTACATTACAATAACATTAAAGTTAAGATTCATAATAGCAGATCCAAAGATCTCAGTAACATTTTTAGTAAAATAAGCAAACAACCCAAATTCCCAAAGCAGTCTTCCAACAGGAAACAAAATCATTTATAGTAGCACATATGAGTTGCATCTCCCCCAAAATTAGTATCCACAAATTTTATGCATAATTTCAATTGTGTGGGCTATTTGCATCTCTTTTAAAGTGCCAAGATTATTTGGACTGTATTGAAACTAGCAGAGTAAAATTACGTAGCAGTGAAGTATGTGTAATCAAAAGAGTCAACTTGTTAAGATTTACAAGTTACAGGTGACATTTTAAAAGATGAACATTTTGGTATATATATATATATCACTCTTCATAAAAATGAGGCAAGTCAAAAGCTTAAAGAATATGCAATCATGAACAATCTTTCATTTCTGGAATTGCACTATGACTGCACCTTCAGATTCAGAAGGCATTACAATTTATGGATCTTAGCTGAAACGTATTATGTAAATCAGTATATTTATCTTGAGATACAGCAATCTGTTTTTGCTGTACAGTGGACATGTCTGGATGTGCTAGCATCACTCTTTCAGATTTTCAAGCTTTGTACATTTACTTATTTTTAAGAAGATCTGTGACTGCAATCAATGATACCATGTTTACATGTATGAAAGGCAGCATCATGATGTATGACTTATGTAAATATTACCAAATGATGGAGAAAATGTAAAAGATACAAAAAAAATGTTAAGTTGCTGGGGGAAATTGTAATCATTAAAATTTGAGCACTAGTTTGACAGCCCCATCTGCTCCTTAGCTTAATTATTTCAAAACATAAATGATACCTGCTATTTAGTTAACTACTCTCCTGGCTAAATTGAGATAACATTTCTAAAGTGCTTCCTAGTTCTTAAGAGAGTAAACACAGCATGTGTTTTGTTTTTTCTCTTTTATTCTACTTCTTTCCTTCCAGGTATGGAAATATGCAGCTGATGTACACTTCTAAACAGATTTATTCAGAGGAAAATCACATACAATTAAAACCAGCTTGCCTCCCTTTTCTACCTACATCGTGCATAATATTGCATTTTTTTTTCTTTTAAAATTTCAACAAGGGGACCAAGTTTGAGAAAGATGAAAAGTGTAGAAGCAAGAGTGAGAAATGGTTTGGAAAACAGAAGTTTAGCATTTATGAATTTGTCTCATAGAAATGAGACAAAATAGATAGATAGATAGATAGATAGATAGATAGATAGATAGATAGATAGATAGATAGATATAATTTATCTCATTTCTATGAGATTATGTACAGATATACACACACACAGGGAACGTGATGTTACATGTGGATGACTGATTCCAGTCAATGGTTTCTACTAAGACATATGGGTCCCAGGTTCAGTATGAAGATGCATGCCTATTACCATTTATTAATTATTTAATAAAGTAATTATTAATAAATTAATAATTAATTATTGGAATAATTCTTAGTAGAGAATTATAAAAAAATATTTTGAAGACACCAGGAACAATTAAGCTACTAAATCTTTATTAGCTAGCATCAAAAGGACATCATTACCATTCAGTTGCATTATAAAAATTAATAGAGGAGACCTTTCAACTATCATTAATTCAGAATAAAGAAATTCCCATTATGAGGCATTAGCACCAGATGGTCACCTAAGATAATGACTAAGTGAGAAAAAAGAAATTGGCAGCTATATAATTACATATATGTCTGTTTAGAATTATGAAAGCCCAATTGTTGGTTGGTCACTGTGTTCTTCCCACATTGATTGGTTTTAAAGTTTATAGTAGTAAACTTTACTACTTTACCTTCTAAGACCTTTTACTTCCAAATATCATTATAGCATATAATACTAAAATGTCAAATGTTCATGCAACAATAACTTTACACAATTCCTTTAGGCTTATGATATTCTATTAAAGTAATTAGCAGCATATGCACAACACAATAGGCCCAAAAGGCTGTGGAAATTCTAAACTGCTCACTACCATAAGACACCAATGAAATTAATCCTTAGATCATACTTAGCTGCTTAACTTTTTTTTAACCTCATTGTAGCTTTGGATAATAATGGAACAAAATGTGGGATCAGAACAGAAGGACATTCTTTTAAATGTCAAGTGAGCCTCAGATATCTCATCCTACCCCAGATAGTATATCATCTCTTTATTTTATTAAATAAATAGAGTAGCCAATGGAAATGAATTTTCAAATACTTGAATGCTCACAATAATACTGTAGAACAGGGCTCTCCAAACTTGACAACTTTAAGACTTGTGGACTTCAACTCCCAGAATTCCTCTGACAGTATGAGAGGAATACTGGCAGTTCAGAAGTCTTGAAATTACCAAGTTGGGTGATTCCTGCTGTATGAGACAGTAGAAAGGATTCCTCCACACATGGAACACTAGAATCTGTTTAAGATTGTGGTTTCATTATGTTCTCACATTTCTCAATGTTCAATGAACTTATGTAGCAATATCATGATTTCAGATTACATAAACATATATAGATCTTATATACAAGTTATATATATAGATCTTATATACAAGTTATAAAATGAAGATGAAATGCCAAGAAACGCAAATGAAGGGATTATAAAGTAGCATCAGATAATCCAAATCATTTGAGGAGGGGTGGATTGGATTGGGGTGTAGAATATAAATAGATATTATAAGAGACAGAGAACCCTGAGGAATTGGAAGGATTCATAAGGAATTTAGTCCAAAGACTTAGCCAAACAGATTTCATTATTAGGATGCAAATTTAGTTGAAACAGCATGGAATAGAGAAGCTATACTGTACATAATGGGACAAACTCCCTAGTAGGTTGCTATGGAAATGCCAGTCTTAACAATACACATATGCAAAGGTAAACTTTTGGAGGATTTGCTACTTGCTTCAAAATGTCTAAATGACCAAATGTGGATTAGCCAATGTGACAACACTCCTGAAATGTGGATTAGCCAATGTGACAACACTCCTGAAATGCCTTGTGTTAAATAGGCTATATAAAGTTATTTGTATGTGTGTTTGTTTTATTTACTAATCAAAATTGTATAGCCACCCACCATGCCAAAGACGACTCTGAGTGGCTCACAACAATTGGATAATATATATATTAAACTATTTTATGAAATAAATAGTAAATAAAGTTTAAGGACTTTCATCTGGGAATGTTAATTAACATGTCCTTCCATGTCTGATTAAGATTTTTCAGATTCTTGCCATTTTAAAGATTTTAATATATGTCCTGACTGAACAGAAGAATGATTCAACCACACCATCCAGGTAGCAAAGAAGGAAGAAGGCTACTGGGGGTTTTCTCAGGGTTATTCTCCAGCAACAGATGTAGATATAGGCATAGTTATTGATAACTATTGAGTTTACATATGTAAACCTCTGTTGAAAAAAAAAAACCTCAGTAATAATCTTTGCCTTGAATCTTTTAGCAATAAAAATAAAGAACTGAGACTATCATGACTGGTATGGTTAAATTAATGAAGAACAATATTTCTTTATCATAATTCCAAGAAGTGGTGGAACTAAGACTGGAGGCAATTTTATCATGTTTTAAATGGCATCAATATTAAGAGACGTTTTGTGCTGTTGATAAGGGATAATTGTTAGGTACTTACATAATGAAGTTTTGATCCAATCACATTATATCTTCCATAGGCCATAGCCAAATGTAAGCATGCTTAGAATTTGCGATGTACAATAGATATTTCCTAAGCATATTTGTTCAGCACTAAATCCCATGGTGTTCAAAACATATTATTAGTAAGTATGTTCAGAATAACAATATTACATTTTAGATTTGGAATAAGAGGATAATAATCTTTATGTCAGTCAAGTTTACAGTATAATCCTATATGCATGGAAATCTCATTATAAACTATAAGCTAAAGCTATCTAAAAATAACCAATTCAGTGAAAATTGTCAAAAAGTACAAACAAGAGAAAAGCATATGAAGATGCCAGAAATGTCACAGGAATTATATTTGTACCATTGTTTTTTGAGAGGAAAACAGTTGCTTGCATAAAAATAGATGGTTTGTTTAATAAAGCAAAACAATTACAGCTTTCTAAATCTTTTATGCAGACAAGCCTTTCATCAATTAAAAGTTCCATCTAGATCCTAGGAACATTTAACTATGGGTAAAGTTTATTGCATAGAAATTGCACAACCTGAGCAAGGTTTCACTCACAATTAATTCAGCACTTATTGTCTCTCCCAAATTAAGCATCAAAATGCTTGTTGCTCATCTGAAAATATGATACATTCAGTCTGTAGTCTATAAATTGGAAACTCTGTTTCTTACTTATTAGAAGGAAAAAATTAGAAGCTATATTTCAAGAGTCTTGATTGCAAGACTCTTGTCGCCAAAACGAATCAATTCTTAATTTCTAAACAATAATATTGTTATCAGTATCAAAAAACCCAGACATATTACATTTTTGGGGCAGTAACAAAGAAACCCAAGAGTCTTGTGGAATCTTGAAGACTAATCAATGATATTATCACACGGCTTTGTAGATTGTAGGTTTTTAAAATCAGCTTTATGGAGACTCATCCAGAATGAAAAAACATTCAAATTCCCAGAATTGAGGAAGGAGAAGAAAAGATCATATAGTAAAGATAGAGATAATTATTTTAGAGGTGTGAGATAATAATCTAATCAGACTTTACACTTTTCCTTCTCCCAAGTCTCATTGCTTGGAAGTCAAAATGCATTCTTATTGTCTATTTATTCTGTTACATAGAAGGCTTTATCCAATATAATTAATTGATACAAATCTGAAAAGCAAGAAAGGCAATATCAGAAATCAACTAGGGAAATACTTCAACTCCCTAAGAACTTTTTGTCTTTGACCTCAAGATAGTGACGTTTTAGAAAAGGAACTAAAACGACTCACTTCAATTAAACTGGACTGATTCCATGATTCAATACCATTTTTTCATGGATTAAACAAAGAGCAAACCTTGGAATCAAATTAGGTTAACTCCGACTTCCGGTTTGAGCTTCTTCAGTGACAGTCAGGGATCTGCGATTGTGCATGGTTTCTGTCTGTGCTCGCCGCTGGAGCGCTCTGAGCTGGCTGGTTTCAGGGCTAAGCCACCCCGTAGAGGTGGTGAAGAAGGGGAAGACTGCCAGCAGGGTCGAGGAGAGCCGCATCTCTTCTCCCCAGCTGATCTTTACTCCCTTTCCCAAAAGCGGTTGTAGCAGTGGTCAGAAATGGCCACCTCAAAAAAGAACTCAACTGGAAAAGAATGTGCAGGAGGAAGATAAGAAGAGAAAGTTTTGGTTGACTGGGTTGAACTGAAAAGCAACAACGTAAGGTACTCTGGAATTTGAAATATTAAAAAAAATAACATTGCTCTCAAAGAAGATTTTGAAGCAGCGAAGGAGAGAGGGAAGGGAAAGGACTTGGCTTTTTTTTTCTACCCTTCCTTATACTGACAGCTAAGAGATTTGAATAAGAAATTGACAAAAATTCACTGGTATCAATAAGCTGAAAATAAAATGTCAAAGTGATAATAAGGACTTTTGGATACTCAAAATTTTTAAAAAGAAGAAAGGGAGAGAAAAGGAAAGAATAAGAACAAAGAATAAAAGGGCGCGATCTGGAAAAATGGAGGAGACTGCCTGGAAATGGAGGAGACTGCCTGGAAATGGAGGAGACTGCCAGGAACCTACAGTGAAACTTTAACAAGATTTCTAAAGATACATTCTAACTGAAACTTTGTAACAAAATAACAGAACCCCAGGAAGAAAAAATGAAAAAAAAAAAAAGAAGAAGCAAGAAGAAATAGCTTTGGATTATTTGGATTTCTTGGGGATCTCTGGATTTTTGGCTATTGGATTTAAATGACTAAAATCAATTGGGTGGTTGTTTAAAAGTATTTAAAATGGCATCACTTTTGGAAGAACTGAAAATGGAACTTTAAAAATACAAAGAAGAAGCACAAGAAGGGAGTTCTTTTGGCTTCGTATTTCAATTCTTAGAAATGGAGATCTGGAACTATGAGAAATAACAAGAAACACTTGTAGAACAAGAAGGTCGGGACAAAGAAGAAGCCATATTTAATGATCAAGTAATTTTATCTGGGGAAAAGAAAGGAAAGGGGGGAAAGAGAGTGGAAAGATTAAGAGTTGAAAAAAAAAAGAATAGTTTGAAAAATAATTACAATGCTAGGAAGCAACAGAAGAGAGGATTACGGAAGAGAGAATTAGAAGCAGAGAGACAAGGGGGTAAAAAGGGGAGGGAGAATAAGAGGGGGAAGAGGGAAAGGAAAAGAAGTTATAAAAGACAGAAACAAGATATAGAGAAACAGGGAAAATGTACAAGGATTGAAAATATATGCCTATTTAGAGACAATGGGTGAAAATTTAATTAAAAAAGGGATTTCTGCAAAGGTACATAAGATAGTATTGATATATTAGAAATAGAAACAATTTTAGAAAATATGAAATAAAGTATGATTAAAACGATAGATAAAACATTTATTGTAATGCAATGGAATGTTTATTAGTAAATAAACAAAATAAAGAGAATGAGAGAATGAAATTAGGAAAGGATGGGAACATGTTAATTATTATTAATGATTTATAAAAATATAAGTGAAGAGAAATATGAAAAAAAAAGAATTAATTATGGAAAGTTTATAAGTGTTCCCAAGGAAGTATGATATTCAATTGAAAAGAAATGTTAAAGAAATTAAGATTGTAATTAATATCAATGATAGAATTGTATTGGAATGGAATGAGTGTTTTATTTACTACTGTTATACATATATATATTTTAAAGAACATAGTGTGTATATTAAGAATGTACCAAGCAGAATTTGATTGGAAATTATGTATTATATTGAATGTTATAATTCTAAAGCCATAAATTGAAGCTTAAATAAGAGTTGAATGGATAAAATTAAAAGATATAAAGGTGTCATACTCCAATTAGTAACTACAGGGGAAATTTTGTTTAATAAGAAAAGATAATATGAAACTGATACAGGACAGACAAAAGTATAAATATAATGATTAGAAAAATATTGAAACTTTAAAAAGATATGTAATTTAATTTAGATAAGAGATAATTAAAAATAAAGTTGAGAAAACCAAGGGAGGGGAAAAATTATGGTGAAAATGTTAAAATAGTAATGAGATATGGAATAGAACACAAAGATGAATATGAAATTGAGTTTGTGTCTGTATGAAGAAGTGATAACTCGGGATCATGCTATTCTCAAAAAAAGATGTCTTATTTGTATGTTTTTGTGAAAACCCAAATAAAACTTATATTTTTTTAAAAAAAGGTTAACTCCATTTCTGGGTGAGAATGATGATATTAGGGCAATAATAACTACATCCTACTTAACTGGAACTTATGGAGTATTCTCTCCCATTTTTACTTCCACCACTTATCCCTCTCCTTCTCTCTCTTCCAGCCATATAAATCTGCCTCTTAGAATGAAAAGCTCATTCTAAGCTTCATTGATCTCTGTGATGCTGTAAGATTCATAGCTGTTTTTGCTGCAGTGGATAGCCATAGCTACTTCCTTGAAACACTAAGTTTTGTGGTTTGTTTAGTTTTACTGTTTAAACCATTCTTTTTTCAACCTTTAAAATAATTCTGTGCCTTACCCTCTCCTCATTGTTTTATTGCTTTTTATCTTTTCTAACAATTGTGAATGTATAAAATGTTTTCTCAAGATCACATTCCCCACATCTGATGAATTGGATTACGACACACAAAATCAGATATGGTAACACACAAAATCAGATATGGTAATAGTTAGGCTTTAAGGTGGTATGTTTATTTCTGTTTTTATTCATGGCTGATCGTCATTAAAAGAACTTTGGGAACAAGCAAGACTTGCCTGTTGATCTAGTACTCCTCTTTCATAATCCATGAAGCAGACTCATATTGGGGCAATGAAGTTTTGAAGCATTTTGTGGAAATGCAAAGCACACGTTTATTAAAACAAACTGCTAAGGTTGGTGTCTAATACAGCTGGTCCTTCTTTAATGACCATTTGTTCAGCAACTGTAAATGTGACAATGCTAAACAATAGATGCTTAAAATCACTCCTCCAGTAATCTTGAGGGCTCAGCTCAAGAGTACAACATTGCTGTACGATGTTTGCTGAGGTTTCATGATTTTCATCTATATTTTTCTTTTCCATGTCATAATAAATAAATACATAATTCAAGAGAAAGACCTTGAACAAAGATTTTAGGAAATAATTACTATAGTTATTAATATTTAAACAATTACATATTGAATTTCTGGGATGTATAAGCTTTAAGACACAGGATTCTATTTGGAACTCTAATTCGAGGTTTTGTTTTATTTTGTTTGCTTGCTTATTTATTTATTTAGTATTGCTACCTATCTCAAAAAATGACTCTGGATGAGGAACAGTTTGAAAATTAAAACAAAAATGACTACATTGTCTAAAATATACAGCAGATAAAAAAATGCAACATTCATTAATTCAGCCAGAAGATGGATTGCTTCACACACAGAGCCATGGGGCTGGGCACAAAAGGCAAGTGCTATAGAAGAAAAATTCCATTTCTGGGCCAGATCAGCTAACATTCTTGATATAATCTGGAACATACCCTATGCTGAACAACTGAAACCACATTGAAAAGTTTCTAACATATTATTTATTCATTCATTATATTCCTATACTTCTCTTCCCAAAGAGTCAGCACATTTACTTTAACATTTAAACCACTTAATTAAAACAAAATAATCAATTCTAATCAAAACCACTGTATTTAAATTATTGTGAAATCATAAAAATCACTAAAAGTCAGAGTGAAAATGTTTGTTAAACTACTGACAAAAACTTCTGAAGAAGCAAGATAATTGATAACCATAAGGAGGGATTTCTACAATCCAGGAGAAATTATGGAAAAACAATTTCCATATTACCGCCTTAATCATGCCCAAAAGCTTCTGCTGATTTTCTTAATGAACAATGGTATTAAGGCAAAAAGAAAAACAGATTATCTCAGATTAAGTGAGTCTGAATTATTTATACTTTATATTTTACCCAAATACTTACAAGAACTCTATGTAATAGAGTTTTATTTTAGAGTTGTTGAAAGGAGGGTTAAAAAGTGAAAATGATGCCCACATCCATGCAATAAAAGTCCTGCCCTTTTTTCAACGCATCATACAAGCAACACAAATAAGAAAGAATGGGGCTTCAATCTTGTGTTGGAATTTTGGCAAGATGGGTGGTGTATAAATTTCCTAATAAATAAACAATAAATTGTATGATTTCAGTGCAAAGGCAACTGAGTACAGAATGTTTGGCATTAATCCAATCTAGAGTTTGCCAACTGATGGTACATCAAACTCTCTTTCCATTTTATGGAAGATTCCAGGGAACATTCATATCCTCATGAATCCTAATTTGAAACAGATATAAAGTAATCCTATAAGAAAGGTTTCTGGACATCTCTTAGATGGCTTTGCAGAAATACTGGAGCCCAGGCCAACCTAGATACCAGATGTTTTATCTGGAAATAAGTGTAGCTTCCTACAGCAACTTTGAAATTAAAGGATCTAAAATTAAGCTCTTAACAGCCTAATGAAAGTGAATTAGCTGATACAACATATTTTTGCTTAATATTGTCAAACATAGACTTCTGTGCTATATATTACTATGTTAGATTAAACTCCTCCTTCATTTGCATCCCAGTAATTTACTTTGCTATTTAATCCTTGCTCTGATTTTAAAGCACATTGGAAAAATATGTTTAAAAGCAATTATTTGAATTGCTTTAATTTCTCTTGTCCCAGACATCCATCAGGTCACTGAAAGAATTATCAGCCAAAACCACTCTAAAACCTCCAAGATCTCATGGAATCTCCTTTGATCTAGTATTCTTCCAAGATAGGCCACTGCAAAAGGAAGAATATTTGTGAAGAAATCAATTGAAATTACAAAGCAACCTTAATCAGCAACTAAACCACTAATCCTAATTTAAACAAAAAACCAAGTCCAACCCATGACGAGCAATATGTATTTCAGGACCATTTCTTTCATGCTACTACAAATTCCTTGCACCAAGTCCCAAATCAAAAGTTTTATTTTGAAACAGCTAGGTCTCTCACACAGAAACTAATAAAAAATAGATATATTCGTACTTATTTGTTTGTTAATTTGTCACATATCTTGCAGGGGGGCTACTCTAGGTGGTTTATAATAATTACAAGAAAACTGAAATGTAAACAGAACAGAAGGAAAATAGTAGAACAATAAATAAACAATGACAAAGAAACACAGTGAGAATAATACATCAATATAATAAGCAAAAAGATGGATGGATGGAGAGCAGAGAACAGGAAGGGGAGATGGGACTGGATCACTGAGACTGGAATTTTGATCATTAAGTGATATGGTCATTAAGCAAATCATCACATGACCAGACCCAATTTTATAACCATTTTGAGCTATCAGTCATTAAATAAATCACATAGTTGATAAGTGCATCTGATTTCCCAATTTATATTGCTTTTCAGAAATCAACTGGGAAAGTCATAAATTGTGATCCCATGATCGTAGGATGCTGCAACCAGCCATAATGTGAGCTAGTTGCCAAGCTCCTGAATTGTGATCTCATGACTGTGGGGGTCGTATGACAATCTTAACTTCAAAAACAGGTCATAACTCGCTTTTTCTAAGGTGGTTGTATAATTTTGAACTATTGTTAAATTAACAATTCTACTAAGTTAAGAACTATCTGTATCTATTCCCTAACATATTATCTTGATACAAACACTCTGAGCCTATGCTGGGCATTAACTCTCCCACTTGTGGCTCCTTCATCCATGATCAAATCAGGGATGATTTTACTTTTGTAGTCTGACTGATCTGGTTTTACAGAAAAGCAAGGCAAAATTCTGAAAGCAGTTCTACTACTCCCAGAGATTTTGCAGTTGCCAAAGCAACTGAAAAGGAAAACAGTTCCTAAAATGAAGGTTACCCTTTCCTGTAAACCTGCCAGTGACACATCTCTACCTCGCTCTTACTCGAACTGCTACTCCAGGTTTACTGAATGTTTTTGCCACTACTCCTTCCTCAATTCTCCTGCACAAAAGCACCTTAAAAATTGAATCTGCTTTGATGATTGCTTGGAGACAGATAATTTGGTGGCAACCATATCGGTCACTGTGCCATCAGCCAAAATCAGCAGCCTGATTTTACTTTTTCAGGCTAACACATTTTATTAAAAAGCTTTTATGTGCTACAGCTTCTTTCCTCAGATGCTATTAGAGCTGATGAAACCATATGCCTTTGAATAAAATGTGTTGGTCTGAAAAAGTGCTCTTGATCTTGGACTACAGAGTCTAATGTACCTTTCTTCATTCCGTGTGCCATTGGAATGTTTCTTCCTTTTAAGCAAAAGACCACAAACTCTCATCTCTCAAACAGATTGCAAGGCCTGGATGATGAAAGGCCTTCAACCTTCAGCTCATGAAAACATACGGAGGAGGGACAGGTGAGTCAGGAGAGAGGCAAAAGTTAGCAGATGGAAGTTTACAGCAAAGTTACTTCCACGAGACCAAACCAGAGGGAAGAGCAGCCTGAGCACGTATCCAAATTCAAGCTAGATTAACATTGCAAGAGTCCCATTTCCAATGAATCCCTCTGATATTCATTGAGACAAAACTTATTTTGTGTTGGAATTCATTGTTAGAATGTATTTTGTACTGAAACAACTACAGAATTAATCAGCCAAGAGATGGCAGTGTTTAGTGTGCCTCTGGTTATAATCTATAGTTCCTTTATGTTCTGAGGAGAGTTTCCTGAGACCGTTGAAACCGTTAAGCAGCATGGTGACTGTACCCAGTACATTTTATTTGATCTGTATGGCTATGTAACTATCTTCTGCTATAATTTCTATAGAATAAAACATTTCCTAACATTTTGTTTAGTAAGTTAAACAATATGTAATATTTAAATATCAATAGTTTAAAATTTATGCTAATGTTTCAGATGCTTTGAATTACTATATGGCATTAAGGTTTAAAATTGGGTTGTTTGATCATATTGTTTTATTTTTTAGCCTGAGGGTCATCATTCCTGGTTAAGTCAAATGGAGATGGGTGGGCGGTTCGGTCAACGTTATAGCAGCACCTGTTATACCTACAGCAGCAGCAACTGGGGAGCAGGTTCCTGAATGGGTTTCTCTTTTGCAGATATGCCTGCCTCCTTTCACAGTTATTCACTTTTATTGAATAAAAGTGTAGCAGCATCTGTTGGCTTTGCCAGTAACTTTCCACTCTGTGCTACCTGAGTGAGCCATAGGAAAGCATCAAGTTCTATTGGATCTAGTTCTATTGTAGGTAATCCAAACTAAGGTATGATCAGACTTGGCGACAGTTGCCTGGCAGTATTTCTCTTGCTCATCAACATATGTTTTGAGTGAAAGAGTGAACAGTGGGTTCCTTTCCATATGCTAATAGTGAAGTACTTAATTTTTTAATAAAATAAATTTCACCTTGGTGGAATTTCTCAAATTGCTACCTGGAGATAACTGAAACTAGTCCCTTATTTACCTTCCAGACCCCTGGAAGAGGGAAGTAGCTAACCTAAACTCCTTCCTCTTTCTCTGACTTTGTTCTGGCTTGTGTTCCTTTTGTCTTTCATGGAATGTGCTAGAGGTGGTATTCAGCAGGTTCTGACCAATTCTGGAGAACTAGTATCAGAAATTTTGAGTAGTTCGGAGAACCGGAAAATACTACCTCTGAGTGGAGATTTTACAGTATCCTTCCCCTGACATGCCCACCAAGCCATGCCCACAGAACTGGTAGTAAAAAAAATTGAATTCCACCACTAGAATGTGCTCTCTCCTTCCTGGGAGATTCACAAAGCTTCCCCCTTCACAATCCCAATCCATTAAATCTAAATGTCTCTCTGGTCCCCTCTGCACCATTTCAGCATTGGTTAAAAGATCCATCTGGTTGTGGATATCTGCAGGGTGGTTGAGGGGCGGGGAAGTAACAGTCATAATGCAATTATGTAATATGCATAATGACCTTTGCAATGCCATTTTGATGTCATTGGGGCACTAAGTGGGTTTCTATGTATGCAGCTAACCATCTTTGAGCATGGCCAATGATGTTGCTGAATCCTAGGTGGGCCATATACCACATATCTCATACTGTATTATTCACAGGTAGATGATACTCTAGACCAGAGATCCCCAAACTTGGCAACTTTAAGACTTGTGAACTTCAATTGAAATCCACAGCATCAGAGCCCAGGTAAGAGAAAAGGATTGCTCACAACTTCATGTTGTTGGTTGGTTGGTAAGTAAAGTATTGTTTCTTTCAAGATTCTTTGCAATGGAGAAGTTGGGACTCATAGAACAAGCGATGGAAATGTAATCTACAAAAGCAAGCAGCTCCCTCTGAGATAGTGTGTCTTTAAGATACCACTCTGGGCCATTAGAGAACAAACATCACATTCTCTTGCTTGGGTCCAGCTTCTTCCTATTTCTTCATATTCAGAATCCAAGAGTTTCTAGACAATAGGACAAGACTTCAACAGCAACTTTGGCACATTCTGGTATGGCAATGTATGTCACAGTTGGGAATCGTTAACACATTGATGATACTACACCCCAAACTTTCTCAGTAGCCTATTGCAAATATTAAACAGCATGAAGAAGGCTGAACCTTTTGGCATCCTACAGGGAACAGCCAGTGAACTGATCTTTCTTTCTTCTCAGCTATTAACTAGAACTGCACACCGTTCTGCACAGGAGTAAAACTGCTGTTAAAAACAGTGCCTTTGGTCAAGACTCTCCCTGAAATCCAGAAGAATATAATGTTCAATAGCACTGAAGGTAGCTAAGAGATCTTTCTTTCTTTTATGTATAGAGTATTTGCACCAAGACAAATTCCTTGTGTGTCCAACCACACTTGGCCAATAAAGAATTCTATTCTATTCTATTCTGTTCTGTTCTATTCAACTAGAACAGGAGTGCCAAACTCAAGGCCTGGGGCCCAGATCAGGCCAGCAAGGTGCTTTGATCTGGGCCATGGGGCTGCCCTAGAAACAGCAAAGGATTAGCCTGCAGTGCCTTGGAGCTTGGGAGGGCCACATGAGGCCCTCTCAGGCTCCATATTTGGCTGCAACAGACTCCTGCTGCCCTCTGCCAGCAAAAACGGAGCTTGGGAAATCTTTTTCGCTGGCAGAGTGCTTGGGCCACCACAGACAGCCCATCCTGGCCATACCCTCTCTGGCCCCTGAGGTCAAATACAACCCTGATGTGGCCCTCAATGAAATCGAGTTTGACACCCATGAACTAGAAGGAGCACATTCCATATTGCTCAAAGATCATCTAGCAACAACTGTCTATCTCTGATCTATGTCCAGATCTGAAACCCAACTTAAAGGGGTCTAGATAATCTGATTATCCTAAGGCACTCTGTAATTTATAACCCTTATTCTGGCACAATCAACCTCCAATTTTAAGAGTTTGAGAATTATATTTATTATTTGCTATTTTCCAACCTTCTTGGAAAAACTGTGGATAACTTTGAAATACAGATTGGACTATCAGTTCTAGAGCAGATCGAAAATTGTACCTGGATTTTTGGCATATAATTCAGTGCTACTTCACCTTATTATAGCCATGTTATAATAAAAAAAAACTTCTGTCACATACATAATCCATGATTACATTTTTAGTGAATATAAGCATATGAGTATTTTAATATTAGTTTTATTGTTTAATGCTTCTGAGGTTAATCTTGAATGACAACTTCTGAATCATGGCCAGATTTTATGTTAAAATGAATCTAGTTAAAATGAATCTAGTTAAAAATTAATTTAGTTTAGCTTATCTTCAAATACAAAGCCGATACAATAAGGATATAAAAGACTATGGAATATATTTGAAACCACAACAACTAGATAAAATCTTATTAGGACCAGATAAAAAAAATATTACTAAAATTTATAAGTATCTTTTAGAAGTAGAACTGGAAGAAGAAGTAGTGAAAGGATGTATGATTGCCTGGGCTCAAAACATTGGACGTAATATAAAGTTAGCAGATTGGGAGACTATATGGAATAGAAATCATAAATTAACAAAATCAGTAACATACAAAGAAAATGCATATAAAACGTTTTACAGGTGGCACTTACCCCTTTCGAGATTAGCGAAAATGTACCCTAAACCGAATCCCACATGTTGGAAATGTGGGAAAAAAGAGGGAACATATTATCATATGTGGTGGTCTTGTCCAGAAGCTCGAAAATATTGGCTAAAAATCCAAAAATGGCTACAAGAAATTACCAATGAACAATTAGATTTACAACCAGAGCTCTTCCTATTGGGGATCTTCAAAAAAAATATGTAAAGACTACAAAATACTTATTATTACATATATTGACTGCGGCCAGAATTGCTTTTGCTCAGTGTTGGAAACAGTCATTCACACCTGTAGAAGAACTGGTTATACAAAAAATTATGAATTGTGCTGAAATGGATTAATTAACATTGAGTTTAAAAGATAAGGAATCTTCAATATTTTATATGATATGGGAACAATGGTACAATTAGATAGATCGGAGACAGACTAAGGATAGATGATTATTAAATATAGAACATAGATAGAATAAGAATATATTTATGTATAAATTATCACTATCACACAAATGACTGTTATATGATAATGCACCACAAACAGCTGTTATTGAATTATATATTTTTTAATTTCTTTTTTTCTTTTCTTTTTGTAATAAAATTCAATAAAGTTTTCTTAAAAAAAAATAATTTAGTTGAAATTAATCTTTCCAGAGACTTGGCACTGGTTTCTTATTTTTGTTTATTTATTTAAGAAAATTTATATGCCTGCCCAACTCAGCCTGACTCCAATTGGCTTACAAGGATAAAACCCCAATACAAAAAGCAATAACACCCCACTGCCCGGTGACAACAATCAGACAAGTCATTTGATGGGTTCCATATCACTGTGGGTCCCATTGGCAGAATCATGTTTTCAAGCCCTTGAGAAAGAGTATCAATGTGAGGCCAATCTTATCTCTGCAGGGATGATATTCCACAAGGAGGGAACCACCATAGACAAAGCCCTTCTTCTTGGTCCCGCTAGCTAGATGGATTGCCTTAGAAGAGAGGACCCGTGGCATACCCTGCCTCCCCATTCTGCTAGGACACAGATATAACAACAGCAATACACTTAGACTTATATTACTTCTTTATAATGTTTTACAGACCTCTCTAAACAGTTTACACGGTCAGCATACTGCCCCCAGCAATCTGGATCCTCATTTTACTGATCTCAGAAGGATGGAAGGTTGAGTCAACTTTGAGCCAATTAGGATTGAACACCTGGCAATGGGCAGAATTAGTCTGCAATACTGCATTCTAATCACTGCACCACCATGGCTCTTATGACTGGGATATGACTGGGAAAAATACAGTCCTTCAAACAACTTGGTCTCAAGCCATGAGAGACTTTGAAAGTGACAGCCAGCATCTTGAAGCAAACCTGCAGCCAATGTAGCTCCTGCAGGAGAGTGACATGAAAATTTAGGATTGCACAAAACCACGAGGACTGTTACATTTTGAATCAATTGAAGCTTCCAGATACTTTTCAAGGGCAGCCTCATCTAGAGTGCATTGCATTAATCAAGATGGGAAATGACTACAGCATGGATAACTGTGAGCAGAGACTGTTGGTACAGAAAATATTCTATTTGCTACATAGCCCCCAGTTGTGCAAAGGTTTCTGCAAAGCAAATAACAGCTGTGGAAGATGATTCTTAGGAGAGCAATAAAGGTAGTCCTTGTCTTTCATTTAGTGACCGCTCAAAGTTAATACGGCATTGAAAAAAGACTATTTTTCATACTTACAACCATTGCAGCATCCCTGTGGTCATGTGATCCAAATTCAGATACTTGGCAACAAACTCATATTTACAGCTATTGCAGGGTCCCGGGGTCATACGATCACCTTTTGCAACCTTCTGACAGGCAAAGTCAATGGGGAAGCCAGATCCCCTTAACAACAGTTTGTCTAATTTAACAACTGCAGTGATTCACTTAACAACTATGGCCAGAAAGGTCATAAAATGGGGCAAAATTCATTTAACAAATGTTTTACTTAGCAACAGAAATTTTGGGCTCAGTTGTGGCCATAAGCCAAGGACTACCTGTACATTAGGAAATGAAGGAGTCAAGCTTAGAACTAAAGGCAACTTCTTCCTAAGTAAATATATGTGGGATTTTTCTGTCAATGGATGCAAAATCAGGATTCTGATGGCTTACATTGAAAAATGTAACAGTCTGCATGGTTTTGTGCAACCCTAGATTTGTGTGCTTACAATTTTGCAACACTTACAAAGATTCCCATAATTACTTTCATCTTGGCCACCCATCTTATTCATTCTCAGACCCTTCTACTTTTTTCAGTTTTCCCAGAGGTTGTTGTGGGTTCTGGGCTGCCCTGTCAGTCATTCGTATCATACGCCAGAGATATGTGTCTTTTATTATTATCCTTCACCTTAAAAAGTATTAGTGACATGACTTGATTTGTCCACAATACTACATTTAATTAGTGGTGTTAGCTACAGCAATCATATGTTTCTGTTCATGACCACTGATACAATAATACAAATAATGGATACACAGAATTAAATGATAGTGTGAGAGAAATAAAATCAAGAACAATTAGGGCAAGGGAAGAGCTTTATGACATTCATTAAAAGTTATGAAGAATATATAGTTTAGGTTTTATGATAAACTGGAACAATTTTTGTATTGTAAAATTTAAGCCTCCTTTGAGGGGTGAGTCTAAACCATCAATTATATAGGATTCAGAGCCTAACAATGTTCATAAAATGCAAGCAACTAATATGTAGTTTTGATTTAAGACTTCTCAAATATCCATTAATCAAGAAAAAAAATCTATCTTATAATAAAATGTGGAAATCCAAAGCAAGCATCTCTTTACATAATACTTCTGGCACTGGATTCTGGCTGTTGGCTGTGATGGGACAGAACCCTGTAGATATGCACGATGCTATGATACACTGGTTTCAATATAATTTACAAATGTTGGCTCACACAGTATTTAGTCAGTGCTGGCAGATGCCATGTGAAAACTGTGTATCAACAAATTCATTTCAAAGAGTTAATCTCTGCCCCACTACAGATCAGAACAACTAAAAACTGTTTGGAAACCAGCCTAGTGAAGTGTCAGAATGCAAAATTTGATAAAAATAGGAGCACAGCCAGAGAAGCTCAACTGAATGCCTGGACATAAGTGCCACCCCTCCCGCCCCCCAATTCTCTGCAAAAGAGGACATTAAGAGTAGCCAGATGTTCTCTCCAGTGCCACAGTCGCTCTTTCAATGAAATGCTAGCCATCTGGTATGTCAAGACAAAATGGGCAGATGAATAATTCCCCATATGAACCTCCTGCATTTTAAAATTCTGTTTGCAAAGGTATGAAAATGTTTGTTTGTGGCATGTAGAAGGGACAGCAACAGAAGAGAGAATGATCTATGTAAAATTTTGCAATTCACCAGTCTAACAAGGGGAGGAATTTCTTCTCCTCTGTTTGCATGCTCTATTGTTTTATTTATCTGCTCTGGAGTTCTTACAAATTTTGGAGAAAATCACTGCTGATGAAAAAGGAGATAAAAGTCTTATTGAACAAGCAGAAAACCATCTTCTCCCCCATCCCAATTTCTGCAGCAATCTCTAAGACCAGTCTCTCAGAAGAAGAGTCTCACAAGTAAATAAAGAATTACGGTTTTAGTTTTAAGGTAGGGATGTTTTCTCTTTCCAATGTAGTCCTAACATTCTGAAAGACACTTTTCCTGCACTCATTTCAAGTGAGAACTTCCTGGCTTAGCCATCTTTACTCTCCAATATTCCAATACTCTCCAGCAAAGGTCAGGTGGGTGGTTTGGAAATACGAGCATTTTCTACGGAAGCTCAATCTCTCTCAAATATAATAAACATGGTGCATTTTTCATTGTTTCCCCCAAAGAAAAGTGAAATCGAATTTAGAAAAGTCTCACATTTATAACAAAGTTGTTTACAACATGTTCAAATTCAGTGATCTGAGCAATAGGATTGTGTGTAATACTATACAGATAGTCATTGGCTAACTGCCATTCATTTAGCAATTGTTCACAATTGCAACAGCATTGAAAAAGTGACTTATGATTGGTCCTTGCACTTACAACCAATTCAGCATTCCCATGGTCATGAGTTATGAGATTACTATTTGCGATCTTCTCAGCCAACTTCTGAGAAATAAAGCCAATGGGAGCAGCCAGATTTGCTTAATGACTATGTGATTCATTTAACAACTGCAGTGATGCTTAACAGCCATGGCAAAAAAAGTTTGTAAATTGGGTGTGAGCCATTAAACAACCACCTTGCTTAGGAACACAAATTCCCATCCCAGTTGTGGCTGAAAGTCAAGGACTAGCTTTATACACATATTAAAAATATATTTCAGAGACATTGGCTTAATATATTCCTTTATATATTAGTATTTTAAGGACAGTTAAAGTGTCCAAAATATATAAAAGAAATTACAGATATTATTTTCCTCTGAAATTGAAACCATGAAGAATTTGGAGAGAAGTCTTGTCTCACATGCTTTTTTTCCCACCATTCTCTCTTTTTCCCACCATAGATAGAAGTCAGTAAACAAAATCTGGTATTGATTTGTATGTAAAATTTAATTGACTCTGTCCTGAACACTCTTTGGGATATTATCTCACAAGTGAAAGATAATGTATGTTTTAAAATAAAAACATGTACTTCATTCTTCATTCTTTTGAAAAGACCAAGACAGTATGAGATAGTAGAAGTATTCATTCCTGAAGAAAAGTTCACTTTCTAAGTGGACAAATTTTATGTTCTATCAGCAATACTATCTTCATTTTAATTGTTTTATATATCTGAAAAAAGCAACTGAAAAGATGATTAAAAACAGACAATTTTGAATAAATATAACTTTCTTTAAATGATATAAAAGTCTAAATTACATAGCTTAAAACAAGCAAAAGGTAGTGTTCTCTTTAGCAAAGTTTTTCTAAAATGTTGGCATTATGATGAGCAGTTCTCAGTTCTTGTTTCATCTGTCTAAGCAATGAAATCTTTAGACAAGGGGCAAAAGATGATAGTAGATGATCTTATCATCTACTATTTCGCTCTACATCTGAAAAGGCTAATATGAGAGAAAATATTTATTGACATTAATTTGTTAATATTGGTACTGTGATTTCATCTCTACAGAATGAAATCTACTGTTTGGTCAGGACATCTACAGAGGGCCTATTCAGGATCCCACCTTCTCGAGAGAGTCATGTGACATGGACCAGATGACAGGTCTTCTTGGTGGAATTTATATATTAAACAAATTTATTTGGCCACCCAATTCATACACAGGTGAATGGGTGGGCTTATAGCCTTAAAAATCCACAACATAAAAACCATGAAATTCTATCCCAATCTATCCCAAGCAACACCATCAAATTATTTATTTATGAAATAAATTCATGTGGAATACTCTCCGTTCTTGGTCCACATGATTCCTACTCTGTTCTCACTTTGAAAATAAACTAAAATTTATAGCATACTAATCAAATCCATTCCATTTGATCATGAGTCACCATCTAATGGCTTATAATTTATAAAATTATCTGGGGTTTTTTTTCCCTTCTCTTTTGACAATAATCTAAATTTCTGGATATTAACCTTGTTTATACGGTTAGTTTTGCAAAACAGGGTCAATGCAAAATATAATAACAAAGAAATAAAAATAAATTCTAAAAATAAACAGGTAGCCAGTCATGCTTGAAGGTGACCTAAGTCTGTAATTACTGGAGATAAATATAATTCTATAATTGCTAGTAGATAAAATTTCAGCCATTTGTAAATTGATCTAATTTTTAAAAAACAGTTTGCAAAGAAAGAAGCACAATAACCTAGTGTGATAGTAACATGTTTACGAAAAGAGGTTGAGGTTAGACCAGAACTACGTTGAGATCTACTTATCCTGATTTCTAAACATTCAGAATGTCCCTGCCTGGTAGAACTCCGACAGCTCTTCAAGCAGCTGTTTGAGCAGCAGGCAGCCATGCATGGTATGGCAAGCGTTCAACCATCTGCTGTCTCAAGACCTGCTAGTTTCTGTACCTGAGCCATTCTTCATCAGAACAAACCTCTTAAGTGTAGCAACAACCATAATAAGCCAATTTTTACTCTTGTTTATTTCCTTAGGAAAATCCTTGTGAACTCCAGAATAAATTCCAAATAGAGCACAGCACGTTAGTTCATACTATAGTCCAAAGATTGCACAATACGATTACTTCATACAACAATCATACACTGGCTGAAGTCGTCGTATGCTAAGCATGCATTTGTCCTTGTCAGCAAAATCGTTCCATTGGTAATCTCTACCTTATGACAGAAGCAGCTCAATAGACTAGGAAGCACTCCAGAGAAGAGCACTGACTGTTCCACTAAATGCTGTACCCCAAGCAACACCTAGAGTCCTAGTTTTGGATTCTCTTTTACAAAGCTGAGGATGCCAATGTTATCTTGGAACTGCAAGCTGGATTGATGATAAAGGAAGAGAGGTATTATCTGATAACTTGACCAACAGTATGTTTTTCTAAGCAGTGCAAGGAAAGATGAAAGAATGGGCTCAATTCAGTTTTGGGCAACCAATGCCAAAGTAACATGCACACTACCCTGAGCAAATGATTACCTCATGCCTGGACAATGTAAAACAGAAAGAACCAACTGTTTTGTTCTGACCCAGCAAGCCACAACAGGTTTGTTCTACTTTCTTATTATGTCTTATGGTTGGAATACTTGAAACATGGAACATTTATTTTGATTGAACACTTGACTTATTTTGTGTTTTGTTTATCAGAAAGCAGCCAACTCAAAACAGTTGGATGGCAGTAATACATTTGTATGCTGCCCATCTCACTATCAAGTGTTTCTGGGCAGCTTAGAATATCCTAAATAAGAGAATAAAACAATTACATAATTAAAACATTAAAACCTTGAGCAGTAAGTTAAAACATTAAAATTAATATTAAAGTTGATAAATGTGTAGATAGGGTGGAAGTGGGCTCTGATATTCTACTAGCCACCTCCATCAGGGCCTCAAGCCAGACACTATGATCTAATGTTGGATAGGAAATATAATTTCCTTTCTGTATATATTGCTAAAAACTTGCAATGCAATCAAGAACATTATAACCAACAGATTCAGTATTTTGATCATATATTTATTATTCATGAATCCTGGCTAATCTACCAATTCTTTTATTCATTAAATTGTTATTATTGGTAGAAGTAGTAGTAGTAAGAATAATAAGAGAAATGGCTAAGATTTTAAAACAAACTAACACAGAAAGAAAAGCAACAATGAGTAAAGACCATATTACTAGAAGGAAAATGATATTTTTACATAAATATAATTTCTTAGCAGAATTAATAGCTTCAGAAAAAAATATTAGTATAAAGTGGTGGCAACAATAACATAAAATGAAATAAAACAATAATGTATAATTGTTCCTATTGTGCTAAAAGCCAAATTGCCTTACCCATGATTTTTGTTAGTAAATAGCTTAAATTATATATTATGATAATAGTAGCAGCAGGAATAGGTTTCCAGTTGAAATAGTAGTCTGGTTGAATCTGGCATAATTCTTAATTGCCACTTCTTGTGTTTTTGAGAGAAATCCACTGAAGCAATAACATAATTTTAGATATAAAATAAATAGATGAAACCAGAGCTCAGCAACAATTATATTTAGTTCAAAAGCTTCAGACGTTTTTCCTTTTCCTTTCTAAAAGCCACAGCAGTAGAATTTCTTTGTGGAATGTCTACTGTTTGGCCAATAAAAGTTATGCATTTTTAATGCACAAAATAATGAATTCAAAATCTATCCCCATCCATCCATTCATTCCTCCATTCAGGCCTGTCAAGTTAAACAATCCATATACAACCAGCAAAACCATTTTGTAGTAGTAGAGATAAAAGGTGAAACCCTGAAATTTGACACTTCGAAGTAGATTCTTCCAAACTCTAGTGCTCCCCGTATTCAGAATACCAGCCATTTGGCTGTAGTTTCTTCTAGGATATTCCATAACTCCTTCCCACTCATTTTCCATTCCTCTTTTCCAAGGTCAATCAGCATTTCTTGTCCTGTTCTCATTGGGATTGCTTAACTATGCTCACCCATTTTTTTTCTGTGTTGGGTTTTGGTACTTCTCTAATCCTCTAAGTCTGTAGAGATTCTCAGTCATCCAGGTCTTGGTTGGCCCAAAAGTGCCTTTTTTTTCCACAGGAGGCAACTGGACTTTATTGTTTTTTCTTTAAAGACATTTTGCTTCTCATCCAAGAAACTTCTTCAGCTCTGACAAGATAGTGGGTGAATGGAAGGATTTATATTTCTTGCAGACAGCTGGTAATCTGCATCCTTTTAGAGCAGGGCTGTCAAACTCGGCCCATGGACCGGATGCATCATGCACTGGCCACGCCCATGCCCGGTTTAGTGAAGGGGAGGAAAGTCCCAATATGTCATGTGATGCCTCTGTGACGATGCGAGTTTGACACCCCCTGTTTTAAAAAGTTGTTGAATATAGGTAAATCTTGGAGATTTATCTGTATCCTCAGGGTCACCTGAGTAGTGCTTCTGGTTCCTGTAGTCTGCATTTTTTCTCCTGGAAATCCCTTCCTACTCCCACACCATTCAAAGAATGTTTTCAAAGAAAAAACAAGGAAGTCCAGTTGCCTCTTGAAAAACAAAAAGCACTTTTGGGACAACCATAATCTGGATGACTGAGAATCTTTTCAGACTTCTCTACGTCTTGTCCATTTTCCCTGAAACCAGCAGATACTTCACCTTAATGGGACTAGTATATTTCTCTTTTGCTTTTCTGAGAACACACACTTGGAAAACAAGCATGAAATTATCTAGGACTTTCCAGATTTGCCATTCCAAACAGCAGTTTGGAGTTCCTTTTCTGCTTAGGAACAAGTTTAGTGTCAGATGTTTATGTTTATGTTTATGTTTATTAGATTTCTATACCGCCCCCTCTCCCAAAAAAGGGACTCGGGGCGGTGTACATCCAGCTAAAACAGAAACAGTATATACAATTAAAAACAATTTAAAATGATTAAATTGGAGGCCAAATATAAAATTAACAGATATAAAACTGATAAAAAATTTTAAAATACCAGATTTAAAACCCCACAAATCGTTACTGGGCCAGACAGGCCTGTTGAAAAAACAGCGTCTTTACTGCGCGCCGGAAGGTCTGAATGTTGGTAATGGCCCATATCTCTGGGGGCAAATCGTTCCAAAGGGAGGGAGTCCCCACAGAGAAGGCCCGCACTCTCGGGGCTGCCAACCGGCAATGCCCAGCCGGCAGAACCCCGAGGAGGCCAACCCTGTGGGAGCGCACTGGGCGGCCGGAGGCTGTTGGTGGCAGCAGGCAGTCCCGTAAGATGATGATCATGTGATGTTTTACCTCACTAGCAAAGATACTTCTTTTTTTTATTATTATTATACAGTTAGGATTCTGCCATGTTGCACACAGGTTAATTTTTATTCATGTGCTGGTTCACATGACATGAATGAATAATTCTGGGAGTTGAAGCCCACAGGTCATAAACAGGCCATTTTGCCTACCCCTGACTTAAGCCCTTATTATTATTGAGAACGATCGGTTCCTCCTTGCTTGAGAAGGGCCATGGGTCAGCTTGGGATAGAATGCAAAATGTCTTATGTTCATTTTTAGGTACAATTTCAAAAGCCTCTCTCTGAAAATCTGGAGAACCACAGCTTGTCAGGCTAGATAATTGTACACTAGAAAGACAAGGCTTGACATGGTAAAAGCAGTTTCTTATATCCTATTTCTTAGCTCTTTTATTGTTGTCTTTTTTATATTCTTTTTATACCTTTAAAGCACACATTCAGCTCTTTATGTTACTATCCCAAGGGTAGTTTTACCTTTACTTCAGAGTCTTTCACCCACAAGTGTAGCCTTCAATTACCAAAAGGTGAACTGAATACACAGACTATAAAGAACTACAGCTATTAAGAGAACAAAAATAACGTCTCCTGTGTAAAATAAACTTTGAATCCTTATATTTGCAGCTAAATAAATTCATCTGCTTCATCTGACATACTCTATTCCATGACTTTTACTATTGATTTTCCAACATGGCTGGACTGGAAGCCAAGGAAAATTTTGTTTCTGTTTTTAAAGAACTGAAAACATTACATGGGATTCCTGTTTGTGGATGATGTACATTATCAATCCACTTCCAACCTTGTTGTCTCCCTCACTTAACTTTTATTGACATTAGCAGCTTGAAAGTATATGCTCAGAAATTGGAGAACAAAAATGGATATGAATTTTACATACAGATGTGACAAATATCTATAAATAATTCATTTCTCTTTTCCTTTATTTGTTGTCCTGTCAAATAAAGAATTCTAAAACTTTAAAAGTTCTTGTCATCTTGAGAAAAATACAGTAACTGTTTATACTGTTTCACAGAGCTGCACATTTCCCAAAACCATAAGCAGTAGAAGAACAAGAAAAGTATTTGTTTGTACCATAGGAAGTAATACTTTCTTCACTCTTTCTGTTGTGTTAAAACAATCTTCAGCAAAAGTACACATTTTTTTCTTAAGAAACCAAAACAGTTAGTTTTAGTTTTCTTTATATCTCATTGCATTCTATGATTGGAAATGGGGAAATGGTTGCACTCAAATATACTATGCTTTCTGAAAGAAGGATTTTGCTTCACTATTACAGTTTGTTGAAAATGTTTTTAGGATAAGAGTATGCAATTTAAACAAAGGATAAATATAAATAAATATAAAAGAAAAAACAATTACAACTATCATAACAGTGAGATTGTTTTTCTCCAATAATTTGAATAGTGTACACTTTTCCCCCAGAATAATATTTTGTAGTACTATAGAACTAAAAAGGCACCATGTTGGTGTAAATTAGCTCATAGAGATAAAAGCATATGTGCATGAGAATAGGAAAGCAAAAGAGCATATCAGTTAGATAAGACTTGATGACAGTTACAAAAATAAGGAAGTGAAATTAACTAGCAGGCAATTGATTTTATTTAACCAAGCAACCAATGAGCATAGAGCTGAGGTGATAAATGATATAGGACTTCCAACATGAGATAAACAGGAACATTGGACAGGAAACAGGTGGAAATATTTATTTATTGTCCTGCCTTTATTATTATTTTATAAATAATTCAAGGTGGTACACATATCTTCCTCCTCCTGTTTTCCCCACAACAACTCTGTGCAGTGACAAGCTGAGAGATAGAGAATAACCCAAATTCACCAAGTGGCTTTCATGTCTAAGATAGGACTAGAACTCATGTCCTCCTGCTTTCTGACCTGGGGCCTAATCCACTAAATTGGCTGGCAAACCAAACTGACTCAAAAACATGGCATCAAAAGATTCCCATTTTGTGCAAGCAACTGTCATCCATTGAGTACCCAGTCTTCCCAACACCCTTTATGTTTCATGGATGGTAAGGGGTGGATGTGGTGAGTATGAATATGCAAATACGTGTTGGTTATGCAAATTATATGACATAAATCTCAGGAGTTAACATACTGCATGCTATATTGATCTTGAGCTATTCAAGTATTCTATTAGATCCTAAGGGTGACAGATCCTGGGAGTACTGGTAAATGGTGAGGTAGGAATATGTGTGTCCTATTATAACATCTTCCAATGACTAAGGCTATGAAGTCTTAGTCTCACAAATGTGTTCCTTGCCTGCAGTTCCATAAAAAGGGGGATTGAAGAGCTGTATATGCCTGGGTAGGTTGGGCATGATGGTTGACTGGTTTATAAACTTCCAGATTGAAATAGCATTAGTAAGAAAACAATTGTCCATTAGGCCTTCAAAGTTGAGGAGGAATAACAAATCTGAATCTCAATGATCTGAGCCACATTCTAACCACTGTATTACTCTCTTCTTTCCAAACCACTTCCCTTCAAAACGTTTGCTTATGTTTGTGGCATACAACTGTTTTTCATTTTAAAAATATAAGTGTGAGAGTGTTCTGACCAAGACTTCCTGAGACTGTAATTAAGCACATGCTTAGTCCAAACAACTCTTGCTTTATTTCAATGCTGGGAATTATGTTCATTCCCAGCCCATAATGAGTCTCAGTCTCCCAAGATAAGCATCCACCTTTATCTCCTTTGAATTGCTGCCAACAACTAAAGTGCCAAATTAACTGTAAAAACCCAACCGAAGTACAAAGTCCACACAGAGCTTCAAGGTTTAATCTGAAGAGAGCGAACGACTTTGCTTCCTGCAAAGATTTCTCTACCTTTGCACTTTTTTTATACCATAGGGGAGGGGCAATCACCTCCAAGCCTTACTTCCCTTTTGGCTCAGCTGCTCTTGCCTTCTAGCAGCTCTACGCATACGCGCACTGGGAACAGGTTCTCTTTGTTCCTCTGCCTCGCTGTCTTGCTGTTCCAAGACTCTGGTGTCTCCAGAGTCAGCACACAACTCCCAGATGGTTCTGGTCCCATCTTTGCATTGGACACAGGACTCTTGTCCGAGTCCTCCCCAGACTCTCAGACTGGTCCCCATTCTTCCCCATTGTCTGATTCTGCTGCCATCTGCACAGGCTGCCGGCAAACCACAACATAGAATACTTCCTTTATGATAAATCTGCAGGTATACAAATTCATGAAACTCACCTTAAGTTTTCTATTCCACCAGATATCATAGTCATCAGAATTAGCTGATCGTGTGATAGATCATGTGACGCTTCTTTAATATTACAGCCTGTATCGCCTAGTGATGCCGGAAGCCGAATGATTTGTAAAGCACAGAAAGATATATGACAATCATGTTAAATATTTTAGTGTATTGTAACACCATCAGAAAATCAATTAATTGTGATTAGTGTTCCATGAATAATGGCAAAAGAAATTATTGCTAATACTGTTTAAATGTTTGCTTAAATTGCTGCTAACAGTGGTATTTGATCTCCATTGCTCATTCTAAGATAATTAATAATCCATCAGGGAAGATTTATATTAACTAAGCAGGAAATCACAAATGAAGTTGATTCAGGTGCTTGTAAATAATACTTACTTATCAATTATATCTCCCCTGACTATTTTGTATTGTTTACAGCAAGTAATGTTTAAGTACTGTATGATTAATATTTTTATACAAGCCCAATCATTATTATGGGACTACACTATTATCTAAAATTATCTTGTCAAATATTTAAAATTGGTAAAAATACCTGCTCTATGTACACATATATTTATCTAGGTCCAGGGGTGGGATTCTACCCATTCTGTCTGGTTCTATAGAACACCTTGTTATCTTTCTAAGCAGTTCGGACAACCAGTAGTTAGAAGCAATCTCCTTTTGTTTTTTTCCACCCTTATTACATTCTTGCCAGTATGCCTAGACTTCCTGTCTCCAGAGCTTTTAAGGCATGACTTTCTTAAAGGGGAAGGGTTGTTTTAAGATTTTTACACTGCTGCTGGGAGGAAATACTTCCCTGGACAATCAGCATTTTGAAGAAATAATTGAATAATGAAGCAAAGCTTTTAGTGACAGGGAACCAAGATGAGTGACATTCAGCAAGGCTTCTTGGCTAGCTAGAAAGATTGACATTCAAACGTGAGTTTACATACCTTTTCTGAGTTTTGATTTAAAACTGTTTTTTGGTGAAGGTTAATTCTGTGCTTGGTGATGTTTAATCCTGTGTTTATTGATGGGATAATTTTCCCTGTTCAGCTTCAACAAGCAATAGCTACTGTTGTGATTTAATTATTTGTATTGTGTGAATTTTTTCTTGCCTCATGGTTTCTTTTTCTATCTGGGGAGGGGGTTTTCCTCACTGCTTTAGTACTATCTGGCACTATCCTTTTGGGGTATACTTCCAAGAGGCAGGAAGCAAGCTTGGCACTGATTTTTGTACTGTCTTTCTGGAGGGCATGCGACCTTTCCTTAAATCTGGATGATTTGCTTAGGATATCTTGTGAGGGGAGTGAGACCAGCTGGTATCTTTAAGTGGTGCAAATGGATCTAAGGGTTGCTTTTCCTGGATGTGCTTTTTCTGGAGAGCTTAAATGACGTCTCTGTTAAAGGGTTTCATTTTATGAGCAAGAGATGGCTGCTTGATAGTTATCACTACATTTTAACTATTTTCATTCCTCAAGGTGCTCTGGCACCCTGCCTGATTTGTAACTCTGGCTTGCAGGTATTTTTAATCTAATGATTGGTATTTAGGGCAGCTTTTTGCAAGCAAAGAAGCTTTTTGTATTTTTTTACAGGTAATCCTTGACTTATAACAGTTCATTTAGTGACCATTCAAAGTTACAATGGCACTGAAAAAAGTGACTTATGACCATTTTTCACACTTATTACCGTTGCAGCATCCCCACTGTCATGAGAGGCTAGGCAAGGAGAAGCGCCCCTTGACATGAGTGATGTCGAGTTGGCCATGCCCAGCCAGTCACATGACCACCAAGCCAAACCCACCAACTAAGCCACACCTACAGAACCGGTTGTTAAAAAAACTGAATCCCACCCCTGCCTATGCCAAACTGTCTTATATATTAAACCTTTGATTCAAAAATGCAACTAAGCTGAAGTTTAAAAAAAAAAGCACTACTTTAGTCTTAGGTACTTACATTTAGAATGTTAATATGTGTCTGAAAAATGTGTAGTGTAACAGCAATAACTGAGAAAGATTTATTGATCTTTCTGTGTAGATTTATTCATCCATGCAGATAATGTTAGTGCCATAATTCTAGATAAAATCCACTGCATTATGGTAACGTATTTGAAAGTTATATATTTCTCTCTCTTTATCTGTCTATCTGTCTGTCTCTCTCTCTCTCTGTCTCTAATTCCACCCATTTTTACAACAAATCTGTATTTTGAATTTTTGGAAAGGCAACTATACACATTTCACTTCCTATCAAAATGAATCATATTCCTTGAGGAACATGTACTATTTTACTTGAATTGTAATGGTTTGGGTATGCGTGAATGTTTGATTATGTTAATATATCTGTGAATGGAAGCAGATGAGTCTCTGAAATAGGTGGCATATAAATTGTTTTAAAAATAAATAAAAAACATTAATCATATTAATGATTAATTAATCATTAAAGATGAAAAGAGAAAAAAGTCCACATCATACCACAAATCCTAGTAGAGATAATATCAACATTTGCATCATGAGTATATAATATATTACAGTCTTATGAAAATTATTATGGTGCACATTCTTTCAAAAAGTCAGACTATGCTCAGATCCAGGACATTTCCTTCCCCTACAAAAGATGTTCTTTTTTTCCTCTTCCATTTCTGACTTTTTAAAATTTCTGTATTAAATTGGATGCAAAGTATTATCATTCTCTAAAAATACAAAAAAAGCCCAGCATAAATTCAGCTTTTAAATTCTGTTAAGTATTTCTCATTTTAATCAAAACAGCATTGCACACATTATGGCATTTAAACAAAATAGGTTTCCAAAATTCTTTTCACAAATGTCAACAAATATAAAACAATAGCTTTCTGAACCTAATCTCATTTCGCTTACACAGTAAATATTTGGGCATACAGCTAAGACTCTTTTAGTCAATAATGAGTCACTTGTGGATGTTCCTGACACAAGGCCAAAGATGAAGCCATTTTATAGCAAAACATTCATTTTTATCAATGTAAACTTTTTGTTTGATTTCTAGGCCCTAAGATGCATATATCCATCTATGCCATTTTTGACCATTCATTGTGATTTCTATAAGCCACTTGATTTGCAAATAAAATTTGCAATAAGGCATGTCAGGGATGGACAGCACAACTGGAAAGAAAGAGCAACCAACCCAACAGGTACCCATATTTAATTATCCAGTTATCTGAAAAAGACAACCAGAGTTAAAGCTATCAGAATGGCTGAGCTGGAAGCAAGCAGTCTGTTAACACCAGCAGTCTATATCGTGGTATTTGCCCTCCTCCCTATTCCTTCTGAGTTTAATAGCTAAAAGATCTTTAAAATATCTACTACAGTGTTTGCATAAATGAAAATTTGAAGTGCAAAGCAAAGTACAGGCTGAAGTAGAGTCATATTAATCTTCAGGAATCTTGCTAGCTTCTATATAGAACTATAAGGAGCATTTGTAGACACTTTCTCCCCAGAACATCCTCCTACCCAAAATTAAGTTGTAATAGTAAAAAGTTTCAGAAGGGGGAGGGCAATAGCAATAGCACTTAGACTTATATGCCACTTTGCAGTGCTTTACAGCCCTCTCTAAACAGTTTACAGAGTCAGCATATTGCTCCCAACAATCTGGATCCTCATTTTACCCACCTCGGAAGGATGGAAGGCTGAGTCAACTTTGAGTCTGGTGAGATTTGAACTGCCAAATTGCAGGCAGCCGGCAGGCAGCAGAAGTAGCCTGTAGTACTACACTCTAACTGCTGCGCCACTGCAACTCATAGAAAGAGTGATAAGAAGCAATAGCTTGCCTTTTAAATTTGTCCTTGGTCATACCCACCATGAAAACCCTGGATGAATATGCAGTCTTCAAATAGCAGTGATTTTGTTTAGAATGTTCACAATATGCTCTCAAATATATGCATACATAGTTTTTTTCGGCCTACAAGCCCAAAACAATGACATATCCATGACCCATGCATTTGTTTCTGACAACCAGATTCATCAGACAAAGTGGGCAAACAGAGTTAGCAGCTTGTGTTATAGAGCAACATGGAACCCTCTGGGCCATTTGTCGTACCTGATTATCATGCTACAGATGAATTGTAATAAAGCAATCAGCAGGCTAGTAGCTGCTTCTTCTAATAATCCACCCTAAAATTAGAGAACCTAAGAAACTCTTGCTATGAAACCTAGTTCAACGGTATTGAAAATTCATATAAAAATAAAATCACTTTTAGTCTCTTCTGTACAGGATTTCTTATTTTATTAAAACTTTCCTCTGGGTGTGCTTATAATCTTCTTATTTTTATACATTCATAATTGCAATGTTCCCTCAATTATTATACTTGGTATATATTTTAATTGCTGGCTTTCACCATGGAAATGTAGTGCTTAATCAGTCTGTTATATATTGTTTAACAAACATAGTTGTCTGAAAAAGAGATCTAAATAGACCAGGATAAATTATATTGTGGGAAGTTACTGAGCCATACGCCTGAATTTCTTGACATGCAAAAAACACTTCTGGTAATAACAACTAATTGATATGCAAGCAGACAATATTTTGAAAGAACTTTTTAATTGTATCGGTATCCATTCTCATGATACTGAATCACTTTTGTTTAATGATAACTCTAGCCCAGTACCGAATTTAGGCATGATCTAAAGAAACTTTATCTCAAAGCCCCACAATTCACAAGGGCTTGGAAAATTTCACAATTTTTTGTTCTGATTTTTGGAATTTTATGTGCTTTAATTGTATAGTAGTTTTTTAAACTTTATGCAGCAAATCTCTACAGTTTTAAAATGGCTTTATATGCAATTCAAAGGCATAAATATACAGTATCTTTCAATTTTTTGTGGTCATTCATTTTGGTACTTCCAAGCATTATGTAAATCAGGAGCTCATCAAGTCCACATACAGCAACAACTCAGAGGCCTCGACGGCGACGACAGCGGTGACGACGGCCTGGTCTGGTGACGTCTCCTGGTCCAGTGATGGCGGTGGTCCCGGTGGCAGTGGCCGCGGTTTCGGCAACCCTGTTGGAGACAGGGGCCAGACCAGGGGTCAAGCGCGTCCAGGAGGTTTTGGGGCCAGGAGGGATCAGATCGAGGATGGGGGCTATTTCCGGGAGGGAGAGATGCAGTCCATCTGCACAGTAAGCGGGAGAGGCAGATTTGGCGGACATGGGGGGCCATATCGGGTTCTGGGAGCTCGCCACTGCTGTTTGTGTGAGGTGATGCACTCCGACCCCCTAGTTATTTCCCATTCCCCAGGCTGTCCGAGTCTTCAGGCCCTGAGCCTTCAGCTGATGCTTTGTAATGCCAGATCCGTACTTAATAAGGCCCCCCTCATTCACGATTTGATCTGTGAGGGGGGAACGGACCTGGTGGGTATTACCAAAACCTGATTGGGCCAAGAGGGGGGTGTTCCTCTGGTCAAGATGTGCCCACCTGGGTTTTGAGTTTTCCATCGGCCAAGGGCTCAGGGGAGGGGTGGGGGGTGGCAGTGGTTATTAAGGAAGATCTGTGTCCTAGGGAATCCACTGTTCCTCAGACGACCGGATGTGAATCCCTTTTTGTGAAGTGTGGCTCCGGGGTTCAGATGGGCCTATTGATCACATACCTGGCTCCCTGCTATGTGACATCGGCCTGCCTGAGCTCCTCGAGATTATAGCCGGCTTGGCGGTTGAGACCCCCAGGCTTATGGTCATGGGGGATTTCAACCTACCCTCAGCTGGCGGGACCTCGGGGATTGCTCAGGAGTTCAGGGCTTCCATGACAGCCTTGGGCCTGACCCAATTAATTCGGGACCCCACAAACACTGGGGGTCACATCTTGGATCTGATTTTTATCTCTGGTCAGTGGCAAGATGATCTGGTATAGGGGATGTCTCTATAGAGCCCCTGTCATGGTCGGATCATTCGCTCCTTAGACTGGACTTCCATTCCGCACCCCCTCATCGCAGGGAGGCAGGACCGATAAAATGGTTCCGCCCAAGCGCCTGATGGACCCAGATAGATTCCTGATGGAGCTTGGGCTGTTTCCCGAGACTTGCACACACGACTCAGTGGGGGACTTGGCGGCCACCTGGGATAGGGTGGCTGCCGGGGCCCTTGACTGGGTCGTGTCCTTGCGGCCTCTGACCCGGGGCTGATCCCAGTTGGCTCCTTGGTTTTCTGAGGAGCTGAAGGAGATGAAGCACCAGAAAAGACGCCTAGAGAGCGGTTGGAGGACCAGCTGCTCCGAATCTGATCGAACACTTTTACGATCCCATATTAGGGCATATTTAGTGGCGATAAGGGTGGCAAAGTGATCTTATTTTTCCACCCTTATTGCGTCCACAGAAAATTGCCCGGCTGCCCTGTTTAGGGTAACCCACTCCCTTTTGGAAGTGGGAGCGCGGGAGGATCCCTTGCAAGGACGGGCTGAGGATTTTTCTAGATATCTGCAGGAGAAAATCACTCAGATCCAGGACGGGCTGGACTCTGACTGGGCATCTTTGGGTGGGAGGACGGGGGTGGATTCCAGTGAGGTCATTTGGGTTGAGTTCGATCCTGTGACCCTGGAAGACGTGGACAGGATACTGGGTGGGCTTAATGTCACCACATGTTTATTGGATCTGTGTCCCTCCTGGCTGGTTTTAGCCACTCGGGAGGTGACACGAGGTTGGTTCCAGGGGATTATTAACACTTCCTTGAGAGAGGGGCTTTTACCTGCTGCCTTGAAAGAGGCAGTGGTGAGGCCCCTCCTCAAGAAACTGTCCCTGGATCCAACATTATTGTTGAGTTACCGTCCGATCTCCAACCTTCGCTTTGTAGTGAAGGTTGTTGAGAGTGTGGTGGCACGACAGCTCCCTCAGCACCTGGATGAAGCGGTATATTTAGATCCTTTCCAATCAGGTTTCAGGCCTGGGCACAGCATGCAGACAGCGTTGGTCACGTTGGTGGATGATCTTTGGAAGGCCCAGGACAGGGGTTGTTCTTCTGTCTTTGTCCTGTTAGATCTCTCAGCAGCTTTTGATACTGTCGATCACAATATCTTATTGCGGTGGTTGGAGGGGTTGGGAATGGGAGGCACCGTGTTATGGTGGTTCTCCTCCTTCCTCTCCGATTGCTAGCAATTTGTGTTGGCAGGGGGGCAGAGGTCGACCCCGAGGCCCTTGTTTTGTGGGGTGCCTCAGAGGTCTGTGATCTCACCCCTGCTGCTCAACATTTATGTGAAGCCTTTGGGTGAGATCATCCGTGGCTTTGGGGTAGAGTTCCATCAGTCCGCTGATGACACTCAGCTGTACATTTCTACCCCGGGCCACCCTGACGAAGCCATTGAACTGATGACCCGGTGCCTGGAAGCTGTGCAGAGTTGGATGGGTCTTAACAGGCTTCGGCTCAACCCGACCAAAACCGAGTGGCTGTGATTTCCTGCGCCCAGATACAGCCAGCTCACTCCATCGCTGGCCGTGGGGGAAGAAATTTTGACCCCCATGGAGAGGGCACGCAATCTGGATGTTCTCCTGGATGTACGGCTGTTGTTAGAAGAGCACATAGCGGCCATCGCCAGGGGGGCTTTTTGTCAGGTCCATCAGATCTACCAGTTGCTGCCCTTTCTGGATCGGGGCGCTCTTTGCACAGTCACTTTTGCTCTTGTCATCTCCCGCTTAGACTAATGTAATGCTCTCTACATGGGGCTCCCCTTGAAGAGCATCCGGAGGCTTCAGCTGGTGCAAAATGCGGCTGCGCAGGTGATCTTGAAGGCTCCTCAGAGCTCCCATGTTACACTGCTCCTGCGCGAGCTGCATTGGCTTCCAGTGGCCTTCCGGGTGCAATTCAAGGTGTTGGTGGTCACTTTTAAAGCGCTCCATGGCTTGGGACCCGGGTACTTACGGAACCGCCTGCTGCCACCATCAGCCTCGCGCTGACCAGTGCGTTCCCACAGGGTGGACCTCCTTGGGGTGCCGTCAGCCGGACAATGCTGGCGGCCCTGAGGGTGCGGCACTTCTCTGCAGGGACTCCCTCCATCTGGAATGAATTACCTCCGGAGATGCGGGCCATCACTGACCTGCAGACTTTCCGGCACGCATTAAAAACCCACCTTTTCCAACAGGCCGGTCTGGCCTAGTATTAATTACTAGGGTTTTAAATTTTGGAAATTTTTAACTTTTTAACCCTTTTTACTGTGCTTTTATAATATCATTCCAGCCACTAGTTTAATTTCTTTTAAATCTCTTTTAAATTTTTTACTATTTATGTCATTTTATCTTGGCTGTACAACGCCCCGAGTCCCTTTTTTGGGAGAGGGGACGGTATAAAAGTGTAATAAAATAAATAAATAAATAAATAAATAAATGTTGTAGCCTTATAAATTCCTGGTAAACCTGGTAAACCTTGCAAGCAACATTAATACAAAATATCCTTAGCTCAGAATATAGACTAAGTCATTCATGTACAGAAGATGTTTAGGCTAAAAAGTTCACTGTAACTTACTATGTGTGGCTATTAAAGTGGTAGGCTATTTGAAGCGACAGAGTGCCAAACTTAAAAGAAGAACAACTATAAAGTGGGATGTGGCATTTCCTTTCATTCTGTTTTCCATATACTGGAAATGGAAGGGAGAAAAAGCACTTATTTGTACTGTATATCAGTGTATTCCATTGGACTGAGTTCCTTACAGCATGTTCAAAGAAAAAGGTACTTTATATATATTTTTTCTATGTTTCATCACTTCAGCCCATTCCCAATAACATTCTTGAAAAGAAAACAGATTTCAGAAAAAGCAAACCTTTGCTTAGATTGCACAACTCTCCTATCACTTTCTTACATCTGTATCTCATCAAGTCAAATAAACAGCAGAGGATATATTTCTTTTTCATACAAAAAGAAACTATATCCTGTGCAATCTATTTTAACTGAATTCTTTCTACTAGTATCAGTAGCAAGCAATTCTTAGTAATCTGTGTGTTACTGAGTGCAGCACTTATCTCCTTCTTGGTTCATTTTAAAATCACCCCATATTTTTCCATAACAATGGAATTTCAAGTGCATACAAGAAAGTGTATCTGCATTTTAGGGAATCCATGCTAAGCAAATGTACTTACACAAATCTATCAAGTGAAGTACATTGGGTCATGAACTCATCAAAAGGAGTGGGCTGCATGAGTTCACTGTTATCTGGTATAAAAAGATGAATAATATTTTGGATATAAACCATTTATTTTCCAAAAAGAAAGAGAACTACTGAAAAGACAATGGGCTACTAGGAACACACTCTGGTTGGAATCAGAAAAATCAAATCAAATTAAGTAGAAATAATACTGCCTAGAGCTTGTTGTTCAAACTGCTGGCAAAGAATGAATAGAAAGTAATAGCAAGATTATCATATGTGTTCTTTTGACCTCCAAACAAATGAGATTTCTTGAGCACTAGGTTGTTAATAATGTTCATTTGCAATGAGGACTCTGCCACTCCACATATTCTTTTAAGTATAAATACAGCAATCCCTTGTAGAATTCATTTTCTGGAGTAGTGTTGTCCTAGCAACATGATTTAGCAAAGCAGAATGTATAGAAATCAGTTGAACTATGACAGATTAAATGTCATCATTGACAGTCTGCAGAAGTAATCAGTTTTCATATCTTTTTTTTAAAAAAAATACTTAAATAAACAGAACAATCTTAAAGTCATTAACATGGTGTGGCACTAAAAGTACATTGAAAGGTCATTTCTTGTTAGAAGGATCATTTTTAGTAGATGGCATCAGATATTTGGTTTCTTTGAAACAATCTTGAAAGTACATTAAACCGAACTCCATATCATTCACTATAGTATTATCTAATGAACTACTCTGTTGAACTGTTGTGTGGTAGAATGAGAGCAGTCGTAGAATACCTAGACATAAAATCCCATTTATTCATGGCCAGAAAAAAGCCTAAAGAAAACAATTTTATTCTGCTTTTTCATTCACACCTCAGTGCATCAAATATTCTTGGCTGTTTGAAAAAGGAAAATTGTCTAAGATGTTGGGCATTCAAGTATGGATCCATCTCATTATTGCATTTCTGTAAAAGAAGCAGTAGTATATGTGGTTAAAAAAAGATCATTATATGGAAAAGGCTTCCTTCCCTATTATCACCTTTTCCTGATTCTCTTCTTAGTTTGCCCTTCTGGTTCTTTGCAGCCTTCATACTCTCCCAAACATTGCTTTCCTGTTCTTATCGTTGTCTTTGTACTTTATCACTAACTTAATTTTATTAAGTTCTCAATTAAATCCTCATGTGCAACATCTTTTAGTGGGTTCCCAGCTTTTAATGGAGAAGGAAACAAACACTTGATTCCCCTTCCATGTAAAGACTAGTCATCTATTTTAATTTAATGCCCAAGTTTGAATTTTATCATCTTTTTACATTACCTCTCTCCTTACCCAAGGAATTTACCAAATGTTATGGTCTGATATCGCCTTTAGTCGAAAAGATCACACAACTGAGAAAAAAGTTCTTCAGAGGTCAGAGGTCATCAGTTCTTGTTTCACACATTTCCCTTTATCTTAAGACTGTCTTGACTTTTTGGGGGGAGATCTACATGAAAAACTAAATGTGATAGTCGCAAGATTGTTTCATTTTACTTCTAGTAAGGAAGAACTTGTCATATTCAGCTTCACTCTTCTGACAGGTAAACCATTAAATATTATCAGCTGTTTTTTCTGGTATTTCCATTCACTTTTTAATGAAATATTATGGATGTTGAAAGACTACTTACGCACAGTATGGGTCTGGAAGAAAAATAGGTTGGAGGTTCCTGTATGTTCTTTGAATGAAGTCTAAGTAATACCTGAAAATTGTATCACCATCTTGTTTAGACCTCACATAAAATACCTTTCACTATAGCATATCCTTCTATAGTGCTAGAATATGCTCGAATGTTATTCTGCATGCTTGTGGAACTTGGTTACAAGCAGCTGACACCACCCTAATTTAGTCATTGACTAAATATGGTCAGTCCTATAAAACCAAGACAAAAATCAGGCTTTTGATAACACTGGAAACCTGAGATCTTAATCCAGATTGGCTTTTATTATATATAATAAAGTGTAAAGCTAATAATTCCATTCTGTTTGTGTTAATATTTCCAAGAATTATTTGGACCCGACACTGATGTTTGCAAACAAAGCAACTGGAACATATTTGCTTCATTTATAAGAAGTCCTGCATTAAGTCCATCATTTCCACATCAGTAGTGGTATTCTACCAATTGGGCCCAGTTCGGCTGAACTGGTAGCTCCAAGAATCATCTGTGAGCGAATGGGTTCACTCTGATGATCAGCTTCTGGGCCCTTCCACTCACCCCAGATCTATAGTAACTTTTATTTACTGGTTTTGAAGCTCGTTCTTTGCGCAGCACAGCAGATTGCCCCGTGTCAACTGTTGACACAGGGAGAGTGCAGGATTGCAGGAGGTCAGTAGAAACCCATGAAGCACGCCCACCAAGCCATGCCCACAGAACCAGTGGTAAAAAAAAATTGAAACCCATCACTGTTCCACATGTGTTATAGTTAACATCATTTGAAAGGTCTACAGGGCTTCTAGAAAATAGGTTGACAAAGGAAACTAGCAGCTTACTTGGCCTGAAAAAGGCAGTTGATAGTAGAATGATTAACTAAACAAATGTGTTGCTAGACTTTTTTTTTTGCAATGTTAGTGGCATGCAAATGAGTCCTTAAAAAAGAACCAATACATTATAATGAATTTTAATCTTCCTCACTCTATCAACATAGTAAAGAGTAAATAAATAACTTGTTGAGAATTGTGTTATCTCTTTGCTCCTATGAACTATTTTCATCATTAGGACCAATGATGAGAACAGGAACTATCTTCATACACTGTTTCTGTGTATTTTTTTAGCCTGGCCCTCTTTTTAAAAAAAGAATCTTCATGTTTAAGAGACAAGGGAAGTTTCTTTTTCCCCATTTCCCTTCAAGTTATAGTTTAGGTAAAATGAGACTTTCCTACTCTATGTATTTCTTAACAAATCTATCTTTGTTTCTAATGTACCAAAAGTACTGTATATCAACATTCACTGGTACTTGGGCTCAAATTTAGTCTGAATCCATGACAACTACATAATTGTACAGTATGAGCATTTTTTTCCTTTTTTAAAAAATGGGATTTGCTGCTATTTCATTCCTTTGTTTACTTTTAGCACACAATGTTGCCCAGAAATACAAGGATTCCTGCTAAATTCAAATCTTCAACATAGCTTATAAATTCCAATATTGTTAATTATCCTCATCATCTCCATAAACGCCCCCTTGTTGTGGGGGAGAGGCTTATGATCTCTGATGAGGGTGAGAGCTATGCTGGAGGCAATGTATTCTACCAGAAGGAGCATCCATACAAGCCAGGTCTTGGTGGAAGATCTAAACTAAGTGTTTCCCCAACCCATTTAATATGGTGAGAAAACAGAAAAAGAGCCCTATACCAGATCGATGATTGCCTAGGTCAACAAGGATCATGTCAGATATGAGAATTCCTGGGCATCTGTCCACAAGTGAATGAAATCTACAACTACATGGGTATTTTACAGTTTTATAACATCAGGCATGGACAAGATATAAATGTGATTAGTAAAGAATACATCCAAAAAGTGAGGAAATTGACAAAGCAAAATTAAACAATGGAAACACATTGAAAATCATCAGTATCTGGACCATAGCTATGATAAAATACACTGCTGGATTTATTAACTGGACACAAGCTGAACTGGATGGTTTGGATTGAAAAACAAGAAAACTGATGACTATTCATGATGCATTACGTCCCCATAGAGATATTGATGGATTATACCTGCCCCACAGAAAAGGAGCACAGGTTTATTTCAGGACAAACAAACTGTCAAAGAAGAAAAGCATATATTGGCTGATTATATAAAAGACAGCCAACAACAGGCATTGATGCCAGTTAAAAAATTATTAAATATATAGGAAACAAAAATGAATGCCAAAATAATGTAATAAAAGCACAAGTAGAATGCTGGCAAGAAAAAAATATTACATGGTTAATTTGTACAAAAGATTGAGGGGAAAATGGGCAAAGATAAATGTAGAAATAAAGATTTTTGTTGAATACATTGTATCTTTACACAGTTTCTTTAACAAAAATATAATTTTAAATATTTACAAGCCTACATATATACAAGAGTAAGGACAAAGCTTAGTAAGCGAAAAGCAAACCAAGGGATTATCTTCATGTTTTTTTCAAAAGAATTTAGTAGGAAATGAACAAAACAGGGCTGTATAGCATTCATAGTAGAAAAATGCAGATCTACAGCAAAAGTAATGTATGAAAAAATAGATTCGTAGGCAATCATTATGTGAAACATTTCTAGAACCAAATACCAAATCCTTCTTTATTACTGATTCAAATTCCCTCATGATTTGTTTCCCAGAACAAGGAGATCTACATATGATTTCAGAAATGCCTATTTAGGTTTATTGAGCCTGATCATAAAACAATGGACCATTGTAGACTATTGGAATAGCAGACTATTCCTTTAATCTATATACTGATTAATAGCCAGATCATCTATACATGTTTGAAATTGTATGTACAGCTAGAAAAGAACACTTCCACTCTACCTATAACACACCTCCTCTTTTAATAAACAAAATTAATGCCCTTCCATGTGAATTGACTGAACTTGAAGATAGTCGGAGAGTGTTCAGCAGAACACATCCTAATTTGCCTTTACTTCCAAGACCAGTTTCAACATCTCTCTTGGCACCAAATGCCCTGCAACAGTTTATTAGTCTTAATAGGACTGTTAAGTGGAGAAGAATGGTTTTACAACATTACTTGTTGATAGACATAAAGTCAGAGAACAATGAGGTCATTTGGTTGAGGCTTTCCAAAGAAATGTGCTGATTTAGCAGAGTTTGCTAAGTGGATGGATGACTCTACTCCCTGGTTTGCTCCCCAGAGTTCTCATAAGATTTTCCAAATAAGATTTTTTAATGAAGTCCAAACCTCTTATGTTAGGGGATGGTAATTCCATGTTTTAGATTTATGTTGTATATTCAGTACTGAAAGATACAATGAGGGTTACGATTTCAGATTAGATTGAAAAGCAACAGCATTTCTTCTGTTTTCTTACAAATTATTTCCGTGCTTCATTTTAAAGTGCATTGCTGATATTTTTCATTCTTTTCTCTCTCTCTCTTTTTTTAAATTTGCATTTATATGCCACCCTTCTCCGGAGACTCAGGGCGGCTTACAGTCTATGGAGCACCATGCTAAGTGCTCGGCAATAGCCTTCATTCCATTGTATATGCCTGCTTATTACTAGGGCTTTTGGCCCCCCCAAGCGGCATTTTTACAAAGTCAGCTTATTGCCCCCAACAATCTTAGGTCCTCAATTTACCTACCCCGAGAGGATGGAAGGCTGAGTCAACCTTGAGTCTGGTGGGATTTGAACCTGCACTAATTGCAGGCAATTGAGCTAAGTGCTAGATGATTAACAGCCTGCACCACCAAGGCCCTTTCTCTTGATGTCTAACCTATAGCATTAGGGTCAGAAGTCATTTTTTCTTTCTTTCATATATTTGTTGCAATATGGAATAGACAGTTAATCAAATCTCTTTCATGGCCAGATATCCATCAAGGATAATGTGTCACATTTAGTGTAGCTAGTACAAACCACAATTTCAAGGTATCAAAGGAATTATTTTAGCATTTTTAAACTAACCCCATACATTCATGACACACCATTTAATTTGTGTCCTTTGTTTTTAGTGATCTACTATATATTTCCAAGGCTGACATACCTTTTATTAGCAGGTACACTTTTTAAAAAAATTCAAGTTGAGGCAGTTAAGTATGTTTTCCTGATTCATTGATAGACTCAATGGAGTAAGATCTTCCAACAATAACCAAATGCACTTTTGTGAAAATGAAAAACACTTTTGTTGAGCCTCATCAAGCTTTTTTTAAAAGTAGAAATTGCCCTGTCATCTGATGAAACCAAAGCAATAAAAGTAGGCAAAGCAGGAGATTCATTTCTATTCTACGTGATTCACATAGTCTAAGGATCTCTGGAGTTTGTATGTTTACCATAAAACTGAGATATTGTCTTAAGGGAGTTTTTAGCATATCCTATCTAGACCAGGTTCATTTTTTTTATTCCATACTTTAAATGCACCAGAAACAGAGCTTTTTTGTCTCAAAAAAGGTTTATAAATGTCCTTGGCATAATAGCCATATTTTGCAGTTCTTATTGGCAAATTAAATATCACACATTCTAGTTTTGGATAAATTATTGGAGCTTTCTTTATTACCTATTGGATGAATTTCTATTTTCATACTCCCCTTCCCCCCCCCCCCCAAAAAAAAAATATCAACTATACATTATATATACATCCTGCTGGCACAAAGGATCCAACTCACTAACTACTGTCTTGGACTAACCAAATAAAGGTCAAAATACACAGATATTTACTAGCATTTTTAAGCCTGGGGAGGAAGCTTGAAAGGTTAAATTGAAGGAAATCTCCACTGAGTTTCACTATTTATGCTGAGATGTATTGCTCTTTGTCAACATTGTCAACATTGACACTGTTGAAAAGCACTACACAATCTAAAACCATCTCTATCTATTGGACCAGATGGAATATATGCCTACTTCTTTAAAAGGCTATCCACTGCCATAGCCGAACCTCTAAGCATAATCTTTGAAAAATCTTTCAGGACTAGCTCCTTGCCAAACTAGCCACGGTCATCCCCATCTTCAAAAAGGGAGACCCCAGCCTAGTTGAATATTTTTTAAATAGGTAGTAGCATACTTAATGAAAGAATATCAGCTGTGATTCAATACACCAAATGTTTTCTTGAACCTTTGACTCAGGAAAACTTCAAACCATTACTTGCATGCCAAATGTTTATGTAATATATCACAGTTTATGGATACATGATTGCAATATAATTTGGCAAGAGTTGTGTTTAATGAACAATAAATAGTTAGATTCCAACCTCCCACTCAGGGCACCTGAATAAAATCACACTCTTTTCCAATTAAAATAAAACTAGCAAGCACAAAATAAGTATTTCAGAGGTGTTCCATATAATTTCTTCCAGATTGTAGCGATTTCTTCTAACATATTTCTTTTTATATTTTGTATTCCAAATAATTTCTGTTACGTAGTATGAGACAGACTAGTATGTAATGAAGAGCAAAGTTAATTTAAATAGGCCTACAGGAACCACTTAATCTTAAACTCATTATGTTAGCTAAATAAAATTATGAGTTTGATTTTTTGAATAACCAGTGTCTGGAATGATCTCCCAATGAAATACAATTGGCCCTGAAGCTGCAGGTCATTAGAAAGACAGAGAAAACCTGGCTCTTTCTTCAGGGATTTGGGTCAGGATGCAACAAATCTCAGATCCTGACATCAATTAATATTTTATGTTCTTTTGAGTTTGTATTGTTTATTTTAGTTTTGATATTGTGGTTTACTGTACACAACATTCAGAGGCAATATGGAACCTTTAAATAAAATAAGCAAACAAATAAATAAGTAATTGCCTGAAACTACCCGTTGCTTTTTTCCATTACAAAACAAAAATCAGCAAATCTCTCGGTCTGTGGTAACATGGTAAAATGTCAAGAAGAGCAAAGTGTAAACAGGGTTGTCTTTAAATTAGGCAGTTCCTGAGCAGGTAATGGGCAGGGCAAGGCTACTGGCAGGAGATGAGCCAGTGGAATCAACATACTCAGAGAAGATTCCCCACTTAGCCTCTCAGCACTGGCCCTAACTACATTCTTAGTATGATAATCTGGCTGGTATTGACAGATGCCTTAGGTGGAGTTGTGCTGCTGACCTTTCACCATCCTTAGTCCACTGCCCAATATTTTTGCCTGGTAAGTGATAAGACAAACCATCCTAGAAAAAAATCAAATCAAACCAACTTTTATTGTCAGAGTACAACATGGGTACAATGAGATTGACTGAGCCTCCCTTCGTGCATACCCCCCAACACAACACAGAGTGAAGACAGAAAGTCCGTAATCTATTGAATCCTATTAACAAACACACAATGTTATTACACCATGTGAACTTATTGCACAATGAGTCGGCCCCACAAGTCTATCATACTATGTTGACATGAAGTTATTTTCCATTCAGGAGTCTGACAACCCAAGGGTAGAAACTATTCTTCAGCCTGTTGGTGAAGCTAGCTATACTTCTGTATCTCCTGTCCGATGGTAGGAAAGTGACGAAGTGCTGATTAGGGTGTGAGTCATCCCTAAAGATTCCTCGTTCTCTAAGGCAGAGAGCCTAGCGATGTCATCTAGTGATATCAGGGAACAGCCCATGATGTTTTGTGCTGTGCTCACTACCTTTTGTAGTGTCTTTCTATCCACGGCTGTCAAGCCAGCATACTACACCGTAATGTAATAGGAGAGGATGCTTGCTATTGTGGACCGGTAAAAGAAGGTCATCAGTTGTTGTTCCACTTTGTTCTTTCACAAGACCCTGAGGAAATGGAGTCTCTGTTGGGCCTTTCTGGCCACTTGGGTTGTGTTGACTTTCCAGGTGAGATCTTCACTGAGATAGGAATTTAAAGGAGGAAACTCTCTCCACACAGCAACAGGTTCTCACAAGCTGAATCAAAACTATTAAATAAACTCCTGGTAGCAAGGTAATCCAATGGCAGCCAATGGGCCTGCCAAATTCACATATTCTTAACATTCCAAATATTTTACTCCCATGATTTTTTTCACAGTGTAAAAGTAGAGTCATTTCCCAGTAGAGGCAGGAACTATAAAGACAGTTTGTAAGGTATAGGCAGTGTAAATCATGGAATGGACTAAAATTATGTTTTAGGAAAACAGGGCAATTTGCAACCAAAACTAAAGGTGTTTAAAATAATCAAGTTGGGAAATAAGATTACAAATTATTATTGGCTTTCTCATATGGTTTTATGAATACTGGTCTCAACAATTAGAGTAATAAGATAGCCATTTGAAGTAAGTAAGAATTCCAGGAAAAGATTTGCCCATCTCACAATAAAAATGAACATTAAGAGTAGTGGAAAAAATATTGAGAAAAATGAAGCTGAATGTGAAATTGCCAACATATACATTATATGAAATACAATTTTATTTAATTCAGATTTAATTGGAAACAGGTTCTACAGCTGTTATGTTAGCAAAGCTAGGAGGATAACAATTCCAGTTGCTATTTGAATGGATCACTATGTTTATTTTATATAATGCACATTTGATCTCTGCAGGGAAATATTATGGGCCTCTCTATTTGTGTACAGATCCATGCTTACAAAGTGTGGACTATGCTGTGAGGAAGTAGATTATAGTACATGAATGCTTATGTTGCAATAAATCTCTTAGCCTTTGAAGGTATCATGGCCTCTGCTGTTTTTGCTGCAACAAACACATTACTCTCTCTTTGGAACATAAGCAGATGCAGTTTGCTCAGTTGGAAAACATACAAAATGTTGATCATGCTGCAGTATAAATGATATTGAAACACTACAACTCCTGACTTGATTACACAGTTGTAACAATAATGATAATTTCTTAATGCAAAAGGAAGTATGTGGAATACATTTTCAGCAGTGGTGTATTTTGTTTGTAGTGGCTGCCAACGATTTTCAAAGTATCTCTTCAAAGCCAAGCTCTCTCAGAGGGGAAAGGGGATTCCCAGTACAAGAAATGCTATTTCATTAAGCTTTGCAGTAACAACAAAAAAGCATCTACTAAAGTCACAAGTCATCATGAAAATACCAGGTTGTGCTTTTACAACTGGCCTTCATCAAGATTTTATCTCTTGTAGCCAAAGTGTTATCTCTTCTAATGATTCATGATGAAGATTCATTCCAGTTAGCTAAATTTTGCTGGGTCAGACCATATTTGTGTTAGCATGCACTCTTTATACTAGAGAAGCTATTAGCTCCCTATTTTCTTTATGCACACATTAGCTAATCCATGCTATTCAAGAAATAATGGATGATGTGAGTAAAAGAAACACAGATATGTTTAACATTGCCTACTAATAAGGTGTTTATTTGGCATTCCACTAAAGCATAACAAATAGAAGTTACAGTTAGTTTTATTCTAGAATTATAAGCCCATTAATACAAAGCTTGTCTTCCCGTATAGGTATTTGACTCATCTGAAAGCAGACCAAATCCTGCTTACACCAGCTAGTCCTAAAAACATACCACAGAATGTGCATCAAGTCAGAATCTAAGAAAGAAGCTATTACAAATCTGAATAATATCATTAATAAATGTGCAATTTTTTTTACTAGTGAAATGATAAAACTTTGGGATTAGGGGAGAGGAATAAATAAAAATGGTACGTGCAACTTATGTCAAAAAAAAAAAATCAAGATGGTAACCCGAATAAGATTTTCATATGTGAGAGAGGCAGAGTTTTGATCACACTATTGAGCTAAGGATTTCTTATTCTCTCTCATTCACTCAGACGTACAAAAACAATAGCTCAAACCAGGGGTCCCCAACCCCGCAAGCAATGGACCACTGCCGGTCCATGGCCTGATAGGAAACAAGTTGCACAGCTAGAGGTTTGCAGCAGGTGAGCGAGTAAAGCTTCACCAGTATTTGCAGTTGCTCCCCAGTACTAGCACCTCAGTTCCACCTTAGATCATCAGGCATTAGATTCTCCTAGGTCTAGGAGCATGAACCCTCTTAGAATCACTCTAGTAACAGGAGGGGAAAGCAGAAAGACAGAAGCAAAACCACACTTGAAACCTACAAAACACAGGCAGGTTTTTTAAAAAAAGAAAATATTGAACTCAGAGATAATAACTAAGCCCTATATGAAATTCAAGATTGTTATCAGAAAACAGTTTAACTCTCTTTCATATAATTAGATTTAAGAGTTAGATTTTTAGGACAGTTCAAGAAAAAAATCTATTGTTTTTCTTACTACTGTAATAAAAGAAATTGTCCCTTAATACTTTGTTTTCTTTCTAATGTTTAGTGGATAGGATAGAATAGAATAGAATAGAATAGAATAGAATACTTTATTGGCCAAGTGTGATTGGACATACAAGGAATTTGTCTTGGTGTAAATTCTCTCAGTACACACAAAGAAAAGGTACATTCATTAAGAATCAAGAATCATAACATACAACACTTAATGATAGTCATAGGGTACAATCAACAATCAAATCATACTAGGAAACAGTATAAATCGTAAGGATACAAGGAACAAAGTTACAGTCCTACAATCACAAATGGGAGGGGATGGGTGATAAGGAGTGATGAGAAGATTAGCAGTAATAGTAGTGCAGACTTTGTAATAGTTATGCCAACCTTTCACTATTTATCATTTATTTATAGACAAATGCAGGTAATCCTTGACTTACAGCAGTTCATTTAGTGGCCGTTCAAAGTTACAATGATACTGGAAAAAGTGACATGACCGTTTTTCACACTTATGACCATTGCAACATCTCCATGGACACGTAATCAAAATTCAGATGCTTGTCAATTGGTTCATATTTCTAATGGTTGCAGTGCCCCAGGATTTTGACAACCAAAGTCAAGGAGGAAGCCAGATTCAATTAATAACCAAGTTACTAAACTATTAATTGCAGTGATTCATTTAACAACTGTGGCAAAAAGTTGTAAAATGGGACAAAACTCACTTAATAAATGTGTCATTTAACAACCGAGATTGTGGACACAATTGTGGTCATAAGTCAAAGACTATCTGACTTTTGGGGGAATCTTTCTTAAAAGCAGGTGGAGTGTGTGTGTGTGTGTGTATTTATATTTTATATTTCAAGGATAACACTGACTATAGCAGAAGTCTCCAACCTTGGTAACTTTAAGCCTGGTGACTTTCAACTTCCAGAATTCCCCAGTCAGCTTTGTTGGATGGGGAATTCTGGGAGTTGAAGTCCGCCAGGCTTAAAGTTACCAAGGTTGGAAACCCCTGGACTATAGTATAAGGTAGTTAATTTTCTACTAAATGTATTATAAGGCAGTATAAATCAGTCTCCTTTACAAAACTTATAGGAGAGGCAAAATATTTTATTTAAATATTTTTTCATTTTTAAAAAAGTTCTGAACATATGCCAAAAGATTGTATGGAGCAGGAAAGAAATTTTAAAAGAGCATAGTGTCATTTATCTTACTCAACAAAATTGGGCCCCAGGGACAATGAATCAAGCTGAAAATATCCAGCAGATAATTAATAAGAGCAGGTTCAACCCCACTTTTGAAAAGATATTTACAATTCTCTTTGCTGATTTAGAGCCATTATGGGGAAACTGCCAAATATTTAGACTCACAGGGTGAGAAAATCCATTTGGTCCTAAAAGGTTCTATCACAATAAAATAAAAGTCCAGGCTTTATAAAGCATTACAATCAGTTAATTTTCTGAAAAGTCTGAGTTTGCTTTTTTTAAAAAGAAAGAAAGAAAAACAATCACCTCATTTCCTATGTTATTGCATTTTGAAACAATACTGTGGCTGAATAAAAATCCATTTTAAAGATAATAACTATCTTGCAAAGGAGAGAGATTTTTACATTTGGACATTTTCTTATCTGTTTAACAGCACGTACTTGGCTGTAATATAACTTAGGGCAAATTATATGATAACAGGAGGATCATATATTTTCATTTGGGCTGTCCTGACTCAGTATAAATAAGGAACCATTCCATTAAAGAGCCAGAGAGAGGAGATACATGTGAATGTGGAAACTTTCCTATAACCCAGTCCTGAAGAGTTTTGTTTCCAAGCAGATCAAATTCAGATAACAGAATACAGCTGTTTGGGAAGAAAATTCATGATACAAACAGCAAGGAATATGTTACGGCTTGGTGAGATTCACCACTCCCATCCTTGCCTCCTTTGCTATATAAATCATACCCAATTTGGAGTTGACTGGTTATACTAACATTTAAAATTAACATGTAAACTGCTCAGAGAATATTGTAAAGCACTGTTGGAAGAAATATCCATCTGATTCAGTTACAAGCTGGGAGAAAGACACTGGAAACATGGAGGCTAATTGGAAAGATGGTTTAATGATGAACAAAACCACCAGCATTTATGGTTCTGGTGCAGCTGACCAAATGGAGTTGAGAGTGGGTGGTTTTTATACCTTTTTTGGGCTTTGTATTTGAGCTTCCTGTTCCTGTGCAAGAACATGTTCTTTAATATTCTATTGATCATTGTCAGATTTCTATGGGGTCATGTAGGGGTTATGTAGGGGTCATGGCTGGCTCTATAGGCAAAAGAGGAAATGCAAATCCTAGATGCTTGTCTGAGCTAATCTGGTTTACCTCTGAGCTCCCAGATGAAGTTTGGATTGCTCTGGGATGGTGCAATGAGTGTGTGTGTGTGTGGGGGGGCTTGTGTTCTGAATAGGTGTTGGGCAATTCCTATTGTAGCTTAATGGTTTTGTCCTGTGTTGGATCTTGGATAAGGGTCTAATCCTACCATTCTGCCTTTGTTCAGACTTTGCTACAGGGAGTTTCAAAATATCCTGTCTTGAATGGAATACCAAATCTGCATTTCTAAAAGCTGCTTCCTCAGTTTCTGCTTGGGGGCAGGGAGACACGGGCTTCTTCCTGCCTCTAAAAAACATGTTTCTCCTTTTCTCCCTTTGGGAAAATATAATATTCTGCCTTTTTTAATATTCCTCAAAATATTTCATTCTTTTAGGAGGGGGTAGGTGCTAACTTCTACAGCACCAGGAGTGGTATATATGTCTATGCACTATTGCTAAAATAAAATGACGGCTAAGCCTATATAATACTTTCCAGATGTGGTGGGACTTTGAATTCTCAGAATTTCCCACCATCCTGTGATCCCCACTGCATTTGTTGACTGGGAATTCTGGAAGATGAAATCTTCACACATCGGGAGATAGTTCATGAAGAGCTTTCCTATTCTTTCATATATATTTGTTTCCGTACCTTGTTGGTACTATCTGACTGAACCAAATAACTGGATTGTTCATGAACATCTGTTGTCCTTTCTTGAATACAAACAGGCATATCCAAACACTTCACAATATGGATAATGAAATCAATATCTCAGAAGATTGCAACACTGTGATTGATGGCTGCAAACTGTAACACGCAATATGAAGTAATCATAAGACTGCCAGAAATCCACAAAAGCAAGTTGAGAGTATTAAAACAAGAAATCTAATAATTCTTCACAGCATCTTGCGTATGTACTTCAATACTTATGTTGGCACATTCTTCATTAAGTAGGAAAGAAAGAACATTTGGTATAATTTTAAAAAGACACAACTGATTGATCACATTCCCATATAATATGTCTAGTCATATTTGAAGATTTCATGTGCTTGTCATTTCAGGAGTGATTCACATATCTAGTTTCTCTGTTTTGCTGAGTTAGGTTAAGTCTGTTTTAACTGTTATGTAGAGATTTTCTTGTACCACCAGTTTGTCAAAAGATTTGGTAAGTCTCAGAGTTGAGGTTGAGTTAACGTATGGCCTGAGTCCCTAGTTTTCCACTATTCTTTTACCTCATTTTCAGTATTACATTTCCTTTGTAGTTTTCTGCTGGGCTTCTGAAATGAAAGAATCAGATTGTTGGGACTATAGAACTGCCTGGACTATTTGGTTCAAACGAAAATTTCTTCTCTATGCTAGAAGACGCACCACAATTAATTGGTTTGCAACTATTATAAAAATGGTTATCATTATGGTTAGTTGCCAGATGTTTAGACCAATCTGGCATTTTTATTCATCTATCCAGCCCTTCCCAAGGACCTGGGGTATGCAGATAGCACTTGCACTTAGATTTATATACCACTTCATAGTTCTTTACAGCACCCTCAAAGCAGTTCACAGAGCCAGCATATTGCCCCCAACAATTTGAGTCTTCATTTTACTGAACTCGGAAGGATGAAAGGCTGACAGGAGTTCAACCTTGAGCCTGTGAGAATTGAACTCCTGTCAGTGAGCTGAATTAGCCTGCAATACTGCGTTCTAACCACTGCACAACCATGGCTCCTCAGATATTGTCCTGCAGGTATCATTGTCATCGTTGTCATCATCATCATCATCACCATCATCACCATCATCCTGCCTTTTCTTCAATACAATTGAGTTTTCATTTTTAACTTTATAAATGAATAATACATTAGGTCCAGATTTATGTTTATCATGCATTTAGCACTGATAGAGAAAAAGCTATTTTTTTGGCCCAGTTCATTGCTTCCTTCACTATCACAGGAAAATTTTAGTTTATATATTAAACCTAGGCATACACAAGGGTGGTATGCAAATACTTTTACAACCAGGTGTGGCTAGGTGGTAGTGGCTAGGTGGGCATGACCATGTGACTGGGTGGGCATAGCTTCTTCTTTTTTTTGCAGTGCCCCTCCCTGCATGCCCCTTTTTGCCTCCTGGGCCTCAAGGAAGCCTCCTAGGGGCTATTTTTGCTCCCAAGAGGCTTCCCTGAGACCCAGGAAGGCAAAAAATGGAGCGCAGGGTGGAGCTGCACAGCAACCCAGCCATCCCTGTGCTCCATTTTTTGGCCTCCTGGGCCTCAGGGAAGCCTCCTGGGCAAAGCAGTAAGACAATGAGGGGACCTGGCACACCTGATTGTCAGGAGGGGGAAAAAGCAATGTTGGCCTTGCGAGCGATGCACGATAAGGACTGATTGGGAGGGGAGGGGAGGGGACGGCAGAGAGGGGTGGGGCCAGCCAGGGGCACGATTTGCTGGTTTTCTGAACTGCGCAGAATCATAACAACTGGTCTATAGAACTGGTCCAAACCGGTAGAATCCCACCCCTGGGTGTACACCTTATATACTAACCCCAGTTCATATACTAATAACAAGGAGTAAAAACTATAGGAGCAAAAGAATAATTCTCTAGATGAGGTGGTAGAGCTATGCAGTGCTTCAAGTTTTATCTTTGAAAGGTCTTTAAGAGTCTGCAAAAGCTGGAATATGATACCTATCCACATTAACTTAAAGCAATTGATTCTTTTCTCAGGATTCCCAGAGTTGGTGCTATGTCATACTTCCCACAAACTCAAAATTAACTCAGTTCTGCAATGTTACATGTCTCTAACAAATTCCATTGAATACTGTATAGTAAGTTCTTCATAATATAGGAAAATAATGGAGACTTCATCTTTTATATTTTATAGTCACCTTAATAGTTTCAGCTTTGAGATAGTTTATTGAGGCATACATAAGTGTAAGGCAATGCCTGTTTCATCAAATGTCTAAAACTTACCAAGGACCCCAAACCTCTGGAAATAACAAAATTAGCAGGCAGTTAAGAATATAAACAAACACTTACACACCCTTTTGTTCTTATTTGTTTGGTCTTAGTAAATATACTGTCCAACTATTGTTTAACTTATATTGCAACCATTTGCTGCTATTTGAAATTATTATAAATTAGATGAAATGTCAGACAGACAAACATTTAGGTGGTGGTAGATACTTTTTCAACAACAAATAGTCCATCATGAAAATATTTTCTCCTGTCAACACTTGACACATTGTTGGGAACAGTCCCATTGTGGCAAAAGCTTTAAGTTACTAGAGAAACTTGTAAAGTTAAGAAAGGAAACCTAATAAGCTTTTTCTCACCTAAAGTAAAACTAATTTGTATACGGAGTATTTTGGCTAATCTTCAATCATCAATTATTCTTCCAACTATCCATTTCCAATGCCTCTTCCTCTATTCACAGCTGCAAAAAAGACAGCAAGCCCAACCAATAATTTGTAACCTCTGTGAAGCTTTGAGAAGATAAATCAAAATATTGTACATACCAAGGATAGGAAAATAAATGCAGCACATTTTCACAGCAATTGTATCCCCACAGCAATGTGTTAATATCTCCAACTGTATTAACTTGATAGATTTTCCCTTTGGGAAGTTGATGGAAATAACAGACTGTCTATTTTCTATTTTCATTCTGCATTTATCTACTATTTATCTATTATTAATATTTATTTATTTTTTATTTATTTATTTATTTATTTGTGTTATTTATATACCGCCCTTCTCCCGAAGGACACAGCCAATCACAAACCCCATTACAATATACAAAAGCTAAAAATAGATTAAATAATTTAGGCTGTCTAAATTTTATTTATCATTTCATTTATCATTCATTCATTCTTTATTCTCTGTAAAAATTGCTCCCTATTTAGTTTGCAGGGAACATTTGTCCCCTAGAAATATTAACTTTTCAATTGTTACAGCCATAAACAATGAAATATGATTAATTTCGCTTCAAATATGCTTATCAACCAAAACAAAGCATAAACATATTGCAATTGCTTCTACAAATTAATTGCAATCAGCTTAGAATGGCTAGTCAATAAAAATGTATAACTAATTATAGAAGGTTGCCAAATTATTTTAAGCTGAATTTAGAGTAAGAATTAGAATTTTATGTACTATAAGGACCTAATTGTGAATGGGATAATGCAAAGATTGGCCACATGACTACATGATATCAAAGGCCATTTCCTCACTAATGAATACTATAGCACTACTCTCCCATTGTTGCAGCAATAAAGCCTGCTTTCATTACTGCTATATTGGACCGCAGTGCTTGAATGATATTATAAGGCACTATAAATCACCTCTGAGAAAATGGCCAAAGACAAAGAAAGCATTGTCCCCAGCTGAAGATATTCCTTGGATATCTGCCAATACCTTGGAAACCAAAATAATACAATTGAAATGTTTCCACATATATACTTCCAAGGGAAATCTTGGCTCTTCTGAAATATTGTAGGTTCCTCAAACATGTGAGGTTATGAAAAGCTACAAAATGAATTTCTAACCTGGAATATTTCAGTCCCAACTATTCTTAATAAAAACAGTAGCTTTTGAGTTGAACTACCAGATCAGATATCTGTTTTCTTCAACACATTTCATACATTCTGATACTTCCTGATAACATAGAAATAATGGATAGTTGAACAATAAAAGATTATACATTAATACAAAGATGTGTATTATTATTAGAATTATATAAGCTTATTAGATGGAACAAATATGATTAATATCAATTTGTTTGTATTGAAATGTATGACCCCCAGGTATCACATTGTTCACACATTGATATGTTTGTAAATAAAAATAAAAAACATTTTTCAATTCAATAATTGTACTAAGGTGTTGGATTCTTTTATTTTTTTTTAATAAAAACAAAGATATGTTTTTGTTTAATGCAGATATTCTTCCCTTAAGTAATGTACTATTTGCTATACTAGCCTTCTTGATGCTGGGCACTGTTCACATATATGAATGTTAACTCTTGAATTGGGAGTTGATGTTTACACATCTAGAGAGCACATAGATTGGGGAAGATGCAATGTTGCAGAATAGACAGGTTTTTCAGGAGATTCCTCTCAGTATAATGAGCACTAGAACTCTCAAATATGGACGAAAAGTAATAAGCAAATAACATCATTTAAGAGGGAGAAATGAACTTGTTTAAATGTCATTACTATCTTGTTTAATAGTAAAAGAGAAATCCATGACATTATTTCCAGAATTTAACATTAGCCATTTGTACCACTAGAGAAATTTTTTATCTTTTTCATACAACTCATTGAAAATGGTATGCAAAAGAATTCTTACAGAACTAATTTTGACAAGAGTAATAGCAGAAATATTATAACAATGCCTGAAAATGATTGACTCTACATACATATTAACATTGATGCAATGTTGGGCAGCAACTTTTGAAAATCACACTGTTTATTTTAATTGAAAGGCCAGTCCAGTTGTCAAAATCTCTGAAATACTATGACACCACTGCTCGTTCTGAGTTCACAGATAAAAACAACTCAGTCAGCAAGAGAGAGAGCCATTTGTAATATTTTGTGACTATATTATAGCAATAGATTACATCAGCAAGATACGTCTGGGAGGTCCTATTTTTCTCCACATGATTTTGTTTGTTTTTATTATTCTTTCATTTATGTTTTTAGACACTGATAATAAACATGTCAAATTATTCACAGACTTTGTCAGTTTAAATGATACTGGAAATATGTTATTCCGGTTCCTTCAGCCAACAATGTTGAAAGTAAAGCAGTAAGATCAACCAAAAATATCAATTTACATAAAAGTAGGGGGATGAACTTAAAGAAATAGCCGCAGAATCTTGGGAATTAGGAAGATATCTGCACAAAAGATATGTTTTGACATGAAAAGATTGGCTATATTTGAACATCTTCCAGTAACAAAGCTTTGATGATTATTTGAGCAGGAACTGGATAAAGACTACAAATGAAGCCTATCACCTGTATTTACACATACAGCAACAGTTTTGTTTGGAGACATGCCAGACCCAGATAGTCTTGCAAAAAGTGTATTATTTGAGTTTCTTTATATAATTCCTCAATTTCTTTGGTTGGTTTTGTTGTAACAACTAGTATTAATGCAGATTAATTAGACACCTGAGCAGGGAACAAAACCAAACAATAAATAAGCTAGGAAATCACAAACAAAGAAACAGCCAGATTAACATGGTCCATTTCATATGTTGAGGAATCAGAACAATCTAATGACTATACAGGAGGTGTAATTCTGGAGATATTTGACTACATGATCAAGAACAGCAGCAGTATATACTGAAACCCACCTCCCAGAAAATAAAATTTGAGGCTAAAATCAAGACACCTCAAGAGAAGTTGGTCATCTGGTGGAACTATAGAAGAATGGAGATTAGGAGAAAGACATGGCTACTGCAAAAAATACAAAAACCTGATTCCATCTGAACGTCTAGAGCAAGGGTGTCAAACTCACATTGTCCCGTCGTTGTCACGTGATGTTTCAGACTTTTCCTCCTCCCCTAAACTGATGTGGGCATGGCCGGTGCATGATGCATCCAGCCCATGGGCCTGGAGTTGACAGCCCTGCTCTAGTGACTGCTAAACAAAGAACTCACAGAATTGGCTACTAGACTAAGGAGATACTGGAGATTAAATAGATAGCACCTGCCTCAGGCATGATCCATATCTACCGCTATCAAACTAATTGCAACGCATGAATACCTACCACCCCACCCAAACTGGATAACACAAGGAAGGGCAGTATATTGTAAAATATACTTGCAAAGGAATAGTTTTCTCCATTTTAGAATCTGACTCATCAGAGAAGCCCAAAGGGAAAGGATGATTAGAAAGGTCCATTCCCCTCTTTTGGAACTTATGTGGACCATCAAGTCTTAGAGAATCATTCAGGGCCCTCAAAGAACATAGTCTTGCTCCTTTGTAAATCCTTGGATTTCTGTTTTGTTCACTCCAAAAGCAGAAAGAGAGAGATAATGGAGGGGAAGCCTGACTTGCCTTGTTTAGAAAGGCAGGGGCCTGGTTTTGGTTCAGCTTTTTTTTTTGTAGAGCAAGCCAAGAGAGAGGGTGGTGTGATGGTGATACATAAGTACAATATGTCCCTTGAAAGTATACCTTTGCGAGACCTGGTTCATGCTGTGTGTATATGTGGGTGTTTGTATACATACTTAGTCTTAGGATCACAAAATGTTTGCAGATTCTACCTAACAGAATCCATGAATAAGCTAGTGACTAACATCTGGCTTTGGGCTTATGACATTTGTAGTTCCCTATTCATTGTGGGGCTGGTTTGTTTGAAGCAGCTTTATTGTTCGTAACAGAAATGATGACTATTAACCAATAAAAACTGATTACAGCACCAACATATGGTATTAGATTTGATTTGAGCCTTTTTTTAAAGTATTCTATGAATAGGAATCCTCCATTATAAATGGATCACCATCTGATTAAGGTAAGATTAGTGACTACAACTCACCTGTGTATGTGTTTATTATGATACTATTCTTCAAAAGATTATTGGATCTTTCTGGGTTCCAAGTTATCTTGTAAAGGTTGGGGTTGGTTTCATCAATGATTCTAGAGCAAACTCATGGCCCATGAGCTGGATGTTATTATGTGCTGGCCAGCTCATGCCCGGTTTAGCGAAGGGGAAAAAAGTCACGACACATCATGTGACATCGCCATGATGACTGAGTTTGACACACCTGTTCTAAAGGTTTAGGCAACAGAAGTGTGCTTGGGCAGTCAACCCAATCCCCGCTGAGTGCCCTCTCTAATTTGTTTCAAAGATGGTCCCATCTACCCAAGTGAATATTAAAGCAGCAAGCTGCTGGAATGCAAGTGAATGATAGGACTACCATCTGCTAAGGATCAGGATCAAGTCCATTTCAAATTTTATGCTGTGGTGATAAGCGCTGTAAAGAAACCGTTCTTTTCTGCTTTATTTGATCCACAAATTCACACCCCACTGACTAGAAGTGTAAAATTTCTGGAAATGGTGAAGCGATGTAAACATTTTTATTCTTCTTTATTTTGACAGGAGAAAAATGTCATTTTTTGAAAACTGTAATACAGTGAGTGTTTATGTTTATGCCACTGTCTGATCTGGTCACTAGGCTATTTTAAGATCAGTGTAGAGTATGTGTGTATGTGTGTGTGAGAGAGAGAGAGAGGGAGGGGGGATTTGGTTTGTTCAAGTATCAGGTTTGGTATGTTTATTAAATGTAAAAGTAAATTTAATCAAAGTATAATTATGCTTACATTTTTTATTTTTTGTTACAAATGAAAACATAAGCTGAAAACCTAGGGAGTTTTTTTTCCCTCAAGTTGAAATAAAGTTGAAGAAAGAAGGAACTACTTGATAACAAAATTAAGTTATGTCCTTGGGGCCTAATTAAAAGCAGCAGATGTAGGCTTGAGTTGACCTGTTAGCCTATTGGATTTTCTTTAGGAATTAACAGAAAAAATGTAACTTGGTTGATTCTTCTTAATATCTCAGCATTTTTCATAAAATTGACCACAGTATCTTTCTGAACCACCTGAGAGGAGAATATAGGATACAACTTTTAGTGCTTCAGTTCTTATCCCTGAGGAGAATTTCAGGAATATTGCCTAGAGACTATTGCTCCTCAAAGTGGAGACTATTATATCACATTTCCTTGGCCTCTATATTGTTTCTACTGTCTACCGGATGGTGCAGTAGTTGAAGTTCGTATTGCAGACAAACTCTGCCCACAGCCTGAGTTCGATCCTGACTGGGCTCAGGGTTGATTCAACCTTTCATTCTATTGAGGTTGGTAAAATGAGAACCCAGACTGTTGGGGGGGAATATGCAAATATTGATTACATTGTAAAATGCCCAGAGATGTAAAGAGCTGTGAGGCAGTATATAAGCCTAAATGCTATTGCTATTTCTTTTCAATATCTGATGAAATTGCTATATACATACTGATGATAGTCAGATCTACTTTTCCTGTGATCTCCTCCAGAAATGATTTGGCTCCACTGAATATCTGCCTACAGTCAATAATGAGATGGATGAGGGGCAGCACAAGACAAAGTATTCATTATGATGTGCTGTCATTTCAGAGGGAGGGTAGATCTGCCTATCCTCAATGGGATTGCATTCTCCCAAAAGGAACAGTTTGAATATACATTTAGACTTTAATTTCTGGCTCCCAAATTGGGAAGGCCAGGAACACCTTTTATCGGAGGAGGAGGAGGAAAATTCTGTATAGGGTTGGCTCACTTGGCAGCCTGACTTTTAAGATTCAAGAAATATTCTAAGTTTTCCAAGTCCTACAGATCAGTAGGAAGGTTAATCTACTCTATTCTTTCTAACAGATTGGTGATAGACAAAGTTTGAATAGTCAATTTGTTCAGCATGTGTTTCCAACATTTAAATACCTGAAGAAGGCCAAAGATTCTTTATCTAACCCCATTGTGATTCAGATGAAAATGAAGAAACATAATTGCAATCTGAATTCTGCAGTTAGGAATCTATATTTTCATCTAAAGGTAATATTTTCAAAATCGGTAATACAGTAATTTTGTTAATCAGTTCATCCTAGCTTGGGTGAAAGATTCCTCTCAGTTGCAATCTGAAATGCCACTCTTTATTTGGAATCCACCACAGCAGCAATATGCAATGAACCCCAATGTGACCCATTTGGAAGATGATGAATTTATAATCCAGCACTATTGAACAATCACAGCTTGTCCATTGATTCTCTAATTTTTTCAGTAACATGATGTGAATGCTATTTATACCTATTTTGTCCAGGTATAAACAACGGTATCAGAGTTTATTTTAATTTAATTATCTAGCTGAAACAGAAATTGTAACATTTAGCAAGCAATTTTCTTCCATACTTTGCAAATAATGCTTTTTTTTTTTTAAAAAAAAAGAAAGATTAGGCAATATAAACAGAGATTTTAAATGCCTCTGTTTTGATTTAAGAAACACAGAATCGGCAAAGGTGTTTGTCTTCATATTCTAGTCACACCTCAAGCACACTTATTTATTTCAGCATCTTTGCGGAGTCAATTTACATTTCTCATGCAAAAATGCATTCTTCAAAAACCCATCATCTTATGCTTCATTAGAGAATGGAGGGGTATATATTATCAGTTCATAAATAATGAATCCATTTTAACTGCTTCATTTCAGAGGCATTTCACTAAGGGGCAATCCTAAGTATGCTACTGAATATGGACTTAATGGGGAACTGTAGTTGAATACTGATGTGTGTGTGCGTGTCTATACATATACACAGACACATACATTGATACATACATACACACATATACATACATAAACACATCATTATTCAGCTACATAATTTTTTATGCAACAAGAAAATTACTTTGATGATATTCACAAAAGAGTGATTATATAGTAAACAAAGATCAGATCATAATATATGTCTAACACCACTGTTGTAATATCAATGACAGTAAGCTTAATCTCCAATTATAAAAATAAATTGGGAGGAAAAATATTATTCTGTTTAGCTGATTTATATATACAGTGTCTTGGTAGCCATACCAATCATAATTGATATGGTATATTTAGGCACACTTTGTGCACAATCCATACTTAAGGACCAAAGCACAGTGGTAAGTAATTTTGGCTCTGTGGGGGAAGATTATTTCAAATTGAAGGGAGCAAACCTCTGACGAGAAAGCTTTTTTCCCCCTTCTGATTTAGCTCCTCTGTTACACAGAGTACTTTCTAAATCAACTTATATTTGCAAAACAACAACAATAAAAACCTAGAAGTACAATTAAAATAATATCTTAACTGAACTATACTCTTCCTTCCTGTCCAATGCTCCAGACAGTTTTCCCAGCCTGGTATTCTTCAGAGATGTCCTGGACTTCAGTTCTCATAATCACTAATTAATACTATTGAAAATGAGGTATTTGAGAAATCTGTCTTAAAGAGATGCTATTAGGTAGATTAAATTTGGGATATTTCCTTTCCCCCTCTCCTCTATATTCTTTTCTAAGTATGTATCCTCATTAAAATGTTCATATTTTAATTTTGGTATCTTCTCTATTCCAAGACAGATAAATAATTTTGTGTATACCTTCTGAGAAATAAACACCATATAGCTTACCTGGTCTAACAAGGTTAGGGCTGCAGTCTTATTAACAAAAGATAGAGTGCAATGTTGTGTCACACCAGAGACTTTAGAGGAAGAAAATACTGAGCAACAGTCATGAACTTTTCAAGAAGAATTAGGAGTTCTGGGAATTGAGGGACACCATAGTTCCATTAAGACAGATTTCCTTGACCTGTTGTCAACAATGAGATCAGGGCCCACACAGGATGCTTTCTTAGCATTATCAACCAGAGACCCATTTCTTGTCTTCAGAATTTCATGTACAAAATTATGAAACTGCAACTTGTAAATCAGGCATTGCTGAAGCATTTGATTGGCTGATTGATGGAAAGCACTTCTGAGAGTTCTGTCTACATATAGTATGAAGTTTGAACATGGTGCTGGATATATTAAAAACAAATTGTAGTCCCTGAGGGACTACTGGACGATAGCCTTATATTGTAGCAGTATAGACAAACAACCAAAAAAATATATCTTGATCACCACCAAAGGGAGAGTAGATAGGTCACGTTAGATTTCATAAGACTGAAACTGGGGACAGTAAATTAATGTAGTTCATAATGACAAATGTTGGACAGCTACACTGCCAATTCCTAGGTGTTCATTATTGTTTGCAGGAAATTCTAGAATTTTAAATGTTAAACCTCAACTTGCAATCCCCTGGCAACATCATTGGTCTCTCTCTAGCAGAACTAATAAGGAATCTCAGTGGATTCCATTGGGAGCCAATTTGGATGATTTGCTCCTTTACCATAGAATAACCATCTGCCTTCCTGAGGCAGGATAGGAATTGTGATAGGAAATAAAGGGGCTCAACTCCTTAAATATATGAAATGGCAAAGGATTTGGCCTTTGTTTTTTAAACTGTAAAACTAACTCCAACACTCCTATCAGTGCTCAGGTTTTTGCAGAAAATGTCAGTTTCCCGCTCACTTCCTGAAATAGCTAATGCCTACGCAAAAATGCTGGAAAAATATCTTATATTAAAAACTCTGGCTATGCTTTGGCAACTTCCTTCCTTGATGTTTATAACTGCTCAAGAATCCTCTGTACATATATCTCATCATTCCTGGTAACTAGGAAGGAACAGATCAAATTCTGCTCCACTCTAGTTATGTGCTTGCATTTAGAGGCAGCGTTCTGGACCAACACATTTTTATAGGACTTTTTAATCTTGTTCATTCACACTCACTTTTAATTTGAAGAAATATTTGCCCATACTATGTCTTGGATGGATGAATTACTCGGCCACATCATTTCAACCAAGAGTCTATAAAAAAGTAACATGTAATCACTTAGCCCAGTCTAGGATGACTCAATGCTTACAAATAGAAGATTACATATGGTTTATTTTTTAGTTTTACCAAGCCAAGGATTTCACAGTCTGTCAGTTGGAGTAAATAGAGACGAAAAACTATATTTTCAGATGCCAACAATAAAAGATATAGATTTTAAAATGTCAGTACATTCAGTCAATTAAGTAATGACATTTGGGAGTATCAGACTGATACCAAGTAAGCAGCCTTTATCCCTAAGCAAATTATTGGTTTATTTATCCTAAAAATAGCCAATTCTCCTGATTGTGTAGAAGAATTGTGTATATGCACAGTCAGTGGTCATGTACATCCTTCTGCGGAAAACAGATATGATAGACCAAGTCCCTGTGCCAGGATCAGCATATCACTGTAGAGAAAGATGATAATATAGACTACATCCTTTTGCCATTCTCTTATTAATCTTTGATGAACTGATGGGTGATTCTATAAGACTAAGATCACTATGCTGCCATACTTGCAATAAGCTAGACTATAAATATGAGATTACTCAGTAAAATATTTCTCGCAGTTTTCCTACCTCCAACTACCAGGTCAGATAGAATTTAACTTTTTTTTTAATTGCAAAAAAGTGAATAGCAAACTAATGATAGTCCCTAGGCAGGTTAACACATTTCAAACTATGAAATAATATCAAGACGAAGCAATATCTATCTAAAATTATTTCTCATAATGTGAACAAGCAGATTTATTTAAGTGTGAAAGTAAAACAAGCTTAAAGTTAATGCCAAAAGAAATGCATGGTTTGTGCATGAAACCTCACAGAATTGCCACCTCGTTTAAATAATGAAATAAACCTTGGAAACATTGTTATACCAGCCTATTTTTCCAAGGACAGAAATCAGGCAGGGACATACCTTTCCATACATTACAAATATAAATCATCAATTTTAACTTAGCAGTCCATAGCACTACTATACGGCAGGGAATACCAATTACAATCACTTACTCATTTCTCTCCAGACTGATGACAAGTTGTTCACTTTCGGCTTGTATAAGAAATTTCAGCATTGCTGGGTGAGTCTGAAAAATGAAATGGAAAGAATACAAGAATTCAATACAACAAAAGAATCTCTGCAACAGGTATAAAAGTTGCAAAATTGGGATAGAAAAACAGGAGAATAGAATTCAAAATAAAGAGACAACAAAGAAGTTTTTGAATGGAAACAACAATCTAAAAAAATTAATTTAACTTGACAATTAAATTTATGTTAGGCAACTACAGGAATCCTTAAATATGTTAAAGGTATTGATTTAGCACTTTGAAGAGAAATTTGGTTATGTGCTTGAATTGTCAGTCTTTATTCTGCTATAGACTTGTGTATGAGATTGTACTCAAGAACAGCAAATCTGTTCTTAATTAAAATCTTTTCCAAATGGGATAGTGAGTATGTACATATATACATACACATATATACAAATACAAAGAATTTAACATGATAGATATCTAGAGGAAAAAATACCATTGTATAAATATGACCTTTGGTCCCAAAATAACATAAAATTCATATTTCATTATGAAATGTAGACCCTTTTCCCATAGGTAGGTCACACAAACAGTAAATGCTTTAGCAATTTCTGATTTGCTCAACTTATGCATAATGATATGCAACATTTTTTAACCATGAATAAGAACTCTCCATCCATCTCTCACCCCCTCAGATGATATGGTAATTAAAAACATATATGAATGTGCTGAGATGGATAGCTTAACTAAATTGCTGAAAAACAAACAAAATAGTGAATACTATGAAATATGGAATATTTGGTATGAGTGGTTAAGAAAAAGGTAATATCTGATATTTGGATAAACTATTGAAATGATAGTAGACGTGAGTTTAATTAAAAAAGATGAAGAGAAAATGTAATATCAAAAGAACGAAGAATTACTTTAACAAGGTAGATCACGTCAATGATAATGATAAAGAAAAGAGAAACCATTGCTCAATATATGCTGTAAAATTTATATATGTATATATATATGCGTGTGTTGATCTGTCTGTTTTAAATGTATATCATATAAATGTTTATTAAAAATAATTTTAAAAAAAGAACTCTCCATTCTCTTTTTCCATTAATTTATCTAGAAATATTTGCTTCTTCCTTCAGGACAGTCCTTCTGTAATGTCAGGACCAGTTAATATTTTCCTCATGCTATTCCTTTTCATTTCATTCACATTATTCATGAGTTAGTCATAAAATATTTCAATCACATGCTTCATTTTAAAAGCTATTGCATGTAAAATTAACAAGACTTCTTATTTGCTCATAGTTCTATCCACCTCTGTCTAAGAAAAGTAGAATGCAATCATTGTACAACAGCTTTTAATATTTTCTCAGTAGACGTTACGGTATGACTAACATATTCAATTACTGATGTATTACCAAAAGAAGAGAATATTTGTAACCCAGGATTGAACTATGGGGTTCTTAACGCTCTCTAAATTTGGTTGTTTTCTGGCAGATGTTTTACTGCCCATCTAAGTGAAAGCACCAGTACTCTCCAGAGCAGTGTTTCTTCAACCTTGGCAACTTTAAGGTATAAACTGGCTGGAGAATTCCGGATAGTGAAGTCCACACATCTCAAAGTTGCCAAGGTTGAGAAACAGTTCTGGGGCTTACTTCTGTTGATACTGTTTTCTATCAGACAAAACATGGATTCTATGGGAGGAGGGAAGGCACCAGCTTGAATGGGAAAATAGTTTTGTGCTTACTCTGGTGGTAGAAGAGGCATCAGTACAGAGAGTTCAGGGGATGGTGTGGATTGTTCAGTTTTAAGCTAGCCTAAATTTCAATATAATTTGACAAATCATAGTGGGACAAAAAGTCAAAAATCAAGGCTGATGTAGATTGTTTATTTCCAAAGTCCTTTCATTATATAATGGTAAAATCAGGACAAGGTTGTTCTTAGAATAATTTTGACCCAAAAAAAATTCCATTGATGTTATTTCAATCCTCATCTTATAGAATTAAATTAATTATAATAAGCTTATGTGTTGGACAAAGATACAAAGGCAACTTATTTTCAAAAACAAGGAGATCCCATACTCATTCATCTGATTCTTTTGTTTTTCATAAATAAATCTTACAGGGAACATATATGAGAGAAAATTTCCTTAATGAACACCCAGGGTACTGAAAGCTTTTCTTTAATTTTTACTCTTTTATATGGACTAATTAACTATATTTTTACTCCTCTATTCATGAAGCCTTCCTTAGCAACCTAGAATTTGGTTTAATAATTTTCCCATGGCCTTCTCCATGTTCTATTGGTTTATACATATTCCTTTTTAATGAAGCATGCACAAATGTTGGTCCTATGAGAGCTTTCACCCCCACATTTCAAAATACTAAACAGCTTCAGTATTGAAGAAAGCTCTCTGTTTGCACTCTGAGGTAAAATCTCTTCCCCTAGGACTGTGTGGGAAAAGACAGAAGGTTTTCTTACACCAGTCTATTGTGAGATCTGTGAAACTGTCAGTGGGAATAAGTTTGACAAAAAACAATTACAGGAAACAACATTTCCCATGAACTCACAGAAAGTATTTTTACAATATAGGAGGATTCCAGGTGACACAGCCACACAAGTACAAAAAGTCTCTGCTTTAAAAAAACCCACACATACACATACTCTAGAATTTATGCTCTGGAGATGACTATTTGATTTCTAAAGTTTGCAAAATATTAGTTAGGATAAACTTGGAAGATGAATATGTTATGATTGTATGGTAAAATGATTACAATGTTGGTTATAATGTAATGTTAGATCAATGGGAAAATACATGAATTAATGTTTTAAAGTTTACTTTGAATTAGGGTTTTGAAAGAAAATTTTTATAACAAGATGTATCAATGAGATTTGACTCCAAATAGATTGGCAAGAATGTATAATGGAACTTCCAACAAATTTAATTTGATCAAACTCCAGGTACATTTCTACTTTATCGTTATCAAGTGCAGGAAATCAAGGCAGTTCAAATGAATATAGATTGTATGCTAATGCTCTCTACAAGAATCTGAACTACTAACAGATAAAGCAAATCCTGCTGCTATGCTTTCCTACCTTCAGTTCCAGAAAAAAGAATGCCAAATGGGCTGGTCTTTATGTATCTATACATTTGTGTGTTTGGGTAAATGTGTGCCTTTGTTTGAATTTATGTAGCCAATTAAATCTGAAATTTAAATGCAAAAAACTGAATAGTTTTCTGAATAGAATAGTCCTTCAGTTAACAGAATGTAACAGAGAATATCAGCAATACAAATATACCGTGGGAATGGAGCAGGGGTGGGATTTAAATTTTTTAACAACCGGTTCTGTGGGTGTGGCTTAGTTGGTGGGCATGGCTTTGTGGTCATGTGACTGGCTGGGCGTGGCCAACTCAACATCACTCACATCGAGGCATGCATTTCCTTGCCGGGCCTCTCATGACTGTGAAGATGTTGCAACAGTCGTAAGTGTGAAAAATGGTCATAAGTCACTTTTTTCAGTGCCATTGTAACTTTGAATGGTCACTCCACACAAGCAAAGTACCAGCAAAGGAGGGGGGAAAAAACTCCAGAGAAGTTCCTGAAACAGGAAGTCTAGTCCTGCCAAGAATGTAATAAGGGTTAACAGAGAGGCAGTTTCTGTAAGCAACACCAGAATGTTTCCTTCCTGCTTTCCTTACAGGATTAGGCCAGTAATTTCTTTTAACAACCGGTTCTCCGAACTGCTTAGAATGTTAACAACCGGTTCTAGTGAATAGGTGCAAACCTGTAGAATCCTACCCCTGGAATGGAGTATAATAATTGAAGTCATTTTGATGATGAACAGAGATAAATACAAGATGGCACAGTCAACTCCTGCCCTCTAGAAATGGTTGCTTGCCCATTCTGGTAGTAAGGATTAGTCCTTAGTCATCAAAATGTGAATCTAATATGCACCTTTTTCTAAAAAAAATTTCCACTATATTTTTATTTATTTATTTATTAACATATTTATATACCGCCCTTCTCCCGAAGGACTCAGGGCCATGTACAGCCAACTATAAAACATTCCACAATTATAAAAGTTAAAAAAGATTAAACATCCTAAGGCTGCCTTTAAAATTGTACCCAACCCCAATAAATTAATAAAAGCCCCAAATATTAAAATCCCAAAATTTAAAACCAAAAATTCTAAAATTGCTCTAAAACTCCCACTTCAGTCCAGGCCGGCCTGCTCGAAGAGCCAGGTTTTCAGTACATGTCTGAATGCTCTCAGGTCAATGTTGTTTCGTAACTCCGGAGGCAGACCATTCCAGAGGGTGGGAACCCCCACAGAGAAGGCCCTATTCCTTGGGGTCACCAGGCAGCACATAGATGCCGTCGGTACCCGAAGGAGGCCCTCCCTGTGGGAGTGCACAGGTCGGTGGGAGACTACCGGCAGAATGCGGTCCTGCAGATAGCCTGGTCCAATGCCATGGATCGCTTTAAAGGTCAAAACCAGAACCTTAAAGCGAACCCAGAAGGCCACCGGCAACCAATGCAGCTCGCGCAGGAGAGGCGTCACATGGGACTTTCTTGACGCCCCCATAACCACCCGCAGGGCCACATTATGTACCAGTTGAAGCCTTCGGGTGGTCCCCGCAGGAAGCCCCATGTAGAGAGCATTATAATAGTCCAGGCGGGAGGTGACAAGGGCATGAGTGACCGTGCGTAAGGCGTCCCGATCCAGAAAGGGCCACAACTGGCGAATCAGGTGAACCTGATAAGAAAGCCCCCCTGGAGACGGTTGTAATATGATCTTCTAAAGACAGCCATGCATCCAGGAAGACGCCCAAATTGCGAGCCTTCTCTGTAGGGGCTAAGATCTCTCCCTCAATAGCCGGCGACGGAGTCAGCTGACTATATCGGGGCGCCAGAAACCACAGCCACTCAGTCTTGGAAGGGTTGAGCCGGAGCCTGTTCACACGGCCTCCAGGCACCGGGACATAGCCTCCACAGCATCGTTGGGGTAGTTTGGGGTGGAGATGTAAAGCTGAGTATCATCAACATAGAGATGACACTGCACCCCAAGACCACGGATAATCTCCGCCAGCGGCTTCACATAAATGTTGAACAAGAGAGGGGAGAGGACCGACCCCTCAGGCACCCCACAAATGAGGGGCCTAGAGGTGGACCTCTCCCCCCCCGTCAACACAAATTGAGAGCGGTTAGAGAGGAACGAGGAGAACCACCGTAAGACAGTTCCTCCAATTCCTAACCCCTCCAACCGCCACAATAAGATATTATGGTCGATAGTATCAAAAACCGCTGAGAGATCTAACAGGACCAGGACAGAGGAATAACTCCTATCAGGGGCCCTCCAGAGATCATCAACCAACGCGACCAATGCTGTTTCGGTACTATGCCCGGGGCTGAAGCCCGATTGGAAAGGATTGAGGTAAGTGTTCTAATATAAGAAAATATTAATTATCAATTATTTTATTGTGTATATCTTTGTATCATATTATATCTATAGTCAATTCCTTTTTTAGAACATGAACAGATAAGATATTAAGTTTTTTAAATATATGAAATAAATAAGTAAAATATATTTCAAAGAAGTATAATTCCATGTGAAATTTGGTCTCTGTGTGCTTTATTGTTATAGAGCCGAAATTATCCTTTTCATACACAAGAGTATAATAGCAACAGATTGAGGAAACTGCAATGTTTACAGTAATACAGAAAATCTTGCTTAATTAAATAAACAAACCGCTGAGGAGTCCACATGCATGGAATAATGCAGACATTAACAGAAAGTACAATAAAATACATATTTTGCAATTATTACAACCTCAGCATCAAAGCATAGCCTCTTATCTAAGAGTGTTTCATGTAATTTTTTATCTTTACCGTGGACAGTTAGACACCAAGCAACTATTACATTATATAAATGCAATTGTTTCTTATGGTAGAATGTAAATAACACCCACTGACAGATCACTAGAACTGAGAATTTAATTCTTCCATTTTCCATAAACACTATAAAAATAGATTCATCTCCAAACCAGATGTTTACATGCAGGGTATATTTCAATGGGCAGAAAATTAACAAAGAATCTCTAAGGATCAGACAAAAGTTTTCAGTTAGGAACTTGGCAAAGGGGAAAAGTTAAATTCCTTTCTTTACTCTTTCACCTAAAGTTTTATACATCTTTTTGGATTTGCTATTTACACTTTTGAAAATCAATTCATTAAATGTCATTCTAACTTCAACCCTAATTATTTCTAGATGGAAATAAAAGCAAAGTTTCAATATATAAACTTCAATAGCTTAACTTTATGGTGGATAGATAATTAAAATGAAAATATTAGCTACTTATAAAAGATTGCAACTTATTTGTATTATGATCTTAGAATGTTAAGTGATGTCAACTTTATTCTGTTAGTTCAGCATATATTTAGAATTCTGATTATAATACAAGCTGAATTTAATTTAATCGAAGGAGTATCAAGAGTTTGCTTCTCTGAATTAAAACTCAATGTCAGGCATCTTCATGCACTATTATTTGATTACTTGCTTAATTAACATATTTTTCTCTTCTTTATTTCAAATCAAATTGCTATGACTCATTACATGGGTTTCACGCCAGGATCACTTTAGCACCAATTTCAAACTCTTGTAGCATCTCTCTATAAAATGAGCTTCTGGTGACTTTTTTTTCTTGGCTCATTGTAAGCCAGTCATTTTTGCATGCATGTTCCATTTTTTGCAGGAGTATGGAATTTAGGTCAAAGTTAAGAGCAAGCAGTTAACTTTTTCTCTTAAATTTTCCATTGTTTTTGCAGAACTTTTGACACTGATAAATGGAATAAGTAAAAAGCCAGATAAATTGCTGTTAATTTTTTTTTTAAATGAAAGTGAAATTTTACCTCTCATCTCACCAGTATATTTTGGATAAACCATGAATCATTCAAAGACTGTTTCCAAGGGACACAATGTTTATACATTGAAGGATTATGTCTACTGGAAAGTCATTTCAAAATCATATAATGAAATACACATAAAAAGAGGATGAATTGCTGTAAAAATAGAAATGTCTACAATACATATTTTAAAAGTACATTTTAACATTGGTTGGGTAAAATAGAAATTCCAAGGCCATTATTGAAAAATCTTGTTATATAGAACAATAGGAAAATATTAACAATATTTTTTTCAATTGTTAATCACCTGAAAATATTAAGTCTAATCTTTAAAAGGCAGATAGTTGGACTCGTATTTTGAGAACTACTATGTTTTGAGAGTTTTCACATCTAGAACAAAACAATATACAAACTTTATTGTAGAACTAATGTACCATGTAACTATCCAAAAGCCTAAATGTCCTGAAAACTTAATTTTAGTAGTAATAAATTTATAATTATAGTTGCACAAAGGTATAGCTAAATATTTATAATGTATAGACCTTTTCATAATATGAAACCTTAAGATTTTTAAGTACATTGGAATGTTAGTAGACAAAAGTGATCAAACCCTTAAAATGTTAACAACGAAAAGCATTTCACTTGGAATTAGACTAATAAATTAGACTAAATTGTATTTATGATTTCTCTTTGATATATATATGAAGAAATATAAGCAACATATCACTTAAATCAGTTACTATAGCTGACATCAGAATCAATACAGGAAGTTTAGTCCTTAAAAAAAACAATGTCAACAAAAAGCATACTTTAGAAGGAGTTCCACAATGAGAGAAATAAGATCAGTCATCTTTCTATATTTTTACTCAAAGGAATGTGGGAGAGAGAAAAGATTTATTGAACTAGTCACATTGTAATATTCCAAATATTTTAATTATCTGGACTTGTTTCTTCAGAAAATATATTCCTTTTCTCTGCTCAATTTCTGAAACACATTTTGGGAACATACCTTATTCAACTTTTCATAGTACAAGCTTTTCTTCCTTATTGGAGTCTCTGTAAAGCTTTCATGTGGATATGAATAAAATCTTGGATTTTAAAAAGAAATGTAAGAAAATTGCATTCATCCACTCCATTCATTCATTTAGTCATTCATTAAGCCGAAAGGTTAGACTTCCTCATACAAGCTACTATGGGCTTGTACGGGGGAAACATTATTGCAGAGCTAAAGAAGGAAATGCAGCAGATGATTTCTCCGAATACAAGCAACAGCCAAGGTATGTACTTTTTATAGATACCTACAGGGAATGCCTAGGGACGAGAGAGAGAGAGAGAGAGTATAAATGGAACTTCTTTCTGCAGAGCTGATGTTTGTAATTCCAAGACAAAGAAATTCTAGTAGATCAAGAATTGGCACCCATATTTCCAAGATCAGAGAGGTCACAAAAGTCAACGTGATATATTATATGTGGCATTGGGAATGGGACATGTTGCTACACCATGGTGTCCCAGCTTCAGTGCCTGTGTTTCATGAAGGTGATAAACTTAGTTTATTGAACTGTATACCACAGGTGTCAAACCCGCAGTATCACGTTGCCATCACATGATGTTTTGCAATGTTTTTTCCATTCACAGAGCTGAGGTGGGCGTGGCCTGTGCATGACATATCCGGCCTGCGGGCCGCCAGTTTGACACCCTTGCTTACTGTATTCATGCCTGCCACTTAGATAGTTTAGTGGAGCATGGGCTTTATTACATTTAACGTGGAAGACCTAAGTCATCATAATGTGGCATCATTATATGTTGCTAATCAAATTGTACAACATACCAATTAAATACTTTTTTCCTAGTAACCATTCTTTTCTCCTTCTTCCCTTTCAAAGGAGAAGAAAACAGAATTCTGAGTCAAAAATGCTTTTAGATGTAATAGGCAGGTTTCCCCCTCTTTTCCCCCTGCTTTCTTTGAAAAGAAATGAAATCTGTCTATTATAATGTTATATAATAATAATAATAATATTATAAGGGGTGTGCATAAGTGCACCATCGTGCCTCCTATCCCTGTCCTATTGTCCCCATTTATTTGTACCTATTTCCTGTATTCGTACTCATGTTTATACTTATACCTATTATCTTGTAAGCGACTGACAAATAAAATAAAATAAATAAATAAAATATTTAAAATTTGTCAATTGCTCTCTATTCTTAATAAATACATGCACAAAAAAAGCATACCTTCAGAGAAAGAAGAAATGGTATTCGATCCATTTGTATATATTGAAAGTAAATCAAGGGTAGAGAGAGGAAACTCTTTCAAACATATCATCTCAGTCATGTCCTTAAAGCTATTAAGCCTGTTTCCAAAAGCTGTCTTGGTTCTGGGGAACAATCGTATTCAGTCTCTCAGCAGTAATATGGAGGAAACGAGACATTTGCTCAAAGTGGAAGAAATACACTCTACTCTTCTATGTTGTGTATAAATAAAAAATAACTTTCATGATGTCACTTGGCTTTTATCTAAGACCAACATCTCAAGAGAAAAGAAACGCTTCTTTTTAAAAACAGTACAACTTAACACTCTAAATATATTGGATTACTACTCTCAGTATTTACAGCCAGGGATGGCCAAAGGCCATGACTGTTGTGGTTTGGCATATCTAGAAGACTATGATCCACTAGAGAGATGCCATGCCATTCCCTTCTGCTCTATTCAGAATTCATTTAAAAAATGGAGAAAAAACACGTTGCTGGTAAATAGGACTATTCACCTACTCAAGAAGTCTGATACAGGAAATAGCCTGAACCATTCCAGGTGACTTGGGCATCAGTTTATTACTTTGTTGTCTGATTTTTATTTATTTGATTTTTATCCCACATTTATTATTGTTTATTTATTATTATAAATAACTTTTTAAAAAAAGAAATATATTAATACTTGTTCCATCTGTATAATTATGGGATCAAAGGTGGTATTCAGCAGGTTCTGACCAGTTCTGGAGAACCAGTAGCAGAATTTTTGAGTAGGTTGGAGAAATGAGTAGATGGCAAATACCATCTCTGACTGGCCCCGCCCTTATCTATTCTTGCCTCCCGAGTCCCAACTGATCGGCTGGGTCTTCTTTTGTTGCCCTGCACAAGAGAATGGAGCTGGAAAGCAAGGAAAGGAACTGGAAAGTGGGGTGGGGAAGGAATGGAGATTTTACAGTATCCTTCCCCTGCCATGCCCACCAAGCCACGCCACACCCACCAAACCATGCCCACAGAACCGGTAGTAAAAATTTTTGAATCTCACCATTGTATGGGACTGTAACTTTTCCTCCCTGGCAAATGAGCAAGAGCTTGCAAAGTTCTGAGGCCTCCTTGATTTAACTAAAGGCTGTACTTGGGTATTTAAGCTGTGCCTCTTTAATGTATTTATCAAAAACCTGTGACTGTTTTGGGACAAGTTTGCCACACAACACCCTTTCTTTAAGAAACACCCATGTCAATTTTTCTTCAGGATGAGGAGGTTTGCCACAAAGAGAAGGAATGCTAGAAAATGGAGAAATATTTTTTTTTCTTAAAAATAATGAACTAGCAGCATTTTATCATTTTTCCCATGTGATTTTCCACATGTGCAGGGTCCACTTTTTTCGACAACCAAATGTTGATCCAGAAACTGATCGTCTGAGCCTGATTTCATGGGTGAGAGTGGTTCATCTTCATGCTTAAGGCAGAACTAGAACTCACATTTCCAGCCTAGTGCCAAACTAGCTGTCTTAACATCTTATCATTTATATCCAGACAGACAGACAGACAATGCATGCTATTTGCTATAAGCCCTCCAAAAATTGAGCCACAGATGTAAAATTCCCAGTAAATGAGCTTGGGGATACAGCACCTCCCCATGTGAGCTCTTCAAATTAAACCCAAATAAGAGCCATCTATGCCTCAGCTACAGATAATTGAAAATAAACACTGAAGCAACACATCAGCTTTGTGATCTACCAAAAGGATTTTATAGCCCAGATGTCCCAAAATATGCTTTGAATTACTTGCTGCTTATTGTAAACATTGTTACTATATAATTTTATATATTGATGAGACAACACATTAGTTCTTTTTACCAAGAGCCCTGTGAACTTGATTTTCTTTGACTATCAAGCAGGTAGTACAAATAATGATTTTATTTCTCTTTTTGCTTAGTGTTTTTGCCAGAAGTAAATTATTATCTTGTAGCACTAGACATTTACCAATGCAACAGCAACCCAGACTTCAAACTTCTTTCAGAGATGTAACACAAATAATATGTCCCTTTTGGAATAACCAGGCAAAGTAGAATTAGATTCTATTTCCATATGTGCAGAGAAATAAATGTTTGCAATGTTTGTGTCTTCTTAAATAACTCACGGCATTTATATCAACCAATTTCAGAACCAGTGCACACACAAGCTTCACCTTACATTTATTTTATAAATAAATAAATGAAATAAATAATTCACCAAAGCCTGCATACCCACAGGATAGTCTGATTTAAAAAAAAAAAACATCAATTCAACCGGGCAATTGATTGAACGCACACAGGCTACAAATTCTGAGTGTTGTAGCAGCAGAGCTTCTAAAAGACAGACAGTGGGGAAATTGTTCCTCAGTTCTGGCAAGTATATTTTTCTCATCTTATATCACAGAAATCTCAGAATAAGCTGAGATATCAAATATTATTTTTTGAACACATACTTACTTCTTCAAAATTGCAAACTACTGATTTGATCAGGAAAGGATTATATTCTTTAATATTTATGTCTTGGTTAGTGCCCTCTATACCTGCCATCTCTCTATTTCCATGCTGCTATTTCCTATCCATTCTGCGTAGGAGTAGAGTGGCACACCTCCCCTTTGTTTGGTTAGGAGTTGAATTGCCTAAAACAACCAACAATGAGTCAAAACTGCTCAAAAGCTTCTAAGTAGGCAGTTATGTTTATATTCAAATCAAGTAGCCTATGATTATCACTAAGTGTTGTATCTTATGATTCTTGATGAATGTATTTTATTTTTTCTTATGTACACTGAGAGCATATGCATCAAAGACAAATTCCTTGTGTATCCAATCACTTGGCCAATAAAGAGCTCTATTCTATTCTATTCTATTCTATTCTATTCTATTCTATTCTATTCTATTCTATTCTATTCTATTCTATTCTATTCCATTCCATTCCATTCCATTCCATTCTATTTTCAGGTCAGATACATCCTATGAAAGCCAGCTGATAATTTATTATAGGACACAGCCCCGTTTCCCCCCATCTGTGCTTGAACTCTTGCTAAAGGCAAGCTACTGATATGATTTATTTCATCAGCCTCTGTCCTGCCCTAAAACTCCCTGGAGTGTGAATGGAGTATGAATGGGAGAATCAGTGGTTATCCACCACACCAGCCTGTTAAGGAGTGGAAAGATGCCACGCCTGGCTTTTCCTTTAATCAGACGGCCGAGTTGAATAACAGTCAAAGAAAAGCACAAGTAAACCTCTTTTTCCAGAATGTTTCATTGATTCCCCAATCCACTCCAGTCTAATCTAGACTTGGCTTTTTTTTGATGGAGTGAGTCTCTCATTCAATTTCTAGCCACATCCATAACCTTTTCTAAAATCTATAGCAGTAGGAGTGCCTGGTGGACTGAGAAGCACTAACAAGAGCTGGGAGTGGGAAAGGAGGATCATGTCATAAAAAGGTAGAGCAGTAGCTAATAAAAGAAGGGTGATTTGTTGTATTGTCCCAAACTAATATTCATTTTGTCCTTCTCTCCCATTCTCTTGCCCAGCTTCCTAAAATTATGCCAACATTCCCAAGAATTGATAAAACTGCTTTTCTATGGCCTGGTGAAGATCTGTTGAATAGTTCCAGGACCCCAATTTAAAGTTACTGTTCATGTATAACTGGGGGAAAAATTGACTGAAATGTGTGAGAATCAAAGGCAGACAGTTTACACATGACATTAAGCTATATAATATGATTTGTTCAGTTGTTTTAGCACAATCTGTAATCCACTCTAATGTGGCTTATTTAGCAAACTAATGTAAAAAGTACTGAGCTAAGTGAACTAATGCTTTCGCTCAGTAGAAGGTAATTTCTTCTCTTCTCGTGATAATCTTCCAGGGTGGAATATTATCTCTTAATAAAATAGCACTCCTGAATCTAAGCAGTAAAGAAGCTCAGCCTGTGAGGCTGATATCTATGTGAATTAAAGAGATTTGATAAAAAGTAGTAGAAACATCTAGTCATTCAGTCACTGTATATCTATGTGTGGAGATGCATATATGAAAGTTTATTTTAGAATCAGTCTGCTTTAAAGATTAAGACTTTTAATACACATCACCTAGTCCCAACTATTGTTCTTAGGTTACACAACTTAAATGGGGATACCTGACCAGCTGATAGACCAGTAACGTGCAATGCTCACATGATGTAGAAATAAAGATGTACTCACTAACTTTTTGTTTTCATGCTGTTAATGGAAGAATGCAGAGGCATGTATGAATGTTTAATGATCTTAACTATTGTGTTGAGTTGATGAATATATCCAAAGAAATCTTCAAGGTTAGACATTTTTTCAACAATAATTTGAAATTCAAGTCTTGCATTAATTATTCTGCACCAAAGCAGTCCAAAATTTAAAATACAATTAACAAGTTCTGTGAGCAATGCAAAATAAAAATAGAACATATTGTATAAAGGCAGTCTTTGTTTTTTTTTTAAATCAAGGAACTGTTTTAAAGGAATAATATTTCGTGTTTCTACAGAAACATGAAATATACTATCATTTTTAAGACTCGCCAGAGGGAAATACGTAAAATTACATTGAAATATGTAGAATTGCATTGATAAGTGTACCAGTTTTGCTTTTGGACTATACACATAAGCAACAAATATAAACAAAAGTTCTACTTTTATATATAGCATAGGGAACCTCAATCCCAATCCTTCAACTGCTAACTTTCGTTGCCAAAACTTCCTATAAACTTTCCTACCCAGAAATATTCTATTTTACATAGTATGTTTGCCTATGGTATCTAATTTTTTAAAAGTCACTTAATTCCATTCTATTCTTTCAATAATCTTCTCAAAAGAATAGAATATCGCCACAGCTTGTAGAGTTTTGAAAGTGACAGAACAGGACCAATTGGTTTTAAGAATTATTGTTGGCTTTCATTCTCAGAAACTATTTTCCAGTTTTGAAAAGGCAGATTATTAGCCATTGAAAGTCAGTTCTCTTAGAAAGAAGACTTAGCTGAATCATTAACTCCATGACTCAAAATAGCCTTTGTTTCCTTTATCAAACGTCATCATATTCTCCTCTTGCTGTTAGCCACACTTTTAAAGGGTAAGAAGTAAAATTATTGAAGTACGCTAATTTCCTGTAACATATTCATCCAGGTCTAAAAGTTATTTAGACTATGGTAAAAGGTTAAGCAGAGTTTAGATACTTCAAACAAGTGAAATATATTTCTAAATTATCTATAAGGCACTAACAGAAAATGAACATAAAAGTTCTAAAAAGGGGTTTCCACATTTCCCAGACTTGAATTTCATTGAAAATCTTTGGGGACATCTTTAATATGCAGTACATGCAAACTGATTTAAGAATATTTCTAAGCCAAAAGAATTGTGCAAAAGAAGAGTGGGGAAAAATCCAAAAACAAGACTAGATTTTTAGCCTGCTATGGGATTTCTGCCAAGGAACATGTAACAAAATACTGACTGAAAGGGTGACTAAATATCTTCACTTGCCATTTTCATATTTCTTATTCTGAATCTGTAAAAAAACCTGCACGTATACTAAGCACACATTCACATTTAAAAAACATTATGTTTAAGTTGGTATAGCACAGAAGTTACAATAGCTTCTAATCACTTAGAGCAGTGATTCTCAAACTGTGGTCCCCTGACTTCAGGGGGTGGGGAACAATATCCACAAAAGCTTGAAAAAATGTTATGATTTAAATCTTGAGTTAAGATTTAAATGGTGGCCCATGGCCATAGTCCATGGCCACAAAAGGTATTTAAAGGCAGCGGTGAAGAAAAGATTGAGAACCACTGGTTTACAGATTTACACAAATACATTGGGTAATGGAATACTTTCTTCTGTCTTGTCAATCATGCTGCTTTTTCCAATGTGGTGGTCTCCAGTTAAGTTTGGTATACGACCCCCAAATTCCCCATCTAAATGTATTCCCAACATTGCTAGAAACCACTAGAAGGGGAAAATAGCTTAGTACCCAACACACCTGGCATTTAAGAGAATAACCAGACAAAATACATTAAGACTGAGAACTGCAGAGATGAATAATTACTAGTTATTAAATGCTTTTCTTAAAACAGTTACTAGAGCCCGAGATAAATATTGATACATACACTCATTATAGAAGAAATTTCTGGCCTCTCCAGTGGCTTTCACAGGGTGCTTTACTAAATCACACTGCTTCGCAAAACCTCAATGGTCTCCATTCTAGCTAAAGGCAACAAGGGGGTAGAATTTGGTTCATTAAGACATTTCAGCATTTTCTTAAGTGTGAATAAATAGAAGTGCAATCTGTATAAAATGTAGGATATTAAATTGACTAAAAAGTAAACATACTGTATTTTACAAACATTAAAAGTGATTTAGTTCTAAATTGTGTTTACTACCCTCTGCCTTAACCTGAAGCTCCTCCAGATGTATAAGAAGTGTAACTCCCAGATCACCAACCAACATTGTTATCTGCCCAGGGAATTGGTATAAATTGTATTGGGGCTTGAATGTTATTTGGAAAGAAAAAGAAACACACAAATGGCTGCCATTTCACCCCTTGGAAAACAGTAAGACTGAAACAATGCTAGACAGATCAAATAAAAAAAACATACAGAAGGGATAGGGAGAACATTTCCAATTTCAAAGGCTTTCTTTTGAAGGAAAAAGAAAGTTCACAGAGCTCTTGCCTGCTGCAGCATAGTTGTAGTTTAAAGATTCATTTGTACTCAGCTCCTTTAGAGACTATCCTAACAACCACTATTCCAAAGAAATAGATTCCTGTATGTCCACTATAATAAAATTCTGCATTTAAAAAATATTCATTAAATATGGCCTGGAAGTTTAAAAAAAAATCCTGGAAGAAGGCAATAGCAGACAAGTTCTCTTACTAAGAAAAATGCATGAATATGTTGAACCCAACTTGGATAGACTTCATTGAAAGCTATTGTTAGCCAAGGTCCTAAGGCATATGATTTACCAGCCCAAGTTTTCAGACATTAATACATTCCTTATAAATGGAACAGCAAAGAACAAAATAAAAAAGATATGGAGAACCTGGAAATTTGGGCAGAACATAATAATCTGCTCTTAAGGTTTATTCATCCCAGCCAATAGGAACTAGGAATCCTAGATTATAAACTGTTATTCAGTATCCTAATAAATAATTTTATGTAGATTAATTTTATTTTGTTAAAATATGTATAGTTCCCAGACTCGTACCTATGCCAAGGCTTTAAAAGAGTTTCCTGTTTCCAAAATGAAACTATGTTAAGCTCTCCCAGTGTTAAAATCCTTTTATGCAGGCTCATAAAACATTTTAATTGTTGGAAGTGCTATATAAATGACAAGGACCAAGAGCACCCGTTTACTTTGGTGCTAGATGGTTAACAGTTTTTGTATACAGGACTGTCTAATGCAGACACAATAGACTAATAAATTGAAGCATAGATAAATTTATTACACTCCTAGACCAACAAACAGAGCCTTATATCACACTAAACAGTCAGGGTCTCTACAGCAAACAAAGCATTTCTCAAAGCATTTGTGTGTGCATGGCCCCTTGCAGGGAGTCCCAGTAGAAGCACGGATGAGTCTGTGAGGAAAAGTATATGGTGAGGTGAGTTGTCCAATGCACTTCATATAATGCAATAGTTTCAGGGTTAAGATTTTTTTGTACCCAAATGTTTCAAAATCAGGGTAGGAGAGGCCGCAGACGGGTATTCGGCGGCGGCGGCAGTGGCAGCGGCGGCCTCCGGACTTGCTGTGACGGCGCTCCCTGTGTTCGGTGTGCTGGTGGCCTTGGTGTGGGCTCGGCGGCCTTGTTCGGGCCGCGGCGGTCGTGGGAGGCCCCAGTTGGTTCGGATACGGGCCTGCTGTGGTCAGGGCGGCCCTGGAGCGGACCTGGGGCACCCTTGATGGCCTCGAAGATGGCGTGGAGGCTGGGAGACCCACGGAGGGGCTCGGCTGAAGAGTGGTGGTGCCGATGCCCCCGTGGGCTGCTTGGACGGAGCTATGGTGTCCCTCCCTTTCCTGGGGCCTCCACCGGTGGCAGAGGTGGTGGGCCTGGGGGAGGGTCTGGCTCTGCCTGTGACTCTTTCCCCCCCGGGGGTCCCACCGGTGGCAGAGGTGGGACGACCGGGGGGAGGCGGCATACACCCCAGCCTGACTGGACTTCAACATCCGCGGCCAGAGGACGGCAGAGACCGCAGACGCTCCGGGACTGTAGAGATGAGGCGGCCGGGTCCACGGATGTACCCGAGGGCAGAGCTTTGGGCCCTGAGAGATGTCCCCCTCTCCCTTAGGTGGCCTTCGAAGCTCTCTAAGACCTTCCGTAATGATGGATCCTGGGATCCGGAGCGATGGTGGGACCGGGGAAACCGGGGAAAGCATTGTAATCCTGGGGTTATTAAATTTTTAATGGGGTTTTTTAAGGGGGAAAGGTCCAGGGCGGGTGGGGGAGACAGCCTGCACGGAACTGGGGGCAGCCGGGCCGGCTTGCGCGCCTGGGGGGCCTCGGGGGTTCCCGTGTCGGGGGGGCAGACAGAGGGTGGGCAGCCGGGGGCCAATTTTATTAGCACGGTGACTGGGAGAGGTAGGTATGCGGGGGGTAGAGGGCCATATCCGGTTAGGGGATCGCGCTCCCGATGTTTACAAGCGGTAGCGCGCTCCGACCCTCCTTACCCATCCTGTAGTCCTGGTTGTCCAGAATCTCAGGCCCTGAATACCCGGCTGCTGTTGTGCAATGCCAGGTCCGTGATTAATAAGGCCCCCCTGATCTCTGAGTTGGCTCAGGAGGAGGCCACGGACCTGGTAGGTGTCACCGAAACCTGGTTGGGCCCAGAGGGAGGTGTCCCTCTGGTTGAGATGTGCCCACCAGGTTTCCTTGCATTTCACCAGCCTAGGGCTCAGGGAAGGGGTGGCGGGGTGGCGGTGCTTATAAAGGAAGTCCTTTGTCCTAGGGAGGCCACTGTCCCTCAGACGGCTGGCTGTGAATCTCTTTTTGTGAAGTGGGGGCAAGGGGTTCAGATGGGCCTTTTGTTGACGTACCTGGCTCCCTGCCACGTCTCATCAGCCCTGCCCGGACTCCTAGAGGTGATAGCCGGGCTGGCGGTTGAGACCCCCAAGCTTTTGGTCATGGGGGATTTCAACCTGCCATCGCTCGGTGAAACTTCTGGGTTGGTCCGGGAGTTCTTGGCTTCCATGACGGCCATGGACCTAACCCAGTTAGTTTCTGCTCCCACTCACATAGGAGGACACACGCTGGACCTGATTTTTGTCTCTGGGCAGTGGTCGAATGACTGTAAGTGCGGGGATTTAGTCATCACTCCCTTGTCATGGACAGATCATTCCCTCCTTAGACTGGACTTCTGTTCCGCCACCCCCCACCGCAGGGAGGCGGAGCCACTTAGATGGTTCCGCCCCAGGCGCCTAATGGACCCGGAGCGGTTCCAGAGGGAGCTTGGGCCATTTCCTGAGTCTCTGGCTCTCAGCTCGCCTGGAGACCTGGTGGCCACCTGGGATGGGTTGGCCGCCGGGGCTCTAGACCGAGTTGTGCCTCTGCGACCTCTGACCCGGCACAGATCCCATTTGGCTCCGTGGTTTACGGAGGAGCTACGGGAGATGAAGTGCCGGAAAAGACGTCTAGAGGGCATTTGGAGGGCGACTCGTTCTGAATCTGACCGAACACAGGTAAGATCTCATATTAAGACTTACCTTGTGGCGATAGGGGCGGCGAAATCTTCGTATTTCTCCGCCCTTATTGCGTCGGCAGGAAATCGGCCTGCCGCCCTGTTTAGAGTGACCCGCTCTCTGCTCGAACCGAGAGCGCGGGATGACCTCTTGCAGGGTAGAGCAGAGGAGTTTTCTCGATTCCTGCATGATAAAATCGCTCAGATCCGGGAGGGGCTTAACTCCAATTGGATGGTCCCGGGGGAGGTGTCCGGGGCAGGTCTTGTGAATGTTATTTGGGGAGAGTTCGATCCTGTGACCGCCGAGGGTGTGGACAGGTTGCTGGGGAGTCTGAATGCCACCACCTGTTTATTGGACCTGTGCCCTTCCTGGCTGGTTTCGGCCACCAGGGAGACGACACGAGGCTGGCTCCAGGGGATTATCAACGCTTCTCTGAGAGAGGGGTCGCTCCCGACCGCCCTGAAGATGGCGGTGGTGCGGCCCCTCCTCAAGAAGCCTTCCCTGGATCCAGCTGTTTTAAATAACTTTCGTCCAGTCTCCAACCTGCCCTTTGTGGCGAAGGTTGTTGAGAGTGTGGTGGCACGTCAGCTTCCTCAGTACCTGGAGGAAACAACTTACCTCGATCCGTTCCAATCGGGCTTCAGGCCTGGGCATAGCACTGAGACGGCATTGGTCGCGTTGGTTGATGATCTCTGGAGGGCTCGTGACAGAGGGTTCTCCTCTGTCCTGGTCCTATTAGATCTCTCGGCGGCTTTCGATACTATCGACCATAGTATCCTGTTGCAACGGTTGGAGGGGTTGGGAATTGGGGGAACCGTCTTTCGATGGTTCTCCTCCTTCCTCTCCAACCGTTCGCAATTTGTGTTGGTGGGAGGGGAGAGGTCCACCTCTAGGCCCCTGGTTTGTGGGGTGCCTCAGGGGTCGGTTCTCTCCCCTCTTTTGTTCAACATCTATATGAAACCGCTGGGCGAGATCATCCGTGGTCTTGGAGTGAAGTGTCATCTCTATGCAGATGACACTCAGTTATACATCTCCACCCCGGACCACCCCAACGATGCTGTGGGGGCTATGTCCAGGTGCCTGGAGGCCGTGCGGGATTGGATGGGCGGGAACAGGCTCCGGCTCAACCCATCCAAGACCGAGTGGCTGTGGTTCCCGGCGCCCCGATATAGCCAGTTGACTCCGTCGCTGGCTATTGGGGGGGAAATTTTGCCCCCCACAGAGAGGGCTCGCAATCTGGGAGTCCTCCTGGATGTGCGGCTGTCGCTTGAACACCATGTCGCGGCCGTCTCCAGGGGGGCATTTCATCAGATCCGTCGGATCTACCAGTTGCGGCCCTTTCTGGATCGGGACGCCCTGTGCATGGTCACTCAGGCCCTTGTCACCTCTCGCCTGGACTATTGTAATGCCCTCTACATGGGGCTCCCTGCGGGGAGCACCCGGAGACTCCAACTGGTGCAGAATGCGGCCGCGCGGGTGATCATGGGGGCGTCACGTAGCGCCCACGTGACGCCTCTCCTGCGCGAGCTGCATTGGCTGCCAGTGGTTTTCCGGGTTCGCTTTAAGGTTCTGGTTCTGACCTTTAAGGCGATCCATGGCGTTGGACCAGGTTACCTACAGGACCGCATCCTACCGGTGATCTCCAGCAGGCCAGTGCGTGCACACAGGGAGGGCCTTCTCCGGGTTCCGTCGGCTGCCCTGTGTCGCCTGGCGGTCCCAAGGGGTAGGGCCTTCTCTGTGGCGGTCCCTGCCCTCTGGAATACTCTGCCACCGGAACTGCGTACCGGCATGGACCTGAGGTCCTTCAGGCGCGCGTTGAAGACCTGGCTTTTCGAGCAGGCCGGCCTGGGCTGAGAGAGGGTTTTAATGTGTCTCCAGTAATTTTAATTCGGGGGTTTTAAGGGGGTGGGGTGGGCTTTTTATTCGGCCAAATATCCAATTTAATCTATTTTAACTTTTGTATTATTGTTGGGGTTTTAGATTGGCTGTACACCGCCCTGAGTCCCTAGGGAGAAGGGCGGTATAAAAATTAAATAAATAAATAAATAATGACACTGAGAAGATTCACCTACCCTATAGCTTTGGCAAAGGATAAAAACATTAACTAGTGTATCAAGGAGGAAGAATTGGAGATCCAGCAGGACTCAAGAGAGAGCTGTTGAGATCAGGCCACAGAAAAGCTGGCAGTTTTCAGACTTCAGACCAGATATCAGACATTGCTTGGTGTTGTCTGCAAGTTTGATTAATTCCCTTTCTATCCCATCATCTAGATTATTTATGATGGGTTCAAGAGCAGTGCACCCAAGACAGAGCCTTGAGGTACCCCACTACATACTTCCCTCCATGTAAATGTAGTTTCATTGAAGACTACATGGTGAGTGTGATTGGTCAATCAACTTCAAATCCATCTGGTGGTTTCTATCCCACATTGTTCTATCTTACCAAGAAACAGGCTGTGATCTACTCCACCAGATGCCTTACTGAAGTCTAAATAAATTATATCCACATAATTTCTCGGATCCACTAATTTAATCACTTTACCAAAGATTCGTCCAGCATGATCTGTTTTTAGCAAACCCATGCTGGCTTCTAGTGATTATTTTATTTATTCCTAGGTGCTCGTAAATCTACTGCTTGGTTGTCCTTTCCAGAATTTTTGCAGATATTGATGTCAAACTGATTGGTCTGTAGTTTCCTGGATCCACTTTTTCCCCTTCTTAAATACTGGAATCACATCTGCTCTCTTCCAGACCTCTGGCAATTTCCCCCCCTTGCTTCAGGAACTTTGATTTTGTTCAGTGGTTCCAAGATCACATCTGCCAACTCCTTCAATACTGGGATGTAAACCATTTGGTCCTGGTGATCTGACCTCATCTAAAGTGGATAGGTGTTCTTTTACCAATTTTTGACCTATTTTGACTTACCTTCCTATTCTGTCTCCCACTGTTATGCTTTTTATAGGTTGAGCTGTTTTTCTTGTGCATAAAGATAGATGCAAAGAAGGAATTAAACTGCCCGTCATCTTTTTACCATCTTCTCCCATTAGTGAACTGATCATTTACTTGACTTTTTTCTTTTTCCTTAAATATTGAACTAAACTTGTTTTGTTACTTTTGGCATCAAAAGTAATAAAGTATCAGTCAAAGCACAGAGCGAAGCTACAGGAAGAGCAGAGAAAGAAGAGAGAGAGAGGAACAGATTAAGACACTATAAAAAGCTGCATTTGAAATTTCCTGCATAGAATTTATTAAGCTAAGGCCACTGCAGATATTAAATATCAGTGTGAATAGAGAAATGCTGGGTACATGTGCCTGGAAATTTCCTGTCTTTTTTTCTCACCCTCCAATACATACATAGATAACAATGTTATGTAAGTCTTCCTAAGTATACCAATATTTTAATGCAGGGGTGTCAAACTCAAGACCCAGGGGCCAGATACGGCCTGTGGGGGGCTTAGATCTGGCCCATGGGCCTGCTCTGAAAACAATAAAAGACTGGCTCTAGTACGTCTGCCAGCGAAAAGGAAGCTTGGGGTGACCACATGCAGCCCTCCCTGGCTCTGTTTTGGGCCGCGATGGCCTCCTGCAACCCTCTGGCAGCAAAAATGGAGCTTGGGGAGGCCGCACAGCAGAGGGTTGCAGGAGGCAGTTATGGCCCCAAAACAGAGCCTGGGAGGGCTGTGTGTGGCCTCCCTAAGTTTCATTTTCACTGGCAGGGGGCTGCAGGAGACTGTCGTGGCCAAAAACAGAGCCTCGATGAGTGACATTGAGCTGGCCATGCTCCCCTGCCCCCCCCCCCCCCCAAGATCAAACACAACCCTGATGCAGCCCTCAGTGAAATTGAGTTTAACATGCCTGCTTTAATGCCTTAAAGAAGGGACATTATTCCTTCTAATATGATTAGTAAAGTTTCCCTTTCAGTGCTATGCATAGCCCCAATTAGTAGGAATTAAATGTTCCAAATTTGATTCCAGAATTTCAGAGCTCACAATAGTACAAATGTACCACCTGTCAGTTCTGAAAAAAGATGCATATTTTTTTAAAAGTTGCAGACATATGCAACATTCATACCTCCAGGTCCTTCAAAGAATATTTTTGGAACTTAGTCTGAAGCACACAGCTGAACTAATTAAAAGAATAACTAATTAGTATAATAACTGTAGATGCTACATATAGCACATTATATGATTATATTGTATGTTTCCTGTGATTTCCAGGGTTGAAAGTTTAAATGAAAGTTGGCATAGGATTATGGTTATGTTTGTCAAAAGAAAACATTGTTGAAAAAATTTTCTACTTGCAATAAAAAAAATCACTTTACTTTACTTTACTTCCAACTCAGAAAGCTCAAACTGCCCAAGGAGCTGCTAATACAGTTCTACAGAGGAGTTATTGAGCCTATCATCTCCACCTCTATAACTATCTGGTTTGGTTCTGCAACCCAACAGGACAGACACAGACTTCAGAAGATAATTAGGACTTCAGAAAAAACAATTACTACCCACCTGCCTTTAATCGAGGACCTGTATACTGCACGAGTCAAAAAGAGAGCTCACATCCCGGACATAAACTGTTTCAATTCCTTCCCTCAAAATGACGCTATAGAGCCCTGCACACCAGAACAACTAGACACAAGGACAGTTTTTTCCCCAAAGCCATCACTCTGCTAAACAAATAATTCCCTCAACACTGTTCAACTGTTTACAAAGTGTACACTACTACTAGTGTTAATCTTCTCATCACTCCTTATCACCCATCCCCTCCCACTTGTGATTGTAGGACTGTAACTTTGTCCCTTGTATCCTCATGATTTATATTGATTTTCCTAGTATGATTTGATTGCTGATTGTACCCTATGACTATCATTAAGTATTGTACATTATGATTCTTCATTCTTAATGAATGTACCTTTTCTTTATGTATACTGAGAGTATTTACACCAAGACAAATTCCTTGTGTGTCCAATCACACTTGGCCAATAAAGTATTCTATTCCATTTTGAAAAGAATAGTCAACTGAATTAGTTTTCGGTAAGTAAGTGATAGTCACAAGATTCAAACACATTCATTTGTTTCAGTAGAACAGTATACAATACTTAAAGTAACTAGCAACATTATAATGAAAGTAATTGCATTACTGTAAGTGGCATTTATTTGTTATATCTCCAGGTTTCAAATGATCTTGACAATATATTAGGAGCTAACAACTGTAATATATAAACAATGTATTCTAAAATAAAATAATATTTTTTAAAACCATTCACATCACAAATTGCTATGACAAAAAACACAGGCATATTTATGATAGGTCTTAAATAAATGCCATTCTGAACAGCTTTGTAGTGATGGACATGTCCAAAGTTCTGGTAGGAGACTGTTTCTGCCACTGGGGAAAATCTGAAGTTTCATATTTTCTCAGAAAGAAATCTAACTAGCTCGTGTGCACTGGGTGCATTAGAGCATATTTGAAGCTATGGGGGGAGGGTTTGAGTGGCAGGATGATGCACGCATGCACAACTCCATTTATGTGAGTGATGTGTGTGCCTTCCACTTGCATGAATGGAGCTTTGTTCATGAGTGGAGTGGGAGTGTGGACATCCTTGTGCTCACACACAAAGCTCAACTCACACAACTGGAGGGAGTTCTCACATGCGGAGGACACTCATGGGCAAAACTCCATTCGGACAAATGGAGCTACAGGCACGAATGCAAGCACCCATTGCATGTATGAGTAGAGCTTCATGTGTGCTTGCCCATCTCTCCTATGGCCCAGATTTGAACAGGTGGCAGCCTGATAGCTATGTCCCGGAGGGTTGGGGACCTCTGCTATAGGAAACTATGTGCCAGGTTGCATATCATTTTCAGAGCAACCCCACTTCATTAATTTCAATAATATTTTTTTTCTTCAGTATTAATAACTCTATTGAGTATATCATATCTTAGTTTACCTTGTTTTTTTACATTTATCACCACAGTTTTAAATGTTGAATGTTGAAGTGCATCCTTAGAATTGGAAAAAGTAAAATGAGGGACAGAGTAAAATCAGTGCACAGAGAAAATTTTACAGAGTAAAAAGTAAAATCAGTGCACAGAGAAAATAAGGAGATGAGGTCACTAGTTTAAGTAAAGAATTAAGTTATTTAGTACCAGCCTTATGAAATTATTTAACTATCACTGAAGCAGTTGATTTGAGCTTAAATAGATTCTGGGGGATGGTAGAGGACAGGAAGGCTTGGAAGGAACGTTTCCATGGGATCGCATTGGATCGGACATGAGTTCGTGACTAACAACTACTACTACTACTACAGTTCTACAGAGCTGTTTAAATATGTGCCTGAAAAAACTTTTAACTGAGTTTTAACTGAGTTTGCAAAACTCAGTTAAACATATAATGATCTAAAAGGCAAAGGAAAAATTAAAAAGCTATGGTTTAAAAATGCATTTTCACACAGTTGTCTTTTCCTAGTGTTTATGATTACCGCCATTTCACACAAATAAATTTCTAAGTATCTAAACAATTAGTGATATAGCAGAGTGAGTCCAAAATTGTGGAGTAGAGATATCACAATGCTACGTTACAGATGTACTCCCAGAGTTAACTTTTATTGATTGGCTCAATGTCAAATGAGACAACTCATATACTATTTCTGGTAAATAGTAGAAAAATTGCCAGAGAATGTATATAAGGCTAACTCATTGCAAATTCAAGGTCAGGCGTTTGCACATTTTTTTTATCCGTATGCATATGGTTGAAGTACAAAGTAATCACAAAGGTAAACAAGGAAATGGTTCATCAAGCATGGAATAGCAGAACTGAATGATTCATCAAGGCCTATCTCAAAGACATTAAGGGCAGTTTATTTGGTTAGAAAAAGCTATTCCCTTAATTAAAAAAACACAAACCACACTCCATTTTGTCAAAATGGCTGAAAAATCTGAACAATTTATTGGATTCAGAAAGAATATTACAAGATATCTCAGTTATGCCACTTTCATTTTAACAAGGGGGAATAACATGGTTGGGAATAGCTTCCTGGACTCCCACTAAAGAATAACATACAGCTGAAAGAGATTCTCAAAGTCTGTTATCATCTATTTATTGTCTGTCTGTCCATCCATCCTGAGTCAGACCATTTATTTATTTATTTATTTTATTTAATTAAATTTCTATACCGCCCCCTCTCCCAAAAAGGGACTCGGGCGGTGTACAGCCTACTAAAAAATAGAATATATACAATTTAAAAACAAATTAAACACAAGAATCCAGCCGAATCCCTTCAATTATAGAATACAAAATTTAAAATTCCGGGATTAAATTAAAAGTTAAAATTTAAAAATTTAAAACCGAGTTAAATTAAAACCCATAAATCATTTACTGGGCCAGGCCGGCCTGCTGGAAGAATAAGGTCTTGACTGCACGCCGGAAGGTCTGGATGTCAGTAATGGCCCGTATCTCCGGGGGCAGATCATTCCACAGGGAGGGGGCCCCCACAGAGAAAGCCCGCACCCTTGGGGCCGCCAGCCGGCAACGATCAGGCGGCGGCACCCCAAGGAGGGCAACCCTGTGAGAACGTACTGGGCGGCGGGAGGCTGTTGATGGCAGCAGGTGGTCCCGTAAGTACCCAGGTCCCAAGCCATGGAGCACTTTAAATACAGTCAGTACCACCTTGAATCGAATCTGGAAGGCCACAGTAAGCCAGTGCAGCCTGCGGAGAAGTGGTGTTACATGGGAGCTCCGAGGGGCTCCCACGATCACCCGCGCGGCCGCATTCTGAACCAACTGCAGCCTCCGGAGACTCTTCAAGGGGAGCCCCATGTAGAGAGCATTGCAATAGTCCAAGTGGGAGATGACGAGGGCGGAGGTGACTGTGCGAAGTGCGCCCAGATCCAGAAAGGGCCGCAACTGGTAGATCAGACGGATCTGACAAAAGGCCCCCCTGGTGATGGCTGTAATATGATCTTCTAAAGACAGCTGTACATCCAGGAGGACACCCAGATTGCGTGCCCTTTCCATGGGGGTCAGAACTTCTCCCCCCACAGCCAGCGAAGGAACAAGCTGGCTGTATCTGGGTGCAGAAAACCACAGCCACTTGGTTTTGGTCAGGTTGAGACGAAGCCTGTTACGACCCATCCAACTCCGCACGGCCTCCAGGCACCGGGTCATCACTTCAACGGCTTCGTTGGGGTGGCCCGGAGTAGGTTGACCATGAACTAAGCATTCCAGGAACAAGGCCATATGCACAATACAGCCTCTGACAAGGCCACAACATGAATGAAGGGATTAAAGTCAATTTCATTAAAGGGTTAAAGCTTCAAATAAAAGCACAAGTGCTTTATTTATTTATTTATTTATTTATTTATTTATTTATTATATTTATATACCGCCCTTCTCCCGAAGGACTCAGGGCGGTGCACAGCCAACCGTAAAACTTTATTACAATTATAAAAGTTAAAAAGAATGAAATATTTTAGGCTGTCTAAAATTATAACCTCCCCCAATAAATTATTAAAACCAAAATTTTAAAATCCCAATTTAAAACACAAATACTAAATTAAAAATCCCATTTCAGCCTAGGCCGGCCTGCTCGAAGAGCCAGGTTTTTAATGCACGTCTGAAAGCTCTCAGGTCCATGTTATTGCGTATTTCCGGAGGCAGACCATTCCAGAGGGCAGGGGCCCCCACAGAGAAGGCCCTACTTCTAGGAGCCGCCAGGCGGCACATAGAAGCCGACGGCACCTGGAGAAGGCCCTCCCTGTGGGAACGCACAGGTCGGTGGGAGACTATCGGCAGAACATGGTCCTGCAGCTAACCTGGTCCAATGCCATGGATCGCTTTAAAGGTCAAAAACAGAACCTTAAAGTGAACCCGGAAAACCACCAGCAATCAATGCAGCTCGCGCAGGAAAGGCGTCACATGAGAGCTTCATGATGCCCCCATAACCACCCAAGCAGGTGCATTTTGTACCAGTTAGAGTCTCTGGGTGCTCTCCACAGGGAGCCCCATGTAGAGAGCGTTACAGTAGTCCAGGCGAGAGGTGACAAGGGCATGAGTGACCATACGTAAGGCGTCCCGATCCAGAAAGGGTTAAAATGCTACCACAACTACATCATGGGAAAAGGGAAAAAGCACAACAGAAAAGGTACACATGTATACTGATAAAAAAGGAAGTCTGATCTGAAAAAAATGGGAGATACATTAGGGAAAGCTATACTAGTGGGCCTAGTGTTAATGCTATACTGCTATACACACTATATTGGTGTGTTGATTATGAAGGTTTTGTGACTAGCTTAGGAACATGGTTACTGCATTTGTTCTTAATGTAGTCAACATTCCTGTAGAGGGGAGCAGGAATTAGTATAATTATGCTCTTGTGACATGTAACTGATGGTAACTGCTGAATAAAAGTCACTGTGGGATATGGGTAAGTACATAGACTTTGAGGGAGACCTTACTGTGTCACCTTTTCTGTAAAATAATGTTTTTGTTTGCAATCTTCATCTTGGTGTGTTCAATTTGGGGCATGGGTCCACCAGGCAATGAACCCAGCATTGGGCTGGGACAGCATCATTACTTCATATATTGGGTGGTATACACTGTATTCTCATGGTTGTCTCTATAAAAGACAAATAGTGACATATACTGTACCTTTATACATGTGCATCAAATATCAAGATTCAAGTATGGAAAAGGTCCCATTTGCATAATGAAAGCATTGCACATATGGTTTCATTCTGGCATCACTGCAACTTGTTGCAGATGCCACTGCAAGCTATACAAGTAGTTCTTATGACCAAACTGGGTCTTGGATTTTGGCTGTTAAGTGATTGCAGTCATTAAGCAAGATGCTCATGGAATTGCCTCACTCAACAACTGTAATCCTGACTCCCCAGTTGTGGTTATTAAGTGGACAGTAAAAGAGCTGCCTGATAAACAAGGGCAGGCAACTCACCTCTGCGCACAGAAAGGAATTCCTAGATCAAAGATTGGAGCTTTGTAACTCCAGTCCACCATAAACCTTCCATTCCCCTCCATCAGTGGTGGGATTTAGTCAGTTTGCACTCGTTCAAGTGAACCGGTTGTTAAATTATCCACCCACCCCGCTATCAAAGTGGATCCTGGGTGCTGAACTACACTGCAATAGGAAAATGGGCAACTGAGCAGCCAGGGCAAGGGAAGAAGAAGGCCACTTTCCCTTTTTCTTCTCCCTGCTCCTCCTTCTCTCTCATCTATTTCCCATTTCTCCATTGCAGCGCAATGTAGCGCACAGGATCCACTTTGATAGTAGGGGCGGGTGTAATTTAACAACCTGTTCACCCAGGGTCAGGTTGGTCATCGCTGGGTGCTCGTCCTGCATGTGTGGTGGAGCTGGAAGATGGGGATGTGCCACACCTTCCATGACAGCCAACCTGACCCTGAAACCCACCACTGCCCTCCATGTGTGCAGGAGAACTGCTACACTAAACCAGAGAAAGGAAGCTTGGATCTTTGGGACCCAAGCTTTGTTTCTTCAGCCCAATTTGGTGGTTCTCCTCCCTCTGTTTGCAAAAGGAAACCATTGCATTCGGCTAGAGAAAGGAAGCTCATATCTTTTTCTACCCTTTCTACCCTTCGGAAACATTGCATTCATTAACTTTCTAGTCAGAAAGCTAGCAAACATGATGTTTCTCAATGATAGAAAGAGGCTCTTTCTAGCCTTCCAAACAACTGCAAGAAGAATGCCAGCTCTTGCAATGTTTCTGAAGACAAAAAAAAAGTCCAAAAAGAGTTTTTCTAACATTCAGTAATATTGTTTTTGCTAGATTTCTGGCTGGATAGGAAGCAAACACAGTGTTTCTAATAGAAACATTGATAGAAATGTTGGAAAGAAGATTGGATATTCAAGACGCAAGCTTCTTTTCTCCAGTCCATCACTGGAGTATCCTTCAGTGTGGGAAGAGGGGGAAAAGATTCTGGTTCTGGAGAAAAGAAACTTGCATCCTGAAGATCTTTGTTTCTCCAGTCCCTCACAGGTATTCCCTGATACACACATGGAAGGGAGAGGAAATCTTTCCTCAGGCCCCAGAAGTTTGCTATCTTCTGACTTCTGCACTGAATTTTTGAGGAAGCCAGTAGAGAAGATTGCAAATGGTGATAATATGATTGCAGGATAGTTGATAACTGTCATAAATGAGAATAGGTTGCCAAGATCCTATGATCATAAGGATGGAGTGGCAATCATAACTTCAAGGATGGGTCTCAGGTGATTTTTCCTGAGTCTGTCTCTGTCTCTCTGTCTCTGTCTCTCTCAAAAAGAAAAGATGTTAAGCAACCTGTTGTAAGCTGAGGACTACCTGAGTATTATTAAGGTGCAATACTTTGCCTCAAAGAAGACAGAATCTACATAATTCCTGATTTCCTATGTGGGGAATTTCTCATGCCTTTGCTTTTTAGAGCTGATGATAGGGAAAGAATCATTAATTGCATTGAAAGAATCATTAATACTTATTTGGTTGGTTAGTACTTATAATAAATTATTTTACCCTATGAGAATCCCTTCATTTTCTAGGGCCCATATACTGTACTTGACATCAAATTGATACTGTAAGAGAAAAAGAAACTTGCTTTAGCTTATCAGGTTTCTTTTTTAAATGAAGCAAATATATTCATTTCAACTGCTTCTACTAAAATGTAAGGCATTTATCTTTGTTGAAAAAAATGCAATACGGATAAAGGAGATAACATAACATGAGACATGCTACAAACAAACACTACACAGTTTTCAAAATAAGGATGCAAAAAAGATTCTTCTCTTCTTAATTGGGGATCCAGTGTTGCCCTGTGCCTTGTATCTTCTCTTTATTTATGGTTGCCTTTGGAAGGTGAATTAAATAAGGTGAATATTTTACCTAGATTTAACATTTTCCTGTCATAACATTTTCCTGTCTTACAAGAAGTTTGTGGTGTGTGTAATTCCATAATAATTTCTCATTTCAAGCCAATGCATGCTTTCTCACAGAGGATTTTTGAAATATATTTAATGGCTGATGCTCTTTCTAAAGTCATGTGTGTCATGTTAGACTGTTTGACTTTTTAGATGTTATTTCAAGGCACTGATAAGTATGTCAACAGTGAATTTGGCTGATAAATTGGAGATTAGAAGTGCTTGGGTGTTTGAACGCTTATATGGAGGCCAACTAAATGCAACTGTGGCAGCTGAGATTTTGCTTCTGAAATGGCACATCTAGCATTGCCAAAGCTGTGGGGAATGTGGCATATCCCTTGGTGGATGACATGATATCTGAATGGAAGAAATATATATAACTGTAGGTTTGTAACTTTTTTATATAATTAGTTTCCTTCAAAATCTCATTTTTGGCCAATTAATTCAAGTCAATATAAGATATACAATCTACTATTTCAACAGTTGAATCACATAGGTTGAATCATATGATCATTGTCCATAGATTATTGGAGCACATCCAACTTTAGAGTGAACTGTGATATGTTGGTTCTTCAAGTTACCTTCTATACTCCATTTGGGGTACAATGACTTTGTTCGTTTGTGTCAGGTTTTGATTCCTGGTGATTGCCTGGACAAGTTCCTGAAGTTTTCTTGATAAGATTTCAGAAATGTTTGCCATTGCCTCTTTCCTAGGGCTGTGAGGTTGTAACTGGCCCAAGGTTATATAACCAGATAGTTTTCTGCCTAGGTGGGGGACTAGAACCAACTCTCCTTGTTCTAGCCCAAAGCCTTAACTTCTATACCAAACTGGCTCCATAATGACATGAGAGTTCTTGATGTTTATAATCGATACCTATGTTCTATGGTAATGCAGTAACCTAAAGTGGTGCCCACCTTATTCCTGGTTGCAATGTAAGAGTTGAATCCAAATGGCAGAGTCTATAATCTTTTATTCACTGGAATCTTTGCCAGAGAACATGGTTTCAGAAAGTCTCTGTGAATAGCATATATATTTGCTGAAAGCTGATACACTCAACATGTCACAGAAATCAACAGTGCAGGTCAATTTATTTCGTTTTAACTTTATACAATTTAATTGTATTTATTTAATTATATTTATTAACTATATAAAAATAACTATGCCTTATGCAGTTGCTAATATCCATTGGATGAATACAGATGACAGGACCTGGAGGACAGGAAGGCACAGAATTCTAACATTTGTCTTGTCTTTTCTATCCACTGAATCTCTCTGTGCATGTCCTGTTTTCACTTTCTGGCACTGACTGTATGACTACTCACCTTAAGTCTCAAGAGTCCCAACTGCACTGCTGTTCTGTCATTGGAAAGCAAAGAAGATAGAGAGCAGACTGTGCTGGAGCAGTCTGTCTGTCTGTCTCTGTTTCAGTCTCTCTCTCTCTCTGTCGCTCTCTCTGTCTCTTTGTCTGTCTCTCCCTCTCTCTCGCTGTCTCTGTTTCCCTCCCTCCCTCTCTCTGTGTGAGTGTGTGTGTTTGTGTGTGTGTGTGTGTGTGTGTGTAAGAAGCTGTTGACCAAGATTGCCAACAGACACATTTGGTTAAGTGAGCCTAGAATGCAGGGGAGGCAGAAAAGCTTAAAAATTGAATGACTGTTTACAACTGAACCATATTGTTACTGTACAGGACAGTGGAGGTCAAAGATGTTCCTTTGAGACAGTCCATCAACTATGAGATGTTTTAGAAGTATTTGTTCATGTATTTGATTTTTATCTCACCTTTTTATTTTGGTCAATTCAAAGTACAATTGCTATTTCCTCACAACAGTGACTCTGAAACGTGAGTTTGGCTGGGAAATAATGACTGGCCCAAAACCAGCTTTTATGCCTGAGAGAGGACTAGAACTCACAATGTTCTGGTGTTTAGCCCAGCCCCTTAGCTAATATACCAAGCTTTGGATGTTTGTCCAAATGGCTCTAGTGAACTGAAAACCATAAGAATTTGCAATTTCCTGACTCAGGCACATTTGATGTGGAGGAGATTTACTCCAGGAATATTTTGACAAAGAAGAAAATAAAACAATGCATTTACAGTACTCTTTTTTTTGAGAGAGAGAGATGGAAGGCTGTGACTGTTACAAAGAGAAAAAGAGCCTTGTAGTTTGAGGAGCAACTTAGACAAATGCCACGATGGGGAAGAAAAGGGGAAACATGAAAAAAGAAATAAGGAGCAGAGACATTCGAATTGGGATATGTTCAAATCAGTTTGGAAATGTCACCACTGCTTATTGTCAAATTGTAAGCCAACCTGAATTTATCCTCGGGGTCTCCCACTGGATGTACCCTCAGGTTTATTATTAAAAGAAACACCAGAGGATATTTTAGATCTTTGCACTACAGTGCTTTCACAACAAACTATGGCAGTAGCAACCATCTGAGCAATGTGCACAGCTAGAGTGTGGAGAAGACATTTTTTTCACAGCTAATAGTATGTGAAGACCTAACTAGAGGCATCGGGAGAAGCAATGAGGACGGCTCAATAAACAACTGGTTCTCTTATGCAAACAGGCACAGCAATTTCAAAATCCAATAGAAAGAAAGATAAGATTCCACCTGAAAACTACAACCCAGCAGAGGGACTTTAAAAATCAGCAACATTGCAGTCACACCCAATGGGCCTGTCCCAATCCTTATGAATTGGAGAAACCATGCATGTTTATGTTCTCTAGTCTTCCACTGATCTGAAAATATGGCCATCACCATTGATTCTTAAGGGCTTGAGAATTTTTTTTCAGAGAACTAAAAATTGTACTGCTAGTTTATTGCCTTACCTAGAGTGATATAAATCGGTGATTGGGCCATATTTTACATACCAAACATAATAGATTACAAAGGGAGGAGAGATGGCTGGAAACAATTCCTACTGCTGATGAATTTCAGGAAACATTGGACTGGCATTTATTGTGTGAGGTTTCCCATCATTGTACAGTTTTATTGCTATGTTATTTTCTCCTTTATTTCTCTTTGTATTAAACATTTTCTCAGGTTTTCTGATACTTTAACAGACTACAAATATTGTTAAATAATCAAACAAGCTGATATTCTTTTTTGGGGGAGATATGTTAAGATTATTCCAGAATAGTGTTAAATTCCTATCCAAGTTAAGCCTAATTATCAATTTTCTTTGCATATCAATGAAATGACTTGCACAAAAACTGAGAGAATGTTGAAAGATAGCTTAATTTTTTTTTAATGTAGTATCTTCCACACTTGCCTTTTACCCTTTGCCTCCATACCAAATTAAAAAAGCAATTGGTAGGCATTTCCCCATCATAATTCATAACCTTTGGTGGGATGGGTAGAAAATCAACCTTTGCTATCAACCAGCCATTGTCTCTAAAGTACCTGGAATGCTATACATAAGGATAGCATCATTTGCTGGCATCTTGCCATTGGGCAGGATAGAGACTGTCAGTGAAGGCAACAGTTTGCATGCTGATGCAATCTCCTCCTGGCCTAAAATGAACAGCAATTTCACTCAACCGTGAAGGAGAAACCTAGTGAAGACATGGATGGAATGAACTTAACATCCTGGCTTTATTTTATAAAACTCAAGACAGAATGCATAATGTTCCTCCGTTTTTTCCGACAATCCTATGAAGAGAGACTGGCTCAAAGTCACCCAGTCAGCTTCTGTATTTAAAGACAAACTACAACTCAAGGTACCCCAGTTTCTAGTCCAACACCTTAACTGCTACACCAAGCTTCATCTGTTTAAGAACAATGATAAAGCTTGACTGTCAACTCATAAAAATTTTGTATACATGTTTTATAGTTGTCAACAGAAAGAGGAGGGGGAGTTTCAAAGAGCAGGTAGCAGTGTGAAATCGAAAATACATTCCATTTATATTTTCTTCAGAGACTGATTAGATGACTGACACTTCTGCCACGAAAAATCTAATTGGAGAGCATGATTGATGACTCTTGGATATGGACTTGTTTCATTGGATGATACATCCAGAGGGGTTGGGGGGAAAGCAGGATCAAGGGTGATAGTGAATTATATATCTCAGTCAGCTATGCCCAGGTTAATGCCAGAAGTAGAATGTTAACTCTAATAAATCCTTTTTAGTTTTGGGAGTGTCATTCGAGGCTCATAATTTAATTGGTGTAACTGCTGGAATCCTGACATTAACTTTGTGAGCATCAGTATAAAAGGAACATGATCTTTGGTAAGGAGTATAGAACAGCAAGGGAAGCAGTAGCTCAGTAGCTAAGACGCTGAGCTTGTCAATCAGAAAGATCAGCAGTTTGGTGGTTCAAATCCCTAGCACCACAAGTGAGCTCCCATTACTTGTCCCAGCTTCTGCCAACCTAGTAGTTCAAAAGCATGTAAAAAAGCAAGTAGAAAAATAGGGACCACTTTGGTGGAAAGGTAACAGCATTCCGTGTGCCTTCGGCGTTTAGTCATGTCAGCCACATGACCACGGAATCATTTTCAGACAACACTGGTTTTTCAGCTTTGTAATGGAGATGACCACCACACCCTAGAGCCCGAAACGACTAGCACGTATGTGCAACCTTTACCTATAAACCTTTACCTATTTAGGAACCTTTACCTATATAACAGCAATGAAATAGCTAAATGAATCCTACATGAGTGAACACTGTACTTTATAGTATATTATGCTCCACAACTGTATCAAATTAGTTCTAGCTTTAAACTATTGTTAAGGCTGTGGGGGATTCCAGATTTTTGCTGTATTCTTAAGTAAGAGCAAATTGTATTTTATGCTAATATTAAGACTTGAGTTAAGAGAATATCATGTATAGTATCACGCAGCAGGTAGCTCAATAGAAGTAAGTGCTACAGAGATATTCTTATCAGGAAACAGCCTTATATGAAACTCTGAAGAATTTTCAGCTACAGCAGCAACAAACAATCTTCACAAGCTAAACTGGACACCCAGCCACATTTCTTTGTGATAGATGAGAATAGCAGAATATTAATCAGATTACTCAAGCTGGCCTTGGGAGCTATGGGTTAAATTACAATCAGTCCAGAATATTTTCCCTACAGTAGCAAACTAGTATCTGAGCAGGAGTAAAGGATTACCACCATAATTTACAGGAAGTTCAAAACATCAAAATATACCGCAAAATTTGCAGCGGTTGCTGTGATGGAGATCAGTATGTGTATATAGTTTAGCATCTCAGGAAATCTGCATATTTAGCATGCAACTGTTCTGTTTCATGGAATAATACAGGAAAAGAGTTCCAGATGATGTCACTTCCAAATTTCCAATTATATGCTTTCAGGTTTCTTCACTTTTTCTTCCATATTAACACAACCCTGATTAGAAGAAAAATGTTTGTTTGTTTGTTTGATTGATTGATTTGTGTGCCACCCATTGCATGTAGAAGTGCTATATTAATGAGATGCAGAATGTCTGAACTGGAGTGATTCAAATGGATGAATTTGTAATGCACTGGTATTTTAATCATATTGTATACTATCCTTCCCAACCTGCTAATGGTATCCAGAAATATTAGAATACAACAAGGAATTTTAGCATCTGAAGTACAATCCAATACTTCTAAATGAATTCAATTTCTAGTATTAAATTCTGTATATGCAACCTATATTAGTTTTCTCTTTTGGAAACTGTAGTATAATTCACATGCCACGTTTTGTGGTGTAATAATCATTGAGGAACTCGCTTTAATAGCCTTTTAATTTCGAAGAATTAAGGCAATTGAACTGATTATATAATAATTCCCTCCCCCACTTCTGTATTACTGACATTTTTTCCCAACAAAACTCCTTTAAAAGAACATGTACCATTTTTCTAGGCTCAGATAAAAATGTTCTAAATAATATTTTGTGTATGTGTGGGTAAGACAAGGATTGGTACATCTGCTTCAAAAAACTATTATTTTTTTCAGTAAAAATCATTATTGGTGCAAGTGTATGTATATATGTATGTGTGTGTGTACTATATATATATATATGTATACATTAACCTGCAATACTGTATTCTAACCACTTCACCAACCACGGCTCATTAAAGGAAAGAGCTTTACTTTATTCTTGCTTGAGCAGCAGGTTGGTCTAGATGTCCAAGGTATCTTCCAACCCTGTTTTTCTGTGTTATTCTTCCTTAATTTAAATGAGCGGGCATGCAATGTTAATGCATATGCAAAAGGGGCATGGTTTAATCCTAATACTGTATCCATTATCTTAAGTCTTTTTATCCTCTAATCCTAGGGATGCTATTGCCACAGAAGGGAGGGAGGGAGGGAGGGAGGGAGGGAGGGAGGGAGGGAGGGAGGAAGGAAGGAAGGAAGGAAGGGAGGAAGGAAGGAAGGAAGGAAGGAAGGAAGGAAGGAAGGAAGGAAGGAAGGAAGGAAGGAAGGAAGGAAGAAGCCTTATCTACTCATTAGGAAATCTACATTCAATGGAACTGGCTTTTTTTTTTCTTCATCACCAGTCAACTGATGAGATAAAAGAAATTATATCATATCACCTGAAGATATAAGAATAAAGATCATTAAAGTAAAATATTCAGCTTAGTTTGCCAGAATTTTAAGGAAGAAAGCATAACACAGCATGTATGTAATGCATCAAAGCCTTGCAAAATTATATTTTCAAATGTAACATAATGGAAAATGTATTATAAACATGAGGTAATTATTTTAATACTGCTGAAATAATTTAACATATTTACATTTGACCCTATGTTATTAACTACTTTGTTTCAGTATTACTCACTTATTGGAGCAAGATCATAAGCACATAATCAAAGGGCCGTGTAGTCAATCTCTCTCTCTCTCTCCACACACACACACACACACGGCTAAGTATATATTTTATGAATTAAGAAATCTTGCAGAAATTAACATGTATGAACAACGCTATCATGCTCAGGGCTGATTATTACTGCCAGGATCTTGCAGTCAAGTAATAGGAAGAGTGCACAGGTTGAGAGCACAAGCCATATCAGATCATATCACTGGAGTAAGAGAAGAATAGTTATCACAGTAGTAAGAATGTAAGAAAAACAGGATTTTAAACCTAAGATTTAAATTGGAGTTTTCAAGAGCAAAAAAATGGTTGAATTTCTGCAATCAGAAAGTTTCTGAAACAGTGTAAACTGTGGGTTCTCTTGCCTCTTCTCCATTCCAGGTTTTTCTCTATTTCTAATCACATCAGGAAGTCCAATTCTTCCACTTCTCCTTGCTCTCCAAGTTGCATCCTCATGGGCCAACTCTGCTGGTAGTCCTCAATTTATATCAGTTCGTTCAGTGACCCTTCAAAGTTACAATGGCACTGAAAAAAGTGACATGACGGTTTTTCACACTTATGACCATTGAAGCATACCCATGGGCACATGATCAAATTCAGGCGCTTGGCAACCGGTTCACATTTATGACAGTTGCAGTGTCCCAGGGTCCTGTGATCACCTTTTGTGACCTTCTGACAAGCAAAATTAATGGGGACGCCAGACCACTTAACAACCGTGTTATTAACTTAACAACTGCAATGATTCACTTAACAAGAAAAGTCATAAAACAGGGCAAAGCTCACTTAAATTTCTCACTTAACAATGGAAATTGTGGGCTTAATTGTGGTTGCAAGTTGAGGACTATCTGTACACATATATCTTTGCTGTCATAGATCTAGAGCAGGGGTGTCAAACTGGTGTTGTCATGGTGGTGTCACATGGCGTATCGTGACTTTTTTTTCCATCGCTAAACCAGGCGTGGGCATGGCCAGTGTGTGATGCATCCAGCCCGCGGGCTACAAGTTCAACAGCCTTGAGGTAGAGTATGTTTCACATTTTTTTAGTCCAGTTTTTCAGTCCACTTGGCATGTTCATAACTCTTGCTTAATCTTGGATTTGACTTCATTCTTATCAAAGCTAAAAGTTTTTTGGCCATAAACAGCTACAGTGGAAAAGTGATATTTCTGAATCACCTTCTTCTCAGATTCATCTAAATCAGACTGGTTCATAATAAATGCTAGTTTTTGTATGATATAGATGTAGTAAATTGTTGTATATCTCCCTTGCTGAATTTCTCAGAAGAATCAAAATATTTTTATTACATTTTCAGTTTCCAAGGGAATGGGAGCACTATTATTCCATGCAGCTCTCTGTATTAAATCAGCATTTTTATTTAACGTTCACCTTGAATTGTAAGCAATTGGAAAGCAAATTAATGACATGAATGCCATTATTATACTTCTCTGAAAATTTTTATACTGAAGCTCTTTCAATATACTGTATTCATCACTTTTGAAAATCTCTGAAGTAGAGTAAAGATGACCATCTGTTTCTAATTAAGCAACCCAAAAATAGATTTAGATGGGTACTAAATACATAAGATACCTTATGTTAACTAGCTTACAATGCCAGGTGTAAGTCTAATGTCCTTTATAAGCTTTTTTCTTGTTTTACAAAATGGTAAATATTCCTTTTATATAAACATAAACTTTTAATATAAACTAATATAGTTTAGGATACAAATGGAATAAATGCTGCCTGTAAAAGCAGAATACCAATTAACCTAAATGGGATTTTACATATGTATTTCTTACATACAATATGTTACAAATGTGTAAAATGGAAATGGATTTATAAACATGTGCAGAACTTACAGGGTACAGATGTCTTATCCATTGCATTCAAAATCTGGTAAAACCAATCCCTTAAAGTAAGGATATATTGTATAGACACATACAAATGCACAAACACATACCATGACTTAGCTTTTGAAAGATGAATCACTAACAAAAGATAATTGTTAAGACTGCAGACATCCTGAAAAATCATATAAACCTGTCTGAATGCAATGGAGTTTAGCTTTTACTAAATATAGATAGGATTGTGCTGCAAGTAATCCCAAGTGTTTGATATATAAAGATATAAATGAGCAAAAAAATGCATTTGAATGGGCTATAAACATTGTAATTCATTATTCAACCAATCTTATTTTATTTGTTCTGGTAATTCCTTGTTCTAGAAGGATTGAAACTGGTAAGGCAGGAACCCACACTTTCCAGAAGGGAAAACTGCTCTGTCAAAAGAGATCAAGTGCTTCTCAGGACCAAATAAAAGAAGGACAAAATGTCTGCTGACTTGGAAAAGCAGGAGGAAGAAGCTTAAAATATTAATCCTGGAACGCAGACTTTTATACAGGTTTTATCTTTTGTGTATACCATAGCACACCAATATTTTGTGTGTACAAATGACTTTGCTTTTATCTACAATAAAAAGGGGAATTATTCTAAATGGATCATGTCTGTGTGCCTTTTTCTGAGAAGCTACATACAAGGTTATCTGGAGAGTTTCTGCCACATCTGTGCAAAGCCTGTTAATTGGTTAACAAATAGTAAAACAAAATATATGAACATCTTAAATGGTTTTTCACCTCAGATCAGAATGCATATGATGAGGAAGAAAGAATAACCAAGAAACCTCTATCTAAAAGACATTTTAACTTGGGCAAATTAAAAGCCCAGAATTTCTATCCTTGAAACAAAACTATGAGCCCCAGCATAACAAGTTATTCTCCTGGAAAATGTTTTGAGGAAAAATAAAATTATTTCTGATCATATCTCTAAATAATGAAGGTGATTCTGCACAGTGACAGATATATGTATACCTTCAATCTGAGAAACATCAAATATATTCAATTTCCCTAATTAGCCCACCCAAAATTCTAGAGTGCTTCAGACTGGGGGAAAGAGATATAAATATTGCTTCAGACAAAAGAAGAAGACTTTAGTCCTATATATTTCTGTACTGTAATCCATGAAATTATATTATAAAAAACAATAGTTGAAACAGAACTTACCTGTTCATAAAGATTCTTTATTGGTTTCCATGGTTTACCACTCAAAAGATAAGGGATGGTTATGCCATAGTGTTCTAGTTGTTCTCTTCGAATCCATTGCCTAGGGAATTCCAGTTTACTTTCAGCAGTTTCTCCTAGTATAATATTTTAAAAATATTAAATGTTAGTGAAGGACTGGCACCAGCAATACAACAGTACAAACTATTGCTAAGTAAATCAGAAAGTATAGCAATAGCGCTTAGTCTTATTTACCACTTTACAGTACTTTACGGCAGTCTCTCAGAGTTAGCCTATTGCCCCCAACAATCTGGGTCCTCATTTTACCAACCTTGGAAGGATGGAAGGCTGAGTCAACCCTGAGTCAGTGAGCTTCAAACTGCTGAACTGATAGCAGCCAGCAGTCAGCAAAATCAGCCTGCTATACTACATTCTAACCACTGTGCCACCATGGCTCTTATAAACATAAACCAATATACAAAAATTATTAGAATACGTATCAGAATAAGCTTTTATATGTCTTACATTATGGTGTGTTTTATATATTTTGGTTGCAAGTTGCAGTGATTTCACTTTGGAAGCACAAATAGGGCGAACATATGGGGAAAAGTGTAATGATTCACTTGTGATAGAACAACAAGGCAAAAACAAAAAAACTTTTTGTTGTTGTTATTCTTCTTACCCATTTACTTCTTACATTATTTTGGACACAATTTTAGACTTCTTCACTACGGTATTTGATAGGGATTACTTTTAAGTGGCTTATTGTTTGAAAGAGTCCCCAAACCAAGTCCAACTTGACAACGAAGAAGCATTAAAATATAAGAATATAGGAACTGATATAGTTCACGATGCCCAGCATAGGACAATAAATTTTTCTTCCACATTACTTGCTTACTCATGGCTCAAACAAATGCATAAATGTAGACAAAATCTAAGGGTATTTAACCATCCCTCAAATGTTAGACTATTGTCAGCTGATGCAAAATATTTGATATATTGACATCTGAAACCCCTTCTCAGAAAAAAAAGCATCAAAAGCCTTCCTCAATCTATATCCAAAGTAATAACAAAAATTATACTACACTTGAAATTAATATTAAAATGGAAATTAATTTAATTGTATTACATTGTGCATTCTGTAACATTGACAGCTGTCTCCAAATAAAGGTTTACAATAGCAAAGTTTAGGATTTTAAACACATGAACATATTAAATATGAAGATATTTTTTTCTGAAAAGGCAGAAGATGGTATCAGTAGCCTTCAAAAAGCCTTTCATCTCAGAATAAAGTCTAAAAGAGGATGGGAAAAGTAAGCGAACTATATATGGCAGTGACTTCAAAAAAAGAGAGCTTGATTACTAATGGTGCACACAAGAGGGAGAAAATAGCTGTTTTAAAATCATGATCTGATATGCTATGGTGAGTAGGATGACTATTTTGCCACACATGCAAGAAAAGGAGACCAGGTTTCATAGAAGACTTTTTAGGTATGCAGCAAATATTCTTTCTCCTCTCTGATGACACTAAACAGAATTCCAATTCACATAATTGAACAAGCAGAAACATTTCAGCCTTGATGACTCTTACTAACTTATATGAAGATTTAAGGTTTAAAGGTAGTAAGTGCTAATGTGCCATACATCAGAGTCATTTTCCTTTTGATAATCAGATCTGATTCTTATTGACACTATTAACCTGTAACTGGACTGTTCCATTTCAATTCACAGCATCCACATGAATATCTAGAACCCTGATAAAATACCATGAATGGAGCAGGGTGAGTGTAGCATAGCAATCATGTCTCAAATTACCTTCTACTACAACTAGTATGTTGATGATACCCAATTATTCATTGCTAACTTGGGTCATATAGGTGTCAATGTCTCATCAGTATCTGGAAGCAGATGAATAAGTGGAAATTGAATCTTAGCTAAATGGATATGTTGTTTATTTATCAGAACTTCCTGATATCGTCATTTATATGTCTTGATGGGGTCTCTGTTGCCTGGAAGGAACAGGCTTGTGACTTGTAGTCCACCTAGATCCAGAACTACTGCTAGATGGACAAGTGGAGAGGTTATGACCACTGCATCTTTTGTCAGTTTCATCAGGTGCACCAATTGCAAACTTAATGGAAGAGGAGAATGTCTCAATTCATGCTGTCATCATCACTCACCCTGGACCAATGAAATTCTATCAGCACTTAGGATTGCCTTTGAGGCAATCAATAAGCTTCAATTACTCCAGAATGCAGCAAGCCAAATGTTGGCAGGTAGTCACTAACTAATGCTCTGGGCACTAATGTCACACCAATGCTCTGAACATAGTTGAGACAGCAAAATTAAACTGTTTGATTAGAGAAAGATGAATAACTATTTTATATCTATTCATCATTGATAGGAAACCTCTTACAAACCTTTTGCTGAAAAGAAGAGAAAATATGATTTGGGGGTTTGAAGATTAGGCAGAGTAGCTTATGGAAAGAAGGAAATAATTTCAAGAAGATCTGGGACCACTACCTTATCAATTTTGCTTTCCTTTTCTTTCTTTTTCTTGTCTATTTTCTTTCTCACTATTTACAGTTTTTCTTTGTTACACTTAATTTCTTTTATGGCTTTTATTTCATTATAAATATCTTCAATAAAATTATTTTTTAAAAGGGAATTCTTTGTCCTCTGAAATTCAATCAGCATGTATTAAATTTTAGTAAATTATTGAAAGCACAATTAAGGAGACTTTTTATTTTTAAATGACACAGTATTTTTTTCTCTTTGGTTGTTGGTTGATTTTTACTTACGTTTCCCTCCTTTTAATGGCATTTTATAACTGCTTATAGTGTTATACCATTAATGTTTTAATGGCATGATTGTATTTCCTTGATACTTACTTAATTAAAACAAGTAAAGCAAATAAAAAATAAATCAATGTGAAAGTCGTATCATGTATCATAGTTGTTCATTTAAAAGAATGTGTAGAGCAGGGGTGTCAAACTCATGTTGTCACAGCGGTGTCATGTGACATATTGGGACTTTTTTTGCCTTTGCTAAACTGGACATGGGCATGGCCAACATGTGATACATCTGGCCCGTGGGCCAGGAGTTTGTCAGCTCTTGTGTAGAGCATGTAAAAATGATAATGGACTCTTAAGAAAGTATTATTTCTATGAATCAACCCCTCAAATACAGAGACACAAATATATACACAGAAACATATGCTCCTGGCCTGATCTTGTTTAGCTTTTTAAGATCAGCCAGCAAAGATACTGATTCACTCAAATAGACATAAATTCTGTCCATTTCAGTAGAAAAGACTACTGTCTCTAACAAAGATCTACCCAGCCCAGAACTGTGTTGTCGTAGTGACCAAACACATGCCTATGGTAAGCCAATAAGCACCCTCCTGCTCATTTTTATTAACAACTGCCATTAGGAAACATAATGCCTTGGATATAGAAGCTAATGCATAGACACCACTGTTACCAATTAATATTCCTGAGGGCACCCCATGAGAGTTTCAAGCAACTGTGGACTGTTTGTATATAAATCTCAAGCATCAAAATATTCCCACATGTGGCAAGTATATGCAATTCATTACTTCTTAGAAGTACACAACCATTCACCACCAACTCCTATCCCATCACTTTATAAGAGTTCCATTACATCAGTTGTTTAGTTGAGTCACCAAAGGATGATGTTGGCTTGTGCATTATTAATTCAGCCACGAAGATCTGCCCAAATCATATGTCAACTATTTTTAGGACAGAAAAGAGCCTTGTATTTAATTAAGGCAGATTCTTTATTTTCCTTGTCAGGCAATAAATTGGATTTTACTTACACAAGAATCAAATTTTTATTTGTAAATTGTAAGGTTAGGTTTCCTGTAGAAAATGTATCACATAACCCAGGCAGAAAACATTTTCAGAAATAAAAAGTTAACTAAACTGAAAACCAAACTTCCAAGAAGACATGCAAGTTAAATAAATTCTAACTGTAGTTTTTAACATAACCTAGAAATATATCTGAAAACAGAAGCTGACAGGATATATGAGAGCAATGATATTTATATGAAACAAGGAAATATGCCAATATGAAATAAAGGTTGTGAAGCCAAAAGGCATAAAGAAATATAGAAAGAAGATACATCAAGTGGACAGAACAATAAAACCAAATAGCAAACAGAATTCATAACAACTGAATAAAAATGTATGGGAGAATACAGATATCAAAACAAGGAATAAAGAACAGTCTCTGAAGTTGAAGCCATTTTGCATGTAGCCTTATTTTTATATACATATTTGGAAAGTGTAATTCAGAAAAGATATATTTCCAAATTCACATATTACATTAAATTACGGCATTCTTGAAACAGAATAGAAAAAGCCATAAAAATCTAGTTAAAACGTACTGCTACACAATATAATCATGTCCTATAAATGATATCACAATAAAGTAGTGCTGTTGATTCATTTTGCTAATCCAAACCCAAACAAACATATTATGGACCAATAGATGAACTGTTTATCTGTCAAAACCATCCACCAATCTCAGCATTACTGAATTGCCATTTTTGGCATGACGTATCTGTAATGTTTCAACTTTCTACAGATGTGCATGTTGCTGACTTTTTTACATAATTATTAATCTCTAGCTTTTCAAAATGGGTAGCAAAAGAAAAGTTAAAGATAACCTGTCCCAAAAGTGCTTTTTTGAAGAGGCATTTGGACTTTCTGGTTTTTTTCTTTGAAGACATTTCACTTCTCATCCAAGAAGCTTCTTTAGCTGAGGCTAGATAGTCATCTATCTCCAATGCTTTAATTTGGATTCCAGAATACAGTTAGGACTGAATCTGATAGTCCAAGCAGCCTCTTCCAGTTTAATGATTCTAGTCACAGTTAACAATATCTCTTTCGTCACAGGTCATCTGTGTGTAAATGGAATGATGAAGGAATGCTTTTAAGGAAACCCACCTTCCATAAATGTGCATGTTCAAAATCTTTCAGAGGAACTAAATCAAAATGAGGAGAAAACATGAAGTATGAAACATGGTTTTATAAAACACCAAGCAGCATTTTTATCATGTTACTGAACACCAGAGCTGTCCTGAAGACAGGATTTCTTAAGGATACTCAGTAGGCATGATTCTATATTTAATATTCTCAATAGGAGTTCCCTCTCTGTAGAGTCAAAATGGCAATAATAGAGATACAGCTAGTCCCTGACATATTACCACAACTGGGGATGAAATTTCCTTCATATGTTAGTACTGCTGTTAAGTCAAATCATCATGTGACAAGATTTTCTGTCCATTTTTGCCATGTGCATAAGTCATCACCATGGTCAAAAGTTGAGACAGGCGGTCATAAGTGCAAATTCAGCTGGAAACCAACAAATAAACATTGGAAATCATGATCACATGACTGTGGGATGCTGCAACTGATCCTAAAGAAATGGGTGCAAGTCCTCAGATACCGGTTGTAAGTTTTGAAGTATAAACTACAGTTGGGTGGGGGCCTAGTCCATTCGACATTATGAAGATAATGTTTATAGTGATTTTTGCCTTGTGTGGGGTACGAATGGAGACTTCTGAGATATTGCCTAGTTATCCGATAACGTGGCAACAGTTATCTTTCCAAACTGAATCCGATAGTACAGATTATCAAGTGCAGACACCACTGACATTGACGGAACCTATGGCTGAGGCTGGAATCTTGTTTCCAAGCACCTGAATTACGAACATATGGCTGCATGAGCAGGATGACAGACATAAATTCCAATTTAGGTTATAACTTGCTTTTTCAGAAGCCACTGTTAATTAAGTGAATGGTCATATCTTACGTAGCTTTTTCTCTGGTAATATTATACTAATAACTAGAGCATACAAAACATTTGCTAGACCAATACTCGAATACAGCTCATCAGTCTGGAACCCACATTACGTATCTGATATTAACACAGTTGAGAAAGTCCAGAAATATTTCACAAGAAGAGTTCTCCACTCCTCTACTTGTTGCAGAATACCTTATGCCACCAGACTCGAAATTCTAGACCTAGAAAACCTAGAACTACGCCACCTTCAGTCCAATCTAAGTATAGTATATAAAATCATACACTGCAATGTCCTACCTGTCAATGAATTCTTCAGCTTCAACCATAAAAAAGAGCAAACAATAGATACAAACTCAAGGTTAATCGCACCAAACTTGATTGCAGGAAATATGACTTCAGCAACAGAGTGGTCAATGTCTGGAATACTCTACCTGACTCTGTGGTTTCTTCCCCAAACCCCAAAAAATTTAACCTTAGACTGTCTACTATTGACCTCACCCCTTTCCTAAGAGGTCTGTAGGGGGCGTGCACCAATGTGCCTACCATCCCTGTCCTATTGTTTCTTTTGTATTTTTTTTATTTGTCTTATATGTATCCACGTATTCATAACTATGTTTTTTTTTACTTATACCTATTATCTTGTAAGCAATTGAGAAATAAAGATAAATAAAAAATAAAAATATGCTGAAGATTACCTGTATGCAGAAATCATTACCAAGGCAAAGCTAAAATTCTGAAACTGAAACTTAATTTTTTTTTTTTTGTAAATCCAGAAAAAGATAACATTTGGAAGTGACTCAGGCAGACATACCTCCAATATGCAGATAAGATATCATTCGCAAGAAAGCAAAGAAGATCTGGAATGGCTAATCCTGAGAGTAAAAGAGAAAAGTGAAAAATTTGGACTGTACTAATACCCAGTGGCTAGACACTATAAAGAATGACATCAGGATGACTATGGTGGGAAATGAAGAATGAGGTGTGAGACAGAGGGGCATGAAGACTGTTGATCCATAGGATAGCTGAGGGTCAGGCACGACTGAAGGGCTGATAACGACAGGCAGAGATTTCCCTAATTCACAATTATAAGAAGTGGGAGGAGATAGAGCAAAATCAAACTTGTAAGATAGTCAATTTCAATAGAAGCTGTTTGAATCTTCCTGTGGGATTGACCTCTGGTGTACCTAATAGGGCAGATGTTTATTCTAGATTACAGGGGTGTCAAACTGGTGGCCTGCAGGCCGGAAGCGTCACATGCAGGCCACGCCCATCCCAGCTCCATGAATGGGGAAAACATTGCAAAACATCATGTGATGGCAACGTGATGCAGGGAATTTGACACCCATGGTCTAGAAGATCCTGCCCACTGTGGGGAAATGGTTGTAATCTTATCTATGTAAGGATATTTCAATTTAAGAAAATTATTCAGCTTTCCCACCACCACTCCAAATCTATTGTGCAAGTCATTATAACAAAATCAACAATTTATTCTTCAGAAAAGAATAATCCAAGATCTAATAATAATTAGATCTAGAACTGCATGTTAGGAGCATACAAATTCAGCATTAGGTCCTTATGCATATGCAAATCCTATGTTTACAGCTAAAGTGGCTCGTTTCTCCCTCAAAGAATGTATTAACATATTCCTCATTTTCTTGAAACCTTGAATCTACTTTGTTCATTATCTCTCATAGTTCTCTATAAAATCAACACTCTTGTAAAAATATGTTAGGAATGTTAAAAATTAACTACATCTTTTGATGGGCCTAAAAATGTAAGAGCGGCTAAAGGAATCCATGTATTTTTGAATGTAATGTTCAGTTTCTTCTGCTTCTAATTAAAATGTATCTTCTCTCTAATTTGACAGGGCTGCCAACTTCAAACTGATCTACACAGGGGTTTTCTGCAAATCCATTTGATCTTTTATGTTGCTTAGATTGATGACTTCTTACATGAGAAAAAGATGAGTTCAAACAATTTAGCTAAATAGCCTGCTTAACCAAAAATATAATGTGCAAAGTTCTAATTATGCAATTCAAAGACAGATTAACTGTTCCCACTTTGTGAATTACTTCCTTCAGTGTTATAATGTATTGATTAAAAAGGCTGCAGAAAGAACCGTGTCTTCCTTCAAATTCTCTACAACTTTTAAAAGTTACCTTTGACATGTTAACATGAAGATGGTAATTTAGCAGTGCTAAAATGTCTTTCAAAGATAAAAGTTAAAATGATACAGTTGTGATGGCTGATTTCATTTTTTGGCCCACTGAACTCTGAATAACACAAGCAAACACAACAGTTGGATCTTCTTAATCTCAGCATAATCTCTGTAGCATAACTTTTAGAAGTCTGCAAAACTATATACAATAAAGTGCTTCATTCTGTGAACCATATGACTCCATTAGTCATTCAAGCATATATTTGGCACTTGGTGAGAGAACAAAACTTGTTTAAATCAAGTATTTTGAGCCTGATTTGTATATTGATGTAGCATTTCTATAAACTTTTTACTTCTTGTATATTGTCATTGCTTAACCAAATGCCAGAATGTGTTGTGCTTCACCATACCTGGTATTTTCGAGGGCAAACCATGTCAAAACATAAGATCACTGTATTAAAATAATTCAAAATGAGTACTTCAAACGCATAGGAGCTGTTTTTATACTTCTCTTTCTTTAATTTGGACTCTTGAACATGTGCTGCATCTGTTTTATGAAACAAAGTCAATATATTTTAGAAGTGTATGTACACACACACATACATTTTTAAAACAACAGTATTAATGCTGACTTTGTTCAGTTGAAGAAGAAATCAGGGCACACAGCCTATGTTATATCACATGGACTTGGCAATGCAAATCGCCAGACTGTAAAAAATACTGTGAGTCTGATGCACCAAAGAAATATGCAAGAAACATTAGGATAATGGCCAGATTCCTTCAGTACTAAAACAGATGCAATCAATCTGGTGCAAAAAAGGCTCAGGGCTCTTTCAATATGGGTTTTTTAAAAACATAACTTTTTACAAATTAATGTAAAATCGAGATTAAATTAGAATCTTTTATCTGTAATCTTCAACTGTGTCGAAAAAGTCTTTTGTTTCATAAAAATGTAAGTGTGGCACACGAGCAGAATAATCTTATTTCCCAAAACAGTTGTATACATGAGACCTAATCATTCACATTATCCCGTAAATATATACTGAAGTGGTAAGAAAGCCATGCTGAAAACTATTAGTATAAAATATTCAGAGAGAAGCTAGTAGCATTGTGAAAGCTCAGGCTTTTTGAATGTTTTTCTCTTGCATTACTTTGTTAGATACTGACTTGGCTTAGGAGCTTTCACAATAACTTTGGCAGAAATTCTCTAATGAAAGAACAATCCAAATTTTAAAAAGAATAGTCCTGAATCATAAAAGCTGAGAGTTCTGGATACTTTGTTCTTCCTATTAGCATTCTGCTAAGGATGTGAATGCATGCTTGTACCATGATAGAAGAGTTTCTGCTTGCTACCTTTCAGGACAAATATAATATTTCTTTCAACAAATCCTTCTGGGTTTGCAGGATATGCTATTTACAACCAGCTTAATTCTACAAGCAATACACTACAATGCAAATGCAATGGTAGCTATTTTGGACTGAATAGTAGCTCTTATTCAACATTTCACTATAATTATCCCTTTTGAAACTTTACATTTATAACCAAAAGCAGGCTTTTTGTGGAACCTAGAAAGCCATAGGTAGTTATATTGGATAAAAGCCCATAGTCAGTTTAAAATGTATTTTATGTTAGCAATATCTTGGCTCTTAAGAGGTTTACAGGGTCAATTGTGCTGCAGGAATGTTGCAAAGTACAATAAAAAATACATACTGAAACATATAAAATGCATGAATGCATGGTTAGGTGGTTGAGATCCAAATGTTTCTAACTCTTATAAATGCTAATGTCTGGCATTTTATTTGTTTAATATGATGTCAAGCAAAGATTGACATGAATTTTCATATAGGAACAAATATCAAATTATACCTCATGAAACAATGCATTTGTCTTGAATGCTAGGAGTGATAACTTATCATATCCTGTGATAACTTAATTGGTCATGTAATAGCCATTTAAAAGTTTTTGTCTGGTTTGATTTCCTGGAGAGAAATAATGAATTGAAGATGGCTCCACCAAAAAAGAATGACATGGATCTGAAAGTGGATTTAAAAATGACAAATTAGGAGAATGATATGGAAAAAGATGCTATACATTGTATGCTATACATACAAAAGAAACCAGTTGTCTTAATAAATTAAAAGGCATATCCAAATAATAAGCCAAGAGAGTGAAATGGATAATTTTCTTATATTGGATTTCCAAAAGACTATTGTTAAAGCTTTGAAGAATTTTGTAAGAAAGAAGAAAGAAAGAAATGAAAATAAATGGAACAATGGAACAGCTTGGATTTGGAAGTTGTGGGAGCACCATCACTTGAGACTTTCAAGAAGAGATTGGACTCCCATCTGTCAGAAATGGTGTAGGGTCTCCTGCTTGGGCAGGGAGTTGGACTAGATGACCTACAAGGTCCTTTCCAACTCTTGATTATCTGTTATCTGTTATAAATCAAGTTTCAGGACATTATATGAATTAAGATCAAGACAGTGGAAAGGAAAGGAATATAAAGTTGGTTTATATAATCAAAGTTAAAATAGGTGTGTTGCTATCTCTCATAACCCTTAATGCAGAGTTCCCCAACCTTTCCGGCTTTGCGGACCAGAAGTGGGATGAGGATAATTCTGCATGAGTGGCGCACGCAGCTCCACTTGCATGAGCGGTGAGCATTTGCATGAGCAGTCCTGCATTTGCATGAGTGGTCCCCATTGCTTGAGCAAGTGGGGATTTGCATATGTGTGTGGTCATCCAGCACTTCCGTGGTCTGGTTCAGAACAACTCAAGATCCAGTAGTGAGTCATGGCCCAGGAGTTGGGGACCCCTGCCTTAATGGACATTTGCTGATCAGGACTGAATAACAAGGCTTTAAGGATTTGTTTATAGCTTAAGAAATGAGATATGAGAGGAAGAGTATTTCAACAGAAAGAAATGAGTTACTAAAATTGTCTATATTTGTTTTAAATGAATATTAATTTTTATATAGTTTTTTTAACTTTATTATGTTTTCTTTTCTGCACCTTCTATTTTTTCCATTCATTTTGTTATTTTTTAAATTTGTGTTTGTTTTTACCTTTCCAACTATGATTTTTAATAAAATTACTATTAAAAATTCCTCTGGTCTTTGTAAAGGAAAAAATATCTTGAAGTGTTGATTATTTGATGAACAATTTAAAACAGGAGTTTTCTGCCAGTAGCCTTCCCAAAACTTCCTGTGCCTTATTAGTAACTTAATTTTATAGCTGCTTTGCTTATAAAAGTGGAATAAAAGCTCTGTGGCAAATTTAAGATTGTAAAAGTTTCACATGTCAAGTTAGCTAAACTCAGGGGATTCTAACCACTGCTGTGAGCACATACAGTAAAGAAGTGACAAGGCCAGTGACAAATTTGTTCCATTTACTTTTTCTGTTTCTATCACTCTAAAAGGGAATGGAGCAAGGCCAGCAGTAGCAGAATTATGCACCACCCAAGGGATGGCTTCAAATAAGGGTTCTGGGTGGGGAAAAAAAGGGTTTTCTTCTTAGCTAAATGTACATGTTCCAATGCCAATGCACTGACAGTAAGAGTCATCAAAAGCTATCTATCTTTTTCTAAGGCCAAAGTTACAGAAAAAGGAGAATCTTAAAGCTAATACTGTAAATTGGAGAGATATTATTCTTGAAAGAATCTAAACTGTCACAGCACAATAAAGGAAAACAATAAAAATAAAGAAGAGTTATATTGGATCAGACCAAGGAACACACTGATGATACCTATGAAATTCTATAAGACAAACATAAGCACAACAGTATATTCCATTTAGTTCCCCCAAAACACAAAAGCAGTCCTAAACTTTACATGATAATACCTACAAAAGCCTTCAATTAAGGCTGCATGGCTTAATTACTGCTGTGCAGGTAAAAGATTTTGTTATACAACTATATTAAATTTAAAAATCAAATGTAGGAATAGCGAACAGAATTTGTAAGCTGCTCAGATTTGTTGGACTACAGCAACAATACTAAATACATGGTACACTAAACACAGTACAAGAGGAAAAGTGATGAATGACAATCGAAATTGCTCCAGGAATATATATTATATTATATTCAATGTATTAACCTACATTGAAATCTAATAACATATATAGATTTTGCTCATTTTCAATAGAGGCTTAGATACAAAAAGTTTTCTTTCACCCAGAATTATTCCCTTCTCCCTTCTAGGTTGGAATCCGAATTAAATCCAAGGATCCTATGGAAACTGTAGGCATTTAATTTATTGGGAGTTCCTGGATGGATAATCTCCCAGTTTTATTCTTCAAATTTTCACATAGCACTTTCCATTTTTTTCCTAATTTTTCAGAAACCCTGACTAAAAATTGACTAAGCATAAGGGATTTAACATGTAACATCAATATAAGGTATGCACATAAAAATGAAACTCACTCAATTCTCATATATGTGCATATTTCAACTTCTCTGATTTATTCCAGAATCACTCACTTCTCATACAATGTGAGATGTGGGTGTCTTTAAATATTTTAGCTGTATATCCATTGTATTTTTCAATCTGTCCCTTATTTCTATTTCACCTTTCACTGTTCATGCGTAGATGTCATTAATTACATTACTTTTCCCAAGATTAGTTCTTAAGTGTCTGGCTATCAACTGATAACATAAACACTTTTTCAAATGTTCATTTGTTTTTCAGCTCTATATTAAATATATACATTGCACTGTAATCTGACAATCCTTAGTTCTGTCCATCTTCACAGGAAAATATGCAAAGTAAGGACAGAAAACCTGCAGCATGGCAAGCTAACCACCTGATTCCACAATTTCAAACAAGAGCTAATGCCTTCTCCCTGGTACGAATAAGTCCCAATTCCTTCTCTCTCATGTTTTGTAAAGTGGTGAATTGAACTGAATTAAATCCACTCAAATTAAATTGGTTAAAATAAATAATGAGCTGAGTGATGTAGAAAGTGAGCACCCATCCTACTCCTAGAAAAATGAAACATTCTAGAAAATATTAAAAAGGCAGAATATCATACCTCCCTGAATGAGAAAAGGAGAAACACGCTCTTGGAAAGCAACCCCCACCTTTGTTAATAGCCCCAGAAAGACAAAAGATATCTTAACTTCAACACAAAAAACCTTCAGCTCTAGGGTGATGGGATTAGCCTTCACTCAGATCCAAACAAGGACAAAGCCATTCAGCCATAATAGAAATTGCCCAAAACAAATGCATCATCCAGTAAGATTCAACCAAGATTGGGACTCAAGACAACCTACAAAGTTACCCCTGCATGGCCCATGGCAGTCTGAACCAATCAGGATACATTTCTTGCCACAGGATCAGGAAGTAGGTTCAAAGCCCAACAGAGGTTATAAATCTCTTTCCCTCCCTCACCCATGTGCCTTTTTTGTCCTGTCCACCATTAAACCATCTTTCCAAGAAGTCTTCATGTTTGCAGTGTTTTTCTTCCCACTTGGAACTGAACCCAGATGGACATTTCTTCCCACAGTAATATTCTGGCTATCCTGCCTTTCTCTCCTTTAGACAAGATGCAAATCAGCTGAGATCTTGTTATTGGGTAAATTAATAGACATATTAAAGTGGAAGAGTTATACTCACAGAAAATGATATATGCTTGCAAATATATTCAAAGACATTTCAAGATATATCAGTCTTTGAAAGGATAAAGAATTCACAGAAGCCATCATTCCAACAGTATTTTGTACTCCCTGAGATTATAATATGGTTGGATATAGACACAAACAGGAATATTCTAATTATGCCCACAAAGGTGAATGATAAACATTCATCAATCAGCTACAACAGGGATTGGGAACTGTAGCCATTTTATGACTTTTGGACTTCAGTTTCCAGAATTCCTGGAGTTGAAGTCCACAAGTCATAAAGGGGCCATAGTTCCCCACCTCTGGGTTATAATATAGCTATAATACTTGGTAATTCAACCTTGCCTATAAAAAGAGAACTGAAGAAAGGAAAAGTTAAAAATCCCACCTTCTACTCCATTGAAGATCATCTCAGAAAATCCCTGAATTTCCCTCTTCCCTGGCCAATGGCAAGAAGGATTTATTGTTGTGTCATGTTTGTGTGGTTAAAAGACTCAATATGGGATATTTACATTCCTAAAATAAAGCTTTTAAAATTTACTGGTGCTTCTCCTGATATTGTTGGATGGTGTTCAGAGTCATTGGAAAGAAAAAACAAATGAACAATAGAAAAGAGACATGGCAAGACAAAGTATTACATGGTCAGTACACAAAGAAAACCTAGGAGGTAAAGCAAATAACAAGACTTGGCAATGATTATGAGCAGGAAAGTTGAAAAAAAGGGACAGATTCTGGCTGTACAAGACCAAGCCTTAAGAACAAATGTGCACAAAGCCGGAATTGAGAAGATAGCAGCAGAAAGCAAATGCTTTTTCTACAACCTTGTTAACTTCTGCAAGAAGTCTACAGAGATTGACTACAAACAATCATATGATAAAATAGCAACAATGACATATTGGAATGACTGCAAGAATTGGTGGGATTATAAAATAGACAAAATAATAGCAAATGAAGAAGCTAAAGTATGTTCTGACTTTAGAATACTAACAGACAAGCACTTGCCATGTAACACGCCAAACCTAACAATTGTTGATTAAAAAAAAGGCTGAATAGTAGAGATGGCAGTACTTGAAGAAAGCAGAATAGAAAAGAATGAACTGGAGACAATCACAAAGACCTGCAAATAGAACTAGAATGACTGTGGCAAAAGAAAGCAAATGTGGTACCAATATTAAAATGCACCAAAATGCATCATGACTTGCAGAGAAGGTGGCATAGTTTCCTATGGGATGGGAAATGTAAACAGCATGCATATTTTCAGAGACACATGATTAGAGATTCATTAATTCGGACATGGAACAAGATTAAAAAGAACCATTATACTAAAATACCGAACTGGTTGTCAACTATGGAAGCACAAATCTACCCAAATGCAATGGATCTGGGAAAAAAGAGGAGTTACAAAGACCTATTAGACACATAAGGAAGATTAAAAACAAGACAAGAATTACAGCAACAAAATATAAAAATAGATTGGTGGCCATACATGCAAATTCAGGCAAGATATCAGAAGGACAAAGAACAATTTGGTTTCTGCATGGAAAAGCATCAATTAGATAAAATTATACAAGAAATGGAAAAGAAAATGATTTCAAGAATATATAACTTTCTACTAAATTTTAAAATGGAAGAGGAGGTGGTCAAAAAGACGATGGTGGTATGGGCAAAAAATGTTGGCCATAATATAGACCTGAAAAATTGGGAGAGAATGTGGGGATCAAATTATAAACTAATTACATCCACAGCATACAAGTAAAATCAATACAAAATGTTCTACAGATGGCACCTTCCTCCCGCTAGATTGGCAAAAATGTTTAACTCAGACCCAAATTGTTGGAAATGTGGGAAAGAAAAAGGCACTTATTTTCATACCTGGTGGACATACCAGGAAGTGAAAAAATATTGGAATACAATTAGACAATGGATAGAAGAAATCACAAATCAGAAAACTGAATTTAATCCGGAAATTTTTTATTAGGTATAATAACACAAAAATGCAATAAAACAGATAGATATATTACGTTACATATATTAACAGCTGCAAGGATTTTGTACGTACAACTCTGGAAGGAAAAAAAGGTTCCACCAGAAGGCCTGGCTATTAAAAAAATATAGGTTGTATAGAGATGGACAGGCTAATGATGAAAATAAAAGACAGAGAAGATTCAATTTATTATAGGGCCTGGGATGCCTGTTATGAGTGGTTTAAAAAGAAAATAAAATGGAAATTGGGAAAAGAATGAGGGAATATGTAAATATGTAAATATACCATGGAGAAGATTGAGATGTAAGGATAAAAGATATTGATTTATAGTAAGAGTAAGATGCAATGGTAAAGGAATAAGTAAATACATATACTGAAAAATGTGAGGAAATGCAAAAGACATCTCGATGCTGATAACTATGTATAAAGTTTTGTTTTATGTTTTTAAAATTTGGAAATTTAATAAAATTTATTTTTAAAAATGCACCAATATTAATACACTCCATGGGTGAAATCCGAAAATATCTGGGACTGAACACTGCACAGATTGACAAAATCATCATCAGACAGTTGCCAATGGCAGCTTTACTTGGAACAGCTCACATCCTGCAACAATATGTCTAACCCCATCAAACAACAATATTTGCCTATCCCAGGTCCTTGGAAGGATTCAATAGGTAGACAAAAAGGCAGAATCTAGTCTAAATATCTACCTGATGGTGTGATCAACCATAATAATTCATTGCTTTATGGTTTAATGCTGCTTAAGGAAGAAGCAGCAGAAGTCAAACCACTTGTAGCATAAATTTCTAACCATCTTTATAACCATGATTTCAAGCAAGAAGGTGTGCCCAAATACCTATTAGAACAATTCTACCCTAGCTACTTAATGCTTTCCTCAAAAGGAGAAAATCAAATTGGTCAAAATGTCTGCAGTTGTTCTAGTATTGCTCGGTCTGAATAGTTTGAATTTGGCCACCCAGGACATTCTCCAGGGAGGAAGATAAAGGCAAGTTGAGTTTAGGCTGATCCATTGTTGGAGTAGTTCAAGTTGGTCGTCAAGCAAGACCAGGAAACCTTCAGCTATACTGAATATTCCCCAAAGAAAACCACAAGGATGGGAATGTTTGGCTCTTGCTCTGTCCTTGTAGAAATTGTAATTTTTCTCCACTAGCAGTAAGCAAAGAGAATGGTTCCTTTCCTATTTGTTGCATGAAGAATGACGTCATACATGGACCTCAGTGGGAGGTATAGTATAAGTGGTGTTCACTTTTGCCCCTCTGAGATAAATGAAAACAGGCTTAGCTGGCAAGTAAGTGCTCAGAGTCCTGTGCAATGTTCCGTTCCACAGTTCTCTCCCCATATCAACACAATGTATTTTTTGCACAATTTATATGGATCTTCCCAAACAGGAAACCCTGGATGACCAGCGAAGTCCAGGCTCTGATCAGGGCCCGTGACTTGGCTTTTAGAGCAGGTGACACCTTATAGTACAGTACTGCAAGAACTGAGTTGAGAAGGGGCATCAAACATGCTAAGGAGATGTATAGGAGGAAGGTTGAGGGCCACTTTACTGACAGTGACCCACGGAAGATGTGGAGCGGGATACAGGCTCTGACCAACTACCAAGGCCAGAGCCCAACAAACAGCGAGAGCAGCAGCACTCTGGCAGAGGAGCTAAACAGCTTTTTCGCATGCTTTGAGACCACCAAGAACCTGGGCATACTGCCTCACGAGGACCATGACGCTGCACCTCTCTCTCTTCAGGTGCATGAGGTGAGAAAAACATTGAGAGCAGTAAATTCCAGGAAAGCTGCAGGGCCTGATGGCATTCCTGGTGCAGTAGTTAAAACGTGTACTGACCAGTTGGCAGAAATACTTACAGAGCTGTTCAATCTATCTTTAACACATGCCATCATCCCACAATGCCTGAAGGCTGCAACCATCATCCCTGTTCCCAAAAAAACAAATATAAACACTCTCAATGACTATAGGCCCATAGCGTTAACAAGCTCCATCATGAAGGTTTTTGAGTGACTAGTCTCACAGCACATCAGAGACTGCCTCCCGCCCTCCTTTGATCAACATCAGTTTGCTTACAGAGCAAACCGATCTACAGAGGATGCTGTGGCCATCACACTTCATAGAGCGCTGAGTCATCTGGAGAACAAAAAGAGCTATATGAGGATGCTCTTTGTGGACTACAGCTCTGCGTTTAACACTATCATCCCAGATATACTAGTAACCAAACTGTATAATCTGCAGGTCCCCACCCCCACGTGCTCCTGGATTAAGAACTTTTTGACAAACAGACCACAGTCTGTTAGACTTGCCCCCCCCCCTTTCTTCCACTATTATACTCAGTACTGGTTCCTCCCAGGGTTGTGTCTTGAGCCCCCTGTTATATGCCTTGTACACCTTTGACTGCTCACCAAGCCACACAACAAATACCATCATAAAGTTTGTGGATGATACGACCATGATTGGTCTCATCTCCGGACAGGATGAGACGGCATATAGGGCAGATGTAGAGAACCTGTCTGTCTGGTGTTCACAGAACAATTTGTCACTGAATGTCCATAAAACCAAAGGACTGATTATGGACTTCAGGAAACATGGACAGCACCATGCCCCACTCATCATCAATGGAGAACAAGTAGAAACTGTCTCTACAATCAGATTCCTTTGCATTCATATCTCAGCTGATATCTCCTGGTCCCCTAACACCAAGGCCATAGTGAAGAAGGCTCAGCAGCAGCTGCACTTCCTGCGGGCCCTCAGGAAAAACAATCTGCAAAAGAAGCTGTTGCTGGCTTTCTATAAAGCCTCTGTGGAGAGCACTCTGACATACTGTCTGGGTGTGTGGTATGCAGGTTCCTCAGCTGAGGACAGAAAAACTGTACAGAGGGTGATAAACACAGCTCAAAAGATCATTGGTTGCCCTCTGCTCTCCCTGGAAGACTTAGCCAGGTCCCGTTGCCAAAGCAGAATCAAGGCCATCATAGGAGATCCCTCACACCCTGACAATTATCTTTTTGACCTGCTGCTGTCTGGATGGCGCTTTAGGTCAATTAAATCCCACACACTAGACTAACAAATAGTTTCCTTCCCTGGGCCATCCATACTGCAAATAATTATAAGTTACTACCGTATTAAGATGTGTAAAGATGTAAAACCGCAATACCTCATTTAGATGTATAATAACATATTACAGTGCAATTCATCTCTTGTGTATTACACTTGGCAAGCGTCACAGTCAGTGTTGGATGTATATTTTGTGTATATTCGTAGATATTGTACTCTCAAATTGCAAATGGAGACGTGGGTACTCTATTTTTCTTATTTTTATCTTTAAGTGCTTTGGTTTTATTATATTGCAAACAGTTGCTGGGGTGTACATTTGTTGTATTCGTACAATGACAATAAAGTTCTTCTATTCTATTCTATAGCAAGTTAAACCCAAACTTCTTTATGCTCATGAGATGACAGTGCTTCACTCCAGTCCTAATATTCATGTTACCTCCAATATGGCTTGTTCTCTCTTCCAATATTATTACTGTTCATATCTACTACTTTTTCAATGCATCTATACAGCTGAATATGTTTGACTAGTATCTGTTCCAGGTTTCAGATCAGATTTAAAAACTCAGAGGTATTTGTTTCATTCTAAATGAAAACACAGCAAATCATTGAAATCAAGCCTACACTAGGAACTCAATGAGTACATAACAACAGTACAACAGCCACAACAAAACAAAACAAAACATTGTTTTAAAACCACTCTTTAATATCAGGGTCCAGTAATTGATGTAAAATTCCTAATACCGGTAACTAATGTATTACAAATGTCTGGGAGAATAGTTTGGGAACAAATCCCAAAGTCAGGACAATTACTAATAGCCTACTAATAATTCCATATTATGATTAAGGCAGTATTTTAAAGTTCTTGGAAAATTCTATATTTGTTTGTGAGGATATTACCATGAAAGGGAAAAATACTTCTTCATTGTCATAGCAGATTAGATAATGAGTTTTTACTAAAATTTACTTGCATTTGTTTTTATTTTCTATGTTCTTATATTTAAATGTCTCCCTTTACAAATCTTAGCACAGAAGACCAACAAAGTTGGTTTTGTTCAATAGCACCTACTAATTCACTATTACTGTGCAACTAATTATTTCTGCATCACACTGGTCAGGGCTTTGACAGGTCCAGAATCAAGACAATCAAAACAAGAAAAGCCTTTTTATGATCTGAAAGTCAATGATGTTTATACATCCTGAACTCTTGCAAAAGAGAAATTCACCATCATTCGAATTCTCCATAAAAAGGGAACTGACTTGAACAGGCAACATATTCTAAATCCTTCACCTTCAGACCAATAAACTTTTGCCACAGAGAGAGAATTAAATCTAGTCTGTGTCATACAAGAGAGCTGGAACAATTGTATGACAGCTGCTATGATGGATGTAAAATCCTAAACTGACTTAGATCCAAAAAGCTTAGCAGAAAGGAATGTTTGTTCTCCAAGAAAAAATGCTTGGCTGATTCTGCAACATTAGCAATGAGATAGCTTCTTTCACTTCAGACTGGGCAACGTAACTTCTATTTGTTTTGCTCATTCACCACAAAACACAAATACTGCAAAAAAAAATCATCTGTGGAGGAAACCTGGTCAAAGAATTCCTTCAGATCATAACAATTAAATAGAAAAGTGGAATTGAAAAATAATAATGTTTTATAAGTAAAAGTATCTGGGATTATTCTCTTTATATTAAAGGAGTATGCCAATTTGCCAATGTGTTTGCACTTTAGACAGGCCAGTTCAATTATTAATTCTATACTGAGATGCACACATGATTTAACTTTCAACAAGTGTAGTATTTTGGCATACCAGAATAAAAATGTTCCCATTTTTCTAACTTATTTTGTTATTGCATCATTTGTCTTGCAAGGGAAAGAAAGTTTGGATGATAATCACACTGTCCATTACTTTAAGTTTACAGTGAGATCAGATTATTGTTAGAATAATATTAGAATAATATATTAGAATAAAAAATTAAGCCACAAAGCTCATTCTTTCAGTAATTTAGAATACTTTAAGGACAACAGGATACCAAAGAATCTGTTCCCAAACTAATTATTTTAAATATAGTCCTATTTTGAAAAAAAAAAAAGAATGTATAATCCTACACAATTTCACTTGCGAAGGCTAGCTCTACTAAAGTTCATCATAGACTATTTCTGAACTTCTATAGGATATTAATTACTCTCAAATATATCGGTGTAATTCCATTTTAAAAAGTGGGAAACAGCTTAAACATGCAGGCAAGTCAACATTTTCCATATTTTTGCTGCACCCAACAATATTCCGAAATAAATTCTTGCTACGTCTATGGAAACAGGCAGAGGATTATAATCTAACAATCCTCCATGCCCATGGGAAAAGCCCGGAGGCACTCTTTTCAGCAGTGTAATTCTTAACAAGGATGTATAGAAATAAAAAAAAGATAAAAATATGCTTCTATTTGCAAATGGTAGCAATGCCAAGCGAAGACAAGGCAGAATGCATTATGCAAATAATTAATCCGATAGCTATAGCTGAATGTGTCAACAGGTACCTTGATGCTCCATGAAACTATTAAGCTATTAAGTCACTGCCCTCAGTGTCTGTCAGAGAATGACATGATTTTCTCGTGTACAGGTAGTCTTCAACTTATGTTGACAACTGACCCCAAAATTTCTGTTGTTAAGTGATATTTTTATTGAGTTTTGCCCCATTTTACGACCTTTCTCACCACTGTTGTTAAGCGAATCACGTTGATCAGTTAGCAAGCCGCTTGGTTGTTAAGTGAATCTGGCTTTCCCATTGACTTTGGCTTGTCAGAAGGTCGCAAAAGGGGATCCCACAACCTTGGGACATGACAATGTGTCACAACATGAACCGGTTGCAAAGCCTCTGAATTTGGGGACACAGGATCATGGAAATGCTGCAAAGGTCGTCACTGTGAAAAATGGTCCTAAATCCCTTCTTTCAATGTCGTGGTAACTTTGAACAGTCCCTAAATGAACCGTTGTAAGTCAAGGACTGCCTCTATTTACCACAGCAGGTAGAAATCCAACAGGGTAGATATCTCACACTTGGAGCAATCCTTCACCTGCTATTACCCACTTCCACTTTACAGCTGTTATCTTGGTGGTGAGGATTATGGTTGTGATGGTGGTGGTGGAGGAGAAGAGGATGATGGGAATGGGTGATAAGGAAGAAGCCCATCCACCCCACAGCTAAAGAAGAGTTAAGGGACAGGCGGCTGAAGGGAATTTCGCCCAAGGAAGGCGTGAGGGGGTGTGGGAGGGCCAAGGCGAGCCAGCGGGAACGTCCTTCGCGCCGGGTGAGCGTCGAAAGGCGGCAGCCGCGTCCCTCCTCCACTTCCCATCCTGGGAGCAGACACGGCAACCGGCCCGGCGGGAGTAGCGCTCTGCTGCCCGCCCCGAACTTGCTGCTTTCCCCGAAAGTGAGAAATCAAAAATCAAAGTTAAGAAATCGGTCAAGAAAAAGAAAGGACGGTTCTTTGTTTGGCAGGGGGAGAAAAAAAAAAAAACCACTCTGTGCAACATGTGGGCGCTCGGGACAGGCTGGCTCCGTCGATAGCGCCCTGGCCAGACTTGTGGGGCGCGTGGGAGGGGGAGCCGTTGCTCAGAGGCATTTGGGGGGTTTGGGGGTCTTAGATCCGGAGCCGTGAGGGGTTGCCAACTTACCTTGAGACCCGGGTGGCGGAGTAACGAAGAGGCTGAGTAGCAGGCAGAGTATCTGGGTCGGGGGGCGAGGGAAAGGAGGGCTGCGTGGTCGTCCTGCCTGGAAGCGCTCTGACATTCTTAATCCAGGCTGCAAGACAAACTTGGATCAGCTGGTCCCAGCCCCATGAATGCACAGTTGCGGAGCGGAGCGAAAAGAGTCCTGAAAACTCAGGATGTGAGATGTTTCCTGCATGCAGTTCACTCCGAAACCCCTCCTGCTCCTGCCTGGGCTGCTGATGAGTTGGGCTTTGGTTTCATTTTTTTTTTTTTACAATTTTAAACTGTTGGTGGGTTGGCTTTTTGGCCTCCCCCCCCCACCTCCTTGGCAAGAACAAATCTGTTGACCGTTTGCAACAACTGAGCAACTCATCCAAGCTGGCAACAGGAGGCACTAAAAATCTTTTCGTGAAAGAAGGCAGGCCTTGTGAAAAACTGCCCTTGCCAACTTTTACAGTTATCATTATAATGGAACTAATTGTTGTCTTCTTCGCTTTCCTCCTGCTGCTCCTGTGCCGGGTCCTAGCGCCCTTCCAAGCTTGGGTAGACAGAACCCGTCCCTTTACGGAGAGGTTGACCTGCTTGCCAGTTTCCAATCGGTTTGGAAGGAAAGGCGTTCATTTGGAATTGATTTTTAAGGTTGGCTGCAAAATCCCTTTTCTCCTCCAAGGATGATAAATGATCTTGTTTTGTCTCAAAAGTCACTCCATCCCAAGTCTCAGATAGTTGAGTTTGCATGTCTGGAAAGTGATTAGGATAAAAGCTGATGGATTCTTATTCTTAATTTGATTTCAAGTGTTGGTTATGATCCCATTCCTTTTAGGAGAAACTGAGGAAGATTGCAAATCTACCTTTATAATGCTAATAGTTAACCACCTGGTAGATACATTTGGAATAAATCCTGAAGGCAGTGAGATTTACTGGTATAGAGACCACACAGACACAACTGCTACTATTATGAAGAGGAGAAAAAAAAGACTGTATAGTTCACTAAATTTAAAATGACAGAACATGGCTATCCCTGATTGATTTCTTTTATTTATGAAATGCTGTGACTGAGAAAGTTCTGCTCATATGCCCGTGCAAAAAAAAACCAACCAAAACATTTAACCTAGGGACCTCAATATCTAACAGATCTTTATAGCTTATGGAGGTCAGATGAATCTGTGAACCTTGCTTTTTGCATCCAAAGCTCTGTGGGGTTTAGAATTTCTCCTGTTTATTTTAGTATTTCTCATCCCTTCCTATTGATTCCGGAAAGGGAATTTACTCTGCCATCTCCAAATCTAATTAAATTCTGGACCCATTTTAGAGATTTCTGAGTTTTATTTTGCTGACCTATTGTGTCACTTAATACAGCCTGTTCTAGTTTCACTTTCTAGCAAAGCACTTCTGATGATACAACAATGGTGTCACATCTTTTCCTGACAAACAAATGGGAATTCTTCAGCATTAACCCTCCCTCTTCAAAGACGAAGTAGATTACAGGGATGTCAAACTGGTGGTCCATCACTTGAGACTTTCAAGAAGAGATTGGACTGCCATTTGTCAGAAATGGTGTAGGGTCTCCTGCTTAGGTGGACTAGATGACTTACAAGGTCCCTTCCAACTCTGATTAACTGTTAACAAAAAAACCCACCCCAGCTCCCTGAAGGGAAAAAACATCACAATATGTCATGTGACGGCAATGTGATGCTGCAAGTTTGACACCCGTGAAATAGAATGTCCATAAAAACTTGTTACATGCTTTCTAAAATAAACTCAATCTCAATAAAGAAATGTAATCATATATCATTAATTGCCACGCAAATCTTATACAAGAAAAATGTTCTTAGGGATGCTTCTCCCCTAAAATACAGATGTACATATTCAGTCAGAAAAAAAATATTGGGTGCAATGTTCATGGCCCATCTGTTGCCACCAAATTGTAAATGAAGGTGGAAGACATTAAATGTAAGGGAAGTAGTCATATGAATTGCAATTAATGTAATGTTAATTCCAGTTAATCAATTTTAGTTTTAGTTCTGGTCCTGCAACATTGTGCATCCTTGTCCTTTCATATAGGTTAATATGTTATTGTAGTGGAGATGGGCAGCTACAGCTACTAGGTGACTATATTTGTATGAAATCCGTATCTTTTTCCAATGACATGTAGACATATTTTATTCAAATTGGAAGAAAAAACAAAAAGTTTGTTTTGCCCCAAAGTGGACTATAAATCATGGGAGCAACAAGGACTGTGGAAGCACATTTTCTGGCTAGATCTGGATTTGGGCCATTTGTCCTAATCCCTGAATTGGAACCTCTAAAGTAAAGCAGGGAGGGAAGGTACAGATAGTTCTCCCTTAACAAGCGGTCACTTAGCAAATGTTTGGGGTTATGACGGATCTTACCAGAGCTACTTTGCAACCCGTTTTCAAATTTCTAATGCCATCCCTCCTCCTTTCGCAGTCATATGGTTGCATTTTGGCCCTTGGCAATTGGCTCAATTTTCAGCATTTTTTGCCGGGTTTCCAATGTTTATTTGAGGTTTCCAGAAAAAAAACACCTATTGATGAAAATAGATTTGCTTAACAACCACTATGTTTGCTTAATGACCTCTGCAAAAAATAAAATAAAAGGTTGTAAATCAGGCACACTCATGTGGTACCCATTTAACGACTGCCATGACCTTAGACCAGGGGTCTCCAACCTTGGCAACTTTAAGCCTGGAGTACTTCAACTCCCAGAGCTGGCTGGGGAATTCTGGGAGTTGAAGTTCGCCAGCCTTAAAGTTCCTGGCTGGGGCTTTGCTGGCTGGGGAGTTCTGGGAGTTGAAGTCCACCAGATTTAAAGTTGCCAAGACTAAAGACCCCTTAGACCAGTTGCCAAGGTTGAATACTACTTAGACCATACTTCTGGGTTCAATTATGGTAATTAAATTGAGGACTTATATAGGCAGAAGCATCAGAAGTATTTTTTTTTCAGTTACGCTTTTGCTCAGATGCGTAGCTTTACCCTTTCTCTCATTTCCTGTAAGGCTCTTCAGTAATCTGGATTTGAAAGCCAAAATGCATTGTGGGCCATAACAGGGATACCCATCTAGTCCTGTATCAGAATGGCTTAAAGCAACCCTTATCTTTTCTTAGCCATGGCTGTCCTTCCCATGTGTCACATGATTCTGGGCAGAAATGTTCGGGGTAAAGAATTTCCAACAAGCCCTGCCTATATGCACATGCATGCTCCAAATCAAATTTTGATCTTTAAATCTAGATCTAATTTCCCATAAAACTGGGACTTTGCATAACACAAATTTCCCACCTCTTTGGGTCTTTTTAATCAGTGCTAGCTTTTTATGTATATCTAGGCCTCCCATAATTTGATGCAGCTATAATCACACAGGCACTTCTTTTGTGCCATTTATTAAAACAAACATCCTATGTTTATTTTTTTTACTGCTGCAGGGTTGAGTTTGCATAACTTCTACATACTCTATATTGGTTGGCCCAGTAACATGTTAAAAAGGGAAACTATAGCCATTTATTTAAAAGCAGAGTTTTCAGAATGGGATTGCCTCTTATACCTCACCCCAATTCCTGAGGGATCTCCCCATTTAAATCAGATGGTGGCAGCTTTAGTATCCAGCTATTCTAGAACTCAGGGTGAGAGGCTGTGAGTGTAGAAATCCCAGGACAGGATATAATAGTCCTATGGACAATGTTTATGACCAGACATCCTGCTACAATTACTTGTAAAAATCCTCATGTAAAGAAAAAGCCAGAGCTCTGGGAAGGATGTGGCAAAGCAGACCATGAAAGCTTCATGTTAGTGCATACATATACTGATAACATTAATAGGTCATCAACTAAGGTTATCTCTTCTTGAACAGCTTTGTTCTCTATGCCATCTGTCTGGTAAACTTGCAAGATTCATTTTTCTCGCCATGCACATATATACATCCAAACTAGACTATGTTGTTTTTCTGTGTCGTATATGTGGGTATATGCATAATTTTGTATTTATTTACTTTGTCATGTTTATGTGTTACTGTATATTGGAGGGGGAGACCCTTTGACAGCTGTATGCAATGAAATTTCATTTTAATGTATGCCTATTAGTGTACATTTAAAGTGACAATAAAATTATTCTAACTCTTCCAACTAACTAACCAGTGTATTGAGGAAATAATCTGAGATAGTGCAATATGTATGACACTTTTTTTAGTCACTGCTGGTGTGCTGCATTTTATTCAGTATTTATCTCAGTGCATTATTCAAAGTAGATGCCATCATAGACCTCTTTATCCTAGATGTTGTAATCAACCATGGATCTAGCATACACCATCATCTGTCAACTGTGGAAGTCTAAAAGATGATTTGTGACTTTGGACTAGTCTGTCTCTTTCATTCCAATCTATCTCTTAGGAAAGTTGTTGTGGATGGGGGAAAAAAAGCAAGTCTTCTAGCAAATGGAAGTATAACCTTACTCTAGTTTAAAAGAACTAATACAGAGTTACTTGACTTTAAAGTGAAATACCTTGGATAAATATGGCACATGAGATAGGGATAAATAGGAGCTGACATTTCCTCCTTTTCATTTTGCATGAATTCAACCTAACGAACGGCAAAGAGTTATCATGTCTTAGAATTGATTAGAATTTTTATAAAGTTATAAAATTATTGTATGAAAATCTTCCTTCCTGGTCAGTTATGAACACTTGCAAGTTCACACCCGGTACAGATATTATTTTGTTCTTATTTTAACATATGAGCTTCAGATGGATTGTCTCAAACAGATGTTAGGTGTGGATTGAGTCATATAATTAATTAAATACCTTTTGGATGGACAAATAGAGAAATTAATGGACATTTTGCTACTATTAGGGAGTTCAGATCCTTAACAGTTGCAAAAACAGAATTTAAAAGAGACTACATGTATTACCAAAAGTTATAAATGATCCCTAACTCTGCATACCACTAAATTCTCACATTTACTTGATTGTAACCTTTAATTGGGTAAAATGTTGCATCATAGGGCAACAGTGTTTGAATCACTCACCTCAAATGGGCTAATGTAAAAAATCTGGGACCCGTGATTCCCGTGGGACTAAAATTTGGCAACTGTGTGGCTGCTTCACACTTCTGTACTGCTACTATCAGCCATAGTCATATGATCATCATTTCTAATGTTCCCTGTCAGCTTCCTCCAAGGAAAGTCAGTGGGAAAGATGACAGGAAGTCAGTTGCTCCTGCTCCCATTGTTTTTTTTTTTTTGGCTTGCCCACAGTTATTCTGTTTTTCTGTTTAGGTAAGGCAATACCTCTGAAAAAAATGACACAACAGATCTACTATTTTAGTCTACTGTAAAAGTTGTGACCAGATAGTAGTTTATGACGTGACAAATTAATTTTTAACTGTACAGAGTATAATTGTATTCACAGTTTATATTAAATTGTTTCTTAATTAAATATTTAACTTTGGGATGTGCTACTCTCGAGGAATGCATTGAAGCTTCCGTTTGTGTAAAATGCCCTTAATACTAGGCCTGACTTAAATCCAAGTTTTTTTTAAATTTTATTTGTTGTTTGTCAAGCATGTATGAGACAACAAATATAACTATGAACATAACATATAAACATATAAGTATAAACAGGTATAAGTATATACATAATAAATGAGTACGAATACATGGGACCAGTAGGACAGGGATGGTAGGCACGCTGGTGCACTTATGCATGTCCCTTTACAGACCTCTTAGGAATGGAATGAGGTCCATGGTAAATACTTTAAGGTTAAAGTTTTGTAGATTTAAAGTTGTGAGACCAGCATTATTTGACAGTTGTTTTCAAAAGCTTGGAGGTTAAGTATGTAAAAAATCAAATGACCCAGTATGAACTTGTCTGGATGTTAAAATCTTAAAAGATGTTCTTACTTTTGGAGATCTCTCTATCAAGGCCACGAGAAAATGCTTTTGCTGTGGTACTTTCAGTGGAATTGATTTCAACTTCCATTCTGCTTTAAGGGGAGTTCATAATCAACTCTTACAGCAGCACTGGTAATGATGCAGCAACTTCCACCATACATTGCAGTAGCTGACTAGTTTAGGAAAAGTAGAGGAGATCACATGGTACAAATGTTCCATTCTCTGAAACATCTGCTGTTTCCTGCTCTCATCATTTGCTTCCGAAGTTGGCCTTCATACACTGATAGAACTGGTTAGAAAGCCTTTTAAAAAAAACCAAACAATCCACAATCATGCACTCAGTGCAAAAAAGCCCATTTAGGTTTATTTAGGACACTCAGCAGGAAAAAAAAGCTAACTACTGTCTCCATCTCATGTTGAACCAAGTTAAAAATTCCCTATGAACTGCTGTATTTAAATTTTTGAAAGGGTCACTTACAAATCCACATTTCCTCTCCTATTAAAGACTTAATTGTTCCAAGAAATATGTAACTTTTGGTGAACTGTGAGAAGATACAGAGTTAATTTCAAGCCACCATTATTACACTAAATAAGTTGAAGCCTTGTATTTTTCAGAAATAATATAAAAATAAGCCACAGGAGTGATAATGTGTTTTTGTCTATGAATGCTCATTAAAGATACAAAAGCAAAATGAACATTTTATCACTTCAGTCTTGCCTTTCTCCAAAAGCCTGGCCTTCAAAACATAACTGCAATATACAGGTATTTCTGGAATTCTTAGCCATAGACCAGAACACAGAAAAGCAAAATAAATAAACACACATGTTTACAGTATATATAAATAAAAATTGTAACAATAAAAGAAAAACCTGTCTCATAATTTGACAGTGTGAGGATCTGTATTAAGTCTTTCCTTTTTGTCATTGCAATCTACTTCACAAAATTAAGCTACATTTGGACACATAGTTTAAAATTTGGCTGGCTACGTGACACTTCAAAGTCACTCAAATAAAATAATAAAACAAACAATTGGGGAACTGTGAATATCTTGAATGAAAGTCATATCTTAACAATACATGCTGGTTGTATTGACCCACAATGGTAGATTTTCACTATATCATATTTTCCTATATTTTCCATATAGCACATTAGGCAATAGAGTTGTGTATTGTGAATGAGTACCCTCTTATATTTAGCAATAGCAATAGCATTTAGATTTATATACTGCTTCACAGTGCTTTACAGCCCTCTCTAAGTAGTTTATAGAGTCGACATATTGCCCCCAACAATCTGGGTCCACATTTTACCAACTTCGGAAGAGTGGAAAGCTGAGTCAACCTTGAGCCGATAAGATTCAAACTGCTGGCAGCTGGCAGTCAGCAGAATTAGCCTGCAGTACTGCATTCTAACCACTGCGCCACCAAGGCTCATTTTGTAATTGTTCAGTTATAAAGCTACTTAATTGATCTGAGGGAGCCATTTATGCTATCAAGGATGTAATAGCTAGAACCAGACATATTTTATTAGTTTCCAAATCACTGACTCTTACTTTAATTTCTGATTTTGCATGATCAGGCTTTAAAGTTAAGAGTGATCACACTGAAAAGCTGTATAAGCTGAATGTAACCTCTAAAAGGTATCACCCTGAAGATTGCTAGAAATCATTCCATACTATACGGGCAAGTCCTGAAGAAGTTAGACTGAACTCTAATCAAATATTATTCATGGTGACTAATATCCTAATTTCAAATGGCAATAGCCCAGCCTTAAGTATTAAAAACATTTGGAATGCATTTGAGAATTTGGACATTAGATCTTACCATTTCATATTCGATTATTTCCAGAATAGGGAGATTAGATTATAATGAAGACAGGCTCCATACAGTAATTGAGCATTATCGTTTGGGTAGTTAAAACAAAGTACTTAGGCTTTTTCAGATATAGCATATTTGGGTGGGAGAGAGTTCCAAGATGTCAAAAACCAATCACACGTGTTTGAAATTTTGAACCTACTGACCATGATGATTTTTAGGTCTCTTCGCAAAAATGACTGCTATTTAGATAGTTGATAATCAATCTCCATCTCATTATCGGTGTCCATTGTGCAGGAACATTTAATGCTTCTTAAACCAGTTTCTATTCTACAACAGATGGCAGCTTCATACAATTTACTAAAAATATTCAAAAGGTTAAAAGGGCAATAGTTATTTTGGTCAATTCGGTTGCTTTTCATGAACACAGGGCTTTTCATGATAATTACAATTACCCAGTCTCTTGGGTCTCATATTGTACTATCTAGATAGGGAAATAAAAGAACCAACCATCCTAAGATAGTTTTTTAACATTCCAGTGGAATAAAAACCCTGATCAAGGGCCTTGTCTCCTCTAAGTTGTAAAATAAACTCCTTTATCTCCTTAAATGATATTGACAACAATTGGGTGTTAACATTCAGTGTTTTTGTTTTCTTTGCACTTGCAGTATATGTAAGCACAATACAAGATCTAATTTCGACCCCATGTTATGTCACCCATGTCAACAACTCAATGAATTAGGTTGGATTAAGAGTATTACAAGCCCAGTGTAATCCAGTAAGCTTCTATGTCTGATTTTAATCCAAAATTTTAAACACTACACTGTTATCTAATTTGTAAACAAATGCTTGTCCCATTCTATTGGTAGAATTAGCTTAGAAAGATGCATATTTTCACCAACAATAATAATTCACTAGAAAAAAAAAATTTGCTGCCAAGTCTTCATTATCCTATTATTTAGTCTTTTATATTATAACAAAACAAAAACTGATCCTTGAATTGATTAGGATCTCTGGAGTAATGCTACAATTTCTTTTCCTATAGAATTAGGATTGCCTTAGAAAAATTTTCATTTGGTCTTGGTCTTTGTCAAGCCAAGGTTGTCAAATTGAAGTATAGACTATTAGCTTTCCTAATTTTCATTCTTATCAAGTCATATAGCTTGTGTAATGATATGAGAATTAATGATACAATAGATAAAAAGCTTGAAGATGCATACAGAAATCTGAATATAGTAATTTCTTCATATTTTCCTCCACTGGAGGATACTAGTTGAGTCATAAGAAATAGATGGCCACATTTATATTAGAAGAGGACTTGACTTGGCTTCATCTGACCCAAAAAACATCTAGGACAAAAAACAGAGGAAAATTATATGTGTGTAGTCCCACATCTAATTTGAAACCTGACATTTGCTTTAGGATGCCTTATGATACAGGCAGTCCTCAATTTACAACAGTTTGTTTACCATAGCACTGAAAAAAGTGACTTATGACCGTTTTTCACACTTATGACCTTTGCAGCATTCCCATAGTCACATGATCAAAATTCAGATCAGTTGGCAACTGGTTCATATTTATGATGGTTGCGGTGTCCCATGTGATCCCTTTTGCGACCTTCTGATAAGCAAAGTCAATGGGAAAGCCAAGTTCACTTAACAACCAGGTTACTAAATTATCAATTGCAGTGATTCACTTAACAACTGAGGCAAGAAAGATCATAAAATGGGGCAAAACTCAATTAACAAATGTCTCACTGAACAACAGAAATTTTGGGCTCAGTTGTAGTCGTAAGTTGAGAACTATCTGTACTATAAAAATAAGCAATGGGAAATGTATTATAGTGCAGTTTTCCCATGGACTAGAATAGTTGGCTGACTGATCTCATGGTTAAAGAATAAAGATTCCAGAGTCATCTTAGCGGGGAGATGGATGGGTGTAAAAATAACATGATAAAATAGAAATAATAATAAATAATAAAATAAAGATGGATTGTTCTTTCAGTCATTCCTCATGTAATTTAGCTTCTTAAAGCCGTTTGATTTAGGAAGCCATACAACCTTTTTCAATTCATTTGGGTTAATTGAACATGTGAGCAAATTCAAATAAGTTTTAATATATCAATTGCATCATTTCTTTTAATTAATCTCATTTGATGCTATCAATAACACTATAGTTTATTTCTGAAATAATTATGTTACCAAAAGCATCATAATGTCTCTGTGAATCATTTCATTTGGTAAGTTAAAATACCAAACCAATAAATATAGAATATATTTCTTTTCTGCCTTTGACCAGCATTGATGCCAAATCTGATAAGGCAAGAGGTTGGTTTGTTTTATCCTTTTCTCCAGTGGGTTTGCTTTTCTTTCTCACCAATTTAACTAGAATTATCTCATTGTCACTCAACCCTCTAGTATCATAATTCATAGTTACTTTCCTGGTGATACTTTCATATGCAAAATAAAATTAATGTCAATCAAGAGTATCTAAAATGAAGATTCACCTGACAGAATAATTTCCAACTATTAATGTTTAAAAAATGAAGTTTGAACTTTGTGATAAGATTTAATGTTTTCAGATGCACACATTCTTTTGAAATACATTGCTATTGATGAAAAATGATAGCTGGACAAATGAAAGTTGATTTTCAGTGACCTACTTAGAAATGATGGGCTTATTCAGCACTGGAAAGATAAATATATAGCCCCAACAACTCTGTGGTTTGCAAAATTGATATGTTAGCAACTTTAAACAATTCACTTATTAATATAGATTAACTATGATTATAATGAAATATGGCTATCCATTGTATCCATTGCTTTTGTAGCGGATTATGGCTATTCACTGAAATGCTTACCCAAACTGTTTTAATGTATAAATGAATCTGTTAATATATTTCCTGCCTATTTATGTTCCCTTTTTATATTTATTTTGTTTTTTCTCTTTTAAATAACTTTGTTTCATAGATAGATGGATAGATGGATGGATAGATAGGTAGATAGATAGCTAAAATGAGATGACCAAGCAGATCCCAGGAGATAAAGAAGTTATGCATTCTAAGGTTATAGTATATGAGACTTTATTAAGCTAAGTAAATATTGCAGAGAAAAGAGTTTGAATTATATCCATGCCTAAGGCTAACAAAAAATCCTTCCTTAATTTACTGAGAATTATTTCAAGGGGGAATAGAAGGTAAAAAGAGTCATGCTGATTGCAGATGCTTATATATTGCAGTCTATAAAGTTAATGTATTATTTTACAATTCAAATTATGGTTCAATACTTCTCCTTGGAAGTCCTCATTCTATTGGAAAAGCGAGAGGAAAGAAAATGTTTGGACAAAGGTTTGCTCTCATCTAATAAACCCTAGATCTTAATCCATAATTTTTATGTCTGAGCCAGACCATTATATTATATCAGTCTTTGGCCTAGAAAATTTCTGGAAGATTCCTATCAAATGATAAATTAATTTTTTTAGACTAATCACAGCTTAACCTATAAGTCTTATTTGATTCTACATGCATGTTTATTAAGCTGTTCCCTTTGTTCTGTAGATAAGTGGAGCTGTGCCTAGATAACCCTAGATCATGCATGCTATAAAGATAGCAATATAATTTGCCTGCAATCTTGCATTCATCTAGCATCAATAGTATTGATGAAGTCTGACTTCTTCATAGACAACAATAAGATGATAAAAGCAATTGTTCTATATCTCAAAAAGGATGATTCGTGCTCTGGAATGACAGAAATTTGGAGGCTTTGTAGGGATATTTTGCAAGCCATTGTTTCATATTAGAATGATAAAGCAGTGTGAAATTTTGTATAAATATATAAATATAACAGCTCCACCATGAAACATTATGAAAAAAAGATAATGCATTTATAGTCTTTTGTAAGTCTTTCCAAAAATAAAATCACATTTGAAATGAATGTTAGATATCATTAAGTAGAACTTCTAGCATGCCACCAAGCATACTTTAAATTATTCGGTTAAGAAAGGGAATATCATATAAATTGTGAAAATGTCATTTTCAACACCTCTACTGTTGAGCAGCCTGTTTCATTGAGAATCTATATTTTAGGTACAGGTTGTTGTTGTTGTTGGCTTTTTTTCTCCATTACTTCAGATTAGATTATAATAGTGTCCAAAATAATATTTTATTAATATTTTAGGACATATTTTTATTTCTGTATATATAATGGGGCAGGAATGGACCACTTGATGACCTCCAGATGTTATGGATTGCAGCTTCCACAAGTCATTGCCGTTGGCCATGCAAGCTGGAATTGATGAGATATGATATCCAAAACATCTGGAGGATACCCATGAGTACAGATAATTTAAATGTTTTCTTCAATAGTTACTCCCTCCCCTCAAAAAAGTTTGAGTACAGGTAGTTTACTGATCCACATCTGTTTACCTTCAACAATCATCATGGTTTAAAAGTCTGTGTTCCCTTATATCCATTTTTAGCATATTTAATTCTTTTCTTGACAACCTCAGCATATGTTTTGAAGATTATAGGCACACATCTCATATCTTATCATTTCTTTATCCCATGATACGCTCGATGGCCAAAATAAAGATTATCCCTCACTGAATCCATGGGTTGGGGTGGGAAAATCCTATAATAAACTAATTATAATAGTGTGCCTTTTCATTCTCTCCTAGGGATTCTGAGTAGGTTAAAACTTTATGTCATGAAATACTTGTTCTGTAAAATATTTTATAGCCTAAAAATAATAAAATAACTTAAAAACAACCCTTTTGGATTTCAGCTGATCCACTGCTCCCCCCCCTTTTTTTGATTGCTTGCAGAGCTCCTTATTTTGTATTTTTATGGTTCTGAAATATTGCAGATTTCTGTTTGTTCACTTGCCATACTTTCTTTCCATCACCCACATTCTTCCTTGTGAAGTGATTGCTCAGTTTTGCTTTAAGTTCAAATATAAATTCTTTTCTAATATTTACTTTTTAACTTATTAACAAATATTAACAAATATTTCCAGGCAAGTCATTATACGTCTACGGTATGAAATACAATTTGAATAACTACACTTACTAATCAGAGAAGAGAGCACATATTTCAGTAACGGATTGAGATACTGAGGCTGCAGTAAACATGCCAACTTAACTTACTATGAAACACATAAAACATTGCTAGTAAATAGCAATAGAATTTAGTGAAGGTTTCCAAACCAGAAATATCCTTAGAAAAATGGTCATAAGGAATATTTTAGTTGACTCTCAGTTACAGATATAAAAGATTCTGCCATGTATTAAGGTTGTTTCACTTTTTTGGGGGGTAGAGTAATTGGATTTCACAGCATGAAGATTTGCTGGTTTATGCTCTATCACTGTCCGGTTTGGTTCTGCAACCCAACAGGATAGACACAGACTTCAGAGGATAATTAGGACTGCAGAAAAAACTTGTATTCTGCATGAGTCAAAAAGAGGGCTGTGAAAATATTTACAGACCCCTCACATCCCAGACATAAACTGTTTCAACTCCTTCCCTCAAAACAACCCTATAGAGCACTGCACCCCAGAATAACTAGACACAAGAACAGTTTTTTACCAAAAGCCATCACTCTGCTAAACAAATAATTCCCTCAACACTATTCAACTATTACAAAGTCTGCACTACTGTTACTGTTAATCTTCTCATCACTCCTTATCACCCATCCTGTCCCACTTGTGACTGTATGACTGTAACTTTGTCGCTTGTATCCTTATGATTTATAGTGACTGTTTCCTAGTATGATTTGATTGCTTATTGTACCCTATGACTATCACTAAGTGTTGTACCTTATGATTCTTGATGAATGTATCTTTTCTTTTGTGTATACTGAGAGTATTTGCACCAAGACAAATTCCTTGTGTGTCCAACCACATTTGGCCAATAAAGAATTCTATTCTATGTTGAGTCTTCGGGCAAAATGTACTAAAATTACAGTTTTGTTGCAATGGACTTCCATGGCTATTTTTCTGGTGATATAATCCCATCAAGTCTTGTTATGCTATTCATTGTGTTGGGAGGGGGATGCTCTTGGGAGGGATGAGCAAAGAGCACCAGGAGCATATGCCAAGGGCATATATTCACAGTAAAGTCACCCAAAGTCTGGTCATCCCAGCTACCCAGTTAAAGCAAGTAGGCACCTAAGTTGGGCAACAGAAATAATCAAAGATGCTTGGGGCAGATAATCACTTTATTGAGAATTGCAAAGGCAACATGTCAACTGCATGAGAGAAGGCAATAGTAAACCACACCTACATTTTACCAAGAAAACTGAATGGATAGTCTAAAGTGATTGACAATACTGATTGGATAATGGACCCATCAGGTCAGACAGCATTCTACAAGCTATTATCAGCTTTTCAAAACCAGGGTCAGGAAACATTGGAAATCTATTTTACTGTTACCAATTATGATAGAAGAATCATGAAAACCTGACAGAATTTCTTTCTTATGCCTCATATACAAAGGAAAAATCAAAGTAGACTTTCTTTTTTTCAGGGCTAAGCTGATTATATAACTCTTCTTGCGTTGCGTTGTCAAAATTGTCTCATTCTTTTGGATTTTTTTGAGTACTAATGGTATTTATGACTTACTAGATTAAAGTCTTCAAGACATCTAGTGGCTGATATTGCCATGTAGGAAAAGAAAAGAAAATCTGAAATTGCAAACACAGAATTATAGTGAAACATAAGAAGCATGAACATGAGAATGGCCAACACAGTGAAATATTTTAGGCATCAGCTATTTAAAATGGGTTGGATTTGGAGTCTTTTAATATAATTCTTTATTGGCCAAGTGTGAGTGGATACCCAAGAAATTTTTTCAGGTGCATAAGCTCTCAATATACATACAAGCAACAAGTGGTAAATCATAGTCATAACCAGAGGTGGTATTCAGCAGGTTCTGACCAATTCTGGAGAACCAGTAGCAGAAATTTTGAGTAGTTCAGAGAACCAGCAAATACCACCTCTGACTGGAGATTTTACAGTATCCTTCCCCTGCGCCGCCCACCAAGCCACACCCACAGAACCAGTAGTAAAAAAATGGAATTCCACCACTGATCATAATCATAATACAATCATAATGAAACATAAGATACAACATAAGATAGTCATAAGATACTAAATAAAAACAATCAGCATAAATTATAAGATACAAATAACAAAGTGATAGTCGTAAAGAACATACTGTTTACTATTTAGACCTGAAAAACCAAGGAATGAAGTTATTTTCACATTTCTTAATTCCAGAACATCATAATAATGTTCAGAAGGAGCTCAAACAGACTTTTCACTAATTTACTAAGCTGTATCAAGTCTCTTTTGTACCAAGTCATCTGCAAATGGGATTGGGAAGGAATGCTTTTAAGGAAACATTTACCATAATTGTGCACGTTCAGAATCTTTGAATTTCCAAATGAAAATACAAAGGAATGTATTTATTTATTTATTTATTTGATCATATTTCTATACCGCTCCCTCTCCGAAAAGGGACTCGGGGCGGTGTACAGCCTAGTAAATACATTAAAATACAAAAATACAAGATTAAATAGAGTTTAAAACCGAATTAAATATAAATATAGCTGTATCCCGAAAGTTTAAAAATAGTTAAAATTTTAAAAACCCTATTAACCTAAAACCCCTTTAACCCTTACTGGGCCAGGCCAGCCTGTTTAAAAAATAGGGTCTTAACTGCGCGCCGGAAGGAGAGGATATCTGTCATGGCTCGTATCTCCGGGGGGAGATCATTCCACAGGGAGGGCGCTCCCACAGAGAAAGCACGCACCCTCGGGGCCGCCAGCCGACAGCGATCAGGTGGCGGAACCCCAAGTAGGGCAACCCTGTGGGAGCGTACTGGGCGGCGGGAGGTAGTTGATGGCAGCAGGCGGTCCCGTAAGTACCCAGGTCCCGAGCCATGGAGCACTTTAAATACCGTCAGTACCACCTTGAATCGAATCCGGAAGGCCACAGGAAGCCAGTGCAGCCTGCGGAGAAGTGGTGTTACGTGCGCGCCCCGAGGGGCGCCCACGATCACCCGCGCGGCTGCATTCTGAACTAACTGCAGCCTCCGGAGACTCTTCAAGGGGAGCCCCATGTAGAGAGCATTGCAATAATCCAAGCGGGAGATAACGAGGGCAGAAGTGACTGTGCGAAGTGCGCCCAGATCCAGAAAGGGCCGCAACTGGTAAATCAGACGAATCTGATGAAAAGCCCCCCTGGTGACGGCTGCAATATGTTCTTCCAAAGACAGCCGCACATCCAGGAGGACACCCAAGTTGCGTGCCCTTTCCACGGGGGTCAAAACCTCTCCCCCCACGGCCAGCGAAGGAATAAGCTGGCTGTATCTGGGCGCAGGAAACCACAGCCACTCGGTTTTGGCCGGGTTGAGACGAAGCCTGTTACGACCCATCCAACCCCGCACGGCCTCCAGGCACCGGGACATCACTTCGACGGCTTCGTTGGGGTGGCCCGGGGTGGAGATGTACAGCTGAGTATCATCAGCGTACTGATGGAACTCCACCCCAAAGCCACGGATAATCTCACCCAGCGGCTTTATATAAATGTTGAACAGAAGGGGCGAGAGCACCGACCCCTGAGGCACCCCACAAAGCAGGGGCCTTGGGGACGATCTCTGCCCCCCCGTCAACACAAATTGCGAGCGGTTGGAGAGGAAGGAGGAGAACCACCGCAACACGGTGCCTCCAACCCCCAACCCCTCCAACCGCTGCAATAAGATACTGTGGTCGACAGTATCAAAAGCCGCCGAGAGATCTAACAGGACCAGGACAGAGGAACAACCTCTGTCCCGAGCCCTCCAGAGATCATCAACCAACGCGACCAACGCCGTCTCCGTGCTGTGCCCGGGCCTGAAGCCCGATTGGAGGGGGTCAAGATAACTCGCTTCATCCAGGAAGCGGGGGAGCTGACGGGCCACCACACTCTCTACAACCTTCGCAACAAAGCGAAGGTTGGAGACAGGACGATAATTTGATAACAATGCTGGGTCCAGGGACGGTTTCTTGAGGAGGGGCCGCACCACCGCCTCCTTCAAGGCGGCGGGTAAAAGCCCCTCTCTCAAGGAAGCGTTTATAATACCCTGGAACCAGCCTCGTGTCACCTCCCGAGTGGCCAAAACCAGCCAGGAGGGGCACGGGTCCAACAAACAGGTGGTGGCATTCAGTCCCCCCAACACCCTGTCCACGTCTTCTACAGTAACAGGGTCGAACTCAACCCAAATGGCCTCACCGATATCCACCCCCGCTCCCCCGCCCGGAGATGCCCAGTCGAAGTCCAGCTCGTCCCGAATCTGAGCGATTTTGTCCTGCAGAAACCTAGAAAACTCCTCAGCCCGTCCCTGTAAGGGATCCTCCCGCGCTTCCATCTCTAAAAGGGAGCGGGTCACCCTAAACAGGGCGGCTGGGCGGTTTTCCGCGGACGCAATAAGGGTGGAGAGGTAAGTCCTCCTCGCCACCCTTATCGCCACTAAGTACGTCTTAATATAAGATCGTAGAAGTGTTCGGTCAGACTCAGAACGGCTAGCTCTCCAACTACTCTCTAGGCGTCTTTTCCGGCGCTTCATCTCCCTTAGCTCCTCAGAAAACCAAGGAGCCATTTGGGATCGGCACCGGGTCAGAGGCCGCAAGGGCACGACCCGGTCAAGGGCCCCAGCAGCCACCCTATCCCAGGTGGCAACCAGGCCCTCAACCGAGTCGTGTGTGTGAGCTTCGGGAAATGGCCCAAGCTCCATCAGGAACCTATCCGGGTCCATCAGGCGCCTGGGGCGGTACCATTTAAGCGGCCCCGCCTCCCTGCGGTCGGGGGGTGCGGAACGGAAGTCGAGCTTCAGGAGCGAGTGGTCTGTCCATGACAGGGGTTCTATGACTATGTCCCCTACACCCAGACCACTCTGCCACTGATCAGAGACAAAAACTAAATCCAGGGTGTGACCTCCCACGTGAGTAGGGTCCCAAATTAACTGGGTCAGGCCCATGGCTGTCATGGAAGCCATGAACTCCTGAGCAATCCCCGTGGTACCGCCGGCAGAAGGGAGGTTGAAATCCCCCATGACCATAAGCCTGGGGGTCTCAACCGCCACGCCGGCTATAACCTCGAGGAGCTCAAGCAGGGCCGATGCCGCATAGCAGGGAGCCAGGTATGCGATCAGCAAGCCCACCTGCACCCTGGGACCGAACTTCACGAAAAGAGACTCACACCCGGTCGTCTGAGAAACAGTGGATTCCCTCGGACACAGATCCTCCTTAATAACCACCGCAACACCCCCGCCCCTCCCCTGGGCCCTCGGCCGATGAAAAACCCGAAATCCGGCTGGGCACATCTCCACAAGGGGCACTCCCCCCTCTGGGCCCAGCCAGGTCTCGGTAATACCCACCAGGTCCGCTCCCCCCTCACAGATCAAATCATAAATGAGGGGGGCCTTATTAATAACGGACCTGGCGTTACACAACATCAGCCGAAGGCCCCGGGCCCGATCGCTCACACCCCCCGGGGAACGGGATATAACAAGGGGGTCGGAGCGCGCCACCGCCGACAAATAGCGGGGGCGCGCTCCCAGAACAGAATGTGGCCCCCTATAACCGCCAAATCTGCCTCTCCCGCTCACCGTACTAATCGCTTTAAAATCACCCTCCCTGGGACAACCCCCCATCCTCAATACAGCCCCGTCCGATCCCAAACCCTCCCGGCAACGCTCAACCCACGACCCGGACCCAGCCCCAGGCGGGTTGTCCCCCAAACCCCGCCCGGCCAACCCTAACCCCTTTAAGAATCTACTTAAAAATTTAAAACAACCCTCCCTCCCACATTTCCGGCGACCCCACCATCTCTCCGGATCCCAAGATCCGTCCTTGAGAAAGGCCTTGGAAAGGCAAGCGGGCCAACTCTGAGATAGGGGGACATTTCTCAGGGCCCACAGATGTTGTGAGGAATATGTCAGTTTAGTCTTAGGCTGGATCTTCCCTGACTGCCAACGACCAGGCAAAGGCCGAACCAGGTGGGACCCAAGTCCAGGCCGCAGCAGCTGCAACCCACCGACAGCTGGCATCCGGCCTCGCGGGGGACCCAGCGGCGGCGATGATGGTCTCAGCGGCCCCAGCGGTAGTGGCGGCGGCCTCAGAGGCCCCAACGGTGACCTCCTCCGGCCTCCCCACAGCCTCTTCCATGCCGGCAACGGCCTCAGCGACAGCAGCGGCGGGGGCAGCAGCGACGGCCCCAACGGCAGCGGCAGCGGCGGCGGTCTCAGCAACGGCCCCCTCCGGCCTCTCCATGGCCTCCTCCGCACCTGCAACAGCGGAGGGGGGGGCCCCGGCCCTGGCCTCGGCAACGGCCCCAGCGGCTCCCGCAGCAGGCCCCGCAGCGGCGACGACGGCCCCCGACAACGACGGCAGCCATCACCAGCAGCGGCAGCCCCAGCAGAAGCAGCAACGACAGCCACCGGCGATAACCCCAGCGGTCGCAACGGCAGCCCTGTATGAAACAGGGTTCTCTAAAACTTGGTGTTTTAGCAGCACTTTTACCATGTGTTTTGAAGAGAGGGTTTCTTTAAGAGGGGCATTAAGGAAACAGAAGATTTTTAGTAGGTATAAATCTATTTTTAATATTCTCAGCAAGATATGCAGGGACCATTACTCATAGGACCAAGTGGAGCCCAAAGGCAGGGTCAGATGCATCATTAGTTTGGAGTTGCTGCACCCCCACAAGAGACCAGCCTCTGTGAATTTGTTGACTCTTATCTAGTGCCAATTTGCCTTGACCATTAGTAGACCAGATTCTACTAATAGAAGTAACATGTAACAAATCTGAAGTGTTTTAAATTCAAATCCTATTCCTGGTTACTTGCACCTGATATTACTAAGACAAAAAGGGCTGAAACAATTTTTTCAGTACTGAAAAACGATAATATTCAGAAGTGGCTTAGGCAGATACTTTTCTAATTCACAACTGTAAGAAAGGGAAAAGTGCACAAGGTACTATAGTCAACCTCAATAAAAGTAGTTTGAACCTTCTTGTGGTGTTGAATTCCTGGTCTGGCCTACTTAGTAGGGCTGAACATATGACCAGGAGCTGACTGTCTAACAGATCGCAAACTGTTCGTGTGCGGGTTCTAAATCAATATAAATGATTTTGAGCATAGACCCACCATTTAAAATGAGAACATCAGGAATTTCTTTCAAGTCCTAAACTTCATAGAAAGAGAAACACAGCAACTGTGGATTGAAATCAAAGAAGCTGTTAAAGAAGAAGGTGAAAAGAGTTTGCCAAAGACCAAGAAACAGAAGATCCATCTAAATGAGAGAAAGCTAATTTATGCTGAATATGTGTTGGATAAAATTAGATTGAAATAAAATGAGCATGGTTTGTTTTGTTTTTTTTATATTGGAGGAAGAAACTTCATAACCTCTGCTATGCTTCCATTCTAATAGCTGAAAATGCAAATGATTTGCAAGCTTTAATAATGAAAGTCAAGAATTACAATAAAAAAGAGACTATGATTACATATAAAGAATACCTAACTAATGACAACTGATATAGAAAACAGCCTTAGAATTGACGATGAAGAAATTGTAGTAGTAGATAGCTTCAATTTTTTTAGGATGGGCTTTTAATAGTTAAAAAACCAGCAGTCAAGAAATACACTACAGAACAGAAATATGTGTAATTAAGGCCTTGGAAAAGATACGTATTTAAATATACAGTAATCAGAACGGTGCAGGTAGCTGCTTTTACTGTGACATTCCATGCAAGGCAGACAAATTCAATTACAGTATTGATGGGTTCACTATTGGAAAACCTGAAGGGCACATGTAGACAAAAGATTACCCTGGAACAGTGATAATACAGAATCAATACCAGCTTGATGGTATATAATTAATCAATATTGCTTTGCATATTTAATTCCAAAGATCTTCAAATAGGTGCAGTTTTATGCTATGGTTGGAAGATTATAATAACTAAAGCTCAGGAGCAGATGAAATCTTGGCAGCCGCATCCATAGTTTCCTCTATTTTCTACTCAGATGTTGTGATTCTTCTGTGCCTTTTAGAGTACCAGACTCTGAAATACTGTAACTATTTCACCCAAACTATAACATACATACATACATACATACATACATACATACATACATACATACATACATACATATATACATACATACAAGAAATAAAATGAGTTTTGCCCTTCTCAGCCTACCTTTAGCTGGAAAACAAATTGTTTTATCATTTGAAGCATCTTATGGTTTACATTTTTGGACACATCTGTGCATTTATTCTCAAATACTTTTTGAGTTCTTTAATTGCCTTAATTTATATCCTCTTTAAGGACTGTTTCCTGTGCTGTTTCTTATCAAAAACGATGTTGTCAATTACTGTGTGTTTGCATCTTGCAATTCCAGCTGCTTTTGTAAAGATATGAATGTTAGAAAAATAAATTAGCATTCAAATTTTAAAAAAACAAAAAAGGTCGATCTATGCTTTGTAATGGAGAAGAAAATTTGAAAACATTACCATATAGCTGATGCCATTTAACTATTTGCTGTAACATATAATTGGCCATTATTTTTTCATGAAATTTTGAATTTTTTTAAATGTAATGATGGAATTGGGCCTGGAATTTTCAAAATCAACAATGTATAAACAACATGGCTGTGGAATGCTTCAAATTCCATTAAAAAACGTTATTTTAAGACAACTCATTAAAGCAACTGTGTCATTTTTGAATAGTGCTCAGCATAGCTTTAACACATTTAATACAAACATATAGTAGCCCTTGACTTTCAACAGTTCATTTAGTCACTGTTCAAAATTACAACGGCACTGGGGGGGGAGAAAGTGATTTATGACCGTTTTTCACATCTACAACCATTGCAGCATCCGCACGGCCATGTGATCAAAATTTAGATGTTTGACAACTGGTTCATATTTATGATGGCTGCAGTGTGAACTTAAGAAATGCAATGATTCATTTAACAACTGTGGCAAGAAAAGTCATAAAATAAGGTGAACTCACTCAACAAAAGTTCCACTTAGCAACATGAATTTTTGGCTTAATTGTGGTTGTAACTCGAGGACTACCTGCATATAGAAGCTTTCATAAGTTGCTTACCGGTGCTGCAGCTAAGTTTCCATGTCCTGTAAATCACCTTTTTTGAAATTAAATCTAAACACTGTTCAATTCCAAAATAATAAAATAAAATATAAAATAAAATAAAATCTGCAAAAGAAAGTTACAATGTCACTGAAAAAAAGTGACTTGCAACCGTTTTTCACGGTTACGACCTTTGCAGCATCCCCATGATCATGAGATCAAAAGTCAGGTACTTGGCAACTGGTTCGTATTTATGACCATTGCTGTGTCCCAAGAGTATGTGATCAATTTCTGGGACCTTCTGATAAGCAAAGTCAATGGAGAAGCCAAATTCACTTACTAACTTTTCAACTGATGATTTACTTAACAATTCTGGCAAGAAAGGTTGTAAAAAGGGGCAAAACTCATTTAACAAATGTCTCATTTAACAAAAGAAACCTTGGGCTCAATTGTGGCCATAAGCTGAGGACTACCTGTAATTTTACCTTATTGTAAGGTTATGTTAACAGAATCTTGCAAGTACATTTCTCCCTTGTTGCATTTGAAAAGCAATGCAAAGACAGTCTAAGTAAATCAACAGTAATTTGCTTTATGTTATGTTTTTGTATATGCTACAAAGAATAAACGTGTTTTGATTAGATATTACTAATTACTTGATATTTCTTTTAAAAAGAAAATATAAGAAATGAAGAAATAATTTTAAATAATTGGTTTAATATTCAAAATCAGTTTTAGAAATTGCAATGTTAACCTTTTTCTGCTATGGTAAATGGAAACCAAATAAAAAATATCAAAGATAAATAGTATAAAGATTAACAGCAGTAACAATTCAGTATGTTAAAATACCAGTTACAAATTTCAATTAAAGTGCAGCTCTGGAAAGCAAAAAATAAAATTCTGCATGGTGAGATGGGCAGCATATACATTTAATAAATAAAAGCTTACATATATCTGGAGAATTGTTTCAACCAACCTTAAATATTTATTTCTGAATAAATATTTCTGAATCAATATAAAATTTTATTCTTGAATGATTTCTCCCTCTGCCTGTGTCTCTTGAGACTAGCATTCCTTACTTTACTGTTCTTTATTTGAGGCTTTACACTACAACCATGAAATAATCCCATTGTTGATTATACTTAGCAAAATATCAGCTCTAATAATGAATATGTAGCTGCTGTAAAATGTTCTAAATAAGCATGTTACAAAATAACTAATAAAGTGCTCTTAATAATGGAGCAATAAATCCATTTTGAGATATTAATCCATCAGCATTATTGCCTTCTATTAAGAAAATGGAACTATTTTTCTCAGTTATTGATAACACTTCCCTACTTCTTAACCTTGGACCTCTTCTCTACATAATTGCTTATGCTATCATCTGTATGAGCATTTTTTTCTTCATGCCAGTTTTGCATCTGGTAGACAGATGATATTCTTTGCTATCCAACTTCGTAAGTCACTGAAGATGGTTATTGAACCATTTTCCCTCCTACAGTTTTGGTAAAATGCCAGACCCAGTTAGGAAAGAAGAAATACTTCAATTTGTTATCCAAGCTTTAAAAAAAATCTAGAAGATTTAATACTTGCTAAATGTGTTAATCTTACAAAAGGGGTTATTTTGAAAGAGAACTTACAAACACTAGGTTTTTTTTCAATAAGTAATATGATCAGAGGGGGGCATAATAATTAATCCTAAAATTATATTAAATATAATTTAAAGGATTGCATTATGATTCATTTCAAAGCCTGAATTGATTAAGGAAATATAGGGCAGATGTTTACTTTCAGGAAGCAAACAGGCAGTTCAAATTTGATCCAATAAAAAAAAGGAATGTAAAGTTCTTCTTTTGAAATGCTATTCAAATGCATTGAAGATGACCATGCTGCAGTTGTTGCACCAGGATAAATTTAAATTAAATACTATGGTGCTGCTTGCCAAAAATGTCTTATCGGAAAGAAGACTCAATGATCAACAGGTCACAACAATATCAATATCCTTTTTGAGATTAACTACTATCAATAGTGGAGTTAGCAAGAGAGAATACTTTTTGGTTTTGTATAGGTTGTGGGTTTTATATAATATTTCAGTCCTCAAATGTAGTAGCAGGTGTTTCTAACCAGATATTTAGGACTGCCATGGAAACAAGGAAAACAAATTATAAAATATTAATGTTACCTATCATCCTTTATTCTTCCCCTTAATACAAGTAGGGTCCCAATTATTCCCACTTGCTTATCTTACTTCTGGGGTAGAAAGTCACATTTTCAGACTAAACCATTGGTTGTCAATTTTTTAATTTTTTTCTATGAAAGCTTAAGGGCTCCAGCTGGGACCTAGAATTATGGCCAAAAAGATGATTCTGGGGACTGAAGCTTTCCTTTATGTCTTATTTTAGAAAATTGAAAGCATGTTTTTCAAAACGTAGTCAGGTGCAGCTAGAAATGAGTGCCAACAGACCCATTTTAAATGAGAAATATAATGGGAGAGCAACCAAGTCAATAGAACTAGCAATAGACTGTCATCTGTGGAAGCAACATTAAAAAGTCAGAGGGGAAAAAAATAAAACACAAATAGATATCTAATTTACCAGTTTATGGACAGCAATCTTCTTAAGCCTCACTTCCACTTACTGCTAAGGGTTATGTATGCTTTTCTAGAGTTAAGTTGTTTGTACCAACCCAGTTACAACAAATAGAAAAAATAGTGCAATCCGCTTTGTAAATGTCCAAGACATTTAATGTAAAATTCAGATTCCAAATTGTTTGTTTGGGAACCTGCTTCTAATCAAGGACCTCCAAATAATTCTAGGAAAATCTTGGATATGAAAATAAAATCTTGGATATTATTCAAATCATTAAATCAAAGGCTAAACAAAGTCTTGTAATAAGAGCATACAATATTTTTAGATCATGTGGGTTATGTCTCCAACTGTTATGTATAAACATTTTTATAGACAAGCAGTTTTATACATATAATATCCATAAAGGAATCACTATTAAAATACAATACAATATTGCAATAGTTGCAATTACAAATCAGTTTCTCATCTCACACTGAATGTGAATGCAATTACATTTTACATTCTTTGTTGAGCTTGGAAAAATGTTATTAATACCACAATATAGATTATGAACATTGAAACTTTGAAATAATATCATTTGAACAGGTATTCTGAAATTGCAGCTGAAACAATATTTAATTACTTTCTGCCTACCCTTTGTTTTCCTAAAACAAAGATTACTTTCAAAAAATAAAAAATGCAGAAGTATTCAAAAACTTCATAAACATACAGACATTTCCCCAAAAAATGTCTTCTCTTCCACTGACAATAGTATGAAGCAATAGAATAAAAGTTGAGTTAAATATTAAATACATATTTTAAAAATAGACATAGTAGCTCTTTTTCCTTCTTCATAACCTACATTCAATCTTACAATTGTTTCTTGCCAATGGTTTGCCTCAGGCTCCCTATTTACTATTTGCTAACAACTATATTTGATGCTTTTTTTGAGATTTGCTATATATTTTATCTTCATACTTCGAAAATTAGTGCACATGTATCTATGAATATAAAATAAATGAGATTAATAAATTTTAGATGCCAAAATGCAGTTTTGAACAAATTCAAAACTTTCTTCCAAACACTATGTCATTTCTGATATCAGTAGAATAAATATAGCATGATTCTTTAGAACAGTTCAGGTCAATGGTCAGGTTATAGTAGCATAAAAGTATTCTATGCCAAGGGTGTCAAACTCGATTTCATTGAGGGCTACATCAGAGTTGTATTTGATCTTGGGAGGGGCAGTGTGGGTGTGGCTGGTGTGGGTGTGGCCAGTGTGAGTGTGGTCAGCTCAATTTCACTTGTGTCAGTGCCTGTGGTGGCCTGAGAGCTCTGCCAGCAAAAATGGGCTCCCAAGCTCTGTTTTCAGCTGCGATGGCCTCCTGCAACCGTCTGCCAATGAAAATGGAGCTCAGGAGGGCTGCGTCGGTTTTTGCTAGCAGATGCATCATGGGCTGGTCCTTCGCTATTACCAGGATGGCCCTGCAGGTCAGATCTAAGCACCCTGCAGGTCGGATCCAGCCCATGGACCTTGAGTTTGACACCCCTCTTCTATGCCGAGGAAAGAGAATATAGCAACAGGCCATTAAACAAAATTACTAGTATTATTTTTTAAAGGATCAGACACAATTGTTTTTAACATAAACATTGAACTCACCCTATTGATCCCTAAAGAGGTAAATTCTTTACTCCAATTGAAGTAATTGAGTTCAGCTTTCTGATGAGGTTGAGCCCAGCATTTCTACACCAACTCTGGCAATCTATTATTTTTTAGGTCAGATCATGTTACTCAGATTTCTGCATCATTGTGTACAAAATGTCATATGTCTTTTGTCTTTTTGCAATACCTGGCTTGTACAGATGGTGCGTGTTTACAATTGCAGCATCATCAATGTAGAGTCGACCCCTCCAAGTCTGTATGAACCAATTATGTAAGCATTATTTAATTAGGTCAATAGGAGAGAGGGATAGAGCACACTGAGCAAACACACTAAGGTGAGGGAAAGGTCCTCATTTGTTTTAATCCCAAACAATTCATTGTTTAAAATTAAACTACTTAACTCTTTGTTTGAATGATTTTAACTGTCGGAAACTAAACCACAATCAGCTGTGTCAGGAATGAGAAGGTCATTAAAAAGATCAATAAAAAGTTAACTCTTTCATTAATTTGCCTATCCTTCAACAATATACTTACTTACTAGTGCTAGTTGGTCAGATTCTTTGAGGCAATTGGCTGGCTTGTTCCTTTGACTGATATCAATAGAAGAGAATACATGTAGGGTTGAACTGTGAAGTCCTTGAAGTGCTCTCTGAGCTCAGTGATTTTCTTGCAGATGTTTCATTAGACAACTAAGCAATTACTAATATCAATATCAATAACTTTCCTTCACCACCATCAGAAAGCACGTGTGGGTGGGTAAGGATGAGTTCTTTCTCCATGCTTTGTATAGCAAAGTCCTTCCTTCCTTCCTTCCTTCCTTCCTTCCTTCCTTCCTTCCTTCCTTCCTTCCTTCCTTCCTTCCTTCCTTTCTTCCTTCCTTCCTTCCTTCCTTCCTTCCTTCCTTCCTTCTTTTTTAGTAGCAGTCAGGTATGGGGCATATCCTTAAATCTGAAAAACTTATTATGTACGGATTATCTAACATTGGTGGAAAGTGGAAACTATTAAGGATGTTGTCCCAAAAGTGCTTTTTTAATAGACAACTGGACTTTCTGGATGTTGTTTTTTGAAGACATTTCACTTCAAGGAACTTCTTTAGTTCTGACTTCAGAACTGATATTATACTGATAGAAATGTATGAACATTATTTTGCATTTTAATAATAGTTTTGAGATTAATAATATTAATGGAACTTGGTCTGTTTTATTTATTTGAATAAACTTTAGCTTGCTTTATTACTGAACAACTAATTTGAAACATTTATGGAGCATACATTAGTTGTTTTGAATTGTATAATCTTTCATGCTGACTGATCGAAATAACCAAGTTTTTAAATATATCACTTCTAATAAATATAGAACAAGGCAAAATTACATGGCTTAGTAAATAACATGTTTGATTATAATAACTAAATATTAAATATTATTTTAAACTGGTATCCTATTCATTATATGAAACAGAAATATAATTCGTAGATTAAAATATTTGCCTGTTATATTAGCCATTAATTTAAATTTTAAGTTCAAATAAATAGTCAGCCTTTCTATTATAGGTTTGTTTCTAACCATAATAACAACTATATTCATTTCTCCTTTTATTTAAAAATTATAAACTTGATGCAGTATATAAATGGAGTACATATATTAATGTTTATTGTAGGTAAGCTTAAATATCCTGCAGACATAATTTCAAAGTTGTCTTTGTGGTTTTAAAATACAGAAAATAAATAATGTTTACCTTAATAATTGCATAAAATCATTTTAAAATTGTTTCACTGGAAACTAATCCAGTAACTTTCCAGAATTACTTTAAAAAAAAAACCCAAGCTATTTTCTTTGTCTATAAACAAATAAGGTTGCTTTGTGATTAAAGGTCATTCTAGATTTATATGGCTTTTTAATTTTCAAAAACCCAGGAATCCGAAGAAGAATGATGTGTTGCATCCATTTATTCATTCTGTATTTCTTTGAAGGAGTTGGTCCAATAATTGCTGAAGGAAAGCAAACATAAAGGCAAACATAGAAGCTGTAATACTAAACGTTTAAGAACAAAGGATGAATAGAATAATAATATAAGCAATTATACATATAATATAAAAATAATGATGCATGATATAATTACAGTGTAATAGATAATATTTATAATCATAGAAACCGTGTATTCTTATTACAAACCTTTTTTCTTCATTGTGACAAGAACTTACTTTCTTTAGAGATACACAGATTTATTTTGTTCAGTAGTTCCTCAGAAATGAATTTTATAAAGCTGGCTAATTGTCCATCTCTACCATTCTCACAAGTGGATCTAATAGAATTCTGTTACATATAGTTTTTGAGCCCATTATTACATTTGAGCATGTCCAGGGGTAGGCTTCAAAAATATTAGCAATGGGTTCTCTGCCTGGTCACTGGGTGGGCGTGGCCATGATGGGCATGGCCTAGTTGGCCTCCTGCACCATGGCAGGGGGAGCATTTTTGCCCTCCCCAGGCCCCAGAGGCTTTCCTTGAGCCTCCGGGAGAGTGAAAATGGTCTCCATGGACTCTGGAGGCTCTCTGGAAGCAGGAAACGGACCATTTCCAACCTTTCCAAACTTCCGGGGGGAGGGGCTGTTTTTCACCCTCCCTCAGTCTCCCCGTGCGCCCTGCACTTATCTGCATCCAAAATGGGCCACGTGGGGGCTCCTGGGAGGGGAGGGATGGGCGGGGCCAGACAGGAGTGGGATTTGGGAATGGGATTTCTCCAAACTGTGCAGAATCTTAGCTACAGGATCTCCTAAACCCCTGCAAACCCACAGCAGTTCACCCCTGAGCATGCCCCTTATGGGCAATAAGATTTCACACTTATAGGCAAAATATCACTATAATTTCATAATCTTATTTACACTCCCCAATGATGTTCAAAGCACAAATGGAGGAACATAGGATGTGAAATTTCTGCTTTGTTATGCTAAAGCTTTAGGTCAGCTATGAGAAAAAAAATAAAATGAGAATATTGAAGATTCAGTTTCCTGTTTTGCTGTATAAGAAGGGGGATTGTATTTAACAATTGATTGGAAATATTTTACCTTTTTAAATATTTCAACCCGCTTTCTGTTGCTCTGTATGATTATCCGTTTCTGTTTCTCTTCTTGTTTCTTCTTCACTTCAGGAAGATTGTTATAAATTCTGCAATAATTAAACATAATCATTCTAGAATGCAGCTCTCAGCTGGCTTTTGATATGATGCATTTGAAAATATGCTTTAATTGTGTTTCAATATATCTAATATGCCACATGTTCAGACAGCATGGCAGGTAAAAACTGTTCAAAACAATAAGGCAAATAAGTAAATCAACATGTTTTTAAAATATTATATTCTATGATTTCAGTTACTTATGTTATTCTACTAAAACCATAATGTCCTCTATTATGGTTTATATTAGGGTATCTATTTTAAATATGTCAACATATTCAGAATGTAATACTGATTGTGAATTGTGCCTTTTCAATGACTTTTGGGGAGAATCAAATGTATATAATATATAAAGATCCAGTTCTTCTCATTATTTTTTCTGAAAGATAAATCTCATGCATGCCTTATCTAAGAAGCATTTCTTGTACACCTCTCTCGTTTCTACGTTACAAAACGTAGACCTGCCAGAAACACACACCTGCCCAAGAAAGTATTTAGAAATTGGCTATTGTCAAATCATATTTTGCTCTGGGTGTGCTAGCTGGTGTTTGCACTTTGATAGAAGGTACCTAAAGGAATCATTTCAGCCAGTGACTAAGATGATCTCCCAGACAGTCTAAGAACACAGCCAAGATTCTGATCCCCATCAACTGCCCAACAAAAGGCAAAATAACATAGGTGTGATACACATTCAAATGAAACTAAGAAAATCCAAGAGAAATCAACATCATTTATTGCAATGTCCCATGATTACATTCAATAGCCATAAAGGATGGATTTAATTTGCATCAAGCTATAAAGTGAATCAAACCAAACTTGAGGATTTACAATTGCTTAGGAGGAAAGGCAAAGATGAAGAGAAAAGGATCAAGTTCATGATGGAAAACCCTCTAATGCCGTTTAAGATGCTCCTACCTTTTTGATCGCATATGCATCTCCTTTTCTGAAATGTACCGTTCCTTTGGTTTGAACAGGTTATCTAATAATTAGAAACAAGAGTTACATTGTACTAGTAATATTAGCAAACTTCAATGAGACAAGTAGCTGCTTTGTTTTTTCTTTTAGCATACATCAAGGCAGAAAGAGCTACAATGGCACTTTTTCTGATTCAGTATCACATAAAATCTAGTTGCTTCTTTGAAGAGGGGAGTGGGGGGGGGGTTATAGACAATACTCCCTCCTACTTACTTTTGCTTTGCTTCCCATTTCTTCTGATTCAAGTTTAGTTTTTCTAAGTAGACTGCTGCATTCAACCACTATTTTATACCAACATATATTTTACAATAGTATTATGCCTTGCAAAATTATGATGATTAGGAATAGAAAGGTGTTTTAGTTTTTTTCATCTATTTATATCCTGACTTTATTATTTTTACAAATAACTCAGGGCAAGGAACATAATTAACACACCTTCCTCCTCCTATTCTCCCCACCACCTGTGAAATGAGCTGGGATGAGAGAATGATTGGCTCAAGGTCACCCAGCTGTTTTTCATGGCTAAAGTAGGGCTTGAACTCACAGTCTCATGCTTTCTAGCTTGTGCCTTAACCACCAGACCATATTGGCTCTCTATATATCTCCATATAACAATATCTTACAGGTGTTGTCTGAGAATTCTTAAAATCTTTAAATGGTAAGCAATTTGGAATTCTGACTACATTATGGTGCTCTTGCAAAATGGCTACCATGCTGGGCATGAGAAGTTGTAAAGCACTGATTTGCCAGAAGGCCAACTAGTAAGGATGCTGTTCAATGTGGTTTCAAGCTCCTCCTTGCCAGGTGTTTCCTATTGTCAAGCCTCTTAATTGCAGCACACAATCAAGGAAGCAAAATTCATACAGATTTTCTTTAATGAGTTCTAATTCCAGGAGTTAGGTTTTAAAATACTGCTTCTGGAGGACTGAAATAGTTTAATCCAGTCTTCCTTGATTAAGGTGTTCTGAATCACATTTCTCTGAATGTTGCATGACAAATATCCATTTATTTGATAATTTGATCGCAGAACCCATCGGCTGATCATTTGTGTTTAACCCTAACTCTAACCTCCCTCTTTCTCAGTCCCAAGTGCAATCTCGCATATAAATCATATCACTTACTTACAAAGCACTAAGATGCATCTACCTGGAGGTTCAAATACTATACATATGCACAGACATAGATATATCTAATTCAGTCAACTATCCACTTTACCTTTAACAATATTTTTAATTATGCAAAAGCAACTGTGGTCCCTCCCACCTTCTTCGTTTTTCAACTTGCACATAATATGTGTGAGAATATATGCGTGAATTATATGTGTGAATTATATGTATGTGAATGTATGTGTAAATTAGAAATCTCCCTAATAATCAAAGTAGCATCCTGTGTTCACCTACTTAAATCCCATTGAAGAAATTTAGGACAGTACCACTTTGCTACAATGTACGCATGTTTCAGATTTGTTTGAAGTGTGTCTTCCTCTTATAAACAATCACATTTGTAAAGCTAGGTAAGCAGGAGGATACGGTAAGGTTCCCATTTTAAGAGATTCTCACTGTATCCAGAGACATTGGATAACTGTTGCACAGTCTCCACTTTTCTCCTTTTTAGTGAAGATTGTTGAGAAGATGGTGGAGAACCTACTACCTAGTACCTTAAGGAAAGGAATTGTATGTAATTTGGTCAATCAGGATTCATCACTTATTCTATTGTGAAGACCACTTTGATTATACCAGTGGATGATCTTAGAATCTAAATGGTCTTTTTTGGGCAGCTTTTAATCCCATTGATCATGGAATCCTTCTGTGCCAACTTTGAGAAATGGGGGAAAGGGACACTATTTTACAGTGATTCCATAGCTAGTTTCAATAGTAAGAAAGGAGTGGTTAATTTGGTTGATGATCTTTTATAGGGTGTCAAAGGGTTGATTTTGGCAGGAAAAGCAGCTGGTGATTCCCCTGGTTTAGGGAAATATGATGGGCCAAGACACAGAGCTCCTGCTTCTCTGTAGTAGTGTCATCCTTCTAGAAATGCCTTCAAATTGGATTATGCTTTAGCCACCTTCCCAGAAAGTAAAAGATTAAGCTCTTCCAAAGGGCAACCAGAACTTTTCTGGATTGTTTTTTCTGGGTTTTTTTTTAATATCTTGGCCTCTATTTGATGTACTTGGATTGTATTGAACTGTGAATTCTTAAATGTTTGTATTTTTGTGAAACCCCTGAAAATCCTGTGGGAATGGGATGGATTTCTTACACCATTATTTTGCTTTCTAACACTAATGAAGCTAAGAAGTTTGGAGCTTTACAGCAATGACCCCAGGACTGTGGAATGATCTTTCCTGTTTGAGGTATCAAATTCTAGCAAAACTTTTCCCTACATACACACCTAAATTTTTTTCCATTGAAACTACAGTAGAGGAAAGAAATCTGTACCACATCCAAGAACTGTATAGCTTACACACTAATATTAAAATACATTTGTCTTAAGTGTGACTCCTTTCCCTGTCTCTGAAATTCTGGGCTGACTCTCTGGCTCTGGAGGAAATGCTCTGATGAATCTTTTGATCTCTAGATCACACAGGTACCATAGGACTGCAGTCTTAAAATCTAATGAAATCAATTTATTTCCAAGTTTTTGTATTTATTCTGCCAGTCGCATTCTAATCCTAAATATACTTTTGGCTCAAAAAACCTCTGATGACAGATGTCTCAAAAGAGCAGAGGCTCAATTGCTTGATGCTCTTTCAAGAATAAGAGCCAGGGAAATAACTATTGGGACTTACTTCCTACTATGTATAATTAGATTCGATCTGTAAATCTGTCAAATTGTTTTTGTTGCCTTCTTTTGATGCATCATACTGACTTGAAATAGTGCATGTTACAATTCGGCTTAGTATAATATACCTGATAACTATTTTCCAGTGCTCTGGAACAAGATCTTTCCTATTCACATCCTGTTCCTATTTTCTAAAGGTGCTATGTGTATTTATAGATATTTATGGGAGTTTCTTCAGGCAATTCATGAACCCAAGGTATGTGTCCTTTAGTATTTACTTAAGAGGAGAAGAACTCTTTTTAGTTTCAAAGTGATACCATTTACAAAGTCAATGTGCAACTATATATTGATGCAGCAAAACTCTTTCCCCTCCATTCTCTTACTAATAAGTTTCTGAGCCCAATTTAAGATGCTGAGATTAATTTATAATGGTCTTCACAGCTCTGCTCCTGAGAATTTACAGAACCACTGTCTCCCAACTCTATGGGCCCAATATGTCAGATCTTGCAGGGAACAGCTGTTAGTGATTTCTGGGAAGTGAGGAGAGCCAAGAAGTTCTGGATTTTTAGTGGAAGCTTTTGAAATCCAGTCGAGGGATTCAAAATTGCTGTCTAAATGAGGAAATGTTAGCAAGTCGAGGAATAGAATTGAATGAGTGCCCAAGTGGATGAATCTGATCTGCAGCACAAGGAAAACATTCCCTTAGGGAAAAAAAATGTCACAAAAACATTGCCCTTCAGCAATGAAGATGTATTCTGATACATTCAGATGCCTGAATAACAGCATGAATAGGACAGTTTTCGGGGCGGAGGAAAGCTTTTTGCAACACAAATGCTGAGCTCTATACTGAAGAATATTGGTATCATCAGGACAATTATTATATTTTGTGTAAATGGAGCATTCTCAATACAATAGCAAAATAGAAACACTCTAAGAAGAAAAGAGAATTCATAAGCCATAAAGCAAAACATGAAACACTATTGCAGATGAAATAAGTGTCTTTTTTCAAAGCCCCCTTCCTAAAGTGTTAAAAAAATTGGGAAGGGACAGAAAATTGGCTCCTTTTGCTAAAAAGAATGTATTCATAATCTCTAAACAATTATTAATCCACTGAAGGGTGTCTCTGAATGTCTTCCAAACCAGCACAGAAGTAATTACTTGAAAACACTAAGGGAGACTGTCAATTTTCTTATTTCTAAGTACTTGGGAAAATATGGATTTCAGAAGCCCTGTGTAACATAAATCTATGAAATACCAACAGAAACAAACAAATATTAGATGCAGACATGGACATCAGCTTTACAATTCTCTAAGCTGTGACTTTTGGGGAAAAATAACTTGAGAAGGGAGAGGGAACTAACATTAACATATAAAATAACATATATATATATATATATATGTGTGTAAGGTTTTTAAGCTGATAATTTTAAATAATAAATGAGGGAGACTAGTATAGATCTATTTCGAGCTAGTTAGCTCTCTTCAGCTAGCCATACCCTTACTGGGATTCGAACCAGGGAAGTATTACATGTGAGGCAGTTGTAATTGCCACTACACCACTGGCTCTCTCCTTATCAGCTCAGGCAGGGGAATAAGTATATACTTTGTATTACAACACCCTGTTAAGCCCCAATTAAGGGAGAAAGCATACTGCTTTCTTTTCTGTCTTTCGGCTCATCACCAGAGACCATACCGACAGAAAGCTATTTGTTTCGTTGCCTTTTGTTTACATGGGTGTAAGGTTTTTAAGCTGATAATTTTAAATAATAAATGAGGGAGACTAGTATAGATCTATTTCGAGCTAGTTAGCTCTCTTCAGCTAGCCATACCCTTACTGGGATTCGAACCAGGGAAGTATTACATGTGAGGCAGTTGTAATTGCCACTACACCACTGGCTCTCTCCTTATCAGCTCAGGCAGGGGAATAAGTATATACTTTGTATTACAACACCCTGTTAAGCCCCAATTAAGGGAGAAAGCATACTGCTTTCTTTTCTGTCTTTCGGCTCATCACCAGAGACCATACCGACAGAAAGCTATTTGTTTCGTTGCCTTTTGTTTACATGTGTGTAAGGTTTTTAAGCTGATAATTTTAAATAATAAATGAGGGAGACTAGTATAGATCTATTTCGAGCTAGTTAGCTCTCTTCAGCTAGCCATACCCTTACTGGGATTCGAACCAGGGAAGTATTACATGTGAGGCAGTTGTAATTGCCACTACACCACTGGCTCTCTCCTTATCAGCTCAGGCAGGGGAATAAGTATATACTTTGTATTACAACACCCTGTTAAGCAACGAAACAAATAGCTTTCTGTCGGTATGGTCTCTGGTGATGAGCCGAAAGACAGAAAAGAAAGCAGTATGCTTTCTCCCTTAATTGGGGCTTAACAGGGTGTTGTAATACAAAGTATATACTTATTCCCCTGCCTGAGCTGATAAGGAGAGAGCCAGTGGTGTAGTGGCAATTACAACTGCCTCACATGTAATACTTCCCTGGTTCGAATCCCAGTAAGGGTATGGCTAGCTGAAGAGAGCTAACTAGCTCGAAATAGATCTATACTAGTCTCCCTCATTTATTATTTAAAATTATCAGCTTAAAAACCTTACACACATGTAAACAAAAGGCAACGAAACAAATAGCTTTCTGTCGGTATGGTCTCTGGTGATGAGCCGAAAGACAGAAAAGAAAGCAGTATGCTTTCTCCCTTAATTGGGGCTTAACAGGGTGTTGTAATACAAAGTATATATATATATATATGTGTGTGTGTGTGTGTGTGTGTGTGTGTGTGTGTGTGTGTGTGTGTGTGTATCTTTGGTTCTTCGGGTTTTCTCCCACGTAGAATTGGAAGTTTCTAGGCGACGTTTCGATGAAGTCTCATTCATCATCTTCAGGCTTGTGTCTTCGGCCTTGTGCTTCTCGGAGTAATAAACCCGAAGAACCAAAGATCCACATACATACATACTGTATACACACACACACACACACACACACACACACACATATACACACACATATTATACAATCACTCATAGATTTTTTTTACATTAAGACCCCAGGACTGTTCATTATGTAAATTTAAAGTATTATAAATAGCTGGTATCCTTGTCACTAAAATAAATACATCATAGTTTTTGAGATTTAAATCCAGTTGTTTCAACATCATTCTTATTCAGTTCATCACAGTGAGATCTCTAATTTATCTGGTATTCTCCACAGCAAGTAGTTTGTCTTAATTAGTTTTATTGAAATGAAACATTAAAGTTATATACAACATGAAGATTAATAAAAATGAGTTTCACATTGTTTGGCATAAAGGTGGTTTGATGATAACACCAGCTATATAACATTCCTTTCTAAAAAAACAAATCCTGGCATCGCTTGCATATAATACAACTACAGCTAATAAGCATCTTAGGGACAGAATATGTAAATAGGAACTCCACCAATAATTCACGAGGGATCTAATGCTCTTCTGTTCTCAGTCAAGATCCGATTTCACACATGAAACAGGTATGGAATAATCTTCACCGTTCTTTGTTTTGGTATCACAGCAACTCTGGAACTGCAGCTGAGACAGCATTACCATGAAAAATGCTCATCTGAATCCAGTTTATTCATGCTTAGAAAGAGGAGTCATCACCTTTACTGCAGCATCAAGAACTCTTCAGTATATCCAGCACAGGTTCACTTGCCAAGAAATCTCTAAAGGCTGATTGTGTGCATCAATTTAGCATAATTATAAGGAGACAGTGGATGAGGATTAAAACAAGGAATCATGCAACAATGTAACAGAGTTAGTCAAAGGGCTGGAAATCTAAGCCCGTCTTGCATTTCTAGCTCCTCTTGGCTTCCAGAGAGCAATTAACATGGTTGACCAGGCCTTTGCATGGAGTCAGACTAGCAGCTGTGTAAGAGAAGGATTCTGTGGAGGGGGCTGTATGCTATATACTTTGACCTGCACTCTCAGTTGACCTGCAACTTCAGACTTGATCAGGTACGCTGTCTCTTCACTGCTGAAGAATAAAAGGAGACATTTCCCCCTTCACCTCAGGCAGCACAATGTCTTAAGCTGTTGGTCTTGACGATTGAAGAACTCAACCAAGCCGGAAGCAACGAAGGGGATGTATGAAAACTGCTTTGTCAAGAGGAACAGCTTGCAGTCGAATTGAGACGCACCATTTATCAAGTTTAACCGTTTCCATATTGCCACTGAACTGTCATTTTTAATATGACAGAAGAGAAAATTATTAAATACATGAGGTGTGATCAAAGTAATTGTTTCATTAATATCATCATAATTAGGTTTAAAGCACATTAAATTTAATTTTTGCCCTGTCCCTTCTGGTTTATACAATACAGATATTCCTCAATTTACAACTATAAATGGGACAAGAATTTCCATCATTATGTGATGTGACTATAAAGTGTTACATCATAGGATTGTATTGCTTAGCAACAGGAATCCTGGCAGTCCCCATTTCTGTTGTAATTCCAGATGCATGGATTATTAAACTGGAAGTGGAGGGAGTCCCGGGTAAGAAGAGTGTGTGGGAGGGGAGGGAAAATGTTGTGGTGCAAGTTGGGGAGTGCTGCAGTGTGACACAAACTCAAGGAGACCAGGAAAACATGGTGTGAGAACAAGCAAACTCTTTGGAGACAGGCAGATATCTCATTTTCATGATGCTTCAGAAAACCTCAGAAGCTTTCTAAAGGTCTTCAGAAGTATCTCAACTGTGACCACACTATTTGAAGAATATCTATGGATTCTCAGTCATCCAGGTCATGGTTGTCCCAAAGGTGCTTTTTTCAAGAGGCAATTGGACTTCCTGGTTTTTCTTTGAATATGTTTCATTTCTCATCCAAGAAGCTTCTTCAGCTCTGACTGGATAGTGGGAAATGGGCACTCAGTCAGAGCTGAAGAAGCTTCTTGGATGAGAAGCAAAATATGTTCAAAGAAAAACCAGGAAGTCCAGCTGCCTCTTGAAAAAAGCACCTTTGGGAATATTTGCAAAATAGTGCACACAATTGGAAAATAGCATGAGTGGCTTCGGCAAGAAGCCCTGGAGCAGTCAGCAATTGCCTTGCATAGAGTCAGGCCAGATGCGCCTCAGCAGCAGGAGGAGGAAGGAGACAGTGAAGGTCAGCTGGGCTTTGCGGGGCCTATGGTTTTGCAGAGTGGCTGGGCCAACCGGGGCTTTGTGCTGGGGTGGCTGGTTGTGATGTAGGGCTTGTGGAAGCATTTGTCAGTGGCAGCGGCAGCACTGAGGCTGAAGTAGAGGCCTGGGAGCAGTGGCAGCTGGCTGAGAGTGCTGAATGCCCCAGGCCTCTACTTCAGTCCCAACCTTGCCACCAAGGAATGCCGCTGGGCTGGGCAACCAAAAGCACAATAAATAGGGAGGGAAATAGGTAGGTCGGGGCAGTTGAGGTCATAAGTGTGGACAACTGCCAAACACCCAAATTTTGATCATATGACTACCAGGGCATTGCAATGGCTGTAACTTCAGGGATCTATCATAACTCATTTTTTTCAATGCCGTCATAACTTTGAACCACCTCTGAAAAAATTATTGTAAATCAAGGACTAGCAATATAACACTATTTCACCAAGGAGTATAAACTTTTATCTAAGAAAGATTAGATTCCTGTGAGGGAAGTTAAGAAGGAATTGAACCTTGTATTGTGTGTGTGTGTATGTGTGATGTGTGTGTATAGATTGATAGATAGATAGATAGATAGATAGATAGATAGATAGATAGATAGATAGATAGATAGATAGATAGATAGATACACACATACATATATATATATGGAACATAGTGAAAAAATGGGACTAAAAATAAATATAATGAAGATATATAGATATAATGACAATAGGTATAACAACCAGTTTAGAATTGATAATGTAGTGCTGATACTGTAGATAACTTCTGCCTTTTGGAATCACCATTACAATAAAGGAACAAGTAGTTATGAAATATGCTGCAGACTAGCACTTGGTCGAGCAGCTATGAAGGCTTCAGAAAAGATATTCAGATGTATTTATTTTATTTCTGCAGTCATCCATCTCAGCAATGACTCTGGATGGCTCACAGTTCAGGTGCTGTGTGTCTATACTTTCAAAGAATTGTAACAGGGCAAGCAACAGTATTCTCAGGGACACATTATGGAAGTGAAAGTTAGACTTTGAAGAAGCAAGAAGTTCGGTATTAAAGAAGACTCTTGAGAAAACCATTGTCAGCCAAGAAAATAAATCAATGAATCAAGGGATCACAAAAAACAAAAATCCAACAACACCCAGAGTTCTCACTTGAGGCATAGATTACAAGGCTCCAATTATCTTATGGACAGTTTATGCAAATACCTAGGTTTCTGGAGAAAGCTCTAATGCTGGGAATGGTTGAAAGAAAGGAAAAAAAGAGGACAACAAGCAACCGAGTTGATGGACTCAGTTACAGCAATGTTGGGTGCACTGTTGAAAAAGATTAGGTATGGATCGTCATGGAAAAAAAATCAGAAATGGTACCAGATTAAAGACGATTGCCTATTCTGTCTTTTCAGATATAATGGTCTCTCAATTTAAATCTGTTTTTAATATTAAAAACAAATTTATTAATAACATTACAGGGAAGCACATTCCAAAGGAGCATAACAAAAATTAAATTTGTAATTGTAAGAGTTTTTTGACCTTGAACCAATTATGTAAGGAGTTCTTGGGCTCTTTTGTTGTTTTTTTCAAGCAAATGCTGCGATAACAACTTGGAATCAGAAATATAGATTCCTATGCTATGTAAGGGGACTAGACTCAGTTTGTGTAAAATGGCTGTTCAAACTATTATTCTATTCATTTTATCAGATATAAATTGATATATATATATATATATATATAGTGACAAAGATTCAATGCTGAAACTCTATAGTGTTTTCATTTTGTTAAACAAATGTTCATTATATGCAGTGAGCCAATTTCTATCACGTTATTATATCCTCTAAGATTTTCTGTTTTTCATATGTTTAAATAAACATCTAACTCCCTATGGATTAAGAAACTTGCAAAAAAGTCATTTTTTGGTCCTCTAATTATAGTTTTCCTAAGTTGTAATCAAAATTGATACAAGGAAAGGAATAGCTAGGGAATTCACATTATCTGTATTTCCTAAATGGTTGATCTCACCCATAATTGAGTCTCACAGTGTTTGAGTGCCTTCATCTTTCTGATCCACATTTTTAAACTAAAACTTTGCTACTAAAGTTTAAACTTTCTGCAGCAGTATATTTGTTTCCAAGAGAACTCTGAGAGAAGAAGTGCTTTCAAGGTTATTTTTTTTTTCTGCTCAGCAGGCATAGTAGAAGTCAAATCATGAAACCATTGGTTCTCATCTCCCAGCTGAGCAGCCAAACTGAATATAAAAAAGAACAAGCTAAAGGAGGCTTTGGGAAGGGAAAAAAAGACAAGGACAAATATGTGTATGTTTTTTAAATCACTCAAAATCTCTATTGTATTTAGGTCATGATTTGGCCTTTAAAACTCAGGTTAAAAAATGGAAAAATGGAAAAGACAGTAATGAAATAAGTTAAATTCATTAAGTTGCATCTGAAAGAGTTCAGATCGTATGAACATGAGTCTCTTTACCTACATGAGAAAATTTGATGAATAATATTAAGCTATAGTTTAATGTTATTTGCACAAGCAGAATGTTTCTGAGTGAACTTCAAGCTTGTTTTCTTTATCTCCAGGAATGGAATCAGTTTTACTTTGCCTACTTTTGATGCTACACCACCAAAAAGAATCATATAATAAAATGAACTGTAACTGCTAAAAAAAAGCTACTACAAAGCATGAGTTTTGAAGATTAGAAAAGCATTATAAAATCTGATAGATTCTATACTCTCTAGAATATTTTAAACCCACACAAATAAGATGATAACCATTGAAGTATGGGCAAAAGTTAATGTAAAGATATTTATCATTCAGGACAGATGGTAGGCTATTGTTTTTTTGGCTGAATAAAGATATTCACTGACAGAATATCTTCAGGAGAATTAGCTGTTCTTTTAAAAAGTTTTTCAAAATGTGGATTTGGTGGCTTTGCAGTTAAGTTGAAAACAATTCATTTTGTGACAACAATCAAACAACTGACTTGATGGGACCTGTAACATCCTGGGATCCTCAGGCCTGCTGGCAAAACCATGACTTCAGGTTCTTTCCAAAGGGTATCAAGGTGAGGATCAATCTTATCTCTGTGGGGATGATGCTCCATAGGGAGAGAGCCACCAGAAAAGGCCCTTCTTCTTGGTCCCACTAGACGGACCTCCTTAAGAGAGGGGACTCATAACTTACACTGCCTTCTCATTCAGGGGGAGGGGGGTCAGATAGATGCAACTGAGAAAGGATGGCCCTTCAAATAACCTAGCACCGTGCCATATATAAGGATGGAGTCTCGTGGATAAAATATATCCATCTAGTTGCTAAAAGTTAAACACAACTTGATGGCACATAATTAATCAATCAAACAAACAACCAATAGAGACTGAATTCTAAAATATATTTACATTTTCTCTAGAGAACCTTTAGGGAGAAAGGCAAGGACAATATTGAAAATTCCTATGACAATTTTTCCCCTTAAGAACCAAGCCATTATTCCTTGCACCGTTTTTATGCTCTGCTTACAATGGTAGCAAGATAAACAATAACATTTTTTTCCAATTAAGCTCTCAATATTTTGAGGATTAGTTGACTGCTGGAATAAAGGGGACAAAGAAGTGACTTTCCAAGTACTGTATCTGCCGTTGCTTAATCAAAGAGTTAGCAATAGACTCTTTGAAACAGAAGGTGAATCATCTCTAGAATTCTGTCAATTTGTAACTATAGCAGGGGCACCTTGAAACTCTTTCCTGTAGGGATTTCTCCTGCCACATTCCATCAGCGGAGAAATAAAGATTCAGTGACTGCTCCTCTCTTTTCTGCTGAATTACAAATGAACAAGGATTTACTGAAGCTACAAAGTCAAGCACAGCAAAATAGATTTTCTTTCCTTTTAGGATAACGTTTTTTTGTATTAAAAATATTTCCAAATTGTGTCATTTACTCTTCTTTCCTCAAAAGTAAGTTTTTTTTTTCCAATGACAGATTATTTATCTTTTCTGGAGAATGAGAAAAATTATAGCAAGCTGTCTTCAAGTACCTTAAGGATTGTCACACAGAAGAAGAAATAGACATATTCTCTATTCTCCAGAAAGCACAATCAGAACTAATGGGTTAAAACTATCAGGAAGCAAGTAAATACTACAGGTCAGTAGAATATCTAGATTGTATGCACTGCCAGCCAGCAGAACAAGCTGCCACATGATGTAGTGAGTTCTTCATAAAAGATCTTCAAACAGAGATTGATCAGCTGGAAAAGGAATATTAATAATGCACTGAAAAGAGGTTTCAACTAGATCAGTGATCGCCAACTTGTGGTCCATGGCCCACTGGTGGTCTGCGAGACAATTTTGGTGGTCTGCAGAGAAATGTCACCCCCAGAGCACCCTCCAAAGCAATTAATCCAGGCTGCGCAGTAACACAAGGCTGCACTGCCCACATGGCCTGCAGGAACCCTCCCGCCCATTCACTCCTTACCTGGCAAACTTGCCTGCTAAGTTGCTATTTTTCCTTTTTTTTTCCTGACCATCAGTTGTTCAGCTGTGCCGGGAGATTTAGATTAGCTAGAAAGCAGGAAACCATTGGACTTCTTGCTTTCTAGCTAATCTTTAGATCTTCAATTCTGCTTTTAAGCAGAGATGAACCTTCCTTAGGACTGAAGCTTCTATTATTCAGTGCAGACTCAGGTAGCCAATGGCAGAAAGATAGATCTCTTTATGAATCAGTGATTCTGTGAACAACTCAATCTGCCTGCCTGCTTTTGCCTGATTTGGGGTAAAAGTTGCTTTTTTATATAAACAATTCAATATTTACATATTTATATTTACATACAAGACATGACCACCAAGCCACACCCATAAATTAGGCCATGCCCACAGAACTGGTTGTTAAGAAATATGAATCCCATCCCTGCCTCTGTTTGTGTGTGTGTGTGTGTGTGAGAGAGAGAGAGAGAGAGTTAGAGGTTAGATCAGATCTCTCTCTCTCTCCCACCAATGTCAGCAAGCCACCGTCAGTCAAAATTCATATTAATGGTCCCCGGGATTTAAAATTATGAGTTTGGTGGTCCCTGAGGTCCAAAAGGATGGTGACCCCTGAACTAGATGACTTTTATAGTCCCTTTCAACTCTAAGAAAATAGTCTGCACCTGTATTTAAACCTGTAGGCAGTATTCTTGTCCAGGCCATCAAGAAACACAATGGAGCAGTTGAATTGGATTGGATTAGGAAGACCTCAGAATTTCCCCCTCTGGTATGAAACTGCATGAATGTTTTGGTCCAATCATGATTCTTCAGCCCAGTATGCTCCACATGGTTGTTAAAGCAGGAGTGCTGGGTGCTCTGTCTTGCATTTCAGTCAAGGCAGAATTGCAATAAACCAACTAAAGTTTAAACATAAATATAGAAAAGGTCTTAACACTTTCTCATTGGGTCTTACAATTCAGCAGTTAAGATTTATGTGCATATTGTGTTTATAAAAGAAATTTTATAAATGAAGCTATATTTTACAAACATATTTGATTAAGGGAACTGAATGTAGCAGTTAGAACAGCTCAAAAACTTTGAATATAAGTAAATAACTTTGTTGTGTATTTAGTAACTTTGAGTTGAGTTTGGGTGATCTTGAAAAACTAAGCAATATTAAATCTTGTCAGTACTTGCAAATATCAGAGGCCTAAATTACAGTGAAAAGAGATCAATGGCTAGTCAATGCCATATTGATGCCAAGAAAACTACGAGGATATGTGCATGTAATCATCAAAGCTATGTGTAAATAAATGGAGACTTTACCTCTTATTTGATTCCTTATTCCTTATAAAAAGGTCAGCTTGCTATCATTTCAAGACCGTAGTTGGCAAGGGGCTTTTAAATGTAACAGAACAGCCCTTCCTAGCAGTTCCTCGGAATTTATTTCCAGATAATTAGACAAGCACACTCAACAAAAGCTGAAAATGTGGGGGAAAGACTGGAAGATGCTTCTAATGTATTTATATATGTTTTCTATGAAATGTGATAGGGATATCTGTGGCTCCAGAACCTGAAATACCTCAGGGACTGTGGTACTGACTGAATTAGATTTTGGAGTATTCTGTTACTGGCTAGCTGGGTGTGATCGTTGGTTGGTTTATGTTGTTCCCTGAACATTCTGTGTTTTGCAGACAGAAGAAGTGAAAATTGGATTGAAATTGCTTTATGAAGAACTGGTTGGTGAAAACTATGTAGTGTGGAAGTACATAGAATTGAACTGACCTCATTACGCTGAAAGCAAATTCAACTCCTATTTTCCTTAACTTTTTTTTCCATTTCAGCAGTCTAGTTTAGTGGGAAAAGTTAAAACATTGCTGCTACTTCTAGAATTATTGGGAATTCAAGAGATCCTGAATCATCTTTTGTTCATTTCTTCCTTTAGACATCCTGTCTCCATGCATTCAAACAAATCTGTGTTTTAACCTCCGCATCGCACTGTGCAAACCCAGACATTGCCACAAAGGTTTCTTTTGTTAGGTTTAGAGGTAGGGTTATACTCCTTAATGAGTTTTATTTCTTACTTTGTATAAACTTTAGTTTCAGAAATCAAGAGCACTGTAAACAGACTAAAAGGCACAAAGACAATCTAACAGAATATATACATACGAGGATAATCTAACCAAGCATATACCAATCCTTCAAAAGGCAATTTGAATCAAATATATAAGCCAGAAAATGTATTTTGCAAAAGATATTTCCTTTAAAATTACTGAAATTATATTATGGAATAATATTGTCATTATAGAGCAGAGTGTAAAACTTGCGGCATCATGTTGTCATCATGTGATGCATTGCTACTTTCTACCCCTTCACTAAACCGGGGAGGAGGCAGCACATGACGCATCTAGTCCATGGGCCGTGAGTTTGACACCCCTGTTACAGAGGAACAAATATCCTATTCTTCAAGTCTTAGGATTCCATTCCATATTGGTTCAAAAATCACACAGAGGACTCCCAATTTTTCTAGGAATGTAGCACAATTTGTTAAATTACTCTTATTTGAGTTACAGAAAGTCATTTTTTATGGACTACAACCATAGTCCAAAGAAACATTAACCAAAAAAATGTGTTCTGTCTGATCTTATGCTTAAACCTAAATTACATGGCCTTGCTTCCATGCAGCTGAATCCCACACTGCATTTATGAATGGGCTGGGAGGGTCAGTCAACTGACATGATTGGTTTTTAAACTAATTAATCTGACAAGATTAATTTTACACAAATAAATCTGAGAGATTAATTCATATATTAATGTTGCCCTTTCCTGCCTGAACAGATTTCTTCTGACAGATATTATTAGTGAAGCAAGAAATAGTTTACTGATGCTTTTTAAACTATATGGAAGATGGTACCATGATTTAAATATTTTCTTTATGATATAGTCTAGGGCTATGCAGAATCATTTTTAATTTAAAAGTGTTTGCTTGTCATAATAAATTATTTAAAACATGTTGCTACTTCCTAGTATTTTCAGGAACTTAATTCTTAAGGGACAAACATTTAGTTTAGATATTTCCACTAGAACATTAGTTCCATCAAAAACTTTTGTGAGCCAAACTAAAAATGTATGTTTAAAATTCTTAATCATAAATATGAAATGTACTAACCTGCACATGCAATGAAGTTACAGAGGAAATCTTAATGGAAGTATTCACTTAGTATAGTATTCAGCAATCTTCATATTTTTTGATTATGTTTTATTTAGGTTTCTTACAAAACTGCTCATTTTCTTGTTTGAATTCTCTTTATCTGCCTGTGGGACATCATCACGTAGCTAAACCTAATTTGTATCACTATATTGTGACATTATAATTCATGATAACTGGGGGAGATCACCCATGTTATTCATCCATGAAGTGGGTAGAAGTATCCTACATTAAATTGTTTTTTTTATTTTTATCTGTTTTATATGTTTTTGATACAATTTTTATCTTTTGGCCACAAATTTAATTATATTAAATTGTTTTTAACTTTATAATTCCTATAGCTTGTTCTGTTTTATCTGGCTGTACATCGCCCCAAGTCCCGCTTTTGGGAGAGGGGCAGTATAAAAATCAAATAAATAAATAAATAAATAAATAAATAAATAAATAAATAAATAAATAAATAAATAAAATGTTGGAAAAGCCACAACAGATCCAGCAATCCAGAAAAATGGGTCCAAGCAAGACTTTCTTTTTTTAAAAAACAATTTAAGTATTTACTCATTTAATGCTTTAGCCAACAACATTTCTATTTCTCTAAGAATAATAGTCCTGGACAAAGAATAAATGACAGAGAATAACCAAACTACTCCTTAACTGTAAGGGGCATTTAAATATTACAAATTTCCTAGAGATGATTTGTCTATTCTAGGGGACACCCAGTAATGGCTTTCCGATATAGAAATAATGGCTGAATGGCTTCCTCTAGGAAACAGACAGATTATCTGGATGTTCTGTTTAGACAAGAGAGGTGCTTTTAGATGAGCCAATCTACTTGAAACTGGAGGAAAAATGCTGACACAATATTCCTAGGGAATTTTTTACTTTACTGCCAATTCCACTCCCCTATTCTTAAAAACAGTTTGAGAATAATTTTCTGAAAACAAGGAACAAAAATAACTGCCCTGCTCTTAGTTGTTTCAGATCCTGCAACAATTAAATCCCCTCCCTAATCTCAATGCCAAAGGCAAAGGTAGAGAAGAAGTCTCAAATAGTCCATTTTTTTCAAACATGCCTGTCTGAATTAATATGTTCATTATTTTTATGAGACAATAGATTTACTGGATTTGAGCCAACTGAAACCTGCTCATTTACTTCACCTCTTTATTGTCTAGTTTTTTTATTGTTACAAAACAAAACGTTCTACAGAACTTGAAGGTTTCCAGAGTTTATGAAATAATATATTTTATTTCAATATATACTGGGCCATATCCAGCCAATCATATATAGAATTCAAACAGACCAGCACCTGTCTCATAATACCCCAGATTCAACAATTGTTGATAAGACAAAAAAAATGGATATTGGATGTTCTGCTGGAGACAGCAAGAAGAGAAGAGAAAGAACTGGAGAAAAATGACAAAATATAGACCTGCAAATAGAATGGCTGTGGCAAAAGAAAGCAAACACAGTAACAATAGTAATGGGTGCCTTGGGTGGAATTTCAAAACATCTGGAGCACTGCTTGTATATCACTGGCAAAATCACCAGCAGTCAATCGCAAAAGGCAACTTTAGTTGGAACAGCTTACATCCTGCAGCAATACCTTCAACACCATCAAATAACAACATCTGCCTCTCTCAGGTCCTTGGGAAAGACTTGATATGTAGATAGAGGTACCAAATCCAGTCTCAACATCTGGCTGATGGTGTGACAAACCATAATAATAGAAAAAGTCTTGATTTACATAAAACTGTTCCCGCACAATAGAGAAAGAGGATACTGGCAATTTTTCATGGGCTGGATCTGCTGCTGAGGAGAAAATGGAATATTGACAGCTAGTCAGCATGCATCTTACAGGACCTAAGAAAAGCAGAATCTCAGGAACAGGAAGGAGCAATGGGATAAGATTTCCTTCCTATGGGGAAGCAGCTTGTCCACAAACACTACAAAGCTCCAGGGTTCCCAGCTGAAAATCAGCCTTCAGAGTATTTCATCTTGAACAGCATCTAAGGCAGAAACATTGGTTCAGCTGCTGAACAGAGACAAGATGCCCTTATAAGGTCATTTTTAGCTAATCCATAACAGCTTGACCTGATATGGCTTCAATGTCATTACATCCAGCTAGCATGCAGTTTATTCTCCACTGAACAATCTATCCATTTAAATAACTTTCAAAACAAAAGCTTTCATAAACAATATTTATAATTTAAAACATCAATTAATCTAAAACTTCTCAGGACTCACCAGATGAAACCATAAATATTGGATTCTTCTAAATGTAAGAAATAAATACTCAATATTCAAGCATTCTTGCCATCCTTTTATTCATGTCTTTTATCTTATTTTACCCAGCAACAACAAAATTTCAGGAGTTACAACTACAAGTCACATCAGTGAATATTTATCCAAATTCCAGAGGAAAGTAGAAAAAACGTTTCAGATTATAAGAAAACCTGAATAATAACCATCTTAAGATCCTATCCTTTCTAAGTCTGTTGTTGAACTGTCAAGAAATGAAAGCTAGATCTAGATAGGTTTTTGGTTTGGTTTGTTTTATAAGTAGAGCTTCAATAGCAAAAAGGGTATTCTACTTTGCTTTAAAGTATGTATTTTTAAAACATATTCTAACACATTAATGAATGTACAAATTATAAGAGGGCTTCCAGATAACAATAATTAACAATCATGCCAATACATAAGATCTAGGTAGGTTAAAGATAGTTAATTTGTCCAAATATGCTAGGAACAAACAATTTTAATGGGCCATGCAGGTATATGGAATTTTAGAAGAATGTAGACACTCTGACAAAATGGTTGCCCTGGGAAATGAGGCCAATCACAGTATAACAATTTACCTGAAGGGGATTTATCTGATGTAATGGTATGTGGGATTGACCTTAAGAGGCAGAATAAAGGTCTCCAGCCTAGGGAATGGTTTGATAAGAGGTAGATCAGTCCCCATTGGAAATGTTTTAGAAGAAACCATCCCTAGTAAATCAGCCTTCAGATATTTCTACTTGAAATGCATCTAGACTAAAATGAGAAGAGGGAAGAAATACTTTGCAAGATGGGTGGATGTTAGCTTTCAAGATAGTCCAGACAACAAGCAAAACGGGGAACATTTTATTTTAAGATCACATTAAACAGAATCTTGCAAGATTGAAAGTATTTCTCCTTTTTGCTCTTTTTAGTTTCTAGAAAATCAGGAAAGGTGTCCTCCAAAACATTTCCTATGCTTTTCCCCAACAGAGGACTGAGTTGCCTGTTATCCAGTGGTGGGATTCAGTTTTTTTTTATTACCGGTTCTGTGAGCATGGCTTGGTGGACGTGGCAGGAGAAGAATACTGTAAAATCTCCAGTCAGAGATGGTATTTGCCGGTTCTCCGAAAATTTCCACTACTGGTTCTCCAGAATTGGTCAGAACCTGCTGAATACCACCTCTGCTCTTATCCCACCACTGCTAGGCTTCCCCTTCCCCCCTTCCCCAGGATCATTCCCACATATCATAACATCTGGTGACGAAGTCCTGGTCAGTCTCTTGCGCCCCTCCTCACTTCCGCTATAAACTTGATTGCCCTGCTTGCCTTTGTCTGTTTTCCCTCAGGGAGATGGACCTATTTCTAAACAAATGCCTTGACTGCAACAATCAATAATTTCCATTCAACCAATGTTTATGGGGCCTACAGCGTGTGAGTACAAGTGTGTCCTAGCAACATTTTTGTCAATATAGATGATGCTACAGACTTGTGCTCTACTTCAATTTCCTCCTCCATTTAATCAGACAAATTCTAATTAAAATGCATGGGGAGAGGAAAATATCCTTGAGCACACTGGAACCTAAAGGTACCACACTGCCTATCCTACCCTAAAATATACCATGGGGCAAAATAATTCCCCCTTTTGAAACAATGGATGGGAAAAGGAGAGCAAAATTAATTCATTGCAAAGAATTGAAGGGATTATAGATTAATACATCAATGTAAGCCAACAACTCCCTTATTTAGATTTATTTTTTAAACTGGGATTTTATTTTTGTTTTTATTTGGGATTTTACAGTACATCTATTACATTGGAAACTGCTACCGTTTAAATTTGTCAATACATAAAAGAGCAAATAAGTAAATAAATATGAATGTGATATTTAGCCATATCACCAATAGTGAAAACAATGCTGCGCAGTTTCAAAAATGTAGCAAAGAGTAGCATGCCTGCATAAGACAAAAGATAAATTTTGAAGAGACTTAATGGGACTTACATAACTCAACTTACCACTCAGTGGATGTGGAACAGTATATTGTTTCTTCTTACTTGTAATGGAAGTTGAGGAAAGCTTGCAGGATAGAGCACTTCCTTGTTTTTCCCCCAAATCCTCGCTTTGTTGTGCTTTTCTCAGTTGCACTGTGTGTTCAAGTTTTCTTAATCGTTCTTGTGAGCGGGAAATAAAATGAGGCTTGTGAACTTCCAGTGCCTCCTAAAATAAGCAGAAATAAAAGGGATATCACTCAGTCACCCTTAGTGATATTTTTCTATTGTCCCAGGAAAGGATTCTCTTCAAATCAGTCATCTGAAACTCTAGATGTAGTAGCTGTAACGGGGCATCTTTTGGCAATGTAGACTGTGCAACTTCATATAACAAATGGGTACTGGCTTTTACCACATGTATCAGAACAGATAACCAGTGCTATGCACATATTCCTTAATCAAATTTGTTCATTTTGTTCTAGTAGGGTATTATTTATTTGTTAAATTTTTATGCTCTCACTATCCAAAGCAATTCCAGCTGGCTTACAAAAAAATAAGAATGCAGTAATAAAGGATTGAAGAGGACTTGAAATGTCTTCAATTTCCTATATTCCAATATTACTTACATTGGGAATTTGAATAGAAGCCTGTGTATAACCAGCATGGCTTTCCTAAATAAATGCAAGTAAAAAGTCACTGCAGAACTCAAAAAATGGTAGATTGGGGGAGAGCCCAGTATATAATAAAGAAATAAGGAACAGATAGGCATACAAGGCCTGATCCCTTTACTCAATCTTGCATATCTTATGCAAGTCTAATAGTTGAATGGAGTATATTTTGCATGTGCTATTTCAAACCAGGATGGACAGCCGAAATTCCCAGGACCACACATAAAATAATCCCCTGAGGCAGCTTCAACCCCTATTACTGAAAATAAGTTGGTTTTCTGCTATTTTTGAGGATAAAATTACAGCGGAATTGTAATGTAAGCACTAAAATATGCTTAATATAATTCAAAAGTCAAAGATCCCCCCCTCCAGGGGTGGGATTCAAATTTTTTAACAACCGGTTCTGTGGACATGGCTTAGTTGGTGAGTGTGGCTTGGTAATCATGTGACCGGCTGAACGTGGCTTGGTGGTCATGTTATTGGCTGGGCGTGACCAACTCAACATCACTCACATCGAGGCACGCATCTCTTCACCTGGCCTCTCATGACTATGGGGATGCTGCAACAGTCGTAAGTGTGAAAATGTTCATAAGTCACTTTTTTCAGTGCTATTGGAACTTTGAATGGTCACCCCACACAAACAAAGTACCAGCAAAGGAGGGGAAAAAACTCCAGAGATGTTCCTGAGACAGGAAGTCTAGTCTTGCCAAGCATGTAATAAGGATTAACAGAGAGGCAGTTTCTGTAAGCAACACCAGAATGTTTTCTTCCTGCCTTCCTTACAGGATTAGACCAGTAATTTCTTCTAACAACCGGTTCTCCAAACTGCTTAGAATGTTAATAACCGGTTCTAGTGAATAGATGCGAATCCCACCCCTTCCCCCTCCCCAAACTCAAAAGGGGCGGATTATGGCTGCAACCACATGTTCATCCCTCTTCTTTACATAATTGCTCCGTCCTCTGAAAAACATTCAGTATTCTGATTTTGGGGAGGAAAAATATTTCCCCAGAGCTAGTTGTACAGAAATCCTAGGATATGAATTCACCTAATCTTCTGCAGTTAAAGGGAATTACCAGATTAATAATAATTGTAAATAATGAGGAGGGAGATGCTTAGAAAAAGTATATAGTATACCTAATAAATATTAGTATGGGTAGACCAGTATAGTAGATCAGTCATTTCCAAATTCATTTCTCAGTGTATCATGTAAGCAAAATGCTTCTCAGCAATAAAAGCATGTTCATAAAACTATTGTTTTGTTGCTTTTAAATATATATATACAAGCAATAAATGTCTTTTCACCCCTAGTGGATTTCCAAGGGAATAACTATATCAACGTGATGAGTTAGCAGGGAATGTGGATATTTTACCCTGAGAGTCAGTGGGCTTGCAGGAATTTTCTCAGGCTCAAAGCAGACCTCTGAATGTTGGAAAGCTTCATATTTCTCACGAGGAACATCTGGTTCATGGGCTGCAGAGGTGGTTAACCTATTGACCATCTCTTTCTTCACATTTATCTTATGTTCCTTGGACTGGCTGGCTGACTCATATAATTTGTAATCACCTAAGAAAGACAGAAAGGCTTGTTTATTAAGGGAAGATAGCAATTTGTTTTTCGGTTCTTCTAGATATTTTCAAACCCAGGAGACATCTATAAAAGAAATACGTACATGAAGTTGTTGAGTAGAGAATGTAGAGTTTTGTGCTTGTTTAACCCTGGAAGTCAAATCATACAAAGTTTCATAAATAAGCATAAGTATTATGAAAGTTTTCCTTCAGCTGGAGATCCACTAAATCTGGGAATATACCAGGGCTATTGTATTTAACTAATTACACAAGGAGAAAATGAAAAGACAGAATCTATATATTATATTTCAAAATCCTTTTAAGTTATTTATGAGCTCAGGAAGGAGAGACAACAATAGAAGTAGTTTTCCATCTGCTTGCTAAGGCCAGATTCTACTAGTCTCTCTTCAAAGCATTCACTCAGACCTATTAACTTATTTCCATCAAGCCATTATAAGAAGTGTAATTTTCATTTGTCTTTTTTATTTTTTTTCCTTCCCAATACTCTTTTTTTGTACACTGCATATTACATCTTTTAAATAGCAAATCTAAAGATGCTATCCATGTTGCTTTATTGATCTCTTAAGCTTTTCCAAAATAGCTGTAGAAAGACCTCTTTAAGCTGGATGAACAGTCACCCCGATGGCAAATGCTGTTCTGTTCAAGTAGGTCTAAAGTGAAACTGATTAGGGGCAAAAAGCCTCTAGCTTCTGAGATGTCTGTAACTAACCAGAAAAAAAAAGGTGTGTTATGGTGACTAGCACCCAGGAGATGCCATTTCTATATGCAGCAGCTGTGAAAAAGGCAAACTGCATGCTATGGTTCATTAGGAAAGTGACAGAAAATAAAAATGCCAACACTGTAATGTCCTTATGGTATGTTCATATATAAATTGCTGTATACAGTTCGGGTCTCCAGATTAAAAAAACAAGACACATTAAATGCCTTCGCTATGCTACCATCTAGTCCAGGGCTGTCAAGCTCCCGACCCATGGGCTGGATGTATCATATGCTGACCATGCCCATGCCCGGTTTAGCGAAAGGGGAGAAAGTTCCAACATGTCACATGACGCCACTGTGACGACGTGAGTTTGACACCCCTGGTCTAGTCTTAAAGAAAGATGTCAGGCGGGATTATGATACATAATCAAGTTGTATAAAACCATGCATGAATGGAGACAGCAAAGAGGCAGAAGTTCTCCTTTGTTTATCAGAACATTTGGACTGAAGAATTCTTATCCAGTGAACCTCTTTGGAAGGAGATACAGGGCAGGCAAAGAAAGCATTCTTCATATAGCAAATAATGAACTTGCAAAATTCAGGTATAAATTTGTGATGACCCAGAGTGAGATACAAAACAAACACAGTCACAAAAAACAGGTGAAGCCCTTTTTATTCCTTCACTTTGCTTCCAAGCTCCAAATATTCTTGATGGAAGCCCCCCCAAAAATCCCACAGAAACAGTTACGACAAGAAGGGAAAAAGCAACACAAACCAGGCAAGATAAAGGCTGGAGGACGTCCACAGATAACACACAATGGGAAGGACGCCAAACTCAGAGAGGAACTATAAACTAGAGATATTTCCACACTTTGTTTCCAGTGTTTGCCCATAAGCAGGTCCGTACTCTTATTCAGTTGTCACAGCTGCAGCCCATGAAAAAGACCAAGGCCTTCTCCTCACAAGTAGACCACATCTTTCCCTTATCCTCTCCTCCCTGCGTGCCCTGGAATGAATAGGGGATGGGCCTGGGTCCTCCTCTGACTGCTCAGTGGGCCTCTGCCCTTCCCCAGCCTCCTCCACAACCTCCGGAGCCATACTTCCACTCCCTGTTGACTGTTCCTCCTCTCTCTCAGAGCCAGTCTCTACCAGGGTCATGACAAAATTGCTGCAGGATAATAACATTAGAAGTACATCCTTCTTTCTACTGGTTGAGTCCACTGCAGAGGCATCTTAACTACGATGATCCTAACTCAGCAGGGCCAATTTTAGATTCTTGTGTCCTTACCTTCTGGGACCCCTTGTGGCTGAAACACTCTAACCAACCAACGAAGGAAGAAGTAAATAATAATCTTGGAGGAAGAGATGTGAATCAGAAAGTTCAGCCTACAGTTCATACTCTTGGCCGCTACTTTTAATCATTTCTATGGAGAAATGTGAAAATTGCTTAAAATCCTATTTATTTTACTACCCATTTCACATTAGCTGGGCAATATCGTAGACTGGCAGTTCTCATTTGTTTTGAATTGTAAATTGTCATAAATCCTTATAACTTAAAGGCTTCATATCCAACCTCTAATTTTATGTAGCAACTAATGAAAATTGCAACAACTTATTTCGATGCAGATAATTTTATTTTAATCCTTTGACATACAGCATTTTATCCAGCTTTTAAAATGAGAATTCCTCTGATGGCAGTGTTATGTTGCATGTAACATTCACCAATATACTTTCAGAAACTGTATTTAATACTAATGTTCAACTATTATGAAGTCAGTAAGGGGGTCAGTGGGGTGGAGCATTCTAAAAGTCCTCAAAGAATTCAATAGAGTTTATGATATACTTCTATACCAATTACACATTTCTACTCATGTAACATCATATATGGAATGTTTTGATCTAACTTGAGTTGATTCACTAATGATGGATAGAATATGTTTATATTCTGGATTATTCTTTCTCTGACAATTATACCCCCTAAAGTGCTATTACTAATAGATGAGAAACTAATAAAATAAATATTAAAACATGATACCAATTCATTATAAATTAATCTAGTCAGATTTTTAAATTGTTTTCATTATTTATTATCCTGATTAACTGTTTTTTTATGATCAACATTTTCTCACTCAATTTATTAATTCAGAGAGGAAGAAGTTTTATCTGAAATTCAAATAGCCATTTACAAAACACTGTATGAGCCTTTCACTAAAAATGCAGGTTTAATTGGAATAAAGCATCATTGATGTTCCTTTCTTGCCAGGTTGACAATAAAACTAGCACATTGTTTCAAAGAGTTAGTTGCAGCAAATAAATTATTTTGTGCATGCTAGAAACTTTTTCAGACCAGCAAATAAGCAAATTCTGCTTTCTGCACCTTGTTGGGAACAGTAACAAATACTTTATTATTGCTTGGATTATTTTGTGGTCCCGCTAGTTATTGCTTGCAGGCAAATGGTATTTCTTGCAATGCACCATTTGCTATTTTGTCATGCTACTCTTTGGAGTCAATCTGTTCAGTCTTCTTGTAGCAGCTAACTAGATGGTCAACCCTCTGCTTCTTTGCAGAGGTTGCATTTACTGTCTGTTCCCAATTCTGGGATGCATTCTCTTTTGTTCTTAAGGCTTAGTCTTGTACAAGCAGATTAGCCCTCAGTCTCTTTCTTAAACTTTCATGCTCTTTATCCATTGCTAGGCCTTATTATTTGCTTTGCCTGCCATTATTTTTTAACGCATAATGTTTTGCTTGCCATATCTATTTTCCATTCTTCACTTGGTCTTTCTTCTAGGCTAGTTTGGTCTCTTCACTACTCAATCAATCTTCATGGTATACTAGCTTCAATGCAGCTTCTTCACTTCAGATACTCTTCCAATATCTTTATTTCTACTTCAACTCACTGGTGTACTTGTAACATTCCATGCCCATCTATTTTCCTTGGTAAGTAGAGCCTGCCAAACATTGCTACGGGGATGAAAGGCATGATTCTTTGTAATTATTTTTTCTGGTCTTCCTATACAGGACTTTTAGTTCTGCTTGAGTCCAGTCCACAACTCCAGCTGTGAATCTAATGACTGGAATTGCCCAAGTGTTAATTGCTTGATAGTATTTCCTCCACTGAGTTTGGAATTTAATATCTTTTTCACTCTCATGATATATTCACTACTAACTTTCCTAACTTCAGTATCCTTGATGTTGTCGGCTTGAAGGAGGGACAGATATTTCTAATGTCTTCATTCAGGATCTTGATATTATTTCCATAAGACATCTTGATTACAGATTTCTTTGCTTCCCCAGTTGATGGTAAGGATATCATATTTGTTCAATCAAAACTCCATTGCAATATCTTGGCTATATTTATTAATCTTTACACAAAGCTTTTGTTATTTCTACTGATTTCTGTTATTTTAGGTACTTGACTATCCAGCCATGTGGTAGGGAGTCAAATGCTTTGTTGTAATCAGTCCAAGCTACATTTAAAATAGTCTCCTTCCACTTGCAATTTTCCAAAATCATCTTATCAATTAGGAACTGATATTTTGTCCCTCTGCTCTTTGGATAATGTCCATTCTGCTCAGATGGAAATAGCTTATTTTCAACTAGATGCCTGATCTTCCATGTTTGTGGCTCACTGTATGGCTCTTCTTCTTGATTTTTTTATTTTGTATCCAAGATATTCCATTATAGCAGCAGCTGTGCTATACATTACTTGGGTTGTTCTTTGCAGTGAGCGAGTGCTTATATTTGATATTATGGTATTGGCATCATTTAATACTTGTGCTATTTCTTTGGAATAAGCTTCAATGCAGGCAGGCTCTTTCTGTGCTTTTGTTCTGTTCTAGATCAGGGGTCCCCAACTCCTGGGCCATGGCCCACTACAAGTCCATGAGTTGTTCAGAACTGGGCTGCCTGAAGTGGCAGGCATGCATGTTTCTTCATTTGCACAAGCAGTGGGCAAGCATGCACATGCTCCATTTGTGCAGGCAATGGATATGCATGCCTGCCGCTTGCATAAATGGAGCTGTGCACACATGCTTGTGCTTGCCTGCTAATCACCTGGAACCATCCCTCCCCACCACTGGTCTGCAAAGCTGGAAAAGTTGGAGAATTCTGATTTAGATGTTCAATTATTCTTTGTTTCAAATCTTTTTTTAGAAGGCTTTATTCTTTCTGAAGAGAAAGCAGAAGACAGGGTGCCTGGTTTGGTAATGTGCTGACTTCCTCTACTGCCAACTCTCCCTGGTTTGACTCCACAGTCTGAGTTACTTCTCGCAAGGCTTTCTTTTCTTCACTGTGGATAAATCCTTGCAATTCTTCCAATTCTGTTTCAGTGAATACTTTATTTTGTATAAATTGATGTTGATCCACCAGCCTTGTTCTATTATTTCTGATTCTGGATGTTGTTATTTCCAGAACTGGTACATTGTTTTTATATATCCTCTTATTGTTATAACTGGTTTGTGGTAACAGATGATTATTTCTTTGTTTTCAATCTTTGTATATTTCTGTATTTGCAACCGGTAAACCACTTTTGTTTCAATAGTGCTGCAGCTGCTGGCCCTGGTTCCTCAGCCAATACTCCTGAGCCCTGTAGACCATTCATCACCAGATGTTCATGGAATCCAACATCTAGCATGGTCCTTGCTGACTTATGCAATGGCTGGTCCAGTATGGGTTACTGTAAATTTCCTTTCACCATATTGTTTATAAGACATACGTTCTTTGTATGGTTCCTCTGAAGGGAACCTCTGATGAGACCTGTCCACTATTCAGTATGGCTGAACCTCTCGCAACCTTGCCAAAGTAGTGCTTCAGTGAGGTATTAACAGAATAACAGATTCAGAAGGGACTTTGGAAGTTTTCTATCCAATCCATTGGTCAAGCAGGAAACCCTATAGTATTTTGGACAAATGGTTGTCCAGTCTCTTCTTAACCTCCAGTGTTGCAGGATCCACAATTTCTAGAGGCAAGTCTTTCCACTGATTAACTGTTCTAACTGTCAGGAAATTTCTCCTTAATTCTAGGTTGGTTAGTTTCCATACATTGCTTTTTTTCCTGCCTTCAGATGCTTTAAGAATAGGTTGACAAAACTCAGCAGCACTTTTTTGTGTTGATAAAAATAGGATTGCCAACATGATCACCAATGTCCAATGACGGATATGGCACAAGAAGAAGTAGTAGTAGTATTACTTAAAATGGCATTTATTAAATTATTTTAATATAATAAATGTTTGTGGGCTGATGAACAAACTAAAACTTTATGAAGGGGTTGAGAGTTTGGGGACCTCTGCTAAAGACCATGGAAAACTTCCTGGAATCCATTGCATTCCAATGCAAACATTTCAAAGCAGACAGTTGCAGACAAACCTCCTAGTACAATACTGTGCCATTTAGTTGTAATGTAATTTTTTTACTTCTTATAACTGAAGCAATGCTTACCTTTGGAGCATGAAACTTTCCCATTACAATCATTTTCATCCAATAATGATTTCGATGATATCTTGATGTGGAATGCATGATTAGAAAACTTTTGATTTTGGAAAGCTTGAACTTTTCTGTCTTTGGATTGTGATGTACTTTTGGGTAGATGCTTGTCTTTCCAAGAAATCCTACCATCTATTAATAATTCTTTTTTAGACGAGTGCTCCAGAAAGGAAGCAGACGCAAGTTCATGATATTTGTCTCTCCTGCTTTGTTTTCTGTTGCTTCCTGAGAATCCATGTGCATCTATTAAAAATTAAGAAAAGGGAAATCAATTGCAAACCATGCATGATAAAAAATGCTGTTTTGTAAATGACACAAGAAGTGTAAATTCACACCCCTTTTGTCATTTACAAAACAGCATTTTTTTTAATTGAAGGAACTAATTCATTAATATACTTTTACATTTCAAAGAAGTAGTGCTGTCTCACCATAACTAAAAAACTGTGTACATTCATTAGCCTCTTCACTTGCTTGCTCCCTAAACTCCTTTTAATCATGTTATTTTTTTTTCTAACAAGACTACCTGTGATTACAAAATTAATGCCTTCCTAAGCAGCACCTACATTTTATTTCCATTTCCACAGTACAAGAGTTACATGCTACAACTTTAAGAAAGGCACTGGGGAAATAATTGTAAAGAATTAAGGTACACTTCATAAAAGATACATTATTAGTGTAATTTATTTCATAAACATATTGCAGTGGATCACTGTTTGACTCAGGAATTTGACTACAGATAGGCTTTCTCTATTTTGGGGGCAGAAATTTATCGCAATTTATATAGTTTTCTATTAAGTTTCTTGGAGTGGAAATGTGAGAAGATTAGCAAATGATGTAATCTGATTCAGAACAAAAGCCAAATTAATAAATGGCCCTTAACCCAAATTACTGGTTATTGAGATTCCAGTATAAAATGGATGAATAAACCTAGATTCTTGGAACTGAGACACTTCTGTAGGGTTTGCCCAAGAAAAAGCAGCTGGCCTTCTTGTCAAAAGAGATTTATTTTGCTAGATTCATATTTCCCAACCAGAACTGGTTTCATGCTACTTAGAAACATAAGGAGCTGAGGGTGGCAATGGTGGCAAACTCAGATCATTCTAACATATAATTTAATTAAAATTTGCCAAAATCATAAGCTTAAGTTTGAGGATTTTTTAAAAAAATAAAACCTATTTAACCAACATTTATGCTATTCCTTATGAAAAAATATCAATCAACCAACTGTATGGCTTGTGACTTCTCTTTTCTATAATAAACTTTAAAGTTCACTTGTACTTTTCTAAGTAAATTGGAATAATCAGATTTAATTGCTCTTCTCTAATCTTAGGTTAGCACTTATGCATGCTTATTCTCCTGTACCTTTGAATAGGTATGGGAATTAAGGAATGATTTGATTATACTGTTTGGGTGTGCTGAATTGCTAAAAGACCTAAAAATCCATCAACAGGGTATCTTTCCTATCAACCAAGGCAACCCAAAGGCATTTGGCAGCTAAGTTATTCTGATATATTGTATGAGAGAAAATCATTGTTCCTCCCTAATTTGATAGTAAAAATACGACAAATTAAAGAATAACTTTCCTAAATTATAAATTTGGTGCTAATTTGGTTTCATAAAGATTGGAGCTCAAATAACATTTGCTATTATTAACTTATGATGAATGGGCAGAAAATAAATTTGAATCCACTGATACAATTAGCTGTCTCTCATACCAATAATATAATACTCAAACTGCTAAAATGAAGGTGGTTGAGAAAAAATTAGCATGTGTTTTTATGTGTAAAGACATAAACAGACATCTGTTCTGGAACTGAAAATACATTCTTAGGCTGAGCTCAAGTTCAGGTATGCTTTTTTCTACAATGTTAATTGTCTATTCCCAGAATGATTAATTTGCATTTGATTCTGATAGTAAATCTCAGGAGTCTAATGGGAAAGAAGAAGTAGATCACACATCTCGATCTGTTCATTATGATATAAAATACCAAGCTGATCATACTAGGAGGGTACTTCTTAAATTGCTACATTGATGTTCTTGTAATAGAGACTGGGTTTCTCCCCTTCCACACATTTTCTCTTTTTCCTATCCCATCTCTCCTAATTTCTTAAACATACTTAATATATTGTGTCTGTCATATACCCCCAGTTGGAGCTACAAGGAGACTCTAGCAGGTTCAATGACCTTTTTGGTAATGGAATTAGAATAAGCTGCCCCTTAATTACAGCAGTGAAGCTAAAATAAAACAATTTTTTGCAAGGGAAAAAAAATGAAGCTCATCCTATTTGGCAAGAAGATTTCTCTCCAGCTGTGATTTCTATTAAAGTTTGATAGTTTCGCTACAGACTCTTTCTACAATCAGAATGGGTTCAAGTTTTCTGGGCCCACTCAGCTGGAACCCTCATTCTAAATAATCATTCACTTTCCTGTCCCCTATGTAAGACAAGTCTAAAATTAAGACTGCACGATCCATATAGTTTGCAGAACTATAAAAGATAATGCATTTTGGATACCAATGCATAGAGGCTTCGTAGAGTGGCTTTTTCTGAGAAATAAACAGACAATAGAAGAAAGTTGTATGCTGTAGGGAGGGACAGAAAACAACGAACGAACACCAAATGTCATGGAAACAACAATATAACCTAATCAATAATGTAGTGCCAAATTGGAAAAATTCCTTTGAAACGAGAGATATACAGAGGGTGTTGTGCCAGAATGGCATGATCTGGCATTGTGTACTTCCCTACATTCCACTCAGAACATTTCCACCCAGAGTGTTTGTGCCAGTCCCATATCTGCTTCTCTTCTTACAATCCCCAAATGTTGCTTTTTTGTGCAGGATTGGTTGGTTACTTCCAACTCTGCTGTAGTACAGAAATAATTGCTCTGAGGTAAGGCTTAGCTGGTAAACCCTAGAACTCTGTGGAAGTTGGTAAGTGGAAACAATAGAAACCATGATTTCCTCACCCTTTCTCGTGATTCCTGAAGTTTAGCTGCACTAGTACGTCCTTTAAAGACCTTAGGACCCATAAATATGTAGAATTAAGTGACAAGATTCCTGCAAAATTCCTCCTAATATTCAGCAGGGGACTTTGCCCAGAATTCTTGAAATTTTATTTTTCCCCTTTTAAGTAAAACATTGGAGAAAGGATTTTTGTTACTAGAGGACCTGTGTTACCTCGAGTATTTTTATAACTTGTGCTTAGTGCTGCAAAGCCAACAAGAATGAAGGTGCTGTAATTCTGGGCTATTTGCAAACTCTTGTTAAGGAACTGTGGAATAGAAACTGTTGTAGAATAGATGTACCATGAGATAAGAGGTAAATACTCTTATGTGAGCATTTATTAGCTTAACAAAATTCACAAGTAATTTACCATACTTAGATAATCTTCTATGTTAATAAGCAATTTAAGTTACAATGTAGAAATCTTATCTCTGAGAATGATAGCTTCCCACAATCTGTACTGCTATTCTGACAAATACAAAGATAAAAAAATAAAAAATTAAATTAAAAAAATCCATAGAAAGTAGAGATTTTAGCTATTTTTTTCCTTTTTGAAAACAAAACAAGATCATAAAAAATGAACAAAATCAAGCTTAATTTTAAAAAACTCTAAAAGATATATTAAACTTGGTTTGAAAATGTATGCAGTGTTCTCATCAGATCACGAGAAGTGGAATTCTATGAGTGCATTCAAACTCAGACACTGTTTAGTCTCTGAACTGGCAGGAAAGCTGCAGCACTACAATTTTTTAAATTTAATAACATTGAATAAGAATCCAACATGACAAAGAAAAATTAAGGATGTTTAGTTCTACCTGAGTCAAATTGCAGGTTTTTTACCTTCCTAAATTATAACTGCTTCTAAAAAATCAGCCTCTAGCTTTTGATGACCTTGTCTGTTTCAATTTGTGGCTTCATCCCCACCCTTGCCTCCACTATCCATTTCCCATGCCTTCTGCCTACTGCTTATTACAAACACTACAAAAATTAAAATACTGGTAGCCAAGAAACAACAATCCAAATCACTAACACAACCAAGTGGCTCCCTGCATACTGTATATTCTGAGTACCAGACCAGGTATATAATGGTCACTCACCACTGTGGATAAAAACACATTTAAGTTTGGGGATTTTTAATACCAGTTGACAGACTACTTCAAATCTTTTCAGGTTTGCAAGTTTTGATAGCAGTAAATTAGAGAAATATAGAAATCCAACATTTCTATACTGTACAGTAGTATATCTTTCTATTGTGTTGGTTGTTACTTTTATTCTGTTGCACTATATTAAGTTTTGTTTCTAGGTTTATACATATTCCTGGTAAAAGTGAAGATGAAGGGCAGTTTAGATATACAATGTAAATACCAATAAAGGAGACTATTTGTAGCTCAGGGTGAATTGGGGGGGGGGGAGGAAGGTAGTGGTGGCTCTCTGACTTAGTTGTTTTCTTGCAGATGTTTCATTACCAAACTAGCACTGGGACTAGCACTGATGATGTTACCTAGTTTGGGTAATGAAACATCTGCAAAAAAACAGCTACACTCAGAGAGCACCAATGACTCCGCACAGTAACAAGTACTTAATATGATTGTATATAGGTCAGATTGTGATATATTCTGGTTTAAAAAGCATCTTATCCAGGATCCCGCACTATATTATATATGCTGCATATTTCACATATGCATCTAACTACAGTGAATATTACAAAAATGATGTACTACTTATAAAGTTTAATTAGTAATCCTGGAGGAAACCATTAGAGATAGAAGGGTTAGTAGACAAAGTATGTGTATTGTGGTGGGTTTGAGGGTGGGTGGGTTTTTAATCTTTCTGCTTTCTGCAATGTTTTAAGAGAGAGAGGATAGAAGAGGTGATATCCTTCCCTTTTTCCTTGAGTTTCTCACCATAAAGCTATAAAAGCTCAGATTGCAGGTTGGAACCAATTTAGCACTATGCAGCACAGCAGGGGAAAGCTAATTTACAGATAAGAGGGGAGAAGAACAAAACCACACTTTCCTTTTTTTCCCCATGAGATCTGAACAATATAGTCAAACCCCCACCCCCTGTTCTGACTGGCTGCTGCTGCCCTGAATAAAGTAATTCTTTTAAAGGAGTGAGGATCAGGGCCTGCAGTGCTGCTAAGCCGAATGAGATGTTTGCCTCAGCTGTCGGTTGTGTGGGAGGAACAACAGTAACTGAACCAGAGCTGTTCCTTTGCTGCAGGACAGAACTATAACTTCTACACAGCATGCTCTGCACGCCCTATACTAACCTGCTGCCCTCATCTGAAATGAAACACATTTTCCACTCTGCAGTATTGAAGAAAAATTCATTTATCAATCTGGTCAGTTACTGACTATGGAAATAGGGAAAGTTTCTTTTGTCTTACACTGCAAAATGTCTTAGACTGGCTCTGATGACGATGCATTACCAGTATTCTAAGAGTACATTTATATTGTGTGGAAGATCTCCCCTGCATGCCTAAGGATAGGATTCTGCATGTCTAAGGATAGGATTCTCTGGCACATTATGGAAGGTTACACCCAGAGACAAATAAATGGATAATCCAGATTTCCTCAGCATTAAAAGCATAAGATAATTCTAGCTGTCCAGTTAATTGGAACTGACTTTAATATGTTTAAATCCAAATCAAAAATAAATTGAAGCACTATTTTTTTAAAAAATTGGCCTAATGGTATATACATCGATATGTTTTTCTATGAACAAAAAGAAAAGTCTTTATTATATTAAAAGCATACAGGTCGTCCTCAACATAAGATCACAATTGAAATCAAAATTTACACTGATAAGCAAGGTGGTTGTTAAGGGGGTAGCATCGAATTTTACAATCTTTTTGCCACATTTGTTAAGGAAAGTCAGACTAGAAATAAAAATTAAAATAAGCAAGAAAATGGTAAGAGAACACCTGCCTGACCTTGATGAATATAAGTCACTGGGACCTGATAGATTATATCCCAGAGTTCTGAAGGAGCTGGCAGATGTTATCTCACAACCATTTTAGAGTTAAAAAGTCTTGGAGCATCAGGAACTACCAGAGGATTGGAAAAGAGTTGATGTGGTTCCCATCTCCAGAAAAAAAAGAGGGAGGGGGAACCAGACCCAGGAAACTACAGATCAATCAGCTTAACATTAATATCTATGAAGATACTGAAAAAATAATCAAAAAACAGACCGGTGAACATCAAGAAACTATAACTAGTAGCTAGCATGGGTTTATTAAAAACAGATCATGCAAAACCAAACTTATTTCATTCTTTGACAAAGTGACTAAATTAGTAGACCAGTGAAATGCTGTGGAAATAGTATATTTAGACTACAGCAAGGCATTTGACAAAATAGACCTCAGCCTATTAGACTACTTCTTGGTAAACTAGAAAAATGTGAGATAGACAGGATTACCACCAGATGAATTTCTAACTTGCTGACAAACTGTACTCAATAAGTAGTCCTTAACAGTTCTACATCCACATGGATGGATGTAAGCAGTAGGGTACTACAAGGTTCCCTATTAGGGCCATTACTCTTCAATATCTTCATAAATGACTTAGAGGGAATAGAAGGGGAATTCGTTAAATTTGTAGATGACACTAAACTGGCAGGAATAGCCAATACCCCAGAAGACGAACGAAGGATCCAAAAAGATATTGACAGTCTTGAACAATGGGTCCTATCCAACAAAATGAAATTTAATGTGGAGAAAAGCAAGGTTTTACTCATGGGCAGTAGAACCAAAGGTACAAGTACAGATTAGGTGAAACCTGGCTCAAATACAGAAACTGTGAGAGGGACCTTGGAGTCCTAGGGCACAATCAGTTAAACATGAGTCAGCAGTGTGTGGCAGTAGCCAAAAAAGCGAATATAATCCTTAGTTGTTTAAACCAGGGTCGCCAACCTTTTGGACCTCAGGGACCACCAAACTCATAATTTTAGTTCCCAGGGACCAATAACTGGTTCTGTGGGTGTGGCCTAATATGTGGGTGTGGCTTGGTGGTCATGTGACTGGCTGGGCATGGCTTATATGTAAATATTATAAATATTTATATAAATATTGAATCTTTTTATTTAAAAAAGAGCAATTTTTACCCAAAATCATGCAAAACAGGCAGGCAGATTGAGTTGCTCACAGAATCACAGATTCATTCAGAGATCTATCTATCTGCCATTGGCCAGCTCAGTCTGTCACATAAAATTTGCTCGCAAGCAAACTCACAAAATTAACTCACAACACACCATGCATGTAAATATTGAATTTTTTATTTAAAAAAAGAGCAACTTTTACCCAAAATCAAGCAAAGCAAGCAGATTGAGTTGCTCACAGAATCATTCAATGATCTATCTATCTATCTATCTATCTATCTATCTATCTATCTATCTATCTGCCATTGGCTACCTCAGTCTCTCAAATTTGCTTGCCGTGAGTCTGCACTGAATTTGCTTGCAAGCAAACCTTCAGTCGTAAGGGAGGTTCAGCTGTACTTAAAAGCAGAGCTGAAGATCTAAAGACTAGCTGGAAAGCAAGAAATCCAACCATTTTCTGCTTCCTAGCTAATCTAAATCTCCCGGCACAGAGAACAGATGATGGTCGGAAAAAGGAAAATAAAAATTTTGCAGGCAAGTTTACCGGGTAAGGAGTGAGTGGGTAGGGAGGGTTCCTGTGGGCCATGTGGGCAGCGCAGCACTTGTGTTTCTGCGCAGCCTGGATTAATTGCTCTTGGGGTGAGATTTCTTTGCGACCCACCAAAATTTTCTTACAGCCCACCAGTGGGCCATGGCCCACTGTTTGGCAACCGCTAGTATAAACAGAGGCATAGAATCAAAATCACGTGAGTATTAGTACCGCTTTATAAAGCCTTAGTAAAATTACACCTGGGATACTACATTCAATTTTGGTCGCCACATTACAAAAAAGAAGTTGAGATTTTGAAAAAAGTACAAAGAAGAGAAATGAAGATAATTAATGACCTGGAGACTAAAACATATAAAGAACAGTTGAAGGATTTTGGTTTGGCTAGTCTAGAGAAAAGAAGGGTTAGGGGGACACAATAGCAGTATTCCAGTATTCGAGAGGCTGCCAAAAAGAGGAGGGGGCAATTTATTTTCCAAAGCACCAAAGGGCAGGACAAAAACAATGGATGGAAACTAAACAAGGAGGGAAGCAACCTGGAATTAAGGAGAAATTTCCTAACCAAGAGAAAAATTAAGCAATGGAACAGCTTGGCTTCAGAATTTGTGGAGCTTTTTAAGAAGAGACTGGACAGTCACTTGTCTGAAATGGTATAGGATCTCCTGCTTGAGCAGGGGGTTGGACTAGAAGACCTCCAAGGTCCCTACCAGCTTCACTCTGATTCTGAAATCCAGCTTCCCCTTTCAACTTTGCTTGTCAGAAGTCAGATGGGAAGGTTGCAAATGGCAATCACATAATTCTGGAACGATGCAACCATTATAAACACATGCTGGTTGCCAAGCACCTGAATTTTGATCATGTGACTATGGGAAGGCTGCAAAGGTTGTACATATGAGGACTGGTTTTAAGTTACTTTTTTCAGTAGAGGTAGCTTTGAATTGTCGCTGTATGGGTGGTTGTATGTCAAGGATCACCTGTACATAGATAGGATTGGTAGCAGATACTTGACTTATGTCTCACCCTCTCTAGCAAATTGTTAAACCACAGGAATGCAACCTCCCAGATTTACAAGGGATAATCACTGGTACAAAAAATATAGAACTTGCTTGCATGGCTAGCAACAAAGCAGTGTTTATAAACTTTGATTGTTTAGACACTGATCAATAATGGAAGACTGGTGAATCACCTTTAAAAAAATCAATTGTGATGTGGATTTGGACACAGCTGTAGCAATTTTAACCATGTGTTAGAAACAAAATCTAAAATCAGACCCTTGGCATTAGGTGCCATTTAGTTGGCAAATATATGAAAGTATTAAATAATCTCTGGAACTGCATTTGGTAAACATTTTCTTTTAGCATTACACAATAAATCTTTCCAAAGGCTGCCTCATGTTGTCATACAAGGAATCGTAGATGGGCCAAAATAAAATACAAACAGCTGTCAATTATTTCTTATGGAGTATTTCTTATAGAGAAGCAAATACTGGACAAGGGACAAAACAAGAAAAAGCACTTAAAAAGATGAGATAATGCAAGCCACTTTTCATATTCTGGGAACATTTTCAGAGTATTGTTTGGAGATTTAGGCATGTATCTCTCATTAAGGATATCTAGAATAGTATTTCTAGCTTTCCAAACAAGCTGAAAATATATGCAACCCACAGAGAACAGCTAGAATGGCAATTGGATGGAAATAGAGTTTAGCTATTATCCTAGTTGAAAAAGAGACTTAAAAGCTAATGAAAAAAGACATGAAAATCTAATGCAGTGGGGAAAACAAAAGAACAAATAGCTAAGAAAGAAAGAAAGCAAGATACTTCCATTAGTAATATTCACACACACTCTACATTGTACGAAGCACAATCTTTATGTGTTGATAGAGTGAGTTGCAGTTTTTCCAACTTAAACTTAACATTCCTTCTGTTTAACTTTTCATTCAGATGTTATTTCCTCTTTTGACCAATATAAACTAGCCATACCTTGAATCATCTTTGTTGCCTTTCCCTAGATGACTTTTTGTTCATGCTGTGGAAAAGCAATCTCTTTTATAAAGCAAACAGTATCATGCAGCTGGTGGGTAGTCTGGAAAGGTTTCTGTTAAATTTTTTGAAGGAAAATACTTGGTTAAGGACAAAGCATACACTGAGCCAATCACTAATGAGTCTAAATCCCCATCCTCAATTTTCAATATGAACATATATAAAAGTGTGCATAAAGAGGAGAGTCTGTAGTATGGCAGTAGCAACACACACTCCATTTATATATTGTCTTATCTTGCATATTGAGAGAACTCAATTCCCAACTCTATAAGCTCTTTACTTCCAGTATAGAGCTGTAAGTCAGGGATAACCCCTTTTCAGTGTACACAACTGTCCAAAAGAAAACCGTAGAGGAAATGAAGAATATTATTGCATTGCTTCGTTTTGTTCTAAATCACCCCTACACTCAATGAAGCCAAGACGGCAAGGAAGTTAAACATCATAACCAGCATGACAGTACTAGTGCTGATCCTAAAGTAATATTTTGTTTACAAATGCAGGTTGATTAGATGTGCTGAAACATCTGGAAAAAATAAAACTCTCAACTTTTATAATCTTATCTAAATTAATTCAACCTGGAACTGAGTATCCTAAAAAATAGTGAATTAAGTCAGAAATTATTAAAATATACATTAGATTTTAGAGCTGAAACAATAATTCTGTATCAGAAATGTTTTAATCACTATGCTTACAACTGTCATCATGCTATCCAGTCAAGTGAACCATTTTATACAACATAAAATACTTGTGTAAATCTTGTGCCAAATAAAGGTATTTAGATATGGAGGAAAACATGCAGATATTATATATTGATTCACCCTGGATGTTTTAGTTTGGAGTAAAAGGCTTTTTTTAGATTTAATATGGCTGATTTTGTGGCTAAGATGCTTTTAGAGAACAAGAAAGTATTGCTTTTGTTTTATCAGACAAGAAAAAACAAATCAGTTTCTCAAAACATGTTTACTAAAACTGATATATTATAAGATGTATAAGAAAACATTAGCATGAAACAGAACAATTCAACCTTATATTATGAATTGCACTGATGGCAGACCACAATAAAAGGATCTTCCTGCTGTGTTAAGAATCCTATATATTGATTGTGAGTGTAACCACATTAGTAACAGAAGGCTGAAACATTAGAGAGCAACATTTGGAGAAATAGAACCAAACAAAAACTAATGGAAAAAAATGACTATGGAGATTCTCAGTCATACAAGTCATGGATGTCCCAAAAGTGCTCTTCAAAAGGCAACTTTTGTTTTTCCTTGGAGACATTTCTCTTCTTATCCAAGAAGAAGCTGAAGAAGCCTCTTGAATGAGAAGTGAAATGTCTCCAAGGAAAAACAAATTCCAGATGCCTTTTGAAAAAGGCACCTCTGGGTCTGGCATAATGGGGGGAAATGAAAATGCCTTCCCACAGACCAACTATAGACAGCAAGTCACATGACTAGGTGTCTTCATTTAACTTTAGTGCAAAGAGGACAAGCAGAGTAAAGTATCTTAATGACTGGTTCAAATCTTAAACCTCAGTATGCCAGGCTGTATATTTTGTTTTGGGATATTCTTGTTTTTAAATTGTAATCTCCAAGATACTTTTTTTTTTTGCAACTTCCATCCTTTTAAGTTTCAAGGTGTCTCTACAAAATCTTATTTCAAATTACCTAGTTACAAATTCTGTCCCTTGATAAACACCAGAATTTGCTTTGCATTTCTGTCACTCTTTTCATTCAATGGTATCTTTGGGTAGCAACTAACTAGAGACTATGAAGCAGTTAACCAGATGCTACAAAATTCAGCAACAATATGGATGTTGCTAATATTAATAAGCTTCTTATTTATGGCAAATCTTAATTAAAAACAAGTTAGCTACAACTATGTAATTCTATTTGCACCCTAGATTTAAAAGGGGGAGATTAGATGGGGAGTAATAATAGCATGTATTATTTAATTTACTGTAGTCCTATTACACTGAAGGCCAATCTATTCATCCTGCCTCTATAAGCCAGTGCATTTTAGAAGTAATTTGTAGAAAAAATAGTTGAATCTCTTTGAAGGTATTGAACTCTCTGTGTGCCCTTTATTTGACATTTGTTAAATACCTGTGCAGAAAAGCCTGCTCAGTCAGTCATATCTCATGGTGGAACTCATTCCCAAATAGAGGAAGGTTGCACATGTAAGGCTGCACAAATATGTTACTCTGCATATATACAGCCAAGTCATTGATTTGAAAAATCTCAAAATTGCATTATATTTACCTTTTACTACTGTTCTTTCTAAAGTATTTCTGAGGTTTGCTTTATTTTGACACACTTGATCCACTTTTCATGGATGGTTATGAAGACATCCAGGAACCAAAATCTTTTCATCCTCTGTCCTCATAACAAATCTATCAGACAACTTCTGCTTTTTGTTCCTAAACAGAGATGTCCAACCTTGGCAAATTTGACTCAAGAACTTCAAGTCCCAAAATTCCCCAGCCAAATTAGGGAAAGTTTGGGTAATTCTGGAAGCTAGAGTCCACAAGTCTTAAAGTTGCCAAGGTTGGACATTTAGAACCACCCCTGGTTCTAAAAACATTTGCAGATCTCTAGTAAGAATTTTAAAAAATCAAAAGCCCAGCCTTTGTTGTCTCTGTGTGTTTTTTATGTGACTTGATTAGCTGAAATGGATGAAGTATAGAGTTGTGGATTTGCAGTCTGTAAACTCAGGCAAATTCAATCCTGCAGCCATTCCCAAACCCCACTTCTGTCACATACATAAGGGCAAATTACTCTAATATCTCCCTTAGTTACTAAGGGTCAATTCCCCCAAAGGAGAGGACAACTTTTGAGCTACTATGGCAAAGATCTTAATAGTTTGAGACCAAAACTGTATAGTACTAGAAATAACTGAGGATTGTCTCCATTATTAGTTTCTGACTTCTATTTGGCTTTGTGCTGCTATCCCTTTAAGATTTAAAATATATATGTTTATATACAGAGAGTCTGCCTTTTAGATATTGACTTACAAATAGCAGAAGAAACCTAAAGGCAAATGTTGAGGCAGAAAGGAAAGTGCAAAAAAAGTTTGAAGCCAAGAATGGATTATTTAAGATAACTCTGATATCTGGAACACTGAATATTCTACCAACATGCCAAAATCATGGATCAAATATCTGTATTCTCTTCAATTACATCTTTTGAATTAATTGAAGATCCACTAATGATATCATGGTGGCCATAGACTGGGGAATCCCAGAACTAACTTGGTTTCGCTAAAGTGGTCACTGCAAAATGTTTATATTTCTTAGAATGTGTGGATCAGGCAGTATATAAATAACTGTGGTAAATTAATAAATAAATTTCACAGTAAACAATATTTCCTTTTCTTTTACTCTACTTACGTCCTTTTATACTTTTTATGCCTGCCAACTTTTTCATCACTGCTGGTATCTGCCAACCTTAATTAAAAGCAGATTGGTTTGCATTCTTTAAAGGACAATATTTCTGTTTTCCTTGTCTGCTGAATTATGATAATTCTGAGATATCTACATGGCACTCATGGACATTAGCCTGTCTAGGGGCAATTCATTTGGTGTCTGCTAAGCCCCGAGCCTCTTTACAGCTTCAGCATTTTTAATGATTATTTTAATATTAAGCAAAAGAGAATTTGCATACTGCAAAGGAAAGTGTTGACTACAGAATTGTATTATTTTATGGAATATCATATGCTAACACATAAACTTTAAAATCATTGTAGGATATATGTTGCTGGAAAACAACAGGTTTACCTGGAGTCTAGGGAGGATGATATGGAACAGATTATCAAATCAGACTTCTGATAATTGGTGTTTTATTACTTGTTTTGTTACTGGTCACACTTAATGTTGCAGTAATTTTGTGAATAAGCAAATCCCATAGTTATTATTTTCTCTAATTGCCCATGTCTAGATATCAGTTTTGATAATTCTGTTCTTCCACTATTAAAAGTTTGAACTAGAAAAAATAACACCAAGGGCAGAGGAAATATATATTTATATCACACAAATAGAGCTTTCCATGAAAGGTACAATTATCTGCCCCAAATTTGCTTGAATTTAAAAACAACCATAATGTTATGATAGATTCAGACAATTAGTTTGGTGACAATGTAAGCTGAGATCCCACATATGGTTAAAATAATAATTATATTTTTATTCCATTTGTAATATTAAAATAATTTCTGAAATGGAAACTGTTTCATAGGATTCTTTTTATTACAGTGCTGAAACATGTCTGTAATAAAACAGGGCCTTAATCTCCAATTATAACAAGATCTATCCCATCCTTATAAAACAAGAGTTAACCTCAAAAGAGATAAAGCTACAAATGCAATATTCACATCATTTTTGCAAAAAATGCCAAATTAAATTCCCTATTATTAAGTCTTCAATATTATTGTGTTTCAGCAGAACTAAATAAACATTATTTTAAAGGCTCCAAGATTTTAAAACTTTAGCTATACCTAGCAATTACATTTTTAGGAAGAAATCTTTGCTAGTTGATTAAAAGAAACATATACAAAATATTCTGATTTGCGATTCTTTGGTGAGATAGTATTTAATATAAATAAAATATAATGTCTCTAATTACCTAACATGATTGAAACAAAATAATTATAAAAATATCATTAACACAATTTTGGGGTGGAATGTTTTAGAGAAGATACAGCTTACCCAATATTTATAAAACATCTGATAAATATAATCATACAACTGGCAAACACCACACTGCTAACTGAAGGTAGATTAATGAAAGACACTGATACATTTTAAAAAACTGAGTAATACCCATTGGAGCAAGATTATGACCTAAAGGATGATGATGTCAATATAGTATCTATGAGAATAGGGCTGAAAGAGTTTGTGATGTCATGCACAAAATGCATCTTAATAATGAAAGACCAAAGTCCTGTAAACATTTGGCAGAAATAATATTATTCAAGTCAAAGCTCTTTACAGTATTACTGTTATAGTCTTGAGATATTTAAAAAGGTAGGCAAATTTTTATATAATTATATTGTATATTCAATTTTAAACTGGATTAAGTCATTTAAATATAAATATATTTTAATAACTGAAAAATGCAATTTTCATATTATTCTAATCCTGAATACAGAGCAAAGGTGACACGCTCATAAGTGGTAGAAAACATATTTCTTTCTATTACTGAGACATATCACCACTAAAATCACATTTATAAAATATGACAAGAATGAACATAGAAATCATTTGGACATCATTCAGCATTTGGATATAATTCAGTTTAGTCACAGTCTTCTGCTATATACAGCATAAAACACACTATCATATTGTAATAATGCCACCCAAAACCTGTGAAGACTATTCTATAACAGAACTTCACCCACGATAAACTGTGAATAAACTGATAACAGATAAGAATTACATAAAAAGAGTTCACCACAATATCTAGCATAAGTTAATAAACACACAACACTTTTTCCAATGGGACTGAAAAAAATTAAAATAATGAGGCAGAAATGTGTATTAGCCTTAAATGCAATCTCAAACTATTCTAAATTATGTTATTTCATAGTTATTTTCTAAATTATGTAAAGTTCATATAAACATAGTCGCATTCACACTTCAAAATTACCTTTCTCCGATAGTAGCATAACATTTAAAAGAATTTTTAAAATTGAGGAATTTCTAAATGCCATCACAAATACATTTTAGATAGTTCTGTTGTCAAATATTCAAAGAAAAAATATTAAAACTTCATGTTTTTTTCAACTTTTAATTTTTACTGTTTTCATGCTTAGAAGTTTACTGTTATTTGCTAATCTGGAGGCTGCCCTTAATCTGAGCTCTCGACTTTCAGGATCTAAACCACAGTTAGTATACTTTTGTTTCTGATCCTATCCTCTAGTCATCTGAAGGATAACTATAGCTCTTTTAAATTAGGAAGTGCACATCATTTTTTTAAAAGGTGTTGTCCATTTTGAGACAACAGACTAATCCTTGTGAAGAAAAACAAGTTGCTGCTTTTTGTGTTTCTCTGTGTGCAAACTCAGTTCAAAAGTGACTACCATATAACAAAGGCACTGTCTCTTCTAATAGATTCTATGGAACTCTGGAATCTCCCTCTATAGTATGCTAGTGAATAACTTGGAAGACAATACCAAATCAGTCGCCATGCTGCCTTTGAAATCTACTGCTTACTACTGTATCCAATTGTGTAGCCAATAAGTAAAGGGCATTTTCTACTAGACTTTCTGCTCATTCTGGAATTTCTTCTAGTTTATTAGCAAATAACAAGACAAATACTACATTCTCTTTGGAGTCTATTATGCATACCATAGGGGATAGCCTACCTGTGAGGCATCATATGATGGCTGAGAAATAACAGAAGAAAAGTAAACAACTAAGAAATAGGAGTCTACTGGTATCTTATTTCACAATCAGCAAGTCCAAGAAATCCTTCAGATCATTTGAAGAAATTCTGCCTTAACAGACTCACCATTATAAATAAAAGTTGAAAATTCTTCTTTGTACTAGTAATATAAAGACACCTTACCAAAGACTGTGTAAATCTTGCCCAGCTACTGCTTATTAGATGGAAGCTGACTCTAGCCATTAAGTTGTTGACAAGCATTCCAATATAATATTATAGTAGTCAATCAAGCATCTGAGCAAACAGAAATAATGCATATGGCTTCTAGTGGAAGCCATGCTGGTTCAAAACCATTCTTTATCAGTTCAAAGTATGGACAAATACTAATTTGATAGAAAAAAATCAGCAAATCTTTTTTCCCAAGACTTGAGGCAAATTGACAAGCTCCTATAGGAACCATCACCTCCAAATAATCTTGACTCATGCAAATTTTAGCAGATGAAGGAATTACCTAGATCATACAATTCATTAAACCAGATTACCAGTAAGTCCTTGATTGTTTTTTATGATAACTCACATGAAGAGAAGTAGTTGCTTTGGAGCAAAATATCTTGCCTGGTGCTAGGCTTCTATAGTACGATAGTCTAAGGATAACATCCTATATATGAACTCTAATTATTCTTAACATCCAAATATTTCATCAATGGAGGCTGTTTGAAATAAATTATATTATTCACAAAGAGGCCTCTTCTCTGTAACTTTATGAAAAACTGCAGGATTGCATCTCAGAAAAGAAGCACCTCTAGACCAGGGGTATCAAACTGGCAACTTATTGGCAGGATGCGTCATGCACAAGCCACGCCCACCCCAGCTTTGCGAAGTGAAAAAAACATCAAGAAACGTCACGTGATAGCAACGTGATGTGCCACAAGTTTGACACCCGTGCTCTAGACAGGGTTGAAATTACATCTCGTTCATCAAGGGTTAATAAAGGTTCTGGTATGACACTACAAGAAAAAGCCGCAGACTATCAAATGTGTGATGTTTTCTAAAAGCATCAAAACTCGTGGTTGAAATATGGATAATCATTTTTTTAAAAATTAGGCACTTCAAATTTCAAGTAATCTTTCAATCCTTAAAAGAAAAGAAAAGAAAAAAAACCCTCTAAATTGAAATATGCTCCCTTTCTAGCCCAAAAGAGTACACCAGGAATTGTAATAATCTGCTGGGAATGTAAACATATTCCTGCTGCAATGTAGTTATTTTCTGCAAAAACAGTTGCTCAGTTCTGGTGGACTGCAATCAGAGCCCTTTCCCACCCTTCCTACTTATGCAAGAACACAGCCTTCCTTTTTAAGATCCAGTTGTGACAAAGTTAAGAAGGTGATTAAGCAGATTGGAAACCCTGGGTAGAACATGAATTCAACCAGGCTATTACAGCGAGTCTAAAACAGTCCGGGGATTGTCTGAAATCACTATCCCGGGGCCTTCCCCAGAACCTGTTTTAATGCTTTTCTTTCAGCTGTTTTAGAAGGCAGCTTTTACAGTCCTTCAGGCACCAAGAGACTTTGCTGTGCAAATCTAGGGAGGTTGAAATGCCAGAGAACATATATGCTTACAATGTAGGTTGTTATACTGATATCTAGCTAAGGTTACTACAGAAGATAAAATCTCTGGTCATCCCGATGGGGTGTGTGTGAGTTTGTGTGTGTGTGTGTGTGTGTGTGTATTTGGCTGACAGAATCCTAAAGGTGACATGGGGCCAAATTTCTGCTCTCCAGGATGTAGGACCCATTGTTTTATGATATTTCCAGCAGGGCCGATTTGTTTATTACAGCACTAGTATATCACATGCAATTTGACTTAAGGTTGCACTTTATGTATGCCTGAATTCTAATTTTAAAACCATAATAAAGTATTGAAGAAATCTTTGATGGGAGACTTTAAGGTTGGAATCCAGGAATATACAACTAAGACACAGGATTTAAAATAATTAGCATCCTTACTATATAACCATGTTTGTTACATATCTTTGTTTACCTGAAACTAGGGCCACAGTTGGTTTAAAAACTGAGAGAAAGGAAATAATATTATTTCCAAATATTTGTGATATTTTCATCAATGGCAAAGAAAATTGATCTACATACTATTAAAACTCTGATTTGGTAAAGAAAATTGATCTACATACTATAAACTCTGATTCTGTAACCTTTAATTGGATGAAATCATGCACCGTAGAGCAAAACATTTTGAAACAAGGTACCTCAAATGAACTAACTTACAGAATGCATTCAAAATTAGGGAGCCATGACTGTGGCATTGAAATTCAAACAAACAACCTTCTCTTTACAAGGCAAATATAACCATTCAGCTACCATAACATTCCTGGTAAATGTAGTTCTGGAAGACATTAAAGACTTTGGTCACCATGGCTCAAGTTGAAGGGCCATTTCTGCCTTTGCAAAGCAGCCAATGAAGTGTTAAGGATAGCCTGGAGCAAAGTAAAGTGCACTTGTCAAAACAGACAAGACTGCTTGAGGCAACATAAGAGGGGAAAGCGTACTTCAAAATTGCAGCAAGAAAATGTGCTCAAATGTCAGAGGGGCATTTACAAAGGGGGAAGGAACTGAGTATAAAGTGATATCATTTATTCCTACCCTTTAAAAGTGGTCTGGGGAGGGTGATAGAGCAGGGCAGAAAAGCCCTTAGAGACGTACCATATATACAATACACTATACTATATCTTGCTGTATCTGGGCTGCAAAATGTTCTTTCACATCTTTGCTGCCATTAGTGGTCATCTGAAATTTTGCAGTCCATTTATAGTCACCGTAAATAAAATGAAAATGTTGTTGAAGAAGGAAAAGATACTGGTATTTGGAGCGGTTGGTGGGGATTTGGAGCTTGCAAGCATAACGGTTGTTATCGCTGGGGTTATTGTTTTGCCATGGCCTGTGGGAACCAGCGTGAACTTTCCCTCCAGAAGAGTATGAAGAAAACCCAAGAACAGAACAAAGGAAAAGAAAAGAGGACGCTTTATCAGCTTCTCAAAGGAAACAGGGAGATTCTGAAATTATGCAGCAGAAGCAAAAAGCAGCAGATGAGAAGAAGACTCTTCAAGCAGGAGCAAAATAATATGTGGCTACAAAGAGGACCTAATAATGCTGCAGCATCTCAAAACATAGGGCCTAAAAAGACATTTGTAAAGTAGCCAGCCAGTAAATGGTTAATGTTTATCTTCTACTTGCTTGCTTGTCCAGTATGAATTTATTTTAGAATGTATGGTTAGTATAGTGTATTTGCAGCTGACTTGGCTTTGACTGAATTACTAGAATCTGATCCAATAAAATTGGATTTTAAGGTTGTATTTCCCTTTGCATGTCTGTTAGTCACAGTAGCAATAGCCAGAATGTATTTTATTGTTAAAATGTTTGCTCAATAAATTGCTTGTGTGATGAAAAAAGAAAAGAAAAGAAAATATTGTTGAAGATCAGGGATGTTAAACTGGCGGCCTGCAGGCCAGATGCATCACGCACTGGCCATGCCCACCCCAGCTCCGTGAAGGCAAAAAACATCACAATACATAATGTGACATCCATGTGACTTGGCGAGTTTGACACCCATGTTGAAGATGAAGCTGAGAGTCCAAACTGATTGGCTTCAATAGTTTCAGAGTAACTCACTATTGTAGGCAACCAAATTGTTTTTGACTATTTTTCTTAATCAGACAGATACAAGGTACTGCAGGCTTCTGGATGTTGTAGAACTGTGACCCTTAATATTCCTTTTTCTCCTCACAACCAATAATGAGCAATGTTGGAGATACTCATGATTCCCCACAGTTGCCTGCCCTCCAATTATCTATTGCAGGTTTTCTTGAAAGATTTTCTAAGACTAAAGCAATTTTATTCAGTATCTGATAATTCTTCAACACTTTCTGAGAAAAAGTTTGGATCTAGTATTACTCAACCGAAGCATTAAAAATGTTCCTAAACTTCTATTATAAAAAAATGAACTTTTTAATTTGAGGAAATAAAATCAAGAACTATTCATTTCTCAGTGTTTATTTTTTAAACATTCTTTCAGTGTCCTGATCAAAATTGACTCAGTTTCTAGAAATCTAATTGCTTTTGAGTTACCAGTTGGTGCAATATCTAGGGAATCTTGATTACTGTTATTATTACAGAAACAGCCAAGCCCTGAGGGATGCTGAAGTTTTAGATATTTAGTTGCTAACAAACTGGGATCTCCTGAATCAGCAACAAAAGTGCTGCAACAATATTTAGTGAAATCCAGTTCTTGCTGTGGCAATAGAAAGAGCTGCCAACATAATGATATCTTATAATGACTCTGTTTGCTTTCTTAAATGTTTTTCAGCTATCAAGTATGTTGCAGTTTGGAAAATGGCAAAATAAAGCCACCTAAATTGTAGTTGGGGGCAAGACAATGCCAATGTTAAGGACGCAGAGGGGGGAGAAAAGAGATATCATGCTATGAAAAAACATTTAAAGAAGAAAAGCTGTCTGATTCTAGATGAAGTAGGTAGCTACTTATCCATATGAACAAATCATAAGGAGGTAAAAAGAAATTTGATTTATTGGTTCCCGGAGTTAATGTCAGACTAGAGGAACAATGTCAATAATTATGGACAGTGATACTGTGATATCTGTAGGGAAGACTGACATTCAGTTTAATTCTGTGTGTCTTAAAACATTGAAAGTTTTGGTTTAAATACTATATTTACATCTTTATAACAAATAACAATAAACACGCAGAGAAATAAATAGTTGCATACTTATGGCATCGATATCTCAAAAAGCAGATGTTAATCTTTACATATATAAAAAAAACTTCAGTTAAATAATTTCAAAAACAGTGTCAGATAGATCCAATTCAAACAAAAGGGCAAACAATCTTATCAGTTTCCCAGCTTAGCCTGCTGAAAGAAAAAGACAGCAATTGAGAAAATATAAATGAAATGTCATGACAGCTATAATACACTGAAGTGATTTTAAAGGCATTAACAGCTGTCTATTTGCAGATCAGAGGAATTCCACAGCTTGGGCTAGAACCATAATTGGCAAATCTATGCCACGTATGCTGGAAGTGGCATGCAGAGCCATTTCCCTTAGCATGCGAGAGGTTGCCAGAAAAGCCCCACTGTGCATGCGCATGCACGCCACCACCCAACAGCTGATTGTCGGGTATCTGGTGCACATGCACAAGGGGTGGAGGGGGTGCATGGAGATATGCATGCATGTGCAGAGACACACTGAGATGCATGGGGGGATTGCACACAATGTGCAGACATACGGTGCATGAGGGGGGAAATCACACACGCATGTGCAGACACGCTGCATGCAAGGGGATTGTGCATGCATGCACAAGCATGCAGGGGGATTGTGCGCACATGCACAGAGATGCATGGCATGTGAGGGGGTCATGCATGCATGCGCAGGGGCATGGGGCGGCTAGCATGCATTGCCTTCTGGGTGATGGCATGCGAGCGCATGCATGCGCACAATTATTGGCACAGGAGCCGAAAAAGGTTAGCCACCACTGGGCTAGAATATGAAAATTGGAAGAGACACTGACTTAAATAGATTTATCAAAATTTGCACAAAATAGGTTTGTTTATAAAACAGTGATTATAAACGGAATAAACAAGTTAGGTTGGGACAAGTTTATAAGGGTATATAGGATGGAACAGTTAGTTAGCACACTAACAAAAACAATATGTTAACTTTTTATTTATTTTAATTTTGTCTATAATACTAAATCACTAAAGACAGTCTATGAACAGAATGCAATGTAGTCTCTGCACAGAATGCAGTGTAGAAATTAAAAAAATATATGCCTTACAACAGGCAATGAGATGGGTGGCATATAAATTTAATAAACAAACAAATAAAGCATTACTCCACAAACGAGCCAGAAAACAAATAATACCTCATTAAATAACTTGCTCTATGCAACAGTAACATGGAAGCTAGCGTGTTTCCCTGAAAATGAGACCCAACCAGAAAATAATCCCTAGTTTGATTGGGATGGGTGGGTGGGCTTGGCCAGCACAGGAGGTGTGAGCATGTGGGGGCTGATGGTGCCCAGCCACAGTCCACCAGGCCTTTGGAATCCATCTATTCCTTTGGGGATACTGAGTTATCCAGGTAGATATGTGAGAGTAAATATAATCATAAAATGGATTTGTTATGAGATAGTACGAGATAGCCCTTAAGCAGAGATTCAAAGATTGTTAAATAAATATCAACTTAACCCTGGGAAAGCATAACCTTGCCTTCATTCTGTTTGGCACAAGAAGGAATAGAAGGAAACTCTGACAGGAATTCAAGATTCTGTAATTATACTTCTACAGCAATAAAATAGATTTCCAGTAGTCCTTATGTTGTCTCAAAAGACTGACACAGGAAATGGATGTGATGACTCTAAGCCACATTGATGCCAAGTGTGTGATTCAAGCCTTAACAGACATGCTGGGATAGAGTGCCTAATTGAGATGATCAGTGAATCTTCTTTAAACTAAATGTCAGAAATGATGATACAATTATGCATAATATCCAGAATAGAGGAATTGGTGTCTGTCCCTTACCATTTTAAGGCAAACTGCCTAGCTGAAAAGTTTAATGGAACTATGGGGACTATGAGCTACAAAGGTATTACTCAACACTCTAAAACAGGGAGTTCTTGTCCTAGTTGCTGTTTGCTTACTGGATAGTGTCATATACAAGTCTTGAGTTCTACCCTTTGAGCTGGTTTATAAGTAGAAAATCCAAGGCTCTTTGCACTTGATCCATCATTAATGGGAAGAAGAATGCCTCTCCAGGATAAATATCCTGAACTTTGTGAGCCAACTGTTCACACTTCCAAGAAAACGTTAAAGAAAATGATCCATGAAACTGTATGCAAAACACAAAACAACTAGACTGGTTTCAATGACAAAATTGCCAGTAAGTGGGTGTTGGGGCTAGGAGATGAAGTATTGGCCCCTTAGAAAACCGAATGGCAAGCATCATATTAAAGGGAAATTCATGTCTATAAATCAGTAAGTGGAATTCCTAGAGATAATATTCTGAACTAAGCTTTGTCATGTGAATATTCTAATGCAATATAGGGCCAAGGAAACTGGTTTACACAGTATCTCAGATGAACTGGAAAGAAAAATGAATGTTCCAGACAATATCTATTTGAGAGATTGTTGAGGGGGGAGAGGTAGATAAAATCTTGAAAGCTACATGAGGCTTGGATGAACTTATGGAATATTTGGAAGGGATTCAATTCATAACCATGCTAGACTAAATCATGGGGTATCTAGGCACCCTTAAGCAACTATGCTCAGGAGTGTTCCATCTTTATCACACCCCAAGGTCCATATCAATGTAATCCCTCTGACTAAAAAAAAATTTCTTACAGGTTTCAAAACTTCGATAATCAAAATCTAGGGAAGAAGGGGACTTCACTGTAGCAGAGATTTATAATATAGTCATTTTCTATACTATCAGGAAATACCATGTAGGACATCTCTAGAATATGTTATAAGGCATGAAAGGGGGCATATTTACTAATAAGGTCATAAAAGAACAAATCGCATATTTAATTTGCAAGGTAGGATTATTTTTGCTCTCGTTTTAAAATATACTAAGATGTCATATGATGTAACGTATCTTCCTTAGCATTCAAGGTTAAACTTATTATAGAATGGCCAATTCCCTACACCAGTGATTATCTTACCAATTAGTTTTTTCCCAGTCTTAAATTACAGTTATTACTGTGACTTAGAATCTATTGTTTTATTTATTTATTTATTTATTTAAATTTATATACCGCCCCCCTCTCCCGGAGGGACTCGGGGCAGTGAACAGCCAAGCACTTCAGCAATGGCAGTCCTAACTGGATCTTTGACTTACAACAAGCAATTATAAATTGCCCTATTACTCCCAGGATATGCCTTTTGGGATAATTGTCCAGAGTTTCAGAACCACTACCCTAGAAAGAGCGCCTAGTACCATCTTTTCTGGAGCTACCATATCACTTGGATAAATTTGTATCCATATAGTAAAACAATAGCTACTCCACCAGCTGAAATCACTAAGATTAAAAACTAGGTGAAGTGAGAAGTAGAACTAGCAGCTTTCGACAGTTAAAGGCAGCCATGGGTGTGGGCCTTCTCTGCGGTTGCCCCTACCTTCTGGAACATTCTCCCCAGAGACAAGATGGCCCCCCACTTGCTTGGCCTTCTGGAAATATCTGAAGACCTGGCTGTGCTGACTCACTTGGGGCCCACACAGATACACAGAGCCATGGGACTGGTTAGCACCTTGAAGGAACTCTGTCTTTTAATTCTGAACTTTAAATGTTTTATTCTTGTTTTAATCTGATTTCTATTATATTTATATGGTTTCTAAATTTGATAAATATAAATATGTGCCCCTAGCATAATTGTGCAAGTTAGAGTAATTATTTAATTCGCATCAGTTGCAAGATTGAAGGAAGGTAAATCTGGCTTTAGGAAAGAGGAAGAAATCAGCAAATTGTTAAGGGAGAACCAGAAAAGATTATTCAGCACTGAGAATGAGAAAAGCATTCCTTCAGTGCTGTCCCCCCTGCCCTCTACATCTCTGTTCCCTGAACTGCTGCCAATATTGACATACAAAAAACTCCAAGATGCAAAAAATTATTTGCTTCCTGCACATTGGACTGCCCAGTGACAGTTGCCAAACAAAAACAGGAGAAGGTTGACTTTTCGATAAATTTTGTGTTCTATCTTCACAGGCAGCAGCGGAATATGACTATGGCACCGGAATTGATATGAAGGAATGGCTTTAGAAATGAGAAAGGAATGAATGAACCTTTAAAAAGAACTGGTAGAAAAGATTACTCCATCCTGAGAAAGAAGAAAAGCATGAGAAAGAAACTCAGGATAACCCTACCTTGATGGTGCAGATAAAAATTAGGACACACTTTATTCTACCCTATAACAATAAAAACATTCCTAGACCTGCCATGCCTATTTCTTAACACATGGCATGACTCATGTGTATTACATAATTCACATTGTTTGCATGAGGGCAATATGATGCCTGTGGATATCTCCTTACTTTGTCTGAAAAAGAAAAATGGCATTGGCATTGCAGAAATGTTTTTTAAAATTTGGTTATTTTGAATTTGTAGAATTTACAAATTTGGAGACAAATACAGCCCCAGATTAACTATATAGTTCAATTCTCTAAAATACCATAACAGCTTCTTTTAATAAATTTTATTGTGAATAAAACTTAGTAGAACTATCTTTTAATCTGTTCCATTATAGAATTAGTTTTTTAAGCAGCAAACATTTCTTGAAGAATTAAAATGCCTGTCTTTAATTATTGGTTCATTGCTGCTAGTTTTTTAATGGCAATCTCCCAAATAAAGTAAGATTTAAAAAAAGAAAAGGAAAAAAGGAAAAAGGAAAATCTTTTAAAAACTTCCAAAACTATGCTTACGGGTAAGAAATAGTTCTGCAGTCACAAGATTTCTTTTAACAATGTTTAACATTTGGGGCCACAGGGAACAACCACAGAGATACAAATTCAGCAGTTATATGATGGGCTGCAACAAGGATTTATAGTTGCAACATTGTGTCAACATTGTTAAAACAAATAATAAACATATGGTTCTTTCAAACACAACTACAAACAAAAAGAATTACAGGGTAGACAAACTGATACTGATCACTGTAGGGAACCCATAAATAATATAGCTGACCAATCATCCTATTCAGACTGTCTAACTCAGGAAAGAAAGAACATAACTTGCCTTTTGATTTCCTTGCACATTTTTTTAACTTCCTGTGAAAGTCAATACTGTATTACCTACCTAAATTCACTCTGCATGTTTTCTATTTTTCCATCAAATTATTCTTTATAGTTTTACTTCATGCCTCATTTTTCAAAAGCTGGTTGAACTGTTGTAAGTCACACAACGATAACGGAAAGTAACGAGACATCTACTAGATTGATCCTTTTTGGTTTGTTTCATTGGCATATTGTGGACACATTTCCAAATGCCTGGTAAGTATTGTGCTAAGAGCAATATTTTGACTTTCATTTTTAAACATAATAGACAAACTATGTTAGGTTATTGTTTCAGAGATATTTCCTTACCAGATTCTTCAATGCCTTCACCAATTGCAGAGTTCCTAAGTGTACTTGGAAAGGTCTTAAAATTCAGGAAGATACTGAACTCATGTTGAATTATATAGCATAGCCCAACATCAGGAGCTGATCACAGGAAATGTTTTATAACATTTTGTGTTATGTCATAAAATGCTTCATGATCATTTTTTTTGTATCATAAAATGCTTAGCAACATTTGCCAAATTTCAATCCATGGGAGACCCGAGTCACAGATTTCGGACGCATTATGTAAATTCGCTCTTTTGAGGTACCTTGATTTTGTCCTACAAGTGCACCATTTCGCACAGTTAAAGGTTAGAGGCACAAGTGTTTTAGTAGTACATAGAGATACCACAGCCGCAGGAAATCCAAGCAAATTTGGCTAATTTTGACTTTCGGATGGCAAAATAGCTGAAGGGAGCATGAGCTGATGTAAAATGTAAATGCATAATAGAGTGCTTCAGCTGGGATCGTGACATACTAGAGTATCCAACATGTTGAACCCCAATTTCTACACTAAATATGGGCCTCTCATATTATGTGACACATTTTATTGAACAGTATTAAGTGTTCATTTGTTTTTGTCTGCTACTATGCATTTCTGTTAAATTCACCAATTCTTTAGAGCCAATTTTAACTGGGCAGGGATAATGCAAGAGGTCTGCCCAAGTGTAGTGGTATGTGAGAATGACCTTGGAGGAAGAAGAAAACCACAGACTAGAAAACTATCGTGCAAGTGGTATCTCAGTCTACAAAAGCAGAGTAGGGCATGGGAAGTGTTTCCAAAGAGACCCTCTCTAGTTTTCTGGACAGTGAAGGTAAAAAGGAGAGGAGTTGAAAGTTTCTGTTAATGTATACTTACAATAAAACTAGAGCAGGTGTGGAATTCAACCAGTGTTACTATCGGTTCGGTGACTATGTTTTGCACGCGCGTGTAAAAAACTTTAAGCTGTGCCCCCCCGGACAGCTGAAAAGCACTGCGCACAGGTGCGCAGCATTTGAAAAGCCACTTTTTTCCTACTTTTTCAACCTCAACTGTACCGGGCAAAGCAGCTGAGGTTGAAAAAGCAGGAAATAAAGGACAGGTAAGAGCCTGGGTGGGAGGGTGGGCCAAACAGCAGCAAACACAGAACCGGTTTGGTGTCTGCTGCTCTTCAGAGCTACTGGTTCTATAGAACCGGGCAGAACTGGTAGCATCTCACCCCTGAACTAGAGTTAATATTCATTGGTGTGCTTCTTTTCTGGACTATCTCAAAGAGCTACTATCAATCTTGCAAGCCTCTCTGCTTTACTCTTACTCTCCAGAAAATGTTTCCCTCTGCTTCTGTGGATTGGGATAGCTTTTGCATGATGGTTGTCTAATATGCAGCTCTTCTTCCTGTCTCCCGAGATCATTCCCACATCCAATTATACAAATCTTTCTCCAGGCAAGGGAACATTCACTATCTTTAAATTTTAGGATGATTATTCCTCACTAGTTGCTGCTTTAGCAACTGTGGCTGCATAATTTGTTTTTGCATCAATACACCTTGCATAATAACATTAGGACCACTTTATATTTTAGTGCTTTGATTCTGGGAACCTACTCCCTTTTACAGGTAGTTCCCAACTTACAACAGTTCGTTCGGTGTCTGTTCAAAGTTACAACAGCACTGAAAAAAGGGACTTATGACTGTTTTTCACACTTACAACCATTGCAACATCCCCATGGTCACGTGATCAACATTCGGATGCTTGGATGATTCATCTTTATGATGGTTGCAGTGTCCTTGGGTCATGTGATCAACTTTCACGAATTTCTGACAAGCAAAGTCAATGGGGAAGCTAGAATCACTTAACATCCATATAATTAACAACTGCAGTGATTCACTTAACATCTGTGGAAAGAAAGGTCATAAAATGGGACTTATCAAATTTCACTTATCAGAAATTTTGGGCTCAATTGCAGTTGTAAGTCAAGGACTAATTTACAGTTGGACACCCCAGTATTTGTAGATAGAAAAAAAAATCTCAAATAAAGGCTATGTTGGAATACTAATGAATTAATAAATTAAATCGCAAAGCTAAGATTTCCCAAATGGCTCTCAGGTTCATAATATCCAAGCGAATAAAACCAGTGGGCTGCATTAACAAAAGCAATTGGTTCTTTGTACTCTGCATGTATTATACCCCACGTAGAGTAGCATTTCCAATTCTGGGCACTGCATTTTAAAAAGAACATTGAGAAGCTAGAGAGAGTTCAAAAGAGAGCTTCCAGGATAATAAGAAACTTAGATTCCAAGGGGGAATCAATCAAGTTGAAATTAAAAGAAAGGAGATTCAAGAGGCACATTAGAAAAAATTTCCAGATGGAAAGACCTTTTAAAGTGCCTTGATCTACAGTGAACTCCCTTTTCCTGGAGGCTATCTGATATTTATTTCTGCATGGAACAGGAGGATGAACAAGAAACCAAAACAAAACCCTGTACTTTTCATGATCCTGTAATGTTTATTTTCTTGTGAGAAAATGTAGAAAAAATTAGCCTCTGCCACAATAAGCCCATAATAAATAAACGTTTAGACAGCCTTTGATATCTCATACCTTATGTTAGGATCTCTTTAACCTACTTACCTTCATAGTAAGTCCGATGAGGAATGTAACCAGATAATGTCATGGGATTATCACTTGAAGGTATATCATTGTTCTTTGTTTGTCTTAAATTATCAACTTCCTGAGGGCTGGTCAGAGTTGACAGAGTTTCAGATCGAGGGGCATTTTTCCAGAAATCTTTAGTTCCTAAAGATTCAATTTCCAGTCTCTGTTTTTTAACCAAGTAGATATCTTGCAGATCTGCATTCCAAATTGCTTTGAACGATGTCTTATGATCCTCTGGGAACTTAAGTACTTTTGTGATTAACTTCCCATTAGCTAAACAATCCACTCCATCTGGTGTTGGATTTTGAGAACTGCAATTTATCTGAAAAGACACAACTGACCGGTGCATTTTTTGAGTATTAGTCTGAAGTTGATCAACAGGTACCAAAAGAGACTTGTCTACATAATATATTGATTTTGGACACTGTTGGGAAATAGTGAGGTGAACACTTGATGTGAAAGAAAGAGGTGTCTGCTTCTTATGGGGGTTATCCGAGGAGATCACTCTCTTTGGGGGGCTAGAAATCCAGTCAGATTGCCCCTTGCAGCTCTGCAGACAAGACTCAGAAATCTTTATTTCATGGACACATCGATTTTGGCCATTTGCTTGAGAATGTAAAGATTTGGAGAGTTTACGTAAGCCAGTTACATCTGAAGTGGAAACCGTTGTTATTAGCCGCTTATTTTCCTGGCATTCCAAGGAAGAAGGGTCAAAAGTATTTGTCTGAATGTTATTGTTTGAAGGTGGAACAACTCGCTTAGCAGTGATTGTAATGGAAGCAAAACCTTTCTTCTGGTTATGCCATGGTTTCTCTTCTTTGCTATTAAATACATTGTCCTCTGAAGTTGTCTGAAATCCTAATTTTCTTGGAAGAAATATGAATGCTGTATTAATGTTGACTGAGTTATGATTAGCCACAGATTGGTTCATGTGATAAACATCAGCTTGGGTGATTACAGACTGCATAGGGAAAGCAGTCTTATTTTCTCTTGATTTATTTTCATCAATCGTCTGTGAAATGAGAATAGATGAAATCATTTTTGCATTTTGTAATGGAAGGGAGCCCTGCAGAGGAAAAGACCCAAATAAATAACATTCTGTAAACTGGAAACACAGAGGAAAAATGTACATAGAAAAATATATATATAGAAAAAAATTCTGATAAAATCTACACTAATTTTACATTGTGTTTCATTATATATTTCTTCCTCCAATTCGTTTTCTGTAATTTCTAAAACAGAAATGTGCAAAACCCACTTACAGAGGCCTGTGAAAGGAAGAATGAAAATACAATTTAATGTGCAAATTACACATTTCATAGAACTGTTATTTTGAATGATTAATTGATCCGTTCAGTTGAATATGCAGCCTGTGTTTGTTTAACAATGTAAATGCCAATAGTAACTGTCAACTGCAGATTATAATCTATACCACCCTGTGTTTTCATGCCGATGTACTAAAATATTAAAGTACTTTAAGAACTTACAGCTCCAAGTGCTTTGTGGAATGAATTATGTACGTAGGTGGGTTGCTATTTTCTATGCAGCATTTTTGTGGAAGCTAGTTCAATGCAGTTGCATAAAAACATCAAGAATGACTCGCAAAGGAAGAAAGAGATACAATTCTTCTATTGTGCTTGTAAAAATATATAGATCCTTTACTGTTTATCACATCTTTGTGACACTAATAATGAGCAGGGAGATATATGCCCAAACCTTTTCAACATGATTTAAAATCAGTTTTCTAACTATGACAACCATCGTGCTTGATCTAAACAAGGCAATTAATTTAAAACTATTTTCTTTATTTTTCTATATTTTCATACGCTGCACACATTTGTCCTACAATGGAAAATAAAGTTAACAGGGTGTAACATAAAATTGCATCCAACTAGGATTAATACAAATTCAAATTGAATAATTGTTTTTATGGAGTATAAATTAAGAATTCTACAACAGCAATCCTCAAAGTGCCTTTTAAAAGAGGCAACTGGACTTTCTGATTTTTGCTGAAGACATTTCACTTTTCATCCAAGAGTTCTTGGATGAGAAGTGAAATGTCTTCACAGAAAAAGTCCAGTTGCCTCTTGAAAATGCACTTTTGGGACAGCCATGACTTGGATGACTGAGAATCTCTATAGACATCTACAACAGCAACAGTCTATACTAGCCTTTATTTACATGTATGTTGCACAGATTGGTATGCTTATTTTGTGCCCTGCCGATTTTCAATTTTTATGGATCACCTAGCACTAAATATTTATATATCCCCCCATCCAGTATTATACTATTAGACTCTGGACTAAGAACAAAGCAATACAAATTTTTAAAAAAATGGGAAAATGAGTTTTTAGGCATCATTCACTGTCTTCTATGAAGATTTAAAATTAAGCAATGCTTCATTTAAAATAATTGTGTGCCCTAGAATAAAATCTAAGTGAAAACTTTTTTGGTTCTTTTAAAATTATTTCAAAGAAATGCTTAAGATCCATATAAGTACAGAACTTCTCTACTAATTTTTAAAGTAATCTAATGTTTTTCAAGCTTTCTCATAAGTCATAAAAATGCTGTTAGTTTAAAGAATCTAGTAATTAAAGATGATATGACACTCCTAGTTAGAACAAACTTTTGGAACAAATGTTTGGATTGTTGGTAAGCAGATATAATGATATATGATTGCCTATTTAATAGATTATCTAGTTCAATAGTTACAGGTAATCCTTGATTTACAACACTTCATTTAGTCACCATTTGAAGTTACAATGGCGCTGAAAAAATTACTTATGATAGTTTTTCACAATAACTACCATTGCAGCATTCCTTTGATCCCATAATCAAAATTCAGCTGCTTGGCAATTGACTCATATTTATGATAGTTGCAATATCCTGGTGTCATATGATCACTTTTTGTGACCTTCTGATAAGCAAAGTCAATGGGGAAGTCAGTTTCAATTATGTTATGAACAAGTGAAGTGATTCACTTAACAACTGTGGCAAGAAATGTTGCAAAATGGGACAAAATGTACTTAACTGCCATGCATAGCAACAGAAATTTTGGGTTCAATTGTGGTCATATGTTGAAGACTATCTGCATTGAAAGATTCACATAAAACAACTTACCTAACACAGTACCACCATGAAACATAAAAGTGTGAAAACCATAGAATTACATAAAGTTATAAGAAAAAGGCCAAATAAAATGAAATATCACTGTGTGCCATGTACAGATCATAAAATCTTGACTGTTGGATTAGTCAGAAATTTGATGGAGAATAATCAACATCAAAATTTGCGAAGGTTTTTTTTGAATAAGAAATCTTAGACTATTGTTCTATGTAACAGCCAGATAAAGTAATGAAAAAGTAGAATATCCATTTATGTTAAATTATACAGCTCCAATTTTCTCCCATATAGTACAATCCAATGGAAAAATGAGGTTACCCCAATTTACTCTGTTAGGACTTGTTCTTGAGAATTCCTCAGTGGGTTATGTCCAGGGGCTATATGATCCCTAGAGAACAAGCATATTCAACAGGGGATTGATTTCTCCTTCATGAATATTACCATCTTTTCCTTAACAAATTGTAGAGATTCTTCTAAACTTACCTCTTTAAAGAAATCAGCATGCAATACAGCAATTGAAAAGTGAAGCAGTGCAATCAAGAAAAGAGACATGTGAAAAAAGGCAGCAGCAAATCCTGCTGCGTACGCATAGAGGTATGCATCTGAATAAGGTTCATTGGTTATAAATTCATTGTGATTTTTTTTCTGTTACCCAGTATAGATAAGAAAAGTCATTATGGCATAGCAAACTTTTAAAAGTGAGAGCAACACTGCTTTCCAAAGCAAGCAGGATTCCTTATGGGGAAAAAATTATGTTTTTCTGCAAAGTTAACCAACAGGAACATTGCTTAATCTGACTGTCCTGAAATAAAGCTCTAATAATTTAAATTGACAAATTATGTCTCATTTGCTCATTGTTAACCATTGTTAATCACATGTCTTGAAATAGGTTAATTTGAGGTTGCTCATTTGTGCTTCAGATAAGAACTCTGAATTGATTTGTTCAATGATCCATCAGCGTTCTTGCCTGTCCACTGTAGTCTAAGGAATCTCTTCCAACATCAAAGTTCAAAGGCACCAACGCTTGTCCTAGTCTGATTATTTACCTTAACTTGGAACTAGCACACAAGCAGCTTACTGATCTGTTTCACAATCATCACTTACCCGTGGCTTTGAATTCAGTTTCTCCATCTCCTTTTAGCAATAATAAATTATGATTTGTATATACTCGTGATTTTCCTGTACAGAGAGATTGTTTTATATTCTATATCCAGGACATGTATGTGCTCCTGTACAGGTAGCTTCTAACATTTTCCCATTTAAGAAAAGAAACATGGAGTCTCTTAAAAATAGAACCTCTATAGAGTTTACCACTGCTTGCAGAATAGCACAAGGTTGCCACGAGGCTACCTCTGCGAAAAAGCTTAATTTCGCTTCGTATCGGCCAGGTTCCTCCCTTGCAATCTTAAAAATTAGAAAGATTAAGCTGGGTTCTGCTGGGCCCTGAAGGAACAGGCTGAGTAACGGTCTCTGTGTGGTTGAGTGCAGTGGTGGTATTCAATTTTTTTTTACTACCGGTTCTGTGGGAGTGGCTTGGTGGGCGTGGCAAGGGAAGGATACTGTAAAATCTCCAGTCAGGGGTGGCATTTGCTGGTTCTCCAAACTACTCAAAATTTCCACTACTGGTTCTCCAGAACTGGTCAGAACCTGCTGAATACCACCTCTGGGAGTGGCTGAGTGCAAAGTAGGTTGAAACAATCTTGTGTGTGGTGGTAGTTAGCTTGAGACTGTTGTAGGTGACTGAGTGGCTGGGTGGGAAGCAATCTGAAAGCCTATGGGATGTAGGAAGACGGTGCTAAAGCAGGCCCAAGGCCTGTGGGGACCACAAGGGGCAGGAAACAGCACATAGAGTGCCTTGGGGTGTGGGGGAGGACTTGGGAGGCCAGGGGCAGGGAAGCCTGAATCCGCTTTAGGTCTTCCAGAGTCTCCCCTACACCTGAGATAGACCATGCTTTGCTTAATGATCAATACGGTCACTTAACGTCTGCATCAGGGAGAGTGCTTTCTTCACTCTCCATGATGCAGTCATTGGAGTCATTAAGTAAAGTGATCATGCAGATAATAACCATCATGTAACCATAATGGCCAGATTCTATTATGGTAATAACTTGAGGACTACCTGTATACAGCCCAACCCTGCTAGATTTTAGGAAACTAATTAAAAGTTTATGTTCCCAACAGACCATGAAGGTAGGCATGTTATAATTTTCCCTTCCTCTAGTTTATAATTTTATTTAAGTAGAGGTTTTAAATTATCACTTATAGGCACCTATACAAATAATGCATTACCTACAAGAAGCTTTAGTGATTAACCCACATCACAAAATGTATTCATGCAGCTTTATGTATATAATTCATTCTGAGATCTAATGTTGGAAGTAAAGAATTCCTAATACAGTGAGATAATCCAGAGCAACAGTGGCAAAACTTTGAATTGCCATGGGTTTCTCTTTTGGGGAGTGATGTGCCATCTATGTGGCCCATAATGACCCAGTACTACCAATGCGGCAGGATGACAATAGATTTATAGACAGAAGTTATAAGGTAACAGTAAAAGTCAGATAATATTTTCAGTTTCTGTACTATGCAGTTATTGAATCAACATCATGTAGAAATGGCCCACTGCTATCATCTTTTCTACTCAGAATGCAATCTTATTAGCAATGACCTCAGCAAGTAACAACATAGAACTAATTTCATCCTGGCTCAAAAACAAATAAGGCCTAGTTAAAACATAAATGGGAATTCCAGGACCATAGGATAGTAATTTTTTTTCATTTTCTTTCTCTCCAATTCCTAGAAGAAGGAAGTGGCAACCTATTTACACTTTTGCCAAGAAAATATGTATGGGTGTTTTACTGTCTCATCAGTACTCCTCTGAGATGGCCAGCAAATCACTGTTTCAAAACTCACACACTCAGCACAAGGTAGGAAAACTAGTAAATAAAACAAATTTTGCCGTTCGGCTATGATTCTTAGAAATTATTACTTGAAGAACATAAGAATAAAAAGCTGATATCCTATCCACCCACATTTGTCACTGCGTGTTTAGTTACTTTATTTTGTCAAACTATTTATACTGCTTGCTGTCTGTCAGTGGTTTTTACAATGAACAATAGATGTTTTGGCCATTAGGTTAATAGTGGGCCCATAAAGATTCCCATCCTGAAAGGCTTTGAGACAAAAAAAGAGAACAACAGACTCATGATAGGATAATCCCTCACTGCTTGGTAGCTTTTAAAAAAAATGATGAAGTTGCCCTACTATAAATTATTTCATCAATGTATATTCCCAGCTTTTAGGGAATAAGTTTGTCCTAGCAGTTTGCATGTGAACAGTAATAAGAGTAAGATGGTGGGGGAGAAAAAAAATCCAGTAAACTATGGTAATAGCACCTTTAATTTTCTTCCTCTCCTTATAATAGTCTGTAGAGGTTCTCAGTCATCCAGGTTGTGATTGTCCCAAAGGTGCTTTTTCAGGAGGCAACTGGACTTCCTTGTTTTTTCTTTTGAAGATGTGTCATTTCTCATCCAAGAAGTTTCTTCAGCTCTGACAGGATCATGGGGAATGGGACAATTTTTAATTCCTTGCAGACAGCTGGTAATCTGCATTCTTTTAGAGGGTCGTTGAAGCACTCCCCACTATCCTGTCAGAGCTGAAGAAGCTTCTTGGATGAGAAGCAAAACATCTTCAAAAGAAAAAAAAACAAGAAAATCCAGTTGCCTCCTGAAAAAGCGACAACCTTAGTGACAACCATGACCTGGATGACTGAGAATCTCTACAGACGTTTAGCTACACAATTTGGGAGGAACACCCTTTGAATGGTGTGGGAATAGGAATGGATTTCCGGCGGGGGGGGGGGGATTGCAGACTACAGGAACCAAGAGCACTACTCAGGTGTCCCTGAAGACACAGATAAAACTCCAAGTGCTTCAACAAAAGATGCACCTCTAAAAGGATACAAATGACCAGCTGTCTGCAAGGAATATAAATCCTTCCATTTCCCACTGTCCTGTCAGAGCTGAAGAAGCTTCTTGGATGAGAAGCTAAACATCGTCAAAAGAAAAACAAGAAAGTCCAGTTGCCTCCTGAAAAAGCACCTTTGGGTCGCCTTATAACAGTCTTTATGAAAGGAGAAAAGGCCCACCTACACTTGAAGAAGCAGTGTTAGCTTGTTTTTTCTCTCTTGTTTCATTGGTTCTGTTAGTTCCTATTACCTCTGTTGGGAGAGGAGAGGCCTAATTCCATCAGGTGGATTTTAGGCACTTTTTATTATACTATTATAGGAGTTTTATTACACTATATAGTATCATATAGGCCACTATAGTGCAAAATGACATGTTTTATCCTGAATAATACAGGTTCTTGGCCATGGGACTCAGCTTTAAAATTACATCACAAAAAGCCTTGAGAAGTTAGTAGTATTCTAAGGTCGAATAAAATATTTGGCATTTATCAGGTGAACTACAGCAACTTCTATGAAATATGGTAAGCCCCACAGACTTATGTTTTCTGAAATGTAATCCATATCCTGAAAAAAAAACCTGCCAAGTCTCCTGACACCTAACCTTGGATCAGGAATACTTTTCAAGAAAGCATTTTTCTTTAAAGATGCATAAGACTTTTCTAAGTATATGAATTAACAAATGTTGCAAACAAAATAGTAATATCTTAGCCATCAGTTTATAGGATTTTTCTGCTAATAAGTGAATTCTGAATAAAAACGAAGAGCAACATGCTATAGTCATATAAATAATCCATTTTCAAAATATCCTTGTATACCATTCACTAATCAGAAGATTGAATTGAAAAAGCATTTTGTACCTGTGTCAAAGCTGATTCTTTATTTGTTGCTTTATTAAATTGAATAGCTTTGCATTTTCCCCAGTTTTTAATTCCATAGCAATTTTCTCTTATCCCTAGAGAAAAATGTAAAAAATAAAAGGTTACTTACAATCAGATGACCATACAGTAAAATAAAATTCATTTATATACATCAAAGAACCACTATTAAAGATGTCACGGCTTAAAACATGATCTTTGTTTATTTATAAAATAATAAGAAATGAAACCAAATGCTGTGCTTTCTATCCAATAAATCTGCAATTTTGTATGAGTTTCCTGGGATAAATGGGAGCAGTTTAATCTTGGGAAACTTTCAACTCACATCCTTAAAACCTGTTAAAGCTTAAGTGAAAGAAATTCAGCAACACCCAGTCTATAGCCGGGGTCTCCAACCTTGGCTCTGCTGGCTGAGGAACTCTGGAAGTTGAAGTCCACAATCTTAAAGTTGCCAAGGTTGGAAACCCCTGGTCTATAGCATAACCAATGGCCTCCTGCAGCCTTTTGTAAGGTCAGGATGATCAGTTGCAGCTTTCAAATTTTAAATCTCATTCCAGATACTAAAGTCAAAAGTGGCAATCATCAAACCGTGTCAACAGGCATAATAAAGGGAAGGGAAGGGGACAAGCTGTGCATTAGAGAAAGGATCAAAATTCACAAGAAAGTCATCCTTAGAAGAATAGTGTTCGGACAGAGGAATCCATGTTTTTCAGCTGAGGCGGGTTGTCTTCAGTTGTGTGCACTTTATCTTATTCAGCTGTCCTCAATAGCATCTTCTATATACTTATCAGTTTGTTTGTGTAAATAAAATTATTTGTCCTTACTGGATAAATACAGTACTTTTAAAAATCTGAGATATAGATTAAATTAAAAGAATAAAAAATACTATGGGAAGTGATGCTACACATAATGTTTATACATTTCTTATATTTTCTGCAAAATACAAAAAGCTAAACAATTTACCTTATCAATTTACCTCTTTTTTGTGTCCCCTCCCTCCAGAAACCAGCTTATTTTATGTCTTAAAACTACAAATATTTAAGGATAATGGCCAATATTCCAAGAGATAACATTATTTTCCAGATTGTAATGTAATTTCAAATAGTTTTTGTCAGCAGCAGGATTGCATGCATGTACATATGGGTAAGTTTCTAACTGTGTTGCTCTGACCCCTATTGTTTACTCTATCCTCCATAGACATTACTGGTTTATATGTCTTCTACATAAGATAAACAAGAAAACAAAATGAGACAAAAAGTCTTACCATAAATAAATGTCATGGATCAGATTTCACTAAAGATTTAGGTGCCATACAAGATAAATAATTTGTACTTTCAAAGGAAGATGGGTTTACTGTTAAAATTTTTTAATCTTTCTTAAATAGGCAAAAGTTTTGCTCTTTTGCTATAATGCCAGATTTTGTCATCGAAGTCTAACAGAAGATGGAATGTTTATATGTTACCATGACATTTGTGATACCATTCTGTCCTGAACAACAAGGGACAATCATTTTGTGTTGATTTATGTCAGGAAACTTTTAAAGTAGATGAACCTGCAAGTATGGAAATAAAACTGAAGCAGAACCAATATCTGACTTATATTTTCCTTCAGGATCAAAACATTTAGTAGATTAACATATTAATTGAATTAATTAGTAGATTAAGGTTATCTCATAAATTAATGTAATACCCTATAATTTTATTGATATTTAGAATTAAATACCATTATTTCCAAATAGTTATATAAAGAATTGCATGGCAAGGTAAGTCTGATGATAGTGATCAGTGCTTAACTTTCTATTTAAGCTTCCTTAAGGTGTTCCACATAGACTTGCCTTTGAAAAGTATTCTAATGCTTCAAATACTGAATAATACTATAGACTTGTAAAGTTCTAGATAGCACAAAGTACCACACTGATTATGTAAATAACCCTGTGAACAGGTTTTAGTATGCACTGATGAAGATCATTTGCTAGTTGGCTAAGAAAATGGAGCTTACTTCAGCTGTTCTTTGCTTTACAGATCTGCAAAGGTTATAAATTTGAGGACTGGTTGCAGAATTACTTTTTCATCTTAACTGTGAAATCGCTAAACAAGGTTAAGATGGTCTATCGATACAGCTTGTGACAGAAAAACAAAAATCTGAAAAGGGGGTTTCTTGCCAAGGTTTTGCCCTCTAGAATTAGGGATGCAACTCTTTCTCAAAGTTGGGACTGGTATTTCCTTTAAAGGTATTTTTTTTTCTCCTACTATTTTTGTAGTAAGAAAGAAGCAATGAAATATGAGCTTTAAATATGGAAGTGTCTGACTCAAATTTTGCTTCATTCTGGAACTCACTATAACATGACACAACCTTTAGCTCAGTTCTGCACATAAAGTAGTCCTCTTTATTTAATAAGATGAATGCTTATTTACAAACACTGTAATATATATTTTAATAATGAGCGATTATTATGATGGATACTATTGTAAACATTTTGATTATGATTTCTTAAAAATAATTGTATCCAGATAATACACTGTTTGATTGAAATTGAACTTTTACATGTTATATAAATAAAAAAATAATGAGCAATTTATTACAAATTCTACAGTACTTAGTCAAAATAAATAAACATTTATTTTTCATGGTTGTGTTTGTAATTCTTAATATGGTTACTATTCTTTTTTACTCAGTCCTTAAATTATTCAGAAAATACTGTAATCTTGATTAAACTGAAATTAAATATAACATGGAGCATGTTGGTTTTCAAGGAAGAAATGGGTTTCTTGTTCAGTAGCAAAATTTAGTAATTTAGTAATTCTTTAGCTCATAGGAAATAAGGATGAACCAGAAGTCAAGTTAAAAAAGGCTTTGTTGCCTTTTGTTCATTTCAAGACAACTAATACAATGAAACCAGGAGTACTGTTTATTCCTTTTGTCATCAGTTGTTTCTCCTATTTCTGACATTCTGCACGCGCCTTTTTAAAAAATAAAATGTGTATGAGAAAAAAGACTTTAAAATTGGATAAGTCTGCTTAGTTTACTATAAAATACATTCTTTTCAGACAAAGGCTTATTCTTTCCATTTGCACATGAGTTTATAAATGTCTTTTTCAAAAATGAGCATAAAATTAATATTTGTTCAAGTATGCAGTTTTCCATCCATTTTCTGTAGCGGGTTTTTTTTTTTTGGGGGGGGGGGGGGGGACGTTCCATGAGATATGGTTTTGTGTGCACATTTTCCTAATATTAACTTTTGCTAGCCTGTTTCTTGTATAGAGCTCTGTGTGGCCAAATTCAGAGATGCACTAAAAATAAAAAATAATTATATTCTGATTTAGCTACTAGGAAAGTATGCCATAGGTTCAGAGGTGGTATTCAACTGGTTCGCACCTACTCGGGAGAACCGGTAGCGATAATTTGGCATGGGTCGCCAAACAGGTAGTGACTTCTGGCTGGCTAGGCCCCTGAACTGGTTCCTGGTCACAGCTTGCTCACTTGCCCTGCCCTATGCTTGCCCCGGACAGTCACTCCGCACTTCACTCTGGGTCCTCATCGCTTAACCTGCTTTCCCACATGATGCCTGGCCCTATGTTCCAACTGAGCAGCTCTGATCTTCCTGCTGAAAGGTAAGCCTGCGAGTCATGCTAGCCCCCCCCCCCCCCAGCATCCCTGGAGTTTGCCTTCCCCTTCCCTATCATCCCCTGAGCTTGCCAAGGATCCCCCCACTGTTCCCAGGCTCGCTTGGCTCGTTTCATTGCTGATGCGGTCTAGCTAGCATGTGTGTGTGTGTGCACGTGTATGCACGTGTGTGCACGGACACACACATGAGAGAAAGAGAGGGCCGGAGTAGAGGAACACCACCCATTTCTTCCTTTTCCCCTGCCCGCTGCTGACTGGAGATCGTCCCAGATCAGCCATGTGTGTGCGTGTGTGTGTAAAATGCTATCATGTTTCCCTCTAGTTCTTCTTCCCTCTGCTGGTAGATGCTTCTTTTCTTCTTTTGGGGAAAAAATATTACGGTTCCTTTCCCTACAAACTATGAAAATTGGATGGTAAAAAAAAATCAGGATGATGGCTTTATCTTTATGAATATGTTTGTATTTCTGCATTTGTATGCATGTGAAAGAAATTCCCCCTTGCATTCTGTTGCAACTCCTTTCCACCGCTTCTTTCGTCACCTCACTCTGTCCCTGATAAAGAAGCTGGCTGGTTAGAGTGTTCCTTCACCCTCTCTTCATATTAAACTCTCTTCTAAACTATTCAGCCTCTAAACTACTTGGCTGACATTGATGACGTTTTTGTTTTGACGAGGCTATCTCTTCTCCCGTCCACAATCATGCTGCTGTCGGGCAAGGATTCCACGGAGCCCAACAGTTTCATTATTTATCATGTGTTAATATTTTACACTGTTCCTATACTACATCTAGAGTAATTTTACTGCTTTTCTTTTGCCCAGGGCTACCACATATTTTTCAGGTATTTATATCAATGTCTAGCCCAGAACATAAATATGTGTGTGTTTATTTTGTACATCAGGTTGCATAAGTCCAGCTTAATATGCTATTCCTCGTATGTGATATTTTGTATACATACAGAGAAAGAAGCACTCTTATGATCTTTGACTTAGGCTTGCTGTCAAACATCAGCCATAATAATTATTGTTTTGAACAATATGCAGGTTGTATTACATGAATGGCTATTTTATATGTGAAATTATGAAATAAATTTTAGTAGAGATCCTGGGAAAGTATCAGAATAACAGAATAACACTTAGAAGGACATTGAGGGAACCCTATACCATCTCAGAGAAATGGCTGTCCAGTCTTTTCTGAAAAACTTCCAATGATTGAGCACCCAGAACTTCTGGAGACAAACAGGTCCACTGGTTAATTGTTCTCACTGTCAGGAAGTTTCTCCTTAGTTTTAGGTTGTTTCTCTCTTTGTTCAGTTTATATCCATTGCTTCTTGCTTGCGTTCTGTTTCTTTGGAAAATATATTGCCCCCACTTCTTTGGGGCAGCCCTTAAAAGCCTGTTGCCTATCATGCTCTTGGGCAAAGCATGTGAGCCATTTCCTCCTTTCAGTGGTCCATAAAAGTACATCTATAGTATGTAGATAATAAAGTCAAAAAAGGTGAACAACATTTTTATAGAACTATAGATAAATTGAGGCTGGGTGACAAGGAATGGCTGGGAGGGAAGGGGTCAGGGGAGACACTCCTTGATGTGAGTGACATTGAGTTGGCCATGCCCACCCAGTCACATGACCACCAAGCCATGCCCACCAAATAAGCCATGCCGACAGAACTGATAGTAAAAATTTTTGAATTCCACCACTGCATAGGTTACTTTGTAATAAAAGGCAATGCAGACAAAGATTGTCTTCTGCACTGATTTATATCCATTTCATATTCCAAAAATATTTTTAAGTAAAAATGAATACAGCTATAGAGACAAATATAATAAATAGTTTGGGCCCAAAGACATGCAGAATAGGATACATTATGGTGATCTATTACAGACTGCTGTCCCACACAAACATATTAAGACAGTGAGGGTGAAGGTTCTTTCTCCAAGCTTGTGCATTGGTTTCTGAACGTTTCATTATCAGGCTAGGTAACATCTAGCCTGGTAATGAAACATTTGGAAACCAACCCATAAACTTGGAGAATGAACCTTCACCCTCATCCTACATCCGAACTACAGATATTCGTCACTATTGCAAATATTAAGACAATACTGACTGATGCCATGTAAAAGTAAAGGTTTCCCCTGCCCAATCATTTCTGATCTAGGGAGCAATGCTTATCTCCGTTTCTTGGCTGAGGGAGCCAGTATTGTCTGAAGACATTTTCCGTGGCTATGTGGCCAGCATGACTATATTTCAAAGATGCATAGAACTTTGTTACCTTCCCACTAAGGTGGTGTCTATTAATCTACTCACATTTGCATGTTTTCGAACTGGGAGCAGAGGAGGTATTCAGCAGGTTCTGACCAGTTCTGGAGAACCGGTAGCAAAAATTTTGAGTAGTTCAGAGAACCGGCAAATCCCACCTCTGACTGGAGATTTTACAGTATCCTTCTCCTGCCATGCCCACCAAGCCATGCCGACAGAACTGGTAGTAAAAAATTTTGAATCCCACTACTGACTGGGAGGCAGGAGCTGGGGTAGGAATGGGAGCTCCCCCCGTTGCGTAGTGCTTAGGTCACAAATCCAGGTGAAGGAATGAATGGTGGAGTGAATTATGAATATATGACATATAATTATTCACATGACAGAACTGTACATTATTTTTCTTTGCAAGATACTTATTTTTATTTATTTATGCATTTTTACTAGTTTTTACAAATAACTCAAGGTGATGAACATACCTAATACTCCTTGCTCCTTCTATGTTCCTTACAACAACCCCATGAACTTTGCTTTCAATGTGCAACACACAATTGTAGATTGATTTTATAAGTATAAACAAACCACAGTTGTGTGGCAGGAAAATAAATAGTAAGCAGATGTTGTGCCTATCATTAATTTCAGAAGAAGATGACTTGTAATTTTTTTTTATAAATTGAATTTTACATTTAGATTTAAAGAGGGCAGAAAAAACATAACCTTAAAGCTTAAATAGTAAATTGTATTTTTATTCCCTTGGTGAAAAAAGTAATCACTTTTGTATATGTATTTACATGTACACACACTGCACAATACAGAGACAAGATTCATAAAATAATAATGGAAGTAGAAAATACAAAATCATACCTGGTTCATTATCTGCAAATATAATCAAAATAAATAGAAATGAAAATGTTTATGTATTCTGTCTATGGACAGAGTAGGCTAGGCAGCCACTCTAGTTTAGTCAAAAAGCTAGAAACCTGTTGCTTAGCAACAAAAACCCCTCACAATTGTATATTCTCTTTCATATGCAAGAGCAAACACACACACAGAAAGACAAAGCTGATGAAGTCAGAAGCTACCAGCATAAAGACATGTACTGTTTGTAATGTAATTAGGTTCTCTTCTACACAGAACCCAAGGAAGGGTGGGGGGGTAAATTTTGGGGAGATAGTAATCCAGAAAGCACCAATCCAAGCTATAACACCATTAACATATAGAACACAACTCAGTCTAAATTAGATTGTATAGGGAAATTTATTTTTAATTTCACAGAAATTAATTCATAAATCCCTTTCATTGAGTTTCATGCCAATCTGTTTTTTAAGAATGTCAAGTTGTATTTTTAAAATATTTTTTCATAATGTCCACCATAATATACTTGTACTGAGAATGATTATCACATAATTTGAAGTTCAAGTGTGAGCCCAGTTGATTGTACAATGTTGAATGCAGACCAACTCTTCAATCATCTCTAAATTATTGCAGATCTTTGTTAAGCATATTTTTGAAAAATTATTCTATTTATCATCAGAATAAAGAGATGTGTTGGAGTCACTTGTGAAAGGAAGGGAAGAAAAGGAAAGGAAATACAAGAACAAATAACATTCAAAACATGGTTTAGGGGATTAGCTGTTTTCTGATCAGATGCAAGAGTAATAAACAGATGCAAAATAAAAGTATTTATGAATGTTCAGGACAATATTTACATATCCTAAATATAGCAGTGTCACAGTTTTTTGAGACTTCCTTGTGAAATATTTCATAGACAGAAATTGAGGTGAGTGATCTCACTCCAACATGCAGTGCTGGAACTCAAACGGTTGGAGCAGAGACCATCTCTAGCTTCATTAAGCCATTGAGCCACAGCGCCTCTATACTACTTTATGAGCCTATAGTGAGATGTTGTATTTGGCATATTTTTTCTATTATTTTATATGGATATTACTGCTTTTCTTCTTGTTAGCTACTCAAGCCACTAGATGTGACTATGGGATAAGGAATGTTGTTTATATCTAGGGAATTCCTTTCTTTCTCTTTCTAATATATGTTCCCAGTTTATCGGCATTCTTTAACCATCTAAATGTCCTTATGGTTGAGCTGACAGTTTCGCTTTCTCTGGCAAAATGTTTTTGTAATGATACTGTTGTTGCCCAATATGACACCCTACAACAAGTACTTTATTTTTCCTAGTAAGATGTATTTGGCTTATGAGCTTTTAACTTTGCACTCAAATTCACCTTCATGATACAGAATGTAGATAACTAGTTTCTAATTTTTAGTGGAATGTCCACAAATTTATGGATTTGTTACTAACTTCTATATTTTAATTAAAATGACAGGTTTTCTATCTTGGAGTAAGACTAATTATATCAACTATCTACCTTTTTCAGTGAAATATCAACTGAATTTCAATGTTTAGAATTAAAAGCTTTATGCAAGGATGTGGGGCTATTTAACTATTTAACAGTAAATTAACATTGATAATACAGTAAATGGATAAATATAAGTTTTGACTCATAGTAGCACTTTGAACTGATTTGATTTGATTTTTTTCTTTTTAAGTGTTTTACTAAAAAAATTGACTACAATAGTTTGCAAATACAAACTAAACTAGAGATTTTGTTTATTTCTTTATTTAGCATATGGCAGGTGTTAGCCAGGCATCATCAAGGTGGCTGCTTGTCTCTGTGAAAGGGTTTTTTTCAGGTGGTGTTAACTTTACCCACGGGATGCCTGAATGCTGGTAGGCATTCGGGGGAGGCTCTTTTCTTGTCCCTATGTGGTTTTTCCACTCATGGGAATCGAACCGCTGAACTGTCAACCTCAGTGGTGCACAGGCCCAGTGTCTTACCACTGGGTAAGACACTGGCCCCCAAACTAGAGAGAGAGAGAGAGAAAGAAGGAATAAAAATTAGGAGGGAAAAAAAAGCTACAGAATTGATAAATTGATAAACTACGAAGTTCAGCATCCTAATCTAAGGGAAAGGAAATGGGGGAAGTAGAACAGAAGAAAAATTCCTTAAGATCTTTCAGGTGTCCTACTATGTGCAGACTCTCTTAGTCTTTCATAGATTTCTGACAGGGACAGATGGCATATCGTGCTGTGTGAAGTGGGACCCAATAGAATGGTCCAACATAGAGAGCAAAATGTAGAATCTTCTTCCTTCTTCCTCATTTTATAGACATTCTCCCTTCTGCCTTTTTAAAAAGGTTTTGATACCACCCTTTTTTGATAACTTGTCCCATTCATCTCAGAAGGTCTTTATCCTATATAAATTTATTTGTATTATTTTAATTGTTTTATGAAGTTTTGATACATCCCAAGATGCAAAGATGCTGCTGAAGGGCAGAATGGATTAAGTTAAAGAATGCATCCAAAATCTGAGACCCATGACTATCATTGAATTAAAAGTTGGCAAATTTGTGGTTGCTTAAGTGCTGCCCCACTGCCATGTCAAGATTGGCTTCACCTTAGTCCTCTAGAGGTAAGAGAGACATGTTTCACCATCAGCTGCTGGAGGCAGTTGGAAGAAAGTTGGAAGTTGCTTTTTTGCCCTTGGTCATCCTGGTTCTCTGTTTAGATAAGTAAACATCTCTGAAATGATGACCATTGAGTCCTGATTTGTTTCTGAGTACTAACATGCAGAAACTGGTTATAGTGAACAGGTTTCAAATATCATTCTTGATTGTGAGGCTATATGTAGTATTCTAAGTGAAACTGTGATCTTGCATATTCACTGTCAAAAGAAAAGTGAGAATAGGAAATACAATTGTAAAATTATAAACATGGGTTTTGGGGTAGTTGTATTAGAGGAGGAGATTCACTTGCTAGCCATTTAATATTCAGAGATTTCTGTTGAAGGATATTCTTGAGCAACAATTATTAAGATACAGGGCACATAAAATAATTCAAATGTATTTAATTTAGGATTTAAAGATTTTGGGACAAAATTTAACTTTAAAAGTTATTTTAAAATGGAACAGGAAGGAAATCAATGGAAGCAAGTTCAACAATCATTATATTGTTTACTACAAAATCTGAACAGATCCAGTTTTGACTTATACCGCAAGTGAGCCCGCAATTTTAGTTGTCAGTTATTATGGCCATAAATCAAGTTGCCAAATGACTGGACTTGATTTTATGACTATTTTTATAATAGTCATTAATAGAGTCACTGCAGTCATTGAGTGAATTCCTTGGTCATTATGTGAATCACATAGTTTTAAGTCCAAATCCAGTTTATCCAGGAAATGTCACCACCGTCCCCAAAATTACAAAAATATAGGAAAACATGATTGCATGACTTTAGGGCTTTGCATCGGTTGTAAATATAAGTTGGTTACAGAGGTGCAGAGGTGTTGTGGCAGTCATAACTTTGAGGATGGCTCATAAGTGACTTTTTTCAAGTCTATTGTAACTTCAAATGGTTGTGATATGATCAGTTGAGGATTATTTGTAGTAGTTAAGCACCAGTCTGAAAACAGGGAGATGATGCATCAGTTGGGTGACTTTGGCCAGTCACTCTCTCTTACCCTCAGGAAGAAGGTAATGTTGATCCACTTCTGAAAATATTGCTTTAAAAATCTGCAGATTAGTCCAGACTCCAGGGAGTCACCAGGAATCAAGTCTGATTTGAAGGTGCGCGCGCGCGCGCACACACACACATTACACACACCCAAAAAGTGAACTTAAGAGTTCAAATGTTTTATTGGTTACTTTTTCCAAATATTTATTCAGTACTTCACAATTTAAAGTCTAAAAAATGCTGGCTTAAAATGGGGGGCAAACCAGTTCGTAACCATTTTCAAAATGGTGACCATCCACAATACTTCATTGACAGTATTGTAATCACTCAAATAATAGAGTCTTGTGGCTCATTAGCAATTAACAAATTAGTTATGCTATAATTGTGGACTATAAACTACTTCATTTATTGACTGTACTTAATTGTTGGGGTACTGCTCAAGACTCTTCAAGTTTTATGGATAGAAAATAACAAAACTAGCCCTTGAGAAATAATAGGGGGTTTACAATGGGCAGTTAATGTCCCTCTGCAATGATTTTATGATAACATTTGACAATTGAAAGTAAAGACAACTGGTCTGGTGTAATGGTTAAATGCCAGGCTTGAAACCAGGAGACTCAAAAGCTCTACAACTGCCTTAGATATGAAGACCACTGGATGACTCTAATCAGACATTTTTTCTTAGCCTTAGGAAGACATAGTCAAACCACTTCTGAATACATTGCCAAAAAAAATAAATGCATGGACTTGTCCAGGAATAAGGAATGATTCAAAGGTATACACATAAAATAAAATTGAAGACGATGATATGTTTTTAATTTAATAATCCAGCATCCTTATTGTATAATCTTTGAGCACTGATAAATCTAGTCGAATGAATGATTTGTCATGAATTATAGATTTATTGTAGCTTTCTATATAAGCTAACATTTTCAAAATGATTTGCTAAAGACTACCAGTATCCAATTATGAATATTTTGATGATGTGAGTCTTTAGTCATATTTTTACTTTTTTTTTTTTGCTAATGTAAATGAAACCTAACTTTACATAAATTTACAACTAAAAGGCAATTTTAAACATAACAAAAAAAAATACTAGTATCTCATTCATGTTTGCTAACACTTCAAAGTTCTAATCTTAGAGAGTATTTCAATGCTTTAGAACATAATTTAGGTTGGAAGGCATAACTATTTTTATTGCAGGTGTTTCTTAGAATTACCTGGAATCATTATTTTTAGTTGTCTATATCTCATTGTGTCAAATAGTAAGCAAGTACTATGATATTAACAGAATGGTTAAGAATTTCCTTTGTTTTACATTTTAAAAAGCTATGAATTTATATTTTTTACGTATTCATTATTTCTTATTGCTAAATATATACTTCTACCCTGGCATTTAGAAGAAATCTCACAACTTATATTTTTAATGAAATGGAAATGGCAAAATATTATCATTTCACATTTTCCAGGAAAGCTAAAGTCATAATTAATTTATTCAATTTTATATTGCCGGAAGCCCAATAGCTGCTTAATCGCTAGTCTAGAAAGGTGAATTAGATAAAAGAAGGCAAAGGAACAAAGGGCAAAAAAACAAAATTCTTCTGTTTCATTTGAAAAACAAAAGTGAATAAGAGGATTTCTTGGATTACACAATATCCATAGAAAGTATGGGGCCATCACTGAAAAATCCCTGATCCTGATCTTTGATAATTGAAGAGAGCATCTGAAGATGATCTTAGAAACCACACAGATTATTAAGGATGTAGATGATTTTTTTCAAATTTAGTTCCAAATTTCTCAAAAAATTAATGAATAATATTAAATGTGTATAAGATGATTTATTTATTTTTTTGCCATAATGCCTGCCCTGTGGAACAACCTTTCTTTTAAAATTCAGATAATTTGGCCATGCTGGTTTTTCTGAAAGTTTAAAAACCTGGCTTTCCCCAAATGCCTTAAGGTCATGTTAATGGAGTCTAGTTTGTATTTTTGCCTTAGTTGATTGAGGACATTTTTAGTCAGTATGTTTTTGTTTTTCAATTGTTTTTCAATTGTTTTTCAATTGTTTTTCAATTGTTTTTATGTGGACATTACTGTTTTTCTACTTGTTTGCTACTCAGAATTATTTGATGAATGACCTTACACAGTTGCATCATAAATAAAGACTTCCTATAGTTCTATGCCATGTAACTTTTATAATAGAAACCTGATAATCCACCTAGTCCAGCCACTTTTCCTGGTTTAATTTTTTTTATAGCTTCTCTTATTGATATAGGTGTATTTATAATCTGTTTCTTTTCCTTTGTAATCTTTGGTAAGTTTTATTTCTTTAGGTATTCATCAATTTTCTCTGAAGAGAGTAACTTCCTTTATTCAAGTTGGAATAATGTCGATAAAATGCTTTTTGCATAGCCACACTATTAACAGACTACCTACCTCTTGTAATTTCAATGTAATGTCCTTTCCTTTTCCTTTTCATAATATTATATGCCAATCACTTCTCTGGTTTGTTTGCAAATTCAAAGTTTTTTTTTTGCTTCACATGCTTCATTTTTATTTCCATTTCTTTTAATCTTAACATAGATAACTACCTTTGTAGAAGCTTAATTCGTTGAGAAATACTTATCTTCTCTGGAAATTTCTTTATTTATTTCCCTTTATCTTATCCACAGTAGCTTGTGTTTTCTCTTGACTCTTCTTTTTTAAGTTCACTATTCTTTTGCATGAAATAACCTCTAATAAAAGCTTTACTTGTGTTTCAAACTATTCTTAAAGCAGTAACTTTATTTACATTATTTTCAAAAAAATATTTTAATTTCTTTTTACAATCATCCACTACTGCTTCTCTCTACAGCAAATATTTCATTTAGTCTCCATCTAAAAGAACAGGATTTCCTTTTATAAGCGAAACCCAAAAAGACTTTGGTAATAAAGTCTACTTTAGAAATCATAGTAGTTAAATTCTTTGAAATCAAATCTATTCTTGAAAAGAATATATGTCTTTAAGAAAAGTATGTGTAACCCTAACCCTAACCCTAAATTGTCTATCAAATCAAAGAAAACTTTTCATATTGTAAGATTTTTCTCAGAAAATATTGTGGAAAGATTACTGTTTAAGTGTTAAAATACATAAACTGTAGCAAGTTCAATATTTTAAAATATTTAATATTTTTCCAGAAGATCACTCCATTCCAATCCCCAATCAAATACCAATGTTCATATGAAAAAGCCATTATTCTCTCAATAAGTTCTTTATATATCAGTACTTTATCTTCATTCGAGGCATAAATTCCCAATATCAGAGTTTTAGGCTCATGCAAATTAATTTCCAATCCAACAAATCTATCAGTGCTCTTCACTCAATGCCACAGGCAGTCCAGAAGGATATTATATTTAATAGTATCAAAAGCCACAAAGAGATCAAGGAGAACTAGGATTGATACACTTCCCCATTCTTCACAGATCATCAACAAGCACAACAAATGCAATTTTCTGGCTTGAACCCTGATTCCCAACAGTTCAAATAATCTACTTCCTCAAAAGCTCTCTGATTCAGTTTCTCCACAGCCTTTCCTAAAAACAGATGGTGAGAGGCAGTTCCAAAATTGTATAAGATTGTTGGATTCAGTGAAAGCTTCACTCAGCCAAATTCCATAGCAATCAGAGAGTGATTTGACAAGACCTGACAAAGGGTGAAATTCAATGCCCACTGCTTTTGGATGACGTTCCATCTGTTCTCAACTGAACAAATCTACTACATCACTTTTCAATTGAGTTGGCCTTCCAAAAATTGGAACAGGTCCATGATTGTCATGAGGGTCTTAAATACCTTCTTCTCAAGTGAAAGCAGGATGAAATCCCCCAGTATATCATTCAGGGAAGGTCCATCACCAATCCAACAATCAGGTCCAAATGTATAAATAATATATCTTGCTACTTAGAGGGTAGCACTTCTGAATGATGACATCCCCTCTCCCCTATCTAGGAAGCACAGCTGGAACTAAACTCAAAATCTAATTGGGCAAATTTCCAAGAGGGGAATGCTACTCACTCCTCTCATTTTTGCCTCAGTAACACATGTCAGGTCAGCTACCTCCTACAACATTAAATCATGGATGAGGAAGAGGCATTTTGCAAAGAGCTGTTTTGGCATGCTGTGGCTCAGGGGTTTTCTTTGGAAAGATCTGAGTACTAGATTTTATTAGAATATATTGGAGTACATGTATTGGAGTACAGGGTGGATGGGTGACCCTGGTTTGGGGGCCCTGAGCTGTTGCTGGAGGTTGAGAAAATGGTTGACACAGCTTTTTGAGAGAAAACAATACTGATGGGTCTCAATGCTGGAGAGCAGCTATGAAAGAAAATGGTGCAATTTAAAATACTGTATGTTTTGACTTAAATTTATGGATCAATCTTCATCATCTGTGATACCATCTGGTTCATAGTAAACATAGTTCCAGAAAGCAATTTTGCTACTTTCTAAATAATGTTTGGATTTAATGTTTTTTTTTTTTAAAAGACATAAAATGAATTAGATCTGCCTGGGAAGTTACTTAAAAGAGATGTTATTACTAGATGTTGGGAAGCTTTACAGAAGGAACAAACTAATAAAATGTGCATCACTGACTCAACAGATCTTGAGAGACAAGAGTATAGCTCTTCCGAATGTGTAATATTTACAAGTCTTATCTTGCATAATTGCAAAAAATACAACATTTAGCTTGGCTAGTAAATCTACATGTTGGTACATTGGAGGGAAGTCTTTGAAAAGATAAGAAACCAGAGCAGAAATTTGATAACTTTCCAACCACATTTAATAAGGCTATTTTGCTAAAATTGTTTTATTTATCAGTGATCCAAACACAATTTTATACTGTATTTGATGTTTAGATGCCACAGAAGACAGTGAGAATCAATGTCCCATTAGTTTTGTTTCCAGAGAGCTTATTAACAAGGTTAAGGGCTCAAACAAGAGCACTATTCCAGATTTAATCAGTGTACAAGCCTATTTTACTAAAACTGGGCTTCTATGCAAATCAGACCAGATTCAGTACATAGAATATTTGGGTCTAAACAAGTAGTCCTTCCTAGAAAACCCTTTCAAAATGATAGAAATCTTTATAGGTACACACTTGCATGCCATATGAAAGCTGTACAATTGTTTTTCCCTGAAAAGCCCAAGAGACCAAGGGTATAGTTTGGCTTTCCATTCAATAGAAAAAACTTTAAATGATAGATGTTGACTTCTGGCCATTTTCTATAACCTGATCTGTGAGCTTATGTCCTAAAATTATATGCACAAATATTTCTATTGCCTCATTGGTTCTTCATTTAGACATTAATGTATCCAATAATCTGCCACTTGTAATTAATATTTCTTTTGAGAAGACCTAACTTTGATGTTGTAGAGTTTGTGGTAAGTCTTTCTTCCCCGCAAGCTGCCAAAGATTTCTTGATCCCACAGAAAAAAAGGAAAGAATAGTAGTACCACTGATGTCAAGAGAGTAATAAATTGTTTATTTCCCCTAACAGGAACAATAAATCAAGGATTTAAAATTAGAACTTTAAAGTGTTTGAATTACATAATGTAAATAGAAGTTTAAAATTGACACTGAAGGTTCAGAATATTTTCTAGATCACATGAAAAAGACAGGTTAGGATACTTTAGAGAATGTACCTTAGTTCTGGAAGCAATTACTTGAGCTGTTCATCTTATTTGACAAAGAGGAAAGAACGGACAGAAGAGAATATTTGAGGCTCAGGAGTGAACTGTGTGGTCACTGGTACTCTCTGAGCTTGGGTGTTTTCTTGCAGATGTTTCATTACCAAACTAGCTTGGTAATGAAATGTCTGCAAGAAATCAACCATGCTCAGAGAGCATCAAGGACCCCAAAGAAGAAAGAAAATAATGCTATGCTGAACATACACTAAGATATACATTTAGTTACATGTAAAAAGTGCATTGTGATTGGTTTTCAATTCAGATTGACTGTCAGAAGTACGAATCAGGGTTAATGAAAAATAGTTGTGAGGCAATGCTCCTCCTTTCGTATATGACTGCGAACCATGGATGATAAATAAATATTCCTTCCTATTACATTATGAATAGTTGTAATGAACACTTAACAAAAGCTTAAAGCAAATGAAGGATATGGAAAAATCATAGTAATTACTAATAAATTACATTTATTACAGTTGATTACTTCATAAGCCTCAGAATTTAGCCTTGGCATTCAAAAGGCTTATTACTGTTAAATAACTAAATAAATATGCATAGGATTAGCCATCATTGCATTTTACCTCATGCTTCAGGTTTTATAAAGTATATTTCTAGTTTCGTACATTGTATTCTTGATGGATTCTAGATGGGCAGCATCCTCCAACCTCACAAAGGATTTGAATAAAATGGATAATGTAAGCTAATATACAGATAATATAAGACAGACTATTTGCTTCCCATTGGATTGCATGCTGCCTTAGCTGTGGTAAAATATATTCTTAGTTCCATAACTGTTTTGCAACAACAACAACAAAAAATCTACAACACTAATTTTTATAAATACGGAGTTGCTTTAAAAAATTGGACATCAAGCTTTGGGTTCTACAGTGACAATATTTATTGCAAATTAAATTCCTACTAATTAATGCCATCTTAAGGGGATTAACCTAAAGTTCAGGCTTTACTTGAATTTTAATTAAACATAAGGGCAAGTTCAAATAATGTGACTGTCGTACTGGGGTAAGAGCAGGGAAGTCTTAGCACTTAACCGGCTATTTTTCAAGTTTTATCACATTCAACGATTATCAGTTCTGGTGAATGCATCATTTCATACCAGAGTAACATATCCTTTGGCAAAAGTTGGAATAAATAGACATAATAGGAAGACTGAACTTCAGCTATAATAGCATTTTTGTATGGTTGAAATTCCATCAACACCTTATTTGTTAATATGATCAGATTTAACAGGCAGAGAAATGGCATAGCATTCATACACTTTTACTTAGAGAATATCTTCACCCAGGGCATTATTAAAGATCAAAGGGACAGCAAATTTTGACACTATTGCCCAAAATTTGTACTGATGTAAAGAGATCATTGCATGGTTAGGAGCTCATTGATTTTAAAAGTTTTACCAAAGGTGTATAGGTAGTGCTCGTCTTATTACTACAATTGAGCCCAAAATTTATGCTGTTAAGTGAGACAGTTGTCAAGTGGCTTTTGCCCTATTTTATGACCTTTCTTGCCATAGTTGTTAAGTGAATCACTGCAGTTGTTAAATTAATAACATGGTTGTTAATTGAATCTGGCTTCCCCATTGACTTTGCTTATCAGTAGGTTGCAAAAAGGGATCACATGACCCTGCGACATGGCAGCTGTCATAAATATGAACCAGTTTCCAAGCATCTGAATTTTGATCACATGACTATAGGGATTCTGCAACAATGATTAGTGAGAAAAACGGTCATAAGTCACTTTTTTCAGTGCCATTGTTACTTTGAACAGTCACTAAATGAACAGTTGTAAGTTGAGAACTACTTGGTTGAAATACAAAGTCTGGATCTCCAGTGGAATCTTGCTTCAATGAGATGTGTATAATTACTCTCCACATGTGACCAGTTCTCAGAACAGGTCTCTTTATCCGATACTTCCCAATAACTGGTGAATATATTGTTATAGGCATTCATGCAGAAAAAAATAATTGTTCCTTGATGGAGGTTTGCCTACGTGCAAATTTCCTCCATTTGTATGTTTTCTGAAGTGTTTGATACCCATATGTGGTTCAGAGGTGGTATTCAGCAGGTTCTGACCAGTTCTGGAGAACTGATAGTGGAAATTTTGAGTAGTTCGGACAACTGGCAAATACCAGAAATTTTGAATAGTTTGGAGAACCAGCAAATACCACCTCTGACTGGAGATTTTATAGTATCCTTCCCCTGCCATGCCTACCAAGCCACGCCCACAGAACCGATAGTAAAAAATTTGAATCCCACCACTGATGTGGTTCCATAGATCCTTGATGCTTTCTGAGCTTGGATGGTACAAGCCTAAGCTACATATATTCTCTTCTTTTGGAATCACACAATGATAATAATAAGCCATCTATTTTTTTAATTTTAACAAGCTTTATAAATGAGTCATTAGTATTTTTGGAGATCACTGGATATTTGTACAGTAAAGTAGAACCTCTGGTCACGACCATAATTTGTTCCATAACTTTGGTTGCAAACCAATTTGGTCATGACTAGAACCTAATTTTGGAAATTTGGTGCTTACAAAAATAATGGCACGGAAGGGGAAATCGGCTGTGAAAAAAAATATTGTGAATTTTTTGGTCAGAACCCGATTTGGTCATGGTCGAAGCGTCGTGATCAGAGGTGCAAATTAAAGCAAACATATAAAACAATAAACTATGTTCAGACCCCAATAAAAATTGACATCTATGCATCAATTATCCTGTGTCTGTTCTATCAACATCCTGATCCCAGTGCCTAAGGTGTATTCCTGAAGGGTCAGGGCCTTTTGTATTTCTGGGGGGAGGCTGTTCCATCAGGCATCCATAACACTGCCAAGGCTCCACCAGGTGACATTGTTTTCACCAACAGGGTATGAAGTAGGTTCACTCTGCCTAATCTAGTAGGATGGGCAGAAATCATGTGGATAGGCAGTCCCTTAAGTAACCTGCCCCAGGTCATGTAGGGATTTAAAGGTGTCAACAAGCACTTTCAAGTGCATCCAGAAGCCTACTGGCAGCCAGTTCAGCCCATGTAGCAGTGGTGTTACATAGATATACCATGGTGCACCTACTACTGCCTGTGCCACCATTACAATTTTCAAATGCTCTTCAGGGCAGTCCATGTAGAGGGCACTGCAGTAATCCAATTGGGAGACAGCTAAGGGATGAGTGATATAAGCAGAGACTCTTGATCTAGGAAAAGGTACAACTGGTACATAAGATATATTCATACATATATGGCCTCCTACTCTTTGAGCTGGAGCGTAGACTCCAGGAAAACCTCCAGACCATGCACCAGCTCTTATTGAGGGATGTCATCCTAGCCAGAGTTAAAGATGTCAACTCACAGTGCATGGGTCTTGAATCTGGGCTGTCAGCTTCCCAGCTCATAAGCTTAGTATCTTTAACTGCTGCACCATCACACCCTCTTGGATAAGTGTGTGTGTGTGTGTGTTTATCCAAGTCTTATGTGTGTGTGTGTTTATCCAAATCTTGAGAAGATTACTATTTCCTATTTCAGCTTTAAAATGCTTGCAAAGTACATTATATTAGGATTTCTATGATAGAAATCTAAATGTATGTACAGGATGTCCATACGAGTTAACGAGTATAGACTTAAATATAGTGATATACAAGCTGTCTTAAATAACTCACTCTGACTGGCAGCACTTCCAAAATCTGCAAATATCACATATCAAGTCTGTTATCTCACTCACCTGCTTTTTGCAGTAACAATTCTCCCTGCCAAGACATTGTAAAGACAATATTTGTGTCATATAATTAACAAGACATCCTCTGTTCCAAGTGAAATGTTTCAAATTACTCCACAAACATAGCTGGAAACTAAGTTAAATGAGACACAGAGAAGTGCTTTTCACATTATTTCAAGAACATTTTAGCAGCAAGGCAAAGCATAAAACTGTTTCACCAATAAGGCGTAGCAAGAGACATGTAAAGTAATCTGTCTTTGTATCTGTTTTCTTTAGACCTTCAGGAGGATCAAAGACACAACTGTACGTGCCAGTTTTTCTTTTTCCAAGATACTGATGTAAAAAAGAATACTAGCTCCTGCTGTTCCTCAGGAGTATAATCATGTACCCTGGTTTGTGCAAGTAAATTCTTAACTCACTGAAAGTCCATTCTAGCATTACAGGCGAAATATTGCTTTCAAGCTCAGTTCTTTTTGCTATGGCTTCCAAATATAGGAATATAGGGGATCAAAGAAATAAACACAGCGGGAAAAGAAACAGAGTCAAAAATGAAAAAGAAAACAGAACACAATTCAAAAAGGCAAAAGTGGAATTATCTTGGTAAAGGGTTAGACCCAACCATGGTTAAGTGTAGACATAGGACACGGGAAAACATTTGGAACTCCCAACATATATGTGTATGTCTTCAAAAATTATGCTAAGTTCAAACCCTTCCAGAAATCAGAAAATAGAAGCCTGTATATGTATTTGTGAGGGGGGAAAGACCTAACTCAAGATAAGCTTGCATAATACCCTTCCTTCCAGTGACAACCGTGTTTTGGTGGATCAATATAAATTGGATGATGGGAATTATATTCCAATACATTTGAAATGGCATTAGGTTGGGCAAAGCCATTCTGTAAAAGATCTTGAGGCAATTGAAGATAAAATGAAGACATCTTGATTATTCTGGGGTTTTACATCTGAATGTCTAATTTCTCATATATTTATATATCTATATCTCTCTCTATATATATACACTATGCATTTATAAACTCAAGTAAATACCTTTACATGCAGTTGCATTAAAAGATTGCTGTTCTGACAGAGAAGAATTCTATGATAATGAAACTGTGAAATGTCCATAATATGAGGAATTTTGAAGTCAGTTAAAGATCTTGAGGGTGTGAAATTGTAGGCAATTACTTTTGATCAATGTGTCAGACACTGGTGCTGAATTTATTCTACTTTGCTAAAGAAAATATTCTGAAGTATTTTAAAACACCAAGGGCCCTGATTAAAGCAAAATGTATCTACAATATGCAAGGGTACAAAAAGGAAACCTAGTCCAATGAGACTTGTACAATGTCAAACACCAGAACAGCAGAGAATTAAAGAAATTCTTTGAAATTCTTGCTTCTGATAAGTTCAAGTCTTCGAGCAGCCAATAGAAATAACACACAAAGACATAAAAACAAGAGAACAAAAATCAGAGATGTGTATGAAATTAATTACAAGGAATATTTAGGAAAAAAATCCACAAAAATATTTATATATAGTGCTGATGCAGGTAAACCATTTTCAGGTTGATACAAATTGTTCATATATACATATTGTTCTTTTTTTAATAAAATCTCAAAAAAATATCATAGAATAAGTAGTGTGAGAAAGAAAAGCACTACTTAACAGACAGAGATAAGAAGAGATAATCAGTAACCTTGTATCATCATAATTGCACAAGCAGCATTTACAACTTTAGATGCACAATATGTTGTAAAGTTTCAAGAATACATATTTCATTTTTTATTACTCCCATCTATTCTCATTGATTCTGCCCATCTTATTGTTTCCTCAGCAAAAACTGACTGCCAAAAGACTAAATAATCTCTAGATAGAATCAACTAGAACAGAAAATAAATAATTTGCCTGTCAATATTGTCTCATCGCAAAATTCTTCTGATAGCTTATTTTTGCATGGTCTCTACTAATAACAGACAGGAAGCAGCAGGTTAAGCTAGGTAGAATCACATATGATACCTGTACAATTAGCATAGGGCCCCCCCAAGGCAGTGTGCTTTCTCCACTTCTCTTCTCCCTATATACCAATGACTGCATCTCAAATGATCCATCTGTTAAAGTACTGAAGTTTGCAAATGATAAAACAGTGATTGGTCTCATTTGAAAACGACAAATCCACATACAGATGGGACGTTGTACAACTTGCCTCGTGGTGTAACTGGAACAATCTGGAACTGAACACACTCAAAACCGTAGAAATGGTGGTAGAGTTTAGAAGAAATCTTCCCATACTGCCACCTCTTACAATACTAGACAACACAGTATCAACAGTTGAGACCTTCAAATTTCTAGGTTCTATCATACCACAAAACCTAAAATGGACACAATCAAAAACATCATTGAAAAAGCACAACAAAGAATGTTCTTTCTGTGCCAACTCAGAAAGCTCAAAGTGCCCAAGGAGCTGCTGATACAGTTCTACAGAGGAATTATTGAGTCTATCATCTGCACCTCTATAACTGTCTGATTTGGTTCTGCAACCCAACAAGACAGACACAGACTTCAGAGAGTAATTAGAACTGTAGAAAAAATAATTGCTACCAACCTGCCTTCAATCAAGGACCTATTTACTGCACGAGTCAAAAAGAGGGCTGTTAAAATTTTTACAGACCCCTCTGTTGTGATTCGCTAGCAGCAGGTGCAGACAGCTGAGGTCTCTGAGAGCGGGGACTTGGATGAGGGGCCTGCGTGTGATGCAGGGATGGGGCCAGGACTATCGGAGAGTGGGGTGCTGCCTTTGGAGCTTGCGGAGTCTGGCAACAGTGATGCAGAAGACCCCGAGGAGCCTGTGCCCAATGTGCATGTGTGCAGGGCTGCTCGAAGGAAAGAGCAGCTGCAGCAGCATGTGTGACTTGGGAGTAAGGCTGCAAGGTAATGGCCCCTCCCATAAGGGATAAAAGCCAGCCCTCAGAGGTTGGGTTCTTTGCAGGAAGCAAAGAAGTTCTTTCAACTGCAAGTTCTGATGGAAGTCCTGTCTATTCTGGTTTGTTTTCGGAGACTTATAGTTTTGGATCTTTCCCTGCAATTAATCTTGTGTTCTTGGCAGCCTTTCACAACCTTGAAAGGGCTTGCTCTTATCTGGGACAATCAGTTTTAATGACTCTTTGCTGTGAATGAACAGAATTCACAGAGACGCATTAAAAAGGTTTGCTTTTATATATACTTTGTGTTTATTTGATTTAAACAAGGCTTAGGTCAGAACACCCTCACATACATAAACTGTTTCAACTCCTACCCTCAAAACAATACTGCACACCAGAACAATTAGACATAAAGACAGTTTTTCCCCGAATGTCATCACTCTGCTAAACAAATAATTCCCTCAACACTGTCCATCTATTTACAAAGTCTGCAGTACTATTACTATTAATCTTCTCATAACGTAGCTTTTTGTCAGGTCCGTCGGATCTGCCAGTTGTGGCCCTTTCTGGATCTGGACGCATTTTGCACAGTCACTTCTGCCCTCGTCATTTCCCGTCTAGACTACTAAAATGGTCTCTACATGGGGCTCCCCTTGAAGAGCATCTGGAGGCTTCAGCTGGTGCAGAATGCAGCCATGCGGGTGATTCTGGGGGCTTCTCTGAGCTCCCATGTTACACCGCTCCTGCGCGAGCTGCATTGACTTCCGGTGGCCTTCCGGGTGCGATTCAAGGTGTTGGTGGTCATCTTCAAAGCGCTCTATTGTTTGGGACCTGGGTACTTACGGGACCGCCTCCTGCCACCATCGGCCTCCCACCAGCCAGTGCGCTCTCACAAGGTGGGCCTCCTCGAGGTGCGGCCAGCTGGACGATGCCGGCTGGCGACTCCGAGGGTATGGGCCTTCTCTGTGGGAGCATCCTCCCTTTGGAATGAGTTACACCCGGAGATGCAGGCTATCCCTGACCTGTGAACCTTCTGGCACGCACTGAAGACCCACCTTTTTCAGCAAGCCAGTCTGGCCTAGTATCATTGGAATGGTTTTAATTTTTGTAACATTTTACCCCTTTTTATCATTTTGTCATTAAGTTTTTTAAATTCTCAGCCTTTATTTAATTCATTTTAATTTATTTTTAATTTTTATATTTGTAATTGCATTGTTTTTAGCTGGGCTGTACACCGCCCCGAGTCCCAACTTGGGAGAGAGGCCGGTATATAAACGTAAATAAATAAATAACTCCTTATCACCCATCCCCTCCCACTTGTGACTGTATGTCTGTAAGTTTGTCATTTGTATCCTTACGATTTATATTGACTGTTTCCTAGTATGATTTGATTGCTTATTGTACCCTATGACTATTATTAAGTGTTGTACCTTATGATTCTTGACTTTTGACGAATGTATCTTTTCTTTTATGTATACTGAGAGCATTTGCACCAAGACAAATTCCTTGTGTGTCCAATCCCACTTGGCCAATAAAGAATTCTATTCTATTCTAATAACCCTACATAATGAGCAAGCAATTCAAATCAGGAACGTGGTTTATTACTCCTGAATCAAGCAGCACCAATTCCAACCTCTCAAAAGTTAAGATTTATTCCTGGCCTGAAAAAGCATATGTTATTTTTCTGTGAGGAAAATTTGTATACTGTATTTTCACTTTGTACTTAATTCAGAGGCAGCACAAATAGATCTTCCATACTATAAAGCCTTAAGGCCTCTGGGTCACACTTCCACTTGAAATAGCAACTATTTACCAAATTCTTGGTAATAGTAGTACCAAAATAGTATTAGCTATTAGTTACATCATAGACCAGGAAAAGGCAATGTACAACATCCATACATGGAACTCCTGTCATATATAAGTTACATTTGTTAAGGTAAGTGGGAATTCAACAAGTTCCAGAGGACCACACTTGCCCATTAAACTACTTTGGGCAAAATATACCAAAAAAAGAGGGAGGGAACCCACCCAAGTATTAACAAATTGTGATGTATTTGCAATGGTTAAGTGGTTCCATAAACCATCCATATATTATTTATGTAGAGCTTTCCTCCAAAAAGAACAATGGGGCTCTTCCATCCCTTTAACACCTTGGAGGGAGTTATAGGCTTTAATTAAAAATGGCCATTAAGATAAAATCATATTAAACCACACAATAATATGAAACATTAAATTTTATGGTGAGCAATGTTACTCAAGCTAAAAATGCCCCAAAGACTATCCTTTTTTGGCCAAACAGACCCTTTCAAAATCTGTTGCCTCATAAATATGTGTCATCTGCAGGCCCAGTGAGAGGCTTATGGAGTCTTCCTCTCACAGCAGCCAGGATACTACATTTCCCAGAAATCTCCTCTAGGGTCCTTTCCTGTCCTAATTCTAGGGGTGAGGGCCAACCAGCCAGCCAACCAGGGAATGCTTATAATGGAGCAAGCTATATTTAATTTTCAGTTATTTTTCTGTCATAATTGCGAAGCATCAAGATATTTTTCTCAATACAATAAATGCCATCATTACTTTAAAGGAGGCCTTGGAAAACCAACAGTTTAAATTCCGAAAAGGACAGAAATTCAACCCTGTCATGTGAAAGTTAAAATCTCATTTAAAAAGTATGTAGAGAAGACATATCATTCATATATGTTTATACACAAACTTTTCAAAAGTAAGACTATTCTTGAAACGTATAATGAACTGTGCTTCATGGTCTTTGCTTTTATGAAAATGGAGAATTTCTTACCTTACCTATCAAAAAGAAAACAATTTTTTGCAAGGACCTACAGGCAATTCAGTAAAATGTCATGTTCAGCCATACGTAGAAGTATTAAAATACCAAATAAAATCAGCATTAAGAATTGACCTTTGACCATTGTCATAAAAATAGCAAAAAAGAAAGTAAGTAATAATTCTATTTCAATAATACGATTACAGTTAAATGAATCTATACCACCGCAACACAGCCATGGTGACCATTGAGTACAATGACATCCTGTTGAATCTTCTTTAACTCAAATGTTTTCAAAGGAGACAGAGCTTTCATGCAAGATCAGGAAAATATGAGTTCTTAAGCAAGCTACTGCAACCTTGGAAAATTAAGGTCATATAAAATTCTCAAGAAACCTAATAAACCAGGAGTGAGGAAACTGAGGTCCTCCAAAATTTTGTGAACTAAGGAGATAGATGCCATCTTATTAATTTGTAATCTTACTTCAATAAGATTATTTAAATAACTTCAATAAAGTTAGCATAATTTTATAAGCTGGGTAATGAATTACAAGTGGATGGACCTAACACTACACATTTACTCAAAAGTTGGGTCAACAGGCTTGAAGGTCTCAAGAAAATTATGAACTAGGTGGTTAGATTGCCTATAACACTGAATAGGCTCTCTTCTGATCTTTCAATAATATTGATGTTTTAAACTGTGGAATGTTATATGGATTGTTTTATTGTATGTCACGCAGAGTATTTTTTTTCTGTATAAATATGATTAAATAAATATTTTTTTTAGTTCAGCTACTTGCTATCTTTGGAGGAGTACAGAGCTGGCCTTCAAAAAGAATTCACAACCTTTATGTGAATATCAGCTAAGCTGTGATAGGCAGGAGAAGGTAAAGAAATTATTCAAGCTTGTCCAGAGAAAAAGGGAATCTAAGTCAGACTTTCAAGATTCTATGATTTAAAAGGTACTATTATAGTTGTTCTAGTGAGGTCCATTTCCTGACTAGGTCTATTTTGAAGGGCTGACATCTCTAATAAAATGGAGTTAGGGCTATATTATACAGTAATCATTTTCCATCTGATCTGTGAGAAGTAACTTTCTCACATTTTCAATAACCATCTTATTCACCAATGATGTGTAAAATAATTTAAATTGTAAATATTTCACGCTCAAAACATGTTGAACTGAAAACAGTTGTTTCTGGGAGTGCTTCAAGATTTAAATAACCATCCAAAGTAATCAAAACAATCCAATGAAGCCCAAATTAATTGTTTTAAAAAGTGTTGCCAGCTTTAAAATTTGAAACCCTTTGCACATCCTTCTTAGCCTAGTTGTAATTGCTAATAATAGAACTTGTTTCTTATGTGCCAAATGTTATCTGGTTTATGTTTTACTGTATACATCCCCCCCCACCCTTATCCTGAAGGAAGTAAACTAGGCACTTGACCAAAAATAACTAAATCCACTCAAATATTTCAGTTGTAGGATTCTATTAGGTACCACCCTCCCACATTATCCATGATGTATCACAAATGAATTCAAAATTTGTTCAATACATATAAATAAAAAATAACATGCAATACATACATATAGTAGTTTTGTTTATGATTGCTTTATGTTCCCATTCCTTCATCCCCCCAGAACCTAGTCAAGATTAGGAGAATTCCCATTCTCCAGGTACAGCTATCCATATAAAAACAAATTGTGTTTTTTTATATGAATAAAATTATCACAGATCATAAAGACTGAGAGAAAATAAGCAAATTTTAAGCATGCTACATGCGAATGATTTTATCACAAAAGATAATTAGACCTGTTTCCATTTATCTTCTTATTTGGGAAGTTATTTATTTCAGTCTTTTCCTTTTAATGGAGTGAAATCTATTTTGCAAGTGAGTTATACTAAATTATTTACATTTTGAGATTACTGTCTTTGCTGTACCAAGGCATATGGAAAATGTTAACCATTTATCTAATATTGATTAACAAATCAAAACTTTCAGGATTTTTTTCCATCCTGACTAATGGAGAGGGATGCTTAGCATTGCTCTTTGCTACTGTTTTGTGTCTCACAGCCCCAACATCTGTCTTTTTTGCCACTGGAAAAACAAAATTCATGAATAACATTGTTTTCCAAGAAAAGCATAGCAGATCCTGTGCCCTGCAGACAATTCTTCTGGAAAGCAATAATTAAACTGCATAATTCATTACAAATACTAAAAAATCTTGAATATCATTGAATATCTACTTCTGGCATTTAATATAAATACATTTTAATCTGCAAATAGCATGAATATGCATGTGACAATACATGCACACATCAACATACATCTATCAGAAAATAAACAAATATCTTTAAAAGAATATATCTGAATTAATATGGTTTCTATATCTACAAGATTTTGCTATATTTTGGTATGAATTATATTTTCTCTTATTTGTATTTTTAATAGTACACCACTTACACCATTTTAGTTCCAAAAAAGATGAGACTAAACTGGATTATTTAAAAAAACCTTAGAAAACAATAAAACTAATAAGATCAAAATCCCACCCTCAAAATGTATCAAGATTTGTGAGCTTTTGATACCAGGAGGAAAAAATAATTTAAAAGTATGTTTTAATTCAAGCTATGTTTTTTTAAAAGGTCATTACAATGAAAAGAACAATTAGGACTGCATGTACATGTCTGCATACTTGCTTATACTAAGCCTTATTGAATTTAATAAAGCTTACTTCTGAGTAGAAATTTAACGTGTTAGATATTCTAGGCACAGAAAGTAGCTATACTGTCCACTTTCTTTTCAAACGTTTGCCAATTATATGAACAGTGCAGAACACCCACCCATGCATTTTAACTACTGATGGGCAAAGTCTTGAAAAATGTCCATTAAACTTACCAGCACAACATGGCTTCATCCATGAGGAATGGTTAATTTGAGATATAAAGGGTTTTCTTTCTGGCTTCCATGCTACAGTAGGGGTCTCCATCTGGTTGTATGCCATGCAACTAAAGAACATTGCTTTCTTTTCCTGGGAAGGCATCTTTCTTGTCTTTTTCTTTTCAATTACAAAATATCCCCTTGCTTTGCCCTTACCAGGCTACCAGTCACTTGTTGCAATAGTAACAGGGAAAGTCAGGAACTGCCTTCTTTTCAGCTGGCCGGCACAAATAATTTTTCCCCCTACCTCCTTTCATTAGCATTGCATTCAGGCAGCACAAATGAATCTATTCATTGTTTTTTTTTTGTCCTCAGAAACTCACAGGATGAATGAGGGTTATCTTGGAAGATAAGGCCTGGGCCTGAGAATTTCATTTAGCCTGATTGCTTACAATCTGTGCCTCTAAATGCAGGGGGCCTCAATGCTGCATATCAATTTTGGCTGCTTCCTCTGTCCTATTCCATCCTTTCTTCTTCTCCAGCAGGAGATTGTACATTCCACCATCAAAAATACCTATCAGGGTGAAAACTGTAAGACTCTTTCATGCCTGCATCTGAAATATTTAAGTAAACGATCTTCTCTGTTATTAGGAGCTTCATTGGGGCTCTGTTAGAGAAAAATCTAGCCTCAAAATGTCTGTCATGCTTTGTAGCATTACAGCCTCTTGGCCAAAAAGATTGATCTACACAGATGACACAGTCTCTCAGAAACTTCTGCATCATCTCAGGTTAACGAATAGGGGAGCTGCCCAGGGCAATATTGATGTCTCTGTAGAGGCACAGCAGATTTGCTGATGACTTCATGAGGCTGGCAAGATCAGAAGCAAAAAGCCCAAGACTAGACAGGACGATTATCAAAGCACAAGGCAAGCAGCAAGAAGTTTATTACCACATACAGCTGAGAAAGAGATGTACACTTTAAACCATGATATAAATAGAGGACTTGATTCCAGAATAGCTGACTTTTGTAAAGGAGACAGCATAGGTAATAAAAGCAATGTATTTATCAGAGATTTGTCCTTGATCTTGTTACCTCTTGACTGCTAGCTGAGTTTTTGGAAAAATTATTTCTTTGCCTTGGGTAAAATTCTAACAGACATTTCATTTTATTGCCATATGAGAAAAGTACAAAAACATTTGTTGAGAACTAGAAGAGCACCCAACCATCAATAGCCACCCTTGGAGAATGAGCACAAATTTGGAGATATTCAGTTATTATGATGGAATAACACCAGGGAAGAACTGAGTAGATCAACAGTGAAAGCTGCACAGAATCCAGGAGATTAGGATCAAATCCTAGCAAAATCTTGTTTTCACAGAGAATTGACACAATTTTCTAGACTGACTTTTTAAAAATAGCTATGTCACAACGCTTGCATTTCATGAAGACATATAAAGAAAAGTAAGGTTTTAACAAGATTTTTGGTTTTATGAATATATGTATCATCGTTCATCATCATTTTAGCCATTGTCTATCACTGCAGGATGAAGGCCTCTTCCCCATGTTTCTAATCCATACGATCCTGAACTTTCTTTTGCCATTGGACACAGAATACTTGTTGGTGTCGTCAATCCATCTTGTTTTAGGTCTCTTTTGTGGATGCTTTTTGTCAAGTGGAATCCATTCTATGACTACCTTGGTCCATCTGCCACCAGCTCTTCTTGCTATGTGACCAGCCCATTTCCACTTCCATTCTTTTATTCTCTTGTTTGTATCATACACTTTCATTTGTTCTCTAATCCATGTACAGGTCTTTCTATCTTGTCTTGTAATGCCAAGCTTATAACTTTCCATGGCTCTTTGCACCACTTGTTCAATTTCCTTTATTGTATCACCTTCCACGGAGATCCATTGGTCAAGTGTTCTGCTGATTAATTGTTCTAACTGTCAGGAAATTTCTGCTTACTTCTAGATTGCTTCTCTCCTTGATTAGTTTCTATCCATTGCTTCTTGTCCTGCCTTCAGATGCTTTGGAGAATAGGTTAATACAATCTTCTTGTCCTACTACGTCTAGCTATTCTCCAGACATATATATATTTTCCATTGGTGAATTTATTAAACGTAACATGGGTCTTTTTCAGATTTATTTTTAAGCCAAATGGTTCTCCTACTTTGTGCAGCTCTTGTATGTGTTTCTTCTGGGTCTTGTGAGAAGAAAACATCATCTGCATATCTTAAGTTGATTTAAGTAGGTGTCATTGATTTTTGTTCCATCTTTTGCTAGTTGGTGAAATATTTCTTCAAGGCAGGCTGAGAAAAGGATAGGTGATATTGTATCACCTTGTCATACACCTCATTCTATGTTGATTTCCACCTTTCAAATACACACACACACACACACACACACACACACATTTTCAAGATTCCTTAAGACTGCCAAAAAATACATGAAATGTGAAGCAATGCCTATGGTAGTAAAAGCCAAACATACAAGAAGGAAAAATAATAAAAAAATCAGGATTTAGCACTTTAGTACTTTAGCAAGTTGCAGAATTTGACACAAAATTCCCATCAAACATGTGTTTGCATGTATTTTCTTAATTTAAATACTGAATTCTAATGAAGGGGGAAAGGTAGATCATTGTGAATCTGTAAAAGATACAATTGTCCTTCAGTACAGACAGTGTTTCTATCCAAGAGTAGAAAAGACAACACAGCAGACACATACTTCCCAAATTTAGGTAGTCTCTATTGGGCACAAATAACCAGGAACAGGAGTTTAGTTCAAAGCACTTCAAGTTTATTACATGCTAGCTATACACAAGAATCTGATCTCTGAACGATCAAGGAAAAATTGGCACTAAATAACAGTCAACAGAATTCATGGGAGGCTGGACTCTTTTGTGGGACCATAGCAACTCCAAACTGCTGTGTTTGGCCCAGGCTCTGCATAGTCATGTCCTACAGTCTACTTAATGGCAAAGTAAACTGAGGGAAATTTATTTGGAAGCTCTAAACCGGAGAGCAAAAGCACAGTACTACTTCACAAAAATAATACAAATCATCAAAACATTATTTAGCTCTAATACATATTTACATACACATCATGAGATATGCTAAAATAGTTTATCCCTTCTTAATTTTTCTTTGTTTTGTTTTCCAGTCCTATGTTTTACTCTGTACATTTAATTCTGCTGTATCATATTAGTATTAATGAGAAAACAAGTATTAGTATTAGTATTAGTGAGAAAACAAAATCAATGTTAATATTTTGGGTTATAATTCTGAGCACAAGGGCTCTTGCTGAGCAATATTCATGCCTGGGAAGATTTTTAAGACATAAACATTTGCAATTTGTTTAAAATCTTTCCTAAATATAAATAATTAAGCAATCTGCAATCTTCCAGAAGTCTAACAAGCTATTGGCCATATAGAATGTTTTTACAAAGATGCACCTAACTAAAAATTAATGTTTATGCTCTTAGACTGTTTGTACAAAAAAGATAATTCCTTTTAGTCTTATAGTTCTCCATAATAAATGAGAGAAAAATAAATCAAGTCAGCATTCATTGTCAGAAAAAATATTGTACCTGAAATAGTTGTCATTTATGAATTTGTTTTTTCAAAGCTCTTAAATTTAACACTAGTCATTTCATTGTCTAATAAATGTTCTTTTTCTAATTTGCTCATAGCAGCTTATAAAAAAGTTGTGTCTCAAATAAAAAGTAAAATGAATGCTAGAAGCCATGGGTATATTTAAGTCTGAAAAGGATCACTTTTTCTTATATAACAAGATAAATCTTTTATAGATGACGTATACTTAGGCATCATAGCACTCAAAAAATCATTTTCATATGTTATAACAGAGAATTCATGTACATAGTTTCCAGTCATGACTAACTAGAAGTTATATGTATAAATGGTTGGGCTACTGTTCCAAATTTATCCCTTGCTTCATACATACAATGCAAGCCAATATAGATTTTTTTATGATGTTATATTTGATACACTTATTAAAATTGGATTCATATGGTAACCAAGAACAAAGTAAAAGTTTCTCAAGGAATACAAATAAGTATGAGGGAAGAAGCTCACATACAAAAGTCTGGAAGATGAGCACTCTTCCATCACTACTTCTACCACCCCAAGTATTTTTTGTTAGAAGCAAAATTTAGGGTAAGTTCAAGTGGTCCCTCTCAGGTTGGTTCAAAATTGTTCTAAAAGTGACAGGCATTCCAATACATTCTCAATCCAGTTTACTGATAAAGAGTTCGCAGTGAGGCAAGCAAAGATGGGAGTTATTCCTAAAAACAATCTCTTTTTCTCCCTCCCGCCCTCCCTCTTTCTCCCTCTCTCAGTCTGTCTGTCTCTCTGTGTGGGGTGTGTGTGAGAGAGAGGGTATACACTATAGATTTATCAGAAGGAAGGAAGAAGACTCAAGTTGAAGATGGAATATGACAAGAAATGTAACAGCAAAGAAGAGAAATAGCTAAAATGTCAGGACAATGAGAAGAAGACAGGCAACGAAACAAAGCTGTAAAGAAGCAATGGTCAGTCCAATAATAGAAATCTTTGTCTTCTAGCAGACAGAACAGAAATGTCCAAGACACAGCCAAACAGAGCAGTGGAAAAGAGCTGTTAGGGTAAAAGGTTGTGTGAGAATAAAGACCTGAAATTCAATAACATACCTGAAGTGAATACAGCAGGCCACCAGCAGAACCTGTCACCAGTTTGGTCAAAATAGTAGCTTAACTGAATGGCAGTTGCATCTCCTGTCTACTGTACCTCAAAGAGAAATCTGAATAAGCAAGGGCCATTTGTAATTCAAAGCAGAAAACTGATCAGTAGGAATGAGCCTAGAGATTGGGAAATAAAACAAGTTATTTATAACATAGGGAATATAATAGATTAAGGATTTTATCATAGTAAAACTAAAGCTTTATTTCTGTAACTATTAAGCAAAAAGTAAGGATAAAATACATTCCTCATCAGTCTGCTATTGTTTGTATTATCCAAAAATGAGCCTATGACTCATTTATTGTTAGTCTCTGTCTCTTAAACAGAAATGCACATTTAAAACAGATTATATTAGGATATAATCCAACAAGTTATTTTGGAAAAGTATTGTTACATGTTATTGTCATGCAAAATATCAATGAAATCCTGAGCTATGCTGGCAAAATAAGGAGATGTCTTATTAAAAAGAGTGATGCCATACTTTTTTTATATAGAATTAAGACATTCTATTGTCTACAACAAACACGTGGATCTGGCATCTGTTATCACTTTCAATTCAAAAGTTTGCTGTAACTCAGAATAAATGCTTTGTATGCAGCAGGTCCTAAATTAAATCCTCAATATATCTATGTTGAACTACAGAAAACTTTGTCTCAAAACTTGAACTGAAGCTGGTTTTGTTGATCCTGTTAGATTAGATAAGGGGTGTCAAACTCACGACATCATGGTAGTGTAACATGACATATCAGGACTTCTTTCTCCTTTGCTAAACCGGGTATAAGCGTGGTCAGCACGTGACGCATCTGGCCCATAGGCCAGGAGTTTGACAGCTCTGGGCTAGATGAACATGGCGTGATTAGATTTTGCAATTTCCTATGTAAACATGCAGTTTTGCAATCTGGTGTGGTTGGTTAAAACATCAGGCAAGAAGCCAGGATACTGTGAGTTCTAATCCTGCTTTAAGCACAAAGCGGGCTGGGTGATCTTGGGCCAAACACTTTCTCTCGATCCTTGTATAAAGCCAATGGCAAACCCCTTCTGAAAACCCTTGCCAAGAAAATTACAAGGACTTTATCCAGATAGAATCTGAGAATCAGACACAAACGAATATTTTGTATTTAAATACTGAATATTCATTTATTCTTCCCCCTAGTCATTATGCCAACAGAAACAGGTTCCTTTATCTTGTTGCAAAAATGTATTATAAACAAAGTGGCTATGCATGAAGGCAAAAAGGATAATATAATTTAGTACAAATTACACTTTGATTTCATCAATACCACCAGGGCATGAGTATTAAATTAGGGTATTTATTTTCATTTTGTGCAAATTACACTTTTATTTCAATCATATTGCCACTACATAAGTATTAAATTAGAGTATTAATTTCCACTTATGATATACAGTATGTAGTTCAACAAATAGGACAAAAATATAGCCCAATAGTTTCTGTCCTTAGTATTATTATTGAGCTATTCACAGTGATTTAATTCAATGAACTCCATGAACTATTTTGTTATTTATATGCCGTGTTTCAGAGTCACAAACTTAATATACATACATTTATCACATAAGTTTCTGGAATTCTGCTAAGGCCATTAAGAGATAGCTCAGGTTTTTGATCTGGTGTTATATTTTCAAACTTGAAATGTTATTTCTGTATTCTTTAGAAGTTGAATTGCTGCTGCAGGACAGAATCCACTATAGCTAAGGTTCATCAGTGAGCAAAACAAAATACTTTGATTTTGACTCTCTACTAACTTTTCTCAATCCATAATTCTCAGCAATGGATTGAGAAAATGGACTGCCATTTGTCAGAAATGATGTAGGTTCTCCTGCTTGGGCAGGGGGTTGGACTAGATGACCTACAAGGTCCCTTCCAACTCTGATTATCTGTTATCTGTTAGAAAGCATAAACAAACATCTCTGGAGAATCCCGGACTGAAGAATACTTTGCACATTGGAAGGATTTTTAAATAAAATGTGCACATTAACAGAACTAATTGTCCAAAAGTCCTGAGAGCCATGAGTTTCACTATGATAATGATATTTTGATAGTTTTTTCACACTGTTCAATAAAACCAATTTAATTTTGATGGTTAGGGCATCCCCTACTTATTAAAATAATAGGTAAGATAAATAATTTAATTCCTGAAATGTGTCATTGATCCAAATGCAGACTCATTGGCACAATTTAATGCTAAGAAAAAACTATGTGTTTCTGGATTCCTTCTAAATATTTACTTTAAACAGAGATGCATATCTAGCCAGTTACAAAAGAGACTGGTCAAACTATCTGCCTTTTATTTCTCCAATATAATGGATACATTATGCAGAATAGAAAATGCAATTGCATAGGAGACTCTGGAATGCAGTTTACTAGGAAAACTGATAAGCAGATGTCACCTAATTATAGAATTTAACAAATGTTGTGCTAGTCCTAAAACATAAGGAATATCTACGTCAATGTGCAACCTTGCCAAATCTCTAGATATAAAAAAGGTCTGAAAAACAAAAGAGAAATAGAGTGGAAAACAAGAGGACAAAAGTCTCCAGCCAGAATTCCAAATAAAACTTACAGTTTAGTACAGTTGAACCAGTTATTTATCAGTAACTAAGTTCTTATGGCTGCCTCATAGCAACTAGAACCACTGCAGTTTTCCTGACAGGACTGCTAATCAGGTTTGCCACTAGCTTCTTCTAGTGTAGTTTTTGATTTCTCAATTTAACCCATAGCTGTAGAGTACATAGGAAGTCCTCCATCGAAATATTAACTACAGCAATGTTTCTCAACATTGGCAATTTTAAGATATGTGGACTTCAACTCCCAGAATTCCCCACTCAGTCTGAACTAGAGGCAACACAGCTTAGCTTCTGAGAGAAGCCAAAATTAGAGCAGTGCTACCACCTGATGAGAGAATTTTTTACTACCTGTTTGGATAAGATTCAGAAGTTCAGTTCATGTTCATCGTTCTTTACAGAGATCAGTCTCTGGAGAACAATAATTTGGACCTTCTCTTCTAATCATATTAGACAGTTAATGTTCCTTTTTCTTATCACTGTCCCAGGAAACCAAAGCTAGCCCTTGTGACTATTGCTTTTCACAGTCTAAACATTTATTTCTGGTGTCCTGGGTGCAAATCAGAAAATTATCAGGCCGTTAAATCCATCTTTCCTATGACCCATGGTTGAATATTATATAGGTACTGACTAGTTTTTTAATCTGTTAAAAGTATTACATAAAAAAGGTTTGCATTGAAAAATCTTTTTTTAAAGAAACTAACACTGGATTTCATCTTTTAGATGTGTAGGGACAAACTGAAAAGGGGGACAAATGGACAGGAAATGGACAGGCCTGCACAAAATGATGAACTAAGTCTGTGTTTCAAATGCTGTTGACTATGTATTCCTTGCTAGTAACAAGCTATAAAACACAGTAAGACCTCTATAGCCTTTGTCATTGGATAAATTATCAAAATAGCATGTTGGCTTTATAAATAAAGATAGCATTTTGAAAATCATTCTCTCATCTCTTCAGCTTCTGAAGTTTTGAACTTTAATTTTTCCTATGCATTGGTGAGAGAAAATCAGTTTTATCAGTTTTATCTAGATCTGAAACCACTGAAAAGCTAAGCGATCAAACAGTCATTGAACACAATCAGTAAGTTTCAATCAACACTTTTTGATAGTGTGAGGTAATTTCAAGTTGTCTTTTTCTGTGGTGGCCAATGCAAAAATAGTAGCCAGCATGTGTCTATCATACACTGTGCAAAAATATTTTATATGGAGATTTCCTCATTTTTTTTAAAAAAAAAACTGGATTAACCTTCTCAGATTCAGACAAGTATTTGGCAGTTGGAAAGTTTTGCGTTATATAGCCTATGTAACTTATCACCTTTTGACATCCTGTTCTGTGGAGAGCAACTTACAGGTTACATAATATTTTTGAGGGAGAAAAGAAGCGACACTATTCAGTATGCCAGCTTAGTCCTATTTTCATTTTGACTGAAGACCTATTTCTTGACATTCTTACATTATATTCATAGAATTCTGAAAGAACTGTGGGCAGATCTCTGTTGGTGTTAGGTGCCTTGGCTGTTTGACCTCTGGAACCACTAACTGATGGGGTGTGGAGGAAAAAGGAGGGAAGAAAATAAGAGAGATTACAAAGGCTCAGCTGTTACCATGATTGTTGTTAGATAGAGAACAGCTTTCATTGGAGCTTAGATAGCTGGAAGGGAAGGCCTGTTGTAAATTTAAAAGAAAAAATAAGAAATAGGTAAATTAACCTGAGCGATAGGATTTTGTGCTGAGATGTAAGAAAATGAAACAGCATTTGCTTGTGATTACCACCGCTATATCTAGTTAATTTGAATTTCAAGTCATTTTGCTTTCATAACAGTATGTTACTCTGAAACACATGTACACATATGCCTACTTTATACAAGTTGATGATGGTGTACAGAAAAGCAAAAGGGCGAATTCCTCCTTAGTGATGTGCAGATCATCAAAACGTTTATCTCCATTTTTTTCCAGTGGGATCCCATACTTAATCAAACAGATTTTTATTCTATCTTTAAGGCTACATCTCTTTTTGGATTGTCTGTAATACTGAGTTTTTATTTTTCACATATTTGTAACTCATCATATTGTCCCAAAGGTGCTTTTTCAAGAGGCAACTGAACTTCCTTTGTTTTTCCTTGAGGATGTTTCTTTTCTCATCCAAGAAGTGTCTTCAGTTCTGCCTGGGGTGGATAGAACCGAAGAAGCTTCTTGAATGAGAAGTGAAACGTCTTCAAGGAAAAACAAAAGAAGCCCATTTGCCTCTTGAAAAAGCACCTTTGGGGCAACCATGACCAGGATGGCAGGGAATCTTCACAAATAACTCATCAGAGAGCCTAATTGAAAACTGCAACAATGTTGAAAAAGTAATTTTGTGACCAATACTTGCATTTATGACAGAATTTAACAAAATAACAGAGTTGGAAGGGACCTTGATGGTCTTCTAGTCCAACTGCCTGCTCAGTTGGAAGCCCTATGCCATTACAGATAAGTGACTGTCCATTGCCATTACAATCAGTACCACATAGTCCTGTTTATTTTCCTTTTCTTTTTACTCCTCACTCTCCCTGGGGCAGTTAGATTAGCTGCTTTTCTCCATAGCACACTGCATTCCTAAATCTGGTGATTGCAAGCTAACAAGCTCAACTCTGCAACCTTAATTAGTCAATGACAGCCCTTGGCTTCTTGGTGCTGCTGCCTGACATTGACAAGAATCTAATCAATTTCATATTAAAGGCTTTTACAGAATAACAGAAATTCCTCCTGGGCTGGATCTCTCTTAGTTTCCATTCATTATTTCTTGTTCTGTCTTCAGCTGCTTTGGAACAGGGATTTCCAACCCTTGGCCCATGACCTGGCACCAGTCTATGCAAGTGAGTGGAAGCCCCATCTATACACATGCAGGATGCAGCCAGTGCACGAAACCACACTCCATGTTTCATGAAAAAACCAGCCTTCACAGAACCAATCCTTAGTGCTCAAATAATCGTTGCTTTGGAGGAAAGGTTGACTCCCTCCTCCTTGTGGCAAGCTCTCAGATACTGGAACACTGCAATCAAGTCACCCCTAGTCCTTCTTTTCATTAAACTAGACATATCCAATTCCTGCAATCATTTTTCATATGTTTTAGTCCTCCGTCCCCAATCATCTTTGTTGCTCTTCTTTGCACTCTTTCTAGAGTCTCAACATCTGTTCTATATTGTGGCAACCAAAACTGCATACTGTATTCCAAGTGTGGTCCTACCAAGCCATTATAAATGTACCGTAGCATATTCTTTTTGATGAGTATTACCCAATTGTGTGTGCTTACTCTCTTGTAATCCCTTTCTCTCCAATGAATGTAAATACAAACATTATTTCCCTTCTTGCTAATTATCCTAGTGGAAGGATGAGCATTCCAAAGGGAGGGATAGTAGGGGAAAGGGATTGTAACATTTGCCCTTTTACTGGCTTCTTCCTGAGTCAAGGTTTGAAAACCTTCCCCATCATTTGGACTCAACTGATCATTGGGAGTCGGATTCTTCTGACACTACAAAACAAAGGATTGTAAGCACAATCACAGTCACATGACTTTCACTTAACTTTGCTATACTTAATGACTGAGACACCTGTCCCAATCGTAGTCATTAAACTAATACTACCTGTATAATATCACTGTTATTAGTGTCCCTTTGGCACTAATCTGCGATTAATTACTGTGATTAACCTGCAATTAAAAGCACGACATAAGCTATGAGTAAATATTGAAGTATATATGAGAAGAACAAATGTATTATTTGCCAACACAAACAATAAACACATAAAAATAATTAAAAGAAAGACAAGAATAACAATCTTTTTTTCCATATAGACAAAATTACTATTAGAATTTGGTCTTTGTCTCTGATTACCAATAAACTAAACTTTTTTAAACTGGAGGAATTAGCTGGCCTCAAACAAAATTTGTGAAAGAAGTGATGAGTCTTCAGAGTAATCTTTATACTCAGCAATGATAGGTCATAAAGAGTGGGCATTGGTTGTACTTTCCCACAATTTGTTATGTTTTGCCATACTTTATTCTGTTTTGTGGGTTATAAGTGTATGTTTCTGCCTCAAGGAACAGCAGCTGGAACATTTTGTTTGGAAATCATTTCTGGTTTTGTTTGTTTGATGGATCTGATAGATTTACAGCCCCATCCAACTCAAACAATGTGATTCTGGCACACAACAGAAATGAACTATAAACAAATAAAAATTACTATTCAGTTTTTTTAAAAAAAGAACTACCTTATGCATAAAATGTTCAATGATAATCAAATAAGATAATTAGACAAGCAAAAGTGGACTCCAGTCAGCTGGACCCAAACACCTGGGTAAACAGCCAAGACTTAAAAGTCAGAATTGGGCATGTCACATATTGGGTTGGGCAGATCGTTCCAGAGCACAGGATCAGTCACTTAAAAGACACCCATCCTAGGGCCAATGAGGAAGGAGCCAGAGTATTCTTTCCCTATGGGAGTATATAGGTCAAGATGTTTTTGGGAGAGGGTGGTACTCCAACCAATCCAGTTCTATACCATGGAGAGTTTTAAAGATACTAACCAACACCTTTAATTGTATCCAGAAGCTTATTGGGAGTCAGTGAAGCTCATGGAGTCACAGTATCACATAACTGTGTCCATAATTGCCCACACCTTACCTCTAATGGGAAAATTGAAAACTGGATTAAAATTGTCCAGATCAGCCAGATTCAAGGACGATTTCTGCAGAAGGGCATGCCCGTCTGCCTCTTTCAGAGCCAATGCAATTGTCCCCTCTCCCAAAGAGGGGCTTCCCTGGAGGCTTTAATCAATTAGTAATATTATGGATCTAACCTGGGGGTGGGGAATTCAGTTTTCCAAGGGGTCACATAAGAAACTGGAACTGTTGTGGAGGACATAATCAATGTAACCTGATTTGATGTCCTCAAACTCCATCACCTCAACTCCTCAGCTGCTCCAGGTGAGGGGTGAGTGCTGCACAGGTGCAAAAGAGGACTTTCTCTCCTCCCCCTTCCATGGTTACCAGCTGACTCAAAAAGCACACAACGTCTGTGCAAAGAGAGAACTGACTCAGCTTCTTCTCCTGCCCCTGTGCCGAGGTTATTTACACTTCATTTCTAATTTTCAACTGACTTCACTTGGGTTGGACAGGTGATGGCTCATCTATTGAGAATCAATACACTTCCATCCTAGGAAAGAATAAAAACTTAGAGAAATATAACTGTACTGTGTATCAGTTTGAATTAAAGGAAATATAACAACATTGCAGGGAACAAAGTTACAAAAAATGAGCAACAGATACCAAGAATAGGACAAAGAACACATAGAGTTTTGTGCAAAGTAATTCTATGGGGGAAATGGAACATATACTCAGGTGGGATGCAACACCACTGAAGAACAGACACGTATACTATAAAAACAAGGTAGAATTCCCAAAAAGGGTTCTGTGAAATTTTATTTCCCTATTTTTTCAAAACATCTGTATCCTGCTTTGCTATCCTTCCAGGTTTCAACCCCATTAGTTGGATCCTTTTACTGGAGCATTTGAATAAAAGTGTATTCCAATTGGCTATCCGTTTGCAGACCACCCAAGGTTGGATGTGGCCCAGGGCCTATAAAATTCCCAGGTCTGACCTAACATTTAAAAATTATAAGCTACCAATTACAAGAGGTATCCTGTGGTGAGATGGGTGGCCAATAAAATGAATGAATGACATACATGTGGTTGTATCCACAGCTCTGAGAACTCTGTCCACTGCTTCAGGGCTGAAAGGCCTCAACTCATCTCAGGCAGCAGCACCATAAAACTATGCCTCAATCACATCAATAAATTGCAACTGGAGTCCAAATCAGAACAAATCCAAGCAATTTGATCCACTAGGTACCAAGAACTGTCCTCACAGCATCCCTTCAGATGATCCAGTGATCCCTCTTGACTTAGAAAAGGTGAGTTATTTTGAATAGGCCTTCTTCTCTTTAGGTCTTGAACCTTAATATACATAATAAAGACTTGAATTTTCACTGAAACAGGGAATCTCATTCTGAAAGGATTGTTAATTTTGATTAAGTTACAGAATGGAAGTAAACAGAGGAAAGGCTTATCATTTTATGCATTCCAATGTTATTTGGATGCCAGTGAGAATTTCTGTGGGGAAAACTGGATGGTAGAAAATTTACAAAAGAACATCTCTCTAGGAGTGTGTAACATACAGTAGGAATTGTGAGGGAAGGGCTTAGAGATACTTGCTAGTAGGAGGTGGCCAACCTACCATAACCCATACATGCATGTATCGGTATTGCCACATTAAACCTTTTGTTGTTCAACTGTTTAATTATTTTTTCATTTTTTTATTTTTTTATAAATTTTATGGAATCAACATTAAAAACAATTTAACACAGTGTGACTTTCTTGGCCATCATTTTGGCCATACAAGCTATAGCATTGAGATACACATAACAGTTAATTTCCTTTTTCCCTTATTTTTTTATTTCACCTAATTTTTAGTTAGATTTTAGTATGTCAGTGAGTAGTTTACATGTGAGGAAAATTGTAATAAATTAAGTAGTTTCTAATGTTTTTCCTTGCATAATTCCCATACTGAAAATTGTTTCTTAAGCTCTAAATGAATTAGGTTTATCTCATGTGCACCAATGTGAGATAAGCTTTTCTCTATGCTTCAGCTATGGCTACAGTGAGTTGTTTTTCAAATCATTTTATACTACCCTTCAATGCCTTGATGCTTTCAGAAGGTGAGACTTCTGCTGTCACATTGCTGCTACTAGGTGATTGGGATGGGCATCTGGAAACCAAGATACTGTCCTAGTTTGGGAAGTTAACACATGCCTTCATCAAGGATGCTTCTCCCAAAACTGGCAGTACACAGTACATTTGATAAACCAAATGTCAGTAAAAACAGGACCAGACTGTGGAAGATCTCAAAAAGCCAGAATGTCAGCTTAATTTGGAAATCTCATTCTCTTCAGCCCTGGATGCCTCGGGGATTTCAAAATCCCAGTTAATCTGGATTTTATTTTTATTTTTTTTGATATTTTGTAGGTCTATGGAAGATTAGAATGAGTTTGGCTTGAACATTAGCAAGGAAGTTGCCAATTTCACCCTTGATTGTGTACTTGTCATCTTCCTACTTACAATTTTTTAAGCACTACTTTTATATGATCACTCATTTAAACATCCTTTTGATTTCTGAACAAGCGATTACTGTTTAAACATAGATTCACATCACCTTTCAACCAGTTATTTAATTAAGTGCTTCCTTCTGGTGTACTGTTTCAGTTAGAACTGGCACATCAGACCGTTAGTTTGAAGAGAGCAATCATAAATGCAAAGATGTGTTTATTCAGCTGTGTCATTTCTAAGCTGAAGAAGTTATAAGTTATATGTCAAAAATGAGTGAAAATTAATTACTTTGCTACATCCTCTAACATTCAAAAAAAGAGGTACAAAGCAGTGAAATCATATCTCTTTAAGTTCTCTTTTCAATCCCCAAACCAATAAGCTTAATTATAATTTATATTGAGAATTAATTCATTATGATGCTTATATTGGCACTTAGATTTGGTTAACATGGTGTACAAAGCCATCACATGCCTTGTTTGTTCCTGATTTAGTGTGATGCCTAAATCCAAAAAAATATTGCTGTATCATTCCTCTTTTAGCATACATATGTGCTGCCAAAGCAAGCACAACACAAACCAAGGTTGATACAATTGTGGCTTAGAATAATGTATGAACCTAACCATTTCTCTCTCCCTCTCTCTCTCCCTCCCCCCTCTTTCATAAATAATTTATCAAATAGTCTTCAACTGTTTTAAAAAAGCTTAAAATCAGCACTCTGCTTAAGCAAAGACAACATGCAACCATTCTTTTATACTTCTATGCTTTTTAATATAAGAATATGTAAATTTAAGTTTTTAATATATTTTTTAAATAAAGCATTTGCATATATACAAAGAAAAAACACAGAGACTTGTAATTTTAGCTTTAACAATGAGAACAAGTAGATGTTCCTTCCAGCATTCATATGCAGATGGCATAAATCAATGCCTATTACTTTTGTACTTTTCATGCCAGCGCATGACGTGTAAAGGTATTGTGGCATTCTGTGCAGGTTATCAACAGTCTTTTTATTTTGAACTGGTTAACTGTTATGTTGCTTTGCTTTGTACATCTAAAGTTCATATAAATGCTTTTTTATATTTTAAACAGTTGTTGAATCAAATAAATATACTGTACTGTTTATCTTCTAAATTTTGAAGGCAGGAAGGTATACAACAGTATAGATCCTTTTCAAATTATTGGGTCTTTCTCTACTTCTATTTAAGTACTATCCAATCATTCTTTGGTTAGTAGAAATTTATCTATCTATATACAATTAAAAAAAAACTTTTCCAGTGAGAGCAAGAGATTAGAAGCTCTGGCATTTTTAAAGGCAATGCCAAATTTTGCATCTATTGTTTCTGGTTTTTTTACTTGATGTTGATGGGTGATATTCTGACTTCACAAGGGCAAGGTGTGTTGAGACAACTGAATAGTGAAATCTTGCTTTCCTGTATTTTGTACCTTTTCTGGTATTGATGCAAAGTAGGCTGGGAGACTGTGGCAGGTAGCCACAGTCCTCTCTTTCTTCCTTACCACAGACCAAAACAGGAAAATTTACTTATCAAAAGTGAGAGAGATGGTAATCAAGCAGAACTGGTTTTCTGAAAACCTACAGCAGGAATTACCAGGATTTGTGAGGGTCGCCTCTCCTGCTTTATCAAGCAGTTCCTGATCAGCCGTCCAGATGATTATTGTGACACCACAAAATCCAGGCTCAAAATAAGCCTGCCAAACAACTGACATCTCCCAGCTGCAGGTCATTATTCAGAGACTGTGTTGTAAGCACAGAATTAGTTCTTCTTCTGAGGAAGCATCAAAATCAGTTGCCAACAGTTGTTTGGCAGCTGTGTAATAGAGTCCACTCTCCCATTTTATTGCTTAGTTTCTCCATATGCTGAGAAAATTGACAGTTAAAAGTAGAGGGGGGGGGAGGAGCAGGAGGAGGAAGAGGAAGAGGAAGAAGAAGAAGAAGAAGAAGAAGAAGAAGAAGAAGAAGAAGAAGAAGAAGAAGAAGAAGAAGAAGAAGAAGAAGAAGAAGAAGAAGAAGAAGAAGAAGAAGAAGAAGAAGAAGAAGAAGAAGAAGAAGAAGAAGAAGAAGAAGAAGAAGAAGAAGAAGATCTAGACATCACCAGATTATCAACTCCATGGGTGAAATACCAGAAATGTGCCAAGGGGTACTGGAGCTATTTTAAAACAGAACAACTAAGAAATATATGTTTCACTTATGGATGAATACTTCATGCATAGGGACATGAAATAATAAAGCAGTTGCCAATGGTTAAATGGAAGCTGGAAAAAATGCAGTCTTTTCCCTTAACAACACTAATTTTAAACAGCATTTATTTCAATCACAAAGTGGTCTCTTAAAATTGCTCTCTTAAAATTGGGCTACATTACATAGCAAGTACAACTTGAGTTACACTTAAAATATTAAGTTTTGAGATAATAAATGCCAAATAATATGAATTATGTTACACAGAAGAAAAAGCTAGGCTGGTTAAAGTCCTAGTCATTTCCTTGAGATTCAAAATAAGGCAATTGCTTTCTGGCTCTTACTGAGTTTCTGAAGATTTGAATGCATCACTGATAGCTTGGTACACAATTATAGGTGGATTAGGGAAACTGCTAATAAGGGATTTTGCTTTTTCAATTGTTAATATTAATTAAAATGAACTTATCCCTTTCATTTTTCAAAAGCATAAACAAATTATTAAAAAAGATAATTTAACTTGGACAATATGTATACCGTAGAAAAGTGGGAAGTTTTAGAGGACAGGTCAGGAATGAATAGAACAACAGCAACAAAATAAGTTATATTGCTGTATAGAATTATTGTATTTACATAAAGGGCTTGAAATAAAGTTCATTTTCCTAAGAGTATTAATCCTGAATTCAATTTCAGCTTTGGCTTATCTGTGAACAAAAAGGTAAATTAAGGTAACTAACAACTCCTAACTATAGGGATAACCCTTCAAGAGAAGAGCTCCAGAATTCTTCTTAATTCAAATTATCTCAAATAAGCAGTATCTATATGCTTCCATGCTATCTACCTCATAGAGAGTTCTTCCCTGGATGAACAGTTCAGGAAGGATGATATTGGCTGGCAAAAGCATTCTAAAAATATTTTAGTGCTAAGCCACATAGGAGTCCCAAAGGTGCTTTTTCAAGAGGCAGTTGGGCTTTCTGGTTTTTCTTTGAAGACATTTCGCTTATCATCCAAGAAGCTTCTTCAGCTCTGACAGGATGATGGGGAATTTCACTGTCATACATCCATTCCCCACCATCCAGTCAGAGCTGAAGAATCATGACCCAGATGACTGAGAATTTCCATAGACATTTAAGCCATATAGGAGTTTCTAAATAATAAGTAGCCTATTAATGTAGAAATATATTTATTCTCTCTTATCACCCAAGTATAGATTTATACCTGAGCTTGCACTCAAACTCCATGAGATTTGAGGCTTAGCCTTTCCTAGCTCTTGTTTGGCCACAGTTCATAACATGTTGCTTGAAAACTCTTTAAAAACTCTTGAGATACACAGCACTCTTGTCAAAAATGTTGGCAATATTTTTGCAAAAGAAAGAGGAATATTTGAGGACCGTAGCAATAAATAGCAGTGCTTGGGATGATTATCAATGAGGAGCTGGAAAACTGGTCTTGGGTTCAATGAAAATTGACCTGAATAGATTTATTATTTGCTATTCTACCTCAGACATTAAAATATCAAGGGCTAGAACAGTTGTATAAGAGACACAGATCTTTCTTCCTTCTCTCTAAACAATATATTGCTTCTGTTCTGACTCATCACTGCTTTTCAGTTATATCCCCTGAGGAGGTATATAACATTCATAAATACTTTTAAACATGTATCTGTGGCTTTTTCAATAAAAACCAAATTTTGGACTAAACTGTATTGCATGTCTATACTTGATTAAAAATATAGATTTTTCCTTCTGGCAGATAAAAATTATAACTACACACACAAACACACACATACACATGTGGGGAGAGAGGGAGAGATATTCTGAAACAAATAAAGTGCATAAGCATATGATATTTTCCTATCTAATAATCCCATGTACAATCATTTGAAATCAATATTAAATTCCTTGATATATTTTATATAAAGTATTATGCTTAAGGTCTGGCAGTTGAACAACATGGAATGTAAATGTTGTCATAGCATATTTCTAAACTGTAATTCCACCCAAATTCTGGGACAAACTCCTGAAAGGGGGTTCAGGTAGAAGTTGTATGCCGTTCTCAAAACACAAATTGTTCACTCCTACTTTAAAAGCATAAGATTCTTTGCCATCTAGTCATATGACCCATGGCCACCATGGCCATGCCCACCCAGCAACCGGGCAGAGAACCCTTTGCTAAAATTTTTGAAGCCCACCCCTGGTTAGAATGCAGCATTGCAGACTAACTTTGCCCACTGCCAGGAGTTTGGTCCTCACCAGGCTCAAGATTGACTCAGCCTTCCATCCTTCAAAGGTCAGTAAATTGAGGACCCAGATTGTTGGGGGAAATATGCTGACTCTGTAAACCGCTTAGAGAGGGCTGTAAAGTATAATAAAGCGGTATATACATTAAAGTGCTATTGCTAAAATGAATCAATATCATTGTCTTATAGTAACAAATTGGGACACAAACCTATATTTACCCACAGAATGGATCTGTGGCACAGAAACTAAGCAAAATAGAATTGCTGTGCTTTTCAGATCAACATAATATGAAATACTAGTGTTTCCTGAGCAAGGTGTCTTCCTTAGTTGTGCAAGTATTACCGTTTTTTTTTTTAAAAAACATTCTCCTATAGTGCATATGCACACCAATGAATTATAAACTACATTTATTTAAGTCTAAAATATTTTTCTTACCTTCTTATACAGAGAAGATATATATAGGCATTTAAAAATCTCCCTTTTAGAGAAATATGCTACTTCTTTGTATCAATGTCAACTTTATTCTCATTCTAAGGACCCTCCCTTTATTATAAGAATAATTAAAGTTAGATTTATGGAGAACTGTGTTCTGCCAGGTAGATGACACAAAGCTAAAACACAAAATACAACACTGCATAAAATAGGTGAGATAGCTTTCCAGGGGCTGATTGTCATAAATAAAATAGGCTGATTGATGTGCTAAATTAATTGCATGAGATTCAAGATATCTAGAAGAACATGATGTTATGAGTTTATTTATTGTAATTATTATGAAAAAGGCCATCTCCAAAAGAGAAGATTTTGGGAAATCTCTAGGGAAAAGGAAGATAAACTGAGTGGTAGCTTGAATTTAGGCAGTAGAAGAAAACTAACACAGCGCAGAACAGAACAGAATAAAATATTTTATTGACCGTGATTAGACACAGCCAAAATTAGCCAAAACTGAAGAATATTTGGGATACTTATCCAAGTTTAATGGTGGCATTACATGTTTTGAAGAGTCTCTTTGATTTCCATAGATTCTGCTTAATTATTGATATTTTTTAACATACAGAAAGAGCCCTATGACTATAATAATAGACTAAGTAACTGGCAATTTATACCCTCACTTTAAGACTCTGTGAACAATGTCCTTGAACTTCTAGCCTTGCTGATATGCATCTTGAGATGCCATGGCAACATCCTAGCTCTGGATAAAAGATCACTCTAGTCTATCTCTACGAAAAGAAATTCCATATGCAACCATTTAAAAGAGAGTCTGGGAAAATCCAATAATGCCAATTTAAAAGAAGAAAAAGGTTTAAATTAAAAATTATTTGCCCTAAGATTTATTTCAAATAAGGATAATAAGGACAAAGCATTAAATCATGTATTAGAGAGATTACTGGAGAGAAATCAACATGGGTTTATTAAGAAAATTAGCAGATCTGACAGCAAGGGCGATGAAACTTTATTTCAAATTCCAGAATTGGGAGAAATATAATGTAGGCCTCTCTCTCTCTTCACCTTGGTACACCTCACTCCCTTTGTACCTTTCTTAAGATTATTCAAACAAAGGAGAAGAAATCACAGAAATAATGGTGTGGAGACTATCCTGATGAGCTTATTATAAATGTCAAATGCAGAAAAATCAGGAAGTCTAGGCAGTTTAAAATGAATATAAAGATTTATTGCAAAATCATGCTCTTTACAACTACTGATAGTCAAAGTAAATTGGAGGTAGATAAGAATCAATGAAATTCAAGGTGAGCTGGACTTCGATGTCTCGTGGGCGTGAAGGGACTCGAAACTTACGACCCATTTGACTCTTCCCAAGGGGTCAGCCTAGTCCTACAAAAAATGAAGAAAGGATCTGAATTGGGATTTGGTTTCAAATTGCTGTTAAAGGACAATATGAAAGTGCCCCAAATCTTTCACTTATCATTCTTGAGCAGACTTACCACTCATGTGGTTAGAGAACAGAACTTCTTTTTAATTAACATACTAAAAAGCAAAGAGATGAAATAAATGGGCAGTTTTGGCAACCCAAAGTATGCAAATAGAAAGTCTCTGAGCATCATTATTGGAATACACTTTTTATTTTAGACAGAAATGAACTGAAATTAGAAATAAGTTGGATCTCTTGACATAATTAAATTAAATAAAAAGGTACAGCTAAGATCTGAAAAATCATTCTAGAAAAATTCTATGCATTACCCCAGGGAGAGATGAATTTGATGTAAAAAGGTGCTTGCAAGTGGCATATACATGTATAGTTCAAATCACCTTCCCCTCTTCAAATGTGTCTACACAGTCCTACTTAAATCAGGAAGAATTGGCATTAAAATGGTAGTGCGATTCAACATATCTACATTGGGGCAAAAATTCCTAATTCCAAATATACTTATGTACCTATTGAATAGGAAAAGGATATTTATATTAACTCCACTATACTGCTGCTGTGATAGATTTTTTGGGAGAGGAACCGTTTTGGGGATTATTAGAAAAAAAATTCAAATACAGACACTAGTATTATAAAGTCCACATTTACATAGAGAGTTGCTGTTGTGGAAAAGAACAAGGAAAAGTGAACCCTATACACGCACTATGTTGGGCTCCTGAATTAAAGGGGGGAATATACACTAATACATAAATAAGCTTACAAAATAAATACATCTTTCTACATTAAATAAATAGGTTTACAGATCTATTACAATAATGTTAAATTATCACTCTGATCACAGCTTTTCAAAAATGATTAGTATATATTAGTTTATTATTTCTAAAAATAATAAAGGAGAAATATAAATAAATAAAACTAAAAAATGTGCAGGAAAAAAAAGAGTGATCAAAACATTGGAACACGTCTGTTATTCTGGAATTTCAGAATTTTTAGCTGGGAAAAAAGGGGATAAAATAATGTATACATTTTTTTTCCAAGGATTAGCAAAAGTAAATAAAGACTTTTTTTTCTCCCTTATAATGCAGATTGCAGGGTGATCCACTAAATCTGAATGATGGGAAATTTAGTTCACATGAAAGGAAAACTTGACTGGAATCACATATCATGCATGTTTCTTAAATCAAAATTTGTTAAATAATCTATAGCTACTCGATGCAATTGAATCAAAGTTTGTTAAATAATTTACATGGTAAGCCAATTTTGGTTTAATTGCAGTTTATTAAAGGCCTAACAGCTGACTGGAAACACAAATATATTACGACATAAACCAAGGCTGTGAATTAGCTTCATTCTGGGTCCAATTCCAGCTTTCCAGGTCATCTATCAAGCCAAGCAATATTACAGGATACAGTTAACAATCTCTTCCTTTCCCAAAGACAAACCCAAAAACTTTAACCTTAGACTTTCTACTATTGACCTCACTCCTTTCCTAAGAGGTCTGTAGGGGGCGTGCATAAGCGCACCAACGTGCCTACCGTCCCTGTCTTATTGTTTCTTTTATTTTTTTTCGTATATGTATCCATGTATTCATAACTATGTTTTTACTTATACCTATTATCTTGTAAGCAATTGACAAACCAAATAAAATAAAAATAAATAAATAAAATCTTCATTTCCGAAGGCTGGTAAACTGCAGCTTCAGGGAAGGGCATTCGTTCAAAGAACCAGTCAGAGCAAGATTTCTCCATTCCCTGCCATAAGTCATTGGCTTAAATCACAATATCTGAATTCACTCAATTTGATAAATTAAACCCAAACCAACCACATTATCATTTAGTATAATGTGTAAAGCCAACCCTTCACGCAGCACCAAATTTAAACAATGGAATCTGCTTGAAGAAGTTATAAGAGCATCAAATGATACAGAAGATAAGATTGTGAGCATCTACTTTTCTGGGTGCTACACTTACAGAAAAGATCTTACTATGCTGAGAGGAGACGAACAGCCTGGGGGCTTACTGTTATAATTCTATGGATAGTCTTCCCTCTTTCTTCCTGTCTAGTTCGATCTTCTATATGATCAATTAAAATTTAGTCAAATGAAAGAAAAGCAGAAGCACTTCAAATAGATTTGTTAGTTTATTTGTATCCCGCCTTTATTATTTTTGCAAATAACTCAAGGCGGTGTACATATACAACATACATTCCTCCTCCTTTCTTCCACAACAACCCTGTAAGGCGGGGTATCAAACTCAAGGTTGCTTAGATCTGGCCTACAGGGCCACCCTGGAAACAGCGAAGGACTGGCCTGCGGTGCCTCTGCCAGCGAAAATGAAGCTTGAGAGGGCCCTTCCAAGCTCCCTTTTTGCTGGCAGAAAGTTGCAGGAGGCTGTCCCAGCTGAAAATGGATCTTTGAAGCCTGTTTTCACTGGTAGAGTGTTTGGGCCACCACAGGCGCTCCTAACACAAGTGACATCAAGCTGGCCATGCCATCCTGGCCCCATGAGGTCAAATACAACCTTGATGTGACCCTCAATAAAATCGAGTTTGACACCCTTGCTGTAAGGTGAGTTGGTCTGAATGAAAGTGATGGGCCCAAGGTCACCCAGCTGCTTTCAGGGCCAAGACAGGACTAAGAACTAGAACTCATGGTCTCCCACTTTCTAACTTGGTGACATTGGCAAAAATATGTTGAACAGCAGATTTTTCCATTTAATTTGAAAAGCACTGCTTATGGATATGGATATAAATATGTGTGTCTATTTATACAGTTGATGCTTTTAATACTAATTAAATGTGTTCTTGGAGAATTTGGTTTATCTAACATATCATATCACCGGCAGCCTGTAGTATGCTAGATCTGAACCTGACCTTTCCAACAGCCTAAAAAAAAAATGATTTTGTTGTTACTTTTTGCAGGCAATTTTTTTTGCAATGAGACTGATTGGGTCTCTCCAAATGACCTGTTTAGATTTTCACAGATTTAAAGAGAACGACAATCTAAGACAGAGATAAGACATATTCACCTCCATTCAAAAGCATTTCAAAACATTTAGACTTTGGAACATTTTTTTCCCTTTGTTTATGCACAAAAACACCCTTATAGACAATGGAGAAACAGCTTCTGTGCCTCCTTCTTCCTTCTAGCAGAAGAGAATACCTCTTTGGAGAAAGTAAACTAATTATATTTCCTCTCCCACCTTCCTCCACCCACTTTTTTTTCCTGTTCATTCCTTTCATCAATCATTGCAATTGTGCCAGTCACCCTTCTTATTGTGAAGACTGCCTTTGTTTTTTAGTACACCTTTATCTTTCTAGTCTCCTGACCCTCTGTCAGATAACACCTGTACCCAGCGTGACCTCATTTCACTGCTGGACTGACATAAGATCACCTAATATTGCCTGGTGTTGTTGAAACAACCACGGCAAGGAATGAGCATTTTGTCTTTTTCACTTGGCTGTCAAACTCATCTTAATCTATGGGGCTTTTTGTACACTTCTTAAATACACCCAACATAGCTCTATCTCAAATTTATGATTAAAAAGCAAGTTTGGCATTTTGCAAAAGGACATAGTTTGTGGTTAGAAATTATCATACTGTTGCTCCTTTAAAAGTAAAGATTTCCCTATCCAGTTGTGTCTGAATCTAGAGCACAGCGTCTATCTCAGTTTCTTGGCTATGGGAGCAAACGTTGTCTGAAGACTATTTCTGTGCTCATGTGGCCAGCATGGCTATACACCAAGAGTGCATGGAACAGAGTTACCTTCCCAATCAAAGTGGTACTTATTAATCTACTTGCATTTGCATGTTTTCAAACTGCTAGGTTGGCAGGAGCAGGAGCAAGTAATGGGATCTCACCCCGTTGCTTTGATGTCGAATCTGGGCTTCAGTATCCGAATGATGACTAAGCAGATAAATCTATCTATCTATCTATCTATCTATCTATCTATCTATCTATCTATCTATCTATCTATCTATCTATCTATCTATCTATCTATCTACACAAACACACACATACATATATGAATTTATACTGACTGAATGCTTTGTCATCATTTAGATACAGAAACCATTTTATTTCTTATAACACTCCCTTATATAAAAAAGTAACTTTTGGGTTCTCTTCTTCCTTCTAGCATGAAAGAAAAAAAAAAAAAACAGATAAGAGAGAGAGCTATATTGAATTGCAAATATATCTGTGCAGCTGATAATGGTGTAAATCATTTAAATATCCAGAAGTCTTCCTAACAAAGTAACAAACAAAATGAATCAGGATCTGATTCCCTGTTTAGATTATTCTCTTAAATCAAATGACTGCAGTTTACATTATTATACACAAGACTCACCTACTGCTGCTACAGTGTCAAGCATAAGGAACAGTATGTAGGACATCTTTCAAAATAATTATTTATGATTAAAATACAGGATTGGAAAACCCTTCCACCTTTCTTCAGTAATATGCCCAAAGTATGACAAGTGAATGGGAAACAGGTATGGAGAAAATAATAATAACCTAAAGCAAAAGTCCAACATGAATATAAACAGCCCAATATGAAGCAATGAAAAATGCCAAGATCTGGATGCAAAACCTGGAAAGGTTGTCCACCCTCAATTTAGGGAAGTGTAGCTCCTGGCTATTAAAACTGCAGGCAGAACTCTGATGGGACTAGAGAAAACAGGGAAATTGTACTGAAATCATGGATCTGCAGGAAAAGGATGAGCAAATGCGGTGATCGCCTATCTGTGCCATCTGGCAGCTTTAGTAACTGTGGTTCTGAAATCCTACAATTAGGAGATGTAGAATAGCAACATTTCTCTATCAGGAGCTTTTGATTTTAGAGTTTTGCTGGATGGTATGATTGGAAGCAAAACTCTGTTCCTACAGAACTGCTGTTGAATTGAGTGAAGGAGAGAGCAGATATGTCCCCTCATTTATGCTATGGGTCACAGGAAAGCCCATTTGAAGATGCTTGACCTTTGTTGCTGCAGCAGGCAAAATGATAATTTATCTTGGGCAAAATGGATGAATATTTTGTGCTTAAAAACAAATCTGATCCACAAGAGATCTTGTTATTACCCAAGAGGATAGGAGCACAGAGAATCCGCTGAGAGCATTGCAGGAGAAAGCGAGAACTGTACATTTGAAGCCAGAGGAAAGGAAAACATCCAAGCTAGGTTGGGTGGGGAATTATGGGCAAGGCTTATCCTAAAACCTAGAGGTAGAAACTGCTTTAATGTTAGAAGGCTCTATATAATTGATAAAAAGTAATGAACAGATCCAAGAAACTTTAACAGGGTGGCAGGAGATTGCTAAAAGCTTAAGGCCCTAGTTATCTATAAATGCCTATACAGGGTAGATAATAAGATTTGTTTCAAGTTTACTGGGACCTGAATAAATACAGCTGAAAGGGATGAATATGTCATCACTATTAGAACGGTAAAAGACAGAGAACTGAAAATTGCTAAGGTTGCAAAATACCCCAAATGTACAATAAATGGATCAATTTGTAACAAATGTGATTTCATGAACTCTTCTGTAAGCAATCCATTTGGACAGAATATCAGTTCCACTATTGTTCCCCAATCGGAAGTATAACTAAGAAGATGGTTCTTAGGAGGATTTTCAATGTCTGAAGTTGCCAATGCATTTTGTCAGTCCGCATTCATCAAGATTGTGCCAAATCAGCTGCATCTATTACAGATTTGATAGGTTTTTATTAAAATAATGCTTTTTAGAATCTCCTGTATTGCTCCAAAGTGAGGTCTGCATTTCTACATTGCCTGAAAGTCAGCCTGCATGAATGAAAACACAGTGAACCCAGATTTAAAGGAGATGGGATCTAATTAAGGGCAGGGGTGGGATTCTACCAGTTCGCACCTATTCACTAGAACCGGATGTTAACATTCTAAGCAGTTCGGAGAACCGGTTGTTAGAAGAAATTACTGGCCTAATCCTGTAAGGAAGGCAGGAAGGAAACATTCTGGTGTTGCTTACAGAAACTACCTCTCCATTAACCCTTATTACATTCTTGGCAGGACTAGACTTCCTGTATCTGGAACTTCTCTGGAGTTTTTTTCCCTCCTTTGCTGGTACTTTGCTTGTGTGGAGTGACCATTCGAAGTTGCAATGGCACTGAAAAAAGTGACTTATGACCCTTTTTCATGCTTACCACTGTTGCAGCATCTCCACAGTCATGAAAGGCCAGGTGAGGAGATGCGATGTGAGTGATATTGAGTTGACCAATACCATGACCACCAAGCCACGCCTACCACCTAAGCCTCGCCCACAGAACTGGTTGTTAAAAATTTGAATCCCACCCCTGGTTAAGGGTTAATCTCCCAGAGTCAATAATTGATGGAAGGAGATTCTGTCACATGGTCCAATACATTAGAAGATTTCTGCTACAGTTGGTAGACATCCCTCACATTTTAAATAATCTGCTTCCAACAAAAATCATTTGATAATGAGGAGATGAACAATGCAGCTTTCATGAATGGCAAATAACCCTTAGCCAAAGCCCAATGCCAGCAGACAGAGTTGAAAGGGACCTTGGAGGTCTTCTAGTCCAACCCCCTGCTTAAGCAGGAGACTTTATTCCATTCAGACAGGTGATTGTCCAGCCTCTTCTTAAGAGCCCCCAGTGATGGGACATCTACAACTTCTGAAGGCAAGGAATTCCACTGGTTATTGTTCTCACTGTTAGGAAATTTCTCCTAAGTGAAAATAGTGACCACAGCTGCACAATCAAAGCCCCACCCATTTTAAACATGTTTACATTCTGGCAGAGTTCCAAACATGAGGCTATGACTCTCATGTGGACTTTTCTGAACTTCTTCCACTGATGCCCTGAATAGGCCTTATGAACTGCCATTGAAACAGAACACCTGGCTATCATCATAGACAAAATAAACAAAAGGAAGGGAATCCAGAAGAGGATTTCTTAGACTAACTTTATTTCCAGTTAGTGTGTACATGAGTGACAGCAAGCTGAAGGCTGCAGTGCTGAAATGCCGAAGGCTGGAAAACCCAGGCTTTTTAATACACTGTAACTATTGTGACCTTGAATTTCAGAATGTGACATTGATTACAGTAAATTCATATTGAGACATACTACTTGAGCTTTTCAAGCATTCAGGAGGTTTATCCACACTGCCAGATTTCTCCATTCACAGGATGGGCTGGCAATTATTTTTGGAGGCAACTCCCACTGGACTCACCCACCACAAATACAAACTCCAGGCACATTTTCTGCTCCTCTTTGAAACTAGTGAACACCTAATGTTGATTCTGTTACATCAGGTCTTTCTTATTAGCACAACAGATATTGTCTTATATGCAGAATGCTCCCAATGCTATTCAAGCAGGGAAAATGCAAGAAAGAAATTTCTATTTTAACGCAGGTTGTACTAATTGTGTATATGTGTGTGTTGCTGTCCTAACTTTGCTTCTGTGTATATTTTTTGTATCTATATATGCATGTGTGTATGCATAAAACTATACATGTAAGGCATAAAGACATACACACATACACACACACACACCCCAGAAGGAAAGCAATCTGCTGGAATTAAACTCAGGACAACATAACAGCAGGAGAGTTGGCCATGTTGCCAAATCACCTCAGTCTAAATCAGTTGTTCTTAAATTGGCTTAGAGTAAAGCTGGAATGAACAAAGGACAGGAGCAGCTTGCAGGCAGTGTTTGGGCATGGCCTAGACACTCCTTTGACTGAAGTGTAACACCACAACAGAATACACATGATCTACAACAACCACTGTTTTGTACTCACATTCAGATATCTGAAGCATGTTAACTGCAATAATCAATAAATGTAAATGAGCAAGGAGATAGTTTTCAATTGCTCTGGAGAATATCATCTTTATGTCAAATTTGGAAAACACATGGAGATTCTTAGTCATCCAGGTCATGCGCTTTTTCAAGAGGTAACTGGACTTTCTGGTTTTTCTTTAAAAGTTTCACTTCTGATCCAAGAAGCGAAACATCTTCAAAGGAAAAAAAAAACCAGAAAGTCCAGTTGCCTCTTGAAAAAGCATCTTTGGGACTTGAAGATTTTATATTCTTAAAAAATATGGAACACCACCACTAGCAAACTGCCTTTCAAGCTGATAAAAGTTCTGCAATAAAATAGTATGAAGATTTAAATCGAAACATACTTCAGTTCATAATTGCATATGTGATGCTTGATCTTAGCCAAAAGGCCAAATTCATATCAAATCTAGGTTCACTTGTTAGATTAATACCGGCGGAACAAAACAAAAATTGTGAATTTCAATCACCTATTTTGAGTTTTGTTCTGCTCTGGAGACAGTTTGCCACCTTATTCTCAGATGCTGCCAAAAAGTGAGTGGTGGTGGTGATTTTTTTTTTTTAAGTTTAGAGAGCAAACTTCCTTTTAGTTATCGAATTGCTTCTAATACAAGAGCTTAAACTGATCCTACTATTACAGTAACTGCTTATTTTTAGGGTCCTTTATGGGATTAGAGTTTACTCATCCTTAATATCTGCATGTCAAAATACCTCAGCATTTTATCACATGATGTCAACCTAGCTTTATATCTTCTTTACTTATATGGAGATTATTCTAGCTTTGATATACCAATTCAAATGGATTAGGAGAAAGAAAGGTTGATTGATTCTTGAACCACTGTGCTGAACTGTTAAATGAACAAACTGATGACTGGAAGCAAAAAAAAAAAAAAATTCACCAGAATCAATAAACGTATTATTTGAAGCTATGCAATTGCTGCCGGGTGCAATTAGCTATCATTTCATATGAGCAATTAAATAAACTGGTTGACTGGATATCCCTTTGAACCAAAGCCCTGTTCTGGTAATGGCTTATTGCAGATGAAATATGCAAGTACCCTCAGAGACTTCTTAAAACCTGCCTTTTGCAAGTACATACATTGGAAGGTGGAGGTTGTGCCAATGTTTCACAGCAAAACTTCTTTCACAGCAAAAGGAGCATTTTTCAAGTTGTGATCTCAGATTCTTTTTTTTTTTTTTTTTGGTCTTCCTACAGTTTCCCCACAAGTGCAGGGTCTGCTTTTGGTGAGAAAGGGATCAGTCGAATGGGGATCCATTGATTGTAATAGGAATTGACCGACCAGCTTGTTGCCCTAGCAAACCAAGAACACAAATGAAAAATATATGTCAATGAAGTTGTACTTGCAGTTTTACTCACCTAAAGCATTTCTTTATAATTGATAATGGAATACCCTGAGCAATAGGGATTAGGATATTGGATTAAGACAGAAGATATAAATGATTACATAGAATTTATCTAAAGATGAAAAGCAGTATCTGCGGCAAATAAGGGGGCTTAGCAATACTGTTAGAAAGATTGGATACTTAACATTGCTATTAAAAAGATTGGATACATTGAACATTTATTTAGCAAAAACATTCATTTAAAATTATTAGTATAACCTTCAAAAGTATAATACAACAGAAAAAGCAAAAGAGATTCCACTGCTGTAATTCAGGCATCCTGTTTTGTGGAATTCAAAGATGACTTGATTTATAAATATATAAATTTACATAAATAAATTATAGCAAGCACAAGATTTATTTCATTATGAGTTTTTCTCACTACAATTCTTTGTGTCTTGATCAAGATTTGGGGGATTTTTTTAAAAAAAAATCAACAGCTTCTGCAACCTGAACAAAATTTTAAATTGTTATATTATAGAATGAAAGAAATGTTAAAGGTTGCATTCTCTTTCCAATCACCAGCTTATTATGTTAGACATCTCCAAACTTTACATTCTTACAAAGTACTAGTTGGCTTTATATATAGTAACAGCTGCCAGGCTATTTTATGCTTTTATTGAAATCACATATGATTCCTTCCATAGAAGAATGGCAAATTAATTCATGTGGGGAGATTTAGTTCAATGTAGAAGCCATTCCTGGATTACAACTCTAAATATGGACTTGTATCTCATCCAATGTTTGGATTTCTTTTAATTTAAGACTTTAATATCCAAGTGCTTGTATGATTTGCTAAATAAGTGCAACAATATGTAGAAAAGACCTTGGCAGATGAGGCAAAGAGATGCTGTCTAAGGAATAGTGAGTTAAGACAGTGGCCCCCAATCTTTTTGGCTCTGCAACAGCAGTAGGGGATGCAGTGGGGGGGGAGAAGGAATGGTTTCACATGCGCCTACGCAAATGCAGCTTCGTGCACTCGCCTGTCGCTGGTGCAGCCCAGTCCCCAGCATAATGAGGATTAGTACTGGGCTACAGACTGGAGGGTGGGAACCCCTGAGATAAGAAAGAACATAGCCTGCAACTGATAGGCTCAGTAGGAACCTTCCATAAGTTCTCAGGCAGTAAAAGTGATGCTGGAAAAAATTACTTTGTAAAAATCGATTAATTTAACTTTATAATAAGATAGTATTAGTTTATCTTTATGATCTACCTGGCAAGGCTGACACTGATATATAAAAGTCTCATTCTTCACATTGAATAGGAATTGGTAGAAAAAAATGCAGAAAATGTTCTGCATGGAATAATTATTTTTATTTTATGATATGCGAGTATAACCCTGTTTCCCTGAAAATAAGACCTATCCTGAAAATAAGCCCTAGTATGCTTTTATGCTTGTGCCTAATATAAGCCCCTCCCCAAAAAATAAGCCCTACTTAAGAGCCTGCACAGCTGGCCACCCACCCATTCCATCTGGTTGCTCACACTGCTGAAGCCAAGAGGCAAGGCGGTTGGTGGTGGTGGAGCTGCCCCACATGCTCCACATTGGCTTACCTCAGGGCCCCCACAGCCAGGCCATCCAATGTTCTAACACCTGCCTCGTGGCAGCAGCACCAACACCCATATACAATAGGAGCCAATGTGGAAGCTGGCCCACTTCTTCTGCTTGCTCGGGGCCACAATGGAGCTGGAGGCCAAGTGTTGTGTTGGTACTGCAGCTGCGAGGAGAGTCAGGTGTTGTGGCGTGGATGGCTTGGCTGCGGGGGCCCTGTGTGTGGGGCATGTGTGGCAGCTCCCCCTCCCCCCACCTTGTCTCGTGCCTGAGGCACTGACACAAAACTTGGCCTCCTGATCTGTTGCGGCCACGAGCAAGCAGAAGAAGTGGGCCAGTGATCATGCGGGGTCCTGCTGGATGGCGCTGCCAGAGTCCTACTGCAAGGTGAGGCAGGTTTTGGGGCATGGGTGGCCTGACTGTGAGGTCTGAGATAAGCTAGTGTGGGGCACATGGCACAAGTCCACCCACTCCCATCTTGCAGCAGCAGCACTAATGCACTGCACAACCTCCTGCCCTGCCGAGAGAAAGCAGAAGTGAGCCTCTCGTATATGGGGAGGAAAGACACCTTTCTTTGTGCTTATTTTGGAGCCCAACAGAAAATAAGACCCAGTCTTATTTTGGGGAAAACACTGTATCTTGTACATCTTGTATGCCAAACAACATGTTTTTCCATGCAACAGTGTCCATATTTATAATATATACTAAAAGAAGGGAAATATTGTAAGTTGGAATTAATGTAGTAGTATCACTGTTCAGTGGAAACTTTCATCACTTTTAAAAATGCAATTCCTTTTTCCCAGCTCCTATTGCTTCCCTGGAAAAAAAAAATCTAAAGTGTTCAGGAACTTCTGGAGCCAAATTATTGAATTGAAGGAAGGGGAGAAGGAAAAAAAAGTTTGTTGTTTGACAAAAAGCTCATTTGTGAAACATTTCATGTAGGCAGAGCTATTTTTCAGAAGCAATTTTTTTTTAGTTCAGTGGCTTGTGTTGTATGAAACTGATAGGATGATGCTTGTTTTGGAATAATCACTCATGAAATGAGCATTTTGCCATGCTAGTCCCCAAAAAACACAACATCAGCTCATCAGTATCTCTTTTCAAGCAGCCCAATATTATTAGCATGTCATTAAAACAAGCAATCAAGCTGTAAATAATGGGAGATTTTAATGACTTGGGTAGAATAATTCCCTCCCAAAAAATATTTCTAGGAATAAATCAGTCGTTTCCAATAATTGCTTTGAATTAGATTTTCAAACCTCTAAGACAGATTTCCACATGTACCTTGTTTAAGCACATTTTACCATAAACCATTCAGCGTGTGAGGATTTAGAATATTTTACATAAAGTTAAAAAGACAGTTATATATCCTGGTAATAGATGTCTTACGCTGAGCTCAAAATATCCACATCCTTTAAATTAGACACTATAATATTCTGGAGAAATTGGGATGTTAACATCTGCAATAGAGTAAAATTAGACTCTAAAAATTAAGGCTTTAATTTTGAAGTGAATTAGACAACCCATGATCCATTGGGTCATTATTTCAGAAATATTTCCTTAACTGATTTCTCAATGCTTTCAACAGTGGCTGAGCTTCTAAGGTAGTGAGGAGGGGGGGAAATCTTAAAAATTCAGGGAGAGATCTATCTATATTGAAAGTAGCTTATGTTGTGCAGTATAGATTCTTCCGGGTTTCCAAGATGGCGGGCGGGCGTTTTCGTCGGAGTTTCCTCCGACCTGGGTGGATTCAGATGCGGCCCCCCTTGTCCCCTGGGTCCCCTCGCCGGTGGCAGAGGCGGGGGAAGACCGGCGGAGACCGGCTATGGTCATCTGGAGCCGGTCGGGGGTCTGCCAGAGCCATAGGGTCGGCAAGAATGACGACGTTGGCGCGACGGCCCCAGCGGCCTCGGAGCGATCTTGGAAGCTTCGGAGGCCTTGTACGGCAGCCAGCAACCCTGAACTGCTGCAGCAGCGTTTCCAGCGGCCCCTGAAGCGTCGGCGGTCTCGGCGGCCTCTGAGGCGATGGCGCCGTTACGATATGGCCCCGGTGGCTTCGCGGTGAGCGTGGTGACCCCGGAGTTCTGGGAGCGGCGTTGACTTGGGGGAGCTGTCCGGAGAGCCCTGGATTGGCCTCGGCGGCCTTGTTATGGCCGCGGAGGCCTCGGAATAGCTTTTGTGGCGGCCCCGGAGCCCTCGGTGAGGGATGGCTGTGTGGCGGTTTCGGCGGCTTCGTTCGGGCCGCGGCGGTCCTGGAGAGGCCTTGGCGGCTCCGGAGCGGCTTTGTTGCGGCTGTGGCGGCCTCGCATCGGACCCGGAGCGGCCTTGGTGGCCTCGACAGCAGCGTGGCGACCGGGGCGCTCGTGGAGCGTGACGGACGATGAGTGGCGGCCCCGACACCCTCGAAGGCCTGTTAACGGGATCTGGCATCGGCCGACGGCGCTCCTGGACAGCCGGCGGAGCTGTGGACGTTCCCTCCTCTTCCCTGGGACCCCCACCGGAGGTGGTGGGCCCGGGAGGGGGGGGATTGGCTCTGCCCGTGACTTTCCTCCCCCTGGGGGCTCCACCGGTGGCAGAGGTGGAGGGATCGGGGCGAGGGGCTGTGTACCCCAGCTCGGCCGGACTTTATCGAACATGGCCGAGGAACAGCGAGGACTGCGGAGAACATTACGGGACTGCCGGGACGGGTTGGTCGGAGCCTCTGAGATACTCGAGGGGAGAGCTTTGGGCCCTGAGGGATGTCCCCCTCTCCCTTAAGTGGCCTTCAAAGCTCTCTAGAACTTTCCTCGATGACGGATCCTGGGATCCTGAGAGATGGTGGGGCTGGAAGAACCGGAAGAAGCGCGGGAAACCGGGGGTTTTTAACTTTGTGATGGGGTTTTTAAAGGGGTTGGGTGTATCCGGGGCGGGTGCGGGAGACAGCCCGCGTGGATCTGGGGGCAGCCAGGCCAGCACGCATGCCTGGAGGGGCTCGGGGGGTCCCGTGCTGGGGTGGCAGACGGAGGGTGGGATGCCGGGGGCCAATTTTATCAGCACGGTGGCTGGGAGGGGTAGATATGCTGGGGGTAGAGGGCCATATCCGGTTAGGGGATCGCGCTGCCGATATCTTCAAGAGGTAGCACGCTCCGACCCTCCTTACCCAACCTGCAGTCCTGGCTGTCCGGAGCCTCAGGCCCTGAATACCCGGCTGTTGCTGTGCAATGCCAGGTCCGTGGTTACCAAGGCTCCCCTGATTTGTGATCTGGTGCAGGAGGAGACCGTGGACCTGGTAGGTATTACCGAAACCTGGTTGGGCCCAGAGGGCGGTGTCCCTCTGGTTGAGATGTACCCACCAGGTTTCCTTGCATTTCATCAGCCTAGGTCTCAGGGAAGGGGTGGTGGGGTGGCGGTGCTTATTAAAGAGGTCCTTTGTCCTAGGGAGGCCACTGTCCCTCAAACGGCTGGCTGTGAGTCTCTTTTTGTGAAGTGGGGACAAGGGGTTCAATGGGCCTTTTGATGGCGTACCTGGCTCCCTGCCACGTCTCATCAGCCCTGCCCGGACTCCTTGAGGTGATAGCCGGGCTGGCGGTTGAGACCCCTAGGCTTTTGGTCATGCGGGATTTCAACCTGCCATCGCTCGGTGAAACCTTGGGGATTGCTCGGGAGTTCATGGCTTCCATGATGGCCATGGACCTGACCCAATTAGTTTCTGCCCCCACTCACATAGGAGGACACATGCTGGACCTGGTTTTTGTCTCGGGTCAGTGGTTGAATGACTGTAATTTCGGGGATTTAGTTATTATCCTATTGCGGCGGTTGGAGGGGTTGGGAATTGGGGGCACCGTTTTGCGGTGGTTCTCGTCCTTCCTCTCGGACCGCTCGCAATTTGTGTTGACGGGGGGGGAGAGGTCCACCCCTAGGCCCCTCATGTGTGGGGTGCCTCAGGGGTCGGTCCTCTCCCCTCTTCTGTTCAACATCTATGTGAAGCCGCTGGGAGAGATCATCCGTGGTTTTGGGGTGAAATGCCATCTTTATGCTGATGATACTCAGCTTTACATCTCCACCCCAAGCCACCCCAACGATGCTGTGGAGGTTATGGCCCGTTGCCTGGAGGCTGTGCGGAACTGGATGGGCGAGAACAGGCTTCGACTCAACCCTTCCAAGACCGAGTGGCTGTGGTTTCCGGCGGCCCGATATAGTCAGCTGACTCTGTCGCTGGCTATTGGGGATGAGATCTTGACCCCCACAGAAGGGGCCCGCAATCTTGGTGTCCTCCTGGATGTACGGCTGTCTTTGGAAGATCATATTATGGCCGTCTCCAGGAGGGCTTTTTATCAGATTCGTCTGATACGCCAGATGTGGCCCTTTCTTGATCGGGACGCCTTACGCACAGTCACTCATGCCCTGGTCACCTCCCGTCTGGACTACTGTAATGCCCTCTACATGGGGCTCCCTGCGGGGAGCACCCGGAGGCTTCAACTGGTACAAAATGCAGCCGCGCGGGTAGTTATGGGGGTGTCGAGATACTCCCACGTGACGCCCCTCCTGCGCGAGCTGCATTGGTTGCCGGTGGCCTTCCGGGTTCGCTTTAAAGTACTGATTTTGGTCTTTAAAGCGCTCCATGGCATCGGACCAGGATACTTACAAGACCGCATTCTGCCAGTAGTCTCCCACCGACCGGTGCGCTCCCACAGAGAGGGTCTCCTCCGGGTCCCGACGCCTTCTATGTGCCGCCTGGTGACCCCGAGGAACAGGGCCTTCTCTGTGGGGGCACCCACCCTTTGGAACGGGATGCCCCCTGGACTCCGAACGACCAGTGACCTGAGGGCCTTCAGACGTGACCTGAAGACCTGGCTCTTTGAGCAGGCCGGCCTGAGCTGACTCAAATGGGATTTTTAAATGGGGTTTTTAGATTAGTTGGGATGGGGTACAAAGTTTTAATTTATTTTAATTGGGGTTTTTTAGATTTTTATAGGGACAGCCTAGGATTTAATTCTTTTTTAATAATTTATATTTGTCTATATGTATTTTAGTTGGCTGTTCACCGCCCTGAGTCCTTCGGGAGAGGGGCGGTATATAAAACCTAAAAATAAATAAATAAATAAATAAATAAATAAATTACACCCTTGTCATGGACAGATCATTCCCTTCTTAGACTGGACTTCTGTTCCGCCACCCCCCACCGCAAAGAGGCGGAGTCACGTAGATTGTTCCGCCCCAGGCGCCTGATGGACCCGGAGCGGTTCCAGAGGGAGCTTGGGCCATTTCCTGAGTCTCTGGCTCACAGCTCGCCTGGAGACCTGGTGGCCACCTGGGATAGGTCGGCCGCCGGGGCTCTGGATCGAGTTGCGCCTCTGCGACCTCTGACCCGGCACAGATCCCACTTGGCTCCGTGGTATACGGAGGAGCTACGGGAGATGAAGTGCCGGAAAAGACGTCTAGAGAGCATTTGGAGGGCGAGCCATTCTGAGTCTGACCGGACACAGGTAAGATCTTATATTAAGACTTACCTTGTGGCGATAGAGGCGGCGAAGTGTTTGCACTACTCCGCCCTTATTGCATTGGCAGAAAATCGGCCTGCCGCCCTGTTTAGAGTGACCCGCTCTCTGCTTGAACCGAGAGCGCGGGATGACCTCCTGCAGGGTAGGGTAGTGGAGTTTTCCCGATTTCTGCACGACAAAATCGCTCAGATTCGGGACGGGCTGGACTCCAATTGGGTGATCCCGGGGGAGGTGTCCGGGGCAGGTCTTGAGAGTGTTATCTGGGGGGAGTTTGACCCTGTGACCGCCGAGGGCGTGGACAGATTGCTGGGGGGTCTGAATGCCACCACCTGTTTGTTGGACCCGTGACCTTCCTGGTTGGTTTCGGCCGCCAGGGAGACGACACGAGGCTGGCTCCAGGGGATTACCAACGCTTCCTTGAGAGAGGGGTCGTTTCCTACCGCCTTGAAAATGGCGGTGGTGCGGCCCCTCCTCAAGAAGCCTTCCCTGGACCCAGCTGTTTTAAACAACTATCGTCCAGTCTCCAACCTTCCTTTTATAGTGAAGGTTGTTGAGAGCGTGGTGGCACATCAGCTCCCTCAGTACCTGGAGGAAGCTGCTTACCTCAATCCGTTCCAATCGGGCTTCAGGCCTGGGCATAGTACCGAAACAGCATTGGTCGCGTTGGTTGATGATCTCTGGAGGGCCCGTGACAGAGGGTTCTCCTCTGTCCTGGTCCTATTAGATCTCTCGGCGGCTTTTCATACTATCGACCATAGTATCCTATTGCGACGGTTGGAGGGGTTGGGGATGGGGGGAACTGTCCTTCGATGGTTCTCCTCCTTCCTCTCCGACCGTTCGCAATTTGTGTTGGCGGGAGGGGAGAGGTCCACCTCTAGGCCCCTGGTTTGCGGGGTGCCTCAGGGGTCGGTCCTCTCCCCTCTCTTGTTCAACATTTATGTGAAGCCGCTGGGTGAGATCATCCGTGGTCTTGGGGTGCGGTGTCATCTGTACGCAGATGACACCCAATTATATATCTCCACCCCGGACCACCCCAACGATGCTGTGGAGGCTATGTCCCGGTGCCTGGAGGCCGTGCGGAATTGGATGGACGGGAACAGGCTCCGGCTCAACCCATCCAAGACCAAGCGGCTGTGGTTCCCGGCGCCCCGATATAGCCAGCTGACACCTTCGCTGGCTATTGGGGGGGAGATTTTGCCCCCCACAGAGAGGGCTCGCAATCTGGGCGTCCTCCTGGGTGTACGGCTGTCTTTAGAACATCATATTGCGGCCGTCTCCAGGGGGGCGTTTTATCAGGTTCGCCTGATTTACCGATTGCGGCCCTTCCTGGATCAGGACGCCCTGCGCACGATCACTCACGCCCTTGTCACCTCTCGCCTGGATTATTGTAATGCTCTCTACATGGGGCTCCCTGTGGGGAGCACCCGGAGACTCCAACTGGTGCAAAATGCGGCCGCGCGGGTAATCATGGGGGCGTCGTGTAGCTCCCATGTGACGCCTCTCCTGCGCAAGCTGCATTGGTTGCCGGTGGCTTTCCGGGTTCGCTTTAAGGTTCTAGTTTTGACCTTTAAGGCGATCCATGGCATTGGGCCAGGTTATCTGCAGGACCGCATTCTGCCGGTGATCTCCAGCAGACTGGTGCGTTCCCACAGGGAGGGCCTTCTCCGGGTGCCGTCGGCTTCTATGTGTTGTCTGGCGGCCCCCAGGAGTAGGGCCTTCTCTGTGGGGGCCCCTGCCCTCTGGAATACTCTGCCACCTGAGATACGCACCAGCACGGACCTGAGGGCCTTCAGGCGCGCGTTGAAGACCTGGCTCTTTCAGCTGGCTGGCCTGGGCTGAGATAGTTTTAATTGTCTCCATAATTCGGTTTTAACCTGGGTTTTAAATTTTTGGGGGAGGGTTGTTTTAGCTTAAACAGCCATTATTTAATTTCTTTTTAATTTTTGTATTATTCTGGGTTTGATTCGGCTGTACACCGCCCTGAGTCCCTAGGGAGAAGGGCGGTATATAAATATTAAATAAATAAATAAATAAATAAATAAATAGTAATCAACTATCAGGAGCTGATCAAAGGAAATGTTTTACTATATAATATACCCGTGATGGTGAACCTATGGCATGCTTGCCACAGGTGGCACGCAGAGCCATTTGTGCTGGCACACGAGCTGCAGGCAAACTTACTTCACTCCACATGTGCGCATTTCACAGCTGATTTTCAGTGGGTTTGAGGCCTGTTTCAGCCTCTCAAAGGTTTGAGGAAGGCTTCTGCAGGCTTCTACAAGCTTTGTAGGCCAAAATTGAGCCCCATTTCGTCACTTCCGGTATTTTTGGAAAAACAGGAAGTGATGAAACGGGGCTAGATTTCAGCTTACAAAGCTTGTAGAATCCTGCAGAAGCCTTCCTCAAGCCTTTGGGAGGCCAAAAAAGGCCTCAAACCAGCTGTGAGGTGCAGTGCAGGAAAGGGGACAGTGGGGTGGGTGGGAGGATTGCGCACACATGTGTGGGGGGTGGGGGGGTGCACGCATTGCCTTCTGGGTGCTGGCACATGAGTGCGAGAGTGCAAGCACGCGCTCAATTTTTGGCACAGAGGCCCAAAAAGTTTAGCCACCACTGTTATATACTATTCATAAAATGTTTTAGGTAATTTTTATGCATAAATTGTTTTATAAAATCCACGGGTCAAGACGTGGATTCACTTCCCTGTATTACAGGACATGGATTCACCTCCCTGTATTACAATTTCTGCACAAGAACTGGAGGTCATCCATGATTTTGTGTACCTAGGCTCAACTATCTCCAACACTCTCTCTTTAGACACTGAGCTGAATAGACGTATCGGTAAAGCAGCCACCACATTTTCCAGATTTACAAACAGAGTATGGCTTAATAAGATGCTGAAGGAACATACAAACATTCAGGTCTATAGAGCCTGTGTTTTGAGCATACTCTTGTACTGCAGCAAGTCTTGGACCCTTTATGCATGGCAGGAGAGAAAACTGAACACCTTTCATATGAACTGTCTCTGACGTATTCTTGGCATCACCTGGCATGACAAAGTTCCAAATAGCACAGTCTTGGGACATGCTGGAATTTGTAGCACGTATATACTATTGAAACAGTGACATCTATGCTGGCTTGGGCATGTTGAGAGGATGGCTGATGGGCGGATTCTGAAAGACCTCCTGTATGGAGAATTAGTGCAGGAAAGCGCCTTAGAGGGAGACCATAGCTGCAATATAAGGATATCTGCAAGAGGAATCTAAAGGCCTTGGGAATGAATAGAATAGAATACTTTATTGGCCAAGTGTGATTGGACACACAAGGAATTTGTCTTGGTGTAAATACTCTCAGTATACATAAAGAAGGAACATTCGTTAAGAATCAAGAATCATAATGTGCAACACTTAATGATAGTCATAGGGTACATTCAACATCAAATCATATTAGGAAACAGAGGATACAAGCAACAAAGTTACAGTCACAAGTGGGAGGGGATGGGTGATAAGGAGTGATGAGAAGATTAACAGTAGTAGTAGTGTACACTTTGTAAATAGTTGAACAGTGTTGAGGGAATTATTTGTTTAGCAGAGTGATGGCTTTTGGGAAAAAACTGTCCTTGTGTCTAGTTGTTCTGGTGTGCAGTGCTCTATAGCGTCGTTTTGAGGGAAGGAGTTGAAACAGTTTATGTCCGGGATGTGAGGAGTCTGTAAATATTTTCACAGCCCTCTTTTTGACTCGTGCAATATACAAGTCCTCGACTGAAGGCAGGTAGGTGGTAATTGTTTTTTCTGCAGTCCTAATTATCCTCTGAAGTCTGTGTCTGTCCTGTTGGGTTGCAGAACCAAACCAGACAGTTATAGAGGTGCAGATGATAGACTCAAGAATTCCTCTGTAGAACTGGAGCAGCAGCTCCTTGGGCACTTTGAGCTTTCTGAGTTGGCGCAGAAAGAACTTTCTTCGTTGTGCTTTTTTGATGTTAGGTGTCCATTTTAGGTCATGTGATATAGTAGAACCTAGAAATTTGAAGGTCTCTACTGTTGATACTGTGTTGTCTAGTATTGTAAAAGGTGGTAGTATGGGAGGGTTTCTTCTAAAGTCTACCACAATTTCTACGGTTTTGAGTGTGTTCAGTTCCAGATTGTTCCGGTTACACCACGAGGCAAGTTGTATAATTTCCTCTCTGTATGCAGATTCATCGTTGTCTCGAATGAGACCAATGACTGTTGTGTCATCAGCAAACTTCAGTATTTTAATAGATGGATCATTTGAGATGCAGTCATTGGTATATAGGGAGAAGAGAAGTGGAGATAGCACACTTGGGGGGCCCCTGTGCTGATTGTACAGATATCGGATGTGATTTCGCCTAGCTTCACCTGCTGCTTCCTGTCTGTTAGGAAGCTTATGATCCACTTACAAGTGTGTTCAGGTACCGCTAGTTGGTTTAGTTTACTTAGAAGAGTGTCTGGAAAGATGGTATTGAATGCTGAACTGAAGTCTACAAAGAAGACCCTTGCATAGGTATTTGGAGATTCGAGGTGTTGTAGGATGTAGTGCAGAGCCATGTTAACAGCATCATCTGTCGATCTATTTGCTCGGTATGCAAACTGCATGGGATCTAACAGCGGATCCGTGATGGTTTTCAGGTGGGACAGCACAAGCCTTTCAAAGATTTTCATAACTACAGATGTTAGAGCAACTGGTCTGTAGTCATTCAGTTTCTTGATGGAGGGCTTCTTTGGCACTGGGATGATGGTAGAACATTTGAAGCAGGAAGGAACATAGCACATCACCAGTGATCTATTGAAGATTCTGGTGAAGATAGGGGCCAATTGCTCAGCACAGACTTTTAAGCAAGAAGGAGTTATCTTGTCTGGCCTTGGTGCTTTTCCTGGCTTTTGTCTGTGTAATAGATCTTGCACTTCTTTTTCTGTGATCACCAGAGGTTGTGAGCCCAATGGATTAGGGCCAGTTGTAGGAGGCTTGGCTATTGTTGGTGTGTTTGAGATGTATGTTGTGGAGATAGATGGCTGTAGTTTCTTTTCAAACCTGCAGTACATTCAGATCATCTGCTAGTTGTTGATTTCCTTCTGCCTGGGAAGGAGGTTTGCTGAAGCCAGTGATGTTTTTAAGAGTTTTCCACATGTTTGCTGGTTCATTTGTTGAGAATTGGTTCTTTAACTTTTCAGAGTAGCTTCTTTTTGCTGCTCTGATCTCTCTTGTTAATATGTTTCTGGCCTGGTTGTATAGCATTCTGTCACCTTTTCTGTAAGCTTCCTCTTTGGAACGACGTAGCTGCTTAAGTTTAGCTGTGAACCAAGGTTTATTGTTGCTATATATTTTCAGGTTCCTTGTTGGTACACATAAATCTTCACAGAAGCTAACATATAATGTTATGAACATTAACACTGGGAAACCTTGACCTCTGATCATTCAGCTTGGAAGCTAAAGACCAGCATGGCCTTCTCCAATTCGAAGAGACACTCATTCGGCAGGCTGAGCAAAGAGGCAGTCCCAGAACCAGGGGACATGAGATGGGACAGACCAGGGGTGGGATTCTACCAGTTCTGTCCGGCACTGTAGAACCGGTAGCTCTGAAGAGCAGTAGACATAGAACCAGTTCTTGTCTGCTGCCGTTTTGGCTCACCTGCCCGCATAGGCTCTTACCTGACCTTTATTTCCTGCTTTTTCAACTTCAGCTGCTTTGTGCGGCACAGCTCTGATTGAAAAAGCAGGAAAAAAGTGCTTTTTCAAAGGCTGTGCATCCATGCGCAGCGCTGCTCAGCTGTCCAGGCTGCAAGCTGATGACGTTTCACACACGTGCACAGCGTGCATCAGACACATGTGCGTGTGAAGCACACATGTGTGTGCAAAGTGCACATGCACATGCAAAACATAAATCACTGAACCGGTAGCTCCACCAGTTGGATCCCATCCCTGGGACAGACTGTATCTGTCTTCAGTGTGGAAGGGATTGCCACTCTCAAATTGGCCTTTTTAGCCACACTAGATACTGTTTAGTACCTCTTTTCAGAGCATGATACCATAGTCTTTTGAAACTGAAGGATGCCAATTCATAAAATGTTTTATGATCATTTTTATGTTGTAAATTGTTTTATAAAATTAGCCAAATGTTAATTCGACTGGAGACATATGCCCTGGACTTTGGACTCATTCTGTAAGTTATCCTATCTGAGGTACCTTAATTCAAAAATTGTTGCCATATGATGTACTGTTTCATCCAATTAAAGGTTATGGAAAAGAATTTTAGTAATATACAGATTCTTCATTGGCAACTATTAAGTTTTATTAATGCTCATCATGGTACAGTGGTTAAAATGCAGTACTGCAGGCTACTTCTGCTGACTGCCGGCTGCCTGCAATTTGGTAGCTCGAATCTCACCAGGCTCAAGGTTGACTCAGTCTTCCATCCTTCCGAGATCGGCAAAATGAGAACCCAGATTGTTGGGGGCAATATGCTGACTCGTAAATTGTTTAGAGAGGGCTGTAAAGTGCTGTGAAGCAGTATATACGTCTAAGTGCTATTGCTATTGCTAACATACTGCCTTTCAAGTATGTTGTCAGTCTTTTGAGGCAAAACAAGCCAGGGAACAGACAATGCAAAGGCTACTACAATTCTATTGTTATAAGTCACTTATGCCCCTGGTCATCTCTTGGTTGGATTACTGGAAAATATTGCACATGGGGCTACCCTTGAAGAGTATTTGGAAGTTATAACAAGTATGGAACACAGTGGTATGGAAAGTTCTGCAGCCTCCTAGGGCACATACCACTTGACTGAGTTGCACTGGTTGCCAGTTTCCAGGTTCAACTCAAGGTGTTTGGTGGGAGAAGCTTATTTCAAATCCCATCTGTCAAAGAATTTCAACTGGTGGGAACCAGGATAAAAGCCTTTTCTGCTGTGGATAAAAGCCTTTTCTGCTGTGGCCCCCAAATTTAGAATATTCTCTCACTGGAAGTGAGATCAGCCCCTATATTTATAGCCTTCTGGAAGAGCCTTAAAATCTGGCTCCGCTGGCTGGCTTGGACCCCTGATAAGAGCACTCTAAGTTGAGGGTGGTTGATGGAGTAGAAAGAAGATCCTCACCTCCATTTTGCCTGTCTTCTTGGTTTTTAATTTCTTATTTAATTTTCTTAATTTTAATTCATTTGTATTACCTTTTAAAACCTTTTGATCATTGTACAGACTGCCGAGAGTCATTGCAATAGTGAGATAGGTGTCACATACTATAAATGTTTGTGGAACATGATTCAGTTTTTGAAGACAAGATTGTAGGCATGAACTGTGGAAGAATGGATTATTCCAAGAAGTCTGTACCTTGTTCTCCATCTCATGAAGCTTCTTCTACTTTTGTGATGGAATTTTGGTACAGGGTTTTTATCAGAGGTGATATTCAGCAGGTTCTGACCAGTTCTGGATAACTGGTAGCGGAAATTTTGAGTAGTTTGGAGAACCAGTAAATACCACCTCTGGTTGGCCCCTTCCCCATCTATTCTCTGCCTCCCGAGTCCCAGCTGATCAACTGGGTCTTCTTTTATTGCCCTGCAAAGGAGAATGGAGCTGGAAAGCAGGTTAGCGGGGTGTGGAAGGAATGGAGAGGGAATGGAGATTTTACAGTATTCTTCCCCTACCACACCCACCAAGCTACACCCACCAAGCCATGTCACTCCTACCAAGCCACGGCCACAGAACCGGTAGTAAAAATTTTTGAATCCCACCACTGGTTTTTATTCCCTGTTGATTGACAGGGGAAGAAACACATTATTGCTGAAACTATTGTTGTAGTGATTTTGCTTTTATTGGTATGGCTTATATGTGTTCCCCTCAGCAAAAAAAATCTGTAACAGTTCATAATATTTCTTGAATCCATCCTCAATATTTTCATTTGCTTTCTCTTAATGGGTGTGTACAGACTCCCCCGGATAGCCATATGCACTTTGTCAGTTGAGCAATCTTGATACAGAACCCTTGTCCCAGGATCCACCCACATAATAAATGGTTTAGGCGGCATACTGATAACATGTGTCAAAACATTTACAGTCTTAGTAATCCCTTTTTTCCATTATGCCACAACAGTCTATTAAAAATGATAATACAGATTGGCCAGAAGTCAGCTTAGAAGAAATCTAGAGCCGGAAATAGCAAGGATAAGCCAAATATCTAGTCATTTTCTTTAAATATAGTATATAAATAACAATGTCATTCTGTACTTTTTGGTAAAAGATATTAATATATTGCAACTTTTCCTCAAATAGGAAAAAGTTATCTTACCTTGTTAATTTATCTAACTCTACAAAAGTTCTCTAACACAATGATTAGCTTAGTATTTAAAAGTTTGCGTTCCTCCATTATGACTGTTAGGGTCACATCAATTTCTCTGGAGATTAATATAGTAGGAGAAGTAATAGGATGGAACCTCCTCCACTTTAGCAATTGTAATAAAAGAATATGCAGATATTATTCTGATTTGTACTAGAATAACATATCCTTTTATTGGCAAACTGTCTACAAGGTTTTGCTTACATGCTGGATGAATGCCAAAATATGTTCTGATTTACTATTTAAGGAAACACCCAGAGACTCAAACAAGCTTTGCTGCACCCTGGAAAGGAAAAAACCAATTATGCTTACCAAATGTCTTAATATGGGACAAAATTAATTCCTGGTGTCAAATGAGATAAATCATTGCTGTTGACTGGTTGAATAGGAATTATGTAAATAATTCCCACTACTGTTTCCAGAAATAAATGGTAAGCCTGATCATCTGGGAAGTTGCCAGCTATTAAATCTGATTAAATATTAAATATGATGTTATTAAATATTAAAACAGCTATTAAAGAGAGCTATTATAGTAGATTATTAAGGTATTGGATTAGGAGCAGGGAGATTGTCCATCGTCAGTCATAGGATAAACTCATTAGATGACATTGGGCTAGTCACACACTCTTAGCGCATCCAATGTTGTTGTTAGATGGAATAACAAGAGAGGGGAGCATTATGTATGCCATTTTCAGCTCCTGAATTAAAGGGAAAGTATATGTATAGAACACAAATTAGTACATAAATGCAAGTGCCGTTGGGCTTCAGTGTGCTTTAAGGAACTTTAAGGAATACAGACTATAAAATATGTGATGGTATCTTGAAAAGACCCTGAGAGTCAAGGAGAAGAGACACTCTTTAGGGAATGGTCAAACAAGAGACAGCTGCATACTTGGTGGGGCTCTCCTTCAGTTCTCAGATTGTAAAGGTAACAGTGGGAGAATAGTACTTACAGACTTGCCAAGTTTCTGTTAATGTACTTTTACAATAAAGTAGAATTAATTTATCTGGTCGTGTTTTCAGTCAGGCCTACTGTAGGTCAGGATGAAAATGGCCATATATTCATCATAAAGGCGGTTGGGGGCCTACTATCTATTTAATGGTTTACTTTGTTTTCTGAATATGTAAATAATATAGATAGAACTAACTTAATAATTGCTCTGTTTAGCGACTGAAGTTACAACCATGTGAAAAAATAAGCTTATGAGCAGTCCTTATATTTATAAATTGCATCAGCAGAAAATCGGCCTGCCGCCCTGTTTAGAGTGACCCGCTCTCTACTTGAACCGAGAGCGCGGGATGACCTCTTGCAGGGTAGAGCAGAGGAGTTTTCCCGATTTCTGCATGATAAAATCGCTCAGATTCGGGAGGGGCTCGACTCCAATTGGGTGGTCCCGGGGGAGGTGTCCGGGGCAGGTCTTGAGAATGTTATCTGGGGGGAGTTCGATCCTGTGACCGCTGAGGGTGTGGACAGGTTGCTGGGGGGTCTGAATGCCACCACCTGTTTATTGGACCCGTGTCCTTCCTGGTTGGTTTCGGCCGCCAGGGAGACGACACGAGGCTGGCTCCAGGGGATTGTCAACGCTTCCTTGAGAGAGGGGGTGCTCCCTACCGCCCTGAAGGCGGCGGTGGTGCGCCCCCTCCTCAAGAAGCCTTCCCTGGACCCAGCTATTTTAAACAACTATCGTCCAGTCTCCAACCTTCCCTTCGTGGCGAAGGTTGTTGAGAGTGTGGTGGCACGTCAGCTCCCCCAGTACCTGGAGGAAGCAACTTACCTCGATCCGTTCCAATCGGGCTTCAGGCCTGGACATAGCACTGAGACGGCATTGGTCGCGTTGGTTGATGATCTCTGGAGGGCTCGTGACAGAGGGTTCTCCTCTGTCCTGGTCCTATTAGATCTCTCGGCGGCTTTTGATACTATCGACCATAGTATCTTATTGCGACGGTTGGAGGGGTTGGGGATTGGTGGAACCGTCCTTCGATGGTTCTCCTCCTTCCTCTCCGACCGTTCGCAATTCGTGTTGGCGGGGGGGGAGAGGTCCACCTCTAGGCCCCTGGTTTGTGGGGTGCCTCAGGGGTCGGTCCTTTCTCCCCTCCTGTTCAACATTTACATGAAGCCGCTGGGCGAGATCATCCGTGGTCTTGGAGTGAGGTGTCATCTGTATGCAGATGACACCCAGCTGTACATCTCCACTCCGGACCACCCCAACGATGCTGTGGGGGCTATGTCTAGGTGCCTGGAGGCCGTGCGGGACTGGATGGGCGGGAACAGGCTTCGGCTCAACCCATCCAAGACCGAGTGGCTGTGGTTTCCGGCGCCCCGATATAGCCAGCTGACACCTTCGCTGGCTATTGGGGGGGAAGTTCTGCCCCCCACAGAGAGGGCTCGCAACCTGGGAGTCCTCCTGGATGTACGGCTGTCGCTTGAACATCACATCGCGGCCGTCTCCAGGGGGGCATTTCATCAGATCCGTCGGATCTACCGGTTGCGGCCCTTCCTGGATCGGGACGCCTTGCGCACGGTCACTCAGGCCCTTGTCACCTCTCGCCTGGACTATTGTAACGCCCTCTACATGGGGCTCCCTGCGGGGAGCATCCGGAGACTCCAGTTGGTGCAAAATGCAGCCGCGAGGGTGATTATGGGGGCGTCGCGTAGCGCCCATGTGACGCCTCTCCTGCGCGAGCTGCATTGGTTGCCGATGGCTCTCCGGGTTCGCTTTAAGGTTCTAGTTTTGACCTTTAGGGCGACCCATGGCATGGGACCAGGTTACCTTCAGGACCGCATTCTGCCAACGCTCTCCAACAGGCCGGTGCGTTCCCACAGGGAGGGTCTGCTCCGGGTGCCTGTCGGCCGCTATGTGTCGTCTGGCGGCGCCAAGGAGTAGGGCCTTCTCTGTGGGTGCCCCCGCCCTCTGGAATACTCTGCCACCGGAACTCCGTACCGGCACGGACCTGAGGGCCTTCAGGCGCGCGTTAAAGACCTGGCTCTTTGAGCAGGCCGGCCTGGGCTGAGATAATGATTTTAAATTTGATCTCCATTTTTAACTTTAAATTGGGTTTTTAAGGGTGGGGGGAGGGTTTCCTAATTTTAGTCAGCAGCTGATTTAAATATTTAATTACTTTTTAACTTTTGTATTTTTGTGGGGTTTTTAGATGAGCTGTTCACCGCCCTGAGTCCCTTGGGAGAAGGGCGGTATATAAATGTAATTAATAAATAAAATAAATAAATAAATAAATAAATTTCAGTGATCCCATGGTCATGTGATCAATATTTTGGAACTGGTTGGGGTTTACAATCATCACAGTGGCTTACAGTTGCATAATTACAATTTTCATACTTCACAACTGGCTTAAGACAAGTACAGACAAGTAGGTAGTAAAACCGCAAGTTGTCGCCGTATGATATCTCAGCTTAACAACTTGCAATGATACATTTAATGAGGAAGTAGAATCATAACCCCATTGAAGTCACATGATGTTTCACTTAGCATTAGAGTTTCTGTATTTTTGTATGGCTATAAGATTGCTACATCATGTATACACACTCAAGAATGGATAGTATATCAGGGTAGGACCAGGAGTGGGCTGCTACCAGTTCACACCGGTTCGAATGAACTGATTGTTAATTTTGTGGCCAGTTCAGCAAACTGGCAAATCCCACCCCGGCTGGCCTCAGCCACCCTGTTTCTCCCCTCCTAGGAGTCCCCATATGGCCCATTTTGGATTGCAGGTAAGTGCAGGGCCCATGTGGAGGCTCGGAGAGGATGAAAAATGGGCCTCCCGGAAGTTCTGGAATTCGGATTTCTGACTCCCAAAGAGCCTCTAGAGCCTGGGGAGGGCAAAAACCGGGCCTTCCGGAAGTTCCGGAAGGCCTCCAGAGAGCTCCAGAGCCCAGGGAGGCTGTTTTTGCTCCCAGGGTGATTCAGGAGGCTGTAACGCAGTAACCAGGCAGAGGACCAGTTGTTAAATTATTTGAAGCCCACCCATGAGTAGTACTACATATCAGGATCTATGATTAGATCCCTGTGGCAGGATAAAGTTGTGTGCTATAAGATATACAGTGGTCAGCTTCCTAAGACCACTATAATTAGACCACTATAATAAGAAATAATAGAAAACAAGCCAGATTCAGGAGACCAGTTCCTCAAACTGAAGTGAAATTTTTAGATTCATAGAATCAACTATAGTTCCCATTAGATCCTTGGGCCACCTCACTAAGAGCTAAATTGGCAGGCAGAATATTTAATGCCTTTTTATCCAATGATAACACAATTCAGCCTTAAAATTCCCCAGCTGACATCTCATGGAGTAGGAGATAAGGAAATCTTGGCATCGGTACCATAATTAAAAACCAACAAGGTAGAAATTGTACGTGAAAGGGGAAAACTGAGGCGATTATACAACTGGTAAGGCAGATGAAAAGAAAAGAATAATACTGGTGCTTTTGAGAAAAGCTGGGGAAGTCTGTAGGTAAACCATGGGATAGGGAATATGCCATGCTGTGTTGTGCAGAAATGGTTTTCTTATAGGAACTCAAAGCTTTCTAGGGAGAGGCAAGAAAGAGCAAAGAAAGAGCGAACAGCTGATAACATACCTAGGCCCAGAGATCTACAGGTAATCCTTTTGTGATGACCCGGGGCTGGGCATGGAAGCAACACAGCCAGAACGAAGGCTTAACTTCCCTTTACTGCTCCAACTTTTGCCCAAAAGTCCCACCATTCACTGCAAGTCTAGGAGCAATCCTCTAAACATGCACTTCCAATAGCTCCTGGCTGTTATTAGTCCAGAGAAGCAGCCCGGTTCTGAGAGCAGCCACAGTGCAGAGAAGTTGATTCTAGGGAGTCCCCATCACAGGAAGAGTTCACATGGGACTATAGCCCAGCCCAGAGCAGAACTGTGTTGCTGTGAACTCGTACATAATCAGACTATGCAAGTAAGGCAAGCAGGGCAAGGCAAGCAGGGTAAGGCAAGCAGGGTAAGGCACAGCAAAGTATCCAGGTGTCGGTAACAGCACATGAGATTGGAAAAAGGCAATGCAAGTTGTTCCCGACAAGCGCCCCTCCCAACAGCGTCTCTTTAAATCTCATTCCCCAAGTGCGCCTTGTGAAGAGGGATAGGGCACCCTCCTCCCGAGTCATCGGGTTGCCCTGCGCGGATCCCACCTCCTCTCAATTCTATGTGCTTGGGGATTGGGGGGAGACAATTGCTCATCGCTCCTCTGCTCTGCTGTCTGTCCTTTCCTCCCCCCTCACTTGGTCATCCTGCATGCTCTCTCCTTCGCTGATGACCCTTACTAGGCCTGTGGGACCTGGGACTGCCTTGTCCTGCTCCTCCAATCATTCCTCCATTGACCCTAGCTCCATCTCATCTTCCTCCTCCTCAGACCCAGGCTCCAATGGGGCCATGACATCTTGTCTTCCACAGTTCATTTACTGACTATTCAAAGTTACAACAGCACTGAAAAAAAGTGTCTTATGACCATGTTTCACACTTACAAATGTTGTAGCATCCCCATGGTCACGTGATCAAAATTAAAATGCTTGGCATCTGGTTCATATTTATGACAGTGGCAATGTCCCAGGGTCCTGTGATTGCCTTTTGAGACTTTCTGACAAGCAAAGCCAATGGGAAAACCAGATTCACTTAACAACCGTGTACTAATTTCACCACTGCAATGATTCACTTAACAACTGCGGCAAGAAAGGTGATAAAATGAGGCAAAACTCACTTAATAAATGTCTCGCTTAGCAACATAAATTTTGGGATCAATTGTACTCACCAGTTGAGCACTACCTGTATAATAATTCACAGATTTGCAATGGCTCAAAAAGTTATTGCATTCCTCTATTATTGATTACACTGAGATTTGGTATAGCAGTTGTAGAACCTAATTGTAGTATTAGAAGCAAGTAGTATTTTTTTAAACAAATTCAGGTCATTTTCTTTTCCATCCATATGATAAAAGAAAAAAGAAAAGTAAGGAAAGGAAAGGAAAGGAAAGGAAAGGAAAGGAAAGGAAAGGAAAGGAACCTATGGCTCCTAGTTTAAAAGAATACATTGGTTGAATTCTAATGTATTACAGCCAAGGGATAAAACCAAATGCATTATGCAAAGAGGCCATCAACCTGAAGTAGGACTTGCTCACTTAGCTACATCTAATCAAAATGCAAACATGTCCTGCCAACATATTATTTTCTGCCGGTGAGGCTGCCACCTCATTCCTGGTCCATGAATGAGACATCTTTAAATCAACCTTAAGTATACTGAAGCTAAAATAGTGTTTTCCCCTATTGTGTTTATATAATGTTTTCTTTCCCCAACAGTATCCAAGTAGAGTCAAAAAATGCTTGGACTATTGTGGGAATTAGGCTTCTGCATCACTGCATGTCAGAGAAAGTATGTGTTTATTGTTCGGAGACGGTTTCACAGCTGTTGCATTTATACTTTTGTGTATTGTTAACTCTGATGGGTAGGAGGGTGGGAAACACATTAAAACAATGTAGCACAGAAAACATCCCAACAGGAAGTCAGATCCACCAATTAGCATGCAGGACATACATCCCCACACAACATGTAATTCAGATTTGGGAGGTGTGCACATCAGCCTACCTGTAACCAACTGCAACCTATGCTTACCCATCTATTCCTTCACAGCATCGATATATGCATTGAAACTTATACTCAGTTGTGGACAAGTCTAAACTAAGCTTATGTTATGCTTCCCCTCTTATTGCATAAGCAAAGATTAGCATCACAGCAGTGCTTATTGTTTGCTTCAGACTAATGAAAGCATCTGCCCTACTGTCTAATTTCAGATAAGCTTCCTATGCCACAATTTTGTTATTCTCTCATTGGTCTTTCAGAATTATGCAGTAGTATTACTCTGGCCAGCCTGCAGGACTCTATATTTTAACTGTACAGCTCTTAACAGTTAAGCAAAAGGCTAAAATAACAGGGGAATATCAGGGCCAATCTATCCTTGCCATTAATGTCTCCTAAGCAGGTTACAGAGACATCTGGAATTTGCATAGGATGGGATGGGATGGGAAGGGAAGGGCTGGTATGATGTGGAAACATTAGTAACATCACATGATTCATTTAATAACAGCAACTGGAAGTGCTGGAACTGCCATCATTAAGCAGCGCCATCATTGTATAATCACATCATTTAGCAATAGTGTCGATGTAATGATGATTTAATAGCTGATCAGTTGCTGTAATGCTGTAATGATGATGCAATGGTAGGAATGAGTCAGCAAGGTTATTTGACTGTTACCACTTTAAGAATCTGTATTATAAGAGAGGCCCTGTTGGGGCATCTCTCTCTCTCTCTTCATGTGTTCTTCCCTGCTGTAACTGCTGATTGATTGATTGATTGACCTTTGCCTAGTACATGTACGTATATTCTTTTGTACAGATAAACCACTATTTATTATTACAAACCTCTGTTTGATGATTTGCTCCTATGTTGTCTCACTTAGTCACTGTGTGCAGTCTAACAAACAGAAATCCTCATCCCAGCTGCCATCCTTAAACAGGGACTTCCTGTACTTTGTTTGTAATGCAACCCCCTAGGGGGAATCACAGTCTGGAGAATAGTGTGAGACATCTTATATTAGGGTACTCTCATCTGAATGAAATCAATGTTCGGATAGGTTTTATAAAACCTATGGACTAGCTATAACTTTGTTTAATATACTTTTCCTTTCTTTCTTGTTAGAAAGCTTTCTGCCTTGGCTCAAAAATTCTAATCTGCTTTGTCCCTTGCTAGCACAGCATTAGGAGTTAAGTCAGACTATTTTTCAAAGAATGTGTCTCATTATTAATAGTGTATAAGAAGAGAGATAAATAAATTCTTTTCCCATTGCAAAGATTAAAAATGATTACTTTACCTGAATTAGAAAGTCTTTCTTTTGCTCTCCAGAGAAATTGATCTTTTGATAATGAAAAAAAGCTATTACAAATCTGTAAACAAAACAAAATAACATATTTTGTATTTACCAATGGCTTAGTATCAAGTCTATTCACATTTGGAAAAAAAAAGTATGTAACACCAGTCCCAAAACACATTATTGTTCAGAAGCTTTTAAGCATTAAGCACAACAGAATCAGACCCAAAGAAAACATGTGGCTGAGAATAAAATGAGTGAAGTATTCCTTCTTTTCTCCCTTAGAGCCAATTTTGTCAGAAAAGAAAATTGGGATACTAATGACTTCAAAGGAAGTGTAAAGACTAAATAACATACTGCTATCAAGCAATAAATTTAAATACCCTGAAATGGAAATGTTTCCGCTGTAATGAAGGCAAAATCTTTGAAATGCTTGACTTTTTTCTAAAAAGTATAAGGAAGTTTGTAACTGCATGTGGATGAAACTCATACTGTAAAAGTGGGAATATCAGTATGGCACATTCATTTATTCCCATTTCTTGCTAGATACTATGAATCGGGTGGGATTCAATTTTTTTAACAACCGATTCTGTGGGCATGGCTTAGTTGATGGGTGTGGTTTAGTGTTCATGTGACTGGGTAGATGTGGCCAACTCGACGTCACTCGCATCAAGGGGTGCTTTTCCTCGCCTAGCCTGTCATGATAGTGGGGATGCTGCAATGGTCATAAGTGTGAATAAGTCATGGTGATGGTGATAAGTCACTTTTTTCAGTGCTATTGTAACTTTGAATGGCCACTAAATGAACTGTTGTAAGTCAAGGACTGCCTGTACAAAAATACAAAAAGCTTCTTTGCTTGCAAAAAGCTGCCCTAAATACCAATCATTAGATTAAAAATACCTAGCCAGAGTTATAAATCAGGCAGGGTGTCAGAATACCTTGAGGAATTAAAATAGTTAAAATGTAATGATAACCATCAGCAGCCAACTCTTGCTCATAAAGTGAAACCCTTTAGCAGAAAGGTCATTTAAGCTCTCCAGAAAGAGCACACCCAGGAAAAGCAATCCTTAGATCCATTTGCACCACTTAAAGATACCAGCTGGTCTCACTCAGCTCACAAGATATCCTAAGGAAATCATCCAGATTTAAGGAAAGGTCACATCCCCTCCAGAAAGGCAATAAAAAAATCAATGCCAAGCTTGCATCCTGCCTCTTGGAAATACACCCCAAAAGGACAGTGCCAGATACCATTAAAACAGTGAAGGGAAGACCCCGCCCCTCCCCAGATAGAAAAAGAAACCATGAGGCAGGAAAAAAATTCAAACGTGATATAAATAATTAAATTACAACAGTAGCTGTTGCTTGTTAAACCAGTTACCAGAACAAATAGACACAGGAACTAGCCAGATTTCTCAAACCAGTTTCTTTTTAGAAACAGAGATTAATCTTTTTCCTTCCAAACAAAGCTAAATAGGGAAAATTATCCCATCAATAAACACAGGATTAAATGTCACCAAGCACAGAATTAAACTTCACCAAAAACCAGTTTTAGACCAAAACTCAGAAAGGGTTGTAAACTCACGTTTGAATGTCAATCTTTCTAGCTAGCCAAGAAGAAGTATTTCCAAGGGAGTATTTCCTCCCAACAGCCATGTAAAAAGTTTAAAACAACCCTTCCCCTTGAAGAAAATATCAAGGGAAAAAAAAATCTCCTTCTGAGAGAGTAAGTATAGGCATGCTGCCAAGAATGTAATAAGGGTGGAAAAAAACAAAAGGAGATTTCTTCTAACTACCCTTTCTCCAAACTGTTTAGAAAGTTAACAAGGGGTTCTATAGAACCATTCAGAACCAGTAGAATACTACCCCCTGCTATGAATGTAAAATCTCCCTCAGTAATATGTACTGAGTTAGCATGGATCAGTTTAGGTAAATTTTAAATTGAAGATTAACAAAGCCCTTGGACTATACAGATAGAAAACATTGCTTTCACCATAAGAATCTGTAAAATAATTGATATTCAGGGGAAAAAAATTCAGACAGTAGTGGGCTAACTGGACTTGCTATTTGACATGACCAAGGCATATCTTTATTGTGGAATGCTAAATTTAGTATACATTATTGAACTGGAATGCACAAGCAATCCAAAACTTCCTGGTTATATTCATTGGCAAAGCCTTGGTGGTGCAGGCTGTTAATCATCTAGCACTTAGTGCAAGCTGCTTGCAATTAGTGCGGGCTCGAATCCCACCAGGCTCAAGGTTGACTCAGCCTTCCATCCTCTCGGGGTAGGTAAATTGAGGACCCAAGATTGTTGGGGGCAATAAGCTGACTTTGTAAAAATGCCGCTGGGGGGGTGGGGGGCAAAAGCCCTAGTAATAAGCAGGCATATACAATGGAATGAAGGCTACTGCCGAGCACTTAGCATGGTGCTCCATAGACTGTAAGCCACCCTGAGTCTCCGGAGAAGGGCGGCATATAAACGTAAATTAAAGCAAGAAATATTATTTTATCTGCTTATGCATTGTAATGTGTATATTCTGTAAGTAAGCATTGGGTAAGAATAAAATCAAGTAAAATATAAGCATGCTTTTGTTAAAATTTATTAGCACAAGGCTAACGTGGCAGTCATACTGTTGCCATGACAATGAACCTTCAAGCTGACTTTTAAAAAAAACTGAATAGGTTTATTGTTGATTGTAGGATGACAAATGTTGGTTGCTGAGGGAGCAAAATACAGAATGGAGTAAGGGTTTCAATTCAAGAAAACACTGATAGGAGAAGATCTAAAGATGAGGACCAGCGGTGAAGAAAAGAGAACTGTTGGTAGTGGGGTAGCTTCAAGTAGGCATTAGAAAGCTTCAATCAATGTCTGACCATATCAAGTATCCTTGAAACTATAAAATAATCCATCTCCAGGAAAAAGTTATTGAGAGTTATTTAGCTGGGAAATTGTTGAAAGAGATCTATATTAGTTTATGGTAGGGGGAAAATCAGAAGTCAGGTAGTGTTTTTTCGAATCAAGACATTTTATTAAAAGGCATAAGCTTCTGTGAGCTGCACCTCACTTCATAAAATAGATAAAATAGCTAGACTGATATACAGTAGGATTTAAATTGGAGGAGAGGGGATTGGAAAGTGAAGGGAAGATAGGTAGGTTATTTAGAGTCAGGTTACATATGAGGCCAATGTAATCTATGAGAGCCTTTTTGATTAGTTGGAAAGTCTTTCTCACATATTGAAATAGAACGACTTTATTGCAGTCATTAACCAGTACAAGAAAATCGGTAGGCAAATATCCAAAACTGAATTGGCAATATCAGAGTAATTAAGAAAAATACATGCAAAGAAATGGGGCTAAAAATAATATTGAATGCAAAAAATGCTAAGATAATTGCTCAGGCTACACATGTGTGACAAAAGAAAAGGACGATTAAAATTAGCAATCTGGGCAGCATAAATTTTAAAATGGTAACCTAAAATAGAAAAAAAAACAAAACCCTAGACTTCTGGTTGCAATTCTAGATGCTGCTTATCACCTATAGAGAGCTAGGCTTTTTGCACAAGCATGATCTGCTATCATAGAAAATCTTGCACAGAGAGTGTCACACTCCAATAACTGAGAAAGATAGGTAGAAACTCTACTAAGTAGTTTACTTTATTGCTCCTCATCTGTAGACAGATTTCTTGCCAAACTAAAACACTTGCACCATTAAACATATACTGAGAACTCCTAAGGACAAAGTTCCTCCCACATGAACTATCTAAAGTTTGCTGTCTTTTGCTTCTCTGGAATGTACGCTATCCCTCTTGGGAATCCATATGATATTCTACCGCATTAGCATACCCCAACTACTTTCTTATTAAGCATTCCCATCTTGGAACAAGGAGTTGTATCTTCTCTGTGATAGTGGCTCCCTTGGAATAGCAGAGATCCAATAGCTCCAGCTCTGTTGGCCCAGTTTTCTCAAGCTTGGTAACTTTTAAGATGTGCAGACGTCAGCTCCCAGAATTCGCCAGCCACTACCCCATTCCACATGTCTTAAAGGTTGAATAATATTATATTTGTCTTTCTCAAGGAATGGAAGACTTGCTGTGTCCCCAGGTATTTGGGCCAGGAGATTCAGCATACTCTACTTGTTAGGGTAATTTTGCTTGTTGACCTCAGACATTTATTATTTGCATTGTTTTAATTGTTGTTTGCTTACAAAAACAAAATGTTCCAGACAACAATCCAGATAACAAATATATGAGAGTCACTTTATACAATGGATGACGCTATAAATAATCACAATTAAATAATCAATTAGAAAATAAACTACAAATAGCCATAACTAATTGGTATGTTTGGACAAACTAATCCATCATTATCAACATGTTAAGAAATGAACATAGATAGCGTAGTTGTTTTGTCACATGCATACAGTGCCATTTTCATCAACAATACATAGTTTAATTTGCATAATCAAGATCATAACCAAAGAAAATCATATTACAAATGCTTTTTGCAAGCTCTAGGCGAGTGTCATGTTAACTGTAATTTCAAAAACTAGCCAAAGATTTTTTAAAAAAACCATAAAAATTCCAAATTTGTCACTCTGAATGGAGCTGACCTTCAGAAAGCAGGAGATATAAGTGGCATACCTGTATCATAGATAAAGTAAATTTTTCAGAAGAATTGACTGTTGCACAACATATTTTATCCTCATCAAGCTCTCTGTAAGAACTTGACTTGAATATATGAAATACTTTTTTGTAAATAATCTTTGACAGATCACTGAAGCCTTTCTGAAAGTCTAAACTTTATGGATATCATCTTCCAATTACTTTGCAAGGGTATTTTTGACTACTTTTACTTTGTAAAGATTCTTTTCCATGAATAAATGAGCTTATTTTGGTGTTATTAGTATCATGACTAGTATTTTCTTTCTTCCACAATAATGCAATTATTACAATAATGGGAAATGTGACTGTACTGCAGAAATTATTGTGAATTTCTGATATGATAACAGAACATTAACATATTTGTACATTTTATCTAAATAGCCTTAAGCAGTACAACATATGATCAGCAATGAGCCATCAACATGGAATCTGATGCAATCATTCTCCTAGAAATACAACAGTGTAGGAAGTTAGCACCCATCCCTCTCCTAGAAAATTGAAATGTCCTAGGAAATATTAAAAAGGCAGAATATTTCCCCTAAAAAGAGTAGAAACTCAAGAAGCAGAAACTCACCCCAGAAGCAGAATCTCACCCCCATCTTTGTTAAGGCCTGGGCCAGAATACTTTACATAACAAGGAACTCCAGGTAAAGCTATAGAAATTGCCAAAAGCCCTTTTAAGGGCATAATCACCCAGCAAGGCTAGACCAGGCCTGGAACTCGGGACAGCCTACAGCAGGGGTCGCCAACCTTTTGGACCTCATGGATCACCAAACTCATAATTTTAAATCCCAGGGACCACTAACTGGTTCTGTGGGAGTGGCCTAATTTGTGGGTGTGGCTTGGTGGTCATGTGTATGTAATATTTGTATGTAAATATTATAAATATTTATATAAATATTGAATTTTTTATAAAAAAAGAGCAACTTTTACCCCAAATCAGGCAAAGCAGGCAGGCAGATTGAGTTGCTCACAGAATCGCAGATTCATTCAGAAATCTATCTATCTGCCATTGGCTAGCTCAGTCTGCCACATGAAATTTGCTTGCAAGCAAACTCATAAAATTTGCTACTAGCAAACTCACAAAATTAACTCACAACACACCATCTATGTAAATATTGAATTTTTTATTTAAAAAAAGAAACTTTAATCCAAAATCAGGCAAAGCAGGCAGATTGAATTGCTCACAGAATAATTCAGCGATCGATCTATCTACCATTGGCTAGTTCAGTCTCTCAAATTTGCTTGCCATGAGTCTGCACTGAATTTGCTTGCAAACAAACCTTCAATCCTAAGGGAGGTTTGGCTGTGCTTAGCTAGAAAGCAAGAAATCCAACCATTTCCTGCTTCCTAGCTAATCTAAATCTCCCGGTGTGGCAAAACAGATGATGGTCGGAAAAAGGAAAAATAGCAACTTAGCAGACAAGTTTGCCAGGTAAGGAGTGGGTGGGTGGGGAGGGTTTCCGCGGGCCATGTGGTCTGAGCAGCCTTGTGTTTCTGCACAGCCTGAATTAATTGCTTTGGGGGGGTGATCTGGGGGTGAGATTTCTCTGCGGCCCACCAAAATTTTTTCACGGTCCACCAATGGGCCACGGCCCACTGGTTGGTGACCGCCGGCCTACAGAGTTGCAACCTGGAAGTCTGACAACCAATTCAAATCCCAACAGAGGGTATAAAACCCAGGCACTCTCAGTACCTCAGTCCTTTTTTCTTGATCTCTTCTCACCTTGAAGCATGTGAACATCCTTCTCTGGAGCTCCAGACCATGTGGTCCTGTCCACCATTAAACCTTCCAAGCAGCTTCCATGTTTCCAGTGTCTTTTTCCCCACTTGGAGCTGAACCCAGAAGGATATTTCTTTCAACAACAGTAATTCTGTTTCTGAACTCTATCTAGTCATGCTTATATTTTATTTAATATTATCAATCTAAAATAAGTCAGCAAGGAAAAAGCATTAGATACTTCATTTAGATTTTCAACTGCTTTTTATGTCAGAGATAATGTGTTTGCTGAGAATAAAATGGTAAAATTGTCTAATTTTTATATAAATGAAGATGTTTTAGTTCTTTCATCTTTTGGGCCTGTGCGTTTTCAATAGTTTATGACATTTGTGATTCTATATTTTTTTAATATATTTTTAAATCAGCAAAACACGGTGTAAATTATCATCGTAATTCCAGAATTATTTCATGTTTAAGCAGACATTTTGATATGTCTTAAATTGGCATTAAAAATATGTTGCTGTTAGGCTGTGAAGAATTTGTGTTTTCCAGGGCTCAGCAAAACTGGATACAAAATATGCTGTCTTTAAGGAGGAGACGATGGAGAAAATTAATCATTTTTAATTAATTGTGATATTTTAAAACATTTTAATTTACTTAAAAGGTTTTTTATTCATACAAAGATCTGCCATTAAATTAAGAATTACCAGGTCTGGATTGCAAAATGGCAGCCAAGCAATACAGAAAACAATGGCTGTTTGCTGCCATCTAGTGGTTGTACACATTTCTGCAATGCAATTCTGGTAGCTCTACTACTGTAGTGTATGTTCTGAAATTTACCCAGCTCCAGAGTACATAGAGTAGGACTAGGACTACCCTTCAATGCTTTGCTTTGTTTAGTTAGCAATAGGTTGAAATAAATTATAGCAATGATTGCAGCTTAAATTTGTGTTGTGCAAATGGCACAGAAAACACTTTGAGGCCTTTAAACCATTTTAATGAAATAATTCTTTAAATATAAGCAATAATTCCCTGCATTAAAAAAAGTCAAGATCTCAATTTTGATATGTGTCTGAACAAAATTAACATAAAGATGATGCATTTTATAATTCAGATAGATCTCTTATTTTATATACTGCAAGGAAAAGTTATTTCTCTTCCATTAAAATAATAAGCGTGTCTTATCATCAACTGATGCATATTAAAAGAAACCGAAAAGAATTATATCCATCACCATTACTTCTATCAGGTACCTTCTTCCTTGCTCTAGCATTTTGAAAAAAAAACTGATCTAGTACTATTTTCCTTCTTTCTTAATAATAATTAACAACATGCAAAGTCACCCTTTAGGCATCCAGAATAAAGCCAGTATGCATGAAATTAATTATTCTCATGAGTGCTTAGAGCTCTAGCATATGCTCCATTTTAGGGGGAACAGCAGATCTACAAGCACAATGAAATGTATATGTAGCAAGCATGCTACTTCTGTTAGTTAGCTTTTGAATACAGAGGAATTCCAAGGGTTCACAGAACAATAAATAATTGTTTCGTTAAGGGGAAACTTTATTTTATAATATCTAAAGAGACATAAATATAGTTAGAGTGCAACTGCATTTCTGAAACTGTTACAAAGATGATAAGAGCACCTTTTCTATAAAAGCATGTATTTAAAAACGTGTTTAAATCCCCAGAATCATAGAGCTGGAAGGGACCTTGCAGATTTAAAGGTAAAAACAGCTGAATAAGATTTTTAATTACCTGAGTAATTATTTTCATTCCTGCTAAAAATAGTCATCTTAAAAAAAATCAATGATCTTCTCTCAGACATTTTTATACATAGTGTTTGTTGATACCTGTAGAGGAAGAAGTAATATAGTCCTAAAGATTCGGATTGGATTGATAGATCAGAGAATTTTCACAATTTCATAAAGTAACTTAGGAAATAATTTCACATAGCTGGTAGAAGTGATAAGAAGGATACATCTGTAAAGACAATTAAGTTGGAAACAAACAAAATAACAAGGAAACTCTTAGAAAACAGGGATCCCCAATCCCAGGTTTATGGACCGGCACTGGGCCACAGCATGCCAGAAATTGGGCCGCGCAAACAAGTGAAGTCCCATCTGCTGAATGCAGGCAGCATGGGAAACCATCTCATCCCCACACCAGTCCATGGAAAAACCTCTCTCCACACAACCGGTCCCTGGTGGCCAAAAGTTTGGGGGCTCCTGTTCTAAAAGATATCTGACTTCAAAGAGAAGTGCTAATCTCAAATTGATTTGCTAAAGGATGCTAATTGACAAATAGTAAGTGATTCCAAGAAGATCAAATGAAGATGAATGCGGTACAGTAAATATTATGACAAAGATACTGAAGAAGTAGATGGCTTTTGCCTATTAATAGTAAAGGAATCGGCAGCCAAGAAATATGCACTTGGTAGAGTGGTAATGAAGGGTTAGAAAAGATATTCCAATGCCAGGATGTCTCTCTACTTGTAAAAATGCAGGCAATGAACTTTCCCTGAGATACTCTATGGAAGTAAAAGTTGGATTACGTAGAAGCAGAATAGAAATATTGTTGATGCTTTGAACTTTGGTGCTGGAGAAGATTATTGAGAATACCATGAATAATCAAGAAAAAAAGCTCATCAATCTAACAACCCATACAGTATTTTCTATTTGGGTACAAATCACCAGGCTCAAATAATCATACTTCAAACAATTATGCAAACTCCAAACGCTTTGGAGAAATCTATAATGCTAGAGAAGATGATGACCATCAATAAGATGAATGAACTCAATTACCGACGGGATTGTTATATTGTTGGAAAACCTGAAGAATCAGATGGGGGCATTTATATGTTTGCTAAAAGTCGACACTGACTTAATGGCACATCATCAATCAATCAATCAATCAATCCATCAATCACTATGTTCCAAGTGGAGCATGCTCCCTTTTGTTTCCTTTTGTCACTATCACAAAGAGATAAAAAAGACAGTCTTAGTACTTTTACCTCCTGCTCTAGCTAAGTTATTTATGAGAATTCATGTAAGGATGGCACAATCCAAGTAAGTTGGATAGGTATCAGGGATATGATTCAACCACCTCAGCCCACCTCAGGAGAGGTGGTAGGGATGAGTTGAATCGGTAAAAAATCATCCAACCGCCCCTGGTTGCTACTACTATTATAGCAAGCCACATCCACAGCCATGCCCACAAAGCCGGTAGGAGGAAATTTTGAATTCCCCTCCTGATAGGTATGATTGGGATGGCAGTCAGACTATGTGTAGACAACCTTCCTCAAGTTACCTTGCAAAGAAATTATATTATGCTTCTGGCAATGTACAGGAAACTGGTAACCTCTTTAACACCAAGTTAAGTTTCATGGTCTTCATCTAGATTTCCAACTAAAAGTGCTAATGTGGTGCCTGCTACAAGAAGCCACAAAGCATCTGGACTTTGGTCAAATTCGCCTCCCATGCTACCACCCTGCCAAGGTGATTATTGAAATCCCCATTTATGATCAAGAGGAGAAAAGATTGTACTTTAATATGTTAAACACTGAAAGAAAAGGAAATGACAAGCATATGCTTAGAATGCTTAAACAAATAAGAGCAGAGAAAAGGAGAGATGTAAATAAGGATCACCTTCAACACAGAGAACCAAGCTATTTGATTGCTGTTTTAAAATATTCTGGCTCAGCCCTGCATTTTTAAGATGACAAGTAAGCTATGCCATGGCTAATCAGCTGTAGTCCTTAGTTAAGGGCAATTACCTTAAGGGCAATAACAACAACAACAACAAAAACCACCCCAGAATCTTACACTACAGACAAAATGGAACATTTCAGTCCTGTCCTTTGATCAATATTACAAACACGGAAGTTGGCTCCAGGCACCACTATATCATCTGGGAGGCAAAAGTGCCAGCTGGGGTTCCTCTACTTGATCAGTGTGCTGTATTTTTCAGGGAAGAGAATATAAGCTGTCAGCAGTAGTGATTTATCTCTCAGGACACAAGATGCAAACTTGTCTGTCAGTTGTAGTATTTAACTTGCAACTCCTCCTACATTCAGCTGAATATTTACACATAAACTGAAATATTCCAAACTGCTATGAGTTTTCTAAAATCTTGTTTTTTAAAAAGAAACTGTTCTAGAGTACTATAAAACTATAACTTTTAATTATTCAGTAAATTTGATTCATTTAACAGTTAAAGGAGTTTGTGATAACTAGGACGTGGCAAAAAAGCCACACAGCCAGAGAACAGGTCTAACTCCCCTTTATTGGTCTAACTTTGCCCCCAAGCATCCCTATATTTACTACAAGTCCTGGAACAAAGCTCTCACATGCACCTTCAACAGCCTCTGGCTGTGAGTAATGCAGTAAGCAAGGTTAGCAAAATAGTAACCAGAGCAAGAAGTTCAGTGAAGCAGACAAACCGTGCAAGCCCCATAAGACAGAGCACAGTAATCTCCAGGTGTCAGCAAGTGCACATGAGGCTCCACAGATTCCACACTTGTTCCTGACAAATGCCCCTTTCCCTGGCATCTCAGTCCCCAGGTGTACCTCTTGGAGGAGTATGGAGGAGTATGGAGGGGTATGGAGCACTCTCCTCTCTTGTAGCTGGCTCAGTCTGTGTTGTTCTCGCCTTCTCTTTTCTCTTCGTGCTCTAGGATCAAGAGGGGGTGGTCCTTGCTCATCACCTGAGCTCTGTCTCTCCTGTTCATCTTATCCCTGTTTCTCCCTATCTACAAGACGTTCTAATCCTGAGATGCCTTGGTCTGACTGGCTCTGCCCTTCCCAGTTTCCTCCAAAGGCAATGGAGCCAACCCCTCAATTTTTGTTGGCTCCTGTTCTAGCTCATCTTTCCCTGCAGATTCAGGCTCTGACAGGAGCATAAGAGAGTCCCTGTGGATTTTTATTCTGCTAGTTATTGACAAATATGGGGCTGGTGCTCATGTCTGTTTCAAGGCCATTGAGCCAGCACTGTCCAAAGACATCTCTGCAGTCTTGTGGCCAGCATGATGCCATGGAGCACTGTTATCTTCCCACCAAAGCAGTACCTATTTATCTACTCACATTTCCATGCATTCAAACTGCTAGGTTGGCAGGAGTTGGGGCAAGTACAGGATGTACTTGCAGTACAGGATGTACACTACATCACATGATGCTTGGGTCCCTAACCTGGGTTGCTGTTTTTCCAGATGAAAAGCCCAGCATCTTGACCCCTCAGCCACCACACTGCCCAATTTAATACAACAATACATTTTTCTTGGCACTAAGAATTATTTAGAACAAATATTTGAAAATACAAATTATTTGTTGATAAATTAAAATTCCTTAATAAATCAGGTGACTTTATACTGTATATTTGGTTTCTCCAATTCTGATTTTAAAGCATGTATTTTGTAAGACCAGCCCTATAGCTGTGCAATAGAAAACTAAATTAATAAGAGCAAAATGTTCCCCTCCCTCTAACTATATATAGGAACCAAGCTGATAAATAAATTTTTAGTATTATTTTCTCATGAGAAGATGCAATCTGAGAAGCACTTTGTTCCTTTTGCATAGTGAACACCTCTGTCATCCCCGAATATATCTCACATGTCCTACATACTCAACATCCTACCAATAAAAGTAGAGGAAGTTAACTGCATGGTATTCTGAAATATTGTCAGTGGCATATGATACATTCATAATGCCATGGCATTATGGTGCCCTATGTTTGTGCGATTGGATATATGTGAAAAATGGAACATATGGGGCCCTTTCAAAGCAGGCTATAGAGGCAGAAAGTTTTCTTCAGGATGTTTTAAGCTTACGCGGTGTATTAAAAACTATCAGAATGCTTTATGAAGACACAACAAGATAAGGTTCAAACAACAAAAATGTTTTCCAAACCAAAAGGTGGTTCTCATAAGAAGTGGATGAGGAAATAACATTCTGGTAGAATAGTTCCTTGAACATGAGAAAAGTTTCAAGAAAAGATTAGTTAAGCAGGATGGACTGCTGAAGTGTTGTTATTAGATATATATGGGGACTGTAGTCCTTTGGAGATATCATATAAAGTAACATATCATGCATAGTAGATATCAGGCCAAGCCTAAAGTGACCCACTGGACTTTGAGTTGGGTTGTTATGTTCCAAAAGTGGACAGCACAAGTTGTAAACCTGCATTTGTTTCTGAGTCTTTAAATTTGAAAGAACAAATAGGAATGGAGATATCATAAAGATATTGTTTATGCCAGTGGTAGCTGTTTCCGCTCTGCAGTGAAGAATATATTTTTTTTACCAGTGAGAAGATTTGGCTAATGATACTCCCATTCTTTATGGAGAAATGACAGTCATGCAGGTTTGAAACTTTCTAAAATTATTCCTAAAACATTTCCCTATTTCTATAAAGTATTTTTCAATTGGCCTTGAAATGTAAAACATTCTTATTCCATTTACTTCTGTCCAAACTATGTTTAAACATTTGAGCCCTTATTATTGCATTATTTTAGTACATTATTCTTATAATTAAATGAATGCTAAATATTATAACATTAGTCAGTGCTACCTAATTCCACTCCTGTTTTTAAATCAGACTTTGCCCCCAAAACCTGAAAGAAATGTTCTTGATTACCTCTTTCAGAGCCAGAAAGTCAAAATGCTAACATTCTGCAAATAGCATTGATCAGGAAAAAAATGGGTAAGAACCTTATCCAATGTCTTGAATAATTTACTGCATGTGTCATGACAAACTGTTCAAATTTCAAGAGAGTTTGCTTTATAAAAGACAACTGCCTGCCTGTTTGAGTGACCTGCAGATTACAAATACTGTACAGTTCAGAATAATGTGTTTATCTAGTTGACATTTTAATCTTTAAATCTCCTTTTCTTCTAACCTTTACAAAGCAGATTGGATTTGGAAGATAATAACCTCATTTGAACATGAGGTGAAATGTACTACTTAAGAGTATGGTCTATATTAAACACAGTTTACATAAGATTAAAAACTTCCACATAAATTCTAGTGCCATTAGGACAACAGAGACATTCACAGCTAAAGAAAGCATGGCAATTGCAGTTTCTTAATGTAAGCATTGGGCTCCATGCATTTATTACATTTCTAAAGCCTCAGTGTGTTTCTTTCTGATCTTATATGTCTAGCCTTATAACTTTGGTCAGTTAAATTTAATCAATAAACCAGAATAGATATTTCCCCCTGCTTCTAATTAAAGCATCAAGAGAAATTGAACAGTAATGTTCACTTTTAATTTCTCACAGGTAGATGTGACCCATAAAGAGCTCTACTAAATGGTAGAACTTGGGGGGCGGGGGGGCGGGTGGAGGTTAGGAAGATACAGAATTGAAACAAAAGATGGCTAGGAAGGTTATTGCCTCCCTAAAACAACACAACATATTTCACAAAGGATATTGTCACTGAAAACCTGTTAATGAATGTCATATGTTTCTCCCATAACCTCCCACACCAGAGGTGGTATTCAACAGATTCGGACCAGTTCTGGAGAACTGGTAGCAGAAATTTTGAGTAGTTCAAAGAACCAGAAAATGCCACCTTTGGCTGGAGATTTTACAGTACTCTTCCCCTGCCACACCCACCAAGTCATGCCCACAGAACCGGTAGTAAAAAAATTTGAATCCCCCACCGTCCCATAGGATAAAAAGAGCTAGTATAGCATAGTGATTTAGGTACTCAACTAGCAGTCAGGAGACCGGGCTGAAGTTCAGCAGAAGCTCACTGGGTGACTCTCTGCTTTTTTGTTAGCCTAGCTTATCTTTAAAGTAGTTTTAACGTTGGGGAAAATGGCAAGTAGGGGTAGGAATGTATGCTGCCTTGCACTTCTGAATGTAAAGAGAGAGAGATAAATTTAAGAAACTGATAAAGAGGGAAAACCTGAAACAGTTCTGCTTTGCAGAGAGTAAAGAAAGGTTCAGAAAGAATAGCTCTTTCCCCCCCTTAAGCATATTGGATCCATATTATTTAGAGGATTATGATCAGTGCCAGTAAGCTGAATTGTGCCTGGAAGCTGACTGATAAAAGATTCATTGGGTGAGTGGTGACATTTGTTCCCTCTGTCTAATACTTGAATATTGTTCCCATTCTTACTACTGTATAGCTTTGGGAAGTTTAAAAGCATTCTACTATGATCTAATAAATTACCTAGTATTTAAAATAAGAGATAAGCTCCTTGTTTTCCAAGATATCATATGAAGCCAAACAGACAGAAGAGGAGAAGAAAGAAGAGGATGAGGATTATTATTCCTGGATATAACAAGAGCTTGTCCATCAGGAAATAAAATTGCATTCAATATTCTTCAAGGAGTGCATGAGTCCATCTAAACAAGGCAAGCACACTTACACAGAATCATCAGATTCTTAATATGAATTCATACATTTGTTAGCAGCCCATAGCCTTGAACCCATGATATAGGACTGCATAACTTTAACCATTGTAAGGAGTGACATTTTTAATCCTTTGGTCACAGAAAAGACTACATTAATATTTAAATGGGTTAGGGAGCACCCAAGTTATTACTCTTTCAAAGACTCTGATCTCAAAACATAACAAAAAAAATTGCTCCTTTCAGATTTATTCCAAGAAACACAGCCATCTTGACCATTCCTAATCTGGAAGAAAATCCAACAGCGGTTATTGGGTAATCCTAGGACCCATCTCATTCATTCTGCTGCCTGAAATTCTTACTTTGTAGTTTTGAAACCATTTCACCTGTCAATTTCAGGCCTGGTTTGGGGAAAGCTATAAAATGACTATGTTCATCTCCCCTCTCCTCCCAGAATTTTTCCACCAACTCAATGTTATTCCTAAAAGCAGCCCTTCTGCAAAGCTGATGTGTGATACTTACCTGATGTTGCCTATTTGGGTGCTTTTCTTTCTCCCCTTTGCAAATCAAGATGAAGCATCGCTGGGCTATGTTTTGCATGGGAAACCAGTTCCTTCCCACGATATCCTTTATTATCACATGCTCTCTAACTCCAGCACAAAAGTTTTTTATCTGACACTTTTTGACCACATGTCGTGCAAGGTATTTCTTGCCCTTGGCATTGTTTCCTGGATAGCGCATAGCACCATGAATCTTGTTGTTAAAAGGACAGCTGCTTGAACAGACTGCTTCTTTGTTCTCACTTTGGGTACTGAAAGCTATTTTAAAAAATTGCTGCTGTTCAAACTTTCATCTCTCCTGAAAAATTTCAGACCGCGATGTCCTTTGCTCTGTTAAATCCAAAAATGATATGAAAGTGAATATTCAATATGAAAAAAAGCCTCAGTTGCAAGATTATTAAGGTATTCTATGAAGTCCTTTGGAACTGGATATGCTCTCATTTCATCTGATCCTTTTCAGTCAAGTCTCATTGTTGCCAGGCTATCAGGTAACTAGAAATTAATCTCTGATTTCAAAGTGCTTCAGAACTGAATAAAAAGGCAGTGCTGATTTCAAAAGTACTTTGAAATCAGCATTCTGAATGATTGGATTCAAATCATTTAAAGGACATTCATAACTGAATTCTGAATTTTTCATGAGAAACTAGGAAAAAAAGGAAGTGGGTGAAAGTCATTTATATATTAGTTTGTAGGATGACCCTCGTAAAAAATTTCCAGGATGAGTAATCCTTGCTAATAGAAACCTGCAGAATTGTACACATGATACACATGTCTGGCATGTTCAGTGATCCGGGAACTACATTTACCAAGGGCATGAGTGACAGGAGTCTCCCTCCATGTTTTTCCTGGCTGGAACCTGGGAGTGGAGTCAATAAAGTTGATCTGGCTTTGAAAAAGGAAGAGAACTTCATTCATTTCCAGGTCAACATTAGTGATGCATTGCCATCTTCATCACAGTCTAGACTCTAGAACTTTCCGTCAGGTTTTCTAAAATGTGAAAGAGAGCTATCCTTCAAAGGACTGAGAACTCTTTCAGCCACATCCACTTCACAGAGTTACTGTTGTCAGGAAAATCAGAAGGAGTATTTATTCAAGTGAATATGATCATTTTTTCCCATATGAGTTGGTGAATTTTAAAATACCTAAAAAGAAAAGTGTTGGATGTAGCAATAATTCTTTTCTACCTTGTCAATTAGATGCCCGATATGTGAACTCATGTTTGCATCTTCCTAACAAAGGCACAATTACCTTTTCTGCCATGTATTCATAATATCATTTTCATATCATCCTCAGGCCATAGCTGAGGAAGCTTAAAGTCATCTTTTAATATTATTCCAAGGGTGCTTTTGAGGCAACTGGATTTCTTCAGCTAAATAAGTTTTTTGGATGAGAAGTGAAATGTCTTTAAAAAACAACAACCAGAAAATCCAGTAGCTTCTTGAAAAAAGCACCTTTGGGGTAACCATAACTGGATGACTGAGAGTCTCCATAGTAATCTTTTAACAGTTTCACTTTATTACTGGCAAGTGTAGGCTGCTATGGATATTCTCCTTTCCATCCTATTACTGGAAAATGTTCTCCATGGCCATTTTGGCTGAATCTGCCCAATGCAATCCTTTCAAAAGTACTTGTTAGAGTCTCAAATAAACTTCTTGTAAACAAAGTATGGTGCTCTTTTGAGAATTAGATTTTTTCCTGATGGCACTAATTCTAAACTGGACAAAAGGTCGATTTAAACTACGAAGGATTTCCAAGTTCTGCCATCTGTGATGCTGGTTCTGTCAACATTGGATGGTTTAATTTACCTAGTCTCTACTAAGATGAAGTTTTGTATAGTCAAACCTTTTACTGTACAGACAGACCTTGGAATTAATAGACTTGCTTATCATGTTGGCTGTGAAGTCCAAAGGCAAATTTCATCCACTGCATCCAAGTCCATGAAATGGGATAGAGAGATGGAAAGGTAATAAAGATTTCATTGTAACTTACTCCTATTATCTTTTTTGTGACTATTTGGAGCACTGAGCAACAACTGTTGAGCCGGATACTAGATTATGATGCCACAAATCATTTACTATGTTTCACAATTTTATTATGAAATCACTGTCTCTGACTTCAACCATTTTTCAACAACAAGAATTGAGGGACACAAGGAAATGATAGGATCATATTAATTGAACTTGATCCCAAAACATTTATATAAGAGCAAGTTCTATTGATCCTAGAGTTTTAAAACATGCGTACTGAAATTTGCAGCCTGAAATCTTTCATTTTCTGGCATTAGTTTCATTAGGATCATTAGCACTGCCTGCATTTCTTATCCATGGCCAGGCAACTTCTGAAATGAATCATCTTCAGAAAAAAATATTGTGAAAAAAATCTGGAAGGGTTCTAGGACAAATAACCAGGGAGAAATACAGAAAAAACATTGGTATATTACTGCTGCTGCCTGGGTGAGTTCTAAATTTCTCAGGGACTGGAGGTTGAACGCTATCATAAAACAATTGTATTGTTAGTAATTGTAGCTGTTAGGTAGATAATTAACATAAATGAGCTCCAATCACTCTCTTTTAATGTCTAAGGAATTGATTTTTCGGGTGCACAATGCATTTAGATATGCTGTTGATGATATGCAGTTATGTGTTTATGAACTCTCAAAAGAAAAGGAACCGGGGGTACAAGATGCCTGTATTTCATATGTGTTAATTCTTAATATGCTTTATAATGAGATTAATATTTACAGCTATGAAAGATGTTCCATTGTAGGTTACACAGTGCTTTTGAATTTATCTTCAGAGGATTGCACAGATCCAATAAAGCATTCAGGAGCAATAAAATAGATTACAATGAATTCATGAACCTAGTTTCCCTTGAGAGATGATATATTGTTTTCTTTTTTTTCTTATGGATTCTGCTTTTTAAGTATGCATCAAATGTGAATCTTAGCTCCCTGTACCCAAGGATCCAAAATGGGCCTTTTAAAAGCAGCAGTGGAAGAATTGATGTGCTGAGTTTCTTTGTGCCTTATAGTTTTGTTAAGCCAAAAGAGAATTTGGGGATTGAGAGCTCCTTGTAGATTTAAAACAATCACAGTGCAGATTTCAAAGATTAACTCTTCCTCCATCTCTCTTTCTGTCTCTCTCTATTGGAATAATGATGCAAGGAATAGACACGATGCCCATTTCAATTACCTTTTTTGTTTTTGTTTTTAGAAGCTTTATTAGAACTCAAACTGTTTAAATCAGGGTAGGGTTGACTTTAAACCTATAATGATGTACTTTTTTTATTGGGATCCTGAGATGAATTAATTACAGCCAAATGTAAAATTTAGACTGAGGTAGATGGTCTAGATTAACAAACAATGTCCTCAATTCAGTGATTTGCAAACATTACAAAAAACAAATTCTGATTTTCTAGAAAATTGGCAGCCAAGATAAGAAACAGAGAAGCAAATTAAAAACAATCATCATATTAGAACAATACAAATCTTTTAAGAAAACTAATATCTATACTCTATCAGACATACTGGCTCTCAGTTCTAAGAACACAACCAGGTCTTTAGGGCAATGCAAAAGGCCAACAAGGTCAGAGCCAATCTGATCTCCATGAGAATGAGGTTCCATAGGGACAGCACTGCAACAGAAAAGGTTGTCTTCCTAACTCCCACTACATGGCACTCTTTAATGGATAAGAATGATACCATACTTCCTCTTCCAGATAATGGGATGGGATGGATAGACACTATCATGAAGAAGCAATCCTGCCAATAACCATAATTGCTTGTGCTGTTGCTTTTTATATCAACTGCAGCTTCCAGATGCTCTTCAAGCCATGTAATGGTATCTGAGAATGACCTTGGGAGACAGGGACAAGTGACAGAGTCAAGGGAACCGACAGCTAAAAGGCAACTGGGCAGTGCAAATGGCTCAGAAGGACCCTCTCTAGTTTCTTGGATTGTAAAGGAGACAGGGAGAAATGTATTTTCAGACAAATACAAACCTCATGGGTTTCAGCACAAGAAGTATTTTATAGGAAAGTAACAGTAGATAAAGACAATTGGTTAAATTTATTCAGAGTTATTAGAACATGGAGAGTATATAATGAAATCAAGAGAGCAACTGGCTGCAAAGGGATTTAGTTTTCAATGGTTTTCATATGCACAGAAAAGAAAGATTTGAGGTAGCTTAGAACACAGAACTGAGCAACAGACAGAATTTGAACTACATACAAATTGTGAACATCTAATTGCTAAGATATATAAACTTTTATTGAACTGTGAATTGGAAGAAGAAAAAGTGCAAGACTGTATGACAAAATAAACTAAGAATTTTGATGGAACATATTGATGGAACAGTGGGAACATATTGATGGAACAATGGGAAAATATGTGGTTAAAAGGACTGATATTTGCATTGCTGTAACTTAAAAGAAAAGTTATACAAAATGATACACTATTGGCACTTGACTCCAGAAGACTGGTCTAGAATGTATAAAGATACTTCCAATTTACCTTGGAAATGTAGATATCATGTAAGCATCATTTTATCAAGCCAGAAATTTTGGGGTTCAATGCTACAAATAATTTTAAAGATCAACATTCAACTGAAATTAGAACTTTTCTTGGAATGGAATACCCATATCACAGGATTAGTAGGTGAAGATGACAGAAATAGCAGAGATGACAAAATTAATGTGTTTGATTAGAGGAAGATCAATACCTACATTTATTAGTATTCTAGAAAATTATTATGGACTTTTGATGAAAAAAATAGAAAAATGAATTAGTGATTTATGGGTCTGAAGATTAGAAAAGGTATCTTATGGAAAGAATGAGAATATGATGTAACCTCAGAGAGAGGGTATGATATAAATCTATCTATAATCTCTGTTAAGAACATCGGAAGCTGCTCCTTTTCTTTTGCTTCTCTATTTTGTTTTCTATATTTCTTTTTCACTTTATTATGACTTTTCTTCATTCTTCTTTAATTCAGTATTTATACTGTTATTAATTCTGTTGAAAAACTTCAATAATTTTTTTAAACTGAAGTTACAGCAAATAAGTGTCTACAAGGCCAGCTCAAAGAGCTGACCAATATTGGATTTTCTCAATATTTTTAACAGCTCTGTCAAGGTTTTGTGACTTGTATCCTATCATGGTGATAAGCCCATGTAACGTGTTTAGCAGAATAAATCCAGTTTTTTAATGATTAGGTCTATCGCTAGTAAAAACATCTATTATCCAGAATATAATCTTGGATGAAAATATTGATCAGGCATGTAACGCAGCTGGATTGCAAATGAAAGAATTCTTTGGATGAATAGGATTGAACAGAAAGCGGATCTTTTTTTAAAGCCAATCTAAAATCTCAGTGAGTGGCTCTACAAGCAGTAAAATGGATTTAATTTCCTGTTGCACTGTGAGTGGACAGAACAGGCAGCAATGCTTTTCAGTAGTATACAATATCTTCTCCTCATATTTGAGCAATGGAACAGGCAAAACCTGGATGCAATGTTCATTATTCTGACAAATAACAAACTCGGTTAGGTTCACTTCAGTTTGGACTTCAAGACTGGGGCAGGTCTTAGGAAGTAACATTAGCAATTGTTTGTGAAGTTCATATGGATTCTTTTCAGATGGCACTTTCAGTGAGGGTTACATACATTTATGTAACTATGGCTAGTAATTATCACGTGCAGCCCTCCTGAGCTTCATTTTTGCTGGCAGAGGCACCGTGGGATGGTCCTTCGCTGTTTCCCAGTAACCCAGTGGGCCAGATCTAAGCACTCCATGGGTCGGATCTGGGCCCCAGTCCTTGAGTTTATCACCCCTGGTCTAGCTATATATTAATAGAGGGCTGTCTGTCTCTTTTGTTTTTACCGGTATCTGTTTTTGTTTTCCTAGTTTTGTACACCTCCCAGAATCCATCCACTTCACTGAGTGGCTAGTTATTAGTACATTCAAATAAATATAATAAATAAACGTGTCAAAATTCACCCCAACCCTGTTCCCATTCCACATTAAGGAGAGGATTGGTGGGTGTTTTCCTAGCAATTTGGTGAGAACAGAGGAGCAAAAACAGAGGAGCAAAAGTGCTTCCCTTAATATGTTTTGAACACCTTCATTTAGATTCATTTTGTATCATCATATTATGGCAGAATAGTAATTGCCAGTGAGCCGAACCACTATTGTCATAGTTTTCTGCCAGTTCAGGGACTAGTGTATTGTACTTTACCTTAGACTTAAAAAAGTACTCAAGAGTATAGCATACATAGTAACAGATTGTACTCAGCCTTTACTATCAAGGAGATGAATTATTGAAATGATTTAACATGAAGGGTAGTAAGCACTGGGCCACAAGTAACATTCATTTATTTCATACAAGTAATGATTAAAGATACCTTTTTCAAGTATACAAGTGATTTATAAGATGTGGCTTCAGTTATCTTCGCTATTATTTCAAAAGCAATCCCACTGATTTTAAGAGGATTACTTCTGAATATAATGTCTGAGAAGTATGTTGTAAGGGCTTGTTCATATGCTTCCACTTGTGATAATAAGAAAATATCTCTGGAGCTCTGGAATCATTGCCTGATCTTCTTTGCAAAGCTGGAATCAGTGAAATCTCTCATCTGTAAAAAGATTATTGGAACGGAAATGATAGATTATTGTTTGTGAAACAGAACTACAATAATTTAAAAAGTGTTAAATATATATAGATAGTGTGAAATCTTTCATACATACCTCTATAATTATTTAATATACATATCTGTATAATTATTCTTGAATAAGTACTACTCTTAAAAAAATGAATCAGGATTCCCTTAGTGGCATCTACATTTTCTTGGTTCTGTTCTGTTCTGTTCTAGTCTGGTCTGGTCTGGACTGGTCTATCCTATTCCATCCCAATCCATTCCATCCTGCCCTGCCTGCCCTACCCTATTCTACTCTATTCTAATTATTTTCTTTCAATGTAAGTAAAATTAAATAAGAATCTATTATGCTACCAAAGAAAACATAAATCTCAAGTATAAACTTTATTTTAAAGGGTGTTTTTGGGTCTCACATATATCCCAGGAGCACTCTTAGAAAATAACTGTGACAGTGGTTAGCAGCTCAATGCTGTCTATAGAGTGTGCCCATGTGCCCAGAAAGAAACTGGATGAAGGTAAACTGAAATGGTAGAAAACGTCCTGAGAAATTAGAAAGGATAGTGAGAAACAGCATCAATTTACCTTGTAACACATGCCTGTTATATGATGTGTCATGCCCAGAGCAGAAGCTATGTTATGAAAATGCCCATGATATACTATCAAAATTCTAAAAGTGTTCACTAGCTTTAAAGTATTGTTTTGAAGCTTTAAACTAAAGTAGATTTTCTTAAACCATGACTTTCAGGTGTTTTGGAACAATTTCTCCAGAAATACCAAATACCATAGCCCATAGGCAATATAGCATAATACTGGAGGACTGATACCCTAATACAACTAGAGAGGTCAGCTGACTAAACAGAATATGAATACTGAAAGAGATGTGTTAACCAGAGTTCCTAGCAGTTAGTGCAGCATCCAATCTTCATCTCAAATGGATATAAGCATGCATATTCTTGAAGACAGGTATAAATTAGAGAAAAATGTGTGGAAGGCAGCTACTGCTGAATTTAAAAAATTGCTGAATTTATTTGTTAAATTCTCCACGATCCAAGATTGTGAACCAACCTGAGCAGTAGTTCGAGGCACTTCCTTCTAATATATGGACCAGATTAATATTTCTCAGAAAAAAATATAAGATTCCGATATTTTTTACTGGTATGAAATATCCCAAAGTGGCCACAGCTTATATACTCAAATCCAGAATGCTTTATATACAGCCTTGTTGGAAACCCTTTCTGCTTACTGATTCTTGTATTGTGCTTCAGGAGCATCTTAGAAGATTGACCACCCAGGAAATCTACACATAGCACTATCTTGGAAAAATAACTCAAAATGAGACTATACAGCCATTAATAATGAAAGCCAAACAAAAGATTGCAGTGGCTCTGAAGCCCGCAAGATATTAGCATTAATCTTGACTGCCTACCTGACATTATCATAGGAAACCCATTGCTTTAATGGTGCATTTATAACCTAGTGCATTATTAACCTGTAAGAGAAGCCAGTGAAAACACAACTGCAATGGAGACTGGTTGTCACAGACCACTTTCTAAATTATTATTTTTTAAGAAGCTAACCTCGTGTCCTACTTTCCACTGTACAGTATTCTGCTGCTATTTTGTACATGAAGCGATTAAAGCTGGGAGTATAATGGTTGCAAACTAAACTGAAAATTAGCTATAGTAATTTTCCAACAGTAATGGAGCTGCTGAATTGTTTAATTTAATTTAATTTAATCAAAGCATCCATGTTTGCTCTGCACTGACCTATCAGTGGTATATTTATGGCAAAGAAAGTCTTCCATCATAGATAGAAAATAATGGAGCAAGCAACAGTCCACATATTTATTCTCAGGAGTATTTTTATTTTCAAGATATCTCTGTTGCCAAAGAAATTGGTTTCCCTTATGAGTGGCCAGACTCGATAATAACCTGGAAATAAGAGACTTAGAAAAGCAGTGTATATGCACTCAGCTGTAATAACACTACAGAATTCAAAATGATGCTTAAAATTAAGTTAAAATGTGAAATGTCTCTGATCTTCAAAAAATATTTTTCTTTCAAATAGAAATGTGGGGAAAACTTTTATGATTCTCAATTAAAATTAAATAGACTGCCAAGGACCATATAAAATTGCTTCTTGTCTCAGAATACACCTGTTAAATCACTTGTATGAAATACCATGTTAAACATCAGATTTACAGATGCAGGATAACCCTACTGTCACATGGATATATGAATCAGAAAGAAAGGATTAAAAAAAACCATGGCGTATCCCACAATTACAATTACACAGCAGTTAAATGCACCCGTCTTTTTGCGGAATAAATAAAAGTTGCTTTACTACTCTCATTGATGCAATCTTTATAAAATCAAGAGTTGCCAAGTTCTGGCTTTGGGAGTCAGTATAGTTTATCCCTAAGATTTAATAAGTGTTGCCTTCTAATGTGAATTAGACTGGCACACTTCATAAGAATTGGGAGGATTCTCCATTCACAGTCTTCCTGCTGCAACCTCTCACACTCCTTGGGAGCAGAATGAGGCAACTGACCTTGGCCTACTCACCGCAGCCAATTTGCCGCAGGAAAACTCACCACAAGATGATTAAACAAATACAAAGTTAAATTAATTTCAGTGGAACTATGGCCAATAATAATAAATAAAGTCAATCTAGAAATACAGGTACAAGAGTTACAATAATTCAATGAAAACATGGGGATCAAAGTAACTGAGTGAAATGATTAATATAGCATTGAATTGTCCGGTAGTGAGTTATCCCATGACAAGTTGGCCATGGCAAGTTGTCTGTGGCGAGTTATCCACAGTGAGTTGTCCGTGGTGAGTTGTTCTAGGCCCCCTTGGAAGAGCCCCTTTGGTATACTAACATAGTTCAATCTATTCAGTCTATCCCATTCATCTTTTCACAGGTTTAATTTGTGAGGAATAAAATGACAAACTTCCTCTAGTATTCTCAATAGCTTAGCCTACACTGAAGTGTATTAAAGTCCTTTCAGAATGCATGGGTTTTATATAATATATATGCAGTTAATATAATACACGCACACCCTTATACACACATACAACCCTCCCCACCTACCAAGAGGCAAGATCCTTGGTTTTGATTTATCACATACATCATAGCAGGGATATTTACAGTATGTAAATTCCATAAAGCTCAATATTTTTTTAAAAAAGGAAGCTGCATAAAAAGAATTGAAAACTTAAATAGATGTTTTTAGATGCCAACTTACCCAGAGGCAAATCAAGTGCAAGTTTACAGAGGTAATATAGGTGATTGATGGTGACAAGGAAGTGAGAAAAGCAAAAACACCTCACTCACTGCTTGCACAGCAGGAGAACAACTGCCGGAAGCAAGGCAGCAGCCTGTCAATTTCTTCAGGCCTGAAGATCCTCAGTTGAGAATATATGGCTCTGCACCCTGGCAGGACAGCCTGAGAAGCAGCTGCATTTCTAGCCCTCCACTGAGGCATTATAATAGGCTGAATTTTAGACCCTTGATCTGGATTGACAGGTCTAGATTCAATAGACAGTTCAGAGTTGTATTTCCCTTTAACTCTTCCATATCTGAAACGTGTGTAATGATAAATCTTTTTGTGCTGTACAAGGTCTTTTGAACCTGTTCCTTCTAGATGAGTGACCTTTAACTTCTAAAATTTCCCAACTAGCCATGCACAGCTGCTTCTCAGGCTGTCCTGCCAGGGTGCAGAGCCATATATTCTCAACTGAGGATCTCCAGGCCTGAAGAGATTGACAAGCTGCTGCCTTGCTTCTGGCAGTTGTGGACAGCAATGGCATCAGGTGTGCAAGGATGTCATCATGCAAATGACATGAGACACATACCGTACATTACATAATTTGCATCATTTGACCAATGTTGCCATGATGTAACTGACATCATCATGGCTTCTATCAGATATCTACGCAACCCAGTGTTCCTATTGCTGAGAATTCTGGGTTTTGAAGTTATCAATCTTGGGGAAGGTTGTCCTAATAGAATAAATATGTTAGCCAGCTGGTAAGGGAAAAGGATGCCTGCACTTTTAAGAACTTGGCAGAAGAGCCCATTTAAGAAAGTGTTGTTTGTTGCAAGTCAAGCCATATCTGCTGAAATGATCTTTCTGCTCAATTATGACAGAGCCCTATCAACTTTTATAAAAAGCACTATAGAATACACCTATATATTATAGTGGTATTGATTTCACTTTAATGCAGTCTTTTTAAAATAAACCAACTTTATACATGGTTTAATGGATGGCATGGTAGCCTAAGATGAAGATGCGTTGAGAGTTCAGTCCTAGGTAGAGGCAGATGTTTCTCTCCTAGGGCTCAGAGGAAAAAAAAATCTGCTGTGAACTCCAGAGGGCATCAGGAAGGGCATCCAGCCAGTAAATGCTCAACTCCATCCAGTTGCCCTGATTCTACCCTGAATTAAGAAATTACTGAGTCATAAAAAGGGAGAAGTTTTTTATACCTTTTAAAATAATTTTTGGATGCATCTAAAACTTTGAAGATAACACTGATTCCTCATTGACTTGGTTTATGACTAGAGAATGAATACAACTTGTTCCTTTGATTGATCAAGGGGTAAAGCTGATATATACTGCTTATTGGTGCATATTTTGAAGTAGGTACTTTAAGGAGTCTGAAACTCCTCCAAACATTTAACACAAGTAGCTTAGTGATAAAACTGACATGGATGTCAAGGAATATACCTATCCAAGTAGTGGGAAGACTAAGCAGAACATCCTCAGTTCAGAAAAGGGTTAACCCAATGCTAGCTCAGCATCATGAAAAAAAAATCTTGTAGTTCTATTCCAGTTTTAGTATCTTTTACCTAATTCCATCCCTAAGACTTTTATATATTTATTTTATCTTTCTTGATGGGTATTTCACTATACAGATAAAAGGTCAAGACATGCTTAATATTTTACACTATAAAGCCAAATATGCAACATTTTCATGTCACCGTTGGGAAAAATAAATGTGTTATTATGAATTAGAGAAACTATATAAATTTATAAAGGTTAGTATCAGAGAGCTATCTTTTCGAAGGCTTCAATAATACATTATTTCTGTAGATATACAGAAAGCTCAGATTTTTCTGTATACTGTAGGAAAACTGAACCATATCCAGTACTATAACCCATAATATGCAATGATGGAAAATATTTGCTACTTTCTGTATCAGATATTTTAAAACTTTATTATTGTTGTATATGTTGTAACTTAACTATTGCTATTGAACTAGGTTTTATTATCTTGCAATGCCTCTTAATTTGAGTAAAATAATCTATTGGCAATTGTGCAACTTCCTTTTTTTTTTAAAAAAAAAAAGTAAGATTACATGAAGTATTTTTAAACTGCAAGGTGAATTTAAACTTTTAAGAGGCATACTGTCCAAAGAGTTCTGGTTCCGCCTTAGCATGAAAACTGTCTCAGTGATTTTGGATCAGTCACTTAGTCTCAGTTCAACTCACTCTATAAGGTTGTTGTGGAGAAAATAGGAGGAAGAAGGAATATTCTTATGATCATTGCCTTGAGCTATACAGATAGTCCTTGAGTCATTACATCTGTGAAGTGAGGTACCCACAGCCCATCTCACTCAGTGATCACAATTGTAGTTCCTCCCTTTTAGTTGTTAAGTGACCATGTGGGGTGCTTCAGGGGCTCAGAGAGGTCTTAGGAGAGTTGGCACTCATTGGTGCCTGAACTTGCCATGGATTGGGAGACTAAATATCCATTAAACTGAGAAGACAAAAAAAGAATTAAAATAATGTCTGATAGAGGATGTATTACATGAATTAATTGAAGAAAGTATTCATTAAAAGAATTGTAAGAGGTTTGTTTCATTTTGATTGATTGGTTCATTTAATTGCTATTTAAAAGAAACCTGAAATGGAACAATATGTAAACAATTTTTTTTTAAAAAAAATTAAAGAATCAAAACCTAAACTTTCAGGAATCATAGCTTATGTGAATGTAGGCATTGACCAAGGGTGTATGCTGCCAATTTATGGTGGGGGAAAGACACAAAACAAATATACACATGTGACACAAAGTCATGCTGAAGAGAGCCAGTTAGTCTAGTGGTTAAGGACAGAAACCAGAAAATGGTGAGGTTTAGTCCCGCCTTAGGTATGAAAATCAGCTGGATGACTCTGGTCCAGTCACTCTCTCTCAACCCAATCCAATTCACAGGGTTATTGTGGAGAAAATAGAAGGAGGAAAGAATGTTGTTAAGTATGTTTACTGCCCTGAGTTATTTATAAAAGTAATAAAGACAGGAAATAAATAAATAAATAAATAAATAAATAAATAAATAAATAAATATCTTTTACTTTGTGATGTCTGTAATGAAATTAAGAGGAACAAGAATGATAAATTGCCTCCTCTTTTCAGTCTTTCTCCAGTATTCAGAGATCTCTGGGTACCTGCTTTAATTTCCTTATCCTTGCAGATATGTCCATACTACTGCTACTGGATTTTTCCTCATTGCTCCTCTCCAACTTATTTCACCATTCTTCATGGCTGTAATATAAAATTTTTATCAAACTGTTTTTAATAAGGAGTTCTGAGAATTCTCCCAAATGTAACAAGGGGTTACCATGAATCTCAATCAACACACTCTGGGATCCAATAGTTCTATATTTCCAAGTTTTCTTTCAATTACAATACCTGAAATATTGAATTGCGCTCCTCTTCTGAAATGAGAAAAATGCAGCTTCCTTACTGTGTCAGGCCTTATATTTCAGTTGATTGAAGGAATATCAGAACAAAACAAATGAAAACCTAACTCCAACTTTGAAAGTTTCTGAATTCATTATAACCAGTTGCCACTGTACTACTGTAATTAAATCAATAAACATCTTAAAACATAGATGTTTGTATCACAAATCACTTTTTACCCCACTTTTAATTACTTTATTCCTTTGAAAATATTCTTCCTATTTTATTAGGTCACACTGACCTATATAACATCTTCCTCATTTTCTCTTTTTTAATTGAATGAATTAGTAATGGAGTCTAAGTCTTCTTGTATTAATTTGGCCTCTCATTACTGTCTGAAATTTCTCCATAGGTACACATTTCCCTCTCCCCATTTTTCTTCTTCTTTATCCTCTACATTTCTGTATACAAATTTCGAGAAGAAACTAGCTGTTTTAAACTTTTGTACCTTACATGCAGTGGTCCTGATTTTCATTCTGATTTTAGAATGAACAAAAACAGCCTTAGGTTGTTGTAACGATAGGGGTTTCACTGGAAGATTGGCATAGTGTTGTATACCTCTTTCCCTCAGGTGCACGATGCATTAAACCTTCTATTCTCGTGTAATGGGTGAATAGGTAATACTGAAATAAGCAAGCATTTATTTTAATTACAGAAGGCTTTTATTTTATTTTGGTTATTCTTGAGTTGAGGTAACTGTGTAATCTTAGTCTCTTCAGTCTAAAACCTTGAGATGGCTTCATCATCACTTGATATAAAGAAACACTCTTTGATTTTGGGAAAAAATAAGCAAAATAAAGAATCGACTAGGAAAAACTTACTGTATTCTTTTTCTCCTTGGCAAAGCCAAGTGGAATGTGGCCATGGAAAATAAGTGTGATTAATTATAGAGCGTATGTAAGGTCTGTCTTTCTTACAATGTTATTCAATATTTTGAGCATTCTGTCAAAGCAATATTGCCGTCTTTTGTTATTATGTTATTTACTTATCCTACCTTAGAATAAAACCTTAAATACTTCTGAATCCAAAAATACATTGACCCTAACTTGCTGTATGTGTTCACTAAAAGCCAATGCTGAATAAATCAATAAAGCATTATTAATCCTTAGCAACATTATTATGAATTATAACTTTCCTCAGATAATAATCCTTATTATACCCATCTTGGTTAAAGTTTATTGAAATTGTAACCCAATGACTTTAAAAGGTACAGGAAACCAATTTACCCCAAAATTTTGTCCTGCAATCTGATACCTGACTTGGAAGGAACATGATACATGATCCCCAACAATTCCTCTGATTCTGTTTCCCTTCAGTATTGGGTTTTCCCCAATAAGCTCTACTACATTTATTTTGAGTAACTATGTCTTCTCTGCACTACTACAAAGAGCACTTTAGTACTGAGACACTACAGCAGGGATGTCAAACTTGCATCATCACAGTATCGTCACATGACGTATCGCAACTTTTTCTCCTTCACTAAAATGGGTGTGGCCAGTGCATTCAGCCTGTGGGCTACAAGTTTGACAGCCCTGCACTATAGGATAATTCTCCAGCTGGAGGAAGTTAGAGGTTCAAAGTATGGCTGCATAGAAGCTCCATGGAGCTGCCTACCTGTCCTCTCTCTGGGTAGAGGTAGTTGTGAAACTTGTGGCAGTTTCATCTTCTTTGCATGCCAGAAAGCAGCAGGATATTATAGGGAGAGAAATAAAATATGAAATAATGATTTACTGGGATTGAAATGTTCATAACTTCAGAATCAATCATTTTGATAATACATTGTCTAATTCAGCACATTAAAATTCATTAAAACCCATAAACAGTGGGAAAATGTTATTAAATTCATAAGAGTCTGTTTAAGATTATATAGCATTTTCAGCCTTAAAAAGGCATGACATATATATAGGTTTAGATATTTATGTCATTGAACTCAGCAGAACCAAACTACTCTAGATCTTAAAGCTGTATTACCTGTATATATTTTAGAGCAAATATATTACCGGTGTAATGTTCAACATTATTTTTCTGTCTTCACAAATTATAAGTGCTCTTCCATATCCCATGCTGGTCTTTAAGTGCTTTAATCCACATGGAAACTGGTATTATTCCACTGGAGCCAAGAGTTCATGTTTACTGAGTCACTTTCTGCCTTCAACATCTGTTTTTTAAAAGGTCATTGGACCCATTAATTTATCCTTAAGGACATTTCATCAAAGTGGAATGAATAAATGTAGATGACCTGTGTTGCTGTATCTAGTTTGTCCTGCCCTTAAGTTTAAAGACAGCTAAGCCTGAAATCCATCAGAACCTTTGACATTACACAGCAGACAAATTTGGGTGCCATAGATTACTTTCATGGTGGATTTCAATTCAAAACCTTTTATATCCACAAATTACTTGTTTAACTTTTACACCTGCAAATTATTTAATTACCTGTTTAACATTGTATAGAGGCTTTTCTTTAGCTTCTTCCAATGTCTCACCCTCTGCACTATTAGATAGGAGGTCCAATAAGAGTCTATTCACCAAGAGATGCTCTCCTTGTGGCCAATTTTAACCTTTTAACCCTTTCACTTATATTTTCTGCTGCCCTTTCTGTGCCAATTTACATGCAAGCATATTCTTACCACTTCACAAACACCCAATTTACAATGAAGCCCATTTATTACTTTCGGGACAGACCCCTACCATTTCTAATAGAGTTGTTAAGTTAATATCTACCACAATTTCCCTAAGAACACATAAAATATCCTAAGCTCAGAGTGATAACATTATGAATGCTTTTTCCGCCTCTTTCATTTTAATGTAGTCTAAGTTCAATATATTTCTAGTTTATCTTGTGCTTGACTGCATACTGTTTTACCATACTTTATTCAATGTTCCTCATTCTCTGGTTTTTAAGTCTTAACTTGTTAGGTTTTATATGACTGTTATTTTTTTATTTATAGCCATTGCTTTTGAGTTTTTTAAACAAATTTGCTGGAGTATGATCATAACTAAACAAACTTATGAGCAAACTATATTCAACTGCTGGTGTCAACAGTGATGATGGTACACAATACAAAAATATATATTACAAATGTGAATTCATTAACTCTATCAAGTATAGAAATATTTAGCAGATTCCTAAGAGGTATATTTGTATTACTTTGTATGTAATTAAGACAAATCCTTATTATATCTTTCTACCTTGGGATGAATCACAAACTACCCCATGCCCTTGTCAACCAGCCTCATAGAAAAAGGTAAAAAAGACAAGAACCTAATTCATAAATGTATTCAATCTGAATATATTAGGCTGAAAAACAGCTTCTATCCCAGAGCAGTAGCTCTTTTGAATTCTACTGTATGGTGCAGTGTTGGTGCAATCTTGGGGGTTTTGGTTCAATGTGTGGAGTGTGAAGGATGTGTGTTTGTGTTTATTTTCATGGTCATGATGTGCACTGAAGATGGTGTTTGATTTCATTGTACGAGGTGCAATGACAATAAACTAAACTAAACTAAACTAAATATACCTATAAGATATGTGTTAAGTAACTTTTTATATAACATCATAAATGTGTTAAGACACAGGATAAAAAATATTAGAGAGGGACAGGTTAAACAAGGAATTTATGATAAAACTGTATGTTTCTGGCTAAAGAACCCTGGTATGATAAATCTATTTCATAAACATACAGTAGTGTTGGTTAAGTGAAATGTAGTAACTGGGGAAATGTAACCTCAAGTAATTTCTCAGCCATGGGTTAATTTGACTGGGTCAATTGGTCTGATACTTTGTCTCTGCCTGACTTATACAATTGGACTACCGTGAGGCAAAATGAAAAGCTGTAGTGACATATAAAACTGCTATGAGCTGCCGAAGGAGTGGCAGGATAGAAATGCAAATAAATTTATGTTTAGAGGTGGGACCAAACTTCTGCATTACTCGGGAGATGTGTCAGGCTTAAAACTGTCATGATTCTCTACCCAGGAAGAATTGTTATGTAAATATCTTTAATGTGCAACTCCTTCTTACGGCCATGAAAGAATCAATGAAACATCCAGCATTTCAGAAAGATAGAAGGAAAATGTCCATGGTGGCTGCCTAACCCAGGGGTGTTAAACTCGCGGCCCATGGACCAGATGCATCATGGACTGGCCACACCCATGTCCATTTTAGCAAAGGGGGTAAAAGTTGTGATATGTCACGTGACAGCAACATGTCATTGAGAGTTTGTCCTAACCAATATAACTCAACAGGGTTGACATACTTAATTGAGTCCCTTCAGTTAAGTAGTGTCATCTCTCCATGTCATAGAGAGGAGTCTGACAAGATTGATGTGATGTACCAAGAGTTAATAGTACTTTAAAGTTCTCCTCTAGGATTTAATATTAATTGGTGTTTCTTTTTGTAAGAAGCCCATGCAGTAATTCAGTTTTGAACAATGACTTGAGCTGTTCCAAACAAAGTACACTGAAGTCCTTACAAGAAAATCTCTAACATTTCTTCTTACAGCTGCTTAATAAAACCTTTATCTTTCAGCAATAGTACAATAGTCAAGGACTACCTAAAACATATATTTAACTTACTGTCAAATAAGAGAGTCACCATATGTGGGTTGGATGGCCATAAAAGGGAGGAAGGAAGGAAGGAAGGAAGGAAGGAAGGAAGGAAGGAAGGAAGGAAGGAAAGATTCATAGGACCATGGTATAATATTGTAAGTGTATGTTTTACAGCTAGATACCAAAAAATAAGACATCAGAAAAGAAACCAAATGAAAACTATTTCTATGAACAGAAGAAAGGAAAGCATATTTACACTGGGAAGGATTAATATAACACTACAGCAAATTGAATTCATAAATTAAACATTAATTCAAAAATGTAATCTTGCAAAAAATTAAACATCAGAATATATACTATATGAGAGGTAGGTTGTTCTAGCTATAAAAGGATCCAAGGCTAGATTTAGAGCCTCTACTATTATATGGTTCACTGATTAACAATAATGTACAACTCCTGCAAGCAATTATGTATTTGTTCTCAAGCAATATAATCAGGATCACCCAATCCTGACAAACAATATTTAAAATCAGCTGTCCCCATCTGTTTTCTTCTCCAATAATTATCACCGAAAATATGTTAATCAAAGTTGTAACATTCTTGCACATTTGAAATGCTAAAATTAAATATTGACTCTGTACTTCCCAATGCGTGGTAGCCAAACATTGACAAAAGATGGTAATCCCATCTCATATTAATAAAATAATAATGGTGAATAGTATTGTTAATGTAGGTAATCTTCATTTACTGACTACTTTTCAGCAACCATTCGAAATTGTGATGGGATTCAGCAAGTATTACTTATGGACGTAATTTTGGCCCTTGGCAACCAGCTCACGCTTATGGTTGTTACAGTATTCTGTGATCATACAATCGCCACTTGCAACCTTTTCTGCCAGTTTTCCTTGAGCAAAGCCAATGGAGAAGTTGGCAAGGAAGGTTGCAAATTTTTCAGGTAACTCCCCCCTCCCAGCCTTCCTGTGCTCATGCCTATCCCAAGTTGTCCCATCATCCATCCCTATTCTTCCTGAGCTTGCACGCTTTCTACTGCTTTCTGGCTTTCTGTATTCACCTGAACCATCCAGGCTCTGGCATTCCAACTTCCTGCCACAGTATTCGTCTCCCCCAACTTCCTTTAATTCACATGTGATCCACATCAAGCCTTACCCAACCTCCCTCTCTGTGGCACTACCACACCACTCCTTACCTTGGATTTCCTCCCTAATAATCCACACATTTTAGGATTATGGTGGCAACCAAGTCTGCCAGGACTGTCCTTCCTAAGCAATGCAGTCACATATTAATGTCCTTTATGATCAGATTACTTACCAATGATAATTGTTGGTAAGGAACTACCAACTCAGGCACACAAGTTAACAATAAACAACAGCCTAATCAAGGAAACCATCACCAACACTGCCACCAACACTGACAGGGCAAGGCAGTAGTATATAGAGAGGAAAACCTACCTCCTCCTGGCAGTAATGATGTTACCTAATTGGGTAATGAAACATTTGCCAAGAAAAAAATTAAGCTTAGAATGCACCAGGGATCTCACAGTTCAACCCTGAGTTACAAATATTCTCTTTTATAGATCCACAAACCCCAAAAACTTCAACTTTAGACTGTCTACTATTGACCTCACCCCTTTCCTAAGAGATCTGTAGGGGGCATGCATAAGTGCACCAACGTGCCTACCGTCCCTATCCTATTATTTCTTTTTATTTTTCTTATATGTATCCATATATTCATAACTATGTTTTTACTTATACCTATTATCTTGTAAGCAATTGACAAACCAAATAAATAAATAAAATGTACCCACAAACTTCTCAAAGTCTCCCAACTAACATACTCTTAGTCATCTCCAGTCTGATACTTATAACAATAGCACTGTCTAATTAACTTCTACATCCTTTTCCATTTCCAAAGTAATGGTCATTTTGTTTTTGAGAATTTATGTAGAAAATTTGGCAGTTATGTTGTGAAGTATGAACTTGCTCCCTGAGTGAACAGAGAAGGTTAACAGGAGTTTGTTGGTAAAAAAAGTTTAAGGGGATGTCCTAATAAATCTTCTTTCAGACCATACAGTATCTACTTGGCTAAGAGTTTACAAAGGGTACAAAAAGATTTTTTTTTTATTCTACCTGTAATGCCTTAAGAAACCAAAATGAAGCGGAATTAGGTACTGCCTATGTAATGCTACCTACCAGGGGTCTGATACTTCTCTTGGTTTTTGGAATCCTAAGCATGCAGCTGAATTTTTTTCTAGCTCCTTTTGGCCCATTAGACATAGCTGGTGGGCTACATTTTGCTAGGTGAATTATATGCATCCTGGATAATTTAGCTTATATGATATATTATGCTGAACAGATTTTAGCACTTTAAAAAAGAGCATTTTATATAATGGCTTCATCTTCACACTGTAGGAGTATGAAGAACTATAATTTCATTTTCTTTTTGCAGGATATTAAATCTGATGCACTAATGGGAACATAGCTGCATAAAATTATGCACTATCTTTATCTTCATTTCTGTCTGCTAGTTGATATTATGACATGGGGATTCTTAATGATTTTAAAACTGTGATCTTTCTTTTAATTGCCCACTAAGTCTTCTTCCTTGTCTTAGTGAAGGCAATATTAGCAAATCCATACACTATGTTTGTGTTTTATTATCTTTGTTAGCTTGAAGATATTATTTTATTTTAAATTATTTAATCTGATTAATTAATGGTTTATACAGTTACATTTATGTCTTACAAATATAAAGGGGAGTCTTACATTTTATTTTTTCATTGATGCCTTTGTTAATATTATAAAGTATCTAGTAACAATCTTTTAATTTTATATGTAGAAATCAATGAACTCCAATTTAAAAGGAAATATAAATGTGGTTTGCTTTTTAAACATCTAATTCAAATTATTCTTCACTGAAGGGAAAGAAATACTATTTATAAATAAAATAAAGATGTTATTGAAATGGTATTGTGGCTAACACATTTCCCGAGAATCTTCTCTAGTTGAATTACCACAATCTCCTCAACAGCCTTTTCTTCAAAGGGAAGGTCTGGAGACAGAGTAAAAGTTTGATATGACTTTGAGAGACAACTGCTTCAAGAAGGGGTAGGGTACACTTTACCCTAAAGAGTCATTGACTATCTTCCAAAATAAATCCTACTGACTGAAGAGACATAGCCCTACCCACAACTGACACTCATACTAAGGAGTACCAAATCCACTTCATCTTTATCCACAAGCTCAAAACAATCGTAGATAACATATGAATTGTATATGTGTAATATGTGAACTTGGCCATTGATTTGGCTGCCATTTTCAAATGCCCTGTAAAATAGCAAACTGCTTTCTAGTGTACATCTTGGCAGCTTTCAAGCAATGAAAGGGGATTGATTGGGTTCTTGCACCGGACAAAAAATCTCTGATTGTTCCATATCATGGGAGTCTCCCCCCAAAAAAAACTGTTCTTGGTTGACACTAGCCTGCAGCAGTACTGTATAAAAATGATTTGTTTACATTTTCCCAATCCTTCCCGATACAATCATCTTTTTGAAAATAATTTTCAGTTCTCATTTTTTCTGAGGTAGCTTTGAGGTAATGCTGTTCACTGTTGTTTCTATCTTTCTGTTCATGTGACAAAAAGAATCTGCATCTTCTCATTCTCTGTTTAAAACATGAACTGAGTTGAACTGGATTTTATAACGTTAACACATAAAGCATTAACTTGGATGCATCTAACATTTGATTCTTCTGAGCTCCTAGCCTTCTGTGAAAGTATCAGTCTTTGAGTTGTAGCAAGAATTAGTAGAATCAGTAGAAATGTTTATGGTATCAGATTGAACAGAGAAGCCAGAAGAGAAGTTTGTTTAGTGATTAAGGTACCAGGCTAGAAACCAAGAAACTGTGAGTTCTAATCCCACCTTAGTCATGAAAGCCACTGGGTGACATTAGGCCAGTCACACTCTCTCAGCCCATAATGCTCAGATGACAAACCTAATGATCAATTCCTGTCATAACCAATGCATCAACACTTGGTTGATTTGAAAAAAAACCCCAGACCTTGTACATGTGGGAAAATGCTAGAAAGGGGAAAAAAATGAACAGATCCCTATCCTCTATGTTATTTTTCTATAATGATTAATGAATTTAGAGATCAGCATGTTCAACTTTCAACATTACATTTCAATCAAGCACTATTAGCATGTGCTGGTAATATTACCTAAGAACCTAGATATAGCTTATACAAAATTGTTTAAACAAATGATTTACACAATCATTAAAGCAAAGAGGAGCAAGACATACGATAAATTCTTTCTCCAAGTGACTTTCCACTCACATTCAACATATAAGCATAAAAAACCAAGATTCATTAGGTACAAAAATGGGGGAAGAGGTAGAGCCAGGGTATTTTCTATTCCCACTATATCCAATTGTCCTACATGCAAGTTTATTGTGTCCTGTCCAGAGTTGCCTTGTAGTCAGTTGCCCTGGAGTAAGGCAGAAATCAGTCAGTCAGTCAGTCAGTCAATCAATCAATCAATAATATTAACTTTTTCCTATATACTACTGTCCTGAAAATAATCCTATTCTATATCAGTTATTTGCTTTGAAGAGTGCATTTCCTCTCAATTCAAAGGGCATTAGTGGAAATGAAGTTTTTTCCTGAACTATGGGAATAAAGAAAATGTTACATTTCATCCTCTATTGTTGCCGAGATCCTAATTATTTCCACACACAAACATATATCAACCAGATGCTGTTTATATTTTTAAAAATCTGCATGTTAATTGCAAAGCGGCTCTACAGTATATAAAGCCTGAGTGAATCGTTTTGAGAAACAGAATCCAAAACATTCCAAGTTATTATTCATCACCTTGAATAGAAAGTAGAATAAGTAAAAATTAATTAACCTTATGATGTTCCCTGCTGGGTCTAATGATGTGTTATACCCATTAGCAACCTGGAAGGTTAAGCAATCCTGTTGCAACTGAAAGCCTCAAAGATGGCCTGATTAAATATTTTTCCTCATTGACTCTTTCCCATGGACAGAATCTTCCAATTACAATATGCCTACTGCATATGAATCAAGTATACATTTGGTTTTTCTGCCAAAAGCTGGAAGGTGATATATATGCCTCATCTATTTCTCACAATTTAGTGTTGAAATATTCTGTTGCACATTGTTATAGGGTAGAGTTTTCAGGCCCAACTTTGTATATGGGAATTCAGGGAAATTGGGGCAGAAAATAGCAACCCCAAAAATCTATTTGGCTTAATAGAATTCTTAGTTTTATTCTTGGACTCCTAAACACTCTGATAGTTGTCCATAGTTGTACTTATAGCCCTCCTGGATCAGGCCAAGGCCTATTTCAGTCCAGCATTTGTTTCTTACAATGAATGGCCAAGAAGATGCTCCTAGTAAAATTCATTCATTGATTATGTGTGAAGAAGTTTAGTATCAGCTTTTAGCGATCACATTAATATATTTTCTCCACTTGGTCTTTCAGATCTTCCAATGGTGTCCAGGACTTTTTTAAAAAAAAGATGGCAAAGATGGATTCCATGTGGAAACTAACTTGGACATTCACTATCTATTGTTATTATTTGTGTTTATTGTTTCATTTTAAATTGATTTTCATTTTAATATACTGTGATGAATATTTTAATTTTTGGAAATGTTGTTGACAGGGAAGTTGCATATAAAGTGATTACATTAAGGAAAACTGTACAAAACTGTACAAAAATAAATTTGATAGTTTTTCTTTCAATACTTGGAGGGAAATTTGTTATGGAGCAAATTTAGAATGATTTATATGAGTTCATGTGTAGGTAAGAAGGGGAACTCTTGACTTTCAAAATTAGAGTGCTATTTTTACAAAGTATATTATTTGTGATGAGTGAGAAGACAACAGAATCACACCAATGAATTACAAATCCAAAGATGAAGCTACTAACGTCAACTGCTTGGCTTTTGTTTTTCATGTTGTTGGATTCTTTTTAATTTTAGTGGGGGGGGGGGTTCTCATGAACTGCCCAGAATCATTGAAAGTTGGACAGTGTATAAATTGAATTAAATAAATAAATAATGGGCAACTAGTGCCCCTTTCCTGCACCATACATTTTCATGAATGTAAAACCAGGTTTGTAAAGAGAACTAATTATGAACCAGTTTGGGCATAATATTTCAAACTACACAGCAATAATGGAAAATTCTAGAAGTACAAAAATAATGGTGGTAATTGTATGTATCCTGCTTAATACTAATTTGTCCCTTCTAAAGTATCCCTTCTATGCCACTCTTCCCTTAGAAATAAACCCTTCTAAAAGATCATGAAAGGTAGTCACATCCAGTGGTGTGGTTCAAATATTTTTACTACCGGTTTTGTGGGCGTAGCTTCGTGGGTGTGGCAGCGGAAGGAGACTGTAAAATCTCCAGTCAAAGGTGGTATTTGCCAGGTCTCCGAACTACTCAAAATTTCTGCTACTGGTCCTCTGGTCACAACTATGCGTTTACTGAAGCACACAGTCATATAGTGCAGGCACACATTTGCAGAAGAATTCAATTTTCATTCTTGAATATGAGAGAGCATAATGTTCTATATACCCAGCTTGCAAATATATAAATATTAGATCTTCAGTACACAAATATATCACATTAAATCTTTTCTTATGCCGGCTGTGAAATCCAGAGCAGGTGGCCTATTTTAATTTGATCTCCACCACATCTAGTTTATATCTGATTTCCATTTTACATTACCTCATATATGCAATATGTGAAAACTTCATTATACACAAGTGATAGCAATAACTAAATTAGGCAGAAAATACTTTTGGTAAATGAGGCTCACTGAGGACAATAAGGTTGTCTCATGAAGACCACTTGAAACTGCATCTGCCTTTACAGTGAATTGCACAAATGGTTTAATTACCATATGAATCAGCTCTATGTTTTTCTCAATACAGAAAATAGCAGTTGTATTCATGTAGTGTTTAATTTGAAAAATGTACAGGAAAGCATGTTCCTGTGTTATACTTCAAATTTGATTTGATTTCAGCTGTTGATTAAAAAAAACAAAACATGTATAATTCTGAACACTATATTCTGTAGCTCACTTCAGGCATTACATGAAAGATAAAAACTTATCATGTGAGAGACCCCTTCCTTCCAAAGCTGTTCTGATGATGTCTTATCTGCAGAGGTACCAGTGAAGATTGAACTTGAACTTTACTACATGGATACCTTTGCAGATTAGATGTCCACAGCATGATTTTGGAATGAGGGGATTATTCCAAATATTTGCATCATGATTTATTTCCTTCCTTCCTTCCTCCCTCCCTCCCTCCCTCCCTCCCTCCCTTCCTTCCTTCCTTCCGTCTGTCCTTCCTAGATTTCTGTCATTCTGAATTTGATTTTTGGATGCATACAAAAATAAGATTTGACTTATTTACAAAAAATTCTGTTCTATTCTATTCTTTGTAGACATGTATGATGTGAAAGAAATCCTGTCATTATTCATTCCATGATCAATGTCAGCTCAATATGTGAACAGTCATTCTGCAAAATTTAACGAATGTCATTCAGAGGCTAGTTTTTCAGACAATATGGCAAGGTGCCATCATCCATAAACAATTCTGATTAATATGTTCTCCAGGCAAAGACAGTACATACAATATCCAATTAATCTACTGTAACTTTTCCCATTGTGGTGTTACAAAAATACATTTGTCTAAGATATCTACCATATTTAGACAGTATGTCCATTAACCATAATGTCTAGGATTTCAGAAAGTGATAATTTAACATATCTGGAGGATATCAGATCTAGGAAAAAACTAGTCTTGTGCATCCAATAATTTTTTGATAATTTTGAAAATAGATTTGTAGCGCTGGAATATCATCTTCCCTTCTGACCCCTCTGCTAGAAAGCAGACCAGATTTAATTAGTCGTTCTAATATATTCAGCATAAGATTCTGGTGACCTCTGGTGGTATGTAATTCTTCATTCGAGACATTTTTAGAAACAAGGCTGCTTCCCCAACTTGATGCTTTATTTATGGACTGCAACACCATGTTACTCAATGCACCTGAATGTGCTAAATAAAAGCACTAGGCAGAAAATATTGAATTAATAATACATTTTACAATAAATTATAATTTTTTAGGTTTATAAGGTAATTTGCTTTTACATGGAAACCAATAGATGACACAGAACACATTTACTTGGATATTTTGCTCTGATCAATATTCTGCAAAAGTATTATCCTTGTTAGACTTTTACCTCGAATTCTGTGACATTCTTCATTGCAGCAGCTGCCAATCTTTTGGGTGCCAGAGACCAGTTCAGTGGAGAGAGGTTTTTCTGTGGACCAGAGGGGCCTAGTTTCATGTGCTGCCCACAGATGGGGCTTTTCTTGTTTGCACAGGCCAGTTTCTGGCATGCCACGGACTGGGGATTAGGGACCCCTGCTTCATTGTATACCCACATGATTTTCCTTGGTTGCATAAAGAAAATTATATACAAGGCCATACATATACCAATTGGACACCTGTCCTATCTTGTTATCCAGAGGTGATATTCAGCCAGTTCTGACAAGTTCTGGAGAACCGATAGTGAAAATTTTGAGTAGTTCAGAGAACCAGTAAATACCTCTGGTTGGCCTTGCCCCCATCTAGTCGCTGCCTCCCAAGTCACAGCTGATCGGCTGGTCATCTTTTGTTGTCCTGAACAGGAGAACAGAGCTGGAAAGCAGGTTAGTGGGGTGTGGAGGGAATGGGGATTTTACAGTATCCTTCCTCTGCCACACCCACCAAGTCATGACCACAAAACCGGTAGTAAAAATATGTCAATGCCACCACTGTTGTTATCCCAACAATCTGAGCAGATCTATTAGATATATTATCTACCATAAATCTAGAATATATTTTTAAAGTCTCCTTGGTGTTACTAGTGGTGGCCTGGATTTTTGCAACCCAGTTGGTAACCCTGCTCAGTTCTGGATTAGGGAGGAGATATAGAAGCAGAATAGAATTAAATATAAAACCAAGTGGAATCACATTTCAATTAGCCACACTGACATTACTTGTGACAATGTGAACCTACATGTACATGGATTCATACTCTCCATTTTTCATGCTGTGGTGTGATCTTAAGAAAGTCTGAGGGGCATATTAATTACATTTTTTACTATAAAGTGTTTTTGACATGCAGTAACAAATTAAACATTGCCCCAAATAATATAAAAAAACAGTAAATGAAAATCTCTTAAAGCTTTGGTTAGGTCTGTTTCCTAGCAACCTTACATGATCCCTCTGATTCATTCCCCCCCCAAAAAAAACAACAACAAGAGTATATCTTCATTTCCTACTAAGGTTTATTATACAGTTTTTAACAATATATATATTGAGTGCACTAGAACAATATCATTCACAGGGAGGCATTCAACCATACATTTGAAAAAGAAATGCACTTACGATATCAATAGATAGTGATTTTCTTATTCAGAAAATGATTCCTAAAAATCCATACTGTCTGTCAAAGATTCTTTGTAGAGATGTATATGTTCAGCTGTATACATTACAGAATCCATGTAAAAAAATAGTTATGTTCTTACATAGTAATAATTAACTGATTAAACTGTGATTCAATATGGTTTTATGCCAAATTGCAACTGCATTTAGATTTATTCTTGAGTCTTTTGCAACATATAAATGTCACACAAACTAGCGAATAGCTGCATCTCACATGCAAAGCACAGAATAGTACTAGAGATGGTTGACAACTCAGCAGATGATACTGCATGCTGAGCTGTCAGTGATAAAAGGCAATGATATGCTTGACACAAATGAGGGAAGGCACTGAAAAGCAATTTCTAAATGCACATGAATCTCCATATTGATAACAGCAGTTAGTTGTTACAAACACACTGTAAAGATAAGGTTGCTCATTTTGTAGTATAATTGTGGCACTGTCAGTCTTACCAGGTAGGCTAGACAGGAAACAAAGCCAGATAAGTTGATTCTACCTTAAGGTAAAACTATGTTAACAGAATCTTGCAAGTCTGAAAATACAATTCTCCTACCACCTCCTTTACATCCTGAAAAACTAGGGAGGTTCACTTCTGAACGTCTTGATCCACCCAATATCCAACTGCAGGCTAGGCTGTCTCTTATCTGGCCATTCCCTATGTAGTATTTCTTCACACTGTCTCCCAAGGTCTTTCCCACATACCGTTTACAGGTACAGAAAACTTATACGTTCTCTATAATGTTTATGAAAGCTAAGTTGCATATTGACTCTGAAAGCTGTTACCAATTCACACTTTCTGGATCTAAGCTCCAAGTAATCTGCAAGATTACAGCAATATACAATGGAATTGTATTCTGGGTGCAATCATGGTGAAACTGAAATATGTGTTTCAGTGAAAACATATATACTTCAATTATTGCTATTTTTTAAAAATCATATCTTCTACTTATCAAAATGATACATAATTCAGTTTTATTCTAAAAACTTCACAAACAACCAAGAAAGAAACTACAAAGACCCATACCATTTAAATAAAATGTTATATCCTACTATATTGTTTTCTAATTTTGACTGGACGAAAATGGAGTCATAAAATCATAAAGTTGAAAAGGATTGTTTAGACCATGACTGCAGAGGATTTCTGGGATTTGAAATCCAGATACCTTAAAGATGCCAAGTTTGAGAAACACTAGCATTGTGAATACTTTTAACATTCAGTTATACTCCGCCTTTCTCTAACTTAAGAACAATACAATACAACAAGTTCTAACAGTCCTTCAGATAGTTAAAAATTACTATCATATTTCCTCCCAGGTTTCTTTCCTCAAGATTAACATATGCCTTTTTTTTCTCAATTTCTCCTTCTAGGATAAGTATAGCCTGCATGAGACTTGCCAGCATCTCCTTTGAGAACTCCAAAGAACCTCTAAAGTATATGGGACTATAATTTGGGCTCTTTATTATATTTTTTACATCCAATTTATCAGCTTTTATGTGGCAAAATTAGTGCCTCAAGCATTGCAGTGGTCAAGGCTCCTGACGCCACCTCTCATTCCAGTTTTGGAATATAGTCTTTGAAGTGTTATGGAAAGCCTCGTTGTAGGACTTAATTTTCCATGTTCATTTTCTTACTTTCTATTGCATTTGTCTCACGTTGTCTGAACGTTTTTTAAAGATACACATGATCATTTTTTTAATCCTAGAAAATTTAAATTCTTCTCTTTCCTATGATGAATTACCAAAACTACTCCCATTTTCTTAGTGAGAATAGTGCATTAATTCTAATACAAAGAATTTGAATTGTTGTTTACCATTTTGAGAAGAATTAGCACACTATGTTAGAGTAGAGACATAGATTTGTAATATTCGTTTGCATGGCTTCTGATAGCTGGATTACAGTTTTTATGCTTTACTAACTGTTATGTCTGTCAAATATATTTTTTGGATAATTAAATCATCAGGATAGCCTATGGATTCTTTGTCAGAACAAAGGATGCATAAAGGAAACTTTCATCAATAATGAGAAAAAAATAATCACTTATTTTTTAAACATCAGGGATATTTTGTCACTGTTCTAACTTGTACATGGTTGGAACCTTTTATATTTCCTACCATTTAATATATAGGCAATTTGAACTTTCTTGAATCTACTGTAGATAGTATGTTGTCTAACTTTATTATATACAGTACATGGACTGGACAGATATTGAACCATTCTTAGCTGGTGAACTAAGCCTCCAGAGATCAAAAGTTGCAAAGAATTTATTTAGAGTTTATTGTACATAAACAGAACCATAAATTAAAAAACACGCAGCTGTACATACCAGATTATCTATTATACAATCAAATTAATAAGATTTCTAAGAATCATTTCTTCTTGCCTCACCTCACCCAACGAATATTGGATTTTGGGCTTTTGTCTTCTGAAAATCACTACGGTTTATAGTTATTCCTATAGCGCAAGAGCGCTACAAATGCTATATTAGGCTTATAATAGATCTTAGGTCAATTCTTAAAGTGAACAGGTTTGCTACTATAAATATAATAGAAAGATTAGCTTCTGAAATAAATACAAGAGGTAAACAACTATCTTCGTGAATTAGCAAGAAATGCAAGGTATGTGTTTCTCCTGAATGATGGTTCCCTAAAGTGCAATCTTAGAAACTTTGAAGAACAATATTATTTATGAAAGAAGATCCAAATTAGGTTATCTGCAATTTCAAATGGTTTCTAGCAAGTTTCCCATTATTATAGAACCGGGACCAATAACAGGCTCCTGATATATAAGCCAGCATATTTAAATATTGATTTACAATTGAAAGCATTAAATAATTCATGAGGTTTTCCAATTAAAAAGCTGCTTGTTTTCAACATGGTCTCTTTTGGCTCACTTTAATCTCTGAGTCACCTCTTGAATATGTAAACAAGGTAGTGGCTGGAGTGATTCTGGAATTATTACCTCCAGGTCTCAGCTTATACAATGAGATACCAGGGGAAAGACTTCAGTGAATAATGGGAAGAGTCACATACAGCTGAATGTCTTCTGAGAATAGAAATTTCAGCCTGTGCTGGTTTATTACTAACACGGTATATTAATAATTCCTCCATTACCCAGCTATCTATAAATTAACTGGCAAGTAAAAGACTAAATGTACCTAAGAGGGGTAGATATGATAACTCTTCATATATCTTAAATGATTTCACACAGAATAAGGTTAAGACCTCAATTGTTTCAGAGGACAGGATTCAAAATAATGGATTTAAGTTGCAGGGAGGCACATTCCAATGATTGTTAAGAAAAAAAAACCTAATGATAATAAAACTCAACAGTGGAACCAATTAATGAGATATAGGTGGTGGGCTCCCATTCACTGACTGCGTTCATGCAGACATTAGACAGCAATCTGTTAGGGATATTTTAATCTGGATTCCTGTACTAAGAAGGCCATTGGATGCTATAACCAAAAGGCCATTTCTAACCTTACCGTTCTATGCAATACTGCTTTTTTATGTGCTATTACAAATAATTTATTCCAATGTTTGTATTATAAATAGTCCTCAATTTACAACTGGTCACTTAGCAACCATCTGAAATTCTGAGAAACCTTCCCAAAGGTATTTATGTCTTCCAAAGATCCAATGGCTGCCTCTTTTCAGTCATGTAACTGTATGATGCATGTTCAGGAACCGACTTACGTTTATGATGTTTTATAGCAGAGGTGTAAAACTCAAGGCCTGGAAATGTCAAAGGACCAGCTGTGCTGCCTCTGGCAGCTAAAACGGGCCACATGCTGGGGCCCCGCACTTTCTTTTTCACCCTCCATGGCCTCCTGCAGGATTCTGCTGGCCGAAACTGGGCCAAAATTTAGGTCCCAAATGAGCCCAAAAGTGGCCAAAAACAAGCCCAAAAATGGGCCAAAAATACGGCCAAAAAACAGTCCCCAAACAGGCCACATGGCCCATTTTCAGCCAGCAGAGTGCTGGAGGCCATGGAGGATGAAAATGAGGCACAAGCAGGCTCCACGCACCCTGTTTTGGCCGGCAGGATGCTGCAGGAGACATCCGTCCCACCCACACCCTGCTGCCGCCAGCTCGCAAAGAACTACAATGTTGATCCGGCCTTGAAAAAATCCAGTTTGACATCCCTGTTTTACAGCATCCTACTGTCATGTTATCATGTTTTAAGACATTTTACCAAAGCCCAGCATTTTCTTCTGGGTTTTGGCAAAAATAGTTTTACAAACGTGGCATGTGCTTTACAGGCACAGTGTTTATTTTGTAAGGATAGCGCTCACTTTACAACTGAGATTTTTGCTTAATGATCATCACAAGAAAGGTTGTAAAAATGAATCCTGTCACATTTTTGTGGCAGGTTCCATTATGGTTTTAAGTCAAGGACGACTGTAGAAGGAGGAGAAAGCTGATAATAATATCAGAGCTATCCTGTATGTTAAACATTCATGAGTCTCATTATCAAAACTTAATATATTGTATGTCCTGATACATCCCAAAGATTTCTCACTGAACACAAAAGGAAATAAAACATCTTTTCTACTATATGTTCTTCCAAGCATTTGCCATGATTGCAAAGGAAATAGATAATAACTTTCCAATACTGTATGAATGATATTCTATTATATTTTCATCCCCCTGCAAGTGCTACCTGTATTTGCAGGAGGATGAAGGAGGAGAGATTTCTTCTTCTTTTTTCCCCTTTTTCTGCATCATTTTTAAAACAATCTACAAAATCGCACACACACACTGTTATGATATGTACAGAATAACCCTTGAGTAACAAGGATATGCACATGGAAACGTTAATGAGAGTAGTTATGAATAATTATTCAGCCACACAGAGATACACTAAATTGAGTTAAAGTTTACTTTAAGAAATAGCACAGTTCAATAAATGGTCCAGGTCATATACATTTTACAGTCCAAAAAATATCCAATTACAAAGTCTTTTTACCGGTTGCCTTTGTCATTTACAGTAAACAAAAATATCAAAGTATAAGCACAGCATAAATACAACAGAGAAGAATGTCAGAGAAACAGAATGTCAGAGACAGAATGTCAGAGAGAGAGAATGTCAGAGAGAGCAAGCCATGATCTCTAGCTCCCTCTTATGGCAATTCGCAGTACAATCAACCAATCCGAACATAGTACAAATCAATACAGTGACTTTGTCTTAAAGCTACAAACATACATTGTTGGTTTATATATTGCCAACCCAACTAACTGGTGTACAGATTCCTAACACACACACACACACTTTAATGTCTTTCTTTGTTCCATAGTTGCAAAAATTTTACTTGTATATTGTTTAATAAAATTATTGAAAAAATGTATATTATGGGAACCTACCATTTATGTTTCATACCAGTTGCTGTTAAAAGGGATGTTGTGAATAATTGCAGTTGTTAAGTTACTAACATGGTTATTAAGTGAATCTGTTTTCCCCATTGACTTTGCTTGTCAAAAGGTTGCGAAGGAGATCACATGACCGTAGAATATTGCAACTATTGAGTCAGTCACCAAACATCCAAATTTTGATCATGTGACCATGGGGACACTGATGTCATAAGTGTAAAAAACAATCAAAAGCCACTTTTTTCAGTAATGAACTGTTGTAAGTCGAGGACCATCTATACATGTAAAACAAAACAAAGCACTTTAAATGCAGCTTAATATATTTTTAGTAGAAAAACGCACAATTGAATCAATTTTCATTCTTCTGATTTAAATTTACCTGGACTTCTTTGGGGTTTTTTGGGATACTTCCAACTCTTAATTGGGAGCAAAAGTCATCCTTCCTTTTCCTCTCTGAGCTAGCACATTGCTTCTTCCTCATCTCCTTTCCTTGAAGAATAGGCCAAATATTTGCCACAAAATGATCATTTAATTATCATTCTTCCTTAAGACTACACATAACAAAAGAAATGTGTCCAAACTTCACTTTTTTTCCCACAAAACACTTCACTATGCCTTATTTTTTTAGAGTTATCTTGAGGTCAGCAGCAGGGAAACTTTTCTGTTCATGTTAATTTATAATTTCAGAAAAAAGTAATTTTTTTCAAACTGATGTCTTCATGGTTTGGCTGTTTTTAGAATAAAATCTATGGATTTTCTCAATTATGTTCATGAACAAAAGGAGCAAACAGCAAAAATATTTCAACTTTTGTTTCCCGAAATTCCTTTTGTGTTCAATATTAGTAGGTGTACATTTCCAAAATAAAGTTTTATGCATCTGTATTGTAACTACTTTTTTTTTTTAAAAAAAGCCTCTTTACTACATCTGTTACTTAGCGATACATATATATAATTGCCTTTGTTCTCAAAGAATATGAAGGTGTGATAAAAGCAGGAAGAGCTTTAATTTTTTCTTCAAAATGAAAGAATGAAGTAAATGCAACAACTGTGCACAATCTTTAGAAGCTATCAAGGTAGTTTCCTCAAGATATAACCCACTGTGCTGGTCTGAAGCAAATATCAAAGCAAAAAACAAGTTATTCTTATTTTAAGATAAAAAGCAAAATATCATATTTTGCTAGTAGGCTGCTCATGGCTTTTCAAAATGAACAATGAGCCATGGAAAAATTACATCTATTGCTGTCATATATATTCATGAAGGCATGCCAAAGATATTAGTATAAAAAAGATTTAATTAAAAAATCAATTCGTGAGAAGAGTGTTTTATTTTCCTTGCAGCAGTTAGAAAGAGAATGACCTACTAAAAAGACTGCTTTGCTTAAAAAAAAAAAATTCAGACAATTTCTGCTAGAGAATAAAGATCTGCCAGAGAAAATAGAGAGAAAATATGCCTATAAAACTCAATCCCCCCAAAGCAGAGTCTAACAAAAGCTAAGACCATTGAGTCCAACAGAAATCCAGATTGCTTCATTCTGAATCCCAGAACCTGGTATTCAGCAGATTCTGACCAGTTCTGGAGAACGGTAGCGGAAATTTTGAGTTTCGGAGAAACAGCAAAGTCCACTTCTGACTGGAGATTTTACAGTATCCTTCCCCCTGGCACGCCCACCAAGCCATGCCCACAGAACCGGTATTAAAAAAATTTGAATCCCACCACTGATCTGACCATAGTACTTATCCAGGGAAGGGCAGCTGAAACTTCCATGACTCACATTAACCACACCTGATGCACCAACATTCAAGCAGCTGCCATTTCTGTGAAACACAAGGCTTTCTTGTTAAAATCTAGTGATCTTTCATAGAGATGAAGGGAAACCTACTCAGAAATGCAGAATGCAGATTCTCTCTTCTAATAGAGCTGGTGAACTATTCTGAGTTTGCGTTACTTACTCTTTCTGCTGTCAGCCTTCCTGCCTTCTTTCCTTCTTCCTTCCTCCCTCCCTCCCATTCCCCATTAACTCAGGATTAGACCTCGATCTACCACCAAACCCCTTCCAAGTTTGGAATTTTTTTTTATTTTTCTCAATGTTGTTACATGTATCTGAGGTGGTTAAGTGAGACTTGAGGAAGAAGTAGAGAAGCACAGTCCCAAAGGTGCTTTTTCAGGAGGCAACTGGACTTGTTTTTTCTTTTGAAGATGTTTTGCTTCTCATCCAAGAAGCTTCTTTTGCTCTGACAGGATAGTGGGGAATGGAAATGTCAGAGCTGAAGAAACTTCTTGGGTGAGAAACAAAACGTCTTCAAAGGAAAAAACAAGGAAGTCCAGTTGCCTCCTAAAAAAGCACCTTTGGGACAACCTTGACCTGAATGATTGAGAATCTCTACAGACTAGAGAAGTACAGACACTTCATTACAGTTTATACAATTGAATTAACATTTATTAATACAAGAGTTCTAACACAATTTCCTTTAATATTACAGCATATCTATCAGTGGTGGGATTCAAATTTTTTTACTACCAGTTCTGTGGGCGTGGCTTGATGGGCATGGCAGGGGAAGGATACTGTTAAATCTCTATTCCCACTCCACTCCTGGGGGGAAGGTTACTGCAAAATCCCCATTCCCTCCCCACTCCACTAACCTGCTTTCCAGCTCTGTTCTCCTGTGCAGGACAACAAAAGAAGACCCAGCCGATCAACTGGGACTCGGGAGGCAGAGAATAGATGGGGGTGGGGCCAGTCAGCAGTGGTATTTGCTGATTCTCCGAACTAATCAAAATTTCCACTACCAGTTCTCCAAAACTGATCAGAACCTGCTGAATACCACCTCTGATATCTATACCTGGTCAATACTTGTGTTCCCTAGCACTAAATGTATTCATGCCCTATTTTTCTGGCCATCTTTCTACCTACATCTTTCAAATTCTTCTCCACTAAGCAACCTCTGGAGTATAAACTGGAGGAGTTTCCTTGCATTACCATGTTTTGAATGATGGCTGTAACACCCAGTTAACACAGCACACAGTCTTTAGTTTCATTTTCTTATGTTCTGGCTTGTGGGCCCTTTGCTATATGGAGTATCTGCCCTGCAGCATGAACTTTAAAAGGTCATGATTTTCTTAGAAGCCAGAGCACGGGTAATTGCCATGAACAAAGTCACTTGCGTCTTCTCCTTAGCATTTTGGAAACCAGGTGTATAAAAGAATTACATACTGTATGCTAGGAGGTACTTAGTCTCAATAATATAATTCTTTTGGCCCACTAAACTAAACTGTGACTGCTGAGGATTTCTGGGAGTTGAAGTCCAGATACCTTAAAGATTCCAAGTTTAAGAAACCCTAACTTTCTGAACCCCAGGGGAGCCTTCTGGGAGCAAAAATGCCCCCCAGGAGGCTTGCCTGAGGCCCAGAAGGCCCAAAAACCGGGTTCGGGTGGCTGCAAAAAAAAAAAAAAAAGCCACACCCAGCCAGAAACGTGGCCATGCCCACCTAACCACCTAACCCACCAAGCCTACAGATATGGTAGTAAAAAATTTTGAATCCCACCACCGCTCAAACCCTAAAAACTTTAACCTTAAACTGTCTACTGTGGACCTCACTCTATTCCTAAGAGGTCTGTAAGCAGGGGTGGGATTCTAACAGTTCGCACCTATTCTCTAGAACCAGTTGTTAACATTCTAAGCAGTTCAGAGAACCGGTTGTTAGAAGAAATTATTGGCCTAATCCTGTAAGGAAGGCAGGAAGGAAACATTTTGGTGTTGCTTACAGAAACTGTCTCTCCGTTAACCCTTATTATATTCTTGACAGACTAGACTTCCTGTCTCAGGAATGTCTCTGGAGTTTTTTTCCTTTCCTTTGCTGGTACTTTTTGCTTGTGTGGATTGACCATTCAAAATTACAATGGCACTGAAAAAAGTGACTTATGACCATTTTTCACACTTACGACTGTTGCAGCATCCCCACAGTCTTGAGAGGCCAGGTGAGGAGATGTGTGCCTCGATGTGAGTGATACTGAGTTGGCCACATCCAGCCAATAACATGACCACCAAGCTATATCCACCCAGTCACATGACCACTAAGCCACACCCACCACCTAAGCCATGCCCACAAAGGCGGTTGTTAAAAAATTTGAATCCCACCCCTGTCTGTAAGGGAGCGTGTGTACCATCCCTGTCCTACTGTTCCCATTTATTCATACTCAATTATGTATGTACGGTACTTATACCTGTTTATACTTATATGTTTATATGTTATGTCCATACTTATACTTGTTTTCTCATACATGCTTGACAAACTAAATAAATAAACAAAATAAATAAAAAATAAATATAATTAATTGTAGTTAATAACTGACAAAATAAACTTATTTACCAATCTAAAGTATTGTCATTGCCCTGGCTTGGGCCAATGCTGCTTTTTCAAGAGGCAACTGGATTTTCTACTCTTTCTATGTGTCACTTGTGTGGGCTGGACGTTTTAGGTTGTCACCCTCTGACTCTCTGTCATCCTCTGACTCAAAATCAGATTCAAACTCAAATCTGAATCCTAAGTTAGGGCAAATGTGTATGGAGATTCTCAGTCATCCAGGTCATGGTTGTCAAGAGGCAACTGAATGAGTCCTAGCTTAGGACTCAGATTTTGTGTTTGAATCTGAAGCAGTGCCAATTGAACCTGTGATATGTCAGCCTTAGGAGAAAATACAAGAGGCTGATCAAACATAGGAAACTCCTGAGCACTTAGAAGAATCAGAGGATGACAACCTAAAACTCCCAGCCCACAGAAGTGACAACTAGAAAGGAAAGCGAAATAAAGAAGATCTATTAGATTCCTCACCAAGCAAAGTCAGCTGGCTGCAGAATCTGCTCTGCCTCTTTTCTTTGCTGGAAACACCTGATAGCCAGCTTGTGTGTGACATTTGTGTGTATGAATTCTGTTTCTTGGAGCTGTTGGCTGACAACCTTGAACCGGCTCTGAAACCTTGGACTGACTCTGAAGAATTCAGCATGCTCTCATTCTCAAAGCCAACTTTGCAGGCAAGCTTTGGCTTTGTTTACATTCCTATGTGTCATTTACATTCCTTTGTTTCACTGTTAATTCTTCGGTTTAGAGGTAAAAATGAAAATCATATGAGAAACTGTGTGTGCATATATGTGGCTGAAGCCTGCAACAGGACAAGTGCCTCTGTAGTTTATTTTTGCATACTATTTTTAACATAGAGTGGATGGTACACATTTAATTTTTTGCAATGAATTTTTAATAGGCTGTGCTGTTATTGACTTATAAATGTTTTCAACAATCATACAAGACTGCAAATATCTCTACAGAGGGCAGTTTATCAGAAAGGTGAAAAATAAGTAACAACTGCAGTGAGAATAAGAGATCCTAATCAACACAAAGCAATATATAAATGGCAAAAGTATCTTAGAAGAATTTTTAAAAGCCTGATTACATATGCTGCATTTATCAGTAACAAAATTTGCCATTAAAAAGAAGAATCACACTGCAATACAAATTGTGTTGCCTTGAGCTCCTGAATGAAAGTCAAATATGAATGTGACAAGTGAAATTTGTTTCTAGCACAATATTTCTATGGGGGATACACATGTCCTCACATGTTCATGCTATCTATGAGGATCATGAGGTTTCACTGGCCAGTAACAATCATTAGCCTTATTATTCCTTCTTTTCAGTCATTAAATCTATATTTAGACAGATTTATGTAAACACATCTCTGATATACAATAAGGACTTGGGGTCAATCTATTTAAAAGAGTTTAGGTTGGATCCAGACAGTTACTATCAATTATTTAAATTATGTGAGTAAGCTAATTTCAAGGAAGTCTGGGAACTGTAATTATATCAGGAAGTTGCAAACTAAAAACAGATATAACAAAAACAGCTTCCTCGCACCAGTGGAATTAGAAACTACTGCATAATAAATGTAAATTTGTGAAGTTATTAATAATCATTGTTCTCATTTCAACATGTCAATATGTCTTGATTCTTCCAAATTTAGTGGGAATTTTATCATTTGGTATCTTCTTCTACTGATAACGGGCCTCAAGATAAATAGAATTAAATGCAAAACAATATATCGAAATGAAAAAGCCACATCAAATCATGAGTTATGGCTTGTTCATAGCTGCTATGTCAACAATAAATCTTGAAACAATGTGTAGAATTTGTAATTTGTATATTTAAAAAATGAGAAAAATTAAGAAATTGAGGCTAAAATGTGCACACACACACACTTCACAGACTCAGCACCAGATTAAAGCACATAGCATGGTCAAGATGCAAAAAAAAAAAGTATTTCAGGAAGAAGCTAATGGTCTGGTTAAAATGCCAGATTACTAACTCTTACGTTTTATTTTTGAGAAACCCTATAATATTGCTAAAACACTAGATGACGGGAAAATAGCAAATATTGTCTCTATTTCCTGAAAGAAGGGAAAGGGAAATTATAGATCTAAAGACCAGTAAATCTGACATTAATACGATGCAAGATTATAAAGCTGATTCTAAAAATTGATCTATAAGTACCTTAAAAACAATGAAGTAATTAGCATAAATCAGCATGGATTTTCTAAGAGCAGGCCTAGGTAAACTAATGTTACCTGGTGTTTTGATCTGGTAATTTCTTTTAGCAAGCTAATTAAGTGGGGAATGAATGGCATCATAGTTAAATAGTGTAAGTACTAGCTGAAAAGATTTACAAGTAGATCTTGGTTTACAACAGCAACTGGAGCTGGGATAATCATTGCTAAATGGTGTGACTGTAAAGTGAGACATTATGTGACCTTTTTGTGACCACATTGCTTAATGATGACAATCTCAGCATTCCCAGTTATAACTCTAAGGTGCATGAGTCTGTAAATTGGAAGAGATGGGAGTCTTCCTGGTAGGTCCAGGTGTCATGTAATGCAAAAAGGCAGGGGATGGATGGTACAGCAGAGTATGAGTGCAAGAAAGATGGGACAATGAGGCACAGTGCAACGACAGGAAGGCAGGGGGATAGGGATGTATGTTGCAGCATGTCCTGTGTACAGAAAGGCTAGGTGACTTTTCCTCAGTTTCCCCATTGACTTTAACTGTAACTATGGTAAGTGTGAATTGGATCCCAAATGCCCACATTTGATCTCAGGAATGCTGTCACAGCTGAAACTTCAAGGACAAGTCATATCTATCTGAACTGCTGCTGAACAAATGGTTGACCAGTAAGGACTACCTATGGGACTATTTAGTTGTCAAAGTAAAAAGAGTGAATAAGGGAGTACAACAGCAAAGCAGATTAATGCATATAGTATTGGAAACATAGGACTATGATCTAGGTCAGCTTTTGCCAAGTTGGTATTCTCCACATAACCAGATGCCCTAACTGGAAAATCAGATTTTCACTAGACTGGCAGCATTCTCCTCCTTTTCCTCCAATAAAATCACCCTTCTCTTAATTTTATAAGAGAATCTGGACTGACCCAAAAACAGACTTCATACAGACTGTGAATCCAGGCAGTTCAAGGGTTCAGTCTAGTTCTTTAGAAGTATGTATATGTTTTTCATCAGGCTCTGGTTGGTTGATAACAATTTAGTACAGGTATGGTAATCATCAATGTACAACCACAATTGAGCCCAACATTTTTGTTGCTAAATGAGACATTTGTTAAGTGAATTTTGCCCATTTTATGACCTTTCTTGCCACAATTAAGTGAATCACTGCAGCTGTGAAGTTAGTGACACGATTGTTAAGTGAATCTGGATTTCCCATTGAGTTTTGCTTGTCAGAAGGTCACAAAAGGTGATCACATGACCTCAGGACACAACAACTATCATAAGTGTGAATCATTCCCAAGTGTCTTCTTAATTTTGATCATGTGACTATGGGGATGCCGCAATGGTCATTAAGTGTGAAAAATAATCATAAGTCATTTTCTTTCAGTGGTGTTGTAGCTTTGAACAGTCACTAAATGAACAGTTATAAGTCAAGGACTACCTGTAGATCATGCAAACCAAATATTTTCTCTAACTCAGAACACTATATTAAGGGCTGAACATCTACAGCAAGCACTTTCAAATTTGATTCCAGTTCATTTTCCAAGCAAGGTTCCATGTGACATTGTGTGAAAAACTATATTAAAATTTATACATTTAACTTGCAGACCATTTTTTCCTATTGCTAATCACATAATTCAATTTAAAAAGCAATTAATTTTGTCTAGCATGATTTCTTTATAATCCTACATAGAATTATTACTTTTCAAGTTAGCACTTTTGAAATCTGTCACTGTTTGCTGTTGCTGTGTCTAAAGTGACTTTATATAACTATATTTACTCAGAGACAGAATGACATTTTAGGTTATTTGAAATTGTTTTCTTTCGGAGGAGAAAATGGCAGTTTGACCATCTTCAAAAGGAGTTTGCATTACAGTTTGTTTCATCCCCAGTAACTTGGAAACGCTTTTTTTTCTTCCAGATTTGAGGAAACCTAAAATCAGGATCTGGATCTGGATCATCGTTCATCACAAGCAACACATAAAAACCTTAATCGGCTGGTGGGTTAAGTGACAGGGAAGTGTGGTCTTCCATCAAGTTTGCAGCTGTGATGCAGCCTAAATATATGGACATAGAACCATCCTTCCTTGTTTCTAACATACTTTTCGGATTGTAATTTGTTCCTCAGTTAGAGACTTTTTAAAGATATAGATAAATATGTCTTTTTGGTGATTTTAGCTACTGGTTTGAATTTGAGGATATAAAAAAGGCAAGATAATATCAACAAAGTTAAGCCTCAAGGACATAATCAAAGTTATTCCTCTCTTTATTTTATTATTATTTAATGTATTTATTAAATTTATTTGTCATCCATCTTGCCAGAAGGCGACTCTGAGTGGCTTACATTAGCTATGTCATGTGAAGCATGTAAAAAAGTGATGGGTTTAATATGGTTGTGATTACTGGTTCTTTTTACTTCCTTTGCTGACACTGCTGTTGTAAAACAGCAAGCATTGTTTGGTTTCATCTCACTTGCCTTGTTAAGAATGGAAGTGTGATTTTTCAAGTTACCCATATCAAAAAAGAAGCTGATAATGACAGGGAATCTGGTAGTACTCTAATGTACTATAATGGAGCTAGTGATATAGGCAATTCAATTAAGCAAGCATTTGAGATTAGACAAGTTTTCCATTTTAAAAATAAGTTAGCATTCTTTTTAAACAAAAATGTTTTCATGCCATGCTACCAAGTACATATCCTCTGACTACCAGAAAGAAAAACTAGGGGTGACATGATAGCAGTGTTCCAGTATCTGAGGGGTTGCCACCAGTGGTGGGATTCCAAAATTTTTACTACTAGTTCTGTGGGTGTGGCTTGGTGGCTGTGGAATGGCTTGATGGGCATGGCAGGGGAAGGATACTATAACATCTCCATTCTCACCCCACTCCAGGAGAAGGATACTGCAAAATTTCCATTCCCTCCCCATTCCAGGGGAAGTTTACTGCAAAATCCCCATTCCCTCCCCACCCCACTAACCTGCTTTCCAGCTCTGTTCTCCTGTGCAGGGCAACAAAAGAAGACCCATCCAATCAGCTGGGACTTGAGAGGCAGAAAATAGACGGGGGCGGGGCCAGTCAGAAGTGGTATTTGCTGGTTCTCCAAACTACTCAAAAATTCTGCTACTGGTCAGAACCTGCTGAATACCACTGTGCTGTCCAGCCAGTGTATGGGAATTGGATAGTTAGTTAGCAATTGTGAGCTATCCCCTTAAGGGAATGCATCATGGTAAATGTAGTTAAGATATCCTGGGAAACGTGACCACATCTGTAATCCTGATTGGTCACTAAATTGACCCTCGATGGGTTGACGGAGGTTTCCTCACTCTTGGCTGAACTCATGGACTTGTAGTAACTGTTCTACTTCTACTGCTTACGAGATGGGAGAAAAGTGATAAGGAGATAATCATCTTTTTACCTACAAGACAGATATACAAAGGATTGGACATTAAGAAGAACTTCATCACAAATGTGAGTTATGAGGATACCTGATGAACCAATAATAAAGACTTTGTATGAATGTTTTTTTGAGTTTATCTATCTGCATCTGTACAGAAGACAAAATCTACCACTGTACAGAATACAGAATAACCACCTTCGGTTGCCACAAAGAAGAGTGAGTCAAGCTATTCTCCAAAGCACCTGAAGGCAGGACAAGAAGCAATGGATGAAAGCTAATCAAGGAGAGAAGCAACCTAGAAATAAGGAGAAATTTCCTGACAGTTAAAACAATTAATTGGCAGAATGCTTTGCCTCCAGGAATTGTGAATGCTCCAATACTGGAAGTTTTTAAGAAGATATTGGACAACCATTTGTCTGAAATAGTGTAAGGTTTCCTGACAGAACAGGGGGTAGAACTAGAAGACCTCCAAGTGCCCAAATTTGAGCTTCCAACTTTGTTATTTTGTTGTTATTCTTTTATAATTTAATGGAGGTTTCATTTTAGCTTTATTCGATTACTCCACAAGCGCTGCTTACCTACAATCAGCATTTATTTCACGGCGGCCCAGTAGACTGAACAGCAGCTGTTTGGATTGATTGCATTCTGTGGCTCCAATCCATTTTTACAGAATAGCAGAAAGCTGATATGCACACTTCCTCATCCAGTAGCAACCATCCCATTCAGATCACTTATCACCTATTTGAGAACAGAGTAAGTGAGGAGAATTAATCCAATCTCTTTTTCTCTTTTTCTGCCACCCATAAACAGAAGTGGGATAGCATTAAATAAAGTCCCTCTTTCAGAAACTGTACTGGATTTTTTTCCTTATTGAATGACAAATTCTTCTGTATCACATGGTAATAAAATACAGTTGTGCAATAATATATAAGGCAAACAGCAATCTATTAAAAGTCCATAAACGTTTATGTTCTAGTATTTCTACCGGCAGTAATTTGAGGATCTGCCGTACAATATTATTCGGATAAATTGGCATCAAATTTTAAAAAAACCACAGATCTAAGAGGAATGCTGGAAAAAAAATCAGAATATTCAAATTAAATAGAAGCTGTCAGCTTTGATCCATGGTTGAGGTGATACAATATATTAAACTGTGTCTATCCCAGGATTTTTCCATGACTCAGCAATAGCCTCACATTACAGAGTGCCAATTTCATTTCAGAAAGCTTAAATATGCTCAGTTAATGATTCTCTGAAAAAGAAGCAATGGCTGTTTCCTAAGCAGCATTGCCCAGTTTGCATATTGGGTTATGTGACACTCAAAGAGCGAAAGAAGACAGCCAGCAAGTCTTTCCATGATTGACATCTTTTATGTAGGACACTGTCAGTTTTATATATTTGTGCACTGGAGAAATAAATATATCCCGGTGAGACACTAAAACTAGTGATGGAGACCTATTACATAGTGCAAAATAGGACGACTGAAGTAGTAAACTTCCCAAGGGACAACCGAGTATACTGGTGATGTATATTCTCTCAGGGCTAATTGTCAGTATTGCCCTGGGATTATATTGTACACCTGCAAATTAAAGGTGACAAGCCAAGTGAAAGATATTTTGCGCTAATCTAGGCACTGATTTAATTTGGTTTTATTTGAAAATGTTCAGCTGCTAAAATTAGTGGTTTAGTGGGCTGAACCCTTCTTGTTTTGGCACTTTTTGTTTCCATTCTCCTTTTTATAGATCTGGACTCTCAATTCATTAAGATCCCTCTGTTTCATGGAATCAGGCTCACCAACATAGGAATCACATAGCTCAGTTCTATGTAATAAAACCGGCAGGTCATTCTGTATTTTGTGGTTCTAACAGTTCCAAGACTGAAAACATTGATAAAGTCATTAATTCAAAGAAACCACAATGAAATTGTTCTCCAAAAGGAAAGTAGCTCTTTTTTTTCTCCTTTTTGCTTTACTAAAAACTATAACTAGAAACTAAAAAAAATTGTGAGAAATGTTGCTTTTTTTTTCCCCTTTAGAAAATGAACAAATGTGCTCTAAACATGCACTGATGGATTTTTAACTGAATAATTAATTGGTGATGTCTAGGAAGATAAGGAATTCTATGTATACATACATAAGGCTGATGCTGGATTAGTAAAAGTGGCTCTGTGATAATCTCTCTTAAAACAAACAAACAAAAAAAACCCCATCTGTCTAGGCTTGTAATAATGTCCTGACCCCTAGAAATCCTGCTCAGCGTAGGAAGATGTTAGCTGTGAGATGACACAATGTTCTTTGCGTCTTATGTATAAAACTATGCCTAATCAGGCATGTCAACATATAGATTTTGCCCGGAACCTAGGAATATGTAGATTTTTTTTTTTTGCCCAGAATCTAAGAATAAGCAATGGAGTTGTTTATTGCAGAATCCAGATTGGCTTTATGTATGCAATTTGCATGAATGCGTGTAGGTAGCTTCTTCTCTTGGATAACAATGAAAGTTCAACGATATAAGGATTAATTTGCCTCTTCTTTGCTGCATTTTCAAATATAATTTCAAATATTGTAAAAAAGAAATTACAGAAGCATATGCATTCTTTGCTCTTTATGACTTAATAATTGCAGTAAAAATTTTAAAATTATGATTCACAAATACTGCATGACACCACGAGCACTTCTTTTTCTTAAATGGGTGTGAGTTGACACAGCAACAATTTCAGTTCTATGTCAAACAAAATTTTTTTCAAAGGCCCAATTTTACTTTTAAAAGTCTTTTGTTTTATAATGCAAATGAACAAAACCAATATAGAGAAAGAGCAGAAATCTTGGCACTTCAAACACTCTAGATATTATTTATTTATAATTTGAAGGAGCATATTTCTACAATCAGACAAAAAGGCACAGCATGAAGGAAAAATTAACACCATACAACCTTTGTGAATATTGCCTTCCAGTGAACTTCTTATTCGAGAGAAATTAATTTTTTTCAAAGCACTCCTTAGGTTAGTTTTCTGTTCTTAAATATAAAATATGTTTGTGTGAGTGCATTTAGAAAGAGAGAGAGAAGGACACAAAAACAATTTTTGAAGATTTTTTTTTTATGAATAGGAACTTGAATTACACGTATGACTATAATTTCCATAGCAACTGATACAAAGGGGACAGGTGAGAGGATGCTAAACAAAGGGACAACTTATGCCATAAAATTAATGCTGATTTAGTCTGCTGGATCAGGCAGCATCAGTTTCATTGTAACATTATCAATATAATACATCCTTCTGAATAAACATCCATAAAATTGGGCTGCAAAGAAAGGCACTATCTATTTGTGTGCTTATAAATCACATTATATTAGTTTGGGTCACAGTAAAATATAATAACTGTTCCCAAGGTCTCTGTAAGTAGTGGCCATTATCTAGCAGCTTATAAAATAGGTACTGTTCAACCATGCTGCATGCTTGTGTCTTTCAAGCAATTTTTTCAGTTAGTTAGGCATCCTGATCAGATTGCGAGTTTCAATTAATACTCAAGGGGAACACATGCTGTAAAACAGGCTCAGGGGTACATTAAACATGGTATTTTTCTGCAAACCTGAATGCATAGCAGCATATACAGTTGTTCATAGAGTCAAAATTATAAAACAGTGATAATGGCAAGTGAAGAAGTTTGGACACTACTCCAGTTGATCCAGTTAATTCATTTAACTGAAGTGGAACAACTTGCCTCCAGAAGTTGTAAGTGCTCCAACACTGGAAGTTTTTAAGAAGAGATTGGATAACCATTGGTCTGAAGTGGTGTAGGATTTCCTGCCTAAGCAGGGATTGCACTAGAAAACCTCTAAGGTCTCTTCCAACTCTGTTATTTTATCCTATCCTATCCTATTCTAATTCTAATTCTATTTTTGTTTTTAGTATAAAGAAATTAACTAGACCCAAAAGGAAATTAGGCCTATAATTAACAAGGTCAAGACAATTTCAAAAGAGAACAAATACTTTTAACTTTTCAGACTATGTTGATGATCCAGGGTGGGATACAAAAGAAAAGCTTTAAAGGTGTTGGTAGTCACCTTTAAAGCGCTTCATGGCTTGGGACCCGGGTATTTATGGGACCGCCTGATGCCATCATTGGCCTCCCGCCAGCCAGTGCGCTCCCACAGGGTGGGCCTCCTTGGGGTGCCATCAGCTGGACGATGCCGGCTGGCAGCCCCGAGGGTGCAGGCCTTCTCTGCGGGGGCACCCTCCCTCTGGAATGAATTACCCCCGAGATGCGAGCCATTACTGACCTGCAAACCTTCCGGCGTGCACTAAAGACCCACTTCTTCCAACAGGCCGGTCTGGCCTAGTATCAATTACTAGGGTTTTAAATTTTTAAATTTTTTGGTAATTTTAACTTTTTTACCTTGTTTTATTGTATTCTTTCAGCCACTAATTTAATTCTTTTTAAATCTATTTTAAATTCTATTTATTGTGTGGTTTTATATTGGCTGTACACCACCCCGAGTCCCATTGCAGGAGAGGGGGCGGTATAAAAATTTAATAAAATAATAATAATAAATAAAACACAGTCACAGAAAACAGATGACGCCCCTTTTATTCCTTCAGTTTGTTTTCAAGCTTCAAATATCTTTGACGGAAGACAAAAAAACTCCCACACAGTTACATGAAGAAGGGAAAAAGCAACACAAACCAGGCAAGATAAGGGCTGGAGGATGTCCATAGATAACACACAATGGGAAGGATGCCAAACTCAAAGAGGAACTATAAACTAGAGATATTTATACAATTTTTTTCCAGCATTTGCCAATACGTAGGTCCAAACTCTTATTCAGTTGTCACACCTGCAGCCCATGAAGAGGATCAAGGCCCTCTTCTCCCGAGGAGACCACATCTCTCCCTTATCCTCTCCTCCCTGTGTGCCCTAGGATGGATAGGGGATGGGCCAGGGTCCTCCTCTGACTGCTCAGCTGGCCTCTGCCCTTCCCCAGCCTCCTCCACAACCTCTGGAGCCACACTTCCACTCCCTGTCGGCTGTTCCTCCCCTTCCTCAGAGTCAGTCTCCACCAGAGGCATGAGACTATGGTTATTATTCTGTCTACTCTCAGTTACTAAGAATTTCTTTAAACAGCTGTCAAATATTGAAAATGAAGATAATTTGCTCTTACAGAGCAAGGGAAATATACACTAAAATGAGTATAGCTGACTATTTGCACTGTGTGATAGATACATTGTTAAAAAAGAAAGAAATTGCATGGTGGAAATCATCCATTATAGAATACAAGAAAGTTGAGAAGTCATAATTTATTTCATTTTGAGATAGTTTTATTAAACTTCACAAAATCATCCACTCTTTCAAAATATACTAAATTGGCATTCTATATGTTAATGAATGGAAGGATTTCATATTCTTTTTTATTGGATGGAAGAATGGCTAACCAAATTGTGGAAGTACACTTAAACAAATAATTTCATTTTAAAATGCAAATCTGCTATTCAATTCTATTTGGAAACCATTTTTAGACTACAATTTTATAAAATCCTTTTTCTACATCCAAAATGTGGGCTTTAAAATTTATATTATAACTTGACATATAATCTGCATAGAATTTACAGTGTTGTCTTAATGTATTATTTAAGAAATAACAAGAGTTCCAAAGGGACCTTGGAGGTGTTCTAAATCCAACTCTCTGTTCAGGCAGGAAACTCATACCATTTCAGACAAATGGTTGCCCAATCTTTTCAAACAAAAAGTTATAGATTTATCAGTTATAGATTTTCTTTCTCTCTCCTTTAATGACTTCAGCTATGTTAACCAAATACTCTTAAAGGACTATTTGGCTACAACCACACAAGACATATGTGAGGAAAAACTGAAGCATAAGACAATTTTTAACTATTGGTGGCTCTATTATTCTCTATTATTTTGTGATGTAGCCCACGGCAGAAGAAATATAGTATACATGGAAAAATGTATTCTATTAAATATTGATGTATAGTAGGGGCTAATAACCCATTGTCATTCCCCCATAGTTCAATATTTACTCCATGCTTTTTTGAACAAAGAGTATATTTTGGAAGAATCTCTAAAGTTATTTTTTCATGATTGTTTTATTTGTGGAATGTGGAATTATGTGGAATAATTGTCATATAAATTAAATGTAAAACATAAAATGTAAATATACTACTATCTCTTAAGAATTCTTTGAAAATAATAGTTATATTTACAATGTTTTGAGAATATAAATTGTGAACTATAGTACAAAAATAATTCATATTTTCATTTTAAATTTATAGCGCTCTGGATTTAATAAAAACCTTTGAAAAGAGTGTTCGGTTTTGTGTATATTCCCATCAGTCTCTGTTTTCATGTTTTATAAAATATTTTTTTACATGTCTAAAGCTGTATATAAATGTTTTAAATAACTATTGTTACATGTGTATGCATGTGTTGGAAGAATTATCCTTCTGGGTTCAGTTCCAAGTGGGGAAAAAGACACTGGAAACATGGAGGCTATTTGGAAAGATGGTTTAATGGTGGACAGAACCACATGGCTTGGAGCTCCAAAGTGAAAAGGATGATCACATGCTGCAAGATGTTGGGTGACGGGAAAGAAGGGCAGGCCAAGATACTGAGAGACCCTTATATACCCTCTGTTGGGCCCCACCTTATGTTTCCTGTTTTTGTGCAAGAAATGTATCCCATTGGCTGTCAGCTTCCCAGGGCTGGGGGTCTTAACTAACTTTGTAGGTTTTTTCTGGACCACACGGCTTCACCTGAGTGTTGGCTGATACAATCTTCCCAGGCCAGGTGGTGAGATAGGTAGAGGCCTTTATTATGTAGAGTACTCTGGCCTAGGCCTTAATGGCCCATTAGCAAAAGTGGGGGCGGGGCTGAGTTTCTCTCTCTCTGTGGTGAGTTTCTGCTTCTGAGTTTCTACTTTTTGTAGGGGAAATATTCTGCCTTTTTAATATTTCCCAGGATATTTCATTTTTTCTAGGAGCGGGGTGGGTGCTAACTTCCTACACATGTATTTTAAAGACAAAATAGTAGAGTTCTTATTCTTGATAACTATATCATGCTCTTTGTTGATTAAACCATCCTAGTGGGCAAAGGTGTTAAAATTTGGTAGTGTTTTTCTGAAATGCTGAAATTGTCAAATGAAGAGGAACTGAGATTGAAAAGATTTTATCATAGAAAAGGATATGTGTTTTTCTATATCAGATCTATTATTAGAGTCCCACTTGTAAAATGCCTTTGACAGAGAATGGCTGAAAATGATTTGTAAAGAAATTTCTCTGGGTCCTCAAAGAATTAGGAGGTCCTCTGGAACAATGTCAGAAGTAGAGCTTGGAGACACAGTAAGAAGAAATTGGCAGAAATAATCTTATTTCTCTAGCAGAAGCTTCTACATGATAAGTTTTCCATAAACAGCATAAACACTTTAAGACTTTAAAAGAACTCTTTAAGAAATTAAGAACAACTCTGAATTATTCCTTTTGCAATCCAAACTTCTGCATCCAAACCTGATTTGAATTCCTTCACCATGCATCAGATTCAAAGTAAAAACTAGGAACAATTATTTGATCAAATTCAGATAAAACAAAATTCTATATTGCATATTTCATGTTTTTAAAAAACCTTTTCATTGAGATGATGTATTTACTGTTTTTATTACAAAAGATCTTTCATCCAGATAGCTATGTTTCACTTTACCTTGCTGTAGATATATTTCTAACTACTAGGGGATTTTCAAACAGTAATTGTAGCTATAAATTTTTGTAATTTTAATATTAAACATCTCCCTCATTAATACATTGATTGTAATTAAAAAAAAATCATGCAAATATTATATTATCAAGGAGCTGGATTTTTAGTAATTTCTGAAATTTGCATGATGATAATTTATTTAATTTTATTCTAATGGTTATTCATGAATGGGATACAATGCTAAATAATCACTAGGTCTTGTCTTTTTTCTTTTTCTTTTGGTTGAATACCACTGGCTGTAGCCAACATATCCTTGAAATTATAGAAAGTTAGCACCCACCCTTCTCCTAAAGAATGAAATATTCTAAGAAATATTTAAAAGGCAGAATATTTCCCCTAAAAGAGAAATAGAAATCTTAAGGGACACAGAAACTCAGCCCCAGCAAATATTTTGGTGCCAGCTTATCTACAAGTCAAAAGACCTTCAGCTCCGGGGTAATAGGATTAGATCTCACTCAAGATCCAAACCTGGACAAAGCCATTAAGCCATAATAGGAATTGCCCAAAGCCCCTTTATTACATTATCCAGCAAGATTCAACCAAAGCTGGAACTCAAGACAACCTACAAAGTTACCCCCGCATGGCCCCAAGTGAGTCTGACTCATTTCTTTCCAGGAACAGGAAGCAAGTTCAAAGCCCAATAGAGGGTATAAATCTTTCTCTTTCTCATCCATGTATTCAATTGCCCAGGGCCTCAAACCATGTGGTACTGTCCGCATTAAATCATCTTTCCAAACAGCTTCCATGTTTCCAGTGTCTTTCTCCCCATTTGGAACTGAACCTAGATGGACATTTCTTCCAACACTATCTAAAATGGGAATCAACTCTGTATTAAGGATTGTTGCAGGACTGTTTGTCTCTCTCACAAATAAATGAATTGCTTGTTTCCCCAAGATCATTATTTTTCTCAGTATTGGAGTTTATGAAAACTTTTATTGCTCTTGTTACAAAAATACTGTTGCTCCTCACCATTTTTAAAAAAAACTTTTTTTAAAATTTCCCAACATACATTTTTGCTACTTGGTTTCAGAACAATCAGTCCAACATTTATCTTTCCCCAATATTTTTAACTGAAAAATATATACCAAAGTGATTGAAAATTACCATTCCAATTAACCTTTAATAGATTATGCAATATTTTTCAAGGCCATAAATTATAAAATACGTACCTTCCTGAGATATCGCTTGATACTGATAGACAGTATACCCTAGTATACAAACGTTTAATAATTCAAAAGTTCTTACTGCTAAAATGTTATTCATATTTAATTCCAACATGTCATTTTTTCTAAATATATAGTGTGTGTTAAGTAAATAAGCTAAATGTTTAAGACTGTTAAGAAAGATAAGCTGAAGAAACAAGAGTGGTAATATTTTAACATTAAAAGATTAACAAAGAATTCATTTTACTTTATTTAACACCAGCTATTTGGGGGGGGGTGTAATTTTACGGACTTTGCCCAATATTCAGGACAACTATTACAATTTTAATTAAAAATTTAAGTAGGTTTTATTCACAATTAGAACAGAATAATTCTGAACAGGCTCCAGAACAGAAATCACCAGCTCCTTTGTCCATTTGCCCTGAATATCAAATGGGTAAGTAAACTGGACCTTGCAATAAGAATTTTTAAAATCTTGATGTATTGTACAAGAGTTTGGAAAATAAAAGTATAATTTCATAACTGCAAAACAATCTCCCATAGAAAATGTAAAAGATAGAATTGTGTAATAAACTTGCCACTGGAATCAAAAATTTGAGATACAGTTGAAATAAAATATATTTGTTTTATTAAACAAAACAGATGCTTTAAAAACAACAAATTATAAGTGCTGTATATAAGTGATGTAGGTAATGCTTACAATTTTCCTTCAAGCTAAGCTCAATGTGAAAGCAAAGAGGAAATTAAAGAAGGCAGGAAGAAAAAGTGAGACGAAGAAAGAATGGTTAAGCTGATGAAAGGTACATGTAAGAGGGATTACAATTAATCATCAGATATTGATGGTTAGGGTTCTAATTGCTAGGCTAAAAGTGACATGTTACAAATAAAATAGTGGCGCCTTCTGCATATAATAGCAAAAGGTTTGTAAGCTAATTTGGAAGCATGAATGTCAATAGATTTAAACTATTGTATGAGTGAATTTGTACAGTATACATATATAGTCTATATATATGTTTAATAAAGTGCCTTGCAAGACTGGGTCTAAAGTTTCAAAAAAATCTCTTATGGCAGGGATACCAGAATCAATAGGTGTTAAGCTAGATCCATAGCAAATTGCATGATAAGGAATGTTTAAATCAACACTTTAAAATCAACAAATACTGCATAAAGACAGCATTTAATACTGGATATGTATTTTTCAACAAGATATGGAAGAGTAAATAGTAAGTTGTTAACTCAATTTAAAGCTTGCTTTTTTACTATTTTTGCGCCTGGATAATCTAATCATCCAGTTTAAGGATTAGGTACATTTTAGTGGTCACAGTGAGTAAACTAATAGACCTCTTAATTTGATGGATCATCTCTATTGCCTTTCTTTTAGATGGAAACAATAGTGGAGATTAAGTTGTTCTGTTTATAAATAGTGAGGCCAGAATTGCATATTTGTCTTAAATATCTCGAGTGATAATTCTCTAGTATAGTCTCTGATCACAAATACTCTATAATCTCTGGGATTTCACTAGCTGAAAGGGAGGGAGGGAGGGGATCTGAAACAGATATGAGTGTGTTCACTCAATCACCCAAAACATTCAAATAGATTTCCTAAAATACTATGGGTATACGGCAATTGAAATGGGAAATTGAAATGGCAAACACCAGCAAAAAATATGCTAGAAAAGAATTATAATTTGCTGTAATGGTATTAACCAAGTGCTACCAAGACGTCAGGAAAATTGCTTTTTTTTCCCCTTTCTTTTTCAAACCTGCTTAAAATTGGGTGGGCATCAAGGAAGGACATATTATTGAAACTCCAAAATGAAAAGATTTTTATTTCAGTGTAATATCTACTTGATCAAACCATAACCTGCATTGATATTTTTTTGAGATAATTTCTACTGGCTAGGCCTTGTTTTAATAAGCTTAAAATTCAGTGAAAAGAGAAATTTATTTCTGTTTCTGGGTTGTTAAATATTCTGGGTCAAAGCACTACATCTGAAAGCCTTAGGGTGCTGAATACCACCAGGGAAAATAAGTCAGGTAATGGTGGCCCCATTTCACCTCTTTAATCTTGGTAAAAGTGCAGGCAGGCTCGCCTAATGAGGTTGGATCTGGGGAGGTTGCTCTATAAAGGAAGGGTGTAGGAAGGTTTTCTTAAAAAAACAACATGCTAAACTGGCCAGTTTAATCAAGGAAAAATTAGATTTGGAGAAGATTCTCACTATATTCATATATTTATTATCATGCAGCACTTTCATTCAAATTAACCGAGGGGTGTGTGTGGTGGATCTGAGCAAGAAGAAGAAAAAAGGGGAAGAGCTAGAGGATGTGCCAGGGGTCCAAGCATTGCTTGACGAGAAGAATGCTAGGAGGTTTCTTTGTGTGGACACAGTCTTGGCTCTCGGCCGTTGTCTTCTCCCGCCTGCCAAACCTAGTCGAAAAATCGGTCGGGATGCCCGCCGTCAGCAGGGAGGATTTCGGTTTGGCTGCGAGACCCGCTTCTCAGCCGCGCAGCCTGAGGGAGTTCGCCAGGGGCAGCCGGGCAGCCGCACCACGAGAGGGATCCCCGTGGCGGGCGGGCAACGGCTTACCCACGCCGTATTTCTCCTCGCGCTTGGTGGGTATCCAACTCGTCATAGCTGAGAGGAGCCCGAGCCCGCCAGCCGTCGAGGAAAGCCGAGGCGGAGACTGACGTGGCGGCGACGCTGCTAAGCCGCCATTTTCCAGCCTCGGTCGCGGCCGCCCCGGGACAAGAAGAAAGTTTGCAGACAACGGAGCGGTCATGTGGTGCAGGCGGAGCCAGGGATTGGGAGGCCCTGCCTGGATAGGAAACCCAGGTGGTCGCGGGCGAGAAGGCGGCTCCCTCGGCGGCACCGTCACCGCCGTTAAGCATCCTTCCTCGGGCTGGCGGGGTCCGTTTCCCTTCCTCTTGAAAAGTCGCTTCCCTTCATGAAAATGATATTTCCCGATTCTGAAACCGCCCCGCGTTTCCCTGCCTTAGCCGCAAGTAGCCATGTTATCTTCTCCCAAGGGATTCATCTAAGTAAGGGAGCGGGGCAGAGGGGCTCGGAGCCGTAAGTAATAGGTTACACCGAAAACGAATCCTGTAGCTAGCAAATATAGTTTCTCCCTCAAAACCCTGCATAGACAGAATCCATGTAATGCAAGAGGCTGAGCCAGTAGAAAAGGGGAATTGCTGGATATGGTGTTAAGTTTTTCTCCAGCCAATATTTTCAGGTGTACCTATTTTTTACAGCCTATTCTTAAGCACTACATTATGCAAACATGTTCTCCTATCTCTGGTTTTATGAAAAGGAAAAGCATTTTCTTCATCTGGATGTATAATAAATACAATTCTATGGCAGGCAAAGCAACCAATTTTATTAGCCCTGTTCATTATAGTGTGCTCAGTAGGTTCATCTGTTCTAATGGTGAGGATCTTTCGCCAACCTCTGCATGATAATAGTACCGTATGTCCAAATTAGTTTCTAGTGTTAGGTCCTGATTCTTTTCATTTTGGGTAAGGGAGTTTTGACTCCACAGTAATAGTTGTACAGATAATTGTTGACTTAGCAACCATGTTTAGCAATTGTTCGAAGTTACAATAGACTGAAAAAGCCCTCTTACAATCACACCAGTTCTGCAATTATGACCATTGCAGCATCACCATAGCCACATAATAAAATTTCGGGCATTTGGCAACCAGCATGTATTTACAATGGTTGCAGGATCCTGGAGTCATGTGGTTGTCATTCCCAGTTGGCTTCTAACAACCCAAGTCAATGGGGGAAGCCAGATTCGCTTAAAAACTGAGTGATTTGTTTAACAACTGTGGCAAAATGGTTGGGTGTGACTCATTTAACAACGGTCTTGCTTAGTAGCAGAAGATCTACCCTAGTCCCAATTGTGGTTATATATCGAGGATTATCTAACTATTTTAGCTATGGAAGTAAGTGGGAAACAGGATATTTTGCAATACTAGAACTACACAGCCAAATGGTAAATGCAGGACTGAGGGAAGAAAGATTTGACAGGAAAGTGTAGAAAGAATTTTGGCAGAAGACTTGGCCTATTTTCAAACTTTTTGGTGCAAATTGATTATGCATGAATTGCATAACACCTTTTTTTTTTTTGGCCTAAAGTGATCCTTGGACAAAAATGGTAAGTCACATAACATCAATTGTCATAAAGGAAGAGAAACCTGTATTTTGTATGGCTCCATGCTGGTGTCCTATTTTCTAAATGAACTTGTAGAAAATAGTGCTGATTATAATTGAATTATCTTTGCTCACATGACTTATATCTTCTTAGAACAGTTTGGATTTCTCTTTTCCATTCACTTTTTCTTCTAGGGATAAAAGAAGTTACTTTTGGTTGCTGCAAGATTTAAACCAAATCTTGCCCAAAATGCATGCGTGCCATTCCCACATATGTTATATGGCAACCAGGAAACTTCCAGATCTCTGTGACCAAAATAATGCATGTGGAAGGCAACCAAAAGATGAAAAACAATCTTATTTTGAGATTTTAATGAAAAAATACAGCCTTTGCCATATTTAAGGAAATCAATCTTTATCATAACATGTGAATTTCCTGGATTTATAAAGTATACTAAACCATAAATGTGTTTATTGAATCTTGTTATTGTACATTTTATTATGTTAGCTGCCCATGTGAAACATACACTATATACATCTAGTAAATAAATATAAACTAATGTGTTGTGTTCAAACAATGTGCTCAACATAGTTTTAATAGAGATGTACAAAACAGAGTTGGGTTATATTAAACAAAAGAAGAAGAAGATGGCACCCAACAAGGATGGTGAGGTTCTTGCTCCTGGAGAGCTTATCACCTTTAAGATCCTTTTAGAACCTCCACCTTCAGCAGAAGTTGCCTGAAATTGTGCGCTGAAACTCCCGTGATTAACCAAGATCCCTTGGAGCCCGAATTTCCCCCGCAGCCAAGCCCGGTGAAGCAGCCTTGGCAAGCTCCCGCAGCCTTCCCCAGCAGCCATAGCCTTCAATCCCCAAGCCCCTGCGAAGCGCAAATCCACAGTGGCAGGGCAAGGCAATTTCCTGCAGGTAGGGCCATTGGACAGTCTCCCGCAACCTCCCCAGCAGCCGTAATGCTTGAGCTCTGAGCCCAGGTGGAGCGCAAATACCAGGAGGCAATTAAAGAACCAGGAGGCAATTAGAGCACCAAGCCGGAGCACAGCCATCCACACTCAGCTTTCTGAGCCCCGGATAAATACAATTCCCCGGAGGCAGCCAGAAAGCCAAGCCAGAACGGACTTACAGTCAGCCAGTCTAAATCCTAGCAAGAAAAACTTCTTGTTTTTTGTTACTACCAGGAAACAATCTTGCTAGAAAATAATTCCTACAATTCTCTACTTTACCAATCTCTCACCAACCTCTGCCTCACCAGGAAACAATTACTTAGTAGCCATTAAAACAAAAAAACCCCATGTGGCTTTAAGGAGTTTTCCAGTCCTAAGATTCCTTGGGTGCTATGAATGGAGTCAGCAGCTGTGGTTCCCTAAACAGGATTCTCTGAACGGAGTCAGCGTGTTTCAGTAATTCAGCATGTTTTACTCTGTTTCAATAATTCAGCATGTTTTTAGACATCCTGTTACAGCCTGTTTCAGTGTGTTCCAAACCTACAGCTTTTACAACGTGTATCACCCACTGGATCAGATAACAGCAGCCATCAAAGCAATAAATCCTTCCCACCCAGTGGATCGGATAGCAGCAGCTAGCAAAGCAATAACTCTTTACTTGCTGACTCTCAATACTACTTCATTACTTTAATACTTAAACACTGATTACAACTTTTCTACCTCATGACCTATATCAATGACTAGATAATCAATTTCTATAAAATAATTAATTTATCAATGGATTAATGGATTTATTGTTTTGATTGATTAGTGTGATTAGTGTTTAGTGCAAATAGTGTGATTACTGATCAGTGTAAAAGATCAGGATTCATGTAATTTGATTAGTAAAATTAGTGACTTAGTGAATTTAATTGACTAGTGTGATTAGCGATTAGTGTAATTAATTGATTAGGCTGATTGTTGCTTAGCAAAATTATTTGACTAAAAAGATTATTGTAATTGATTAATTGGTGTGATATTGACTATATTGATTACCCAAATATCTTGTTTCATTAAGCAATTTAATCAACATACTATCTCAACAAACCTACCATGCCAGGAAAAACATTCAATGTCAAACCACAACCTAAGAGAAAGAAATCCTCACCAATGAACCACAAGACTCCTGCACATGCCTTATATGCAATGAAACTGTAAAGGATAATGAAAATTCCACCAAACGTTCTCTATGTGACAACTATGCTCACCATCGCTGCTTGGGATTACCCAAGCAAATGACTCACTTCCTAGAATCATCCAACCATGCATTTCAATATTTCTGCCCATCATGGAGACCCAAACTGGACATATATATTGCCCTGTTTGAAAGAGTTGATACCATAGAAACGCGAATAACATCCCTTGACACCATAGTAGCATCCCTGGACACTTTAAAAGAAAGATTAACTAACCTTGAAAAAAAAGACACAACACAAAAACCCGAACATCCAATAGCTACAAACCACATCTCTATCCAACAATCACAACCCAATCCACAAAATACCACAAATCCAACAAATAATGATATCCCAATCCTTGTCAGAGAAGCTGTCCAGCACGAACGGAAGCGTCCAAATGCCATCTTATTTGGTCTAGAGGACATCATTGACAATGATGACATCACAACTGTCCGCAACATCAGTGACTATGAAGCATCAACCATCTCCCGATGAAATACTTGACATTTCCTGCATTGGCCCAGAGTTCAAAAACAGTGACAGCTCGGTGGCCCCACACTTCTGCAGGGTCATTTGCAAAAATGAATCAAGCAAACGTAAATTCATTTATACTATAAATTCTCTCACCAAAAGCAACACCAAGTCTAAGAACCTCCGTTCTCACCCTGACCTATCCTTACAGCAACGTGTACGATTCTGCACTTGGAGCTCAAAAAACTCCATGAACAAGGAAATACTAACCTATACATTGACTACCGCACAGAATGTATCAAAAGCAAGACCTTCAACTTACATCCCATTAACCATCACCCCAACATCAACATTAGGCATGCACGCCCCTTACTTCCTCCAGACCCACTACTACATATCTAAAATGCAAACTATTCAACGCAAGAAGCCTTGCAAACAAAATGCATGAATTCCTCATCTTATTAGGCACAACCACATTTGACATTATATTCGTCTGTGAGACATGGTTAAATGCATCTTTTCCAAACTCCATTAGCACAGTCAGCGAATATCACATTTTATCGGTCAGATCGCGAAATCCATAGAGGAGGTGGAGTTGCTATCTTCTACAAAAAAAATCCCTAAATCTAAAAAAGATTCAAATTACACAGAAACTTGCTCTCCCAGAGACCATCGTCTGTGAACTATCCTCAAATGCCACAATCCGCTTCTTACTTTGCTACAGAACCCCGGATTATGACAAAGTTCATGCAAACAAGCTAACTTCACTGTTAATGTGGGCTGTCTTTTGTCCTCACCCCCTTATTTTCCTTGAGGACTTCAATCTACCTCTTATCAATTGGACACTAAATGAATGCACATTCGAACCCATACATGCAACCCTGTACAATGCTGTTATTACACTGGGACTGGATCAATTAGTAACTAACAACACTAGACTCAATAACTGCCTCGACCTTATCTTCTGCAACAGCTCAAACTCAATATATGGCCTACAAATACAAGAAAACTTTTCAAACAGTGACCATAGTATGATTGACTTTTGTCTAAATTTATGCCCTCACAAAGAAGATCAAAATGATGGATTCCCCAAAATACAACTTCAAAAAAGCCAGCTATGATCTCATAGATGCTGACCTATCATCTCTTGACTGGCACATTCTGTTCTCTAGCTGTAATACTACAGAAGACCATTATAATGCATTCTTGTTTGAACTTGAAAGAGTCATTAAACTATATGTACCATTAGTAACCCCCCAAAACAAACAAACAAACAAAAACAAATTACCTATAACAATAAGGAAATTTCAATCAAAAAAAAAATCACTCTGGCGTAAAAACAAAACTAGCTATGTAGCAAACTTTAAAAACAAATACAACACCCTATGCCGACAGATAAAGGTAGAATGCACAAATTACCACTGCAAGCAAGAAGGAAACCTATGTATAAAATCCACCTGTGCCTTCTACAATTTTGTTAACACCAAACTTAAAGAATCAAGACCCATCCCATCCCTAAAAGGATCAAATGGGAAAGACTGCAACAATGAAGCTGTTAAAGCCAATCTCTTCAACACATTCTTCAGTTCAGTCTTTGTAAACAGCAATGGTTCATGCCCCACATTTCCTTGTTGTACCACAACTAATTGTAATGACCTACTACATATTGACTTTACTGAAAATAACATAGAAAAGGCCCTACAAAACCTAAAACCATCCCTATCTACTGGCCCCAATGGATTATGTGCATATTTCTTTAAAAAGCTCTCCTCTGCCATAGCAGAACCCCTAAGCATTGTATATGAGACATCACTCAGAACCAGCTCTTTACCAAACCTATGGTCCTTAGCTACGGTCATCTCTATCTTCAAAAAAGGTGACCCCAGCCTGGTTGAAAACTACAAACCAATCTCACTGTTGTGTCACATGCAAAGTCATGAAATAAAATATTAACCAACTCATCACTCTCCACTTAGAGTCCAAAAACAATTTGGTTAAATTGGTTAAAAAATTGTCCTGCAATCTACAACTCTTACACTGCAAAAACATATAGACTACTCTACTTGACCAGGGTAAAGCTATAGACGCAATTTACATAGACCTCTGCAAAGCCTTTGATTCAGTGGTACACAACAAACTACTGTTAAAACTAAACTCTTATGGTATTTCTGGATCCCTCCATAAGTGGATTACTGCATTCCTGTCAAACAGGAAACAAATAGTAAAAATAGGAGCTCTATATCAAACCCTGCTCCAGTTTACAGCGGTGTCCCCCAAGGCAGCGTTCTAGGACCCACACTCTTTATACTCTATATAAATGACCTTTGTGATCACCTTATAAGCAACTGCGTCTCCTTTGTGGATGACGTAAAACTATTCAACACCACTGACAATGCTAATATCTTTCAAAGCGAACTTGATTATGTGTCTGAATGGTCAAACATCTGGCAACTCCAAATCTCGACCAACAAATGCTCTGTCCTACACATTGGTAAAAAAAATCAGTACACCAAATATAAACTAGATGGATATGATCTCGTTGATGATCGTCACTCTGTCAAGGACCTTGGAGTTCTCACATCAAATGACCTAAGTGCCAGAGCTCACTGTAACAGCATTGCCAAAAAGGCATTAAGAGTTGTAAATCTAATCTTACGAAGCTTTTCCTCCCAAAATATCAAATTGCTAATTAGAGCATAGAAAACTTTTGCCAGACCAATACTCGAATACAGCTCATCAGTCTGGAATCCGCACTGCATATCAGACATTAATACAATCGAGCGAGTCCAGAAGTATTTCACGAGCAGAGTACTACACTCCTCTGCTTGCAACAGAATATCCTGTATCACCAGGCTTGAGATTTTGGGCTTGGACAACCTTGAACTACACCACCTACGGTTAGGCTTAAGCGTAGCACACAAAATTATCTGCTACAATGTCCTACCAGTCAATGACTACTTCAGCTTCAACCACAACAATGCAGGAGCACACAACAGACACAAATTCAATGTAAACCGCTTCAGACTTGATTGCAGAAATACGACTTCAGCAACAGAGTGGTCAGTGCCTGGAATGCACTACCTGACTCTGTTGTTACATCCTCTAACACCAGTCCTTTAACCTCAAACTAACCAGTACTGACCTCACCCCATTCCTAAGAGATCAGTAGGGGGTGTGAATAAGTGCACCATTGTGCCTCCCGTCCCTGTCCTATTGTCCCTATTTATTCATATTTATTTCCTGTATTCCTACTCATGTTTATACTTATATCTATTATCTTGTAAGCAATTGACAAATCAAATAAATAAAATAACTGGAACACCATGCATCACTTCCTATTCTGGACAATATATTTACATAAAAACACAACCCATTCTTTGAATTCTTTATCTGGTTCATTAAAGCTAAAGTCAGAATGCTCCTGGGTTGAAATGTTCTTTATATTTGATTAATGTGTAATAAAATTGGATTGAGTAGAACATAGGGGTATACTGTGACAAAACTGAATGGCTCCTGGTGCATGAGTGTTCTAGTGCTTGATTTTGAACTGAGTGGCACTTTCCCATACATAACTCTGTAATTTTGGTCTTCCTGGGTTAACAGCTCCTACTCAAAGAAAGTCTTTGCTGAGATTCATCACCAATTTTTCTGGACTAGGAATACCTTCTCATGTGTTTCAACCAACTGCCACCACTCCCAGGCCTCTACTTCATCCATTGACTTGGCATTGCCATTAATGAAATGTCACGTCAGGTTCCATACCTTAGCCCTCCATGCTAGCACTGTTCCATAAAGCCCCAGTTGTGCCACTTTTCTATGTTCCATAAGACTTTTCAGAACATATTTGCCTTTTTCTCCAGATGCTGACAGTTGCACCCAACCTGTGTAAGGCAGCTGCTGGTTGTGCCAAGCCACCTTACCACAGACATTTTGAGCCAGTCGCTAAGCTGGCATCTCATTCTTGTAATCTGTTGAAAGCCTCATTTCCCCAATCCCCAACTAGAGACCTGGGGGTGGTGTTGGCAGGCTGAGATTGCTCAAGAGACTACTTCAGCTCCAGACCCTATGCTACTGTCACCAACAAGTGCTGTTGTGCAGGGCAGTTAACAGGACATAACTTGGGAGGGAGAGCTAGGTGGGGAGAGTTGCAGAGTCCCTTCAGTCATAAATGTAAGTGGCTGCCAAGTACCAGATCATATAACTTCAGGCACAGGTTGCAAGACCATTGTTTCAGCACCACTATAATTTCAAACATTCACTAATTAAATGGTCATAAATCAAGGACTACCTGTATTTCAGTTCCCCCTTATGTTTATAGTTACACTTTATTTTTTGCATTGCATCTCTTTTTAATTTGCATACTGCCCAGTCATTGTTGAACTTCGTGGCATTATAAACCTAAATTTTAAATAAATAATGCTGAACTTAATTATAGTTTAGATCAGAGGTGGTATTCAGCACATTTTGACCAGATCTGCAGAACTGGTAGCAGAAATTTTGAGTAGTTTGGAGAACTGGCAAATCCGACCTCTGACTGGAGATTTTACAGTATCCTTCCCCTACCATGCCCACCAAGCCACGCCCACAGAACCGGTAGTAAAAAAATTTGAATCCCACCACTGGTTTAGATCAAGGGCCTTCAAACTTGGCAAGTTTAAGACTTGTGGACTTCAACTCTGAGAAATCCTAAGCTAACGTGATTGGAGGAGGAATTCTGGGAGTTGAAGTCCACAAGTCTTAAAGCTCAAGTTTGAAAACCCCTGTTTTAGATATTTAATCAGGAGCACTATAATTTCATTTTTTGCAATAAAATTGTTAAGAATTGACAGTATTACCTTACGTTCTTAAATAAATTTAAAGTGTATACTTCACTAATTTATAATGAGATATTGTCGTTAATATCATTTTTAGGTTATTGTTTTAATACTCAATCTTCCTATAACTTCAACTTATTTCTTTTTGTCTGTGGCTGGTAATATAGCTGACCTTCAGAATCTGAAATCTAGAATCTATATCGGGAGAAGGACAATAAATACATAAAGAAAGATTATATTCTTTTTAAGATGAGGAACAAACGAAGGAAAATTTCTCATTTCAGACATGTTTTCTAAAGAGTTTCACCCCCCCCTCCACACACACACATCAACATTTTGATCTGATAAGTTTCCCTGGTGTTTTGGAATGAAGTTAATTGCAGGATCTAATCACTTATAGGACTGTAAAATATATGATGATGAACTTGTTTCAGATCTTTCTATGACTATTGGAGAACAAGCATGAAAAATTTAAAAAGTAATCTGTTGAAGTATATAAGATAATATTTTATGTTCATATCTTTAAATGGTTATGGGTCACCTGACAGAAAACTGAACCCTGAGTATGATTATCAGTTATTAATAAAACACGAATAACAGCAAATTCCAAAAGAAAATAAAATGCAAATACAATAGTAAGATTAAAGTACTGAATTTAATACATATATTAAAATTAATAATAATTTAAAACCATTTATATTCAGTAGTTCAATAAAATATTTAGGAGGCAATCCATTGAAGATAAATACATATTTTAAGAGCATGTCTTACCTAGTGTTATCTCCATAACGAGTTTCACAGGCATGGGGTTATTGTCAGCCTCAGAACAACAACCTAATTATTCTCAGGAAGGAATATTTAAATAGAACTTTGGCAACCTCAAAGCACGATCAGATTGCCTGAATAAAAGCAGAAATTCAATCAAATTAACTGGTTAATATTTAAAGTTTTAAATCTTAAAACTAAGACTTTCAATTAAACTTAGAAACACACTGGCAAAAATGTGTATGGAGATTCTCTATCATTCAGGTCATGGTTATTCCAAAGGTGCTTTTCCCAAAAGCCACTGTACTTTCTTGGTAAAAAAGTTGTCAGTTATCTTTTAGAAAAGCATCTTGGGACACACTAGCAAGAACAGGTTGCATAGCATTGGAATCACTCCCTTGATTTTCTTACACCTACTAAGAGTTGGACAGATTCTTATTTAGCTGAAGATAGTAAAGTAGCCTCACAGAAAAGAAACTAATTAAGTCTGGCCACCTTCTATATATGGATTACTAGATAAAGATTAATCTTGTGAGAAAACAACCACCAAATTTAATGTTTAGTATTTAGTACTTGAATTTGTTTCTGTTAATATTAGACTAATATCTGTTTTGAAACATGAGTTGTCATAACAAATAGCAAACATAGCCTTAATATGTTCAGCGTAGAATAAATATGGACTATAATCCTGTGATTTATGTACATGCAGGCCTTATATTAAATTGTTTTATGTCACTGAAATGCCAATAAAATGACAATGTAACAGATACCCACTCTTTATAAATTAGCATATGTTTGTTTCAGTTCAAAAACCAATGAGATATGTTGAATTAATTATTTTTGCATTAGGGAAATGTTTGTGAATCATCAACTACTATATTTCAATGATTTTAGTCCTAAAAACACAATAAGGAATATCAAAGTATTTTATTTAGAAAATTTATATGACATCCATCTCATATCCAACAATTCTCGATGCTTAATTTAATCAGTATGAAAGATAAACTTTGTGAACTCGACACCAATTCTCCCAAGTCATTTTCTCAATAGCACCTGCGGAAAAGAAACATCTAGGATAAACATCTTGGGAATCAAACTACTATTTACAGCCAAAGCTAGAGCCCATATCACCCTGAATCTATGGTTTGAACCATCTTACATGAACCTGGAGGAGAACCAGGTATCAAACATTCCTGGGAACAAAGGCAAGTAGCACAATCTTTGGATGTCAGCCAAAGTTCATTTAAAGATATCAAGGGAAAATGTTGGAATGTGAGAATGACTTTGGATGAGGGTGGGGGGGATACTGCCTAGAGGATAAGTGAGGGGAGAGCCTGCGTTTGCATAATAGGCAGGGACACTTAGAAAGGATCCACCCTAGGTGACCTGGCAGATTTGTCCTTTCAGACTTGCAAGACTGTTAATGTAGCCTTACAATTAAGGTATGGTGAAGAAATGCTGCCTAAGAAAGAGATTTAGCAGTCTGAGAAATTTAGGGAAGATCCATCCTAATGATCAAGCAGTTAAAAATGGTGGTAGGAAGTTTTAGACTTATATGTTTTTTAATGTAGCCCTAGAATAAAGTAGAATTATTTCCTTTAGTTGTGTCTCCTGTCTGGTTTAGCTAAAATGGTTGACAAAAGTAGAATTAGTTCATCCTGTCAAATTTCCTATATGGTATATCTGAGAGGCCAAAGGTAGGAGCAACACAACGTTCTGAGGGGATGTCCTAAAGGTGCTTTTTCAAGAGATAACTGGACTTTCTGGATTTTCTTTGAAGACATTTCGCTTCTCATTCAAGAAGCTTCTTCAAAGCTGAGAAGTTTCTTCAGCTTCTCTGATGAGAAACAAAACGTCTTCAAGGAAAAACCAGAAGGTCCAATTGCCTCTTGAAAAAGTACCTTTGGGACAACCATGACCTGGATGACTGAGAATCTCCATAGACATTCTGGAGGGATAGATATCATCCCAGAAGCTAAATGGCACGGATATTAGATGTCATTCAATATGGGACCTGAAACTGCTGGATTTTACAAAATGGAAAGAAGTGATGGAAGAAATGTGAACCTTCAAGTAATCATGACCCATGCCATGAAGGACTTTACAGGTTACCACCAGCACCTTGACTAACATTTAGAAGCACATCAGCAACCAATGCAGCTTGCAGAGGTATGGTTATACAGCTACATTCTGGACCAGCGATTTGTCAAGAGTAGCCCCATATAAAATGCAATGTAATAGTTTAAACATGAAGTAATTAATGCATGAACGTCTGTGAGAAGAGATTTATGGACAAGTAAAGAACTGGTTGGGACCTCTTGGTCACAGCTGCCACATTTCCCAGGTGGTATCTAGTTATAACCATGAGGTGATGAATGCTTTCATTTCTGTACCATCTGCCTTCATCTTTCAACTGGTATGCCTCCCTCCTAAAAAAAGGCATTGTTAGACTTTAACCACAAGTAGCCATGTAATCTTCTCCAGGTATAGCGGCCTGTCATGCTTTTCACCTGTGTAGGAAGGGCAGTAGCTCTTTTGAATTCTACTGTATAGTGCAGTGTTGGTGCGGTGGATGCGGGGGTTTCGATTCAATGTGTGAAGTGTGAAGGATATGTGTTTTCATGGTCATGATGTGCACTGAAGATGTGATTTCGTTGTACGAGGTGCAATGACAATAAACTAAAACTTTTCTCAACATTCATCCAGTGCACAAACTTGCCTTCTTTGGTAGGATGATCCCCTGCATACAAAATCAAATCTACAAGAATTGCTTGTGTAATTTTCAACTGTAGGGACTTATTTGTTCCTTAGTCATTTTGCATGCTTTCAAATACGTCCAACATTAAAATGGACGCCAACATTCACTTTCTTCTTCAAAAAGAAAATAGCCACGTCAAAACGTCTTGTTTCCTACACAGGTGAAAAGTATGACGTGCCGCTCCACCGGGAGAAGATAACACGGCTACTTGTGGCTGAAGGCAGGGAAAGGTGAAACAACACGGGGCGGTTTCAGAACCGGGAAGTATCATTCTCAGGAAGGGAAGCGACTTTTCAAGAGGAAGGGAAACGGGCCCCGCCAGCCCGAGGAAGGATGCTTAACGGCGGTGACGGTGCCGCTGAGGGAGCCTCCTTCCCGTCCGCAGCGACAGCCTGGGTTTTCTATCCAGGCAGGGCCTCCCAATCCCTGGCTCCGCCTGCACCACATGACCGCTCCGTTGCCTGCAAACTTTCTTCTCCTTGTCCCGGGGCGGCCGCGACCGAGGCTGGAAAATGGCGGCTTAGCAGCGTCGCCGCCGAGTCAGTCTCCGCCTCTCTCCTCCCCGGCTTTCCCCGACGGCTAGCAGGCTCGGGCTCCCCTCAGTTATGACGCGTTGGATACCCACCAAGCGCGAGGAGAAATACGGCGTGGGTGAGCGCTTTCCCTTTCCCTTCTGCCGCTCGCTGCGGGGATCCCTCGCTCGTGGTGCGGCTCCCGGCGAACTTCCTCAGAAGTTGAAGCTGCGCGGCTGAGAAGCGGGTGTCGCAGCCAAACCGAAATCTTGCCCGCCCCTGACGAGCAAGTGACTCGTCTTTTATTCCTTTCCTACCCGACGCCTCACTGGGGCGCTTTGGGGAAGGGTCGAGGCTGGCGAGAGAAAGCGGCTTCATCCCTTCTCTCAAAAGGCCCGCGCTGATGAAGGGTGGGGGGGGGATTGAGGGGCTCTTGTTTCGCTTTACTTCACATTTCCTCTGCCGAGAGAGGCTTCTATTTCCTACCTTCTTTCTGTCCGAGTCTTTCTAGTGTCGTTTGGAGTTCTCTCTTCTTTGATATCTTATTCCTTTCATTATTTTCCCCTTTTGTTGCTTTTTATTTACACGCCCCCATGTCTTCCACGAGTTTTTTTTGTTTTGTTAGGGAAGCGAGGTCCAACCGAATCGCACTTTTCTAACTTGCAGAGCAGGACTCAAATTTCTCCTAACACCCTCTTTCCCCATTACCTGCTGAATTCTCCTTTCAAAAGAAAGGAAATGGGGGGAAAATTGGTGTCCACTGATTTTAAATCTTCCTTGCTCAGACTTATTTTGATATAGAACAGACAAGTAGGAATGAATCCCTGTTGGATATTGCTTCTTTTCTGGAAATCTGGCTAGTGATTGGTGCCATAAGCTGAATATGGAATCCGAAGTTTTTTTAAAAATAGTCTTCTCTTCAAATTTTCTGACAGGGAAATTATAATTGAGTCCCATTGCAGTATCTTGCACTGTAGATACTCAGAGGAGCCTGCAATTATATTGTCTTGAGGATAGGTATGCAGAAATATTCATTAGTATTGAGATTCTTACTAGAGTAGTGAAATCTTAGTTGATTTATTGCATCATTTAAATAATGGGAGAAATAAAACAAATCTGAATGAAATGGATTTCTTCTACTAAGATGACGGTTACTTCATCAGAAATTACCTCAGAAGTACCATTCTCAGCTATGTATGAAAAAAGAAGGAATGTTTCATCTAAGAAAATACTTGCCAGATGCAAAGTTTTAAATCTGGCAGTGCAACAGTACATTATTATTCCCATAGGTGTGTGCACAGATCATACTAAGCCATAGTTTGTTGAATAATCCAAAATTAGTTAGGCTTACAATTCTGATTTATTTCAGGTTTCAAAATACTGTTATTATATTTGTAGTCTGAATAGCAAAGTAGCGAGCAATATTTAGGTTGGCATGTATTTTCAATTTGTGCAGTTAATAAATATATTGCATCCAGAATATTGGATAATTTATTAAGTCACAGTTAAGTTCACAAAGAATAAGTATATCTTGAGAGCATAGTTGGTGGTTTTCTAGATGTGAGAGTGCTACATTTTTTAGTATTGTTCACTATTGCCATACTTACTTGCCAACATTTGAAGAAATGCACATTGTGCCCACCCCAATGATATATTCAACTATCCAATAAAGAAGCTATTCTTAGTTTCTGATGCTTTTTCCAAATGAAGTAGAAACATAATAGCAGTAGGATGTTGGGGATGAGGAAAAAGAAGTGCAAAATTGTTTCTTCTTCTACACTCACAAAACATTTGCACTTACTCAGGCTCTCCCCCCCCTTCTCTTTCTGTCATATGTCTGCTTTATTTGTGTGGATTTTGAACGAACCCATGGTAGGAAAGAAATATAGCTGTTGTATCCTATTAATAGCTTCAAAATCTGATGTTTAGTGCTTGTTTTTAGCAATATGCATTATCTATATAGTATTTAATTTCACTCATGTTAGGAGTATTGGAAATAATTGAAATAATGAACGTGAAATTATGCAGTAGTATTCAGTATTTACATTAGTAAAAATAGCAGATAATGCTAAATAAGCTTTCATGATGCATCACTTGTGGTTTTGTTTCATGTAATACCTGTCTTGTGCAGAAAAAAAACAATTTGTTTATTGCTTTTCTCTAACCTGGTTCACCAAGTTAAGCTATTATTAGTGCTGTGAGATCTGAATTGCAAACTAATTCTAACTCTGCTGCTGTCTAATAATACTGAGCACAGATCTGATAACCCTAATAATAATTTTTCTTATAGTAATTGACTTAAAATATTGTGTCATGTCATATTTAAAGTATTATTTATGCAATCACATGTTTTGTAAATCAACTATAGTTTATTTAATAAATTATGATTAAGCAAACCAAAGAGCAAATGGGCCCCACATGCTATGATAACCCACATTATATGGAATAAACTACACTTGAAAAATGTATTCTGTGGTAAATTCAGATAAAACAAATTACATTATCATACTATATGATAGGTGAAACTACATTGAATGGCTCATATGCACCAGGAATCATACTTTAATTATCCAACTGCATGGACAGGGGCCTCTGAAGAATGTATGTAATTTGGTATCAAAGTGCAAGTGCTGTTTTTTAAGTACTTTCATAGCTTATCACCCATATTTTAATCTATTTTTTTCCTTGAACTCATGTGTCCATGTGAGTAGTCTATACTACGTTCTATTGTGTAAACCCAAAATATTGAGTTGAATGAATGATCTTCAGTTCTTCATTCTCTGATCAGAAGTAATGAAACACAAATACAGGCAGTCCTCAATTTAGGATTATTCATTCAATGAGCATTTGAATGTATGGTAGCATTGAACAAAGGGTCTAATCCCCAGAGATATGGCCATTGTAGCAATCATGTGATCACAATTCACCTTAGGGGAGCTTCAACTCCTCACCACCCACCTATCTCCCCCATCTATGCCCTTTGGTCCCCTGCCATCCTAGCTCTACTTCGCCACCTTATTGCTGCTACTGCTGACCAAGCATGCCAGCCCTTGCCCATGCAGGTGCTAGCCACAAACTTTTCCCCCCAGGTCATGCATGCAGTTTCCACATGAGGAAGGTGAGCCCCATGTGGCCAGAATCTGCCTTGTAAAGGCTGGGCATACCTCTATCAGCAACAAGAGGAACAAACTGGAGGTCAGGTGGAGTGTTGGGTGTAGAGAGCGACTGGGCTGGGCTGGCTGTGGCTCTGGCTGCACTCTTGTGACTGGATTTGATGCTGCAAAGGGCTTCATTCTAAGTTGTGACTCAAGGGCTTCTTGCAACATCAGAGCTGTGCTGTACCAAGAAGCCACTTTACTTCACACTGCTGGGCTGGACTGAGATGGTTTTGTGCTGCAGCTTAGGAGCATTTTGCAGAGCAGCAGTGTGCCAGAAAGCCCCTATGCTGCAGTGTGGCAAGCACACTCAGCTGTGTGCTCTGGAGCTGCTTGCTGTCCCACAAGACAGGATGCAGGGCAGTCCCAAGGGCAGAGATGGAATAGATGTGGGGAGGGGGAAGAATTGAAGAGAAGGTAGTCCCTTACTTTACTAAGGCTCATGGCTGGGAGAGACAGAGTCCCAAATGGCTTGGTTTGAAGTGGGTATCAGCTAATGACTGGTGGAATTTAGTTAATGCCAATGTTGGAATTGTTGTTATTAAGCAATGCAGTCATGTGATGTCTTGGTTTACAATTCCATTATTTAGAGATGGTAATTCAAGTGCTAATTGTGATAAGTCGAAGACTACCTATAGTTCAAGTGATGAAGACATTCATCTGTAATATAGTATTGTTATAAGGAAATAAGATATCCTGATGATCTGTGAACAGGGCTGGTTCTCTAAATAATGTCATTAAAAACTCCTGTTTCTGATTTATCTTGGTAGGTTCCCCCTATTATCTTCTTGGTTATAAATGATTAAGGCATACTAGTAAGATAGGCTTCATTTCATGTGCTCTTAACTGCTTGTAATTGCTGGATCTTAACCTTGATTATCCAATTTAAATTCAATATTTCTGAGGTTCAGATGTCTGTTACTGCTTTCACTTGATTAAATAAAGAATTAATTACACACTGACATTGTTTCTGATTATTGACAGAAAAATTTATTTACTTGTACACATACACTCAGGTTTGATTTTTGCAGTATTTATTGCTTGTATCACATCTATTCAGAATTCATTTTGAAGCAGTATTTTTAGAAAATATTCTGCCAGCCTCAGAGTATCTGGATAATTCTTCATCAGACAAAACTAAGGATCCCTCATTTTTGTGAGCAAATAGACCCATCATAGAGCAGATTGTGGCTAATTATATATATTGATTACCCTGGTAACTGTAATTAATTATAAAATATCTAGTTATCAGTTTACTTTTGTACACTTCCAAACAAGATTTTGATTCTAGCTATCTTTCAGTTTTTTAAAATACAGTTGAAATTGTATTGTGATTAGTATTTTGAGTTAGACATAAGCTGTCACCTTATTGAGTTTATGGATGATACTAAACTACTCAATATTGCAAAAATCAAATGGTTATGATGAGTTGTAGAAAAATCTTTTTAAATTGGGAGAAAGATTAAAAGACAAATATGGTCCAATTTAAATAAATGCAACATTAGGCATATTGGGTCATTAGATACAAACATTGATGGGACTTGAGCTGTCCAACAAATCAGTAAAAAGATCTTGAGGAATAGTAGTCAGTGAAGATGTAAACTGGGAGGGGTATGTGTGGCAGTTGTGAAAAAGACAAAATTAATTCTAGAGGATATTAGGAAAATGGTTGATATAAAATGTCATCTTTGTAGTATGAAAATAGTTATTTTTTCCTACATTTGAAAAATATAAATAGACTTGGAAAAAACACAGAACAAGGCAGTAAAAATAATCAGAGAGCTCAGCCTTCATTCTTCCATAAGAAAAGGACATTTGATATTCTTGCTTGGAAAAATAGGTGATTGAGGGGATATATTAGAGGTGCATAAAATCATTTCTGTTTTGAAGAAAAAAGTTGGATGAAATTTTTTTTATCATCCCTTAAAACACTAGGACAAGGGTTCACCTGAAGATAGAAGGAAATTTAGAATAAATACAAAAAGCACTTTGTTATACAGAACATAACTAGCCTGTGGAGTTCATTACAAGGTGTAGTGATAATCACTGATTAGGGGGATTAGATAATTTTATGATACAATAGGGTTATTGGTCTTGAATATCTATTATAGTGTCTGGATTTGGGGCAGCATGTCTCCAAATACCAATGACAGATAAAATATTGATGTCTTTTATCTACTTGTGAATATCCAGTGGCATTGGATTGGTCACTGCAAGAAACAAAAAGAGAGACTAAGATGAGCCTAACTTAATCCAGTAGGCCTTTCTATATGTTTAGTTAGCAGGATATCTATTTCTAATTTTTTAAATAGAAATAATTTCTCAAAAATAAAAATCAGATAGGATGGGAAGCTTGGTAATATCCAGAGAAGTCATTACAGGTGCTTGCCTAAGGATTGTAATTGAGATTAGAATTTCCATCACTAAGCAAGGTAGTCTTAAAGTGTGACATTATATGACCACAATACTTAGCAACAGCAGATCTGGAAATCCCTGGTTACTGTTGTTAAGTGAAAAGTGCACAGATAATTAAGTGATGACCTCATATAATCACAATTTCTGACTCCCTGCCAACTTCCCCTTTGTCTTTGTTTAACTGAAGCTAGCAGAGAACATTGATAAACTGGCAGGGAATACTGCAAATCACAATTATGTGATTGAGGAATACTGTTGTAATTAGAAATCTGATGTAAGGGATGGCAGGTATAGAGGGGGAGGTGGTGTGATGGATTATGGTGAAGTGACAGTTTACCAGGAAGGAAGCACATTCCAAGGAGAAGGGGAAGATGGGATGTTAAAAGGCAATGCAGTCTTTTGTCACACCTAGAGCTGGATTGGATACAGAGAAAGAGAGTTAGGGTAGCCATTCCCTAGAATCTCCCAGGATATATCTTTTAGGGCAGGGGTCGCCAACGTTTTGGACCTCAGGGACCACCAAACTCATAATTTTAAATCCCAGGGACCACTAACTGGTTCTGTGCATGTGGCCTAATTTGTGGATATGGCTCGGTGGTCATATGATTGACTGGGCATGGCTTGTATGTAAATATTATAAATATTTATATAAATATTAAATGTTTTATTAAAAAAGAGCAACAAAATCCGGCAAAGCAGGCGTGCAGATTGAGTTGTTCACAGAATCATTCAGTGATCTATCTATCTGCCATTGGCTAGCTTAGTCTATCACATAAAATTTGCTTGCAAGCAAACTCATAAAATTAACTCACAACACACCAAGTTTGTAAATATTGAATTTTTTATATATAAAAAAGCAACTTTTACCCAAAATTAGGCAAAGCAGGCAGGCAGATTGAGTTGCTCACAGAACCATTCAGTGATCTATCTATTTGCCACTGGCTACCTCAGTCTGTCACATAAAATTTGTTTGCCTTGAGTCTGCACTGTATAATAGAACCTTCAGTCCTAAGGAAGATTCGGTTGTGCTTAAAAGCAGAGCCAAAGATCTAAAGACTAGCTGGAAAGCAAGAAATCCAACCATTTCCTGTTTCCTAGCTAATCTAAACCTCCCGGCACAGCAGAACATCTGATGGTCGAAAAGGAAAAATAGCAATTTAGCAGGCAAGTTGCCAGGTAAGGAGTGGGTGGGAAGGGTTCCCACAGGCCATGTGGGCAGTGCAGCCTTGTGTTTCTGTGCAGCCTGGATTAATTGCTTTGGGGGGGTGCTCTGGGGGTGGGATTTCTCTGTGGCCCACCAAAATTTTCTCGCGGCCCACTGGTTGGCGACCGCTGCTTTAGGGTGAGAGTAGTATTGGTTTATTCTGACAATATTCTGTCTACTGATGTAGCAAATAAAGACTGAACTTTGGCTGAATTGTTCTATGTCATACTTGGGCTGGGCTAGTCCAAAAACAATTATCACTTTTCCAGTAATGTTGCAAATTTGAACCATGAACAAATGGTTATTAAATGAGCACCATTTGTAGACTGGGATCCAAGAAACAGGATGATGAACTGGAATTCTACAGGTTTGAAAGTGATACAGTGCTTTGTATATGAAAGGAAAGTGTGTTTTGGAGTCTACATGAGTCTACACATAGCATCTGTCTATAATCCATTAAAACAGTTGTATTTTTCCCAGATTGCACAGCATCTGGAGGAAACTACATAGCTCTAATGCAAAATTCTCTTAAGCTGGACTTGATTTCTGTGATGACAGATACACACATGTAGTTGATACAGATTATATTTCAAAATAATTGAATATTTTAACAACCTTTCACGTGTTTGTCTTGGCTATTTAATAATGTTCACAGCTTCTTTATTAGAATTTAATTAGTGTTTGATAGAAAAAGTGAGAGATTTATGAAATTTATATTCCACAGTAATGCTATTTTCGAAGAAATATTTTTCACTTCATTTAATATACCTGAATCAGTTTATATTCATTTGCATGTAACTTCTTTCTGAAACAAGCAGAACACACACACACACACCAGAATATATTCTAATTAACTAGTACGTAAATAACAAAGAAATTTTCTTTGCAGAATGACATCTTAGTATTGGGCATTACTCCTTTAATATTATTATTTGTTGCTATTGCTGAGATTGTTTTGCTTGTTTTTGACTTAGTATGATATATATGCTTGACATGTGATTTGGAAATCCTGAGTTCTTGCTTAGCATCATGTATGAATGCCACCAGTTGAGTTTTTTCTAAAAAAATGTTTTATAGTTTAGTATGATAGGAAAATTCAGGAATAGAATTGGGTAGAAGAGAGGGAGGGGTTGCCTAATGCGTTACAACCCTCAACTTGATGGGTTAAGACATTGTGTTAAATCCAAAACAAACAATAGTGTGATGTCTGAAGCCAGTCCAACATTCAAACTACATAGGTATGCAGTGTTGGAAGGCAGGACCATGTTTTATTCCTGAGCTATAATGTGGTTTGTTTGATTTTGACTTAGCATATTATGCAAAAGCAGATAATTGTGATTTATTCAATACATTTGATTAAAGAAACCATGGCTTAGCACAGTAAGAATTAGACCAATGTATCTTGACTGATGGACAGTTTATATATATGAAATTATAATGTGGAATTCATGGAAGCTTATTGATAAACTGCTTCTTATTGCAGGGGATGTTACCTGTTTGCATGGCAGTCATTGTAATTTCAGTTGAGATATTCTTCCTAGTCCTGAACATGTGAGGCTCCAGTTGAAACAAACAACTTTTTATTCAGGGTAATTTACAAGAGTGTCTCTTCAACTTTACAAGAGGTATTTTGCATGATTTGTGCATCTCAGAATTGTAAGTGGAGCATTTTGCCCTGATGCTGTAGTGTATATACATAATTTCTGTTCTATAAATCATTTAAATCCCAAAAAGAGATTCTTGATTTAAAATAACACTTTGCTGCTATACTTGGCATGATTCTTTGAAATATGAGAATTGCTGTATTATTAGTGTCTTTTATGGTAAAATCTACTAAGAGTTAGCTAGGTGTTTAATGTGGAATTGCAGATTATTAGTATAAATCATTTCAGTCAATCCAGATAAACAAGTCACTGTATCATCTGCAAGAATAAAAAAAGAATCTACTTTTTTGCCTTTATTTGAATGAAATTCATTAAAGAGAGCAGACAAGGATCCCATAGTAAACCACTATTTTATATGCAGGGTGGGCAGCATCTCACAAAGAGTCAGGCTTTAAATCAGGAGGAGGAGGGAGACCAATATCCAGAAGCATTAGGCAAAAGGCAGTAAACCTTATATCAGGAAGGAAGTAGTAAGAAGGAAGGAATGCTCACAAAATACCTCAGGAGATGCAATAGGCAAGCCTAAGAAGAGTGACACTAAAGAACTCAGAGCATTTACATTACTGCTTAGAGTAGGGGGAACCAACAGAAAGATTCCAGGTTATGGTAGAAGGTGGCAAATCCAATATTGCTAAAATCAGGTGAACTGGAATTCATCGTTGGATTATAGTACTGAAATATTTAGGAATTTTTCAAAAGAAACTGAATTGACTGTAATCTGATAAGTATTCTACATTTCAAAAGAGTTGACTTCAGTAAGGTAATTGGATAGTAGGAAGGATTCAGAATCTTGAAATCCTGAAGGGAAAAATAGTGGGGACATCCTGAAAAATAAAATAATTAAGTTTTAAACATAAATACCAAAGAGAAAAGGGAAGAAAGGTATTTAATGAGACTGGTATGGTTGCATATCCCTCTAAGAAATTGAAAAATGAAAAGGTCTATTTTAAAACAAATGGAAAGCATACAACAAAAGAATATTAAGAAGTAGTCCTAATCTATAAGGATAAGATCTGGAAGACTATGGCTCAGAATAAGCTGAGGCTTTCAATGAATGCCAAAAACAACAAAACAGTTTATTTGTTTAGGTGTGAAACAACAGGAAGATCTGGCAGGAGAAGATGGCAATACTGTGATGGACAAAGAGAGAAGACTGAATTGCTTAATTTCTATTTTATTAGTTTTTTTGCTGAAGAAAAATGGTCCAATCTGTAAAAAATGGTGTCATAATGGGCAAAAAAGAAATGCAGATGAAAATAGGCAAGGAAGTGATGACATAACCCTAGCTGCTTTGAATAAATTCAGGTTGCCAGGTCCAAATGGATTACATTCTAGTGGATGTGATCTCAAAAAGTGTAATATTTTGAGAACTAATACTGAATACTGGAGAAGAGGCAGAAGAGTTAGCTTTTCAGTCTTTTAGAAGGGGAAAAAACAGGAAATTGCAAATCAGTCAGCTTGTTGCTGGTACCTGGAAAGATACTAGAAAAGATAATTAACAGTGGGTTTGCAAGTCCTTAGAGAGAAACAAGGAACAAACAACTAGAAGCTGGCATGAGTTTCTTAAGAATAGGTTGTACCAGACTAATCTTACTTTTTTTTTGTTATATTATTTTGTCAAAATTTATTAGTAGACAAAGTGAATACATTAATAGACAAAGGAATGCTATGAATGAATACTAGACTTCAGTAAAGCATTTAATGAAGCTGACCTTAATTGATTCCTTGATACAATGGAGCAATTTTGGATGGACTCTGTCAGAGTGTTTGCAGTGTGACTACTGTTATGAGACAACCCAGGAGCAAAACACAGCACACAGAGATTTAGACATTTAACAGTGGTTTATATCCAAGACATATACAGTAATATACGTGGTAGGCAAATACCTGACAAGCAATCAATCGACTTAACTCCACACGAAAAACTCTACAATGGAGACAGGACACAAGGAGAGAGAATTCGCCCTCTAATGGCTGCCTTATATAAACATCTCTTAACGTGGTAAAACTTCTGTGGACCTCTTAGTCTAAAACAGGCAATACCAATGCTGATTCATCTTCATTGCATCAGCCATACATTGCATCAGACTTACAGCACGCAGTTCTTAAATCTCAATACCTTAACAGACTCACTATCAGCTTGATTTCAGTAGGTTGAATAACTGACCCAGTCAAGGGTCCTTAGTGAATTTGTGGCTATGTAAAGATATGCAGTTGGATATCTCAGTGTTTTATCCTGGGATCATTGTTTAATGTTTTTATGTATGATTAGATTGACCATTAGTAACTAAGTTTAAACATGCTTGGGATACATGCATGTCCATCATCCAACAAAAATTAAAAATAAAATTAAAAATAGTTAATAAATAAAAAACCCAAACATCTCGAAGGGGAGACTTGATCACTAGATCTTTTTCTGCTGTCAGTTTTCTATATATCTGGATTGGATAATAGTAGAGATAAACAGCACATTTGCAGACACCACAAAGCTGAAGGGAACTGATAACATCTCTGAAGAGAGACTCAAGATTCAAAAGAAACTTAATAGACTTGAACATTGGGCTTTTCTAGCAAAATGTAGTTCAGTGGCAAGAAACTGTACTTAAGAAGAATCATGTAGATGTACAATATAAGTGGTACTTGTTTCAGCAGTAATACTTACAAAAAGGATCTCGGTGTCTTTGTAGACAACAGATGAGCCAGCAGTGTGTTGCAGAAACGAAAAGAATAAGTGCAATATTGGGCTACATCAATAGAGGTATACAGATACTGCATACAGTTAAAGAATGATGATGGGGAAAAGAGAGTGCAGAGAAGAGCCAACAAAGATGGTAAGGGACTTTGTCAATACAGTGACATAAGCCAGTTCAGGAAACAGATTCCACAAGACATGCTTGAATAAAATTCTGCTTTAATTATATAAGCTACAGCAAGAGTCCAAAATTTTCTTCTGTAAAGGATCAGATTTTTTGTTAACTTCTCTGCCTCTCCGGTGTGGTTGGCAGGTCTGCAGGCCAAAGATGATAGCAGTAGCTATCATCAACCAAAATTCCCACCACTGTTCCTTGCCCTGGTAGCTTAGCTAAGACTGGGGTCTGGTAATCTGTTTATTTATTTATTTTTATTTTATATTTACATTTATATGCCGCCCTTCTCCGGAGACTCAGGGTGGCTTACAGTCTATGGAGCACCATGCTAAGTGCTTGGCAATAGCCTTCATTCCATTGTATATGCCTGCTTATTACTAGGGCTTTTGTCCCCTCCTCCCCAAAGCGGCATTTTTTACAAAGTCAGCTTATTGCCCCCAACAATCTTTGGGTCCTCAATTTACCTACCCCAAGAGGATGGAAGGCTGAGTCAACCTTGAGCCTGGTGGGATTCAAACCTGCACTAATTGCAGGCAATTGAGCTAAGTGCTAGATGATTAACTGCCTGCACCACCAAGGCCACAATAGCTGTCAGTACCTCCATTTAAATAATGAATCTCTAGCCTGATTTTCAAACTTACAAGATTTATTAGGAGTGAACATGCCTGTGCTGCCTGGGTGTAGCCGACTCTTGAGACACATAATTCATTGTCACCTTTGATCCTAGTTTCCTCCCCCCACCTCCTGGGTGTATCGTAATTCATATTCTCCAATGGGACACCTCCATAGCCCAGAGTCATCAATCATACTCTCCAGTTAGAATTTTGCACGACAGAAAAATTGCCTGCTTGAATCTTCTTAGCTTGAAGACTATACAGGTAGTGCTCAACTTACGATCCCAATTGAGCCCAAGATTTATGTTGCTAACTAAGAAATTTGTTAAATGAATTTTGCCCCATTTTATGACTTTTCTCACCATGTTTGTTAAGTGAATCACTGCAGTTCTTAAATTAGTAACATAGTTGTTAAGTGAATCTGGTTTTCCCATTGACTTTACTTGTCAGAAAGTCACAAAAGGGGATTACGTGACTCTGGGACACTCTTGGACAAGCATCATAAATGTGAGTCAGTTGTCACATGTGACCATGGGATGCTGCAATGATTATAAGTGTGAAAAATGGCCATAAGTCACTTTTTTCAGTACCGTTGTAACTTTGAACAGTCACTAAATGAACTCTTGCAAGTCAAGGATTACCTCTACAAAAAATTATAGAATCTTAAAATCTTAAAAACCTTTCTCTTCTCTCTTGTATGCCTTATTTCTTTCAACAACTTAATTCATATTTTGCTAATCACTGCCACTACTTTGTTTCTCCAAGGGTATCTCTGGTTCTCTAAAAGCTTGGAGACTGAAACCTGTGAAGAATCATTAAAGGAACTAGTTATGTTTAACTAAAGAAGAAAAGGCTAAGGGGAGACATAATAGCAATCTTCCATACTTGAATGACTGTCATAGAGAAGAGGATGTAGATTCATTCTCTGTAGTGTGCTCCAGGATAGAACCAGTGGGCGGCAGGCAGCTTTACAGAAAGAGATCCAAACCCTAAATAAAGAATAATTTCCTGACAGCAAGAATTATTAAGCAGTGGAACAGCCTGTCTCCTGGAATTGTTGATGCTCTGTAACTGGAGGATTTCAAATAAAAGTTGGAGAGTCATTTGGGATGGTGTGAAGATTCCAGCCCTGGATAAGGCATTGGCCCAAAGGTCTTCCAAGATCCCTTTCCTATCCTGTGATTCTATAATGCTTTATACAATTATTTGGACCATTTTATTGTTTTAATCAATCAGGTCCTGAGTTGAAGTAGATTTTTTTAACTGAATGTATGTGGGGAACAGACATGAGACAGAAAGACAGAAGCTAAAGTCAGGCATAAAATAATATCAGAATTTCAATAGCATCATTTGTATTGTATATAGATTGTGTGATATATACTATGCTTTAAAATAATATCAGAGTTTCAGTAGGATCATTTTTTAGGATATGAATTGTGAGACATGTACCATGCTTTAAAAAAAGAAAGAAAATTTAGCTGTATGAAATTTGAATAATTTGTCATTAAAACTAAGTACATTTGGGTTGTTTCACTTAAAAACAATGTTAAGCTTGCAGCAGAATAATTCAGTGTTTATTCTTTTATTGTAGTGGAAATTTTGTCTTTTGTCCAGTGATCTTGAAAAAAATAGCACTCATAATAGTTTTTTTTTTTTTACAATAGCTGTGAATGATGATCATGTCCAACAATGTGGCATGCCTCTAATGAATTTCAAGGGTGTGGGAGTTGAAAATAAATGCATTTTTGCTAACAGAAGGGAGAAGAGTGAACTGAATATAGACATTTCTTGCAACTGATGGTTTTGAAATCTGGTTCTTTGTTTTCTGCCTCACTGTTTTTTTTTTCTTTTCTTTTAAGAGTGACTCAAAAAGGCTTACTTCTGTATGGAGGTATATAGGATTATGCTGGTAGTACATCTATTCAAATGGTGCTTCCTAGGGCAATAATTATTGACCCAAGTATCTCAAATGGATAAACATACAGAATATCAGGATTCATTATTCCCATGGGAATTAAATTTATTAAGGCAGCTTTCAGTAAGTGCCACTCTGCTGCTGCAGTCAGTTGCAGTCATGTGATCTGCATTTCTAGTTTTCTCTAACAGTTTCCCACAAGTCAATGGGGAAGCCAGTAGAAAATGTCGCAAGTTGATCAGGTAAGCCTCTTTCACCTGTACAACCTCTCTAGCCCCTTGGTGGTCATGCGATGCCAACCACTTTTGTACTCCTGTGCTCCAATGCTGGCCATTTCTTCTGCACCTCGTGCATTGTTCTTGACCTGCGTGGCAACCCTTGCACCTCCCCGAGTTGTGTGGCACCTCTTGTGCATCCTTCCAGTCTTGCACTACATCCTTCTGCACCCTCCCTAATCTGTGCAGCACTTCTCGTGCACCCCCTCGTCCTCTCTCCTCCCTGGCACAGCCACTTATTTGCCTTCTGGCCCTGGACTTGCAACTTCCTGCTGGCTTCCCTACTGACTTTCTTTCTACAAGTTTCCCACAAAGTAAGTGGGGAAGAGAGGAAATGTGGGAGTGAGGGAGGAAGGAGGAAGGAAGAAAGGAAGAGGAAAGAAGAAAATGAAAAAAGGAAGAAAGTAGGGAGAGACAAGGAAGGAAGAGAAAGGAAGGAAGAGGAAGGAAGGAAGAAAAGAAGGAGAGAGGAAGGAAAGAATGAAGTGAGAGAAAAGGAAAAGGGTCACAGGATGGAAGGAACAGGGAGGGAGGGAAGCGAAGGAGAGGGAAGAAGGGATGAAGGAAGCTAAGCAAGGAAAAGAGATGGAAGGAAAAGAGGGAAGAAAAGGAAAATAAAGGGAGGGGAAGAAGGAAGACAAAGAAAAAGAAAGAAAGGGGAGGGAGGAAGGGAAGGAAGGATTTCTGATGCCCCTTGTTAGTTTTCTACAAAGAAACTCAATAGGGAAGCTGTTAGGAAATCAGAAATCAGTCCTACTTGGACTACTTTTTTGTTTGCCGTGGTCATTTTGTTTCTCTGTTTAGATAAGGAAATATCTCTGATATGATGACTCAGCTGTCACTGGTTGTCTAGTGTTTTATATGTTGTTTAATAGAGGACAAGGTGGCTAGGTATTGTTACTGAAGACTGAAGCATAAATTCATATGTACTTAGAAGGAGTTACTAAATGACAACAACAAATGTTATGAGGTTTTAATGTACCAATTTAACCTTGGAATACAAAATTAAATGTAAATAGATTATAGGTAGTCCTCACTTAACAACTCCAATTGGGACCCCCATTTCCATTGGTAAGCAAAGCGATGATTAGGTGAAACATCAGGTAACCACACTACTTAGTGAAAGCAGTCTGGAGCCCTGATTGGGGTCATTAAACCACACTTCTGCCCTGCACTTCACCTATTTTCATACACCTATCATCTCCCCCATTTTTGCCCTTTTGGCCATCTTGCATTCTGCCACCATTGCAGTTCTGTACTTCTCTCCAGCACTCACCCTCCAGTCTTCTGCCCTTGCCTCTCCCAGCTGACATTTGCTGTCATCTTCCTCCTGATGATGACTAGGCATATGTAGCTTGCCTGTTCATGAGCCAGCTGCTGGTTGATCTCAGGAACACCTTGAAAGACTCCCAGAAAGGCTCTTTGTGGCCCTTGGGAAGGCCTTGCAAGGTCAGCTGCTGCCTTGTAAATGATTAGGGCTGACACACTTCAGCAGCAGCAGTAGCAGCAGCAGCAGCAGATCCCAGTCAAATGTAGTCAGCAGGGGTGGTGGAGTTATAGAGCAGTGGAGTGCTGGGGTGGCAGGGGCAGGGCAAGCAAAAGGGCAGAGATGGGACATGGGTGAATGGGAGGGTTTGAAGTGGTTATAAATGTGGGTGGACTGCCAAGTATCCAAATTTTGATTGAGGGGGTGCTAATGCACTGTTGCAAATATTTGTTATATTCTGGAGCTCTTGACAATACATATTAGCATGTATTGATATTAACATGTATTGATGTAAATGTATTAGCTAATTTAGTCATTAGAGAAATTACACAAACACACACACATATATACATATACATATATATTTCTTTTCTTAAGTTTTCGTGGGTATTTATATGTATGGTATTCAGCTTTGTTTGGGTATTTTCCCACGTCATTACAGTTGTGCTTTTAAAGTTGTAGCGACGTTTCAGCAGAATCTCAACTGCCATCATCAGGCTGGTGTATTGACGAACCCAATACAGCAGCCTGATGATGGCAGATGAGATTCTGCTGAAACATCGCTACAACTTTATGACGTGGAAAATATCCG